>OZ004728.1:43396192-45896192 GCA_963924685.1 Dexiosoma caninum | reverse complement strand
TTGCCATCGGTGGCAAAACCCAAGTTAATTCCAATGCACATATATTTTCTGTGGTTTTAACAAAGCTCACTTCATTGTAAAATTCCTTGTTAAAATACTGGGTAGATTATTGCTGGGTATATCCGTAAAATGTTTCATGAAACTTCACCACCACCACCACCTCGAAACTCTTTAATTCATCAATAGACAAACGTGCCGGCACACAAACATACATACCATGGTTTGTTAGTTAAAGTTGCTTTGCTGCATCATCGGTTTGGAACAACTTTATCTTGCTTTTAAAACTAACCAACCATCCAATAATATATAATCTAATGCATTACTTGCATTTCCACTCTTGCCGGAAATTTCAGTCAAAGTTTTAGAACTTATTACACATACTTTTTTTGTTGTACGCATATAATATAACACTTTCACTTGCACATTAACTTTTTATAATATTTTTTAAACCGCGGATTTAAGATTTCATTCATAAAATTGAAATATTAACTAAAAAACAAATTTTTCCCAAAAAATTCACACATTTTGCTACTCAAAATTTATTTTACATTGCAAAACATCTGTTTTTAAAAGTATAGGTATAACCATTGCTTTTAATACATTGCTTATGCTATCATTTTATTCACTCTCACGACACTTGTGCAAAACCTGATTTGGGGCTTTTTCAACTGTCACTTGTGGGTATTCTGTATGTATATTCTGTGTTACAAACATAGGTTATAGGAATCTGTGGTTACAAAACACAACAATGTGGTGTTTTGTGTTATGAAAATTATGTACTATGAAAATTAATTTCATTTATTAAAACAAATAGATACCAATAAATCACAAGATCACTAAAATGTTATTTTATTGGCTTATGCACAACAAATTTCTTTTTGGTAATTTTTTAGCTTCGCTATGTTTTTTTGCTATATTAACACAAAACACGATTAGAACCACAAAACACCATTAAAAGAAGCTGCACTATGTTTTTTTTACTACAATATTAACACAAAACACAATTAAAACAAAGAAAACCTCAAGAAATTATAAATTTGTTCTTATGCACAAATTGTGGCTTATGTTAACAAAATTTTTCACCACAAAACACCAAAATACTGACAAATTTCTTTTTTATAATTTTTTAGCTTCGCTATGTTTTTTTTTTTTACTATATTAACACAAAACACTATTAAAACAAGCTTCACTATGTTTTTACCTATAATATTAACACAAAACACAATTAAAACCAATAAAACCACAAGAAATTATAAATTTGTTCTTATGAACAAAATGTGGCTTATGTTTACATTTTTCTTTTGTTTACTTTTCATCTTTCGAGAAGTTGTATAGTTGTCTCTTTCTCCCCCTATTTGGAGAAAAGCTGATTTAAAATTTTTTCCGACCCCCAGCTGACAGTTCTAGGTATTCTATGGCTTTAGTATTAATGCGGCTGTTCTACTGGAAGCATCTCTTTGTGCTGACTATACATACAGGCATATATGTAAATAATATAAACAAGTGATCTCTAAAAATATTTTTATTGAAAATATGTGTATTAAAAAAACCAAAAGTGTTAAATCTTCAAGGAACAAACAGATATTTTAGAGCTTTTACGTAAAGGTTCATCTGTAACTGGTTTGTCGAAAAAGTATAATGTCGCCAAATCGACGATTTGTTCAATAAGAAACAGAGTATTAAGAAACCTCATTACAAATGCTCAAGCAAAAACAACGTCAACAAGAGATCACCGACTATTTTGTTTAGCTCGTCCAATGAATATCCATCCATTAAAATCATTTTTAATATGTTATATAAAACCATTGAAAGAAATAATTTTAACACACCCTTTTGTTGTCTTAAAAAAATATTTATTTTCCTTTTCAATAAAAACGAATTAAACAAATTTATAATTATCGTAGTTTAAATTCAGCTAACATCTATTTTTGATGAATTCAATAACAAAAATTAGAAATTAGTATCTTAGAAACACTTTTGCAAACCATAGTAGCTATGTAGTATATATATTGAAATATGGCAGGAACTTACAAATAGTAGAATCAAAACATGTTTCATATGTGAAAAATAACGTATATGCTTTATTTTAAATGAAATAAAAGATAAAAGAGACTAAAATATGTTATAGAAAAAATGCAATCTAAAACGTGAGCAAAATCGAAAACGTGAACACCCTCGGTAAAAATTAGTTCACGTTTCTGCGAGTTCACTGTATATAGTATTTGAATGTATAAATTATTATGATAGTAATTTAATTATTAATTTGAAAATATAGAAAATAATCATAAATATGGATTTATCTTGATTTGTTAAAATAATAATAAAAAAAATTGTTTTAAAAGTTACTTTTTTATTAGTCTCACTTCTATTTTTATTTTGACCTTTAGTAAATTTTTTAATTATACTGTCGAACTTCCCCCTAGTGTATATCCACGGGGACAGAAACTTCATTATACAGAAATATTTTTTTTTGTTTTTTATTTATTTAGGGCTTATTTCTGATTTAAGAAAGAACGCTTTCATTCGCATTCTATGAGAAAGAACATTGATTTCGATTTCTCTACACACTTTCTATGCGAACAGTGACTCGATCTAGAACTCGAATGAAAACGTAAGTGTTTTCATATAAAATCCGATTTCTCTGTTAAGAACGTGTGAGAATGAAATGTCAAAATCACTCACTTTTGGTTTTGCTTTCGTATTGAGAATTTACATATGAGTATACATACTTGTAAATAAAAAAAGAAGAATAAAAAATCTAAATACAATAAAAAAGTATTTACAAATGGATAACAAGTGGTAAGTATAAACTATTCATATGATATACATATGAATATATGTATTTAACAATTGTTTTTTCAGTTTAAAGAAGTCAACAATGCAGCAACTGAAACACTTTTATAAAATTAAAACAAAAAACACAAAATTTACAAATATTTTTTTAAATTTTCTCACCCTTTTATTTATTGATACTTTCCACCAGCTGATCACACTTACACGCAGTTGTATTAGCTTTAGAATAACTTCGTAGTATTTTTTAATACTTTTAACAGAAATATAATAATTTATGATCTGGCATTGCTTCTACTTATTAAAACGTAAGATACCAAAATTGACATACGTAACTTACTGCGAAAGAAAGTGAGTGCCAATGAGAAATCCAAATTGATTCGAATTCGAGCGAGTGCTTTTCGTTCGCTTAAGTTATCTTTCTTAGCTCAGAAATAGGCTGTTAATGCTTAAATGCTCGTCTTCTATATTCTTTTGAACAACTGAGTTGTTTTTTAAAATGAATTCAAAACCCTTTAGCTATATCTTTTTTCTTTGATGTCCCTTCTTCAACTTTATTAATTATTAATAACTTTTTTTCCAGAGAAATACTACTCATTATACGGAGATCAAAATACTTAGAAAGTGGAACGAAAAAGCTGTGTTTTTGATTTTAGTTCATAATAGGGAGAACTTCATTGTATAGAAGTTCACTATAAGGAAGTTCGACTGTATTTATTTTTGAGCGATGGTCTTTTTTATGAAAATTTTTTTTCAATTATTCATCTTCAATATTTAGCTACCAAATAGGTAGCATCGCCAGGAAATAATAATTTGTATTAACAAAAATAATTTTGTAAAAGGAGAAGAAAAAGAAAATATTATTGAAAGGAAATGAAAATTTTTTGTCATTGATATTAAAAATATTCTTTAAACCTGTATAAATGTGTGTACATGTATATATACATAAATAAACATGTTTTCAAAAATATTTTCTTTTCTACAATGTAGGAATAACATATAACTATAACAACAATAGAACATAATTATTAAAAATTATTTAATAACTGACCTTATGGCTATCTATTGTTAACTCTATTTTTTGCATAAAAAATATATATAATACATAATCTAAATCTAAATTGTATTAACTAAATTTCTATAATTTTGTGATCAATTATCTACATCTGATTTATAGTTTATTCTATTGTCCGCAGGTATTTTAATTATATGTAACATTTCCAAGAAAAAACGTCGTTTATAATTAGTTTCTTTCTCTAATATAGTTGTGTCTTCAAATTTTGGATAATGATTTAATGTTGCACAATGTGTAGTTAATGCTGTTTTTTGTGTATTTATATGTCTGTATTTTTGATCTGACTTATGTCCTGCTAATCTAGATTTAAGTTTGTTTTTTGTTGTTCCCACATATACTTTATTCCAACTTTCTAAATTATTTCCTCCACAACGTTTTTAACGTTATCTTTCATTTTATTAAATAATTTTGCTAAAGTATTACATGTTTTATATGTTATTCTATATTTTTTCGTATTAAATATTTTCGATCTTACAAGTTGTAGATTTATAAATTTTCGGTTCTATATTCCTATTCTCATTAATATTATCCCGATTACCGTATTTTTTCAATAATTTATGAATAACTCGTATTGGAAAATCATTTTCCCTCAATATATTTATAATTATATTCTTATTTTTCTTATGAAATTGACTACTACTAAGTTTCAAAACTCTTTGTGTTTCTTTGTGTCTGTTGTTGCCGGAAGGTTTCAGTGGCGAAGGCATAGTCACTGCAAACTGAACAGTGACGGCTTCAGCTGTACCCAATCCACAGGCACATCAGAACGGCCTCCTTCGTCGGTATTGTGTAGCACCAGCGAAGTAAAATAATTACTAAAAATGGCTACTAAGAACGATGCTTCAAAATTTCAAAAATAATCTAATTAAAAAAAAATTCACTTTTCATATCAATGTAAATGGATTTGAGAACAAAATATTTTTCACACTTTTATACCTTTCCTTTAAATTATATTTTGATGACTAAAAAGTTACTACGAAAGAAAAAATCACGACATCTAAAAATGTGAGCAAGTCTGGCTGGCAGTCACCTTACTTTTATTCCCTAGCCGCCGTCCTAAATATTTATTCAGCTTCTACCAGCGGCAACAGCTGTTTTCGATAATATTTGTTTCAACTATTTTGTGTGCGAAAGAACAATTTTATAATTTTAATTGAAAATCGACTTGTTACAAGTGTTATAGTAAGTTCTATATTACTAATTTAAAAAGCCGAATTAACTTTTTGCATTTCGTTATAGTGCTTTTTTTATCAGCTCAAAGAAGTTTTGAAATAGCACACTATACTATGAGCATTTATTCCAAGCAGTCATATTTTTTTCTTGTTTTATTATTTCAAAACATATGACTTTATGACTACTATTCGAATCTACTAATTGTTTCGTTGCAAAAATTTAAGTATTAAAAAAAGTTTTGTTAATTTATGCTGCAATAATGTGTTTCTTTATTAATTTATTTTTGCACATTATTTTAATATTAGTAATAAACAACCCTTGTGACTTTTCTCTCCATAAAAGGGATTTAAAATTGTTTCGTTTTTGTAATCCACTACCAAATTTTTACTTTCCGCACAAGTATCAGGACATGGTTTGCACTCATCCTTACCCTCCAGACACCTATTAATCAATACATTGGCCTGAACAATTTGGGAATTAGTACTACTTTGAACACCAGAAGTGCACTCCATGGCCCGTTTAATATATGCATTTGCTGAACATTCGGAAGTATCCATTGCATTAGCAAAGTTCTTTTGGTAGGCAATAATGTTGGCATTAGTATTAGTGGTCTAAATTGAATAGTCGAATCAATTAATATCCATGCGTGGCAGGTTATGTGCTTCTCTGAATATAAAAATACTTACCACCGTGGTAAGACAAGAAGTGTAATTTCCACTTGTTTTAGTGAATTTATCGCCGCATTTCTTTACCTCGGCCTCATAATACGTTGTGAAATAGTTTTGCATTTGGTTTCTTTGATTAAGAGGGGCATTGACCAAATTAGTGAGTTCAGCGGTGCCCTGATTAATGCAATAATTGAACGAAACTGTGGTATATGCAACAGTTGGTATTGTTTGGCGATATTTAGTGACACATTGATAGCTGAAGTCACTTAGGAGTTCCAGAGGATTTAATCGTTCTTCCATTTGGGTAATACTCGATGCAGACAATCCATGTAGTACTTTCATACTCTCAAGACGTCCATTGAAAGAAGCCTTAAAGTTTTCCAATAGTTTGTCAAGACTTTCTACAGCTTGCAACTGTTGCAAACGATTCTGTTTGTTGTATTCTTCACTGCGTTCTGGATTGATAGTGTAGGTGGTTAAATCTTTTATCTGCAATTAATGAAAATTACAAGAAATATTATAACAAAAAATACATACAAAAGAAATGATTTGGGTTCGTTTTTACTGCACAATCTTATTTTCTTAGTAGATTGTGAGTGATTTCTACAGAAATCCTTAATCTCAGTTTACGTACAATGAATAGTTTTTTGCTTTCCGTTAAAAAAAATATATCATATTGCGGTCCTTGAATTTGTTGGCTAAAGTTTTTATTTTTCGAGGATATCGACGTAAAGGATAAGCAAATAAATAGTTTTCTATTTGATTAATTTTTTTTCGGTTTCATTTTTATTTTTAATGTAAATATATTATATTTTCTTACAGTTCCTTTTTGGCATTTAATTTTTTGGAAATAATTGTAGAAAAAGGAATTTTGAATATTGTGCTTCTTGTTGAAAATTTCAAAGACAATCGTTGTCTTTTTAGTACAGAAATATTACTCACCTGGCCTTTAACCGCAACCAAGAATAAACACAGAACTAAAATTATTTTCTCCATATAGCAAATCTGTTTGTAATTTCTTTTCCAATGCCTTGGCTTCACTGATGATATTTTGCAATTTCGTGCTTTTTATATCCAAATTTACCTTTAGTCTCAAGTTTGTCGCCTCTGAGCTTATCAATTGTAAATATTTTATTAATTTGCATGTGAACATACATAAATAAGTCTGTAGAACTCCTTTATTATTTTTAAATACAATTTCTTCTTTTTTTTCTTTTTCTTATCGATAAATTGCAGGTTTTTATTTATATATTTTTTAAATTTATTTGGCTTATCAGTAACAATTTAGTTTTAGGGTTGGATCGTTAGTTTATAATTTTTCAAAGTTTATTTGCAAACATAAAATTGCATTTCGATTAAAAATAAATTATTTTTATTGCAGTAATAACTCATTTAATATTTGTGCAATTTAATATTATCAGGAGAATGAAGAAAATCATTTTTATTTACGTGATAACAAATTAAAGTGATTTTTTGTTTAATTCCTATTATAAAAATCCCATGGTTAGTGCAATTTAATTTACCAGCAAAAATGTTTGAATATTCTAAAGTACTACATGCGAGTATATCATTTTCAGGTACTTATGTATATTTCTTTTACTGAAATCTACCATATACAGACTTATGTACAACACTCAAAATGTTTTTACTTTGATATATACATATATACTTATGTCTGTTATATACTCTGAAACCATCTAATCGATTTCATTTCAAAGGCAATTTTGTGAAGATGGTTTTATTCGGTTCATTCGTGAAACTGATTTCCCAATTTTTCCACACAAACATTTTCGGCAATTTTGAACTTATAACAGTTTCAGTGGCTTGAAATTTTTTATGTCTAGATTCACTAAGAAGGACTACTGAGAAATTTTAAATTTAGGGGAGTAAAAATGGGTGAAAACGTGTAAACTTAGTTATCTAATAAATCGAATTGTGTCTTATTCGAAATTCCAATTCTCTCATTTCCCTCTTGCTTCAAATTAAACAACAACCCTAAATTTTTAATCAATATTTGGTCACAAAAGTTTTGAAGAGCCGTTTAGTAGCGATATAGATTTTAAAGAATTAGAAGTTTCGTAGATCGGCAGATATTGAAGGAAATTTTTACCACACATATTTTATTTGCGATTTTTGTTAGTGCAATAAATATGTACACAAAATTTTATCAAAATCGGAAGGTATCTAAAAAATGTTTTCCTATTATGAGATTAATTTGACATCGTTTTGACAATATGAATTTATTAAGAATACTTAAAAAAATCAGTTGGATTTATTCGATTATTTTAAATGAAAACAATAAAAAAAAAAAAACTAAAATTTTTTATTTATTCTTTATTCCACAGGCACATCAGAACGCCGTCCTTCGTCGGTATTGTGTAGCACCGGCGAAGTAAAATAATTACTAAAAATGGTTACTAAAGCGAAGCTTCAAAAATTTAATACGTCTTCTTGACATCAGAGACGCTACAGCACAAATTTAAAACAAAGAACGTGCAAAAACGGAGTTCTAAAATAGTCAAGCTTCACCTCCTGTCATTTCTTCTACTATCGCTCGTCTCTAGTTCCAGCACAATGCTTCGCAAGTGATGGGTTCATCCCTTGAGTGCTGGTCCAAGATAATCAAAATATAAAAAAGCAAATTTCACATTATTGTGATAAATTAATTATGAACTTACACACGACTAAATATTCCTTTGTTTTTATTTAATTTACAATTACGCTGAAGTTCCAAAATTCCGTCAAGTCAAATAACATGCGATTATATCAATGAAAGTTGTAATTACACTAGCAGAAGGAAAACAACATTCTGTTTCCGCATCACGATTTTTGTATTTTTTCAACTGCGTGCGCTTCTTATTCGTTGTAAATCTTTGACTTTATGTTCATATTATTCCAATAAATAGAATACGTCAATTGTTTTGATTCATAGTTTTGTGTTTGTTTTCAATATAACGAGTCGAAAGAAATACCTTATCATTCAAATAATGAACTACTAATAATGAAATCGATAACTACTCTTCGAATTACATTAACTATTTCCTACGAAAAATTTTACATGTAGAAAGAAGTCAGGCAGGATATTAAACATTCCTAGAAAAAAGCTATCAAAACGTATATATACAAAAATTCCATTTCAAGTGAACAATTGATCAGGTTATAGCGAGAACCAACATGTTTAGTTCTTTTTAGAAAGTGTAACAAAAAAAAATTCAAAAAGTTATTTTTAAATAATGAAAATTTTATAAAATTTGTTAATCCTTATTTTCTAACCTTAATTTTATAATATACTAAAGACCCGACAATCTTCGTTTTGCCCAAATCAAGATTGAATTAATATATAAAACTCTTATAATTTAAAAAGTGGATAATAGCCCTTAAAGTTATGTAATTTTTTTTAATTTACTGTGCGATTTCTTAATTTTTATTTTCGTAAGCAACGGCTGATCCGGCAAAAAAAAAAACGGTTTAATCCTCTTTAGTGAAGCATAGCCTATTTCAGCTGTCTGGCTCTATGAAGAGTACACAGTTATATATCCAATGATAGTGCAACATGCAAAAAAGGATCAGCCTAGTCCCCCTGATAAAAATGTTCAGTTTTCATATTTTTCCCATCGAAAACCGAATTGTAGTTCTGCAACTATAATGAACGTGCGTATACAAAAAAAATATATTAACTTAGTATAGAAGGTACCATGCTCACTTGTCCAATAACGCCTACTTTTTGCCTGATTATTTGTATTGACTTAGAAGGCATTCGGGCCAATAAAATATTAAAGAAACGGTTAACATCTTCAGGAAACTTTAATATTTTATATCTATGTATATACATATATTGTATAAAATATTAAAATTTCCTAAAGATATTAACCGATGGTTAACGAAATATTGAATCAAATAAAAAGTAATTAATAAACAAACCTTTAAGCTTTACAAAGAATCAATAAATATTTTTTATAAAATTTAATCAAAATTTTTTACGATTTTAATTTTTAAAACTTCTTTATTAATTAAAAATAAAGAGTTGGTCGGTTGTTTTGACAGCAATAAAATTGTTGAAGAGTTTCATATATTCGAATATATAGATTGTTTGGACGTACATATGTATGTATTTATTAATAAAACACAAGATAAAATAAAAAAACGAAAAGATATTAATTCCTTTCATTAAAATTAAAATATTATCTTTACTTGGAATGAATTTCACCAACAACTACGTGTATGTTTTTCACAATGGAATAGGTATAAAAATATTAAATAAGTTGTTCATACAAATATAATGGGGGTATTCATAGGATGTGCTATTTATTCATATTATCATAATGCCTTAAATTTTAAAATAGTTTAAAAAAATTATTGGTGTGCTTAGAAGAAAAAAGTCATAAAATAATACGACTTTTTCAGCTGTGTTTGTTGGTTTGTCATAAAATAACAATAGAAATCTGAATCATTCGATGAAACTTTTTAGTCGAGCCAGCGACTGTACTTACAAGCCACCGCTGCTTATAAATGATATATAAATAAAAAATTGTTGAAAAATAATTCACATTTTTATACCTTCATAGGACATTTACATTGGAATGAAATCTAGTAGATTTGATTTGAAATCTATATCGAAATCTAGACCGTTTACAACCACATGTATCATCTACGCTCTCACTTGAATATAATACCATGGTGTAATGCATTATTAGGTAGTCTCGCGAGACCAGCTAACTGTGTGCCTATAGCTGTCAAATTACACACAAATTAATACCCGTGAAGATAACAAACTTATCCAACAAACTATTTTATTTACATAGAGAGAGAGAAAAAATCCTCTCTTGTGCTGAATTCAATGCAGATTTCCGGCTTTACAGACAAGTACTGCCAAATTTTTTAGTATGCAAAATGTTAATTAGTATGGCAGCACACTTATAATTTATTATATTTTTGGATTTCATCAAACTTTCTGTGGAAGGTAACACACTTTTTGAGTCACTTGCAATAAATTTTTATATTTTAAAGAAATTATTTAATTAAGTAAGAACGTTATGATTAAAAATTAGAAAATTACGATTCGGAAAAAATTCAAAAATTATGTATAAGGAAAATAAAACACCAGTTCTTAATAAATACAATCACTCACTGTTTCAGAGCTATTTCACTCACTACACTGTAAGGCCTATAGCTCCGAAACTAGGACTTGTGCCAAAAATCGCCCTATACCGGGTGATAGGTCTAAGTATTTACTACATTGTGCCATCATTCGTTTTCGGCCCAATGGTTGTGCCTTCGAACAAAATTTTTCAAATACTGTTTCAAGGCGATTTCGCGCACTACACTGTAAGGCCTATAGCTCCGAAACTAGGACTTGTGCCAAAAATCGACCTATACCGGGTGATAGGTCTAAGTATTTACTACATTTTGCCATCATTCGTTTTCGCACCAATGGTTGTGCCTTCGAACAAAATTTTTCAAATACTGTTTCAAGGCGATTTCAGTCACTACACTGTAAATTTTGTTCGAAGGCACAACCATTGGGGAGAAAACGAATGATGGCAAAATGTAGTAAATACTTAGAACTATCACCCGGTATAGGGCGATTTTTGGCACAAGTCCTAGTTTCGGAGCTATAGGCCTTACAGTGTAGTGAGTGAAAGAGCTTTGAAACAGTGAGTGATTGTATTTATTAAGAACTGGTGTTTTATTTTCCTTATACATAATTTTTGAATTTTTTCCGAATCGTAATTTTCTAATTTTTAATCATAAAGTTCTTACATAATTAAATAATTTCTTTAAAATAATAAAATTTGGTGCAAGTGACTCAAAAAGTTTGTTACCTTCCACAGAAAGTTTGATGAAATCCAAAAATATAATAAATTATAAGTGTGCTGACATACTAATTAACATTTTGCATACTAAAAAATTTGGCAGTACTACACTGTAAGGCCTATAGCCTATTATAGGTCTGTTCGTTTACTCAAAATTGTTTCGTTTAATCAAAATCTTACCCAAAAGCGTTTTCTTACGCAAAAATTGGGTAAATGAGAGAGGGTTTGAGAGAGTAATGTTTTTGTTCTTCACGCACGAGAATGCCCGTACTTTTTCTTCGGACTAGTTTGGGCATGAAGAACAAGCAATCAGTTTGTTTATAATAAACATTAATTCCATTATTTATTAATTTATAACATTTTTACAATTAATAACATAATTACAAACATTTTTGTTATTTATACCATAAATTGTTAAAAACTTTTCATAAAAAATACAATTTTCTTAAATAAATATTTTTGTTAATACAAATTATTATTTCTTAACAATGCTTACCTATTTGGTAGCGAAATATTGAAAAATAAATAATTGTTAAAAACTTTTCATAAAAAAGACCATGGCTCAAAAATAAATATAATTAAATAAATACTTTCAATACTAGTTTTTTTAAATAAATTCTTTCACAAATAGTTTTTTTTCGGTAAACTGTCATCCATCACATTAAACTTTCAACGAAAATCAGGGATAATCAAGCTCGTACAATTGTACTTTTTTCAGTAAACTTTGCATTGCAAAAGTACTACTTTACTCCACTAAATATTAAGTACCAAGGTCTATTCATATGATTATACGTTGTTCAGTAATTTAAATTAATTATAGCAAAAATATATTTTCGATTTTTCTTAATATAATATTTAATTATTAAATTATTCACAACCACTTTCCACAACTTTTTCACAAACTTTGTCGTTTGGCCTGTCGAATGAACTGACCAGCGAAATAGCTAATAAGTTTAGCTTCCCTACAATAACAGTGACGGTCATTTGGCCGGTGATACGACCGTCATTGTTGACAGAATTATGCTATGATGTACAACAAAGTAGCAGTGGATTATACCCTCATACCATTTAAGTTTCTATAAAATGCATCGCATGTGTAGGGGTCATCCCGTGAGTGCCGGTCCAAGAAAAAAAATATTCTAAAGTGAATATGGAATTTAAGTTATATATGCCAAATTTCCCGAGTATGCAGCTCGGTTTCGGTTGTAAAAAAGGTTTAGGGCCGGTATTATTTTTTTAAGAGAGTACATTAATTAAAAATATAAAAAATAACTATTCACTTTCGGTTCCAGGAGAAAAGTCCTGCGGCCGGCCAAATGGTGGTCATGAAGTAATACTTTAGTTAGCAAAGACCGTAGAGGAGAAAATCTCTGCAATATTGTAGAAAGTGTAGCAAATATGCACAGTTTTCCACACAACCCAGGAGGTACTATGCTAAGTGCGTTGGCAGTTATTTTTTATGGTCAGCATCCATACCATATTTTTTTTTCAAATAAATCTCAATAAAACTAAAAAATTTACAAAAGTACGGGAATCACAAAATACAAGTCAATGTCCAACCATACATTATATTTAAATTTTTTAGGAGCCAACATTGCGTTTTATGGTGCACAGAAGCATATAAGCTCCAAATGTTCCGGAAAAGTCTACACAGGTAGGTGATATACACTAGTGGCACAAACTAAAGCAACTGACCTAATATTATACCATTTTCAAAGTTATATTGTAAAATGGGAACTTACGAATTTTTAAGGATTGCTATTACGAGGTGTTAGGACTATATTAATTAAACAAATAACTTTAAAAAAAAAACATTTTAAGTATAAAAAAAATAAAGAAAAAATAAAAATGACTCAGATTTGGATGGCAAAAACTAAAGCAACTGTTCTTAAAACTTTCATAAAAATTAATACTATTAATTAAATGGCGATAAATAAATATAATTCGTATATTAAAAATGAAATAATAAAACAATATAATAGTGGAATTACACAAAAAAGTCTCTCAGAAAGATTCAACATAAATAAATCGGGTATTTGTCGTCTTATTAAAAAATTTGTATCAACTGGTTCAGTGGAGACCATTCATAGTGGTGGAAGACCTCATAAAACGTCAGATCACGAGGACCAAATGATCATCCGAGAAATCAAAAAAGATCCGTTTGTCTCATCGCAAAATATTGCTAGCAATTAGATTTAAATCTTACAGCAAGAACAGTGCGAGATAGAGCTTTAAAAGCAGGAATGCGTTCTAGAAAAGTTGCAAAAAAGCCGTTTATTTCACCAAAGAATCGTAAGGCGAGAATCGAATTTGCTAAGACACATTTACACTGGAGTGTTGAAGAATGGCAAAAAATATTGTTTTCCGATGAATCTAAAATTAACCTGAAAGGATCTGATTAAAAAAAAATAAGTGTTCGAAGACCTGTAAATAAGCGGTTAGATCCGAGGTATTGTAAGAGAACTGTTAAGCATGGCGGTGGTAATGTAATGGTGTGGGGATGTTTTTCACTCAATGGAGTCGGACCTCGGTATGAAATAAGCGAAACTATGGACCGCTACCTCTACAAAAATATTTTGGAAACTATCATGTTGCCATTTGCAATAAAGGAAATGCCTGCTGGATGGATCTTTCAGCACGATAATGATTCAAAACATACATCGAAACATGTTAAGTCCTGGATTCAAGATGAAAATATTAATTTACTTAAATGGCCCGCCCAGTCACCCGATTTAAAAACTTGTGGGACATGGTGGACAGAAAAATAAAACGTGATCAAGGGTCTAATAAACGAAATTTTTTCCTCCAAATAAAAGAAGCATGGGAAAGCATTTCAGAAAACGAAATCGGTAAATTAATCACTTCAATGCCTCGCAGATGTGCCGCTGTTTTGCAAAACAATGGATATGCGATTAATTATTAAGATATGTGGCAAAATTTAAAAAATTTTTTAAGAGTTGCTTTAGTTTTTGCCATCTAAATATGAAGTATTTTTATGTTTCTTTTATTTCTTTTTAACAAAATATTTTTTTTTCAAAAAAATTTTTTTAATAAACTAATATAACCCTAAAGATTTGTAATAGTAATCCTTAAAAATCCTTAAGTTCGTTTTTTACAATATTGCAATGAAAATAGTATAACACCAGGTAAGTTGCTTTAGTTTGTGCCACTAGTGTATGTACATGTTATCAAATTGCAATTTTAGGCCCTAATAAAAAATGTGTGTTTCAGGCAATAAATGACATCGACGCCAAAGAATGGATTTATGTAATAAAAGCAGCTATAAGAAGTAGCATAACTGGCTCAGTAGGAGTAGCAAGGTAAGTCATACATTTTCTATTGAGTGCTACTGTCCCAAGTTCTAAAACCCACCCCCAAAAGTGTTACTGTGTTTTAAAATACAAACGTCCACTAATTTTATTAAGCACAAAACCAATTGGAACAAAAGTGTTTAGTGCTAAACAATTTGTTATGATAAGCAAAAGAAGTTCCAGTTGATTTTGTGATTAACAAAAGCAACAAAGTGTGTTTGTGTTTTATAAAATAGCAATGGCCAGTTTGTTTGTGATTGACAAAACAAACTGGACCAAAAGTTTTTAAATATAGTATATTTGATTCCTACCCCAAAAGTGTTAGTGTGTTATGAAATACAAACGTTCCGTTGGTTTATTAAGCACAAAACGAATTAGAACAAAATTGTTTAGTGCTAAACAATTTGTTAACATAAGCAAAAGAAATTCCAATTCATTTCATGATTAACAAAAGCAACAGTGTGTTTTATAAAATAGTAATGATTGACAAAACCAAATAGAACAAACATCATGAAACAGATTGTTAAAATTTAATTTTTAATTATTTCGTTTTCCGTTTTTATAATAAAAAATTAAAAACATTTATTTGTTTTTATTTTCTTTTATATATATGTTCAACGAGTGCGTGAATATGTGGTACTTGGTTTTGGATGGGATGAGAAATGGAAACAAATGCAGACAGAAGAAATGGAAAATAATTATTATTAATTAAAAATACTTTCTGTAGTAGAATTTAGTTTTTTCTTTTTAAATAAAAACAATTAATTTACATTTAATTGTATCGGTGTAACATTTATTTATTCAGTTTCGGTTTCTATTTTTGAAATAAAAATCTATTAAGAAATAAATAAATAAATGTAATATTTCAAATGGCTCTTAGCACAAATTTAACATTATTAAACTTTCTTTGTCATTATTGAACTTATCAATTTTTCATATAATTTTTTTCATTTTATTCATTCAAAAATATTCAAATTTCATAAGAATATGGTTGGGCGGATAGTCTTTTGAGAGAACCACTAGATTTTGTACATCGTCAAAGCCAGGCTCTTGAGCAGCAAAGCGAAAACTGGTGGTCTCTATGCTAGACAATTCTTCATAAGCTTTTAAGAAATCATAATGACCACAAAGCTGTATGTAAGCCAAAATTGTTGACAAAATATCGTTCAAATTTTGAAAAGCACTGTCAGTTAGGTAAATGCGCAAATTTATAAAGGCTTAAATGTAATTTGTATCGAAACCAGATTCATCTACTCCAGCTATTAGCTATAAGCCCCAGAGTCTTAAAAAGAAAACAACATATGCAAATGTTAGCAGCCATTAGATAATCAGTAAAAACAAAATAAACTAACCTTTTCTTAAATAAGCAGACAAACTGCCTTAACCATAATAACCAATTAGATGAGAAAGTGATTTTTTTAGTTTTACAAATTAAATGTAATGTTTCCTTCAACCGGGCTTAAGGATTTTCTCCTCTATAATATAACACACAACGGGTTCGCTAACTAAAGGTATCCTGCATAAACGGGCTTCGGCCGGGCTTAAGGATTTTCTCCTCTATGGTACAACACACACCGGCTTCGCTAACTAAAGATTTTCTGCATAACCGGCCTTTGACGGCGCCTAAGAATTTTCACCGCTACACATTTTATCATCCCAAAATGTGAAATTTTACCATCATGTGATCGGCATTTTCACAAGCTCTCCAATGATACCCATATTGACCCAATAAGCTAAGAAATATTAAACACAATGACATTTTTATTGTAAAACTTCCGAGGCGCATAACTCGGAAAATATGCGTTGCCGAAAATTTTTGCACTAAACTTTTTTTTCTTAAAATTAAATTTTCTATCAGAGGAGGTAATTTTTTTCAAATTCGGAGTGGTTTTCATAAACTAGATTTAAGCCTTATGTTGCTTTTAAAAGTAACCAACCAGCCAATAATATAAAATCTAAAGTATTACTTGCATTTGCACTCTTGCCGGAAATTTCAGTCAAAGTTTTAGAACTTATTACACATACTTTTTTTGTTGTGCGCATAGAATATTACACTTTCATTTGCACATTAACTTTTTATAATATTTTTTAAACCGCGGATTTCACATTTCATTCATAAAAAGGGAAATATTAATAAAAAGTCAAATTTTTCCCAAAAATTTTACACATTTTGCCAACCAAAGTGAAGTGTGCTGCCATGTATATAATTTGGCAGCACTAGTCTACAAAATGTTAACATACTCTTTGCAGTCGCATAAAAAATAAATTTTTCTCTCTTTCTCTGTTAATTTTTTGGAAAAGTTTGTTGAAAAGTTTGTTATCTTCTCGCGCGTCACAAATTAATCCTATTTATACGCACACTATTAAAGCTGTAGTTGCGCTCCTACCTAGTATACCGTTCTACCATGATACATACATAACTCGTTGTATTTTTTAATACAGTTTGGAAAAAACATGGTTGTAATACTAAGTACTACTAGATTATACCAAAATCTAGTGATGAAGTAGATTTTCTATTGTATGGGAAATCTAGTAAAAAACCAAATAGATTTTGCTCAAAATCTCGTAAGTAGTAGATTTCGTGCCAATGTAAATGGGCTATTACATTAAAATTAATTTTTATAACATAAAATTAAGTAAGAATGAAAAATTACAGCATCTAACAATAACAAGTGCGCAAATTTTGTTTGTGTAATTTATCTGGCTGGCAGCCACTTAAAGGCATTTCACACTATATTACTTTGTATTAATACATGTAAAAAATTCATGTATTACGTAAACGATAAGATTTTTCTGTAATCTTCTTTGGTAATTTTACTAAATTATAATGCCAATTTTACACTACTTTTTTCAAAATATTTAACTTATTCAGAAAAATATTTTTATTAAAAGAAAATACATTCAAATTGATTTAGGAGGGGTTAACTAGTTCCTATGCACATTTCACTGTTGCTAATGCATATCTTCACGGAACCTTTACCCAAATTTTTGCTTTGAAAAACTGGAGATATTAAATGAAACTTTCATTTATATAAACGACCAATATCAGAGCTGAAAGAAGAACTCCATAATGAAACCGTTTTCTCATTTTCTTTCTTGCTATACCTACATAGGCTGACTTTTTTTCAACACTAAATGAAGTTGGAAATTTCAAAAAAAGATTAGAGAAATATTACTCTGAAATCACCCGATCAAAAATAATAGTATGGCAACACTCTATAGAGAGTATAGCATTTATTTAAACTTAATTGCTTTTTACAACTCAAAGGGCCCTCCTTCGTCGGTATTGCGCAGCATCAACGGCGAAGTAAAATAATTAACAAAATGTCTGACAAACCCATCTTCAAAAATTTAATCTGTTTCAGAGTCGTAGCAACGCTGCTATAAAACAAGAAAAGTGCAAAAGCAGTATTGTAGCAGTATTGCAGGGGCGTCCCTCTACCCAGAAGCCCCGTCTATCTGACTTGGGTATGAAAACCACCTTGGTTTTCCTCCAACTAGCAGGTATTTGGTTGAAGGATAGACTCGCACAATATATAGCCTTCAATATAGAGATCACAGATCCCTGCGTTCTCTGCAGCATAATTGGCAGTATCCCATCCAGTTCGGGTGCTTTAAAAGGAGAAAAACTGTCTATTGCCCACGCTATTCAGTCCAACGATAATGTAGACATGAGATGCACACCTGATACACCCGCACGCCCATCCCCAGCTCCACCGAGATCAAAAGTAGTGGTAGAGCCACTGGGAAAATTCGCATCCATGAGGACCTTCAGAGACAACTCAGCACACCCCTCAGCACACCCCTCAGCAGGCCTCTTCATATTAAAAACCATGTATTATACCATGCTGCACAAAGCAATTCACTTATTGGGTATTTCGGGATAAGGAGAAATGCTAAAATGTTAAGAATTGCACTTGAGTTCCGTCGAACGTTGTTTAATGGCGGAAAATTTTTGAATTTTATATAAGGACTTTTTAATTTCTTTGTTAGTATCCAAAATTCAGAACCAAGCTCGTATAAGTATTCTATACTGTCAAGCTATTTAATGCTTTCTACTTTTATGAATTCCCCATTCTGTGTATAGTTTTTTGTTTCGGTCATCGTAGTTATTTATTAGTTTGGGAACAAAAATAATTAAACTGATTTCCAAACTTTACCGCGTTTTGTGCGTGAATTTCTCTGACAACCGCGAAAAGTTACACTATTTTTTTAAATAAGTTTCAATGGTTGGGCAATTTTTTTGATCTGCAGGAACTTGAAGCAAGTCTGCCGTTTTTTAGTTTTTTCCTGCTATGTTTCTAACTCCTTAAATAACCGTAAAAAATATTATATTTTAATTTTAAAATTTTAACACCGGCTGTTTTGTACTCTCCGTTTTCATATTCATAAAAATTCTTTTTTGCATACTTTTTTTTCTATGAAACCAAATAGAAAAAATTGCAAAAAATTATTCTTTGCTGACAACATCTCTATATTAAATTATAGCGTTATGCAATTTTTAAAAACGTGTCTAGAATTTCGTGTAAAAAATAAAACTTTTATTTATGTCTTTTCATACATTTTCTCAAGTAAAAATTCATACAGACGCAAACATACATACCAATACACATATGGAATGAATTACAGCAGTGGAGCACATAGCGGTAGCATGATAAAGGCCGCTACTTGTAAGACCTTCTTGACGAATTTTGGTGAACTCTGTTTTCCGAAAATATCATGCTACTTCAGTAAACCTTTGACAATATAATTGAGATGAAAATTAAGAATTGTTTTGGAAAATAATTCCTGAAGTTTCACACTAGGAGACGTACCAAGCAACAGCTTCGGCGCATGCAGAAGCTCAAAGTCTTTTGGAATAATCACTTGTTCGTGGATATTTTTCTCAAATTATTTGTATACAATATTTGTACTACTGGAACCACAATATATCAAAATTGTGTAGTAGTTTTTCAAGCCTTTAACATTTTTTCGATTTTGTTGCCTTGTGTAATTTATTATATAAATTAACCAAGTGGTTTCAAAACTTCAGATACTCAGCTGGAGACAAAATAAGATTTTCAGTGCATTCTTTTTTGTTTTGTAATTAATCAATTATTTTCCTGTCTAGGGGTCTAAGCAGAAAGAAAATATTCCACAGAAAAGTTTCGCTAAAAATTAAAATTTTAGAAAGAGGAGAAATTATTTAAAATATAATATCATTATTTACTATAACATTTTTTAAAGTGAATTTGTAAAAATTATGGTTGTTTTCCTAGTAGTAGTAAAATTTTATAATGATGATAAAATGTAGTATCGTCAAAAGTTGTACATAATAAAGTTTTAAAGCTTCTTCAATTATTTTTTTTTTTTCATTTCAAATAAAAGAAATAAAATTTAAAATTAGAAATAAGGTTAGACTGGGTATGTTGGTATTGATTGACGTTGACTTTTCGTTTGTTCCCTTGAAATGCTGTCTCATGTCTAATTCTTTCTGACAAAAACTTTACGAACTTTAGCATAATTTGGATTTAATACAAACCAACGGCTTTTAAAGCAGAAAAAGTTCGTTCTACGTTCTAGTTAAGTATAATTTTAAAATCTGTATTTTCCACCACCCTGTAAAACTATTGGCAATACTTAGAGTTATGCACTCGTATATACGCGTAAGACATAGTCGAGGCCTCCCCTTGTGTTAATGCCAATTGTTCGAAACTATTTCTTGCTGATTCTTTATAAGAAAGTGTAAGTACTATATGTTCAACAGAAGCATTAGAGAATACAGTAAAACCTAAATCAAGTGCAAATGGTAAATGATATTTTTAATAGTTCAAAACAAAAAGTTTAAAAAAGCCTAAAAATCGGAAATGTTTTTTTCGCTCTCTATTTGGTAAGCCTAATATAATATTACCTGTGGATAAAAAATTATTTGTTTGAATTTAATAACGGAAAGGATCCTTCAGTTATGTATATATTTGGAATAGTTGCTACTGATATTGAGCAAATCTGAAATAAGGTATCGATTCCTATAATTAGTCATCAACAAGTTGTGACGAGATAGATTTCGTATTACAACAGGTACAAGAATATGACGAACTTCCGTAATGACGTCAAGAAGAAAAAAATTTTTAAGGATTCTCAAAAAAGTTATTTGACTTTGCTACGTGTAAGTTCGTTACCAAAAAAATATATAAATATATTATTAAAGTACTACCTGCGGAGGAAAACTTTTTAAAGGATCGTATATTATGTATATATTTGTGTATTATGCTGACAACAAAATCTATATGGCGCATCAGAAACGGATGCAGATGATTTTTGCCTGAAAGAACAACAAAACATCATAAACAAGAAAATCAGAAAGGAAAAAATATATATGGAGGAAAAGTTATGAAACGTTGCTAGAGCATTGGACAGAACTGGAGTTTCAGATCGATCTGCAACATTTATTGTAAACGCTGTAATGATTGACTTAAACGTTATAGATACCGAAACCTCTTCAATCATAATATACCGGAATAAAATACGTCGGGAGAGGAAAAATTGTGGTAATGAAATACTCGTGACGACTATTTGTTTTGACGGTCGTTAAGACAAAAGTTTACTTATGACTAATAAAGAAAATAAGACGCAGCGGAAGACTATTACCGAAGAACATATCACAATGGCATCTGAGCCAGTTTCTGAATATATTGAAAATTTATCCAAAGATTCAGTATTTTGAGGAATTTTGTTGTCTTTATGGAAGAATACTCAAAATTTGTTGGCAATCGGATGTGATAGAACAATGAATACGAGAAATAAAAATGGAGTTATAGCTTTATTAGAAAATTATTTGAAGCCACCTTTACAATGATTTGTGTACGCAAATGAATTACTATTGCGCCATTTGTTTTTAAGTCAACGGCTCGTAATAGCTTTTCAGGAGATATAGGAAGATACTCAGCAAGTGTATTGATTTTAAACCACACGCTATTAAAGCGATTCCTACAGAATTGCCGGAAATGAATATTAAGTTGTTAAGCACCGATTAAAAATACCTATACAAAATATATTCGTACGTTGCGTCTGCCTTAGTTTCACATAATTTAGAAGGTAAAGATGATTAACTTGCGCCAATAGAATTCTTCGTATATATATTGGTATGGTTAAAACACCAGTAACTAGCACTTTTCATTATGAAAGTGTATGTGCTCGTATGTATATTTTGGAAGCATGCTTTCACCATAGTCAAGATAAGTGTATATTTAAGAGACTACCTTAAAAGTATAGTTTTAAAAACTATCTGCAGAAATTCTTTCTTCGCTAGATGATGCGTTACAAATAAGATAACTGACTCTTCGCATAGTGTTAGAAGCAGGAAAAGAGACCACCACATGGAAAATTTTTACTATGACTTGTTCGATTACGTGAAAATATACCTAACAGAAAATCCACTGATTATGAAATGTTCTACTACAGAAATTTCAAATTTTGCCTTACTCAAGCAGTACCATTGTTTGAGAAGAAATCGAAATTTTTCCAACAATGATACTCATGTAAATGGACAGCAAATCAATTTTTAATTGCTAATTAATACTTATTTAAATTCATTGGATTTATGTGAGTCCCTAAAACAGAAACAATTTTAATTAATAATCATATAAAACTATTTTAAATTCGTTAAAAAAATTAATTGAGGGTGGCGATGACACGATGGATGGTAGTCTGCACGTTGACTACAAAACCGAAAACAGGCCTCCAGTTTCAGACTAAAATTATAAAAAAAAAATCTCGCATTTTTCTAATATGCATTAGTGTGTCTTTGTGTGTCAGTTGTTGTCGGAAGGTTTCAGTGTCGAAGGCATAGTCACTGGCCAGCTGATAACAATGCACAATCACATCAGAACGCCCTCCTTCGTCGGTATTGTGTAGCACCGGCGAAGTAAAATAATAATAAAAATGGCTACTAAACCGAAGCTGCAGCACTGCTACGAGTATAAACAAAGAACGTGCGAAGGCAAAGCTGTAAAATAATTAATGAAGCTTCACCTCCTGTCGTTTCTCCTGCTACCCTTTCCTATAGTTGCAGCACAATGCTTCGCATGTGTAGGAGTCATCTCCTGAGTGCTTGTCCCAGATAAAAAAAGTTCTCTGCGCCACCTTAATACCTTGATCAAGAAAGCCAAATTTATTTTTTAGTGCATTTAGAGCATCGATTCATAATACAGGAAAAACTAAATTTAAAAAGAGATTTTGCTCGGCCCTAATGTAAATGTATATATGTATGTATGTATATTAGGGTGGGGCGATTAGTATGGAAGGAAAAAAATCTTAATGGGCGCTTCGCGTTTCTAATTCTTGGGATTGTACTAAGCAAAAAAGTCCACTAGACCATACGTCTACGGTGAAAGTCGAGCTGGCGCATTTTGACTTGATCAGACTTTTGTCACGTTTTTTTTGGATATTTTGGCCTATAACAGCCAAACCATTGAGATTTTCAATCCAATACTAAGACAAAAATTGTAGCCAAGACAATAGTTAGAATCTCTCTAGTACATCGCAAAAGCATTGGAACGCTCCTTCAGGCAGTTTTGGCCTTGTGAAAGTGCAACTTTTTCGTGAAAATATTGATAAATTACCATTTTCAGTTGTTCATAGCGCAATATCATAAAAATGTTCTAAGTTTTTTTTCAGTGATAGTTTAAGAAATGTTAAATTAGGTGATATTACCATATTTTGCATGAACATATAGATAAAGCAACACGAAAAATTTTGAATAAAAATACCAAATATCACTAGAAATCAAACAAAAAAAAAATTTAATATGACTAAAAGAACCATTGCGGGTAAATTTATTTTAATATATTTTAACAAAAACATTTGTTTAATTTGTGCATTGACTACGTATTGTTATGTTGTTATGTTTTGACTGATCTAACTAGTGTTTAAACGGGCAAAGAAGCTCAGTTAAACAATGATAAAACCATATTAAACTATTGTTTGATAATACAAAAAATACAATATTTTGACATGAAGATGTACGCCAAAAGTTGTATTGTACTCTTTTAATGTATTTTGTAATTATTTTTTTTTTAGAGCGTCAGTAGTTGTTAAATAAGGCCTATTTGGCGGTATCTTTACTTTTTCCCTTTACCTGTTTATTGTCCCATGTGTGCCATGGCATGAGGGGGAAGCGAAATAAGTAAAAAGTATAGGGCACAAATGTGTATTTTAAAAGTTTATCAAGTTAGCAAAGCGTCGAACTGAACAAAAAGAATTATTTTTCTACATTTTTGTGAAGATACAAGGAAAATTAAACAAAAATAAAATATTTCAAGAAGACATTTAAAAAAATTATATTAAAGAGTTTGCAATACGAGAAAATTTTAATTTTATGGTAATTTTCGCAAGCTTATAAATACATACTTCTACATACATATGTAAATGTACAAGCTGTTTGCTTAAAAAATAAGAAAATCATAATCATAATACCTATTTAAAAATTTTATTAAAAGTCCAAATTGCTACAACATTATTGATTTGTATTTATTTATTCTATTTATAAAGTCTATCGAAACGTAATCTTTACAGACCATAAAAAAAAAACAATCGCAAATATATAAAATTTAATTCGCAAAACAATGTTATTATAATTCCGAACGTTTTAACTTCAATTGGAATACAGAACGTCAGTAAATATTTTATTTTATTTAAAGTTTGGCATTTGCCATAATGAAATTTAATAACGCAAGACTTGATATTGCCGCCATTTTTGCAGTAAAGTGTTGTTGACAACCCTAACACATCACTTTGACAACTTACAGCCATACCTAAACAAGAGCGGAAAGCGTTTTCCAGCCGTCAAAAATGCTCATGCCCATACAATTTGTATGTAGCATACCGAAATAACGCGGTGTCAACGGAACGGCAACGTTTTGCAATTGGAAAATCCGATTTTGACAGTGCGTTTAATAGTGAAGTAAGTTGCAAATAAAGAAGGTGAAAGAAATAAACATAAAAAAAATTTGTTGTTAGAAAATGGAGGTAAGGAAATACTCTAAATCGTCCATATAACTCATTGTTTAAACTTTTTTTTTTTAAATTCTTATTTAAAAATCGCAAACACCAATAAACTTTATTGTTAAAATAATGAGGGTTGTTATATTTATTTTTTTGATAACCCTGTTTTTATCGTTTTGACCTAGCGTTGCCGCTTTTATTTACGTATGTCATTTCAGCGTAAAAGCTAAGTGGAAAAAACGTTCCGCTTTCCGCTCTTGTTTAGGTATGGCTGTTACAATTTAGAATTTGGAACATTAATAATAAATATTAAAAGCGTTGCGGCTGCAGTTACAAATTTAAAACACTATTTCGAATTAGGCAACCGTATATTCAAGGAGACTACATCAGACGGAGACCTTAAAATACAGTGGTCGTCTAAAAATTTTAAGTTCAAATATCATTATGAGAAAATAATGTGAGATTTAAGCAATGAAAATCTATACATTGGTATAGCTGGACATAATTTGCAGCGAAGAGGGCAAATACATATTTTTGCTCTTATCGTAATTATATTCTTTCTTTAAGTGAAAAATTTTTACAGTTATTGGGGGAATTCCTAATGCCTCTATAGCGTCTACGTATTTAAATTAATTAATTAATTACTGAAAGATAATGATCATGCTTTCGTTTTCGGTTTTAAGGGAAACATCGAAATATCGTCTCTTTCACAGTCCCTATTGCTCGTAAATTTCCTGTTATCAAGTTCTTCTTTGTTCATAATATTTTTTGTGATTGAATATTTATCTAGATTTTTCTAAAAATTAAAACACCCGACAGGAATGGTCAACTAGAAAAATATTAAGAGAAAAATAATTAAAATTTGGTTACTTTTCTTTATTGATTTACAGCGCTATGAGACTTAAGTCCAGAACACACTTGGCATTTCTTTTGTTGTCACTATCAGAAAAGCAAGTTTTTTTCTTTCAATCTCTAGGTACATAATCTGTACTACCATCTAAATAGCTTTCGATAAAATTGTATTGGCACATTTCACAGCTATGATATTTTTTGATGTCCTGCGTCTGATCGGGACCTATCGATTAAAAAAAAAAAATAAAATAAAATCCCTAATATATCTCATATATCGCAATTTTCAGACAATAGTGTACTAAACTAATTTTTTTCTTGTTTTTAGGAAAAATCTAATTTTATGAAATATTTTGGGAAGTTCTGCCCACCCTTTATTAATAAAATTCATTCGTTTATATTTATCGTTTCATATACGTTCAATGTAAAATTAAACGACTTTTAAATTTTATTAAAAACTCTTAAATTTTCACTTAATATACAATTGTTGCAGAAGTGCGATATGAATATTCAATTAATAAATTTTAAGACGATTTTCGAAACTTATCAGGTTTTGTACGATTATTAGTGAATTTTATCTGGCAGCTTGCGAGGTTACAAAATATCTTAGTGTGTACCCAGCATTACAGTTGCACGATAGCAAATTGAAGAACCCTTGTTAAATCTGATTTTCGATCGAAGATGTTTGTATTTCTTAGAGGCCGTTTCAGATTTTAATACAAGTCTTACGCCTTTCATTAGACTTTGTGAGAAATGAGATTTGATGCGACTGTCAAAACCCCTGAAGTAGTAAAGTGATTCGTTTTCGGGAATTATGCATTCTCTGCGTCACTATGAAAAACCGATTCAATAAGTTTTGTGCAGTGTATTTCCATTTATTCCGATATGATATCCCAAAATGCGGGAAATATTCATATTGGTCAGCATTATAACCTTGTCGCATATTTGTCTGCTTCGAGATGGAGAAAGTTCTGTCGTTTTACCGCGTGGCCATAAGAAATCCTCTTTCGGGGTGAACATTTTAGAATTGCAATTGGCGATATTTTAAATAAACATAATGAAACTAAAAGGTGATATCTGAGGTAGTTAGCACGATGAGTACAAAATCAAAAGTCCTGGTTTGGAGCCCAGTATCTAACTAAGTCCAAAAAAGGCACTTCGCATTTTTTGTTTGTGCCTTATTGTGCCTTTGTGTCTGTCGTTGTCGGAAACTTTCAATTTCCTAGTCACTGGTCACTGATCAGTATCGGCTTCAACTAATACGAATCCACAATCAGAGCACCCTTCGGAGCTCGTGTATTTTGTAGCATTATCAGCGAAGTAGAAGAGTTAATAAAAATGGTTACTAAACAAATATAATATATTGAATGCATCTCCTTGACATCGAAAGCGTTGCAACACTGCTATGAAAGAAAAAAAGTGCAAAAAGCATAGTTGTAAAAATAATGAAGCTACACAACAAATAATTATTATTTTTTATTTAATCAACGCGAGTCAGAATGAATTACGATTATTTAAATATCGGGCTATTTTTAGCTGTATGAGAAGTCCATTTTACGCTCAATATAATCGGCCCAGTGAGCAAGCAAGTCGTGCAGTTATTGATCATTTTTGCACTAATTTTGCACTACTCGATTCAAAACCAACAACAAGACAAAGAAAGGTGAGCACTGAGGAGAATATTGCTGATGTATGGCGAAGCATTAAGTTCTGCTTGTAAGTTTTAAATGTTGCCAAAATAGGTACCTTGTCACTTCATTGCTATTATAGCACCTCTCTAAAGTTTTTTGCTTGTTCTAATCGCAATTTATCGAAATCATATTTTATTCTTGTGCCGGAATTTTCTTAAATCTTAATAGCAATTCCAAATTTATTTATTTCTTTTTATTCTAATTGCTCTAATTTCAAAGCAATTAAAACATTGTTATTTTCTATTTTCAAAATAATTGCTGGAAAAAAAAGAAAACAATAACAATCAAGATATAAACGCATCAAACACGTCCCAGTCATTATTTATTTCACTTTACAATTTTAAGACACAATATTTTAACGAACAACAAAATCAGTAATAAAAAGAAAAAAAAAACAAAAAGACGAAGAAGAGGAAAAAAGACTGCTACAATTTTTCCTCATCATCACCGGAAACACTTAAAACGCTCTAAAATAACAAACATTTTTCAACAGGGATGCGAAATTTGCAATTTTGATAAATTAAAAGGATTTAAAAGTTGTTACTGTTTTTGTTGTCGAAAATAAGTGTTGAGCGTTTAATAACACAGCAGGAAGAAAAAATATTTGTGATTACTTCTTTTTAATTTTGAAGGGTTCTTAGTAGGATGAACAGTCCGGTTTTTCTACAGGTTTTTTCAGTGCTATGGTTGTCCTTTTAAAATGTTAATTTCTTGAATGTCCAGTAGTGCTGTTTATTCTCAATGAAAAGACCGGTCAGTCGAATGTTTTCCGATTTGTTTATTTTACATCAGTAAAATTTTTGCAAAGCTTCTAAATTTTCCAGTGTAAACGCGTAAAATCATCAAAATTTATTTAAACATCTCTGAAGAAAGCCTGAGTCAAGTATCCCCTAGTCAGCACTCTTGTCGCATAAATTCTCCACAAAAAGTCTACTCTTTGGGTATGCCGTTTGTGTGTAGAGAAACTTGTGACAGCTGAAAAACATTGTATTTTCTTCTTTTTAATTGTTTCGTTTTATTGAACATAAACGTCATACGCGCAAAATTAAAGGTTTATTTATATTAAAAAATTTCTTTTTGTATAAATATAAAAATAGTGAAAATGATAAAATAAAATTTTGTGAAAGTTAAAACTAGAGATTTTGTACAGTCTTTCGAAGTTTTGTCTTCTACAAAACTCACTTTGCAGGAAGAATTAAAAAAATTAACAGAATGAAGCATTCCTTTCAGAATTTCTTTGGAGAAACTGCTGGCTATATTACAGGCGAAAGGTCTGGAGGTACCGCTTTCAGGAACAATTTTGTTGGGAAAAAAGCAACAAGTATCAATCAGATGAGTTCTCCCGGGCATTATTGTCACATAAGTATAAAAACTCAGCGAATGAAAGTAGAAGAAATTTTTAAAAACTATGACGAAACTAGTCTGCAGTGACTATAGTAAACAACTGGTTCTATCTGGGGTATAATAAGTCAGTAGTACTGGTAGCAATGTCAGTAGTGAATCAGTACTCTTTCACTATTGACATTTCCTAGATAGCATGGTTGTAGTAGTAGAACAACAGTTATTGCTTAATGTTTATATGTTGACTGTCAAAACTGGTACAGAAAATATATTTCGTTTTTTGTGGAGATAATTTTCTGAAAAATGTTTTCTTTGCGTTGCCGATAAAGAAAAACAAGAAAAAAATATATGTTAATCTGTTTTTTGATGGCACCTAAAATTATAATTTGAATACGTTAACGAAGGATCTTATAAATGTAAATGGATGTAAATTTTATATTACATACATATATGTACATACAAATATGCAGAAATATTGTAAAATTGTGTCTTTTTAGATGAGATCAGAAGTGTGATACTCTCTAAATAATTCAAATTACATCAATATACAGTGGTCGGCATATTTATTTTGACACGTGAAAAATTTTATCATTTTGAATTTTATTTAGATTTTCAAATAATAAAAAAATAAAAAATTTTTTCCAAATAAAAGTAGTGTTTATTTACTAATTAAAAAACATAAAATCATAACTTCTTAAATTATATTTGCATTTTATGCAATTAAGTTAAAAATTTAATGGGTGTCATAAATATTTTGACATATAATATTTTAGCTCTTTAACGAAAATATATTACTTAAAGTTTTGTAAAATGTTTAGATATTATTAATATTAATAAAATGTGTATCCTCCTTTAGCGGCAATGACCTTCCAGAGTCTTTTAGAAACTGAATGGATCAAATTTGAATGTATTTTCTTGGTATGTCCTCCCACAAAGATTTGACCTCTGAAATTGTTTCTCCTCTGGTTCTTGTCAGATCTGCGGTTCTTTGGCGCTTTATATATTATTTATATTACATTTAAATATGGACTTTTTGGGGTGGCCAATCCAAAGTTTCAATGCAATTTTCTGTCAAAAATGTTTTAATCATTTTACTCTTGTGGGAAGGCGCATCGTCCTGTTGAAAAATAAACGACTGTCCAATCAACCTATCGCCAGAAGGAAATGTGTGTTCATTTAAAAGTATTAAATATTGGGTTTGATTCATCGATCCGTAGATTGGAATCAAGTCTCCCAATCCTTTGTATGCTATACAGCCCCAGAACATGACTGTGCCACCTCCATGGCTAACTTTTTCGACAACAGGTGTGATTTTTTTCGAGTTTTTCCATACATCGTTTCTGTATTCACAAAGTTATTCATAAGTTCTCATAAGATACATAGCATGTAATGTATGTATATTGTAAATTTTATGTTAAGCAAATATAAATATTCCTCCCTTTCTCATCTTTGGATTTAATAAAATTTAACCTTGAAAATAAAACCAAAAAATAAAATCTTTTCAAAACGTTTAAGTCAAAAATTTCAAAGTTGAATTTTGCGATATTTACGACAAAGACTTGATATATACGACTATATATTATGTATATCAATGTACATATAAATATGTATGAAAAACATCTGTATAATCATTGTAAAAATTTATTGTATCTGAATTATAAAAAAAAATGTTATTTTATTTTTAGTTTAATTTTTTAATATTTTTTGTATAACATGTAAATTGTTAAAACTTTTCTTTAATAAAGATAATAATTAAAGGCTGCATAATACTTAAAATTTTTCTTTAATAAAAAAACACGGTTACCAGTTTTTTCTGAATTTGCAGAACCGAAACCGGTTTTTTAAATATTCGAAACCCGGTTCCTTAAAAATATCGAATCAATGATCACCCTAGTTCTTAGAGAAGAAAGAAAGCTTAGGAGAAAAACAAAAATTCGGATGCACCTGTTATGGACAAGAAAAGTTATGATTTAAATAACGACTGAATTCGATACTTAAACACGTGGAACGTGACCGTTTTCTACTTATAAAACCAACAATGAAATTTTTTAGGTTATAGCCAGACCTATGAGGTAGAGTCATTATAAAGTATTTTTTTTCTAATCATTTCGAAAGGGTTCCCGAATTAAAATATCTGACTACAGCTGTTGGCAGAGTTGCTATACCTATACTACACAAACAAATTTTTATGTATATTAGTGTCCTGTTAATGCATAATGATAGCAAGTTAAAATTAAAAACTCATTGACACGTTACTGCACTGGAAAGTATCGTCGGGCATTCTACACTAATAAGACCTTTCTGCGGAGTAGAGCTTATTGCTTCAGAAAGAAGTTACCAAAATAAAATATGACAAAAAAGAAGTAGGAAGAAATCCCTTCCCACCGTTCCAATATACCATGGAGCAAATGAATCGAAATGATCCACATACATGTTTTACTATAGCAATTGTTTCTCCGTATTCTGCATGTTATGCCCCTTCTACTCTGATTCTTTTTAGACCTTTAAATAATGTTCTAGGGAAATATATTTGCACCAAATGAAGAGACTTTTGCAGAAACAGAGGCATATACAGGGTGGCGCACAATGAGCTATGTAGTTCGAATTCTTTATAACTTTTTTAATTATTATTTTCTCTTTGTCTTTTTTCAGCATTTTGACTTGGGGAATTAATTATGAATCATTACACGATCGAACACAGCGCATACTGCAGGTGCCTCAATGGATTTGTTAAGGGACATATTCGGCGAAAGCATTATTTCGCGCACAAGCGATTTTAACTGACCTCCACGTTCACCATTTTAACAGCTCCTGACAGTTTTCTTTGGGGATATTTGAAAGACAGAGTGTACGTTAACAAACCAAGAACCATACTCCAACTAAAAACCAACATTCGAAATAAAATGATGGCTATTACACCCGAAATTTTGCGAAAAGTTATGGAAAATATGCTAAAAAGAGCACGTATGTGCGAAGCAGAAAATGGATATCACTTACAAGATATAATTTTTCAAAGTTAATTGCAAAAAATTCCCTCATAATATACTGTATATAAAAAAAATATTATAATAATCGCATAAATAAAAAAGTTATAAACCATTCAAACCATATAGCTCATTCTGCGTCACCCTGTACAAAGACAAATCATTGTCTACGATTTTTGATTTTCCATAATGAACCGTAGTGGAATTCGAAATAAAAACATTGTTTCGTCAATACCGCACAACAATTGTATCGATATATGATTCTGTTGCAAAGTTCTTCATATCCACTGTTAAATGAGCAAAGCAAAGTTTGTAAGACGAAGTGAATTTCCTTCAGTTGGAAGTGCCGAATTGGAGTATTGCGGTCATATCTTCCTTTTAATGGCATTTAAAGAAAAGTTTATGGAACCAATACAGCAATAAAGCACTTGTAATTGCAAATTCCTGCTATTCTATTCCTGCGACCCATTGTTTGAATTTGTATACGAAATATCTTTAAACCAAATGAATAAATTTAAAAAAAAATGATATTTTTTTGCTTCTAAATTTCTAGCTTTTTATGAGTACTTCATGAGCGTTTATTAATTCCTTGTGTGCTCACACTATGATTTATCAACGTGAGCAAAGAAATTGCCCGATTTTAACATCACTCACGTTCGTATCTCTAATCAAAAAATTCTTAACAAGAAGAACACTAAATCATTCCTTTACATAACTGCTGCAATATGTTTACATAACTGCTGTCTATCTGTGGCATTGCTCGTTTCCTGGGTTGTAGGCTTTTAAACTCATTTTTCCATTTTCATTTTCTGTTTTTCTGTCATAAAGTCATTAATCGACATATTGTCACAACTTCTTGCCAGCAATTATGAAGAGAAGTGTGTTCTGAGTGATGTTTTTCCAACAGGTTTTCTCTATTCAAATTTGTTTGTTGCAAACTTTTCTGTTTGTTTTAATTGCAACAATTCTCAACCACTTACAAGTAGGTGGCGACACTTTAGTGTGAAAAAAGGAAAACTTTTTATTAAAATGGCAAGGAAGGAGAGGGTGCAAATGAAAAACTCTGAAGTTTGCTTAATTGCTACAATTGAGTGATAAAATTTTGTTTAATAAACGTACAATGCATGTTAAAAGTGAAAATAATGAATTCGAATAAAACTTTGTTTTCTTTGTTTTCGTAGAACGAAAATAAAACACGAACACTTAATTTAACAAAGGATAATTGTAAGGACTCATTATTATTATTTGTGAGAGGAAATTTAGAGGAGTTTGTAAACAGCCATTCAGTAGGGTTTAATAAATTGTGCTTATTTATATTTGAAAATGTCTAACAAATTGGATAATGGGTGGGCTACTTTATGTTGGTATTTATTTTTCTAAGGACACATTTAGCATTTTAATTGTATTGGACAAAACAAATAAACTATTAAAGTGAAAGAAAAACCAATTTTGTACTTTGGTGCCTTCAATAGTATTTGCATTTTACGAGTATTATAATAGTACTATTGGCTTGGTGTAAATTATCACCTGACACGCCCCAAACATGCGCCAATAATGTCATGTTTTTAGATATTCCTTTTATCTTACGGTCGCACTGCGACACCATCCCCTGCAGAGTGTGTCACGTTTTGGCAATAAAATCCATCAAAGTCGAAATAGTGTATTTTTACATTTATTCATTTATTTGAATGTTCTTTCGATCTATTTTAATTGATTTAATTAGATTTTTTGCGTGCTTTTCATTCGATTTGTATGGGAAATTGACACATACTGACACACACTGCAGTCAAATATTGAATGCAGGGTTCTTAACTGCGTAGTGAATTGGTTTTCCGTTTTTGCAACTTTTTATTGGCATAGAGTGCGTTAAATAAAGAGTGTTTTTTTAAAGTTCAAAATTTTGAGTTGGTAACAGACGATGGAATCGCGGCTGTATTATGGCGCTGCGAAATAAGGCCTCAAAGTGTGAAATGAAACAAAGACCCAAAAGCAAGACAGAAAACAGAAACACGAAACTTTTGGGGGTTTTTTTAATTTTCTATTTTGCACCGTATTTTACATTTTCCAAAATGAAATATAGCCCCAAAAGAAGTAAAATGAAAGAAAGTTCCACAAAATATTGCTATTTTTACTTTGGGGCTTTTTTTCATACTGCTACTCTACAGATATGACGAAAGTTCAAATAAATGAAAAAACGCCCAACATTTAATTTACACAAAATAAAAATATAACGGCAGTGCCTACTAAAGACTTCCTGCATAGCCGGTCTTTGGCCGGCGTAGAAGATTTTCTCCACGTTTCCCGAAACGGTACTGCCTACTAAATATGTTCTGCTGCTGAGGGAATTATCCCAAGCGGTCAGTTTTCAAAAGATTTTGAACACCAAATATAAACAAATATTAGAATTTCTCCAATTTCTTTATTTGTATATTAAAATTCCTACATTGGTACAATAAAGTAAAGTTTTAAAGTAAATGTACTTTAAATACAAATAATTTTAAATTACCTAGTGCTTTAGTGAGAAAACAAAGCGCATTAATTATAATATGCTGTTTTACAAATTTTGCATGTTTAACGAATCAGATTGAATAAAATACAAGATATAATATTTACTCTGCCACTTCCAAGTAGCTGCTTCACGAAATTTTAGAACAATTGATGTAATTGGTGTATTGGAATTCGATAAATACACGGTAAATATATACTTCATCGATTGTGGCGGTAACATAGCTTTTGACCGGGCTTGCAAAATTTCTTTCTTTCCTCTTGAATAAATAATTATTTTTGGGGTATAATTAGGTTTCCTCAATCTGGATAATTTTTCTTAATGAAATAAGTACCCAAACTTGGGGCAATATTTCATTTAAATTTTGGGACAGTTGTGCATTATTTGGGAGCGATTTTTCATAAAAGATATTGATGTAATTTTTGATAATGAAAAGTGAGCCCAACTTTAATTAATTTTACACTTTAGCATTTCATTTCTTGGGGCCTTATTTCGCAGCACCGTGTATTATAACATGTCATAAGGGGTCCGTAACGTCTAATTTTACTTACCAGAATGTTACTCACCGAGTCTGACAAAAATTATTAATTGTTATAAGGAAACTTTCAGTGGCGAAGGCATAGACACTGGCCACTGAACAGTATACGGCTTCAGCTGTAACCAATCCTCAGGCACATCAGGACGCCAAATCAAATAACGTGCAAAAAGCAGTGTTGTAAGATAGTGAAGCTAAATCTCCTATCATTTCTCTTACTATCCCTTTCCTCTAGTTCCAGTACAATGCATCGCATGTGTAGGGGTTATCTCCTGAGTGGTGGTCCAAGATAAAAAAAAACAAAATATATAAATAAATAAATAAATATAAATGACCAAATTTTATATTTTTTTTTTGTATTTTTTTTATCAATGTAAACATATTTACATATCTACGTGCTAAATTTCATTACTTTACGTTTCCTTATTCAATTTTTGGCCACACGTTACATTATAACGGGACATTGTCTGGTGTCTTTAAGTAAATGTTTTTTCGGCTCTGACGACTTCTAGAGGATGTCCCTTCGTATGCAATGCATTTCACTGGAACTAGTAAAATAGGTTTAGGGGAGGGCGATAGAAGGAATAGTGTTTGTGAACATCAAACTATTCTAATAAGGAAGTTGACAAATGTAATCTTGGTTTTAGATCGGCGCTTGCTCTTAGAGTCTTATCCGATCGTATTCCAAGAACGTCCAAGAAACGTCACACCTAACGTCCTCATGACCCAAGAAAGATTACATACAGACCTGTATCATAAGTTGCGATTTAATTCATAATTTCATGAACCCCTCCTTGATGAGGGGGTTGGGCCTGTCTTAAAACCCTTATTGACGTTCTATACTTTTATTTATTAATTATCGCTTTCATTTTTGTCAATTTTGATCTGATGTTTGGCATCAGCACATAGATCTAAATTGTTTGACCTTATCAATTCATAGCCATACGATTCGTACAGCATGTTCATAGTATAGTTCACAAACTTTGCATTAAATCACGCCATGATTTTCTAAAATAAATCAAGTCAGATGTCCCAGCGAGTTTTGGTATTAAGCGACAAAAACACTTCGAGTCTAACTCCAATCGATCGGTACCAGTATCTTCTTCAAAGAAGAATAAATTAATAAATTAATAATAAAATATTAGTAAGCTTCAAGATTTTTTTCTACTAACATTACATAAATTACAAGCAACAGAATTACGATCATACATGTAATGAAACATTTTCCATTGATCCAATGAAGGGCATCTTTGTGCGACTTCTAAAGACAAATTTCATTGTCTTAATGTTAAAATTCATGGTATGAGTAAATTTACTCCGAGATCGTTCCGAGATCCCAATTCAAAGTGTCCTTAAAATTCAACCTCATGCCACTAACAATCGACAGGTTGGTTCTGCTATCAAAAGAATTTGAATTACAAATACTGCTGTCTTTCCCAAGAGAATAGATAAGATTGGAGGTTTGACGGAAATGATCGTTTAGAAAAATTTAAAACAGAGTAGGAGCAAGTACTGGACATTGAACTCCCGGTCATATTGGCGGGGACAGCAGAGAAGTTGGGCAGGAGGGAGCCAGCCCACCCTTCACGGACAGTCGAAGCTGATGATTGGGACGTACCATCGTTTCGAAGCTCTCATATATTGCAATAAGAATAACTAACATATACTCACCTTGAGACAATACCTCAACAGATTTGGCATTGGGAGTAACAGTCGCTGCAGCTTTCGTGACTATCATTAGGGGTTACGGGAGCTCAGTCTGTGGAACTGTGAGGCTTTATACCATAGAATGGTAGGCACCTATTGGAAGATTGGGAACTGGCATTGGTAAAACCAAAGGAAATCCTAACATCCCGTAGAAGAGGAAGTCCGGATGAGGGGCTCTAAGACATGACGGGGTATACAATATATCTTCTTTTTATTTTCCATAGTTTCTAATTTATTCATTCATTTAAGTGGACTAAGTTTCTGTCTTCTTCCTTTTGAGCAGAGAATTTCTTCAAACGTGCAAAAAAAGCAAGATAAAAGTTTTCGAGAAACGTACGTTAAAACTAGAATATATTTGCACATAAAAAACCAAAAAATAAAACCATAAAAATAATTTGTATTATGAATACTTTTGTTTACAATCAAATTCGCTAACCAAAAATATAAAAATAAAAAGAAAGAAAGGAATTCAATTTCTTCATATGCAAAGCGCTTTATGTCAAGTAATTTTAAAAGCACCCAACCACCTGCGCTTTTTTAATTTTTAAAGCAGCTTTACTGTTTTATGTAATTTCAGCAAAATACAAATATTTTTTATATGTATATGCATGTACTACATACAAATTTTATGTTATTTTGATACGAATGTAAAAATTGAAATTCTGCATTTAAAGTTCTTTTCTTGCTTGTGAGACTCCTTTACGTTTGCTAACCTTTTTTAAATTTTCCTTCAAGGTGCAGGAAATATTTATTAAGATGTGTGTTGTTTCGTAGCATTTGGTAGCAAGAATTGTTTGAAGTAGCAGCATCATAGAGTCATAAATTTAAGGATCACATAAATCTCAGTCAAATTTATATACCCACACTCAAACACTTACCTAGGAAAATCATACAATTGTGGTGAGAAAAGTAGCATGGTTTAATAATTTTCATTTAAATAAATAAGCATTTAGTTATCAGGAAACCTTATGTGCTCTAATAAAGTGCAAAAAAGTATTACGGTTTGATCTTGCTATTAACTAAAAACATTTTTAACTAATAATATTCTTTCGAACATCGAATAGCGAACGTTAAATTGCATCGAATATTTCATCGATTAGAATTTTGCATTCCTGATGTTAGAAATTACTGTTGCAATTTTTTGATTGAGTATACTTTTTTCATTTATTATTTTAATTATATGCAAATTTGTAGTATGGTTAAATTAATAGAACGAGTGCGTAGATTTCGATGATATATCGTATGCAGAAAACTTATATTTGCTACGTTGTTTTTTATATTTGTTCAACGCGATTCAGAATGAATTACTATTATTTCTATATATTTGTTGTGATAGTTAAACTAGTCTTGTGTACATATCGTTGGTGCTTCTACCAACTTATCAGTAGACCTTCAACCAAAATCAACCAAAGCTAAAAATAACATTACTACAGAACTAGGACATTTATGAACCGATTTTTTTTTCTTCTGACTAGGGTTTTCTCAACTTGCGTTCCTTTCTTTATTTTTGGATAATGGGCGCTGCCATTTACTAAAAAATAACAATCCTCTTTTCAACAGTTTTTTTCTTTTTTGATTTTTTTTTACATTTTCAAATACGTCGGTATTGTGTAGCACGGGCGAAATAAAATAATTACTAAAAATGGCTACTAAAACGAAGCTTCAACTTTTAATACGTCTCCTTGTCTAATGTCAAGGAGGCTACAACACTGCTGTAAAACAAAGAATGTGCAAAAGCATGGCATTTCTCTTACTATTCTTTTCCAGCACAATGCACCGCATGTGTAGAGGTCATCTCCCAGTGCAATGGGAGAAACTGTGTCATGATGGCTCCTCTACTATATGAATCGTCTACGATGCTTCGAAAAGAATCGTCTAAGATTCTAAAATTTGTAATGTAGACCAGCTTTTTTCTGAAACAGTATTGAGTAGTGAAGCGAGGCTCTTCTGGTTGTGGAGCCCATACGATAACTACTCAGCCAAAAGCAGCCACAATGCAGAAAAATTTTGAAGTAACCTAAACCACACTGATTTCTTTCACACGTCTAATAATTGTGAAAGACTCGCAAAATCATCATTGAAATGAGTATAATACGACTGTGGTGAAATAACGATCTGCCGTCAGAATGTTTAAACAACGACTGTGGTGCGAAATAAAAAAACCTTCATAGACTAATCATCAAAATGACTCGCAAAAATATCACTTGGAAGAGTCAAATACGAAAGTTCACTACTAATAATCTTACAAAGCTCGCCAAAGTGCTTAATAAACGATTCACTCGTCCAACAGTCATCTGCACGATTAACAAAAGTCAAAATGGTGTTAGAAATAGAAGAATAAAATAAAAAGAAAAATTCGCAGTATCTTCTCACGGACCATAGTACGTTGCGTGTACACGTGTCGTAAAATCTTCAGTATTATTCAGTTATTGGGAAAATGTTGTTTGTTGTTTATAGAGTATTACAATAAATATATGAAGTGAATTCTAATTGTTTCGTGTTATATTTTCTATTTTGCACAGTGAAACATGCTGGGCTCCGCTAGTAAATATACAATTTTCATCCAAAATAAAATTAAATCAAATCAAACAATACGATAGTGGGTGGCAATGGCTGAAGTAGGCTGTACGTTGATTACAAAATCAAAAATTTCCTGTGTTCAACCCCAGTTTCAGACTAAACCATAACAGCATCTCACTTTTTTTCTGATATGCATTAGTGTGTCTTAGTGTTGTCAGTTGTTGTCGGAAGGTTTCAGTGGCGAAGGCATAGTCACTGCCCAATGAACAGGCACATCAGAAAGCCCTCCTTCGTCGGTATTGTGTAGCACGGGTGAAGTAAAATAATTACTAAAAATGGCTACTAAAAACGAAGCTTTAAATTTTAATAGGTCTCCTTGTCTGATATCAAGGAGGCTACAACACTGCTATAAAACAAATAATGTGAATTTCTCTTACTATCCCTTTCCACTAGTTCCACCACAATGGATCACATGTGTAGGGGTCACCTCCATGAAGATAAATTAAATTTTAAACACCGATTACTTTTTTAACAGAGGTTTGTCAGTTGCTAAACAGAGTGTTGGCGGACTTGAATATTTTGATTTCATCTCGAATTTTTACCAAAAACGTGCCCAAACCGGTTACATAGATCAAACAGAATTTTTTGCAATATATAAACATTTCTATTTCTATTCAAGTTCAACTCGTTATAAAATTATGTTATCTCGCAATTCTAAATTTAAATATTTTGAGATGAATACTGATTTCCATTTACATAATACGAAAAGTTAAAATTAAAAAGAAAATTATTTTTTACGACTCCGCTGATTTGTTTAGTTTAAAAACCTTTGCTGACATAAATAATAAAATGCAGAAATAATAATTCTTTCGAGATAAACATATTAATTAAGATATTGAAAAAAGGTCAAAACAATATAAGAATGTGCCACAATGCAATAAATGCACATTTTTCGTAAACCATTTTGAGTAGCTAGCCAACAATGTAAATTTTACTAACAGTTTCGTGTTTTGTTCGTCACTACATAAACGACCACAAATGTATAATTTGAAGACACAAAGTTGCTGCTTGGTGGTGGAAAAGGTAAAGAAAATTGTGAAATATTAAAGTTTTGTGAATGCTGATGAAAAACAGTATCTTGAGAATTCTTGAGAAACTTAGACGAACTTTGTAAGCCATACATGAGGACTGCTGGAATTGTTTAAGCTACCAGACGGTAAAAGTAGTATAAGAAGATTTAAAATTATTCTATAATCTTTTCACAATTTTCTTAAAAAGATTCTTTAGATTACCATCATCTGAAAGAGTTTGCTTTTTACAAATATTGCATGACTTTCTAATATTCATTCGATAGTATATTCAAAATGATCCTACACTATTTGTAGCTCGAATTCAGAAAACGGCGAAAATTTCCCTTCACTTCTATGTTCTAGGAGCTATCATTGCGGAAAGTCGCTAGCCCTACGGGTGACTGCCTACTTTAACAATAGATGATGAGCCTCTTCAACACTAAACATAAGCGAACTTCATTTTTAATCTACATGATTAAAGAGATAAAATGCATAACGTGATTTATTATTGACTGCATATTCTGAGAGAGCAAAACTGGTGCCTCTTCAAAAAAGCACACCCAAGGAACAATGAGGCCAAAGGATTTCGGAGTCTATATCATAAGCCAAAAGACGTGGACGTGAAGTATATTTATTGTCAGCAGTACTGTGTTAAATATTAGACGGCGATCATTAAAGGGAACATCTTGGAATATTGTTTTGTGTTCACAAATGCTGTGACTTAAGCCCATAAACGTATTTTTCATTTTAAAGTACAATTGCCAACTCTAATTTCCAATAATTTCAGGATGAAACACATGCAGAAACTTCTATGTGGCAAATTTGACTTACGTCGCCTATGGAGTTCAACTGAAACTACCTCATATGGTGCTCTAAGAGAATTGTTCTCATTCCGTCGTCGAGAACTGCTTCTAATCACTTGGTTTACAAGATTCTCGAAATAGAACACAACAATTTTTTGGAATTCTTTGGAAGGCTGTAATACTTGTAATAATTGTGCAAATGAATTCTCCAACTAATTGAACAATTGCTTAACTTGTAGTTCAGCTCCTATAATAAGTGTGTGCACAAAATTTCAAATGCTCATTTCGTATTTCATAATTTTTCAAAATTAAATTCACAAAATGGTAAAAGTATTTGTACAAACGTTGCAAAAAGAACCAACACAGCATGTGCTATTAACGAGCAAAAAATGCAAAAGAATAAGCAGTAAGTAAAATTTTAGTTTTGAGTTGTATACTTTTGGCAGCGATGGGATTCGAACCCACGCCTCCGGAGAGACTGGTGCCTTAAACCAGCGCCTTAGACCGCGCGGTCACGCTACCCACTGCCTTCATTATATATTTTTCTTTTATATCACGCCAGTTATTCAATATTTAATAAGAATTTCTTTTAAAAGGATTAAAATTTTAAATATTTATAATGGTGCTGAAATTACGGCGAAACACAAGACGATTTTTACTGTTTGACTGTGTTGTTGTACTCGTACATTCAATGTTTTTGCATTTTTGTTCTATTTGAATGTTAGAATTGCAAATAATACAAAGTGTTTTAACATTCTGATACCCATAAAGTCTTATACATTCGTGCAAAAAGAACTCCTTTTACATACAAGATAAATTCATATATTCATTGGATGAATGTGTTAGTAAAGGTCTGTGACTTAAAACACTTCCTTGTTTGCAGGTAGTAGTCATCGTTGGTAATTCTACTCTAACGAACCTCAGTAGCAAACAACAAATTTACCATTTTTAACCTCAGAATTCTTAAGGGATCTTTTCCATAATGCAAAAGCCAACATTTCTTGAGGTTGAAGACGCAAAAAGAGCACAAAATTTGTTAAAATTCAAAGGCATTTCACACAGAAATCCTCCCAATACTAGTAAAACTGATGAAAATGCAATATAAAAACTAAACATAATCAGATGTATAGCAAGTGCTTTTCTATTTTTTAGGTAATTCCTTTTTTTTAATCTCAACACATCTTTTTGCCAAATACCAATCAACAGCATTATTGATCAGGGTTGTGCAACTATGAGTACTATAGTTCAGTGAAATTCACAGGATATTTGTCTTTTAGAATAGAGTAGAGCATAGGAGAGTACAGTAGATTAGATTATATAAAAATGGATTTGATTGTGGAGAGTACAATAAACTAGAATACGATGGAATAGAGTAGAATATTATTGAATAGAGAAAAGCTGAGTAGTGGAGTGATCCTATAATTTTTATTATTTTCATAAATCAACATATGGCTATTGATGAAAGATTAATTTCATTTGATGTGGTATCGTTGTTCCCTAGTATACCTGTTGATCTAGCATGAAATATTATTGAGGAGAAGTGGAATATTATACAAAAATATATTAAGAAGGATAAAGGTTTATTTATGCGTATTTTAAAATTTTGGATAGAGGATAACATGTATTTTCAATATGATGAAAATGTACATTTGCAATAAAACGAACTTAACTGACATCTCCAGCTTCTCCGATGGTGGCTGATATTGGCATGGAACTAAGAAAATGAGTAACTATGTAGATGATTTGTTTTGTATTATTTCTTAATGTGGAATAGAGAATATTTTGACAACATTGAACAAGTTTAATAATAGCAGAAAATTTACAATAGAGGACGAATCTAATTTCAGAAAGCAACATCGTCAAAAAGGATTAGTATTTAATATTCTAGACATAACAGGAGAAATTTTACAGAAAATTTATTAAATATTAGTGACTGGCACTTTCATGTAAAGAATAAGATTACAGTTGTGAATATCCTTAGGGAAAATGACTTTCCAATTTGGCTAATTTATAGATGCATTAATGAACATAGAGTTAGAAGTCCTAATAATATTGAAAATACTAATAATCCAAAGACATACAATCATTTACGTATCTACCTGGAATACTCGTAGCTGAACATTTAGGAACTAAGGATAATATATAATATATAGTTATGTTAAAATTAGTTTATAGAATACCTTGGGGTGGGAATGACAATGAGGATTAATTTTGTCCCCTTCAAAGTAATCCCCCTCAGATATAATGCACTATTCCAGCGTTTCTTCCAATCCGCGAAGCCCTTCTCAAGCACACTTTTCGGTATGGCCATCAGATCGTTCTTCGATTTTGGCTTTATATCATCAATTGTGGCAAAACGCTTTTCTTTCATTGGTCTCTTTAGTTTTGGGAATAGGAAAAAGTTGTATGGAGCAAAATCTGGTGAATAAGGTGGTTGAAACATGATTAGGGTGAAAGACATGAAAGCGTGGCAATGGTCGAAGTAGTCTGCACGTGGACTGTAAAACGAAAAAATTCCTGTGTCCAACCCCAGTTTCAGACTCATCAAAACATCTCGCAATTTTTCTGATGTGCATTTGTGAGGTATTGTCACTGGTCGCTGAACAGTATCGGCTTCTGCTATATCCAATCCACAAGCTCATCAGAGCGCCCTCCTTCGTCGGTATTGTGTAGCACCGGCAAAGTAAAGTAATTGCTAAAATTGGCTATTAAAAACAAAGTTTCAAAATTTAATACGTCTCCTTGACATCAGAGACGCTACAACATTGCTGTAAAAACAAATAACGTGTAAAATCAGTGTTCTAAGATAACGAAGCATCACCTCCTATCATTTCTCCTACTATCCCTTTCCACTAGTTCCAGCATTCCAGCACAATGCAATGAGTGCTGGTCCAAGATAACTAAAAAAATAATAAAAAATCACGAACAAGCATTGATGCGTGAGCTGCTGCATTATCGTGATGCAGAATCTACGATTTTCTTTCCACAATTCCGATCGTATGAGCCGTATTTCTTCAGGCAAACGTTACATAACTTCCTTGTGGTATTCCTTATTAACCGTACGATCTGTTAGCAAGAACTCATGATGCACCACACCATTGTAATTGAAGAAAACAGTGATCAAAACCTTCACATTTGATCGAACTTGGAGTGCTTTTTTCGGTCCTGGCTCATCGGGCCGCTTCCATTGGTATGATTGGGCCTTGGTTTCGGCGTTATAACCATATACCCACTTTTCGTCGTCCGGTATGACCGCCGTTGACGGCGATTCTGAAGCGAACTCCTGAGCGATGCTAATGTGATGTTGCTTTTGCTTACAATAAACTTCGCTGCCACACGTTTCATGCCCAAAACTTTCGAGAAATTTGCATGGCATGAGCCGAAATCCTCTGAAACTTCCCCAATAGTGATTCAACGATTTTCCAAAACACTTTTTTTCACAGTGTCGAATGTTTTCTTCACTTCAAATCCAGCATACATTTTTATGAATATGGCTGTTTATATTTTTATCTTGAATTTTTTCCTTGACAAAAATGTTCTTTCTATTATTACTACGAATTTGTTAAAACCATTTTTCATTACAAAGAAAAACCAATTTCCTTGAAGAAGCTACACAAAGGTGTAGCAAAATATTTAAATAAAAATCTTCAGTAGACCTCTAACCAAATTCTTGAATAAAGCTAAGAAATTTCACATGCTTATAAAAGAACTCCCAAAAAATGTTTGAGAATTACGAAATATACAAACAAATAAACCAAATAGCTTCTTTAAAAATGTTCCTTATGCAACAAACATTTTATTATTTGATTTTAAATCTATTTAATTTCACAAAACCTTTGTTGCAAATAAATAAAAAATTATATATATTAAAAGCAAAAAACCTTAAGATTATATAATTAGTTAAATTTATTTTAAAATTTGTTAAATAGCCTATGTTTACGGATTCGCTAAAGTATGTTATAAATAGACGATTCTAAAAAAAATATATTGATTTAATCAAATTGGACTTAGTGTTCATACAATTGTATTAAGATTAGAATATCAAAATGCTGGTGTAGTCTCCTTTACACTCTGCTCACTTTTAATTACAATATAGCAGGTACGGTTCTTAAAAGAGAATCTGGGTGTCACTTCTGATACGAAACTGCGTTTTTCTTGTCATTGATATCACAACTTCTAAACATGTTGTATGATTGATTTTAGAAGAAGAAATTCAATACTCGTATGTTTGTGGAATTTGTTCACAGAATAAATTATGCGGAAAATATGTCAATTGCATTTATGTTACAGCTTTACCCCATCATTAAATTTTAATGTAACTTACTATATTTTTCCAGTTATTTTAATTTAAATATTAAAGGTCCTCATGAAAACGTTTAAAAGTCTTCAAACTGTGAATTGTCCACTCTGACAAATCAAATGCCATAAATTGTATGACATTTATGGCTCCTAAACTTCCGTCGTAGAATTCTACATGTAATAAAACAGAAAGTCGGTAATTTTTCCCCAAAAAAACTCTTGTTTTTATCGTATCACAAATAAGCGTATGCTTAATGGTGAACACCTCAGCCTGAAGCACACTGCACTGCAGTGGTCAGATAGGTGAAGAGGAACAATACGGTCCGCCCTGTCCGAAAAGATTTTAAATTACAATTTTTAGACACGTATTTTAGTTTTTCATGTTTTATTTAATTTAATTTTTATTCACGTTTCTAATGAACTGACATTAACTGTTCAAAGTTGAGCAACCTTTTAAATGGGTATTTCATGACACAAGTATCGCATATTCGTCTAATTGCACAAATTATTATAAGTAAATATGTATATACTTTATAGTGATCTGAAATCATTTAATTCTATAGATGAAATAACATATATATAAATAGACAGAAGTATGGAGTGGAGGACACCAAAATATAGGCGAATTGTACAGTATAGTAGAAGATATTAGATTGGAATGGATTGAACTAGACCAAAGAGTACGTTACAATTGACTACCATTACTGGACAAAATTAGGCTACACTCTGTTATAGCAATATTTTAAAATATAGAAGGAGTCGATTAAATGAAAAATTATTTATAAGAAAAGTATTCTGAAGCGGCCCTCAAACATTGACTGTACCAGCTCTTTCATATTCATGGCAATTTCTGACGTTCTTTTAAACGCCCGTTTTAACAGCTTAACTTCTCCTTGCGCATACCGCAAAATTTTATTCCATTGTTCTCATATTTTCTTCAAAATTTTTTTTGTTGCCAAAGTTTGCATACACACTCATCGCTGTTGTACATGCAGGATGATTTTTATCCTGAAATAAAATCGTATTTTCCTTGGTGTGTAACAAATGCAAAATTTTCCACACACTTAAAATGGTATTGTTGACTTGAGTGTATGTGGCTTGATAATTTCATACATGCTCAACGTACAAATATTTCAAACACCTACAAATATATTCTAACGAATATCAGAATATAAGATAGGTAAACATCACACATTCAGTCCCGTGGATGTAACGATATATTATACATTCATACGCATATTTTAGAAGCTGTATGAGGCAGTAGCTAGCTGAATTTAAAACAATAAACCGAATACACCTGTATGGAATTGGGTTTAGGTGGTTGCAAGTTCGCATTAAGTATTTTTGTTTCAATTTTTAAATTTTATTGAGAACAGAGGCTATAAAAGAAATTGTGCATATACGTATTTGTATGTGAGTACTCGTGTTAAGCAAAATGTTACATATAAGTTTTAAAATATGCGAGCTTGCTGGCTTTCCTACATTTGAATGTTGGATGTTTGTAACGTATGTTGAATATCTTATGACTAATATAACGTTTTAAACTAAAGGAGATGTTTAAATTAAATGAGTATTGAACAATTTAAACAATTGTTTCTCTTTTCTGTTGTAATAAATTTCATACTCTCCTTTACTTCTAGAATAGAATAGAATAGAATAGAATTATTATTGCGACCCTGACACGTTTGATCGGTTACTGATCGTCTCTAAAGTTCACTACCACTTTTCTACGAGCATCTCTGTTTTTTTTAAATTGCACGCAATGACGTAAGGGCTACATTCTGTGGGGAGTCTCTTTGCTTAATATTACTCACATCGGACACATACTCAGGTGACGGATAGGGGAAGCGCATTGGCGGACTACGTGGTCACGTCGGAAGATGGGGCGAGGATAGGTATTCGCAATTCCTTCGTTCGTGTACTACGTTCTAGAGGCTGTAGAGAATACTCCATCGATCCACCTCGAAAACTGTCATTTCAGTAGGGACAAGTGGTACCTACAATTGGAGTAAGTGTGTAGGTATCTTACGGAAAGCGCGGACTGTTAAAAAGAACCGATATCCCGTCCCTCACCAAATTCAAGGCTGGGGCGGCAATTTGGACAGTAATTTCATACTCAAAATCATTGACAAACAGAAGAGACCGCGCAGGGACCGAAAGTGGCACCCTAATAATGGTTGGCCTCGACAAGTCGTCAATGACTTCGTCAAAGCAGCACATGGAACGTATTTTTCAAGATTGGAAAAATACCCGTTGGTTGTACGGCTGGGGATGCGGAGAAGCACCCTGAGACAGAGACAGCGCCAACGAGTAGAGAAAAATCTGAGAATTGGTGTTGCTTTTTCTACAAATCAACCTCTACCGGTGCAAGACAGCAACACAATCTTTGAGCAGTCACTGGTCACTGAGCAGTATCGGTTTCATCTGTATCCTATCCATAGGCACATAAGAACGCTCTTCTTCGCCGGTAATGTGAAGCCCTTCACCTTCTATCATTTCTGCTACTATCCCTTTCCTCTACAATGCAACACATATGTAAGGGGTCATCTCCTGAATGTGAGTGTTGCTTCAAAGAAAAAAAATACATGTGAGTCTGATACTGGAAACTTGGACTACAATGCACAACGTTGCTAGATTAAACGACAGCAATTACCAACACTTTTATTATCGACACAAGGTTGGCATTCTATATCTAAGGGGCTAAATTTTGTCCTCCCCGCAGAACTATCAACAGCGACATGACGCTGATATACGGCAACCATAATATGCTGCCGGCACCGGCGTAGTGTTAGGAAATGTAAAGAGGAGGAAATGTTACGACTACTGATGAGGCCGCACCTCCATACGAGCCACAACTGGTAATATGCTTCAGAATTGGTGGATAAGCTGCGATGTAAACAGGAGGATAAGGGACATGGTAGGAGGGTCACCCCGCAGGAAGGTAAGTTATATATGCGGATGTTGGTGACTACCATACACGGTCTACTAACGAGGTTTTCAATCCCGTCTATCCAGACGTCTTAGCGACACTAATAAAAGGGAACCAGCCTATGGCGATTATGAAGAGGGCAAGGAAGGCCCTCGACATTCATTTCCAACGAAAGAGCAAGCAACGGGGACTGAATGTCTTCCCCCACAAAAAGAAAATCTGCTAGTTCACGAGGAACCGGAAGATTCTTGTCTTTGAGTATCTTTCAGGATCACACAATACCGATAATCAATTATCTGTGGGACATGCAGAATTAGAGACTGATGGCGAAGGAAAAATGGCTAGCAGCGCGGCGCAAGACCAGATATCAAAGAATAGTGGGCATCTTACCAAGGGGCAATGCCACCGTAGAAATGTGCGACAGGATACCAACACACTAACTGTATGATTATAATACCGCAATGGGATGCAGGCAACGTAACGGAGAATATTCCGGGAACCGACGTTTATACAGAGGGTGCGAGGAATGATGATTTTAGATTATCATTAAATGGTTTCAGAAATCTGATAACTGGGGTTCAGTCATATCTTTAGAAATAGTAAAGCGGTTGTCAGACCCATAATGGCGGAGGTGAGGTCTAAGAACGTCTTCCATTTTAAGAATGAGATAAATTCGTACGAATTTATATATATTTATAAATACGCGAATATCTGCCAATTACATGCATAGCTGGAATGAAGAAGATGATAGGATCAACTTTGGACGGTATCACACTGCAGAATGTCACGCATTTTCAGAAGGTCAAAACCGAACTCAAGAAATGGGCGATTGGGCATCATAGGAGGGTTTGGGAGAAGACTACTGTGGGACTTTTCGGAGTGAGGTGAAGGTATCCCAAATCTTCGGTAGAGCGCACAACATGCCAACTTTGAGCAGAAGTGTTATTTCGAATGGCATTGGTATGGGCTCTTTTCAACATAACCTAACCTTAAGGCTACATATTACGTAGCTAAGCACTTGAACTTAAACCCATGAACAACATAAAAAATCTTTTAAATTTTAGTTTGCAAATTGAGTATGGACACAAAACAAGATGTAAAAAATAAAATGACTTTCAGGTGGAAAATTTAACAAGAGGGAACAAAAATATTCAGTAACACAAAACCACAAATGGAACTGAAATTAAAAAGAGGTAGACTCATGGAAACATATGTATGTATATACATATATCAAACATTTAAACAAAATGTTAAGTCAAATGTATGAAAATGTTTCCTATGCACACACATACAGTGAACACATACTTACACAGCGCGTTTTCATATTATGAAGACAATGAGTGTAAAAAACGTTTGCCATTTTACGTTTAGATGCTCTAATATATATCAAATTTTAGCATAATAATAAATTCCCTGTGTATGGCATTAGAAGTAGAGTTGTAACTTGTAGAATGAGCTGAGAGATTCAATGCAATGAAGTAGCAATTTTCATAAACTTGTTTTATATTAGAAAATAATTTTGTACCAACTACTGTAGTTACAATAGAATCTAAATTCATTTAATTTTCTAGTGATCTTCCGAAAAGTACACTACTAATTTTACTATAGATAGTAAAAAAAGCTCAGGAAAATTTCTTTTCTTTTTCTTAGTAGTGTTAAGTAATATAATAGCGATTCCTTAAACAAATAAATTACATTATTTCTAAAATTAAATTCTCAGTTCTATTCGGAATTGCTTTAAATTCCGTAAGAAAATGACACATTCTTTGAAATCAACCATACTAGACTACCTATGACTTTTCAATTTGTATAATTTGCTTTGAACATGTGGACTCTGCATGTTTTTAGGAGCTGCAAATGAAATATAATAAATTAATTACTCATAAATATATAATTAACTGCACATTATTAAAACATTTTTAAAGCCTAATAAAGTACACAAAATTCAATTGTACTTCAGAAGAATATCAGACAAGCGATATGTCGGAAAGCTCCGATAGAAATGATCTGAGAGTGATTCCATATAAATTCTATTGTAACCTCTTTAGATTTGGAACGCCATATTTCCGATCTTAATTAACCAAAACAAATATTATTTTTGTTTAGCGTTGCGTTTTACACCAGTTATTAAAATCACTCCGATTGTTATGTACCAGGATGTATATGTATATATACACATGTATATCGCGCACTTATAAACAGTCACAACTCAAAATTCACAAATGTTCAGGAGAGACAAAAAGTAGTTTCAAAAAACATAACTGTAATTTTATAATCAAATTGAAGTCCATAGTAAAGAACACCGTCTTAGAAAAAAGTTTAACTAATTTTTTTTGTAATTTTGTGAAGTACTTTTGCAAATAAAAGATAATTTTACGTTGTGACTCTTGAGTCGAAATTTGTTTCATCAATAGCGTCACAACTCTAAATAATAATATAGAAAGAAAACTACTCAATTAATCATATACCACGTTCATAGGTAAACGGTTTTTGCCAGTAAAGCTATTTCCACTGTTAATACGTTGATATTACACAAGAACAGATGACAAATAACCGATTGTATAGCAACATCAAAAAAAATTTCAATATGTGTTTACATGCCGACAGATGTTTACAGAACTACTAGAAAAGCAAAGAAAATTTAACGTTTTCAAAAAAAATAGTGCCGTTTCACAACTTGTTTCAAAATAGTGGCGTTATTATTGTTTATCTACTTTAATAAGTCACGATAATAATAGTATCCCACAATCTTGTACGTTCTTATTTGTCACGACTAAAAATAGTGCTCTTTAGTTGATGATGTAAAAGCAACACAAGTAACATAAAAGCTGACATAATAATATTTTTCCAGTTAAAGAAATTTCCAAAAAGTAAATTATGGGGCATACTGCATTATACAGGGGTCTAGTGGCAAATTTATATTTTTAAATACCATTATTTCAAAAAGTAATAAACGGTGCGGAGGGAGGGTGGCGCCTCCCTCAGTCCCGATGTCGCAATGGTGAGTGAGCATCGCGCGTTCGCTGTGGAGACATTTTTTTTGAGTAATAATTCTTACGTGATTGCTCGTCGACAATTTTGTTCAAAGTTCGATATTAGCCGAATAAGTGATGGACCGAGTGTAAATTTAATTAGTTTGTTGGCGCAGCGGTTCCGCGCAATTGCAATGCCCCACGGTCGATCTTCAAGGACTCCCGAAAACATTGAACTGGTTGAAAGTAGTTTACGTAAAAATCCCCGAATTTCAATACGGAAAAGAGCAGGCTCACTGGGACTTTCACGAGCGAATATTCATGAAATTTTAAAAAAGAATCTGAAGGATCTGGATGACATACTCTTTAAGAAATAAAATCCACATTTCCATTTTATCGTAATAAAACTTTGTGTCAATTATTACGTTTTTTATTTAAGTTTGAAAATAGAAATCTGTTGCCAGACACCATGTATTTTTTTTTTTTTTTTTTTTTTTTTATCTAGGACCAGCACTCAGGAGATGAGTCCTACACATGCGAAGCATTGTGCTGGAACTATAGGAAAGGGATAGTAGGAGAAACGACGGGGGTGAAGCTTAATTAATTATCTTTGCAGCTCTGCTTTCGCACGTTCTTTGTTTATACTCGTAGCAGTGCTGAAGCTTCTTTAGTAGCCATTTTTATTATTATTTTACTTCGCCGGTGGTACACAATACCGACGAAGGAGGGCGTTCTGATGTGATTGTGGATTGCTATCAGCTGAAGCCGGTATTGTTCAGTGACCAGTGACTATGCCTTCGCCACTGAAACCTTCCGACAACAACTGACACACAAAGACCCACTAATTCAACATCAGAAAATGCGAGATGTTTATTTTTATTTTAAAATGTTTGGGCTGAAACTGGGGTTGAACCCAGGTCTGTTTTGGATTCGTAGTTAACGTGCAGACTACCATCCATCGTGCCATCGCCACGCATTAGCATTAGCCTGCTACAGGAGTAAAATTTTTAATTCAGTACAATTTTTCGTAATAAATTTTACTGCCTACTGAAGAAAGTGAGTATTCACAAAATTGTTTGTCGTTAAAGAAAAAAAATTTAAAAAATACGTTAGCCCATTTCGCATCAGGACTGTTCATTTTATAGAGCCAATTTTTGCAGTTTTTTTAAGCAAAACATTGACTTTGCTGGGAAACGTTGTATGATTTGTCTTACTTTTACTTCCGGAGCTTCTTGGAGATAGTAATATTTTCCTTATATCCTCCTCGGTCCGTTTTTTGTTTGGTTTTTCTCTTTTTATAATGTTTTTTATTTTTTGATTTTCCATACTTATTTTTTTAATCAATAAAAATTTTTTTCATAAGCAATAAAATTTTATTATTTACTGCATTTTTTATCAGTAAGTGATAAAATTTACTGCTAAAAGAACTAAAATATATTGATTACTCTATTTTTTTCAGTAACCAAGAAAATTTTATTGGTTACCTCATTTTTTGCAGAAAGCAGTAAATTTCTTTTTTTAATGCAATACAAAAATAATGCAGTATGCCTATGTAAGATTGTGTACTTTCAAATCAAATCTTTTGAGACTAGAATTACTTGAGTGGCAACTCACACTGTTACTGACTTGTTTTTACACAGCAACAATAACACTAAAAAGTACTTTTTCTGGTTTACCACAAATACCACGTGTTATAGGGTTGAGAAAAACAAATGAAAATTTTGCAAATTTTAAGTTATAAAACAGCTTAAACTCTTTTAGCAAGCAAGGCAAATAAAACTTGTTTTGTTGAAGAGAAATTATTCGCATAAAAATAAGGATTTAAAGGAATATTGTGGAAAAATTGTTGCGTACCTTTTTGTTTTATTTTTGTAGGTGGCAGAACAAAAGCTTGGTAAAATGTAATCCTTAACATGTCGACAATAACAAAAGGAAATAAACGTGTTCAATTTAGTGTTAAAAAACACACACATGCACTCATAGAGCCATCTCTTATACCCCATATAATACCAAAGAATTTTACTGTTTTTAGACAGAAGAAATAATAATAATAAATGTAATAAATAAATAAAAATCTTTTTTAATACTTACTTATGTATGTTTATTTTTTGTTATTATTTTTTATATTTATAAAGTGTAAAACGCTGGAAAACAGGCAATTTTATTTACGAAATAATGTAAAAAACACAAAAGAATAATCTTAAATAAATTGATTACCTACAATTTCTTTTTGCTTTGTGGCCTTTAAAAATATTGAGGGGATATCAAAAGGACTGTATCTCTTAAACCGTTTGAATGCGGTATATTAGAGTTGTTGCCTGCAGTTGATTGACAACGTTTTAAACATGTACGAACATGTCGCAAACACATCAATTTTCATCGATTAACATCTGTGTTCACATTTGAAACATCCAAAAGCCAACCATTTAAAGAAAAGCAGAAAAATAAAATGAGGGTAAGTGAGGGCATACATATTGCAGACAGAAGCAAAGGACATGTAGCAGTAACAAAATCAAATGCTACCCTTGATGATGCTATTTTTTCAACATGATATCATTTGTATTTGCTGGAAACATTAAGAACTTCCACCTTTAACCATAGAAATACTTAAACCCAAATAATATTCCATTTACTCCTCGCCCTCTATTACTAAACTGTCATTGTGATTAAATGTTTGAACATCGCCAACATGTTCTTTTAATATCTTATTACATACCTATAAATCAACAAGTGCCAAACTGTGGCACCTGGCAATTCTATTCGTTTATATGAAAAATAACTTTCCAACATCGCATTTAACAGCAAAGACTTCTCCAGAGCGTTTATGAAAAATAAGAATGGTTTAGCTTAAATACGCCCTTGAAGCAAATAAAAATTTGCGAGTTTCGAGACTGAGTGGTCTTTTCGATAAAAGAGTGAAGTCTACACACATTGCGCCGATCATGCAGTGGGTCAATAGAGTTGACTACTCTACTGTCATCGATAATCCTCTTCGCCCTCTGCTGTTTGGAAAGCTGCAAATTAGTTCTTGAAAACATACATTACAGTTGTATTGAATTGCCGGACGGATGTACGTAGGTGGTTTAGAGAAGATAATTACAAGGCTAATATTCCTAATAAACTTTTATTTAATTGTAAAATTAAATAAAATATATGATTAATATAACAAAACCAATTATTAGAAATTTTGTTACAAAAGAATTTTATATATTTTTTGAGCGGTGGTCATAAAAGAGACCATAATAATTTGTTTTTGTTATATTAATCATATATTTTATTTATTTTATATATAAGAAATTTTGTCGTGTTCAAGTTCACAGCTAATTTATCACAATATTATGAAGAAATTACATTCCTGATTTGAATAAGGGAAAAATAAATAAAATAATAAAATAAAATTATTTCCTGAAGATGCTACTTATTTGGTAGCGAAATATTGAAAATAAATAATTTAAAAAACTTTTTATAAAGAAGACCATCGCTCAAAAAATAAATATAATTAAAAAATTTAATAAAGGTCAAAATAAAAATAGAAGTGACACTAATAAAAGAATTTTAATAAAATATTCTAAAAAAAAAACTGTTAGTTTTGTATTATTTAGTTATTTCTTTTACATACATTATATATATATTTTGCAATAATTTGTTTATATGTTTAAAATAATTTTTAGCACAATTTACTTATAGAAAGCATTTTTACGCAATGTTATTATTAATTAATTATGGTAAAAAATGTAATATATTTTTTTACAAATTAAAAAAAAAACAGAAAAAAATTGTATAAAACGAATTTATGAAAGTTTGTAAATTAATTCATAAGTTTTTTGCTAAAAGGAATATAACAATTTTTATCTATATTATAGATTCTATAAGGAATTACAGATAGATTTTTCTCCTTGGCGCTGCTCTGGAGATACGAGTAACTACAGTATTTATTAAAGTTGGCACTTATTTGTTGTATGTCCTTCCCACTGACATGACTTTTGTTTTAGTTCTTTTAACAAAATAATATAAATTGTGGTGTTGGTCACACCTTAAAATTGTTCATAAATTTAGGGCAAAAAAAACAAACAACTCTTAATCTGGCATCATCTTGCATTAGTTGATTTCGTAGTTGTTTTTTTCTCATTACTGATATTAAAGCTTTTTTATAGCTTTTTCGTTTTTAATTATATTTTTTGTTATAATATTTTTGTTGTTAAAATATTTTTAAACAAAACCATATTTCGCTTATTAGTAAATTGTTTCCCTATACTGTTTTTCATTCCTAAAACGCTTTCAGTGAGTTACAAAGTCAACCCAAAATAAATTGTACCCGAAAATCAATTAAAACAAGTCAAACGTGATCTCAAATGAATTTATTTTTAAATAAATTAAGTAAAAGCAAATAGTAACTGCAAAATAAAACCGACAAAATAAATATTAAAATGTTGCAAATAATTTATAAAATATTATTAATTTGTATACTGTTTTACAACAAGCAGACTCGTACAATGGAGTTTAAAGAACTTAATTCAGCATTCAATAGACACAATGAAGTTTCACACAGAGAGAGTTCAGTAGTACAAGAGTCACCTTTAACCGAATCAGTACCGCCGCCCATTTTAGAAAGTGTTTTCACCCTGCTGCCGCGTTGTAAGTCAGGTTTCATTATTGTTGGCACGAAGTGTCGTAAGATGGTTTGAGGCTTTGTTTTTATATTATTTTTTTAATTTTTATTTTAATTAAACAACTTTATGGCACTTGCCTAAAGCAAATGTATAACCAGGAGGGCATTGCACTATGGCTCCATGTATCATCATTAAAACGTATATTATTAAAATGTAATATTTACGAATTTGTTTTCTAAACATGTTTTTTCTTAATCCGTTGTTGCGTTGCCTTTATTTAAAGGATGATGTTACGACGAATGTAAGATTCACACTAAATAAAACGTATTTTGAAATTTGCACAAGTAACTTTTAAGTATTTAAGGAAATTTAAGTTTGTAAATACGATACTGTAACTAATTGTTGATTCTATAAGCACTTGCTACACCGTATAGTCAATTTCTAATACAGTAAAATGGAAAGTTCATAACCATTAAACGACTATAAATAAAATTTATAGGATTTTGCCAATTTAAAATAAAACTTTTACTGCCGTATTCATAAATGTATGATTCTTATAATTAAAAAATATTTCATGCGACAAATTTTTTTTTTTACTTTGACCAGCACTCAGGTTATGACCTCTATATATGCGAAGCATTTTGCTGGAAGCAGAGAAAAGGGATAGTGCGAGAGATGACAGGTGGTGAAGGGATATACAGACTATAGCTTCACTATCTTCCAACTCTCCTTTTGCATGTTCTATGTTTATATCAGTGTTGCAGCGTCTCTCATGTCAAGGAGACGTATTCAATGTTGAAGCTTTGTTTTAGTAGTAATTTTTTTTATTTTACTTCGCTGGTGCTACACAATACAGACGGAGGAGGCCTCTCTGATGTGCCTTTGGATAGGTCTCCGCTGAAGCCGGTAATGTTCAGTCAACAGTGACTATGCCTTCGCCACTGAAAACTTCCGACAACAACTGACTCAAAGGCACACTAATGCACATCAGAAAAAATACAAAGTGCTCTTATGATTTATGACATTTTCTTTTCAGCCAAAAATGTATTACATTTCTTGCCCGCTTTTTTGCTATTAATTTAAAGCATCTGCAGTTTATTGTACCCCTATATAAAAATTTTACGGGAGTTTAGAAGACAACAATAAATTGCAAATATTTTTAAAAATAAGTATCGAATTCGAGTCAACGTGCTAACTACTTCAGCCATCGCCACCAACAACCATTTAATTTTTAAATATTTACTTAACTAAAAATATTTTCATGAATATACCAGTAAGTCATTAATTAAAATATCTGTTTTCTTAGAATTAGTGATATTTATTTGAACTACAATTATTACAATGAATGAATATTTATCTGTGCTTAAGTTCATAATTAATTCATCCCCATATGTTTCCGATATTTTTGTATGCAGTTTTAAAGGCAAACATTTTGCAACCTCTAATTTTTAAAATAAAGTAATATATAAAAACGAAATTGAGAAAAATATAAAAGAAATTTATATTATTTTGCATTGTGCAAAATCGTGTTTGAAATTTCAACATTTACTTGTAATTTATATATACATATTAATAAATTGTAAAGATGGACTTTTTTAAATGTTATAATATAACAATAAATTTTGTTTTGTAAATTAAAAATAACCTAATATATGATTGACGCTGTTGGTTCCTTAATAATACTTAAAGCGAAAGAACATGCAAATAAATTATGGAAAAAGAAAAAAATTGGACTTTTTGTAACAAAAAATTGGTAAATTTTGTAAATTAAATTGGTGTCTGAATTAAAGAAAAAATAATTAGTAAGGTTTGGAATATCCAATTCATATTTGAATTAAAACTAAAATATTTTCCAAATGTTCTTTTGTTAAAAAAAAAAAAAATGACAGCAAAAGAACATCGGGTGATTACTTATGCACGGGTGATTACTTTTGTCCCACCCTGTATAACCCTGCAGAAAACACATGTATTTGTCATATAGGTTTTATGCGATTATTATAATTTTTTTTTTGAATACAGTATATTATTGGGGAATTTTTTGCAATTAACTTTGAAAAATGATATCCTGTAAGTGATGTCCCGTTTCTGCTTCGCACATACGTGTACTTTTTATTATATTTTCCATAACTTTTCGCAAAATTTCGGGTATAATGGCCATGATTTCATTTCGAATGCTTTATATATCCCAAGTCCTCTTCACAAAATGCTAAAAAAACAAAGAAAAAATAATAATTAAAAAAGTTATAAAGTATTCAAACCATATAGCTCCTTATGTGCCACCCTGTAGATGCCAGTTTTTATCATGTTAAATTTGTACATACAGTCTGAACATCTTTACATAATAGCATATGTTATATCTCTATGTGCAGTACATACTATATATTTTGGATTTAAAGTGACGAAGCAGCTGACATCAGCTGTTTTGCAAGTGAATAATGTTTCTGGATCGCCAAATATATATTGAATTTTTTTTTAACTGAATTAAATACAGTCTATTTTTTTTAACTGTTATAGGCTATGTCTGATGTATGTAACATAGCAACGTGTGAACATATATATTATTTTCATATACATATATACATACTCGTATGTATATAAATATTATACACGGTTATTTTTTTTAAATTACTTACTTAACTACAGTTTCTGCATTCAAATTACATAATTACACATATACAAAAGAAAGAAAAGACAATTGTGATAGCAGGGAAATTCAACAGCTGATAATAATCTACCGAAATAAGTGGCATAACCCATCTTAAATATCTTCAAAATTTACAACTTCATATTAATAAAAATTTGGTTTGATGTGTTTTAAAATTGTTTCATGAATATTACTATTTGTAAACAATTCTTTAGAAATTATATAATTATTTGCAATAAAACAATATTTGTTGCTATAAAACAAAAAATTTTAATTTCGAATTTATTTTTTGCCCTAAATTTTGAAGGTTCATAATTTAAAAAGAAAACCAATTAAATTGGTCACTTATTTATATTTATATATTTGTTCAGGTCTTTTTTTTTAACATTGTTATTATATAGTTATTATAATAGTAGGTGCCAATTCTAGCTTGTAAAAAACTTTATTTATTATTTTATACTGGTTGAAAATATTAATAATTCGATTTTTTTTCGCTTTGATATCATTTGAAATTAGTTTCGAACTTGCATTTGAACGTCAAAATTAGAGGGTGGCGGTGGCACGATGGATGGTAGTCTGCACGTTGACTACAAAACCAAAAACAGACCTGGGTTCAACTCCAGTTGCAGACTAAAAATTATAAAAAAACATCTCGCATTATTCTGATGTATATTAGTGTGCGAAGGCATAGTCACTGGTCACTGAACAATACCGGCTTCAGCTGATAACAATGCACAATCACATCGTCGTTATTGTGTAGCACCGGCGAAGTAAAATAATAATAAAAATGGCTACTAAACCGAAGCTTCAACACTGCTACGAGTATAAAAACAAAGAACATGCGAAAGCAGAGCTGTAAAATAATTAATTAAGCTTCACCTCCTGTCATTTCTCCTACTATCCTTTCCTATAGTTCCAGCACATGTTCTATAGTTCGCATATGTTGGAGTCATATCCTGAGTGCTGGTCCCAGATAAAAAAAAAAAAACATATTTGAAATTAAAAATAAAAATATAAAATCATCGGGATATTTGTGTTAAGTTACAATCATATTAAGAAACATAAAATCATTTTGTGTGATTTACAAAAATATGCATCTTTTTTTAAACAAGTTTTTTAAATTAAAATTTTCAAAGTACAATTTGACTAAAACTAATTAAATAAAATATCAAATTTGATATTCAAATTACTTTTATTATTATAATTATTATTAATTTAATTTATTTTATTAATATTATTATTATTATTATTATAATTATTATCATATTGTTTCAGCCATTTAGAATAAATTTGCATTCGATTTACTTCCGTTAGTGTTGTTAATTCGGTTCTAATACGAATAAAATAATGTGTATAATATTATTAATAATTTGAATACAGTATGAGCTCTGAAATTAGAATCACTTAGATTTTAAGACGATTCGAATTTCCAAATTTTTATCATTTCTTTAATTTTTAAACCGCTTTCCTACTGAATACTGAATTGCTAGCTGTCATGAAAAACATGCTACAAAGTAATGGAACAAAATTCTTACAATTATTTATAATTTTTGGTTACCATTTATAGGGTACTTGTTCAATTTCAACATGCAATAACACAACACAATTAATTAATAAAATTCCCTAAAGTACTTTTAGGATCTACAAGTAAATGTTTGAATTACTACTAATAATAATTACAGCAACTAGAATTATAACCAGTGTTCCCACGACCAAAAGATTTTTATAATCAAAATGTAGAAAAATAGTAACCAAATTAGAAAAAAGTAACCAAAAATTTTATGTAATGGGTATTCGAATAAAGCGTTTCATACCCCGCTATTAATTAAAATATAACTTTATATGTATACATTGAAATTATTAAAATTCACTACAAAAATGATGAAAATTTCGTGGTCACAGTTCGCAAAACTAAAGTTTTTTTTAATTATAAGGAAGCACTTTATCCGCCAGCAACTGTGAGTTTGGCGGAGCTGTTGGAATAGGCTATTGAACAACTGGGAATGTTGTGTTTGTTGTACTCCATAATTTTGAACAAAATCCATGTTTGTCAATTTCTTTTTGGAATAGGGTATCCCACAAACAGCGTTAAGGTATGTTCACACGATTGTCAGATTGTACAATATTGTAGGATACGGCAATATGGTGGCAATGCACTCACAATGAAAAATTGTTACCATCTGGTAATTTGTCTGTTCTATTGAAAGAAAACCATACAGTTTCATTGTCACACATTTCTGCGACAATAAATTTTTGTGACAATAATAATTGTCTGTTCACTCTGTAATCATGTTATTGTATGGCAAACGTTGCCAGATCCGACTTTTAACATTGTATCTAAATATTTATGGGCACCATTACCAACAGAAATATTTATCTGCCAATGGTGTTATTGTACGGTGCACTAAATAAAGCATATGCGACAATAACAAATGACTGTAAATTGTGTGTCAATGGAAATGAAGGGTGTTCTCACGATTGTCAGAATTTTGACAATATTATTGGACAACAATGCACCGACAATACATTTTGTGACGATGTTGCCACACAAAAATTGTGTGTTCACACGGTTGTTGCACATTTTGTAACGATTTTTCTGTCAATATTGTAGTAAATGACAATCGTGTGTACATACCTTTCCACCGTATTATACACTTTTTATTTTTCTTATGTTTGAAGGCTTTTAAGTTCAATGAGCAGATGAACTCACGACCACCGACCATCAACAACTTCGTGTCTCGGAGGCGACGTTGAGAAGAATTATTTTCGAAAAGTCCCTCCTTAACTAATGTGTGACAGTTTGGTTTTATTTTATGCTGACGGCGTCATAGGACCTCACTTTTCGATAATGTTGCTGTAGCACTTGTTAATATGAATGGATTGCCAAGAAAAGTTTCATAACCCTATGATTGGGCGACGAGGCGTTCACAATGGCCCAACGAGATTTTGTAATTTTACATATTTAGACGAAATTTTTCTCTCCAGCTATGTAAAATTTAAGGTCCATACCAATAGCGCACATTCTCTTCAAGACTACAAAGATGTAATTCGTAAAGTTATCCGCAACATATAGCCGCAATTGTGCGAATTGATGAAGAAAAATTTCATGAAAAGAATATAGTACTGCAATTGCAACCGTTACCATTGTGTTACTTTTGTTTTAAAAGGTAACCGAAATGCAAGAAAAGTGCACATGTACACATTCTAGAACAAAGTAACTAAAACGGCAACGCTGATCATAACTCAATATGCGAACGTTCCCCACACATACACACAATATAGTCATTTTTAATGCTTAGGAGAATTAATTTGCGTGCAATAAATATATAAACGGAAATAACAAATAATAAGTAAACTGACGGAAACCTTGTGGGTGACTTAAAAGAGGGTGGTGATTCTTGTGAATTTCACTGAAAGAATTAATAAAAAAATTCAGTTAATTTAAAAAATAAAAAAATGAATATCAAATAAGCGATTTCATTAGATAAATTATTTTCTGCCCTTCCCAATATATTTTCATATATTTTTCGGTATTGTGTAGCACCGGCGAAGTAAAATAATTACTAAAAATGGCTATTAAATACGAAGCTCAAAATCTTATACGTCTCCTTGACATCAAAGACGCTACAACACTGCTATAAAAGCGAAGAACGTGCAAAAAGCATAGTTGTAAGATAGTGAAGCCTCAACTCCTGTCATTTCTACTACTATCCCTTTCCTCTAGTTCCAGCACAATGCACCGCATGCGTAAGGGTCATCTGCTGAGTGCTGTTCCAAGATAAAAAAAGATGTATAAAATGCGAATGCATTTAATTCGACAGGATGTATATCTCGTACTGTTGAAAAGACACCACCAAATTCAATAAATCAGGCAAGTTTAAAAATCTATCAAAAAGTAAGCACTACATTGCAATGTGTGTGGATATTTCGCAAGTTCACTTAATAGGAACGGTAACGACGTAAAATCAAAGTGCTTACATACGAAAGCAAAACGATGACAGATAAGATATATCTCTTGCGTAAAAGAATAAATGGACGTAAAATTATGCTAAAACGTGTTGACGTTCTGCATTTATTAACCCTAGAAAGATAGCTTACGCCGAACAGAAGTATGGTTTTTTAAATTTTCTTGTTTCTTTCTTATTTACTAAGAAATATAGCTGGTTTCCTCAATATTCGCTGGCGTCGGTAACAGCTAGCCGGTGTCGGCGGTTTTTGTATGGTAAGTAAAGTAGTTTTTGAGAAATGATCAAAGTATATTTCTGGGGACGTATCGTTATCCCTATTGTGCGAACAAATATTGTTGTCTTTCTAGGATTAAGGGCTTAATAAATATAATAAAGAAAATACATTAAATGGAAGGCATTGTGTTAAATATATTTCAAAAATCTTTTGGTATATTTGCTACATGATTATTTCAATAAAATTAGAAAACTTCGATCTTCAACATCTCAACAATTGAGATATCAGAAGTGAAAGTAAGTAAATTTTTATCATTATGAGTACATCGAACATATCAATCAAAAATTATTGCTACAAAATTCATAGGGTCAACACAAATCTGATGAAATGTACAAATGTGAAAAGGGACTATACAATTCATTTCGGGGATCCAATTCACATAAGAAATTGTCCTGATTTCTTTCTAAAATTGCAGGGGTGAGATATAAAAGTCTTAATAACAGATGGTAGAAACCTGGAAGGTATAATATGTGTTCAATATAATCTGATTTTACTATGTGTATGTGCTGTATATACTGAATTTGAATGGCAGTTCGGCAGAAAGGTGAAAGCTATATAGCACAGGGTGGCCCCAAAGAAGCGAAGGTGTTTGAATTCCTTATATCTTTTTTATTATAATTTATTTTTTTTTTGTTTTCAGTATTTTGTAAAGAAGACTTCGGGAATTTTAAATGGAACAGTACACAATTCAACAAAGTGCCAAAATCGTAGAACTTTATTTCAGAAGAAAATCATGATTTTATTAATAATTTAATTATGAGCGGCGAAACCCATTTCAAATTGAATGGGTTCGTTAATAGCCAAAAAGGCAACTAGAATTACACCCACTTACGTGTACCGTTTGGTGTGGTGTTTCGTCGGAAAGGATAATTGGCCCATATTTTTTTTTAAAAAGAACACGGTGTCGCCGTTTCCATCACTGGTTTTAAATGTCGGACAATGTTGGGACAATTTTTTAAAACCAGCCGTGGCAAACCATCCGCAAGTATGGTTCAAACAGGATTGAGCAACAGCGCACACTGCGAACTCAAACCCCTTCGGTCATTTTGGGCCACCCCGTACAATATAGAAAGAGCTGCAAGATTGCACTTGATCTCAATCTTTTGAAATACACTCCCATAAATGATAAAGCTTTTGGAACATAAAATATTGGAAGATGTGTGTACATTTTATATCTTTTCGACTTTCTGCCTAAGAAAAGTGTTCCAAATTGTTCATTATTACAGGTATTCACGCGCGAGTTTAGCATATATGAATATAGAGCAACATAATAATAACAATTTATGTACATATGGTATACTATACTTTAATGTATATACATACATGGGTATATAATTTGTACAAATAAAATATTTGTAATACAAACATAGAATATTCACTGAAAATTTACAATTTAATGATATGTATGGAAAAACAAAATACGCACTAACCCTTCGAAAATTATGATTTTAATAGCAAAATATGCAGAAAAAATTAAATGAAGCAAAAATTTATTACTTCCACTGCTTGGAATAGAAAAATAAAATACGAATTGAATATGAACTTAAGAACGAAATATACACTCATACACACATATAACTACAGTTACTGTATGTTAATAATTCCGATAATAAAAAACATAACTGCCAAACAGACTTAAGCGCCAATAACCAAATTTTACAGGGATATCTTTTTTCTTTCAGTCTTTACCCATTAATGGTCACGGGCTCCATGTGAAGCAATTTTAATAAAACTTGGCACATATAGTAATATTTCTACCCTAATTCCAAATTTTGTACCGTTTTACCCCTACGACCTACCTGGTCCGCTCCAGGGAAGAGTGCCATAAGGCACTCTTGACCACTTTCATACTAACTATGTTGCATGTATTTAATAAAAAGTTAGTGAGTTATTTCACTTATTTATTCCACTTTCATACTAACTATGTTGCATGTATTTAATAAAAAGTTAGTGAGTTATTTCACTTATTTATTCGACTCTAGAAGATCTAATGTTCATATTATAAAGCATAAATACAAAACATATACATTAATTTATACAAAAATATAAAAAAGGATAAATAGCTATTGCCGAATTCTTTCTGTATGGTATGAGACAAAGCATTTTATACATAAGGCAACGTTACACTTCTCTCTGGTTTGGCTTTTACAGGTTTCTAGAGCACAATGACGTCGAGTACATGGTTGCACATAGTGAGCAACACCATCGTAACGAGTACTTAAATTAGCAATATGAGCTTACCGCCGAGTAGCGAAGTCTGAACGGGACTTATCACTACAAGTTTTTAATAAATGTTGGACTAAACTTCGATGTAATTCTAACTGTGGCATACTATTTTTAGCCTTTCGAAGCAACAGCCACGTATTTTGAATTGCGGCATCTATAGTCCAATTAAAAATTTACCACCGCCACTTCTTTTTACGAACAGCTATGCGATAATTGGATACATGTTGAACAGCAGGCCGTGAAATGTTTGTTCTTTGGTTTTGTCTTATACCCAAAACGAATAGGTTTACCTTTTATAAATTGCTTACAACCATGACGGCTATAGTATGCAATCATAGACTCATCATACGATAAATGTTGCTCTGGATGGAACTATATTGCAAATTTTTGATTTAATTTGTCGGTTAGTGGACCGTTGCGTTGTACAGATCGTTTGAAGCCAAATGAATGTATTGGCCGATAGCTTTAAATCGGTTTGCTGACATTGCATTCGAAACAGCTTTATTTTGGACGTCGTCATCAGCTTTCCACATTAGTCTACTCTCTGCTGGTTGCATGTACCCACTGTTTATCAAGATGCCTATGTACGAGCGAATGCCGTTTTCGGTTATTTGTATATCAGCATGATTTTTGAATTGTGGATAACTGTTGGATTCCGATACTATCATTTTTATTAACTCATCATCGTAGATCTGATTAAACAACTCAATTGGATTTTTATTGCAGTCGTTGCAATTAGTTTCAGGAAACTGTGGAACAGTGGGAACCTCCCTAACGCATTTCCATTTCAAACTATTTCTAGATATTTGTAACTTAGGTAGTATTTCTAGGTCTTCATAGTTTGTTTGGGATATTTCACAATATTTTCTTTTTCTTCCAACAAAAGATGTACATAGTTGGTGTATTACTTATTTCAGTAACAGGTAAATCGAGTTATAAGCCTAATAAATGTTCAAGTTGATCTAAATTATTTATATTATCTTGAAAGCTATAAACAATTTTTTCTCCCAATTCTTCACTACTTTTTGTAACAAAAACACAATCTTGAATTTGATTATGGTGAATATCAAGAATATTTCCACCGGAGTCCTCATCGGCATCATCTTCTCCCGATGCGTAGTCTTCCGATGGTGGTTCAATAATAATTTCATCAATATTATTTCCATCAGTTCCTAATTCTGCCAAATAGTCTAGAATTTGTTGCGGATTGAGTCTAAAAAAACAGGTATTAATTTTTCCTAAGTACTGGTCAAGAGTGCCATATGGCACTTTCAATTTTTAAATATAATTTTTAGGAAATACTCATCATAATATTGCACCAAGTTTTATTATTTAAAAACATTATTTTGTTGTTTTTTAAAAAAAGTAAATATCTTGTTGCAATTCTTACAAACAAATTATTTATCCACTTTTTACCTTCGACTGCTCATGACTTTGGAAAATTCTGAAGAAAAAAACAGACAGCCTACAAGAAAATATGTGATGATTACAACAGCTTCTAAGGTACTGGGTTGCTAAGCATATAATTTGATGCTGAACAAATATAATAATAACGGTACATAAAATACAGTAAGAAATTTGTATGCAATTTTTTTTTAAAGCCTGTTAAAGATAGCATTAATTTGAGTGCAGTATGGCACTCTTGACCTGTAATGGGTTAAACTGTACAAACGCCTAATTGTTATCGCTGTAAAATCGTAAAGGGACGTTTAACAGCCATGACATTTTGTTAGATGAAGCGACTGGTCGAAAACTATTCATTTTTAGTAAAAAGAGGAAAATCAAATATTATTCTTTCTTGCGGTTATGACTCGATATGTTTAAACAATCGCTCATTTACTCAAACAACGTAATAAATTAAAAAACAAATTTCAAGTTAATCATGCCGAATAATTTTTCTTATACGCTTTTATATTATGTAAAAAAGTCTTACAAACAGCTTCCAAACTCTCCCCGCGACAGAAAGATATTTTTTCAGTTCGCCTTAAAGTACGTTTTTTACAAAATTAGTTTTTTTGAGTTACGACGTTGTTTGAGGAAATGAGCGATACTTATGTCTGTACATATGTATATGAAAAGCAATACAATGAAAAATATACATTTAGCACCAAAGTGTGCAATTTATCCAAATACTCCTGTGTTTTATACAATTAAGCGACGCGGCGAAGCGGGTGCTCTGAGTCCTTCTTTCGCATGTTTTCTAAAACTTAATATTAGGAAGCAGTGAACAAATTTCGTAAACTTTATTTTGTGTACAGCTATAAAAATCTTAAAAAATTATAAGTTATTTACTTTTGTTTTACTTTTATTTTTACTCTGACACTTCCTAATTTTTGTAGTATTCTTAATTTTTGTTAGTATTTAATTCACATACAATTTTTTCAGTGTATTTATTACTTGTTTTAGCAAGTTTCTAATTTGTTTGAAGATGATTTATTTTAATAATTATGTGTGTTGTTGTCACTCAAATTTGATAAAGAATTTAAATTTTTTTTAGCACATATTTTAAATTATTCTTTTTTAAATTTTCCTACATCTGGTCATTCAAATAATTGTTTATGAATATTATTTATATTTGTTTATTTGTAATATTAAACGATTCAAACATAAATAACACAAATCAGCGTTTTACACCTCTAGGCGGCATTTGTTATTGACTAGAATTTGGCCAGGTTGACAGTGGGGCGCAGTATCGAATAGACCGCGATCGTTAAAATTTACTTCGGTCGATTGGTCGACTTTGTCCTCACGCTTGGTACTTTCTTCCAACAGATTACTGCCATAGAGAAGGTCAAAACGTCTGGGATTGAGAGCCGTTGGTGTGGTAGTTATAGGCTTATCCGCAATGGGTAATTGATTTGTTACTCCACGAGGCATTGTTGGATTATATTTGTTGGTTGTTGGCGAAGGTGGCACTGTTTCTGTTTTCGATGAAAAAGTATTGCCAATATAATGGTGACCTAATGGAAGTTGCACTGGCGACTGATTAGGTATTGAATACACATCTTCAGTCTTATGATTTTGCAATCCAACTCCTCTGCCGGGGTGTCCAAGTAGCACTAACGGTGCCTGGGGAGGTCCTCTTATGGGATAAACACCGGGTATGCCTTCTTCGAATTGTGGCACATTGTTGTGTTTGTTTTGATGACCCAACCCCCTTCCTCTATGATTTCTATTATCGCGATGTGGTCCCGTGCGTCTGTCTGTATCAAGTTCCTCCAATTCATATGAGTCTTGAAAATGTATCTTATCGCCAGGGCGACTGCTACTGGTTAACGACAGCATTGTTGTTGTTACCACTGCCAACAGGTAAAATGACAATTTCACGTAAGCCATTGATATTGCAATATTTTTGTACAGTTGTTTTATTTTTTGTTTTGTTTTTACAATTTTCCGTTGCAGTGTTTACGTCTACTAAATGCCGCACGTTTCTCAACGTTTGTTACGATGGAGCTGGTTTCACTACCACTGTCTAATTGATACTAGTAGTATATTATATTGTATTGTATAATTATTCTTATTAATTTTTTTTGTTTTATTTTTAATATAAAAACAATTTTTTATACACGTATTGCTTTTGCTAATTTTTTGAGATGCTTTTATAATTGAACATGTGAAATAATGAGTTTTATAATATACTACAAATTAAACGATTAAAGATTGAATTTTTAGCGATAACGGATTTATTTGTAGGTTAATTATATTGGGGGTATGCATTAATTCATGGACCAATCAAACTCGGTTTTAACTAGGGAAATTGTTCGAAAAGTGGATATATCCTGTCGTATACGTATGTTAATATGATTCGAAACTTACAGTTCGACGAAACAATACTTTTGCCTTCGAAGGAACTTATCATTACGTCTGCAGTCTCTTAGCTTTTTATAAATTTTAATAAACATTCATAAAAAAAGCTTAATGTTTTCTTCGAATTGGTTTTAACATTTTTTCTTTTTCCTGCCATTCTTTCCGTTTACCACATTCAAAAAAATTTGCAGCATTTTTGAAGTCCAGAAAAATTAATACGTATCGAAAATCGATTAGACAAGTAATTACGAAATACTTTAAAACAAAGAATTCTTTTCGCAAGTTTTTGTTATCAGTCGCTTTCGAAACAGATTTTTTTTAGAAATTTTTAGTCAACGAAATCTCTGGAAGGAATCACGCGATTTTACCGATTCCCAGCAATCGACATTTATTCCTGAGGCATTTTAACTAGTTAGTCCACGTTCAGTCAGTGCAAGTTTTCTTGGTATATTTTTTTTTTAGAGTTCAGATAGAAGTAGATATATTTATTACAAATAGTGTTCGTATCTTTAATGACGGAACGAAAATAATTTTTTCATGTTTTTTTATAATACCCGTTTTCCAGCTGCACTTATTCTTTTTCTTCTCTTAAGTTGCTTAACCGTTCATACGGAAAACCAATTTTCCTGTCTTTATGGATGCTGCAAAGAATTTAAAAGTAGAAGCGCATAACATGAGTTCAATCGTTGAAGAGTGTCGACCGTTTAAAAACTTTGCCGCAAGAAAAATTGCAAGTTACACAACAGGCGATATAAAAGCCTTTTCTATCAGCTGTTTTTTATTTGCAACGTGTATTTTATTAATTTTTTTCACGTAGCGGCTGCCCAAGTTCCCTGGCGTATTTCAAGGAATAAATCATAATAACACATTTGAAAAATCATATTTTTAATTTGATTTTTACGTAATACAGAACATTTTTATTAAATTTTCAACAGGGAAACATTGTTTTTCGTTCTGTCATTTGTTTTGACATTTAGTGGCATGCCATTGCGCCTGCCAAAAATTACTTTTATAAACAATTAGTGTCATGTAAAACGCTAAGTTAACTGTATAAGAGCCGACCACATTGTGTAGGTTTTCTGTTCTTAAAGCTGTTAAATCGTTCACATAAATTCTAATTTTATGTCTTTATGAGACGTGGAGATAATTTAACTGTTCTTTACAGTTGGTCTTCCGGACATACAAAAAGCTTTAGATTGGAAAAAGTGTTTGTCATTAAGAGTGCTGCCGAACAGTGACACATTTTGCGAGATGGTGGTCAAAATTCTATAACTTTTTGTTTGAAAATAGTTTTAAATTTAGGGTATAAAAAATAATTGAGGGAGGCGATGGTACGGTGGATAGTAGTCTGCACGTTGACTATTAAACCAAAAACAGACCTGGGTTCAACCCCAGTTTCATAGTCACTGGTCACTGAACAATACCGGCTTCAGATGACAGCAATCCACTGTCACATCAGAACGCCCTCCTTCGTCGGTATTGTGTAGCACCGGCGAAGTAAAATAATAATAAAAATGGCTACTAAACCGAAACTTCAGCACTGCTACGAGTATGAAAAAAGAACGTGCGAAAGCAGAGCTGTAAAATAATTAATTAAGCTTCACCTCCTGTCGTTTCTCCTACTATACCTTTCCTATAGTTCCAGCACAATGCCTCGCATGTGTAGGAGTCCTCTCCTGAGTGCTGGTCCCAGATAAAAAAAAAACACGCATTTAAAAATGTAGTGATTTTAAATTGTATTCCATTAGAAAATATAAAAACTAGTTACTAAATCAACGCGTCTCCCTGGTCAGTTTTACTTCGCCCTTAGGAGGGTTATATTATCCATTGAAACAAAGCTTGAACCACAATTTTTAATAAAGTGGAATAAAATTTATTGTTGTTGTCATTTTTAAGCTGTGGCAAATCGGTTGACAATTTGCATTAGTCCTGATACAAATGGACCTGCTGGAACAAGAATTTGAAGCTCCTAAATGTTCTAATAAATTATAATTTTAAGGCAATCTAATCTGCCCATATCTAGTCTAGTCTGCTATAAATGTAAAACGTGTAAAAGCAGAGTTGTAAGATAGTGAAGATTCATCCTGTCATCTCTCTCACTATACCTCTAGTTCCAGAACAATGCAAATGTCTAGCAAATTCAGCTTCAAAAATTTAAGGCGTTTCTTTAATATCAACGACGCTGCTGCAATCTTATAAAATTAAAAGCCTGTAAAAGCACTGTTGTAAGAATAATGAATCTTTCCTCTATCTAGCCCTTCATCACCTGTATTCTTTATCACTATTCCTTTCCTAGAAGTTAACACTTAGTAGTAGGAAATCATTGCCTGAATATTACTTCTCCTAAAAAAAAAGTGGGGAAAGCATAGTCACTGGTCAGTCACTGAACAATATTGGAAGATCTGGCAATGTACTGATAATGACAATGAAAAAGGTAAAATGTCAGTTCAGACTGTGTCAGAAAACCTTACAATTTTATTGCCAGACAATTGTCAGATAATCAATTTATCTGCCAACAAAAATTTTCAGTTAATAGTATAGTCAGATTATTGTATAGCAAAATTTGCCAGATCAGTTGTTAAAAATTTCTCTTAATATTTATGGGGAGTGTTGTCAACAGAGATATTTATCTGACAATTGTGGCATTGTCAGATCTGTTAACTTAAACACATCTGTCTATAAAAAGTAGCTTACAATGTCTAGCAATTTTCTGACAAAGGTGACGAAGGATGTTTGCACGATTGCCCAATATCTGACAATATTATTATCTTACAATGTACTGACAATATTTCTACCTTTATATGTATGTACAATATCTGGCAAATAGCTGTCAATGGCAATGGCGGGTGTTCTCACGATTGTCAGAAGTATGACGATATTATTGTCGTATAATGGACGAGCAATACATTTTGTGACAATGTTGCCACGCACAAAATGCGAGTTCACACGGTGGTTAAACAATTTATTAAAATTTTTCTGTCCATATTGTAATATATGACAATCGTGTACATACCTTTAGTATGTGCAAAAGTATTACTTACATAAATATTTAATACTTATTTTTCAGGATAAAAAATGCACCAGGAATTGACAAAATTTTTAACACAGATCGTTTTATAATTAACTTATATATATATATAATTAATTAATTATAAAATTATTTTGGTGAGGTCCACAGCACTTCAAAGAATACGAAATTTATGGCATGTATTAGAAATTCCATGCAGACAGTCTAATTCAATTATCTAAACAATTTATAACACTAAGAAAATTATTTGTATAAAACCAAATATTTGTTATCTTCTTCTCTTTTTTTCAGATTATTGACAATATCTAATGTCACAATTACATAAAGAATTCTTCGGTATAGTTAAAAAATTCAGTTTTAAAAGGAAACGAAATTATGGAAAATATAATCTCCAGATTTACAAAATTTTGTAAATGAATTTGTAAAAATATCGGTTGATTTCGTAATAGCAGCAGTAAAATTTTATAATGAAAATTTCATTTATTAAAAATCACTTTGCTAATCTGATGTAGTATCGGCAAACTTTGACGATAATAAAGTTTTAGCCCCTATTTAAAAAAAAAAATTAAATAAAATTTTTGTTTGGGTGTTTACATTGAAACAACAATAAAAAACAATTTTGTCTTTGTTTTCATTCAAAGTCAATAACGAAAATATTTCATTTATTTACAAAGACAGGCAGATAACGTTTCTGGAATAATTTTTTTTTTCACTTCCAACAAGAGGAAAACAATTAAAAATAAAAATTTAAGTTTAGCAGGTGTATAAGTTATTGATTAACTTTGACTTTTATTTTTTTCCCTTGGAAAGCTGTGTCATGTCTAATTCTTTCTGACTAACTGCGTTATTAATTTAGCCTAATTTATTAATAATTTAATTTATAACCAAAATATACTAAAAAGAGAAAAGTTTAATCACTTTGTATTGCATTTTATTATTTAGAATGCTCGAAACAAACGATTAATCACCCGCGGAATAAGTAATCACCCAATGTCTTTTTGCTGTAATTTTATTTAATAAAAACCTTTGGATCTGCATGTATGGTAATCATCTCTGGCGGCGGCCACTTAGCCCATATCATAAGCAGTGCCAAAATTTGTCTTAAAAAAAATTACAGCAAAAGAACATCTGTATTATAAACGTATGGTGTAATTGTGTGTGACAAATGTAACATGTCCGTAAAGATGTTAAAAGTTAAAAGTCACACAGAACGTACTATTCTTTAATTTTCCAAAAATTAGTGATATTTAAAAAGTGTACATATACGAAAAAATTTTAAATGAATACTTTAATTTAATACTTAAGTGCGAAGTTGATTCGCTTTTTTCTTGGTACGCGGCTATGGAGTTCGCATTTTCGCACTGTTTCTGAATGATCAATAATATTGTGGTAATTTTCCAAACAATTTCGAGTTTTCAAGGCTGTTGTTTTAGGATTTTTACTAACAACACTTTTTATAAATCACTCAACTCGTTGGGAAATTTTTTATTACATTCAGAACTGTAGACTTGCCACGTCCAGCAATTTTAGCAATTAAACTCAAGGAATTCCCATCTTTCCTCAATTGAGTGTGGCGATGGCCGAATGGTCGATGATCGATACACGCTGACTACAAAACCAAATATTTGCTGTGTTCCACCCCCGGTTTTAGACCCACAAAAACATCTCCCATTTTTTCTGATGTGCATTTGTGTGGTTTTGTGTCAGTTGTTGTCGAAAGGTTTAAGTGGCGAAGGCATAGTAACTGGTCACTGAATATTAAGGCTTCAGCTGTATTCAATCCACAGGCACATCGGAACGCCCTCCGCTATTGTGTAGCACCGGCGAAGTAAAATAATTACTAAAAATCGCTACTAAAAAAGAAAGCTTCAAAATTTCGTACGTCTCCTATACATTAGAGGCGCTACAACACTGCTATAAAACAAAGAACGTGCAAAACCAGAGTTGTAAGATAGTGAAGCTTCACCTCCTGTCATTTATTATTATCCCTTTCCTCTAGTTCCAGCACAGTGCTTAGGTTATTTAGCGTACATCTCTCACTCTCACTTTACAAGACCGTTAGTTTTCTTTTTATAAAAAAAAAAATTCTTCTGCCGAAATGGTTTTTTTTCTGATTTATTGCCTGATATAACGCAATGACGTGACTTTTTTCGAATAGTGTTATCTATACTGACATAAAAAATATAATATATAAAATTTTAATTTAATTTCTATATTTTTTAATTATTATTTTTTCTTTGTTTTTTTTTCAGCATTTTGTGAAGAAGACTTAGGGAATTAATTATGAATCATTACACGATCGAACACAGCATATACTGCAGGTGCCTCAATGGCTTTGTTAAGGGAAATATTCGGCGAACGCATTATTTCGCTCACAAGCAATTTTAATTGGTTTCCACGTTCACCAGATTTACCGCTCCTGAGAGTTTTCTTTGGGGATATTTGAAAGAAAGAGTGTACGTTAACAAACCAAGAACCATACTCCAACTAAAAACCAACATTCGAAATGAAATCATGGCCATTACACCCGAAATTTTAAGAAAAGTTACGGAAAATATGCTAAAAACAACACGTGTGTGCGAAGCAGAAAATGGACATCACTTACAGGATATTATTTTTCAAAGCTAATTGCAAAAAAATTCCCCAAATTATTGAATACTGAATTTCAAAAAAAAAATTATAATAATCGTATAAATAAAAAAGTTATAATCCATATAAACCAATAAACCAATTTGGCTCATTCTGCGCCACCCTGTACATATATATGCATATATATATATACTTCTTATCTGAAAACTTTCAGATAAGCAACTTTTAAGAAGCAAAAACCTTAACCCAGGAAAAAAAGTACTGCCAAAGAACTCTATAAATTCTGAACTTGTGATCCGGCAGTAGTGAAAAATTGGGTTAGTTCTACTTCTTTTTACATGGGGTTGCCGGAATTTCTTTTTCTGATGCCGATTCCTTCAATTCGAAGTAATACTAGTGATGCTAAAGGCCGCTTTAAACGATACGATTTGTCGTACGTAAAATGTGAGAGAAAATAAAATAAAATTCCATCCGTATGTCAAAACGAGTACGAGTTGTGGGAAAATGTAAAGCACCCTTAAGTAAATCTACCTTATTAAAGCATTTTTTAATCAGTTCGATGCAACTAGTTTTTTATTACCCTTACGAAGCATTGAAAAGTTTCTTATCGTGATAATTGAATTGTATTTTTTATTACCCCATTTGTTGTGCGATTACATAAAGAATAAAGTCACTTTTTTTGTAAATTTATGTATATGTAAAAATGAAATATATTTATAAAGGAAAATTACGGAAAAATCATTACTGTTAAAAAATGTCGCCACAGCGAACGCGCGATGCTCACTCGCGACAACTATGACATCGTGACTGACAAGTCCAAACAATCGATAATTCCAACGGCGTCAACCTCCGTCCGCACCGTTTATTACTTTTTGAAATAATCGTATTTAAAAATATAAATTTCCCACCAGACACCCTGTATTATAAATAAACAAACATAAACGAATTTTATAGAATAAAACAACTTTCATATTTATTTCCGACATAATCTTCTTGGGAACTTCCTGAGAAGTCGAAAATATATAGTTATTTTTCGGAAGTAGTTCCTAAGGAATGACTTCTAATATTTTACATTGCGAAGACACAAAAAAAGCTTTGAGCGGCACAACGGGGTAGTATACGATTTTGGTCATATGGTCATATGTGAAGGAAAATGCCAGTTTTTCTATTCCGGCTCTTCTGCAAGATGATCAAATATTCAGTAGATAAAGATAAATGTTTGCAAGTAATTCTCACTTCCCGGAAAGCAATCAACCACTCGTGTAGTTAGAAGGGTTTTAGCAGACCTCATTATAAGTATCCTCCTCCGGATGGAATTCCAGTGCTATTCTTGAAATAGTGTTCTTCGAGGTTATCATGTCCTTTAGCAATCCTTCTAAGGACTGTATCCTATGTAGGCAAATGAACTACCTACAGAGGTCTTTTCTATCACTTCTGACTTGGAAAAATTCCCATCAAATATCCATTAACACTACTCCATCTATCGCCCTTCCCATAACATATATTTCTAGTTCGCAACAATGCATCGCATGTGTACGTGACCTTCTCTAAGTGTGGCTCGTTAGTTTTAGGTTGAAAGATCGCACCGGTCACATCCTTACAGAAAACCTATCGAGTGGCTTTCAATGTTGCGTGTCAGATTTCGTGCAGCAAGAAGGCATATTCCGAATGGTAGAATGAGGATCTTACCGGCCTTAGGAGAATGGTCAGGAGGATCTTCAACGAATGATTTGTGACCAGTGACTTCCGGAACTATAGAGTAGCTTTGGAAGAATATAAGAGCGCCATCAGGGGCCTAAGCAGTGGTCGTGGAGGGCGTTCTGTGAATCCATCCATCCAACCGTAAGGTTGGGTAGGATTTTGTACAAGGACCACTTCAACAGCACTTCGGTGATGCACACATTTGGTCCAAACATTTGGCAGAATAGATTGGGCGATAAATAGTTTTACTCTTTTTAAGGAACACGAGTTGGATGGTATAGAATGGTTGGTTGGATGGAATAGAACCAGAGTGGTTTTCATACCCGAGGCAGGTAGACAGTGCCAGGAACTGCGGAAGGATATTAGAACCCTACCGCGGTTCATTGCGGACTTCCCGTTGGATATATCCATTTTTCTTCTTGGGGTGTGCAGTCCTTACGAGTGCCGTCAGGGAGGACTTCACCGATGGTTCTAAGAGCGAGTGAGGGGTAGGAGTTCCGTTTCCTACAGGGTTCCAGATACCTCCAGTGTCTTCAAAACGGAGGAGTTCGTTATCTGGCGGGCTTGGTTGTGAAGGCAGTGCGTGGAAGGTAGTGTTGCTATTCTTTCCGATAATAAAGCGGCGTTGAAGGCATGGACATAACCACGCGTTTGCGTTCATGTTGCTGCTGAGTGAGGGAAGGAGTTGACTGCCCTCTTATATTTTTGTGCGGATTCCCTTGTGTGGGTTTCGGGGCATAGGAACATCAGAGGTAATGAGATGGCTTATGAGCTTTCGAGATTGGGTTCGACATGTTGGCCTTCTGGTGCTATTATTCCTTATATAGAAGTCTCTTTTGCTATTGCAAAGAGACATATAGCTTTTAGCGATTTCCATTAATAGATTTACGGCCATCTGCACAGGTCACTGGACCATCTGGACGCATGCTGAGAAGATGCCAGGTGTAGAATCTGTGGGAAAGCTGCGGAGAGGGAGACTGTTGTGCACTTTCTCTGTTAGTGGCCGGGACTGTGTTTTCAAAAAAGTTGAAACAACATAAAAAAAATTTAATAATGGAATTAGTGAATTCACAAATAATAAATAAATTGTGTTGCTAAAATAGTGTTAAGTTATTTTTTGTCGTTGTTTATAAAGAACGCAATGAAAATAAACGTGAAATTGCTTACGAAAATTCGAACACGAAAACACTTAAAACACAGTAAAATCACTTCGAAATAATTTGCTCAAGAAGAGTCGCTTTCCTTATAATAGAAACGTACTATTGAGGAAGCGTATCCAAAAAAATAAAAAAGTACCAAAAAAAAGTTGTAAAATACACGAAAAGCGTCAAAATGGCAACACTGTTTATACACATACTAAAGGGTGCTTTAGACGATAAGATTTGTCGTACGTAAAATGAGAGAGAAAATAAAATGAAATTCCATCCGTATTTAAAAAAAAGAGAGTAAAAATCGAATGGTTGTTTTCTGGCGTTTACACCATTGGTAGGATAAAATCAAGTAAGATGAAAACATTCTCATTTCATTTAACTACAGCTGTTTGCTTGTTTTCCCCAGGGATGGAGTTCTTATGTAATTGAATTTTTATTTTAAAACCATGAAAAATATTTTTATAACTTTCGAATATGTTATTTTCGTGGTCAAAATTTTTAGTGTACTTTTAGAAAATATACGTATATTTTTATAAAATTGTGCTGTCGTGGTCTAAAATGTACATTTTGATTTTATAATTGGTATAAATTTATGAAACCAGTTTTCCCTCCCTGGCTTTCTCACATTTGTTTACATAAAAATGCATCCCTGATCTAATGGTGTGTGTTGGTTTTGGAAAATTTTAAAAAATCAAGAGAGCCATACGACTGTCAAATTTTCATCCGTATTTTCTCTCAAAATCGTATAGTTTCATTACATATTACGTTTAGACGATCGGACTTGTGCTCTTCTACACAAAAATTTGGCATGTCGTACGAGTTGTGGGACAATGTAAAGCACCCTTAAGTATTTTTTTATCTTCTTTCGCTGTGTTGCCTTCTTTCTCTGTGCTTTGTAATTTGATAAATTTCAGTTAACTATAAAAAGTGTAAATACAGCCGCTATTGCTGTTCCACATTTATTAAATAACTTATAGGCTTATTTCAACATTAATTTTGTATACTTTCACTACAATTTATATATATTTAAATACTTATTTCTTTGGTTGATAAAGAATGTAAAATGAAAAGTAAAATAAATACTCGTTATTAAGTATAAAAATTTTTGTGGCCCTTAAGTATGCAACACGTAGAAGTGCCATAATAAATGTTAGGAATTTACGTTAATAATTTTGACATTTCTATTGTCATTTTTTCAGCTGTTCTTTTTCATGTAATTTTATTGGAACTTTTTTTTATTTGGGTCTTTTTTTGTTATTTTGGCTTTTTATTCCTCATTTCAACTGAGACTACGTTTTAATGTGGCACATGTTAACGACCCACCTTAAACAACAATTGGAAAACGAAGAAATAAAAAGAAAGAAAAAACACATTTAAATATCATAACTTTGCTACAAGTCTATTTGTTCTATTATTTCTTTTCTGCTTCCTGAATATTTTTTATGGGTGCTACTTAAATTAAGTACTGGTCCACAGTGCTGGAAATCTGAGCAAAGGTAAAATAAAAATAAACGCTTCCCTATGCATATTCATACAGGGTGGCGCAGAATGAGCTATATGGATTAAATGGTTTATAACTTTTGTAATTATGTGATTATTATAATTTTTTTTTTAAATACAATATATTATTGGGAAATTTTTTGCAATAAATTTGAAAAATGGTATCCTGTAAGTGATGTCAATTTTCTGCTTCGCATATACGTGCTCTTTTTAGCATATTTTCCTTAACTTTTTGCAAAATGTCGGGTGTAATGACCATGTTTTCTTTTCGAATTTTGGTTTTTAGTTGGTTTTTAGTTCTTTGTTTTTTAACGTACACTCTTTCTTTCAAATATCCCCAAAGAAAACTGTCAGGAGCTGTTAAACGTGGAGGCCAGTAAAAATCACTTGTGAGCGATATAATGCTTTCGCCGAATATGTCCCTTAACAAAGCCATTGACGCACCTCCAGTATGTGCTGTGTTCGATTGTATAATGATTCATAATTAATTCCCCAAGTTTTCTTCACAAAATGTTATAAAGAATTCAAACCATATAGCCACCCTGCAGTAAATGAAAATGTATGTATGTACATATGTATATATGTAAATGACTTCTATGAAAAGTGCTGTCAATGCCAAGCTTGTTATGGATACCCGTATATGGTGTTTTTATGAATATTTTTTTTTTATTTAGGAACAGCAATCAGGAGATGGCCCTGAACTATGATGATGCTGGAACTAGAAGAAAGGTATAGTAGGAGAAATGACATAAGGTGAATCTTCGCTATCTCACAATTCTGCTTTTGCAGGTTCTTCGTTTTACAGCAGTGTTGTCGCGTGGGAGCACACCGTCTCATTTTGATAAGTATACGATAGGAGCGATACGACTGGAACTGTAGCTGACGTACGAGATAATTATAAGAATTGTATGTCTTTAATACAGCATGGACCAAAATCACCGAAGGATTTTGAGTTTATTAAGACTTCTTATTTAAGACAGTATATTAATTAATTATTTATATTAGTCTCACTTCTATTTTTATTTTGACCTTTATTAAATTTTTTAATTATTTTTATTTTTGAGCGATGGTCTTTTTTATGAAAATTTTTAACAATTATTTATTTTCAATATTTCGCTACCAAATAGGTAGCATCGCCAGGAAAAAATAATATGTATTAATAATAATATGTATTAATAAAAATATATATCATAAAAAGCGATGGGAACAAAGAGAGTGATAGGTCGCCTCTACATATACATATATGTAGTATATAAAAATGGATAAGTGATTGTTGGGGGAGTGTAACGAAGAGCATTCAAGTTATTAATTTCTGCCAGAATTGCACGTTTGAGTTAATTCTACCCGGAAAAATATTGGGTGTATAACTTAAAAAGAGATTCACAACAAATATCGTATCTTTAAAAATGTCGAATTTTGTGTCAACAAAGCGTAATATGAGGGAATTTTTGCTCTAAAAAAGTTTAATTTGAAAAACAATGCCACTGAAGCACATCGATTGCTAAACGAAGCTTATGCTGAATTAATGTGGTAAAAGATAGGCCAGGCCGCCCAAAAGTATATTATGAGCTGCTGAAATCTGGCCAGACCATCGCAGGCAACGTGTACCGACCGCAACTGATTCTTATGAAGCCACGATATGCGGCCAGACAATAAACCAATATATTCAGAAATGATAACGTTCATCCATATGTTGCAATACCTTTTAAAAACTGTTTAGAAAGATGTGGTTGAAAAGTCTTGCCTCACCCGCCTTATAGTCCAAGCATTTCTCTCTCTGGCATACGCTTCACTTCATAACGGTTTAACCGAAATTGGCTTGATTCCTTCCTGGCCTGAAGAAAGGAGCAATTCTTTAGGCGCGCAATTCTTATGTTACCATAAAGATGGGAAAATGTCGGAATATAATTATGTCCCTACTTTCCCTAGTGTAGTAAAACAGATCGTTGAAAGAAGAAGAAAAGGAGAAGCTTAAAGAAGATGGCTTGGTGTTTTGCAAAGAAGTGAATGAATAAATGTCACAGCTTGAACAAACCCCTGTCATTACTGAATGGTAATACTTGCAGAAAGAAAACAAACCTTGATACACTATGAGGTTTAGGATAACTATAATACGATCTATAGAAAATCGTGTGTGCTCAAGAAGTGATATACGAGGTAGTTCAAGAATGAAAATGTGTGACAAATTTTTTCATAGATCTGTACGATTTTATATTTTTAAGAACTCCCTCATGAGATTAACTAGAGTTGCATTTTTAATGGCAGCGGAGGAATAATTAGAGGGTAGCGATGGCTGAAGTAGCCTGCTTGTTGACTTCAAAAACAAAAAGCGGTGGCTTCGAAGCCAGTTTCCTATTTCGTATTTTTGCTGATGTGCACTAGTGTGCCTTTGTGTCAATTGTTGTCGGAAGGTTTCAGTGGCGAAGGTATAGTCACCAATCCACAGATACATCAGAACGCCCTCCTTCGTAGGTATTGTTTAGCACCAGCGAGGTAAAATAATTACTACAAATTACCACTAAAACAAAGCTTCTAAATTGAATATGTCTCCCTTTTAATCATGGACCAGCGCTCAGGGGCAATCCCCTACATATGCAATGCATTGAACTGGAAATAGATAGAGAGAGAGAGGGATAGTGCAGAGAATAGACAGGTGTTGAAAGTGTTAGGAAGATAGAGCTTAATTCAGAACTCTGCAGTTGCGTGTTAATTATAAAGCGAAGTTGCGGCGTCTCTGATATTAATTTTGGTGCATTATTTTGTTATGCAAAGGGAGCCATTTTATTTATTATTTTATTACTCAAATACCGAAGGAAAAGGGTGTGCTGTAGCACAGAAAACTCAGAAAAAACTTTTTTGACTTGACCGGGCTGGGATTCGAACCTGGGTCCTTTTGGTTTCCGACCCAACACGGTCAGCCATCAGCACCCATAAGCTAGACATCAAAGGCGCTGCAATGTAGAGGTATCATCCCCTGAGTGCTGGTCCAAGAGAAGAAAAATAAATCCCATAATACCATGTCCGACGAAATAAAAAATTGGAAATTTGTTCCTTAAGATCCTCCGGAATGTGCATAGTAGATAATTGAAAAAAAAACAAAATAAAAAAAAATTTTTGGTCATACAATTCAAGATTTTTTACATAATTTTTTTTTTGCGTACAAATATCTTTAACGAACCCTCTTTTAAATTCCAACACTGCCAAAAATTTGTCATTTTCCCGTAAAGTAAAACAAAAAACTAAATTACAAATGTCTCACTTTAAATGACATCATTTTGGAAGAAGAACAAAATGGAGAAAAATGTATTATGTTTTTTGTTCAAAGTAAGCAAAATTACGATTATATAAGGAAAAAAACTGAATTGTAAAAAGCAAAGTGAAAAAAGCTGGTAAAGAACATAATTGTAAAAACCTTTTAAGGAGGGTAATTTTCTAAAAGATGGCTAATTTTTCTGCATTAAATATGTGGTTGCAAATAAAGAGACTCAACCAAATTTCAAAGCAAAAAAATTAAACGAGTTGAGATGGAAAAAAGAAATATGCTCATTAAATTAATGCCGTTCTATTACCATTGACAGCTGGTGTCAAAATTTTTTGTGTGATTTCTTTTTATTTTTTACTAACCGTTGTTTTGTACTATTTTTCATATAGTCGCGCCATTGTGCTACAATCTGCTATGAAAAATGAACAAGTTAGGAAATTTGTATTTCAAATTGCAGATTTTCTGAAATTGTTTTTTACTTACAAAATATTAAAATATTTAGGCAACGGTTCAATTTAAAAGCGAGAGTTATTATTAACATTATTAACATTCTTTAAACTTGAAATTCTTTTTTTTAGTCATACGATTATACGAATATTAAATTTAAATCGTCAGGTAATTTTTGAATTAAAATTATGTTAATCATTCTTAATCACTGTTAGGTGAGGATTATGAGCCGAAGACTTCAACATAACATTTTGAAAATGATAGTGATATGAAGTTGGATAAGAAAATTAGAAAAAAATTACATACACTGTTTACATTTAGGACTTTTTCAGTTGCTGGCCCAACAAAGATTATTTTCTGTGGGGATGCGGTGATGCATTAAAAAAACCCCTCTAATTCCCATCTTAAAAATGTGGACACATATTCATTAAAATAATATTTATGTAATTTGCTCTTTTGTCACAGCTATCACTCACTTTTTTTTAAAAACTATTCAGTGGATCTGAAGTTATGTTATATATAGGTTATTTCAACGGGATAAATATTTTTTCCCTTTTACTGGAATTTAACCATTAAAATTCATATATATAATTCCTGTGTTTCCAACGAAGAGCATTGGACCTCAGTAAATTTTCTAAACAATTCCATATTTTGTGGAAACGTCATTATGTCGCACCAACTCGTTCCGTTGGTGTTCACTTCGGCATCAATTTGTCTTCTCCATGTGAACAGCACGGCCCCTTCTTCTGGAGACCATACCATGTACATCTCCGTATTTCGTTCGAAAGATGCTGTTGACAAGCTCTTCGCCAGAGCATATGGTTGGATATATTCCTCGGCCAAAATAATCTAGGGATCTTACGAAGACAATGCTTCACAAACAGTTGCATCTTTCCTATGTAACATTTAGCAGCGTCGCAGTTTTCGCACCCGCGTGATAATCCCGCGGACCCCTACTTGAGTATAGAGCTATAAAATTCATATGAGCTGACCAATCTCTAGAATCTGTACAACGCGAAGCAACTATATTTTATCAAGGAAATATTCTAAATTGGGTACGATTCTCAATAAGTTCAGAGAATTACCCAATCCTTCGCTTTAACTGTATGCAATTAAATATGACATAGCAGTTTATTGAGTTGTTAGACATATATTTCAAGTTTTAGAGTCTATTAGAAGAGATTGTGAAGGTGATGCATTGAACATCCCTGGGTGTAAACATGACAAAGGAGGCGACTCTTCGAGATCCTACCAGAGATCTAACCAGGGTGAGTACGGGTTTAATGACTCTGACCGCCACCGGACTCGACTTGATCCTAGTGGATCCTACGTGGTTTATGAGTTTGGATTCGCTGTGGCTGTGGTTTTTACCTCTAATCACGCGGTGACAATAGCTTTTGTCTGTTGGGGACATTTTGTCATCTTTATGACAAGTGCTGTTGTCATACAACACTAGTCACCGGAGTATGTTCTATGCAGGACAAAAGTTCCGATAGGTACTCTTTCTTAGCATAGAGTTACTTTTATGGCGGATGAATTCCTATCCGTACTTTGTAAGTCACTAGTTGCCTTCACTATAACCGTAAGGGCTCTGTGCCACATTGGCAGGCACTGACGTTAATTTTGAACGCAATCACGTTTGTGTCAATTGCAAATCGTGTCTGGGAGATTATATTTTCGCCAAATTAATGTTATATTTTGTTTAAATCAGTAATATTCACTCTTTTCTAATTCTACCATTTTAAGTTACACAAAAATTATTACGATATGTTAATAGTATATACAAAAACATTCCCCAATAATATACTGTATTTTGAAAAAAAAATTATAATAATCGCATAAATAAAAAAGTTATAACCATTAAAACCATATAGCTCCTTTTGTGCTACCCTGTATACTATTAATGTATAATTAGGGTGGGTCAATTTATTCGGGTGAGAAAAAACGTGACACGCATATAGCAAAATCGAAATCTGCACAAAATTCTAAGAAAACTACCAGAAGAAAGTATGAGTTTAAAGACTGGGGCACATAGAATCCGTCATTCTTTAATTTTTTAAACGACAGTAACGTACCGACGGACGAGATTGGCGCAATGAGTACATTGTTGACGGATATCAACTCATAGCCAGCATTACCACGTTAAAAAGTTAAAAAATAAAAAAAAAATACCAGAATATGTCAGCTAGAAAAAATGTAACACGTTCGCTGCGATCAGCTGGCAAAAGCTGTAACATAAATAATGCTCGTTGCTGTGTATTAAAATCGTATCGTGAAATTGTCTCTTAGAAAATCTACAGAAAATAGATTTTTACGTTGCAAACGTCAATTTAGCATTACTTACATATAAAACAAAATAATATTTTTTCAAGCTTTCTACATTGCACATAAATTAATAAATATTGAATCGATTAAATTCATTTCTAACTTTCTGTTTGAATTTATAAAATTGTTGAAAATATCAACAGCCGACTGAAGTTTTACGTTTTTAATAATCGACATCTAAAGTTGAACGACACTGACAAGCCCAACATTGGACGATACGTTTTTACTAACTAGACCTTTATGCCGGAAAAAGTAAATAAAAAGCAAAAAATATTCACATCTCGACACTAGAAAAAATCAACCAACTACGTACGTTAAACCTTAAAAGTATTTCAACTTTCGTACTTTGCTTTAACGGAGACATAGTGAATGTGACAAAGCTTATAAGAAAACGTGTATTTCAACTTAGTTGAAGAAGGCAAAGTATGACGGATGACCCATTTTATGTGTCCCGGCTTTAAGACACATCAAAGTGCATATTTGGGTAAGCCGAATCAATAATGAATTTTCTACTCTGCTCCAATGTCAATAAAATTGGGTATACTTGTTATACTCGCTAAGAAATTTTTAGCAGGTAGGTCTAGGAGGGCCGACAATACAGTGGACACAATTTCCCTTAAAAGGGTATACATCTGTATGTATGTATATACCTATGTATAGTTAACTTTTAAATGGAAATAAATTAACTAATAGATCCGATACTTCCGCTGCCAGCATTAAACTAGGTAGATTCGATTCAAGATCTTGGGAGCTGTGAGCCAAAAAGGCAGCTATCGTCTGCGTAGTCTAGATCATTTAGGCGCCCCACATTATACCCTGCGTGATGAAGGGCTTTCTCGAGGATCATGTCCAAAAGAATATTAAATAGACAACAGGTGACAGGATACAACCCTCCCGAACAGAAGTTCCAACTTCCACCACTCGACTCAACAATTTACCGTCCTTAATTCTGAAGAATGCTTTGCGGTATAGGCTCTCTATAAGGCGTGTGAGTTTTCGAGGTATCTTCGTACACGAGAGAGTGCATCAAATCACATCGTTTTGGACTTATGGGGTCGGAAATTTTATTTTATTTAAAAGTTACTTTGGAAGCTATTTTACTACCCCGGTGGTCTAGTGATTTGTGTGCTAGTTTATCAGTTTCGATTCCTAGTAGAAACTCTGGTCTGTATCACTGTAGCCTGTATACCTGTTTTCCACAACAGGTATCACAATGGGACCAGAATAAATTGGACTCAAGAAGGATGAAACCTTTCTTTACCTTTACATACAGTAACCTGCCGACATAACATAAATTAAGAGCAATAAAAATTTTTCCAACTTCAATCAGTATTCAGTTTGCGTATTTAAAGCCTTAAAACTATTCTTAATTTTTTATCAAGAGTACATTAAGAATTTGAATTACGTATGAAGAGCATGTTTACTATAAACATTAAGGTTATTTTATTTAATATTAACAATTAACAAAAATTCCCTTGAGAAATAATTACATATATTCATAGTCTTGCGAAAAAGAACTACCAATTGAACTCGCTCCCTCTCCATAGATCTTCAAAAAGGTATGAATATTCTTTCATGGTATTGTTTTCATTGCAAATATTAATTTCTAACTAATATTTCAATATTTGCTGATTGCTTATCTCTTGGTTTATTATTGTTCTGTTGTTAAATAAACAGAAAAAGGAAATAAAAGAAAATGAGCAGGGAAATTGTTAAGAAAACTTTTTCATTACGAAAATTAATAAACAAAATGATGAAAATGTTAAACAATAGAAGTAAAACAACAGCAACCAGCCATCGACAAAAATTTTTTCATAGACAGCAGCAACTTCAGAAATATTTTCCATTTCCATTGCAAATACTAAAAACAAAAACAATAACACGACTAAAGTAATACATTGAAGACGAGTTGGTTATTTGTGTTGAAAAAGCTTTTTCCTACTAACAAATCTCCTAAAACTTACAAACATACAAGAGAACTAAAGCCAATAAATACAAAAATATCTTTAGAATATACGCTTAAATATCTATAGATTTTATTCTTCTTGGAAAAACTTTATCATTATTTTGCATTGGCTGAATTTGCTAAACACAGGAGAGGCAGACAATCAAATTCATAACAATAGAAATCGGAGGAATTTTTGTTTATAAAACAACCATCGAAACCATAAGATCTAAAATTTATTTACAGCGAGATATTAAATATTTGTATCAATATTACTCCTCAATATAACTCCTTGGAAAAAGAAATCACTTTTGAGAAGAGTTTATGGTTTGGTTTTGAAGTGCAGATAATAAACGCAAAGAAACAAAACAAATGAGAACAACAAAAAGTGATTTCTATTGTACATACTACATACATATGTACATACATACAGAAATTGTGTGGGAATAAATTACAACTGATTGCTTGAACAAACACTTAAAGACACAAATTATTTACTGGAACGAGACGGCAAAAATAAAAAATAATTCTAGATTTAATTGTGATTCAGAATTAAAAAGTAATTTTGATTAAACTTCAGTAGCAGACTCGATTTGGATATTTCTATTGTACAGGAATTTTTTTTGCTTGAATAAAATTTGCAGGTGAAAAAGTTGAAAAAAAAACAAAACTAATTTTGTGGTGAAGTATCTGTGCTTCTAATGGTCATATCGATGGAGGAAAATGTTAATGATGTAAGCTTCAAAAAATCGAAAATACGTTTTATACAGCATTTTTACCAGAAATAAATCTACGTCGATTGGTCTGGGTTTCATATTTTTAGGATGAAAAAAGAGTGGCGCCGCACATTTTTTGAACAATACCAGTGTTCTGTGCTGTAAGTCTATTTTTTGATGTATTTATTATTACGTCATCAAAACTTTCAAACAGAGGCTTACGCCGTTTTTGTTGTACGATACGTACTTCATAACTTAAAAATTTAACGGAAAATAGATTTAACACATCTTACTTAGATTATTGGATGAAGAAGATTCCACAACTAGTTTTTTACTAAATAAAGCTTATCCTTCTGAGGAATAAAAGAAATTGTTAGTTGGCATAGAAAATGGTTAATGGGTACAGCGTTTTATAGGTCTGTGAAAAAAACTCGTTCGCTGTAAACCCCAGAAACATGGGTCATAATAGATTTAGAAGGATATATTTTCAGCTAATATGTAAAGCGAGAAAATACGTTTTTAAAAACATGTTTCCACGATGTACATATAGTTTTTGAGTAATGAATGTAGTCATGTTTTTTGCTCTGGTAAACATTTCATGTTTCTAGGCTCGCAGCATTTACATTTTCTGACATCGATATGTTACGTTATTGACATGCGATAAAACACATAGTGTTGTTTGAAAGGAATATTTAATCCCTGCAGAAAATGACAGTAGTAAAACTGTAATGTTTTGCTAACGATATATTCGGCATTACTAGTGGCTAATTAGCCTGAGATAATGTAATTTACATTTAACATTTGCGTTTCATTGAAAATCTATTATCGACGTTGCACTATGGTCCCAAATCAAATTTTTCTGGCAGAATTTAAAGAAAAACATGTTAGCGAAAATTTAAGAACAAGAAATATTTTCTTAATGACAGCACTCCAAACAATCTAGATTATAAAAACAAAAATAATATACATGTGAGCATTTTAGTGAGATACGCTTTCATAGTTGGCGGTTTACAAGTGTTTGTTTATAAATAGTGATAACAGCAAAAAAACAAGTTTTTGAAAAAAATTTGGAAAGGATTTATATTAGACCGTGCCACCAAGAGCCAAATAAAAGTTCTCTCGTACACCCCGTATTAAGGGGAACTTATTTTTGGACAATTAATTTGGCAATTAATTTTACAGTGATAATTAGGGATCACTTTAGTATCAAGCAATTCACATGAAAGTTTGGTGTTATTGTAAACAGCGAAGGAGAATAAGAAGCAGGAAGCTTATACAAATAGTCGAGATTTCGTTACATCATTCTTAGTTGTAGATCGGACTACAAATATCGACTGTCCGCAAGAATTGTCGAATTACTTCCTTAGCAAAAATCTATTGTTTTTTGCGAGCTTTCATTTCCTGACATTAGGGGGTACAAAGATTTGGTGAATAAATACTAGATAATGGAAGGCAATGGCTATAGATGCAGACTATAGGGCTTCTCGAGACGAAAACATTGAAATATAATTCTTTAAGATCCGGTTGCAAACGTCAAAGATATACAGAAAATTTTAAAAAAGCGACATTTACCTTCATCAAAAAAAATTATTGATGTGTAAACATCTATACGCTAGGGGGTAAAAATCTTTTTCACAATACAATCACATATTTTGAGTAAGATTGTAATAACGCGGTGTTAGCTGTGTATGAGTGCATTGGTGTAATCATACGGACAACAAGAAGTACAGAGAAACTTAACAGCTGCATAGAAATACACTAACACCATCTAGTGCGCAATAGTAGTAGTCACTAATTGTCGTACATTATAGGTCTGTTCGTTTACTTTCTGGGAAAGTTCGGTAAAATGAGAGTAAGCTATAATTACTCTCAATAAGAGACCAAAATGTACAAAATTAAGAAAACGCAAAAACCATAAAATTACGAGAAAAAAAGAAATGTCAATTTGTTACTGCTCTGTTTATATCGGAGATGATAACTGACTATTTTAAAATTGTACTTTTTTGACCCCAAGTGTAGTAAAAACATAAAAGTTGTGTTAAGTTTTACTATTATTAACTATTAGTAACAGAAAGATAAAATAAAACGAGTTCTTGAATATTGAGAATTTGTTTCGAAGTCAATCAAATTAAAGTAATACTCAAGGAGTTCCTATTACTCGAGAGACCACCTCGTTGCGAGACAACCAACGTGCTGTTGAATAGTTAGTAATTAATGCAGTTCATTACAAAAGTATTCTTGAATTTTCGCAAATTCATCAATTTTACAGAAAAGATTATTTTACTCGTTTACAAACTTATAATTCGGACTATAGTTTTTGAAGCTCCGTACGACTGAGTTTAGGCGAGAAAACATTTAGTTTGGTAGCATGTTACGGGTGTGGAAGAAGGCATCGTTTTTGTGTTCGGTACTCGGCGACACGTTTTAACTACAACATATGTTGTCTTTGCTGATGGATAGAATTAATTTTTATGCGAATCCCTGAATAGTTTGTTTTAATATTTGTATATTTTAAATAATTGTGGGCAATTATATTAAGAAAAAATTCACAGATGACGGCCCACTCCAAGGTTCTGATGGACATTTCTATTTTATATTATATTAGATTTCTTCTTTATATACATATGTACATACGTACATATATATTAGGATATTGAAATAAAATCAATATAAAGAATTGAAATAAATAGTGTTTCATTTCAATTGTGATACCCGTCAACAGTGACCGATATATCCGTTAACGCTGACTAGTCAGCAGTGGTCGATATATTCGTCGATGCTGACCGGTCAGCACAGACCGATTTACCCATCAACGCTGACTATGCCATGCACACAGAAGTTTCAGTAATTTTTCTCATATTGCCATTGAGAAAATTATAGACACTTTGTTCTACGCAATTACCTATAATTCTGTCAACAATGACGGTCTTATCACCGGTCAAATGACCGTCACTGTTATTGTAGGGAAGCTAAACTTATTAACTATTTCGCTGGTCTGTTCATTCAACGTTCATTCCAAACGTCAAAGTTTGTGAAAAAGTTGTGGAAAGTGGTAGTGAATAATTTAATAATTAAATATTATATTAAGAAAAATCGAAAATATATTTTTGCTATAATTAATTTAAATTACTGAACAACGTATATGAATATACCTTGGTACTTAATATTTAGTGGAGTAAAGTAGTACTTTTGCAATGCAAATTGTACTGAAAATAGTACAATTGTACGAGCTTCATTATCTCTGATTTTCGTTGAAAGTTTAATGTGATTGATGACAGTTTACCGAAAAAAAAACTATTTGTGAAAGAATTTATTTAAAAAACCCAGCATTGAAAGAATTTATTTAATTATATTTATTTTTGAGCGATGGTCTTTTTTATGAAAAGTTTTTAACAATTATTTATTTTTCAATATTTCGCTATGATCGTTAGGAAATAATAATTTGTATTAACAAAAATATTTATTTAAAAAAATGGTATTTTTTATGAAAAGTTTTTACCAATTTATGGTATAAATAACAAAAATGTTTGTAATTAACTATTGTTAAGAAAAATTTTTAACACAACTTTTTTAATGTCTGTCAGCTGTTTGGGACATTTTTAATTTTGCTTTGTTATTTTCAATGTTTATTATAAACAAACTGATTGCATGTTCTTCATGCCCAAACTAGCCCGAAGAAAAAGTACGGGCATTCTCGTGCGTGAAGAACAAGAACATTACTCTCTCAAAACCTCTCTCATTTACCCAATTTTTGCGTAAGAAACCCCTTTTGGGTAAATTTTGAGTAAACGAACAGACCTTATGTTATCGCAGGCAAATAAAAACAAATAAATAAAATGAATACAAAAATTTTTAATTTTAATAACTTATAAAAAGATTTCATTACTAGATGTTTACACATCTCCTCTGTGGTCGGACTCACATTTTTTTCTTTTTTTTTAAATTCCTCTCCAAAAATACGTTATATTAGGGGGTGTACTGGGATTTTTTTAGGTACGGTCTATATATATATATATGTAGGTATATGTACGTATGTATGTATAATGGAAATATAAAATGTATGTAAGTTGTTTAAAACAGAAAATTATAATTTTAATTGATTACGTCTTTGTCGCTATATGTGGGTGTTGTAATTACAGTCGACTCTCGATAATTTGAAATTCAAGGGATCAAAAAATTCAAAGCGGACGGTAAAAGCATTTTAATAATAAGCAAATAAGAAAAACATAAATCCATTCACACTACGAGTTCAAATTATAGAGTGGAGAAAAACCAAACTTTAAATTGCAGAATGTGGACAAGCAAGATGATTATTTTATAGAGAGCAATCCATAGAAACAAAAATATATGTTTACTTTGTTTTTATTTTATATTCGTCATAAATCAGTAAATTAAAGCAATTCTAATTATAGAGCGTAGAGGTAACGTGCGTCGCGATAATTTTTTTTCTTAAGAGAAGCAACACTCACTCAAAAATTGCCACTACTTGATGTTAATTTCTATATGAAGAGGAATAAATAGCAGAAAGTTTTATTATTTTTACAACTTTACTTTTGAAAGTTTTTCTTTTATAGCAATGTTGCAGTGTCACTAGATTTTTGAAGCTGTATTTGGTAGCCATTTTTTTAATTATTTTACTTCGCAGATGAAGGAAGGCACTCCGATGTGCCTCTGGATAGGTATCAGCTGAAAAAAAATATCCGAAATGGTTATATGACTTAGTCTGTAGTCTTTGTCTTCTAGTCAACATGCAGCTTACTTAAGCCATTGCCACCCTTCTGGGGCAAAATCGAATTTCATTTTTATTGTAAGAGAGTTTTCGCTTGACTGAAATGAAAGGCTTTCGTTTTGGCAGGATTCCTTTCACAACACCTCTCTACTTTGGACCTTTCCAACTTGTTCCGCTGCATGCATTGTATACGTAAGGAACAGCTCCTGAGCGATAGTCCCAGAAAAAACGTATAATTTTAATAATTTACTAGGGTCTTCAAAACTAAGAATATCCAAAAAAAATTTTTTCAATATTTCAAACAAACACTTAAAAAACGCACTGTACACTAAATTAAAATAATTTAAATTTACTTTTCCCTACAAGGCCTTAAAACAAAAACCGATTGTTCCAGTGAAAGTTTTGTATTGAATATAAATAAATAAATAAAATAGACCAACAACACCACAGAAGCGCAGAGTTTTGGAAATGCCACCAGTCTTTTGTAAATCTTTCAACCATTAACACTTTCGCGATCCAATAATATACAATTGAAATAAATTTTAATCATTTATCAATTAATGACAAAAAAAATGTTAAACAAGTTAATAAAATATTTAATTATATTTTCAATTTGTACCAATCGTAGTCATGTGTACAGTAACTCAGCATTGATATCAGCGTTACCATCATCCAGTGTTTTAGTTGTGGGAACTATTAATCAAATTCCCGCAGCCAGGATGATACAATTGTCAGCAGCTCCAACAAGTGGTCATTATTATACGTTTGGCAATAATGATAAAACGATGTGGAGTACAAAGCAGTTAGTAATTCAAACCTATAATATATTTGATTCAATTTTCCTGTGTCCTTTTGGTTATGTCCTGGCCCACAATCATTGTCACAAGCAAGTTAAATACGTTAAATATGTACGAGGATAAATAAAATTGTAATTTTTATTTAATAAATAAAAGTAAATTGGTGAAACATATTGGTGTTATTCTACAAAAATATATTGACAAATTACTAAATTAATAATTTAAAATTTTTTAAATTGTTAAAAATAATAAAAACATAAATATGTACATTTAAATTTTATTAAAATCGGTTAGATGGCCCCGCTGGTATGGAAATTACTCTTACCTTCCCTCGTGGACCTAGTTTTAAACAAAGTAATACCCTATAACCTTTCCGGAGTTGCACCGTTTCTTTTTGACTATGATCGATGGTAAAGTTTTTTCAACTATTGCAAATTTGTCGCAGCAAAGATGTGGAATTTGTGGAGCTCCACCTTCCGTAATAAATGACATAAAAAAAATAAAAGAGTTGAAAGTAAATGAATCTCTTTTTGAGTATGGACTCCCGACTTTGCAAGCTTGGATAAGAACTTTAGAATGCATTTTGACATTGCGTATAAACTTGAGTTGCAAAAATGGCAAGCTCGGGGAGATTTGGAAAAAGCTTTGATTGAGTCAAGGAAAAAGATGATAATTGATAGTCTGAAAACAGAAATGAACTTGCTAATCGATATACCGAAGCCAGGTCATGCAACTACAAATAATGGCAATGCCGCCAGAAGATTCTTCCAGCAACCACGTTTAGCTTCACAAATAACTGCCGTAAACAAAAACTTAATTAGAAGACTAGGGGTAATTTTACGAACAATTGCATCCAGCTATGCAATTAATGTAGAATTATTTCGATCGTATGCCCTCGAAACAGCGGAACTATACGTGGAACTATATCCATGGTATTGCATGCCATCTAGTATCCACAAGATATTGATCCGCTGTGCAGACATTATTCAAAATGCTGCCCTGCCTATAGGAGTTTTATCCGAGGAAGCGCTCGAATCTCGGAACAAAGACAATATATATGTTAGAGAACATCATGCTCGAAAAATGTCACGGGAAAGTAACATACAAGATGTTTTTAACCACTTGCTTTTTTCATCAGATCCTTATATTGCCTCTCTTTCAACAAAACCGTCGAATCGAAATGTAGCACCCTGCTATCAAGAATGCATGGCTTTGATTTCTGATAATTGTACCACAGACTCGAAAAATGATTCAGAAGACGAAACGGATGCAGAAACAAGCCAAGATGGATAAATATTTATCAATAAAATATCACAGTATGTGTGTACGAATATATATGTAGAATTTTGAATGAATATGTAAATAAAAAGAAGAATCTTCACCTATGAAATAACAATAAAATCAATCATTATAAATATTATCTTACACAGAAATTGCCACACACATTCGTTAGAATCCGCCCATTTTTGGTGCAAGATCGTGTCCTGTCATGTAGTTAATTTGTAAAAATTTTTATGGTTTTAGCTTCTTTGAAAAAGAAGTTACGACTTTTTTCGCGATAAATTTGACTTTGAGACCACTGTGTACCATAGCCAAATATTTTTACTTTATAGTAGTTTGCTTGCGAAATTATGATGTACTAGTAAACGACTAGATATTTATATATGTTTCAATGTATAGTTATTTCTATTCTCGTGCAATGCACTTTTCACTTTATTTATCAAATACATATATATCCAGCGAAAAGAAAGTGAATGCCTTCACTATGAATTGAAATTTTCATGAGTTCTTAAGCACTTCTTTATCTGAATTAATTTTTAATTCCATCTTAAATGTTGACAAGATTATTATTATTTATTTATCTATCGTCACAGCACTTTTAAATATAATAAAACATTTTTATACCGATAATATTGAGATTTTACTTAAAAGCATTTCAACTAATGAAGTCCATTTAAAATAATTAGACGAAACTATTCTATAACTAAATTATTTACATTTTTAAAAGAAAAAAGATAGTAAAAACCTTATTTTTACAAATTTTTACTTATGAGATCTTCAGGGTTGGAGATGTCAAAGCGCTAACTATGCAAACCTCTTATTATATTCTAATTTGTATATCTGTTGCGACTTTCAAATCTTAGTGTAATTTTACTGGTCACTGCTGAAAATAAATCTTCTTTGCATTTTGTATGGAGGCGACTGGTTCGGTAACTTCTTGGTAACTTGTAAATAATTTTTAGATTTTTATTTTGGATAATTTGAAACTTTTTTAAATACGTTTTCGCGTATTTTGTTGACCATATTTGGCATCCGTATGTCTTTCTCGGTCTTAAATACATTCTATATAGCAAAATTTTATAGTTGATATTTAATGTAGATTTTCGATTAAGAAGTGAAAATAGAGCTCCACCACATCTGATTGCTTTTGTGCATGTTTGCAAGACATGATTCTTAAATGTCATTTTTTTATTTAAGATAATCCCCAAGTATTTAACTGTAATATTTTATAATAATATATATTTATAATAATATAATTTTTATTCTGTAATAGGTATAATTACACCCTTGAAGAGAGAGCGTATTAGTAGGTATACGGCTGACAAAAATGTTGATTTTCAATGTCGAATGCGACATCGAAATATGATGTAAGACAATGAAAAATTTTACTGTTATTGATAACCGAATAGCCGTTTTTACATTATTTTCATATTAGTTACACATAAAGCGAGATTTAAAAAAGCAAATATCAATGCATAATGCTTCTAATAAAGATCAGTCATCAAAACAATACATGTAATAAAAAAGTTCAAAGCAGAGCTATTGCACTTGTTGGAATTTGAACTCTTATATTTCAAAAGGTATTATAAATTAATGTACAATTTGATAACATTACTTAAATTTGATCGATTCTCTATAAAAATACGTTAAAGGCATAATGCTTTTACAGACTTTGAATTATTTGCCTGCGGTTGACTTTTCTGGAGAAATGCCATGTAAAACTTAAACGAGGAAAACAAATTACCTGATGAGTTGATTTTCCTTGATAAATATACTTTGCGTATAACTAAACACAACAGTTATGTGCAGAGCCGCCAGTATTGGGAATTTGCCAACTTTTTTTGAAGATAGGAGATTTTCTTTGAGATATTCAATAAATATTATAGGGATTTTGTGTTTTTAAATTTTTTGCAATTTCCAATAGTTCCACTACACTTTCAAAAGTAAACAAAGCTTTGTATATAACAATTGCGCCAAGAAAATATAAGCACATTTTGCCATGCACGATTTTGTAACAAATTGATCACCTGATTTGCCGAGCTGATTTGCCCATGTTATTTTACCATATTACTGAGCTCCACACTTCTTAAAAATCAGGTGAGCATTTAGAAATGTTGTGAAATCACATCTAATACTTATAAAAATTATTTTGGTGAGAAAAGAAAACACCATGAGTGTTCCCAAAATTCCCCATAATTTTTCGTTTTTGCTTTTCTAATTCAGCATTTTACAGACAAAATTAAAAAAAAAGCTATTTCCCCTGCAATACAGAGAAAAATGTGAAACTGACCGAATACGGAAATCAGGTGCGTTTAAACTTTCAAAAGAGAAATATGTATAATAGAATGTATTCTACATTTCAACAAAATACCACTTTTAGATTTTCCTTCCACTAAACTTAAATTTTTATTACTTACGAATACTATATGTACTTAATATGAACGTTTGCAGCTCACTTTTAAAGCTGGCTTAGATGTTTGGCTGGCTAAAATGCGTATTATTTGATTTGTCGCGTGTGACGACTATCTACATACATACATATGTACATATTTCAATGAATGATAATTAATAAAGCAAATGTAAAAATAAAAGTTGACAAATAATAAAAACAACCACAACCATATATGGCAAACAACAACAAAGCAACCACCACTCATAAACATGCCATTTTAAGTGAATCATTCATTCCAGAAACATTTAAAACTATTTTTAGAATTTGCAATTAAATAGCGTCAAAAGATTCAATTGAAAATGTTTGAAAAATTTCTTTGGGTATTAATAATATGTATGCCACCAAGGCAACAAGAGCCCGGGTAGCTCAGTCGGTAGAGCATTGGACTTTTAATCCAAGGGTCCAGGGTTCAAGTCCCTGCTCGGGCGGAGCATTTTTTTTTCTTTCATAAATTTTTATTTTTAACTTTCTGCGGTATTCATAAAAATTTTTTTGATTTCTAAAATGTGGAATAATTAAATTTTGTATTTCTAAATCGAAAAAATTTTATAAATACTGCGCTAAGTTTTTGAAAAATAACTAAAAGAATTCTTTTATCAACTCGTTAAAATTTGTATAGGTCCTATTGTGCGAACTTGTGTGTGTACACTTGCTTATCTGTGTAGGTATCTAATCTTTATGAAAACAAACATGTGAAAAGAATACAACTTTTGTTGATGACTCAATTATGATTTTTACTTAAATTATGACAAATGATGTTTCGTAGCGATTTTCAAAAATAAAATCAAGGCTTTTTTAACCTTCCTGACCATTTCGTCGGTCTGTGAGACCGATGAATCACTTTTGTGTTAATTTCACGAAAACAAAAAATGGAAACTCCGTCATTCTCTCAGTATCTTCATTATTTCTCATTATACAACGTTTAGTGTAACAAGTGCGTTTGAGTTGAAGTGTTGTACCGGTGATTGCTAATCGGACGGTCAGGTAAGTTGGTTTTGCTAAATTAGAAATTTTTAGATGAAAATGGACAATTTTATGATTTAATAAAAGAATTATACATATGATTCTAATTGTGCTTTTTCCCTTATAAACTATGTTTATTCTAAAAATAGTTTTAAATATTCCCAAAATAAATTCAGTTAATATAAAAGAATTATGTTCAAAATTAATTATCGTGAGATTTTCTTTAGATATGGCAGATATTGGGCACATAAGAGCTGTTCTGAATTAAATCGATTCAGATTCTGATGTGGAAAGTGATACTGAATACGAAGATAATATTTTTTTTTTTTTTTTTTTGGTGTGTGAGGTAGGGTTGAAAATGCCTTCGCACTTACAGAGACCGTCGTCTTCTGCGTCGAGTGGTGTTGCCACTAAAAAATTCCCTCCTCCTCCTCTGGGTAGATTCCGCATTACTTCGGGAAGGCCCAGAGCCACGTCCCAATCAGGACCACTCTGAATCACCCACGTCTGGGTCCGCCAAGTTTGCAGCCGGCGCCATGGCCCCGGCCCGTATCGCCTGGTCCCCGTCAGAGGGGGCCCCGCTATGCAGCAGCGCATCGAGGTCCCTCTTCTTCCTCCGCAGAACGTATCCCACGTACTGTGCCACAGCGTCCCAATCTTCAAAATCGAGCATCCTCCCTATCACGGTGGCAGGAGCGAACCCGCCAACCCGCTGCGCCATTGCACCTCTCTCAGCATGCCACCTGGTGCAGTCGAAGAAAGTGTGTTCTGCATCATCATCCGTAATACTACAGTAAATGCAGTCGGGACCATCTGCCCTGCCCATCCGGTACAGGTACTTTCGGAAGTATCCGTGGCCCGAGAGGAATTGTGTCAGGAAGTAGTTAACTTCCCCAAATTTACTCCGAATCCATACTTCCACGCAGGGAATGAGCCTTGCCGTCCACCTGCCGACCGTGTCCGCGGTCCACCTGTTCTGCCATCGCCGGACAGTTTGGGGTCTCAGACCAATAGCACTAACACCAGGGTCCTCCCCCCTCGAGGTCCAAGCCTCCCACCGCTTGCGCGCCAAGAGGTCTATGGGTATTTCCCCACATATTACCAGGACCGCAGCGCCCGAGACCGTGCGGTAAGCCGAAGCAACCCTAAGGGCCGCCGTCCGCTGTACCGCCTCGAGTACCCTGCGTTTGGTTCTCTCACCCAGTACATTTCCCCAAATCTCGCTCCCATGCAGCAAGATCGACTTCGTGACCGCCATAATCAGCCTCCTCTTGCTCTGTGTCGGGCTTCCGACATTCGCCATGAGTCTGCTCAACATGCCAGTCATCTTCGCCGCCTTAGTCGCCACATGCCGTATTTGGGCCCAGTAAGTCAGCCTACAGTCGAGTCTGACGCCCAAATACCTTATGGCACTCTGGGTAACCAGAGACACATCCCCTATCTGCATGCCGACATCGAGTGGTATGTGTGCCCGCGTCATCAACATCACCTCGGTCTTCTCCCCGGCCAATTCCAAGCCGTGGTCCTCAAGCCACATCCGGGTCCTAATCATGACCCGGTTCAGCTTCCCCCTGGCGTCATCCATATCCCGCGCCAAGATTACCGCCGCTATATCATCCGCGTATCCCACGAGCTGAGCATCCTCGGGCATTTCCACCCCAAAGATCCCATCGTAGGTCAGATTCCATAGGTCCGGGCCCAGCACAGATCCCTGGGCCGCGCCGGACGTGATCGTCCTGCTCCTCCGCCCCGTCGGCGTATCGTACAACAGTACCCGATCGTCCAGATAACTACGGAGAATTCTATACAAGTATCCGGGAATACGAAACCTCCCCCGTAGCGCCTCCAGAACATCAGCCCATCGTAGGCTGTTGAAGGCATTCCGAACGTCGAGTGTTGCCAGGACAACTATGCGCTTCGGATAATAGCGCCTCTCGCTCTGAGCGCGCTCGAAGCACTCAACCACATCAGCAATCGCCCCGAGCGTTGACCTGCCAGGTCTGAAGCCATGCTGTCTATCAAGACAATCGGGGCATCGATGCGTCGCATCCACGGACAATGCGCCGCATCATAGCACCCGCCAGGGAGTCAGCGTCTCCCCCACCGTCCAAACCCGTAGTACCGTCGAAACCGGCCAAGAACGACCCGCGGTCTAACCTCGCGACGTTCCATCCACGCGCGCCTCTCCCGCTGTGCGACCGCGCGACTCCCGCCTCCGATACTATCCCAAATTCAACATACTGGTGATCACTCCCAGTATTTTACTCGAGTACCCTCCATCAGTCGATCATCCCAGACAGATTCTCGGATACCAAAGTGATGTCAGGAGTGGTGAACTCGCACCCCGGCCGCCTGAAGGTGGTCGCACCGCCAGCGGTCATGACCACCAGGCCCAACCTGGCCGCCATATCCAGGACGCACCTCCCCCTCGTGCTCGTCACCGGATCACCCCACTCCACAGCCCTGGCATTGAAATCACCGGCCACCACAAAGGGTCCGGCCATACCAGCCAGAGCGTCCTCGATAGCGGCCATCTTCGCCCTATATCGCGCCACGTTATCGCCAGGAGTAAGGTAACAGCTTACCAGCACAAAACCGCCGATCCGAGCCCACGCATAGCCGCAGCCGATCCCGTACCGCGCAACTGCGAGTTCACCGCCGCCAGGTAGCCAGAGCGCCGCCGTAACCGTTTCGTCCCCGAGCCAGAACCCTCGGTGCATCGGACCGTATTGTTCGTTGATAACAACCACGTCCGTGCCCCTCTCGGCAACCATCTGCCATAGCAGAGCATCCGCCGTCCTGCTCCTGTGCATATTCGCCTGGAGCACCCTCATCTGCGGGATAGCGGGCAGCCCTTCGAGCCCGGCAGGTGGTCAGTCCTACCGCGCCCCGCCCCCGAGCACAGAACGCACTTGGGGCCGCTGTGCAGTCCCTCATCTTATGTCCTGCTCCTCCGCACCTTATGCACAGTTGCCTCCCGTCCGTCCCAGTACACTTTGCCTGGGTGTGTCCCACACCAAAGCATCGATAACACCTACCGACACTCTCGGACATCCGCATCGCAGCCCTGATCCAACCGACACGCACGTAGCCAATATCGATCAGTTTCGCGGCGCCCTCCACCGACAAAGTAACGTACGCCCGAACCTGTTCGCGCACGTCCGGTGCCATCACCCTCACGCGTAGCTGCTCTTCGCGCCCGGCGAGCAGACCACGGACCGCCATGTCCACCTCTTCCACGACCGTCAAGGAGTCAAGACCCCGCATCTCCACGGTCGCGCTCGGTCTTAATTCCGCGACCGACGCTGTCGCGGACAGCGTCCCTCAGACGCCGTACAAACTCCGGGTCAATCCTGTCCCCCCTCCCGAGTTCCAACAGGATGTCACCGGCCCCTGTCCTCCTGACGGACCGTACCCCCTTCGCGTCGCCCGTCACGCTGCCACGCAGATCCTTCAGCACACCCGCATAGGTGTGCCCCACCGCGGGCTTAATGAGCACCGCCTCAGGCTTCGCGCGCCCAGGTCGCAACCGACGGCCCGTGGGCGGTGCCCTCCCATCGTCCACCGCCGGGGTCCCCAAACCCCGTCTCTTCCTCCTCCTCCCCATCCCCCGAGGGTCCCATTCGGCCCCTCAGCCCTAGCCCTCTTAGATCCGCCAGTGGCAGCCGGGCTGGCAGCCGCCCGCTTGGCAGGTGCAACCCGTTTCGCAGGGGCAGGGGCAGCCGGACAGCTAGCAGCCCGCTCATCGGCGGCACCCGGGCCCCTAGCCCGTCCGGCGGGGGCACTCGGGCCGTTAGCCCGTTTGACGGGGGCACTCGGGCCGTTAGCCCGTTTGACGGGGGCAACCGGGCCTCGAGCCCGTTTGGTGGGGTCAGTCGGGCCGTTAGCCCGTTGGGCTGGGGCAGCCGGACCACCCACCGACCGTCTTGTGGGAGCCGCCGCAGCAGCAGCTGCAGGAGTATCCCCCCTAGCAGAGTCGCAGCCAGCCAGTGGAGACCCGGAAGCGGCCCGTTCCCCTCAGCTGCCCTCCATGCACGCCTACAATCGAGCGCGACATCCAGAAGCTCGGCCATTTTGGCCACGCCTCCCTTCACCTCATTACTTATGTTCTTCTGCCGAACACAAGCTACCCGCATCCCGCTCAACACAGCCCTGCATTGAGCGATCGCGGCCTCTTCCCTCGCCCTCATGTCGCGGATACGTCCCAGGCGGCCAACAGCTTCGGTTGGGACGCCACTAGTTGGGCGACCCAACTCTTTTGCGGACGTCGTTGCTGCGGGCGCCCAGGACTCCTCCCAGGACTCCTCCACTTCCCGGCGCGGGGTGGTTTCCGGGACCACCGAGGGTGGGGGCGGGGAGCATCTCACAGGAGGCGACCTTAGCACCAGGCCGCTCCTCCTGAAGATCCCATCGCCCCCCCCACCCTCGGTGGTCCCGGAAACCACCCCGCGCCGGGAAGTGGAGGAGTCCTGGGAGGAGTCCTGGGCGCCCGCAGCAACGACGTCCGCAAAAGAGTTGGGTCGCCCAACTAGTGGCGTCCCAACCGAAGCTGTTGGCCGCCTTTGAGGGTCGGCCCTTGGGGTGGACCCATTAAGCCCCCCTTGTGGGTCGAGCTTTTTCTCCTTGGAGTCCGCTAAAGAGTCGGGTCGGCCCACTAGCGGCGTCCCAACCGAAGCTGTAGGCCCCCTTTGAGGGTTGGCCTTCGGAGTGGAGCCAATAAGCCCCCCTTGTGGGTCGAGCTTCTGGTCTCCGTCCTTCTTCTTCCTATCATCGTTTTTTTTTGTTTGATTCAATTCCATGTAATTCCCACGAGTGTGGGGGAAAGTACGTCGGCCGGGCCATAGCCCCCGATAACCCAGCAAGGCCAAAACATTATTCACCGAGGCGGCCAGGTATCGGTGAAGCTCCGTTTGCGACTAGACTATTTTCTGAAGGGGGCCTCTAGCCAAGCTGATCCCAGGCACGGGTGTAGGGTGAGCGAGGTTTCCTAGAAAGACCCGAGCATGTTAACGGTGGCCGCCGCGTGGAGGCAGTAAGTCTTCTTGTGTGTTTCTCCATAAGGATCGTACTCTGACTTTACCCTATGGGCTCACACCTGACCACCAATACGAAGATAATATTGATATGTATGAATCAAACACTGATACTGAACAAGAAGACTCCAAGGAAAGTGATGTTGAAGATTCACAGGACGCTGAAGCTCTAACGACTCATTGAAATTTACAAAGACTAACCTCATAATGAGGCATATATTTTAAGCATTTTGAAATTAATTTTTTTTTAGTGTACCTTTTTTTTCTTGAATTCATTTTATTATTTTGTTTACTTTTAAGATATATTTTAATAGAAAAACAACATTTTATAAATGTTGTGTTTTGTGAATGAATTTTTTTTTTATTTTTATATTAGGTCTAATATCAAAAATGCCAAATATTGTGATGAAATATAAATTGATGCTGTGAGCTAAAAAAACTTAATTTTTGTTTTTTTTTTGCTTCAGTTATTTGAAATTAGTTTCTTAAATATGTCCACTGCACAGGTTTTGAAAATTTTAGAATAGTTTTGAGATACCGAGAAATACTTGAAATCGGTCTGCGAGACCGAGAAATGTGAATTTGTCTCAAAAAAATGAAAATAGTCAGGAAGGTTAACTAGGTAGTGGCGAATGGAGTTGCTGTACATGTTTTTAATTCGCGATGTGTAAAAACCAATGTATTTTTGACGTTTCTTGCACATAGGTGCAGCCAAAAATTGCCACCTGTTGTAATAACACCACCTTCTTTGTCATAAGTAAAAAAAATATTATTTTTACTGAGAGAACAGGAAATATTTATGTACAAAATTGCGGTGTATAGTGTGGCAGTGTTGCCATTTTTTGCGAAAAAATTTGAAACATAAAAAAAAATATTTTTTCTTGACGAAAATCTTTTTTAGTGATACGTATTAAATTCAGTCGAAATTTATTTCATTTAAAGTACAAAAAAACGTTTTATAAATTGCTATGTATGAGAAAAAAGGGTGTTTCCTTTTTATGCCCAGAATTCATAATGTGATATTTATTTATTCATTTGACAGAACTTGCTACTTTAGAAGAAGGCGTTACCAGATGTTTTTACATTTATAAATACACAACATTAATATAAAAATAAATAGCATAAAATATTTACTTCATACATACATATGTACATATGTGGAATTACTATCAGCTCTTTTCAATATGTCTTTGGTGCTTACCACACAATGTTGGTATATCTAATTTCTATCCTGTTTTTTTCTTATAGATATTGCTTTGCGAGAAAATTCTTTCAGTGTTAGCTGTTGAAATTGGTATAGGCAAAACAGTACTTCAAGTTCACAGTCTGCAGTTCACGAATTTTAACCATTAAAGAGATATAATTAGTATACGAGGGCGGATCAATAAGGCCGTGACTTTTCGAACTTCCCTCGTAGTAATATGAATTGCAACTCTGTTCTTATCAAGTACCACCTACTATACTACTGTCAAATTTTTAACAAGTGTCGTGATTTACTTTGCTTTTAACAGCTGTTCCAAACATACAACCTCGTGTATTTTTATAAAATTGGAAAAAAGTAAAGTGCTCATTAAACATAATTTTTTGCGTCAATCTAACCAAGGAAAAGCTCGATAAATATTATGGGGACTCTGAACCATCGATTTCAATGGTAAAAAAGTGTTTTACTGACTTTCGTTGTGGTCGCACAAGTTCAAATGACGCAGAACGTTCTGGACGGCCAATTGAGGTCAGTACAACCGAAAATGTCGAAAAAATCCATGATATGGTGTTGGCCGATCGAAGAATAAAAGTGCGTGAGATTGTTGATGCCATAGGCATTTCATATGGCAGTGTGGTTTCGATTTTAAATTATCAGCTGGGTTTAAGAAAGTTGTCTGCAGGATGGGTGCCGCGTTTGCTCTCAATTGACCATAAACGTAAACGTGTGACAAATTCAAAGGATTGTTTGGAGTTGTTTAACCACAATCCGAATGAGTTTTGCGGTGTTTTGTAACTGTGGATGAAACATGGATCTATTATAGTATCTCTTTTTCATCAAGATAATGCACGGGTGCACACGTGTGCGGTCTCAATGGCAAAACTCTATGAATTGAGCTACGAATTGGTACCTCATCCGCCATATTCTCCATATTTAGCACCTAATGATTACTTCCTATTTCCAAACCTAAAGAAATGGCTCGGTGGAAAGAGATTTAGCTCCAACGATGAAATTATTGACCAAACAAATGCCTATTTTAAGGACGTCGAAAAATCCTATTTTTTGGAAGGGATACAAAAACTGGAGAAACCTTGGACTAAGTGCATTGAGTTAAAAGGAGATTATGTAGAAAAATAAATTTTTCTTTTACAAAAAAAAAACTGTGTTTAATTCAAAACGTCACTGACTTATTGATCCGCCCTCGTACCTCAACAATCCTTTTTAAATAAAGACTGTGCATGTAGGGATAGAACTGCTAAATATCATTTTATAAAAAATCTGTTTTTAAGCTAAAAAATATTTTAATCTTTTTCACATCACAGAACACTTCGAAAATAAGTTAAATCTTCACATATGGTAACACTGGATATGGTCTCTGGCAGATAGTATGTTAGTTTATTTACCGGTTTGTCAGGGTTAGTGGTTTAGTTAGATAGTTAGTTAGTTCAAAAGTCACCAAAACCAAGCAAAAACTTTTAAATTAAAAAAACAACTATTTGTGAGTATTTTGTATTAGCGATGTTTGTCAATAATAAGAAAACTCTAAAAGTAAATAATTATATATGTAGATACATATGTACCGAACATGACAAAAACTTAAAAAAAAATTAATGTGGGTGTCTCACATGTGCCCCTGTGGATTGGTATCAGAATCCGATGGTGTTCAGTGATCATGTCGTGCCAATGAGACCTTCCGGCAACAACTAACACAAAGCTATAATAAGGCACATCAAAATTTGTTTATATAGTGCATGAGTCAGCGTGTGTATTTGTTTTATATCTCTGGGAAAACACATATCGCTCTGTTAATGTGCTTTTAGAAAGAAAACAAAAGGTGCATAATATTGCTTGTACCGAAAAGTTACTTCAGTTTTCTTGTTAATTCATTCTCATTCTTTGAGTTGTTGTTGGCTCTGTGTAAAATTTTTGGAAATTGCCCGAGCAGACTGTCTGTGGCAAAACACTTTGGCAGTTTTAAACGAGAATTGATCAAACTTGCTTCAAGAAAAATTGCTCAATCTGAAAGCATACTTAATTTTATATACACGTACAACAGAATTAAGAAATTTACTCTCAACGCTGTGTATTTTTACTCATTCAGGCAAATGAAAATGTGTGTGCCTTTGGTGCTGTAGTTTTGTTATAGAACTGAGATTACCTCGTCGAGTCTACCTTGGTGGAGAATGAAACTATAAACCTGTAGAAACCAATCGCTACTAGGCTTGCCAGATCCCAAAAGCCTAAAAACTGGAAAACGTAAGTTTGGAGTTTAGAAAAAAAAACTGGACCATTTTTAAAATGCACTTAAAATTACTAGTGTTGGACTTAAATATACAATTAGCAAAAAATGACATTGATGATACTTTATAAATTGCCAGTTATGTACAAAAAATGGTACTAATTGGAGTTAGGAAAAGATATAATCTAAACATTTGCAAATATAGTTGTAATTTTATTGTGTTTAGAATCCAATTTTTCTGTACAGAATATTAATTTGATTATAAAATAATATAAAATATGAAAAAACTGGACTGGAAACTGATTCAGCCATAAAAAACTGGAAAATTCAGGCGAATCCAGGCCATCTGGCAAGCCTAATCGCTACTATTAACAACAATGAATTTAGATTCAAAGCCGGGGAACATGGAGTTCGTCATCCGTCATAGATTGCCTTTTTAAACTGATAACTAAGTTTAAATACATGTTTTCTTATGCGGCTTGTCACATTCAGTTCGTCTCCGTCAAAGCAAAGTACGAAATTGGGCCAACTTTTAACGTTGAGTACTTTAACAGCTATGAGCACCATTGCCATTTTATGTTATCTTTAACCAAAATTGGTTAAATTTTTTTTAGTGTGAAATATGAATATTTTTTGCATTTTGGTTACTTTTTTCATCCTAAATAATATTAAAAGTGTACAGTTTTTCTTCTATTTTACTTGTTAAGTTCCAAAATCTGGTTTTATATCGCGTTTATATAGCAACACTGTTAAACAACCATTTGTATTATTAAAAAAATAGTTTCTATTGTAACAGAAAATTCAAGTCGGTTGTATCAGAATGGTGTTTGTACACAATTATTGGATCTATATTTTTTTTATAAAATCTGTGACTACTGCAGAAAAAATTTAAGACTTATTTTTATAAACTAAAACATAGCTGGTAATTTTTTTTTTACTTTTTAAACAAATTTTGCTTGCAACGCTGGCTATGCGTTGATATCCGTCAATATAGTACTCAGAAAAAAAAATTTATTTAAACCTTGAAAGTGTTTTATATTTCGCAAATCTTAAAAAACATCAAATATTTGGTAAAAAAGGTAAAAAAATTTAGTTACGTTGAATTATGTAGATGTAGGTAAGCTGACCAGAAACATTTTGGCAAATTGCTGTCGGCAATCAAAGAGCATATCTTTTATATCTTATTTGTTTTCTAATTTATTCCCTCCTTTGGAGTCTAATGAAGACAAATAAAATAATATTGACACATTCATTATTTTTACAATTTAAAATTACTAATATATTTTTGGCACAATATTCGGTCTTTTTACGGTTGTTGAATCGACCCAATAGTTTGTAGTAGATAAAGATCCCCACACAATTTTTCTTTAATCTATTACCGGTAGCAACATGTTGAGACCGCATAAGAGTTTTTATTGGAAACTAATAATATTTCATAAAATTGTAAAAATTTTTTATAATTATACAGGGTGTCCGCCGGGAACGTATACTACTTTGTTTGTTTATAATTTTTGATTAAATGAAAGAGAATGGATCTTATATTGATAAATGTTTTATATAATGTAGGCAATTATGTATGAAATACAATATCAGATAAATATCCGCCTCTGTTAGCCTCACAAATGCGAGCCCTCTTGACCACATTTTTCATTACATTCTCACACAGGTCAGGCGGTATTTCATTAATTTCATCACGAATATTTTGTTTGAGTTCCTCAAGCGTTTCTGGTTTGTTTGCATAAGCCTTGCTTTTCAGATATCCCCACAAAAAGAAGTCCGGAGCAGTCAAATCAGGCCAATCAACATCTGCATTTCTTGAAATAACTTGTTGTGGAAGAGGTCTCGCAGTAATTCCGTTGTAATCCTGACTGTATGCGATGTGGCACCGTCTTGTTGATACCACATGTTAATTAAGCCCAAAACATGTATTTGTGGCGTTAAAAATTGTGGCGAAAGTTGTTCTTTGAAAACCAAGCTCCTGAGCACGGCGTCGAATTGAGGTTGATGGATTGTTTTGAACACTTCCTTTAGCAGCAGTAATGTTTTCAGCCGATCTTGCAGTACGTTGTGGTCCATGCTTGGTTGATGATTGATTTTGATAAAATGTTTTAACGATTACAACACGTTGGTTTATCGAATATTTTTCCATAATAAATTTGCCACGTGTCTACTTCACGACTGCCAAATATGAACTGTCACGACTAATGTTTACCAAAATGATGGCAAAAGAAAGTAGTTTACTTTCCCGGCGGACACCCTGTACTATTGCACGATTATTAAGTCTGGAAAACTTTGTTAGAAATGACGTTAAATGATGCCATTCGTTTATCCAAATAATGAAGGGCTATAATCTAACCACACTGTTGCATCAATTAGGAAGATTTTTAATTTAGGAGACATTAAAAGTCAACCATGTCATGTGTAGTTATTCCCCTACAAAGCAGTAACGGTCATTTAATCGATCATATGACCGTCATTGCTGATCGAATTATCGGTCACAGCGTAGAACAAAATTTCTATATTTTTCTTAAGGCCAATATGAGAAAATAACCGAAAATTCTGTGTACATTCTAGAACTAATGAATTTTGTCGTCCATAGAACGAATATCCGAACTGCTCGTTGTTTACTAGTCAGCGTTGATGGATATATCTGTCATTGCTGTCCTGTCATTATTGATCGATATATACGTAAAAGCGATGACGGATATATCGGTGACTATTGACGGATATCGCAGTTGAAATTAAACATGAATTATTTCAATTCTTTATATTGATTTTATTTCAATATTCTTGTATAAAGGGTGGTCCAACCAAAACGCACGATGTTAATTGTAAATAAAACAACAAGTTTTCAGAGAACTCTCTTAAGATTATTTATTATGATAGTAGGATCTATGACAATTCTATGTCAATGTGTCTTACAATAGTCTGAACTGACTATTTTTAACTGTCAGTACATTGTCATAACATTGCCATATCTTACAATATTGTAATATCTGACAATCGTGTGTACACAGCTTTAGTCTCAAATATTTTACACCACTGTGGTAATCAAAACTGTATCACTTTTTAAAAGTATTGGCAAACTGTAGAAATTGTTACCCTTCAATCAATGGCTGAATTCCAAAACGTTCGTATACATAGTTTATATACAGTATTGCTGCTGTATTTGAATCATATACAGTAATTATCGCTTATAAGCACGTCGGTTATTTGCATTTAACGCTTATATGCATGCCAACATGAGTAATTTTCTATTCGTATTTAAAATAGCGCAATTATTTTTAATATATGCATTTCTCGCTTTTATGCACCGTAAACAAATATACATTTTTTTTAAATCTATGAAAAAACTGCTCATATATGCAGGGTACATTTTAAGTTTATTTTCCTAAAATTAAAATTTGTCCATAAATTTTCCAACCGCAAATAAAAAGTTCCGTCTCTATTAATGCCTTAAGTTTACATCTGTTTGTAAAACCAGCTGTTTTATTCAATTCAATTCAGTACGTTAGACATATTAACGTACTGCTGTGGAAAAATTTTTGAAAATAGATGAAAGAAAACAAAATATTTACATAAATCCTAATGAGTGAAAGGAAAAAAATTAATTTGTCTGTGAAACAAAAAGTTAAAATAAGGAGTGCACAAAACACGAAATTTGTAAAAAAATACGGCGTATCTATAGACACGGTCAATCGAATTATAAGAAATAAAAGTTCAATTATTCAAAAAAGTAAAACGATCAATAATTTGTCCAGAAAGTGAGAGCGTTCAGGAAAGTTTAAAAAAGTGGATCAAGCCATTTGAAAATGGTTTGACCAAATGCGTGTATCCGGTGCCGTAGTGTCCAGCAATATGATCATAGAAAAGGCAAAACAATTTGCCATTTCATTAAATGAAAATGAGTTTGATCCAAGTCTTGGCTGGCTATACCGATGGCAAAGAAGAGAAGGCATAAAGTTAAAAAAAATTCATGGAGAAGCAGCAGCAACTGATGAAAATGGTGCTAAAGATTTTCAAAAAATTATTCCAAGTTTGATCAGCGAGTACACTCCCGACAACATATTTAATGCCGATGAAACTGGCCTTCTTTTTAGAGCATTGCCTTATTCTACCCTTAGTAAGAACAATTTTAACATTTCCGGCATGAAATCGCCCAAGGATCGCATTACAATTTTACTTTTATGCAACGCAACTGGTCACGATAAGAAAATGTTTGCCATAGGTAAACCGAAAAATCCAAGATGTTTCAAAAATAGAGAATTGCCTATAAAATATTTTTCGCAGAAAAAGACTTGGATGATACAAGACATTTGGAAGGAAATAGTGATATCCTTTGACGAGGAAATGGTACGACAAAATCGCCAAGTTAATATGAAATCAAATTAAATTAAACCAAATGCAAATTAAATTTGGTTTTTTTTTAAATATAAATTAAATTTTAGTTATACATATACCGGAGTTTTTTTTAAACATGCACCACTGATGCATAAAAGCGATTTTTTATATAAGCACTGCCGATGCATATAAAAGAATTTTTGCATATGCATTTCTCGTTTATAAGCACAAAAAGTCGTGCAAAATTATAAATGCAAATATATAAATAAATATTGTACATATGCCCAGATCCGAAACAATGCAACTATGTGCTTTGTCTACTTTAACGTTTTGAAATGATCATATTTGAGAATTATTTTTTGTATTAGCAATAAACAAAAATAGAGAGTGCAGCATTTAAAATTTCGTTCGATAATTACATTAATTTATCAAAGATTTCTCATGGAAACTCTGTGCAAACTTCGATAGCTTTGCTACATCGTATCAAAAGAAGAAAAAGTGTTTTAGTAATACAGCAAAACAAGAAGGTACCAAGAGCTGTTGACTAGTGGAAGGTTATTTCAAAAATGACTAACGACGTATTTAGCTATCATTTCAAAATGAAAATTAACACATTTAAGGTAATACTTTAGTGTTTTCATTGATGCTATTTCTAAATATTTTTTGTTTTTTAGTCATTGAAAGTGTTGTTAAAGACTTTATGCGTTTGTATGTCACGCAGAAGTTTTTAACATTTTTTTTGAGTAATATAAATACATTTGAAATAATTCACCTCATGCAATTATTTGGCATTGAATGATCTGGCAGTACTATATTTTGGTAACATTCATTGAAATATTGACGTTTAAAAAATCTTATTCGAAAGCAAGTTCGAAAGTTGGAAATCGTGTGATTTTTAGAACAGCAAATTAGCATTTATCGGTTTTGAGATATCACTTGTTTTAAAATCGACTCGGTTTACAGAATATTCTGTTCTCATATCATCTAGCTGAGTTGAAGGCATTGTGTGCAAGATATAGTGTATGTACATTTGTACATACATAGTGTAAAATTCCCAAAGTACTAATTGCCGTTCAGTTTTAATATTTTTATTTTAGAGTCATATAAAAAATAATTCTTAGATGACTGCAACCATCTGGCATCCCGGACAATAAAATAAGAGATAAAAATGTACAAAAGTAAGAAAACGCAAAAAACATAAAGTTTACCACGAAATAGGTCTGTTCCATTTGCATAACAAAAGTTCCCAAAAAATTTTATTTTAGAGATTTTAGACTCTTCAATGCATAATATGAAATATGCAAATATTAGTCGTTTTTTGGCATATTTTCTGATTAATTCGTGCAACTTTGTACAGAAAATGAAAAATTGTACTCTATAATTTTCTCTCAAAATTGCACAAAAATTGTTATCTTGAACGCTTTTGGATACATTTTGAGCATTCCATCTTACACGTAATTCATTCAAAAATAAGCTTGTTGAACACATCTCACAATTGAACTGATCTAAATTTTGAATATATATAGTCAAATTCAGGCGCAATATAACTTCCATATATATATATTATAGTATCCTTATCTAATAATATTACAACTATTATTTTTTTCATGAACATTGTTTCTAGCTTATTTGTTGCCTACATGTTCAATTATTCTCATGTTACACTTGTAGTCCATCAACTAATATGGCCCTATGAGGTCGCTTGGTTATTGTTATATATAAATAAAATTGAAATAAAAAAATTTGTGCGAGTTCGGGCACTTTTATTATGCACCTGGAACAGACCTAATGTATATGGCCATGTACGTATAATACAAATGTACACGCATGGCTTTACAATTACAAATCTACACACATGCACACATTAATAAAAACACAATAATTTGGCTTATACAGATTAATTAAAAAAAACCCAAATAATTTTTAACTAAATTATTGATCCGGCGGGTGCCCAATCTAAAGTAAAAAAACACACCTTATATTTATATAAAGGAAGAAGAAAAAAAGGACATAAGTTACATTTATATAAATTTAACAGTAACGTCAAACCCCTCATAAAAAAATAAAGCGGATAAAAAGATACATACTGTGAAATAAACATACTTAAGTTGTTTCATTTGTTGTTTTTATTTTCCCATATATTTTTATTTATTTTCTGTCCATAAATGCAAACGTCTTAACTTTGGTGATAAAATAGTGTTTTTATATCACTTTCGTAGTATAGTATTTTGCTCATTTAATAGACAAATAATTGAAAGAAAAAGATTACAGGCGGGAATAACAAATTTCAAGTTCAGTAATTTCAGCGATATTGAATAAGGGTTGGAAAAATTTATTAATTTTGTAAATATGTACATGCTTATGTCTGTAGGTTTACACTATGTTCAGAAATGCATTTTTAATTAAAAATTGAAATTTAAGCAATTTAATTTAGTATTCACAAATTTTTAATTTAGTCAATTTAGATTACTCAATTAGCATTTCACACCTGAAAAAACTGCGTTTTGAGGTATAATTTCCTGGTCACACTTTTTCCTTTTTGCTTTTTTCTATTTACTCTTTTGACACTTGAATTTTTTCTTTTCACTGAGCAGAATTCCCAGTAAAAATAATTGTTCAATATTTTAACAATTTCGTACTTCTTGCTTAATTTATATTTAGTAGGAATATTGAACTCAATCTATTGCAAAAATCTCAACAAAGGTCTGAACATCGTATTATTGCGGCTTTGTATAAAAAAAAATGATTTTCACACTGGAGGGAGCATAACTTAAGCTCTAATGACACTTGCTTTTTTCGAATTTTCTTAATCGAGGATTCAAAAGTGAAATAGAAATTTTTTGAAATTTACAATATACAAAATATACAAATGTTATCTAAACACAAAAACACATTTCCATATTGACTCCTCTCATTTCGAAAAAAAAACGCCAATTTTGAAAACAAAATAGCGGGGAATAGCTATTATATTCGAGTGTAAAGCGAATGAATTAACACTACTGTAAGTTTTAAGCTCGAAATGTAAATTTTAAGTTTAAAAATTTTAGATTTCTTTTCAATGTTTAGTATTTTTTATCGTTAACTTACTTAAAATGTTTACGTTACAAGTTTTTTTTTCATATGAACTCTTTGCTATTGGAGAAATGTTCTATTAGAACATATTTGTACTGCTCTCCGAAAGCTTAAAAGGATGACAAAGTAAGTTTTGTAAGGGCTTTGGGAAATAATGACGTATAATTTATTGTTAGTTGGTGAGTTTTGGTTCCATTTATAATATGGGAAAATGAAATTTATATTTTGTAATTTAAGGCTGTTGAACATTGTTATATCGGGTGTTTTTTTAACTTCATGAGATCCTAAAATTATAATACAAGACAGAAATATTGTTTTTTGCTTTAATTTGGTAGATAATTTCATGGCATTTATTTTTGACCACTTTTTCCTATAAATCTGGCCGTATGGCGTCAAAGATAGCTTGAGTATAGGCTTACAAAGCTTCAAGAGATGCGGGTTTGTCGGCGTAAATTAATTACTTAACATAGTCACATAAAAAGTAATCCAGAGTCGTTAAATCGCACTAATGAGGGCTCCAGGACACAGGACCATTTCTGGAACTAAAGTCGCCGCAACAAATCGATTGTTAAACAAGCTGTACAGCAAGTTGCGCCGCCTTGTTTGAACTAAATGTCGGTAATGCTTAACTGATTAAAATACTGTTTCTATAACACACTTTATGTGAAATCCACTCATATAAATTTTGCAACGAAAAGTATTGCTTGTCTTAGAAAACCATCACCTGATTTTTGGAAACAAAAAAATGCCAACAAGTTGAGAAAAACGACGAATCGACATTTTTGCGTCTTCCTCAATACTTAGCGCTACAACAGCAATATTCTCTTCGGTACGCACATTTCTTGTTGATGGTTTCAAATTGAGAAGAGTAATATTAGTTTAATAGTTTTCTTATATTCTATCTTCCATATTAGATACGTTTTTATATATATTACTGGAATGTCATGTAAAAAATAAGTCAGAATCACTTAAAAATAAAATTGTTTAGAATTTAAAGTGTTTATTAATTTAAAAATTACTGAACAAAAATGTTCCGTTACTGTGACAATTTTCTGGGTGTAATATTGCCAGACTATGTAAAAAACATAGAGCATTGTTTTGTAATAACACAGAAAACATCAAAAATATGTTACCTTTCTGATTATAAATTTAATTTTTAGTTTACGGAGAAATTAAAAGACGGCAATCATGTCTTCAAATTAAGAAAAGACAACTATAAAGATATAATATAAATTCCAATTTATAGCCAGGGTTGATTTTTTTTGCCGTTTTCGACACTCACCAACTTATTTTTCATGAACACCTTTCAGAAAAATTTTTAACGGGGATCTTCATTAATTTTTAAAGGATTGTTCGACACGCTTGACAACAAGTTTTAGTACGCGATTTGTGATAATACAAAACCAAAAAGTAAAAGAGTACTTCAATATAAAACGGAGTATGTAGAATTAAAATTGAAAGTTACATAACTTTAATTTTTCAAAAATATAAAAATTTTTTTAGACAAAGAAAAAATTGTTGTCCTCATCTGAATTTGTCCCTTGAAGATTGCTTCTGTGCATATGATATTATTTTTAAGAAAAAGTTACGAATAAATTGTCTTGCCAACAAATTACACTTTCATTGTGGAGAAAAAAGCCTTCGAACAGGCACCTAGTAATATATAATATTGTTATTTAATTTATTTGGAGTCTATGACACTAATCAGGACTTTTATATGAATTTTAGTTTTTGAAATATGACACAAAAAGTAATCAACTTATCTGGGGTTGTTGGTGATTTAACTAGTGAGCTAGATTTTAATTAAAAAGATTTTAGTAGAAAGTAAAATTACAGAAAAGTTAGCTTAGTTATACTAAATTTACAAAATTTTTTAAGAGGCAAACAATAACTTAAAAAAGGCGAAACAGATAGGGCTATTTAAATACGAGTACTATTAGAAAACAATTTCTTCTAAAGAATTGTGGCTACCGTTTTCCAATATAGATTTGAATCAATGCCATAAAATAATTTCAATTTCTGACAAGTCTTTTTTACTTATTATTATAAACGGCGGCGCTATTACAAAATTTTGGTGTATTTAACAATTCATATAACAACAATTTCATTTCATTTAGAATTGCCGTATTAAAAAACATTTTTTGATATAAAAGCAATTTTCTATGCCGGATATACGGATCCCTTTGTCTTTAATTTCTTTTCGTAACAAAATTAGTTCATTTGTAAAATAATTACATGGCAAGTTCAAATATTTGATATCCACTGTGCAATTAGTACATTTTCTATACAAGTTTATTCTTTGCCAAACATTTATTGTTAAATTTGTGCTTTTTAAAAATTTATTGATTTTTTCTTCCATTTACTTAGCGCTCCATTCGCTTAAGTCGAAAAGATGAAGACGAAACAAGAAATCACACAGTTCATGATTTATTAGATTTCCGATATTGAATATTTATCTTTAGATTTTCATACCTTTAACTTAAACTAACAACGTCAACCAATAAATATACTTTTAGCTACAATTCAAATGATATTTCAAACATTTAAATGATTTATTAAGGCGAACTCGTTTCTCCAAATACTTTCCAAACACTCTGTTACCTGAAAAATACAACTCCAAATACGAGTATCTGTTTTATAATAAATTTAGCTTAGCGATAACCACTGCACAAGCTTAATAAATTGTCAACGATATTATCAAGATTAATGAAATATTAGTTTCTAATTATTCCTAGAAATAAAAAATTTAATCTCATTTGTCAATTTGAATTGATATAAAAAGAATTAAGTTACTGTCTTAAAGTTAAAGGAGCTTTACTTAACATGTCTTTAGTACAGTATAATAAACTTGACGAAATTCAACACTACTTTAAAGCCATGTTAAGGTGACATCTTTATTTATTAGACTGTGACTCTGGAATGAATTATAGGCTACTTTTTTTAACCACGCCTACTTTTTTAAATTATGTTACTCCTTCCACATTCTTTTTTACATATTTTATAACATAAATGGCCATAACTTTGTAATGTGTGAATCAATTTTCAAAATGCTATTTGCTTGTGGAAAAAGTTCACTAATTTTTTTTTGGAAAATGGGGGAGGAGAGAGACAAAGTACCCGACCTAAAAATTTACCGATTGCAATGAAATTTTTAAACAGGGATCTAAGAAAGAGGCAATTTTGCACTATCCGAATCTATATAGCCGCCTGCCATGAAATTTTAAACACAGAAAGATCTGTGTATACAATGAAACACACGCTCAATGTTTTTCGAAAAGTTAAAAATATGATGAAATCTCAGCAAACACAATTTGGTGTACAGCATAAAATGGCGGACCACTATTACACCCCGTTATATGTGTAAAAAATTAAAAAAATTTTTATGAAGGGATCTCCAAATGAAATGGCATCGTTATAAACAAAATATAGCTGTCGATCCAAAATGATGGACAACTACATAAGAGGGTGCGGGCTAAGCACACCGAAGTTATCTAGTTAACTATAAAGGATGCCTGCACCATATAACCAGTGTTATACAGGGTCTCTGATAGCAGATTTATATTTTCAAACTTAAATAAAAAACGTAATAATTGACACAAAGTTTTATCAAGAGCATAGCACGGAAATGAGGATTTTATTTTTTAAAGAGTATGTCATCCAGATCCTTCAGATCCTTTTTTAAAATTTCATGAATAATCGCTCTTAGAAGTCCCAGTGAGGCTTTTCCGTATTGAAAGTCACGTAAACTGCTTTCAACCAGTTCAATGTTTTCGGGAGTCCTTGAAGATCGACTGGGCCGTGGGGCATTGCAATTGCGCGGAATCGCTGCACCAACGAACGAATTTAATTTACACTCGGTCCATCACTTATTCGCCGAATACCGAACTTTGAACAAAATTGTCGACGAGCAATTACGTAAGTATCATTACTCTTAAAAAATGTCTCCACAGTGAACGCGCGCGATGCTCACTCGATCACTGCGACATCGTGACTGACAAATCCACAAAATCGATAATTCCAACGGCGCCACCCTCCCTCCGCACCGTTTGTTACTTTTTGAAATAATCGTATTTAAATATAAATTTGCCACCAGACATCTTGTATAATAAAGAAAATACTATATTTAGGTACATACATACATTAGTATTAATTAATTGGTGTTTTTGCTTCAAAATATTGCTCAAATTGTCTTGTACTTCAATTAAATTTAAAGAAAAGTGTTAGAGATGTTCTCTACCATCAAAAGCTCATTATTCGACTACATAAAATTGTGTTATTGCTTCACGATTTGTTTAATTTATTTTAAATAGTTTTTAATTTTTATAAAAACAAGAGATCATAGAAAATTGCGCCAGAAGTACATATATTATTTGATCTTAAAACGTTACAATAATTTATCTATGTCTGTTATATGATTTAGTTGGTCTATATGCACATGTGCTGCTAATACCAATATCTACAGTAGGCCATATAACCTTGAATAAATGAGAGAATAGTTAAATAATTGTATTAAAACAAATTAAAACATTAAAAATATTTTTATAGACTTTACTACCCGATTGAAATAATAATAATTTCTATGCATCGCTAATCACAACAAGTGTTTTTTTTAGTTTTTTAACGACTGTTTGTTAGTTCTAAAACCTTTGTTAATTAACATGTATTTCTAGTTGAAATATTAAAAGACACTTTCTTCATTCTACAATAATTCATGCTTATGTGATACATATGTACATATATCCATATTTTTATTTGTTGAAAAGAAACAAGTTTTCATACAGCTTAAATAAAATTATATTGTTTTAATAACACTAATTATTTAAGCTTAAGGTCATTTTAATATATTTAATATTTATTCCGATTCGATATTTCGCTTCTCCTTTGTGTAGCTTCTTCAGGAAAATTGGCTTTTGTTTATTATAAACATTATTATTATATTATTATTACAATATCTTATAAAGAAAATAACAAAACTACAAAAAATTCATTTACTTTTGAACCGCTGTTTTTCTTTCTAGTCTTATTAAAGACTTCTATTATAGTCTGAAACGCCCTAAAGTTATAATATGGGCTCTTAATAAAATTTTTTTTATAAGTATTATGTAACCACCGCCAATTTTAGGGAAAGGGAATAAATATTGACGCTATTTCACAGTGAATGATCGTCAGCGAAAACTTGGTCACGAGTACATCTCTGTCACAATTTATATCCATGCCTAGAAATATAAAAGTGAGTAGTGTTTATTTGCAAATCATAAAATACTCATGCTGCATTCTCATATATGGTTTAGCCATGTACCGAAGACAAGGGCCCGGGTAGCTCAGTCGGTAGAGCATTGGACTTTTAATGCAAGGGTCCAGGGTTCAAGTCCCTGCTCGGGCGATCATAATTATTTTTAATATCTGCAGAAAACCAAATTATTTCTAATTTTTTTTTAGTAAAGTTTTTGTAGAAAGATCCTTTAACGAAATATGTATATTAAAAATATATTTCTGGATATAATTTCCAAAATTTTTTATCAGCTTCTAAAAAAATTATTGCCTTTAAAAAACTTTTGTACTCAAAATTCTTATTAAGAGGTACTATCTACTTTTTCTAAGTTATTTCTTTTTGCAAAGGTAAAGGGTGGTTAAATTTCAAGGGCCGATGTTGATTTTGAATAAAACACAAACTATTTAGGAAATTATTGTAATTTTATTTTATTATGATATATTGGTATTACTCAATTATGTATGGAACAAAATATCGGCCAAATGGGCGCCGCGACCACGGCGGCACACCTCCATCCGATGGTCCAAATTTTCGATGACCCTGAGGCATAATGGAGGTTCTATGCCGTTAATGTGCCGAATTATCTCATCCTTTAGCTCTTGAATTGTTGATGGCTTATCGACGTACACCTTTTCTTTCAAATAACCCCAAAGAAAAAAGTCCAACGGTGTCAAATCACATGATCTTGGCGGCCAATTGACATCGCCATTACGTGAGATAACACGGCCATTGAATTTGTTGCGCAAAAGAGCCATTGTTTCGTTAGCTGTGTGGCAAGTGGCACCGTCCTGCTGAAACCACATATCGTCCACATCCATATCTTCCAATTCGGGCCATAAAAAGTTCGTTATCATCTCACGATAGCGAACACCATTCACAGTAACTGCCTGACCGGCCTCATTTTGGAAAAAAAAACAGCCCGATGATGCCGCCAGCCCATAAACCGCACCAAACAGTCACTCTTTTTGTCTGTGCATTGGTTTTTCGACAATCACTCTTGGATTCTCATTCGCCCAAATGCGGCAATTCTGTTTATTGACGAATCCACTGAGGTGAAAATTTGCCTCATCACTGAAGATGATTTTCTTCGAAAATTGATCATCCACTGTTGCCGCGGTCGCGGCGCCCATTTGGCCGATATTTTGTTCCGTACATAATTGAGTAATACCAATATATCATACCAAAATAAAATTACAATAATTTCCTAAATAGTTTGTGTTTTATTCAAAATCAACATCGGCCCTTGAAATTTAACCACCCTTTATTATGGAAAATCACTATTTTGAGAAAAATTCAAAAAAAACTACGTCTCTTTTGTTATGTGACATTGGATTTAAAAACATTTCGACTTCTCTTTACATGTTTTTAGTATGTTAATAAAATGAAAAAAAATATTAAGGAATAGAAATGTTACCGAAATCATTATCGGTCTTTAAAGTTTTTATATTATGCAGTAAATTCAGCTTTATCTTGAAAGCAAAGCACTATGAAAATGTGTATCAAGAAGTGTAGAGAGATTAAAGGGATGAAATTCCTTATATAATAAATATTCTATACTAGCCAAAACCCGATGTGCTTCGCTACACCTGTTTACATTAAAAAAAGTTCAATATAAAGCACAATTTTCTTTTGTTTTAATTACAAAGATATTTCTACCAAATTTAGAAGATTTTGCTTTAACAGTTTTCAAGATATACAGCAATCAGGGTTTAGTTTGTATGGTAGATACCACGCCCACTTGTCCAAACCCTATCAGTTTTTGACTGATGATTTGTTTTAACTACAAGCCATTTGGACCATATTCAGAAACTTCCACTTCAACTGTTCTCAGGATATACAAAATAAATTGTTACTTTGTATGGACGTGGCAGTGACCAGATGTGTTCAAGATTTGCTTGGACACGTATGCATAATGTCTCATTCCAGGGTGCTCTCAAAACTGAGTGGAATAAAGACGATCACTACCGCCCCCAAGGGCACTCGGAAATACAACATCCTGTACCACTACCAGTGCATACAGGTTGCAATCCATATTTATAGTTATCCCTGGTCTATAAATTAAACCTTGCTAAAGTGTTTCGAGCTGTCCAAACTCTGTGTCACATTAGAATGTGCTCAACTTTTTTTTTCGTCTAAATTTAAACTTTTGGTGATTTCTATATGCCTAATTGATGAAATAGAGGTTTTCTTAAAGTAAAATAATAACAACTGTACCATTTTTTAAATTTCCAATGCCCCGATTTTTGGGGCGCTGAGCACCACGAGCTACCTGCAAAATTTCTTCCCAAACTTTTTAAATGTCGACTAACTTACGGTTTTAAAAATGGGGCGATGAGCACATATGGGTTAAGTCAAGAAAGCTTAAGCCAGTAATACTGTTTGTTCGAGACACATTCCGGTGACTACTGTTGAATGGCAACAGCACCTAGTTAAGTAAAAGTCGTATCAGAATATATCTGTCAAACTGGTATATATCCCCAACAGACCAAAAACTTATCTCCCAGCGTATCTTTTGGTGGCCACCATAGCCACTACGAATCCTTTCCTAAACGAGCACACTAACTCCAATTTTTATTGGTGGACACGAAGTACTCACTTAAGAGTACATCAGTCATTAAACCCTTACTGAGCGTTAGAGCAATGGGGCTAAGCTGGCCTCGAACACTAGATTAGAATTGAACTGTATTTCTGCAGTCACACGGAAATGCAAACATAACCTCCTCAATCTCTAGAAAGATTTCGAAGAGTCGACTCTTCTGTCATCTTCGAACTCACAGGTAGTTTAAGGTGATGCTAGACCTTTAGATAGGTACCCCGGGCTTGCTAAACACCCGTAGGTTTAGAAACAAGTTTCCAAACCCCCACGGCAGTGGAACGATTGAACAGTTGGAATTTTTTAAAATTTATGTAGTCTATAGTTCCTTCCAGATCTAGAGAGAAATACTGTGAAAAGTTCGTTTACCTGTCCATAAGGCACACATACACATCCATACATACAAATATGTAATTTTTATATATAAAATTAGTCTTCACGTTAACATTGTGTTGCAAATGGAATAGTATATCGTGAGCCAGCACGCTTTAGTATGTTTATATTTTACGTGAATGTGAGTCAAATAAAGTAGTTTGTTTTCTCTTCAGAAAATGCGTGCGCCCTAATTTTTTAACAAATACACCATAAGCGCGTTAGTTTGCTAGACCATAACCGGAAGCATTTTGATATTTGCGTTAAGATAGTGTCATTTTATGTCACTTGATAAATGAGTTTAAATTATGTCTGGCCGTAAGGTTAAATTTTTTGTCGTTAATGATGCTGATACAGGCAACAAAAATTCGCAGGCACACGCACATACAAACGCATGTACAACCAGTCACTGCAATTCATTTTTGAATTACAGTAAGAGCCAAACAAACAATCGTTCTTAATTAAGTTACATTGAAATGAAAAAAAGCATTTGGATATATTGCATGTATTAGAGGTCCATGTGACAAAGAAGCCTATTAGTGGTTTAAAGGAAAGGAGTTCTGGGTAAACCAAATCATACATTCGCTCCATTACTTAGAAAGTTAACTGGCAGCACCTTCCACTACGGCTGAATTATACCAATGCAAAGTTATTTTCATCACAATTCTTTAACCAGGAGTTGTTGGCATGTCATTATCCATCAATGTCTTGTGGGAAAAATGTTCAAAGACTTTCGTTTGACTTTGTGGGCCAGGAAATTAAGTGACTGTCATTCCTTGACAGGTACAAGTAATAACGCAGGATGCCTTTTTGTGTTACGGGAAACTTAAAGTTTCTACTGAAAATGTTTCTTAAAATTTAATTTTTCCTGAGTGTCAGTCTTTTTCATCTCCATTTATAATAATGTCCAATAAATTGTGGTCTTATGGAATGGTTTTGGTCTCATTTTCAACCAAACGTGACCCGAACTGATTAGTATGTATTTGTTGTGTTGTTACTTGGATGCATGTGCGTGTGTGTATTTTAATCTATTCACGAGTAAACAATTTTTATAAATTTTAAATTTCAATTTGTCTGGTCTTTCTTTCTAGATATTTATTTAGTTTTCTTCTGAATAGAAGAAAGCACGTCTTGATTAGAAGGAGTTCGAAATGTAAGAAGAAAAAAATATATAACAGAAGAAGAAGGTTGTATACCCGTTGTTGGACATGTTCTGCATAGTTGTAAGTTGTGGAAAACACATCCACATACACACACACACACACACACACACACACAGTGCCAGTCACACAAAACAATATAAAAATTGTAAATTTAATTTGTCTGGTTCCTTTTTATTCCTCTTTTACCCACATACAAAAAGTGGTTTAAGAAATTCATTGAATTTATTTGTTCACAGAACTTAAAATATCTTGGGCAGGATAAAAATGTAAAAACAATGTAGTCACATATTTATAGGCTATTGGAAATTTTAATGTAGTGTTGCATAACTTTAAGCCATGAAGCCATAGTGGAATGACTTATAAATTTATACAGAAACGCAAAACAAGATGAAAAAAGAGAAGAAAACGGAATCTATAGGGAACTAAAAATGCGAAAGATAGTGAAAATTACATGATAAGATTTGGGTATACATATCATTTTAATACAAATCAAACAATTTTTGTTTAGTTTTGCATTAAACAAAAATATTTTTCTCAATAAAAAGGCATCTGATATCATATAATAATAAAGGAAATAAATTTCAAATAGGGCTAAATATTTTGAATTTGTCGAAATACGCGTTTCTTTAGATTTTGCGGCGTTTTGACTCTTAATACTATCTGTTATGAATTCGGCTTGTCTGATAACAAAAACCTTTCTATTAAACTAAACTAACTGAATATATATATAGAATTGTTTGTTGTAAAAGTTTCTCACATTGCCGTAAGGCAAAATCATTCCGGAAATGTTACATTTCGCTATTAGGTAGCGTGGCCGAGCGGTCTAAGGCGCTGGTTTAAGGCACCAGTCTCTTCGGAGGCGTGGGTTCGAATCCCACCGCTGCCAGCACAATATTTTGGTCACATGTTAAACATGCATTTCATAGAATTTAAAAATTTTACTAGGTTTCTGCATGATTTTTTAATCTGTAAATAATTTGTATTGTTCCAGATATGTTTTCGAGCAGATGGTTTTTAGTACTAGTACAAATTTCATATTTTGTATTTTCTAATTCATTAGAGATCATAGTTGGCAAGGCGTAACGTTCATGGGCATTATCATGGACATATCCTTGGGCGTCATGGCAGAGAAAATGTGCCACAGTGCACATTTGACATTAAAAAAAAATAACAAAAAAAAATTTTTTTTCGATAATGGTTGTTAAAATAGTAATTCATAACCAAAATAAAATTGTTTTTCTCATTTATTTTGGTTACGGTTACATTCTTACGATAATGGTTAAAAATAACCTAAAGCAGATACATTTCATTTTTACGTAATCTTTTTTTGTGAAATGAAAACAATCATTTTCGATAACTGCTTTTTTGTTGCAACTAAATTTCTGTTGCTGTACATAATCCAGTTACAATTTCTTCCAAGTTCAGAAAACTGTTTAGCCGTGTTAAAGAATGGTCATTTCATTGAGGAAATGCTGCAGCTGGACCAAACAATAAATATTAATAAAATAAGTGTATATTTCATAGTGGTATTTTCTCATTAACAAAATGTATATTAAGCTCTCCTGTATTTTATATTTCTTTTAATATTGGCAACACTAAATTTAATCATTGGCCCTTAAAAAATATAAATTAATCTAAAGTTGCCTACAAGTAATCGTGTGGCCTGGCTTCAAAATAATCGTTTTCATTTGAATCATGAAACAATTTCTAAGATGGCAGCACTAAACCTTTCACAGGCGTTCGTATGGCTGTGTTTTCTGCCATAAAAATTAGAAAAATATGAATAACTATAATGAAATAATAATAATAACTGTTAAACGAATGTGTTTGTATAAAATTTTGACATTTTATATCACAAATTTCAAGAGAGATAAATATAATCACACATGTTTTTTGTTATACTTGAAGCAATCTTTTTTGGTTTGGTTCGTCAAGTATTTTGTGTATAATTAATTATACCGCCACTAGCCTCTGGCCAACCAATTATCAGCTTCAGCCTATTCAAATTGAAGAAATGATTATGTACATTAACTGAATTTTTCGCATACATATGTACATATGCATTTAAAACAATCAAAAAATATAAGATTCTTATGTTCAAAATTCAACTAATTAATCAAGAATTATTAGTTGAATACCACCAAACATAAACCCAAAACTTTTTAAACAAAACAATAATTATATTTTTTTTTATATTTTTCTTCTCATCTATACTATGCTGTCCATTGGCCAAATGAGAAATTAAAAAATAAGAAAAAAAAGCAAAGGAATAAAAATATGGATGTGCTTTCCTCATAAATAATCTATTTAGTGAGTTTTTTTTTTTTTTTTTAAATACTTTATGAGAATATCATAAGGTATGTAATAATACATTTAATTTTTTTTTTGGTAAAATCACAATTTTGAATTTAGAATCATATATATATAAAGATACACTCAAAATTCAAATCATTTAATTATTGAAATATACTCAAAAAAACGAAAAAATCATATGATTTGTTTTTTTATGGAGAGAATTAAATTACAGTTAAATTACATAAAATTAAATTAATTTAAATTATTTATGTTGTAGATTACATATTATTTGTTTAGGAAATAATTGAACATAAAGTTTTATTAATCTTAAGGCCTTTGTTTATAAAAAATTGTTTTTTTTTTTAATTATTTTTCATATTTAGCATCATCAAGAAACCTCAAAGTTTAAGAACGAAACAAGTGTTTCGTAAAATAAGTTCGTTTTCATATTATAAACTTGTAATCAAAGAATTTTGTTTAAAAAAAATAGAGCAATTTACTTTAAAAGAATTCTTTATATATGGTTGCATATGTATTGCACTCTTCCTATACGTACCTTTCACTCAATATACAATCAAAAAATTTATTAAATTAATTAAATATTAACATAAAATCAATTTAAAAAGAAAAACATTTTTTTTTATTTTTTGTTCAATTAAAATCGAGGGTTGTTAGATAACTCCGTGACTATTTGAATAAAGAATATATTTTTTGGTAAATAAGCGTTTTACTTTTCCACATAATCTTCTTTTAGATCAATATATTTATATATTCCTTCCAAATAATAGATTTTCTCAAGCTCCTCAAAATAGGCGTTTCTTTCGGTTATGATCTCTTCATTCGACACAAATTTCTTACCACCCAGCCATTTCTACAGGTTTGAAAAAAGAAAATAGTCGCAGGGGCGAAATCTCGAAAATATGCTGCACCCCATTTCGTAGCCCAATCTAAATGAATCTATCTAAAAGCTCTGAAATTGATAATGCAGAATTTCTATCAAGTCTTTCCTTGATTTGAGTGATGGTTTTTTTACACTTAATCAACACACGCAATTCATTTTTTTAAAGTTTTGTTAAAATTCACGACATTGCCTGTTTTTAATGGCTGTCAAACACAAACTAAATGACGGAGCTTCCTCAAAATTTTACAGTTTTTTCAATAAACAGCATAATTGAATTTCGATATTATATCAAACATCAGCTTTAATTAATAACACTAATTCTTTAAGCTTAAGGTATTTTTAATATATATATATATATATGTTTATAAACAAAAACCAATTTTCCTGAAGAAGCTACACAAAGGAGTAGCGAAATATCGAATATTTAAATATATTAAAAAGGCCTTAAGCTTAAATAATAAGTGTTATTAATATAAAAAGAGCTCAAAAAACTAGAAAAATTATCAGCTTTAATTGAAAAAAACCACGCAGATTTTTTTTCTGTGTATGTATGATGTGCTTTTCTCGGGACACCAGCACTTTCAAAGCTTGTTCAGAGAATAAAAGGGTGGTTATATCGTAATTAATGCACGATGATAATTGAGAGACACACCGTAACGTCAAGTTTTTTGCCCAACTTAGTTTGACACATCTTTGTTGCAGTGTTTGACAAATTCAACCATGGAGATGTACACAATTGATCAGCGCGTTAAGATTGTTGAAGCTTTTTATGAAAATTGTCGTTCAAATCAAAATGCATTTGGTGCGCTTCGTTATTTTTTTGCTCAGCATAAACGACCAAATGTGTCCACAATCGGGAGAATTGTGCACAAATTACAGCAAAGGAAGTCTGTAGGAAAGTTATAACACCAGTGCATGCTCACCTAACTGATGATGGTCTTCTTGTGCCCACAAATTGAGGATATGGACTTGGATGTGGTTCCAACAGGATGGTGCCACAGCCAATGAAACAATGAATCTTTTGCGCGAAAAATTCAATGGCCGTGTTGCTTCACCACGTGACGATGTCAATTAGCCGTTACGATCAAGTGATTTGACACCGTTGGACTTCTATGTTTGGGGAAATTTAAAAGAAAATTTGTACATTAATAAGCCAAGTACAATTCAAGACCTAAAGAATGAAATAATTCGGCACATTAACGACATTGAACCACAATTATGTCTCAACGGAGCCGTGGCGAGCATTTGACCGCTATTTTGTTTCACACATAATTCTCATAAATACTTCTATCATAATAATATATATTAAGACAATTCTCGGAAAACTTTTTGTTTTTATTACAATAAACATCGTGCGTTTTGCTTGGACCACCCTGGTGGATAAATAGTTTATGACTTTCATGGAGTTTAGTGGGGTGTTTAAGCCAAACAGCATTAATTAGTTAAATAATTATAAATAATTTTTCAGAAAATGTTTACTGTGAAGGCAAACAATCTAATCTAACTTTGGTTGTCAATGGTCAATATAATCTTAGTGAACTAAATGTTGTTTAAAGTTTAATTACATGATACGATGATGATTTGGGAAAGTCATTCGAATTTGAAGATTTGTCCCTTGATGATTGAGTAAAACCAATGATATTGCAAAATGTTTGTTGAGTCGACAATATTTATTTTTTTGGTTTTTATGCTATTTGAAATTTTAATATTCACACAAAAATTTATAGAAATCACTTGGTGCTTATAAATCAAAATGAAAGGTAAATAACTGTTGACGATTTCAATGTTTTTCGCCTTTGTTTACAAAATGCACCTGAGCTCTTAGCATTAAGCGAAAGACTTTCTCAGATTTTTATGAATTGAGTCTTTGTAAAATTAAGCGGTGATGGCACATTTAATTGAAAATGTTGTAATCTTTACAAAAAAAAGTACATATTTGGGGCCAGCAGTTTTCATATTTTCAATTGATACAAATTAAATTTACAAATTCAGTAAGGACGAAATATTTGTTAATATAAATTTCGGTGTTAATATGCAACCTGGGTATGAATCGTTTCATAGAAATGCTAATGAGAGTGTCTGTATCTCGAACATTTTCTAGCTTTGGTGCCATAAAAATATTTTTAAATCAAACATCAAAATGATTGTTTAGTACTAATTGATTTGATTGATTGATAAGATAATTAAAATAACTAATATTTGAAATATGTTGAGATAAAATTTGCTGGAATAAAAAAAAAAACAATATTTTGTATCATTTAAATAGTGTACGTGAAATGTTAAAGCTGCGAGAATTTCTCATATTTATTTTTATCATCTATAGTATAGAGAGCGCTTTACGCGAACCTTTAGATTTTGAATTAAAACAAGCGGAAACTTGTACAGCGGACAAGTGTCAGCCACCAAATTGTCGCTGTTCGGGTCTCACTCTGCCAAAAAAAGAGTTTCAGGGGCATGAAAAGGAAATACCACAAGTAAGAAATAAGATTAATAAAAAATAATTAACTTATACTTAATGATATCTAACTTCCCAACGGCATTTTATATGTACATACATGGAAATTTTATTGATTAGTTTATGAGATCACATGAACTTCAATTCAAAAATAGTTACTGAAGAATTTTTAAAGCTTGTAACTTATTAGCTGGCAATATTCGAATTCAAGCTTTCACCTGGAGGCTTTTTATATAAAACAATTCAGCAATGCACGACAAATGGTAGGAGTTTCAATCTCTTTCCGTTAGAAGCCAATATTTTTACTCTGAAATCTGTAACTACTCACAAGCGTCCTATTATTTGTCGAACGAGGATATATGAGCAACTGTCAATATCTAAAAACGAAAATCCAACACGAATTCTAATAGAACCGCTATGCAACTTTTGAGACAAATAAGGATTTAAAAAAAAATATCGCGAAAAAGTGCCTAATATTTGTATATAAAATATTCTTTAGTAAATTCACATATTCCATGACTTTATGGAGGATGTTAACAATACTCTTTCCGCAAGGTGCAACTTTATTCATCATACACAAAGACAACATTCTACAGCTAATCATAGTTGCTAGTGAATTAGCTCTTAGGTAAAATAGTTAGCTCGTTTACTCTATAGCCGGAAGACGTCAGTGGAAACCTTATTACAGCTATGAATTTGAACAATAAAAACTTTGTCGCAGCAAAATCATAAATGAAACGATTCTTCTTTAACATAACCTAATGCCAGAGGTGCTGCAAAATTTGTTTTACAAATTAACGAAACCCATAACAGCAACACTGTATCACGTCACCATGGATTCAAGTAAGAATATGTTACCATGCTTGGAAGGCATCTCAGACAAGTCTATATTCTTAAATACATAGATTTTCAAGTAACTGTTTCCGATTCCCAATGACCGTTAAACCGGTTAAACAGCCATCACAGTTGTGTCAAATTTTGGAGCGCAAACTAGTTATAAAATAATTACAGAAAAGAAATGATTATATCGGTTTTTTATACAGTCCGTTTTTCTTTGCATCTATGTACTTCATCTAACCATAGAATTGAAAACCAGCATTCGAAATTTTAGTATGCAGAACCGTTCCTTTAAATAAGCGTGCCTCTTGTAAAAAGAAATACAATTATTTTTTTCAAATAAGCTGCGAATTTGCATCTAAAAAAAAGTGTATTAAAGAGAATACTTTACATCCACTGAAGAAGTCGCAGTAACCGCCCGTCTTTAAAAATCTATTTTTTCTTGGTAAAACGTTTGGTTTATTAATCCAAATTAGTGTTTGAAATTTCAAATTAAATCGAAATTTTAATGTAATTTTTTAGAAAAAACAAAATAATATTAAGAACCATAGTTTACAAACGCCTCTTGTTTTTTATATGTCAAAATTTAGAAATAAAATTTATCTTTAGGTATTTTACCATTTCACAATCTTTTCAGTTCATCACTGTGACTTTTGACGATGCTGTTACTGCCATTAACTACCAACAGTATCAGGAATTGTTTGAAAACCTGCAGAATCCCGATCATTGTGAGGCCAAGGGCACTTTTTATGTTTCCCATGAATATACCGACTATTCCAAATTGAATGCTCTTTACAATGAGGGTCATGAAGTGGCCCTACATTCGATTACTCACGGCGCTGGCACTGATTATTGGCTTCAGGCCAATGTTGATCTTATTATGCGTGAATTTGGCAATCAAATTGATATTTTGCAAAAGTTTGCCAAAATCAAACGCAAACACATACGAGGCATGCGGTTGCCTTTCTTACAAATATCGGGAAATAATTCTTTTATAGCAGCCAAACGTCTTGGTTTATTATATGACAGCTCTTGGCCTACCCAGAGATATCGTAATCCAGCCATGTGGCCTTATACACTGGATTATTGGTCAACGCAAGATTGTCCCATACAACCCTGTCCAACTGTATCTCTGCCCGCCTTTTGGATTTATCCCATGGTCACTTGGGTGGATATGAAGGGCTATAGTTGTTCTATGTTAGATGGTTGTATCTATTTACCTGAAGATAAGGTGTACAACTTGTTGCAGTGGATGAAAGAGAATTTTCATCGTCATTACGATAATAATAGAGCACCATTTGGAATGTTTTTACATGCAGCCTGGTTTGCTAGAAGTCCTAATTATATGAAAGCATTTAGGAAGTAAGTTCGCAGGTCAAATTTATACAGCCGGACAAAGTCGCAGTTACTTTTAAATTTGTTCTCTACTCTCTAAATATTATTCTTGTCTAAAGGTTTCTGGAATATGCGAACACTCTGCCTGATGTTTATATTACCACAATTACATCGGTGATACAGTATATGAAACATCCCTCATTGGGTAAACCATTTAAGGGATGCTTTAAGAAACCTGAAACTACTTGTCGGTTTGTTTCATGTCCCCTAAAAAAACTACCTGCTGGTGAGATTCGTTATATGACTGTATGTGATCGTTGTCCTGAGCTATATCCTTGGCTAGATAATCCCTTGGGCGAAATGGAAAGTGATTCCTAAATGGATAAGAATTATGTATTCAATAATCTATCTTTTTTTAATATATTTAATATATTTTTATAATTTGCTGTATTGTCATACGATTTTAAACACCGTTGGTTCATTTAACTGAACGAATTAACCTTAAATGCATAGTGTTGTAGATTTACATCACATCTTAAAACCTTCATATTGCAAATGTTTTTTATTTAAATTTTAAATTTCGGACAAACTTATTTTCCGTTATCAAAAGTAACTAAAAGCTCTGAGGGTTTATTTTATTGTTTGTGACAATTTCATTTGGAACAACTCTGGTTGTGAATAATTTTAATTTGGTGCGAGTTAAAAAGTGTAATTATTTATAAACAAACCAAACTGATGTAATTTACACCGATTTTAGCAAGGCCTTTGATAAGGTCAACCACAAACTTCTTATAAAAAACTTGATATGATGGGATTCACTCAGAATTGCTTAAGCTGGATATTTTCTTATTTTACTGATAGAAGGCAACAAGTTCTTTTCAAAAAACTAATGTCTAGACCAATCAATGTTGTATCTGGTGTGCCGCAATGAAGTCACCTTGGTCCTCTACTTTTTTCTCTCTTTATTAATGACCTGCCAAAAAAAGTTTTTAAATACTCAAAAGTTCTTATGTATGCTGATGACGGCAAAATATTTTTAACTTTAAATCATCACGCTGATCACATTCTTTTACAATATGACTTTGATGCTTTTAATGCTTGGTGTAGTCTTAATCTTAAAAAATGTAATCACATGTGTTTCTATCGTAGATGTCACATTAATGTAAACTACGTTTTGAATGGTCATATGCTCAACAAAGTGAATGTTATCTCCGATCTTGGAGTTTTGCTGGATTCCAAATTAAATATTATACAACATATTTCAATAACTTCAAATAAAGCTCGAGCTGTCTTAGGATTTATAAAACGCTGGGCTAAGAAATTTATGGACCCGCATATAACTAAGCAGCTTTATACTTCCCTTGTAAGACCAATTTTGCAATGCGGCTCAATAATTTGGGACCCATGCTACAATGTTCATATCAATACGTTTGAATCTGTACAGAAAAAGTTCTTGTTGTTTTGTCTTTGTGGCTTGGATTGGAATATGTTAAAACTGCCGTCTTATACTAGTTTACTGGCACTAATTAAGTTACTAACACTTAAGAGTCGTAGAAAAATGTTGAATTTTACGTTTGTGCTTAATTTAATTAAAGGAAATGTATGTCCTGAATTTTTTATAAGTAACATATCTTTTAATGTTCCATCTCGCCCTACACGTAATTTTTATCCGCTGTACATTAGATTATTTAGAACTAACTATGCCAACTTTGATCCGTTATCAAGAATTTGTGCTGATTATAATAAACTTTACCAGCACATTGATTTTGCGTTACATTTTGATATTATAAAACGTAATATTATTTGTTGTTTAAATAATTAAATTTTAATGTATGTATTATATTTTTATGGTCTGTAAGGGTCACGTATCCATAGACTAAAATAAATAAATAAATAAAAAATATAAAAATAATATAAAATATACAAAAAAAATTGTTTTTGAATAACAAAAGGTGAGTAAAGTGAATTTTATCTGTGTTTTTATCCATGCTGATGATATTGGGCTAGAAATACTTAGTTTTGTAGATGATGTAGAAATACATCAGTATGCAAAATCAGTTCTGTGTAATTGATACAGTTCTAAAGTGATTTTGTTTTCTTAGTATGTCTCGATCACTAAAAACAAAAGACATTGAACAAATTCATGCCGATTTAGAAGATGGTAACATTTCTGATGATGGATTAGAAAATGAAAATGATGACGAGAATCATTTTTACGAGATCGCTAGAAATGTTTTAGAAAATTTGACAGAAGAAGACTACCCTCTAGACGAACAAGAAACCACTGAAAATGAAAATGTAGAAAGTGATACAATACACTACTGAGTGTAAACCTGGCCCATCTGTTCAGAACGCAGACCAAGATTTGTTTTATAAACGGAATCTCATTTGGAAAAAAGATCCATTAAAACTAAGATTCCTAAAGGAATTTATGAAGAAACGACTTCTCACTACAATGGGGTTGATTTTACTGTGACAGTGTGGAAAGACAACAAGGTGGACCTTATTATCCACATATATAGGGTCTCAACCTGCAAATAGTATAGGTCGGTATGATAAACGCCTAAAACGAAAAGTGGATATAGCATATCCAAAAGTTGAACAAGAGTATAACATGCATATGGGTGGAGTTGACTTGATGGATAGCATTAGAGTCAAAAGTCGCAAATGGTACTTGCGCTTATTTTATCATATTTTGAACCTTGCGGTAAAAGAACGCTATTGCAAAAGGTATCCCGAGCAAACAGGAAGCAAATCTTGACCAATTCTGAAATTAATTGGCTGACTGCCTTTGTACCATAGGACGTGAATCAAATGTAAACAAAAGGGAGCACCCTAGTAATAGCTCACTTGAAATGAGCATAAAGGCCAAAAAGCCGAAAGGAGTCCCTCACCCTTTACCACCCATAAGTGCCAGAACACACGGCATTGATCACTGGCCGGAATTTTCAAACAGATTACGGTGTAAAATACCGTAATGTAATGGTAAAACGCAGTGGTCTTATAAGAAATGTAACGCGCCTTTATGGTTAAATGCAAAAAATAATTGTTTTCTTAAATTCCATACTTTATAATTTACTTTTCAAAAACAATAAAAACTAAAAAAAAAATTAAATGTATAATTTCTCTTTGTAGTTCAATATCAAAATTCAAGGAATGGTTGTGCATGATGATATATTTATACATCAGTGAGTTTTTTTTCCAAAATAAGAGGAAAATACCCATTTGGGGGTTCTTAATTTGTTTTTTCTTTCAACTGTCCTGAGCTATATCCTTGGCTAGATAATCCCTAGGGCGAAATGGAAAGCGATTCTTAAATGGATAAGAGTTATGTATTCAATAATCGATTTCCTGTATTGTCATACGATTTTAAATAGCGGTGGTTCATTTAACTGAACAAATTAAGGAGTAGCGCAACAGTATTCCCATTTCATTCTCTTACTCTTTTATTTAATATTCTTGTATTTTACTTTGAACCAATAATACGATTTTCTTTTATTTTATTTTATTCTTGATTAGCATAAAATTTTATTTATTCATTCGTTTATACTATTTTCTAGTTATTCTTGTTGAACTCCTTTCAACACTCCAATAACTTTTTAAGAAGACAAATTGCTTTTCTGCTGTTCTTGTACCTAATAATTGCTTTTTTTTCTATTGTACTTTGTTCGTACTTGAATAGTTCGGTTAGAAATTTTTTTTAGTTTGTTTCCATAAATTTAGTTTGTTCTTATTCTGTTAAATTTCTTTGTTTGTTTGATTTTGCCTGATTTGGTTTTGTGTGCCTTAAGATTAAAACAAACAAAAAAAATCTAAAATTTTCTCTAATATTTCCACACGAACTCTTTTTGTTTTTGTTTTCGTTTTTGTTTTGTTTTTTGCTGTTTTTTCATAACTTCGAACTCTTGAAGAAACGAATGCTGCTTTAGGAAAAAGAATAAAAGAAATTGCATGGAAAGTAGAAAAGTTTAAAACAATTTTCAAATTATGACGCAAGTGGCGGCAAAGTTATGAAAATATCTAAGAAGAAATTTTTTGGGTTTGTCTGCGTTTGTTTTACCACACACTTAAATAACTTATTTGCACTTGAAATTTTATTTAAAGAACTCATAGTTGGCGCATACAAAATTCACAAAAAAAAACAGTACAGAAATCGCGTTATGAAAAACAAAGAACAACAGGAAACCGGAAATAAACTAATAAATGGTCAAGTACATGTAGAAATTCAAAATAATAATAGTTCTGAAATATTTTATTGGAAAACATTAAAGGAATACGAAACATTCTACAAAAACTACACCTACTACTACACCAAAAACAGACGTGGGTTCAACCCCAGTTTCAGACTAAAATTTTAAAATAAAAATAAACATCTCGCATTTTTCTGATGTGCATTAGTGTGTCTTTGTGTGTCAGTTGTTGTCGGAAGGTTTCAGCGGCGAAGGCATAGTCACTGGTCACTGAACAATACCGGCTTCAGCTGATAGCAATCCACAATCACATCAGAACGCCCTCCTTCGTCGGTATTGTGTAGCACCGGCGAAGTAAAATAATAATAAAAATTGCTACTAAACCGAAGCTTCAGCACTGCTACGAGAATAAACAAAGAACGTGCAAAAGCAGAGCTGTAAAATAATTAATTAAGCTTCACCTCCTGTCGTTTCTTCTACTATCCCTTTCCTATAGTTCCAGCACAATGCCTCGCATGTGTAGGAGTCATCTCCTGAGTGCTGGTCCCGGATAAAAAAAAAAAATGTATGTTGATTCTTCTAGTTTTTCAAATTCTAAATTAAATGAATAAAGTTTTTTTTTCCAGTTTATAGTTTTTCTGTAATAATTTTTATTTATATTCGATATCCCGCTACTCCTTCATGTACCTTTTTCCGGACAAAATGAACAAGTTACACTATAATAATACTGCTTTTTCCCCACGAACTTTGTGATGACTTTTATTTATTTTGACGTACCGTCATTCAAAAGTAATAATTATTTTGTTTCAGTCACATTCAGTGTACTCGTATACAAATATATGTGTGACCTCATTTTTGTTTGAATAACTTAATTTAGGCGATTGTATAACGATTGTATTTAACTAACTTACGTTAGTTACATTGTAAATATGCCGCGAAAGTGTTCTAATAACCCGGACAGATTTTGTTATGTGTGTGAAGAATTAACTCCTCAAAACTTAACTTGAAAGCAAATATCGTTCAGTGCCGGTTAACAAGGGTTCTGATATGAGAAAGATTACGAAACATATGAAGTTTCTTCTTGAAAAATTTAAATACAGTGAATATATTTGGAAGATTTGTGAAGATTTTGCAGTCATTGCTCTTGTGCTTGGGCTACAGCTTGGTAACACAAAATATTGGTGGATCATTTGCGAATGGAATAGCAGACACAGAAAAAGTCACTACACAAACAAAGTATGGTCGAGGCGTGAATCACTTACTCCAAAGCAGCAAAATGTTAACAATGATTCTTTAGTGAACCCTAAGGACATACTTTTATCATCGTTGAATATAAAGCTCAGCCTGATGAAAAAATTTGTAAAAGCTGTTCCTAAAGATGGAAGCGGATTCTTCTACCTGAAAGAGAACTTCCCCAAACTTAGCGATTCAAAAATTAAAGAGGGAATATTTGTTGGTCACAGAGATACCGCAACTAATGAACGATACAAACTTTGAAGGAAAGTTGAATGATCAGCAAAAAGTCCAAAAATTTCTAGGAAACCATAAAGAAGAAAATTACAAAGACTTAATCAATGAGGTTATAATTTCATACAAAGCTTTGGAATGTAATATGTTTTTAAAAATACATATGCTGCACTCTCATCTGGATTTCTTTATCGAGAATTTGGTTGCTGTGAATAATGACCAAGGCGAGAGCTTTCATCAGGACATTTGCTTAATAGAAAACCGTTATAATCGAAATGGAGGCCAGGAATGCTAGCAGATTACTATTGGAGACTTAAAAAGAAGCTACCAGAACCCAATTATTCAAGAATATCAAAGCTATTTATTATACATTAAGGAATATTTTTTAAATAAAAATTTCTTGACTATGTTAACTGATGGTTAACGAATTATACAGGAAAGAGAAATGAAAACATCAAAGCTTAAATTCATATATACAGGGTGGCGCAGAATGAGCTATATGGTTTGAAATCTTTATAACTTTTTTAATTATTATTTTTTTCTTTTTTTTCAGCATTTTGTGAAGAGGATGTGGGGAATTAATTATGAATCATTACACGATCGAACACAGCACATACTGCAGGTGCCTCAATGGCTTTGTTAAGGGACATATTCGGCGAACAAATTATTTCGCGCACAAGCGATTTTAACTGGCCTCCACGTTCACCAGATTTAACAACTCCTGACAGTATTCTTTGGGGATATTTGAAAGAAAGAGTGGACATTAACAAACCAAGAACCATACTACAACTAAAAACCAAATTCGAAATGAAATCATGGCCATTACACCCGAAACTTTGCGAAAACTAATGGAAAATATGTTAAAAACAGTACGTATGTGCGAAGCAGAAAATAGACATCACTTACGGGATATCATTTTTGAAATTAATTGCAAAGAATTCCCCAATAATATGCTGTATTTAAACAAAAAAAAATTATAATAATCGCATAAATAAAGAAGTTGTAAACCATTTAAACCATATAGTTCATTCTGCGCCACCCTGTAGATATATGTATATACATATATCGGGTGGGCCGAAAGTCATGCCTGCTTGTAAAAATTTAATAACTTTTTTGTTTATTATTATTTTTTTATTGATTTTTTTTTAGATTTTATTCATCGAACCGTGCTTCACCACCATGCAAAATTTAACGACCGAGAAACGAACCAAAGTGGTCGAATTTTAATATTCCATTGGGCATTAAATTTCACTGACGCAACGAGCATATCGAAATTATTTCAACACCAGCAATGCACCTAACCAAACCGTAATTAATCGTTAATTGCACGGTTCCGACAACAAGGTGCAGTGTCAGACTTGCCACAATCTGGAAGACCGAGAATAGTACAGAACCAAGTGAACATTCATCGCGTACGGGACAGTGTTAGAGAATAACCAGAAACTTCAACGCGAAGACGTTCTGCACAACTGGGCATCTCTAGAACATCACTTCGACGAATTTCATCACGTCATTTACACATGCATCTATTCAAGGTCTAATTGGCCCAACAACATTTATCAGTTGACTACTATTAAAGACGAATTTGGACAACACTATTATCTCAAGAAATTCAGAATTCAATTGGGCAGCACGTTCACCACACTTAACTGCCCCTGATTATTTTCTATGGGGTTATCTCAAAGAACGAGTGCATGTTAATAATCCCCAAACTATAGATCAGCTAAACCACAACATTAAAGCTGAGATCAGGGCAATATTGGCTGAAACTTTGCGTGCAGTTCTGCAAAACTTCTGTTTAAAAGCCCAATTGTGCATCGATGTAAATGGTGGTCATATCTCTGATATTATTTTTCATAATTAAAATGTAGGTCGTACAAAGCTAATATTTATTATATTTAAAAAATTAAAAATAATAAGAAACAAAAGAGTTAATCAATTTTTACACGCAGGCGTGACTTATGGCCCACCCGGTATAAATAACACAGGTGAAAAAAATCGAATTTTAATTGTGTGGTCTAAGGTTTCATAATCAATTTGAATACATATTAATAAATTAATATTTTTGGATTGACTCTGGTTCTCGAGATTTACTGACGGTAAATATAAAATACGGAGGTTACACCACGTAGTTTGCAATAACTCGAGAACTAGTTCCTCGAAAGGATCGAGAATAAAATAACCTGTAAATTATGTTATTATACATTTTTTGCTAATCCTTATAGTTTAGGAGATATTCAGAATGTTTTGGGGAAAAAAACCCTTTTTCAAGAAAATTAATAAAAAAAAATTTTTTTTGAAAAAGTTTATTAAAAATTTAGAATAAACAAATCTGAAATGTTATTATTAATTTGTATACTCGCATATGTGACAAATAAAATGAGCCTTATTGCGTTAAAATTCTTTCTTAAATTATCATTTTATTCACAATTAACTGGTAGCACCTATTTTACAGAAAAATTTTGTGGTATCATTTTCTAAAACACCAAGAATGTAGGCCGGAATCGAACCAGCACCTTCAGATTGATAAGACTAACACTCTTGCAGTAGGCTACGGAGGCAAAAATTGGTAAATATGCAGACAAATATTTAATAAAGGACGAATCCCAGACTTAGTTCGAAATATTTTGAACAATTAGTCAAAAGAGAGTTAAACACACTGAAGCTCAAATCTTGTATGTAGTCCAATGGCGCCTGTTTCTCCACCTCAAGATTATTATGTGAAGACAATCAAACAATTATTAAAATGCGTAACATTGGTGATATTAATGTGTTACTTTCTTTTTGGAGAGATATAGTAGAGCAGAGACAAGTGCTGAAGTAATAATTGTTATAATTCCTTATTTTTATACAGGCTGTTCTAAAAATACCGAAGGTATTTGAGTTCACTATAAATTTTTTAGTATAATTTCTTTTGTTTTCAGTATTTTTTAAAGAAGACTTAGGGAATTTAAAATGGAACAGGACACAATTGAACAACGTGCCCAAATCGTTGAACTTTTTTTCTCAAAGGAAATCATGGTTTTATTCATAATTAAATTATGAGCGATGAATCCCATTTCTCATTGAATAAGTTCGTTAATAGGTAAAACTGCAGGATATCGGCTAAGGAAAATCCAAGAGTAGTTCAACAGCGTTCAGTTTGGTGCGTTGTTTCTTTGGAAAGAATATTTGGCCCTTATATTTTTTTAAATGTCGCCGTTTTCATCAGTGGTGTTAGATATCGGACAATGTTGGAAAATTATTTAATGCCAGCCGTTGAAAACCATCCGCAAGTATGAAGCCACAGCGCACACTGCGAGTGACACAATGGCTTTTTACGCGACATCTTTGGTGAACGAATTATTTCCCGTACAAGTGGTTTTAATTGGAAGGAAAAGTCTATATTAATAAGCCTACAAACATACAGCAATTAAAAAATAATATTCACGAAGAAATCAACAACATAAAACCTGAAGTTTTGCGAAAGGTTATGGAGAATGTTCTCGAAAGAGCACAATAAGGGAGGCAGAAAAAGGTGACCACTTGCGTGATATAATCGTTCCTAATTAAATTGAAAATATTATTCATTATTATACTTATATCATTATAATATTATTATATATTATATCAAAAAAATTTAATAATAATGTATTAAATAAGAAGTTATAATGAACTCAAACCTCTTCGGTCATTTTGGGTCCCCTTGTACAAGTCTTATATTGTGAGTTTTGTTAATTTGTAAAGAAATGCTGCGTCCTTTGTAGCCATCAAGTAGATTAAGCATAGACGCAATGCACATCAGAAAATTATCTGTTGACTGGAGTGTGATCCCACGACTTTCCGGTTTGGACTGAATGCACTACCACTTCAGCCAACGGCAACCGCAACGATATTTTTGTGATACTAAATAATATAATAATAAATGAATGAATGCATATTTAGTTGTGTTTATCACAATAATGTGAATATTTATGTTTATTAGAATAAAGCAAAAAAGAACAATGAATCTCCAACACCAGTTGAGTAGAATACGTATATAGTACATATTTACTATGCCACTACACACGTCATCAGTACTCTTTCTGACAAAAGAGGTATTTGTAAAGTCCTTAATTTCACCTATTTATTCAAGAGTCCTAATTCTATGGTGTGAAAATTTGAGGAAGACTGGTCTAGCGGTTTGGGCTCTTATAAGGTACAAACAAACAAAGAAACACGCATTCAGCTTTATATATATAGATTGTAATTTTTTTTCTTGGACTAGTGCTCAGGCGCTACGCATGCAATGCATAGGTTATGGAAAGGAGAATGAAAGGAGTAGTGTTTATGAACATTCGACTTGAACTTTCCAACATATCAATTGACGCAGAAGACTTCTGTAGAGAGTTTATTCTACATACGAACAGTTCGGCTAAAAAATATACATATAATATATAATATCAGTTAGCGTGATCGCTCTGTAACAGAGTTTTCTGTGATACAACACAACACCTTCCTTCATCGGTATGTGAGCACTTAAGGATCCGCGAAGTAATATAATGAATAATATGGGCCTATCTACATAATAAGCTCTATCTTCCTACCACTTTCACAACTACAATGCATTGCATATGTAGAGGATTTCCCCTGAGCACTGGCATCAAAGATAGGCGACTTAAAAATAAACGGAAAGATCTTTTCCTTCTGTTTGCATATCCTCGGAGGCGTTTTGAAACAACGAAGAAGATACTTGGCTATGAACGATAAACTAACTGGGCCGCTTTTTCTAATTTTCTATGCGTTTATGTAAGTGAAATTGCTGCAGTATTTACTGTAAACAACTAAATAGAACGACCGCTTTAATTTGAATGTACCCAAAAAAAAGAAACCTATGAACAATTAAATGTTTTCAACATTTTGGAAGGCTTTTAATGTTCAAGTAAGTTTTCGTTCCAATTTCGTTTTCTTTTTTTTTTTAAATGCCAGCATGCATGTTCATGTTCGCTTTTAAACCTGTTGTTTTTCTCCCTGCTTGTTTTAAGTAATTTTGTGTGTTTGTTTTATAATAGAGTATGTGTGTCATAAATTGCTGCATTACTGCCATCAGCTGTATTTGTAGAGACACTGCCAGCACAACTACAACCAGTTCGTCTTCTCATGTCAATTACAGCAACACAAAAAATAAAACGACTCTATTCGTAACAACAAGAAGAATTGGCAGAACGAAAAGATGAACGGGCAAAAATAATAAAACAACAACTAATAAAACGTTTAAATCCCATTTGATGAAGACAATGATGTATATGTTTGAGTATTGTGTAGGTTCTCGTCCTCACTCAGTACTTCTCGACAATAGTCGTCATCATATATTTGCTGCTAATGTGTTTGGGAGAATGTTTGTATTAAATTTAAAACGCCTTTCCCTACATTTCACTACTCACGTAGTGGGGCGTATACCAAATGCTCGTCGTTCATTCGCCGAATGATTTGTTGAACTTTTCGTATTTTTGTTATGGTCTGGTACAACTTGGATCGTTTGTTGTGCATTTCGTTTTCGTTTTGTTTTATTTTTGTCCCTTCTTTTTTTACATTTTAGGCTCTTTGTTGTTAGGGGTTGCATATAGTTTTGTTACGCATACATACACAAACACAAAGTTACTTATTGGAGTATGAAAATGTGTTAGTGTTGGATTTTATTTTCTACCGGAAATGCGCTTTACATAGTGTGATGTATTTTATACAGCAGTAGGTTTGTGTGAATTGTAAAAAAATTAGTATTGGTCGTACAACATATGTTGTTTCGAACATTTAACATGTTGTGTTGATACAAGTTGAAATCAGTAGCGTTACCCAGAACTGCATATCCTAAAAATAGGCTTTGATTTTTTAAATGTTTAAAGTACAGGTAATATGGAGTTCACGGTGCTAAAGTTAAACTTCCCTAAGAACATGTTTCACATGTTTTCAAGAGATTTTATTACATAAATGAGCATAACTTGGACCAATTTTCAAAATAATTTTGCATATGATAGAGATCCGCTAAATTTTTTTTTGAATTTGTTGGGGGTATCGAAAAGTGCCAAGTAAAATTGATGCTCAAATGATTCTCATTTGTAGACCAATTTTTAAAATTAAATTACAGGTTCACTAAAATTATTTTTTTGGTAATTGAGAAGGGGTGGGGGCTAAGTCCCCTTCTTTTTAATTATATAAACATTTTCTATTTAATTTTTTTTTACCTTGGACCAGCACTCTGGAGAAGACCCCTACACATGCGATGCATTGTGGTGGAACTCGGGGAAGGGATAGTAGGAAAAATCACATGAGGTGAAGATTCACTATCTTCCTCTGCTTTTGCACGTTCTTTGTTTTTTTTTTATAGCAGTGAGAGATAGGGAGGCGCTATATCTCATGTCAAGAAGACGTATTAAATTTTTGAAGCTTTGTTTTGGTAGCTATTTTTAGTAATTATTTTACTTCGCCGGTGCTACACAATACTGACGAAGAAGGGCGTTCTGATGTGCCTGTGGACTGGTTACAGCTGAATAATGATTAGGGTACCAAAGCACACCGGGTTAATCTAGTAATATATAAAACAAGAACAGAAGTGTTCCGGGAGACCACAGTGCCATTGTCATAAAATTGTTCTGTTGTGTCTTTAGTTCAATTCCTTTCTTTTTTGTCCGAAACAGCTTACAAGGTACTGCAGAAAATGTAGTGAAATTAACCAAGAACAGAACGGCATAGAACATTACACAACAGAAAGTAAAAACTAAAGTTGCGAAGAAATAAATTTCTCAATTTGAAAATAACTTTCCCTTTTTATTGAGAATGGTATATTTTTAAAATTAGTTTCAAACGTTTGCCGTTTGAGAAAAGACTGAAACATGATTAGCGTGTTGTTTTTAACAAAAAAAAATCACGAACAAGCATCGATGTGTGAGCTGGTGCAATATCGTGATGCAGAATTCATTATTCTTTTTTCCACAATTCCCATCGTTTGAGCCGTATTGATTCATTCACTTTGCACAACTTCCTTGTAGTATTCCTTATTAACCGTACGACCTCTTGGCAATAACTCCTGATGGACACGCCATCGCAATCGAAGAAAAGAAAATTCACATTTTCTTTCGAACAGCCCTCGTATATCAAAACGCTAATAGAATTAAATCTAAGCTAACCAATTTATTCATTGATAGTTTTGGTTTTAGGTATCATGTTATTGTTTTCACCGAAACATGTCTTAATAGTAACATTTTAAATAATGCAATTTTTAGCCATAACTACAATATATATAGACTGGATACAGATACTGATACTACTGGAGGTTCTCTATCAAATATCTTATCTACTTTTGGAATTGAGATTAATCGTTCATACGAAATTCAATTTATAGCTGCGAAAATAAATATTAATTATAAACAAATTTTCATTACAAGTTCTTCCATTCCACCGAACTCTGACCTATAAATTTATTTTGCACACTCAGAAGCCATTAAATCCATCATTCTATTACCAACTCCTGAAGACTCCATTTTTATTTTTGGGAACTTTAACTTAGCGTTTCTTCATCGAAAATTTTTAACTGATGTGTGTCTCTTTCAAGTAAATGGTATCTACAATAATTCTGGTAGATTACTTGTCTTGGTATTTTTAAATGATCCTGTTGAATGTGCTCTTACTCGTCACTGTACAATCTCCATTCCGGAAGACCGTTATCATCCATCACTTGAATTAAAATGCAATTTCCAGTTCAACATAATCAATCAAATTGGTCGGAATCGTCATAGGGAGTATGATTTTAAAAAGACTGACTATGGAAATTTAAACTTTTTGTTAACCAACACAAGAGTCTCTTTACGCTATTGATGAAATTACGAGTATTAACACTTTTTATAACATTTTGAAAGATTACATTGATCAATGCGTTCTAAAGCGCTTTTGTTAGTTTGCTATCTGGCCCTCCCTGCACAAATAAAACTTTATCGAGATTAAAAAATCAGAAAAATAAACACTATAAGAAAAACAAATCTACATCAGCGTTAAATGAGTATATCAAATATTGTAAATGTCGGACTGAGTATAACTTAGTTAACTTGAAGCTGTACAAATAATATATTAAACGTGATCCTAAATCGTTTATAATTTTGTTAACATGGAAAGGGAATCGAATAATTACCCCTCCGCTATGAAATATTTTGGGAAAGAATCATCTGATTCGTATGTCATAACTAATATATTCGCTGATTTCTTTGCCACGACTTATTTATTGCATTCAAGAACAATAATCAATTTTGCTTCCTTGCATTAATACATCTACCGTTATTTTCTTTTTAAGAAAATTGAAGTTCGCAACATTCTGTGGTCCTGGTGGCGTTCCGAAATGTATTCTGTTGAATTGTGCTGAAAATTTTTCTTACCCGCTTTCTATTCTTTTTAATATGTCAATTAAGTATAGCTAAGTAAGTCTAATGTCATAAATTACAGAAGTATTGCGAAGTTAAGTGGTATCCCGAAACTATTCGAACGATATTTTTGTGAGCTTCTTTGGAACCAAATTTCATTCTTATTAACACCATTAATCCGAACATAGTTAGCGTAAAGGACGTTCTACTTCAACTAACCTGCTTCAATTAACTATAGTATTTAATCACATCTACACGAATGGAAAATATACTGATGTTCTATATACTGATTTCAGTAAGGCTTTTGAATTAGTTAATCACAGCGTCTTATTAAAGAAACTGTAGTTAATGGGGTTATCTAATAGAACTTGGAAGTATATAAAAACATATCTGGAATATCGACATCAACGAGGCCTGTTCTGCAAATCAAAGACAAAGTGATTTGAAATCACTGAAATGGTATTCTGCACACAAAAATTTTAATAATCTCGTGATTTGAAATCGTCAGAATCGTTTAGAATTTAATAAACATGCTATAATATATTTCATGTGATTTGTTTTCTATTTATTTTTTTTAATAAAATTGGGTTTGCTGCATATAAAAACTTAAATATGAGCAAATTTGTAAGAACACTGCTTATTTTGTAAATAATTATTTTGCTTTGTTTGGCAATGTCGTGGTTTATATTTTCTTCTTACCAGTCAGTGGTTAATTTTTTTGAACATGTTTTTGAGGTTGCCAAAGTAACACAGTCTTTACAAGTCAAGTAAATATATAGATATTCTACCATCATGTTCTTTATTTAAGGCAAACTTTATATATTGTTGTACAAAAAATCTAGTAATTGTCAATAATTAAATTATATTTGTGCCAATTTATAAATGCAAAATTTAAGTAAATTTCGTTAATGAAAACACTGGCAACTTCGCAATTATACATACATACTTATAACGGGTGTCCCAACAAGAACGCAAGATTTAAATGACTGATGCAGCAAATGAATTGTTTCTCTGGGTGTATGACATGTGGCGCCTTCTTGTTGAAACTCATGCCCTCCACATTCATTTCTTCAATTCTAGCCACGAAAAAACTGGTTATCATTTCACGATACCGAACACCATTGACTGTTTGCGCTTAACCTGCCTCATTTTCATAAAAAAAAGGTCCAATGATTCCTCCAGCCCAAAATCCACACCACACAGTGACACGTTGAGGATGCATTTGCTTCTCGCGGATCACTCGATGATTTTCCTCACCCCAAATGCGACAATTCTGCCTATTGACGAAGCCATCACGATGGAAATGGGCCTCGTCACTGAAGATGATTTTATCGGCAAAATCAGCATTTTCATGTTGTCTCTCCAATACACAATTAACGAACTCCCTTCGCTCCATTTTTACTAACCTCGTACCTTCTACTAGCAAACAATAACAATTGTTCACATGTCAAACAATGACACTTCGAATGGCGCCAAATTTAAATCTTGCGTTCTTGTTTGGACACCCTTTATATGCAGGTATTTTCTTTTGCTAATAAAAAATTTATGGTTTGTAAAGCTTCACGTTCTTTATTTAAATGATGCTTTCTTATATGCAGTTTTATATTCTTTATTTCATCTAATATTGTAATTCCCAATGCAAAAATATAAACAAATATAAAACATCAGCTGTTTTCGAAAATTATAATAACGCGTGATTTACAGAACAGCTTCAAATCGTCGGCGTGGTTTCAAAACGGTTCGTGATTTCAAATCAAGTGATTTACAGAACAGGCCTGTATTTCTATTTTTTTCTTCTATACAGTTTTCCAATACACTGACGACGTAAAGATATTCTTGAATTCGGAAAACCAAACGAGTCAATCGCACCTATGTTGTGTTCTCTGAGATCCTCATTATAACATCCATATTGATCGTTCAGAATCTGTATATAAACAGTTTCTACTTTTTATATGGCGTAATATATATCCAAACCGTATATCAAACTTGCCATCTTATGAATATAGACAACAACAAATTAAACTGCCTACACTAAAGAGCAGGAGAAAAGTTTTCAATGTAATAATTCTTACTAAACTTGTAAACGGTGACATCTGTTCTAAGTTTCTAAGCAACGATCGCTTCGTCCTACAATACTTTCTAATGCCGATCCATTCCGTAGAATTTATTATAAGTTTAATTAATTATATAATGATATAGATATGGCTTCTCATACAAATGTAATTAATTCTATTTTTTTTATATTTGAATAACTAGTTAATTTTTATTACATTTTTTATTTATATTTTTGTAATATTATATTTATCTTTAAATTTTTTGTCTATAAGAAATTTGAATCCATAGATGTAATAAATAAATACAAAACTACTACGGTTGAATATTTTGCATTAACCATTCCATGTAACTTCCTACATGAGTAAAAACACCTGGCCATCCTTCTAAACCGCACGGAGTGGGACCAAATGATACAATACCGGCGAGGAAGTAATAGGGACGAACTCTGTAAATTCATAAGAAATACTTTAATAAACTTCTATAAATAATGTTTGTAATGCAATTCAGTAAAATATACCTCGTAGACTTCGTAGTGGCCACACTAATTAAAGAACCACCAGAGTCACCCATACACGCATCAATTCCGTCTTTTCCACCAGCACAAATATGCGTGTCTTCTAAAATTATATTGTTGCGCTTATACATTGAACGACATTTTGTACTATTGAATACTTCAACTGAAGCTTTAAGCTTTAAATTTGAAGCAGAAGCCTTTTCTGTTTTACCCCAGCCCGCAATTTCCATAATTGTCCCGTTAAACACAGACGTGCGCAAGTTCTTGTTTATAGGTAGACAAATTGGACTTATGAAATATGTGTAGGATATATTACGTTCTAGACGTATAAGTGCTATATCGTTGGCTTTATTTAGAGAACGGGGATTGTATTCTGGATGTGGAATTACACGCGCGATACGTACATCAATATGCTGAGGAGCACAGTCTTTTTCACCGCGTATATCTATTGCACAATCTGGATTTGTAGTTGTATTCCATTCACCCAAACGAACACCAGTCAAGACCCAATTCCTTGGTAAACTCTTTACACAGTGAGACGCAGTGATAACATAGCGGGAATTTATCAAGGAGCCACCACAGTGATGACCTTTTGTATTATTGGCTGCGATAAGAATATATACCATATGCATTTAAAATCGATTTATGAATAAAAATATCAATGAGCGTATACGCAATTCCATTAATAAAAGAATATATGTATGTATATATTAATAATTTGCTACAATATATTCCTTTATATGTACCTTTAGTGTATTCTAATAGTGCCATCCACGGATATTCATCAATTTTTGTTTTATTACCACCATAAATCCGAATCGATATAGCATTGCCGCACTCACCTGGCTTCGGCAATAATTTAATTACATTATTGGGTGTTGGTGAAGGTAACACACTTGTGGAAGCTACCCGACGGTGACGGATCGGGCAACAAACCTGTAAAAATTTATTTTCATTAATTATATTCACATGAAATTACAATTAATGTTTTATTCTTTAATAGTATATTTACAATTTATACAATTACATTTACTATATCAACGGAAATTGCAAATTTGCAAGTCAAATAAATAAGAATGTTTGTTGATAAATCTTATTTTGAATTTCTAAAAATGCCATTGAAAACAAAAATTAGTTTCAATTGTGTTATTTACTTAACCAAAAGAGAATTGCACTTGTTGCCCAGTTCATTTACAACATTTTTTTTTTCAATGTATCCGGTGCAAAATTAGGATTCGCTGCTAAATCCACCACAAATAAGTGTGATCTCGAGGACAATCTTATATCTATAAACATATGGAAATTCATAGCTTTTTTCAGGAATTTGGTTAAAGGTCTACTGACGATTTTAGTACTAAATCCAAATAAAATGTACACATAGACCAGTTACACCATACGAGTATAACAAACATAGATAAATGGTCGTAATTAATTTTGACTCACGTTGAATACATGAAAAAATAATTACATACCTTCTCTTAACTTAATATCACTTAATTTTGAAATATAAAAACCTCTTACCATTCTTATTCACAGGCTTAACAGCATTTTTCATTAAACCTAGTTTTATGTTTGGCTAAAATCACATAAAAATTGTCATTTTATAAAGTTTTCCAAATCGGAATACTTGTCGAAAAAATTTATCACACAGATGCATGTTTGTCCATACTACCTTACTTTTTTAATACACGTGTCAGAATTAGACGATCTTGCGATTGTGTATGATAGTAAATCAGCTCTTTTAGTGGTTTGTTGTTCTCAAAGATATTTTGGTAGTTTTCATATAAACATGTGAGATTTTAGAGCTTTTTCAAGAATTTGGTAGCATTTGTTGATTGTTTTTGTTTCCCTAATTTTTGAGTATTATGCTAAAGGTATGTACACACGATTGTCATTTACTACAATATTGACAGAAAAATTGTTACAAAATGTGCAACAAACGTGTGAACATAAAATTTTTGTGTGGCAACATCGTCACAATATATATTATCGAGAGAACACCCTTCATTTCCATTGACACACAATTTACAGTCATTTGTTACTGTGGCATGTGCTTCAATTAGTGCACCGTACAATAACAACATTGGCAGATAAATATTTCTGTTGGTAATGCTGCTCATAAATATTTAGATACAATGTTGAAAGTCGGATCTCGCTACGTTTGCCAAAAAATTTATTGTCGCAGAACTGTGTGCCAATGAAATTGTATGGTTTTCTTTCAATAGTGTGAACAGACAAATTACCAGATGGTAACAATTTTTCATTGTGAGTGCTTTGCCACCATATTCGGGTATTCTACAATATTGTACAATCTGACAATCGTGTGAACATAGCTTAAGCACTCGTGCTGCATGTGGCGAGCATCAAAATGCCCTTTGTGAGAATTATGAAATCAATCACACCCGTTAAATGTACTTATTAATTCTGTCTTTATTTTAAAAAGTTCATAGCATATATACTATTTTTATTGTAAATCAGAATAGTTTTAATTATAAATATTTATAAGAAAATTAAAAAGTCACAATGAATTACATAATGCTGACACATTGTTTTCAATTTGCTGGTAACATTAATTCATTGAACGTATTCAGATTACACAAATGCAATCTCTTCGTTCTATAACTCAACTCAAACAAATATAAATGCAACGCGTGTAAACCAGCTACATTGACCTATAAAAAATATATTCTTTATATTAAATAACATAATTAAATTGTGGACGAAAAGTATGTGGAGAAAAAGTATGTACTCTGGACATCAGTTTTTTTTATAGAAAAATATGTAGCGTGTTCCAAGAGTGATTTGCTTAGATAATTTAAGAAGAAACTCACTTAAAGAAATAATCGCGACTACAATACTTAAATTTTTATAATTATGTTTCCTATTCCTGAGAAGTAATTTATTTGCTATGACTTTTCTATATATCCAAATATGGCTTGCGTTATATATGTACATATACATATTAAATAAAAAAAATTAAATTCAATTTTATTGAAGTAGGTATTGTGTATGGGAAACCGGTTTTAACGTACTCCTTAGCATTAACATTAGTTTTTGCATAAGGGAATTTTTGTTAAATTGTTTTTAAATAACGATTTATCTGCTTGCAAAAGGAACATATTTTAGAATTATTTAGCACTAATTTAATTGCGAAGTTGCCAGTGTTTTCATTAACGAAATTTACTTAAATTTTGCATTTATAAATTTGCACAAATATAATTTAATTATTGACAATTACTAGATTTTTTGTACAACAATATATAAAGATTGTCTTAAATCAAGAACATGATGGTAGAATATCTATATATTTACTTGACTTGTAAAGACTGTGTTACTTTGGCAACCTCAAAAACATGTTCAAAAAAATTAACCACTGGTAAAAAGAAAATATAAACCACGACATTGCCAAACAAAGCAAAATAATTATTTACAAAAAAAGCAGTGTTCTTACAAATTTGCTCATATTTAAGTTTTTATATGTAGCAAACCCAATTTTATTAAAAAAATAAATAGAAAACAAATCGCATGAAATATATTATAGCATGTTTATTAAATTCTAAACGAAATATATAGACAAAAATAAGCAAGTGATTTCAAATCGTCAGAACACCATTTCAGTGATTTGAAATCATTTTGACAAAAAGTGATTTGCAGAACAGGCCTGAATATATAATAATAATAAAAATAATAAAATAATAAAACTAATTTCTGAAAAAACAACATTGCAATACTTGTATAAGAATTTTTATCTAAGCCGAAATGTAAAACTTTGATAGCCATTAGAACCTCTTCCTAAAACAGCTTGAAGCACTAGCTGAAAAGCATTAAACGCTGATTCTCTTTTCCGTAATTTATAATATTGTTCAAATCGATGCACCCGATTAGAAGTTTTAGTTTTAGCCAGAATTGAGCAAATTTTTCAAAAATTATAGATATAATTAATGAATTTTATATGCGATCGATTTTACAGATATTTTTAAATTGCATTGTATATTAATTAGAGTTACGAGAAGTAATAAATCTTACTATTCCAATTTTCAACACTATCTGTGAAGTCAAGATGCGAATACAACTCGTTTACTTCTTCGAAAAGGATCAAAATACATAAAGTTCGTCCTATGAAGTTCAACGTGAAGTAGTCTGCACGTTGCCTTCAAAAACAAAAATTTCCTGGGTTCAACTCCAGTTTCAGACACAAAAAATATCTCGCATTCTTTCTGATGAGCATTTGTGTGTTTTTGTGTCAGTTGTTGTCGGAAGGTTTCAGTAGCGAAGGCACAGTAACTGGTCACTAAACAATACCGGCTTCAGTTGTAACCAATCTACAGACACATCAGAATCCCCTCCTTTGTCAGTATTTTGTAGCACCGCCAAAGTAAAATAATTACTAAAAATGGCTACTAAAAACTAGGCTTCAAAATTTAATAAGTCGCCTTTACATCAGAGACCCTACAATACTGTTATAAAAACAATGAATGTGCAAAGAAGCAGATTTGTAAGACGTGAAGCTTTGCCTCCTGTCTTTTTTCCTACTGTCCCTTTTCTCTGGTTCCAGCAAAATGAGGGTGGCGATGGCAAGATAGATGGTAGTCTGCACGTTGAGTACTAAACCAAAAACAGACCTGGGTTCAACCCCAGTTTCAGACTAAAATTTTAAAATAAAAATAAACATCTCGCATTTTTCTGATGTGCATTAATGTGTCAGTTGTTGTCGGAAGGTTTCAGTGGCGAAGGCATAGTCACTAGTCACTGAAAAATACCGGCTTCAGCTGATAGCAATCCACTATCGCATCAGAACACCCTCCTCGTCGGTATTGTACAGCACCGGCGAAGTAAAATAATAATAAAAAATTACTACTAAACCGAAGCTTCAGCACTGCTACGAGTATAAACAAAGAACGTGCAAAAGCAGAGCTGCAAATTATTAATTAAGATTCACCTCCTGTCGTTTCTCCTACTATCCCTTTCCTCTAGTTCCAGCACAATGCTTCGCATGTGTAGGAATCGTCTCCTGAGTGCTGGTCCCAGATAAAAAAAAAAAAAAATGTATCGCATTTGTAGGGGTCACCACATGAATGCTGGTCCTAGATAAAAGAAATGTCTATTTGGAACATTAATGCATATTATATCGGAAGTTAGAAAGTTATTTGCAACTTTGCGCCAAGAATATCTTATATATTTTTCAACAAACATTCATTTGTACTCTATGATGACGTAGCTCGCAGTATAAATTTTTTTGAACAACTGAATGCGCAGCCTTATTGAAACATATTTTTTTGCGAAATGCATTTAGTTTAACTAGATATATATAAAACGGCGTGAAAAAACTTACCAAAACGGTACAATTGTTATAACCACATTGACTTCGAGATAAATACAATTTTTCAGAGTCCTTTAAAGGTGATTTTAGCCACATATCGTATAGAACCTTACAATCTTTGATTGCTTTGCATAAACCTTGTTCCTTATCGGGCATTCTGCAGGTACCATAATTTGGTACTTCAATATCTTTGTTTGGAAAAATAGTTTCTGTAACATAAACAGTAAAGATTTGTTCTTAAGATGTGATTTTACTCAAGAAAAAAACATTACATTTTTTAGAAAACTTTTGTATGGAAATTTTTTTAATTACAATTAAGTACGAATTGAATTACATATTCTTTAAAATCTATGTAGTATGTATTCAAAAGTGTTAAATTACTATTTTTCAGTTCAGTTTATATATTTTTAATATTTAACAACTTATACTACTACAGTAGTATACCATAATATACATAATTATTAAATGATTGACTGATATATCAATAATCAGTCCAAACAACAGAAGCTAAAAAGTTTAAACTAGGTACGTTGCTATAGCTCTTAATGTAGACATGCTATCAAACGGACAAGTGTTTAGTAATTTTTTTTTTCAAATATGTGCTCTAAGGTTGTGAAAAGAGAAAAGATATTTACTTTTAATGAAAAAGCTATTGAAGTGATATAATGCCGGTATTGCATTCTTCCGAAAAAAGTTACAAATGTATATGTATTAGTACTTTTTAAATTGTCAAACTGTAAAAATTAACACTGTTACTTTTTATAATAAACTAGCGGCCCGGTACGTGCGTCGCTACGTATAAAGTGAAATAAAAATAAAATTTAATTGGAACATGAAATTCATTTATTTAAACAAAAAAATATTTTATTAATTGCTAGCTATTTTAAAACTTAATCCAAAACATTTGGATAAACAATATTTTTTGTTTTTCCATTTTGAGCATGAATAAACAAACGTCTGGGCGTACCGACTCTGCTACAGGCAACACAAAGTTGGCCATGTGAAAAACATGATTCCTCCAAATTCACACCACAAACGTGAAGTGTTTGCCCTTGGGCGTTGCTGATGGACATCGCAAATGATAAACGCACACGATATTGTAATCGTTTGAATTCAAATGGCATATCAGTTGGAAACATAAGGATACGTGGTATGAAACAAACTTATCCTTTTGATTTACCAGTTAAGATTGTAGCTTCAATCAAATTTGGCAACAACTTTTTCACTGCCAATCTGGTGCCATTACACAGTTTTGGCGGATTAATATTTCGCAATAATATAATCAAAGAACCAACTTTAAGTTTCAAGCAATGCGGTGGCATACCAGCCGGTTCCAATGAATTTAAAAATTCAATTGGATAATGCATTGCCTCATCTTGATTCATAACACTGTCAATTGATTTAAATATCCTGACTACACCTGGCAGTTTCGCTTGAATTTTAAAATTAATGGCATTGATATGAATGTTCTTTGGTGCTAAAATGGCGCCAAAACAATGGCGGAAAAACACATTCAATCAATTCATCTATCGATTGCGCAATTGTACAAAAATTGTTCGGTACTGCGATCAATCCGTTGGTACTGTCGATTTGTATTTTGCCATCACCAATTTCTAACAATTGTTTTGAAAACTCGTGGTCAGCTGGATCATTTTGTAGGTGAATACGCATGTTCAGTGTTAATTTTTGTACATATCTCCAAAGAACTGATGATTTCAAACAGGCATTTATTTCATCAGCAGGAGTTGATCGAGGAATCACAGGCAATGTTTGACAAAGCACCACCGAAAAGCTGTTGATTACCACGTAAATCTTACATTGTTCGACTAAATGCTTCTAGTGATTTTTTATTCGCCATTGTACACTCATCCCATAAAATAATTGACGTTAATCGAAGAACTTTGGCATAGCAGAATTTTTTCAACACTGATATGAAACTCAACAATATGTAAGCGATAGTTAGAGAAACGATAGGAGCTGAAGCTTAATTTATTATTTTACAGCTCTGCTTTTTGCATATTCTCTGTTTATAACAGTGTTGAAAGCTTCGGTTTAGTAGCCATTTTTATTATTATGTTACTTCGCCGGTGCTACACAATACCGACGAAGGAGGGCGTTCTGATGTGATTATGGATTGCTATAAGCTGAAGCCGGTATTGTTCAGTGACCAGTGACTATGCCTTCGCCACTGAAACCTGCCGACAACAACCGACGCACAAAGACACACTTATGCACATCAGAAAAATGCGAGATGTTTTGTTTTTTTTTTATAATCTTAGTCTGAAAATGGAGTTGAACACAGGTCTGTTTTGGTTTTGAACGAAAATAAATGCTTTGAAAAAATTCAAATGTAACTCGTGATTCACACACATCAAGTTTACCTGATCAGTTTTTGTTAAATTTTCTTTTGAACCTGCATTTACGTTCGTGCACGAAAACATTTTGCCATCAAGTTTCGGTTGTTTTACAATACTACGGTTAAGGAAAGAAGAGAGAAAGCAAAAAAAAGAAGAGAGAAAGAAAAAAACTTGACGAGTACCGTCATTCCATTGCCCATTCCCATTCTCTCTTCCCCGTTCAGTCAAATACTCAAGACATGACGAGTCAAACTTGATGTGTGTGAATCATGATTAAAAGCAACTTTAAAAGAAAATAGAGAAAAAACGCGGCGTTTATTGCAAGGTGTAAATACGGACTTTGCGAAAAAAAATTAAAACATCCCGCTTGACCACAGCAGACGAAAGTAATATCGCCATCAAACAATTAAGAGAAGTTTCTCGAACAAAACTAATGAGAACTACAATTGTTACTGAAACGAAAAAGAATTTATTGAGCTCACCTTTCGCTCAGTTTATGGCAACAAATTTTTCGATTTCGTGGGTTCGATTATAATATCAATAGCGAATCTTATATAATATCAAAAACGAACTGTGATAATTAATACTTTTTTGGTTTTTGTTTTTGTTTTTGTTTATAGTAAATTCGTCTTTTTTCTCATCATGTTGATCTTTTAAATATTTTTCTTATTTAACAAAATACCCATGTTCGTAAGCGGAAATCTAATACGCCACGTAGACTACGAAGGCACTTTTATAGAAATAAAAAAAATTTTATAATTCCTCTTTATGTACCACTCGGATTTAAAAAATTTCTGCCAATTCAGGGAATGTTTTTATGTCGAGAATTCTTCGCTTTATCGTACATTCGCTTAATACCAAATCTCTGGTCAAGCAATGAATTTTGCAGTAAGCATCGGGTGTTTTTTTTAACTCCATGAGAATTTAAAATGAAAAAACAAACAAAAATAAATATTGCTGGAGTGAAATATTTTTTATCTAATCTGGTAAATAATTTCACGACATTTAATTTTTAGGGGTGCCTCCGTAACGTACATAAGCATGAGCTTATTAATCTGGAGGTTGCAGGTTCGTTTCCCACCTAGACCCTGGGGATTTCTGTAGACAACCTAAAAGCTTCGCAGAATGTGTGTTGTTGTTAAAAACAAAAAAAATAAAAAATTTAATTTCCTGTATGTCTGCCCCGGGTACGAGTTACATGATCCATTGGATCAGTTAAATTTTGACTACTTTTTACTACATATTGGCTTCTAATGTTTTAAGAATTGCTGTTTTATTGGCATAAGCCAATGACATAAAAAGTAATCCAGAACGAATGGCCGACATTTCAGCGTTTCCTTCAATACTTCTTTTCTTGTTGATGAATTCGAATCGAGAAGAGTAAAATTAGTGTGAATACGATGAACACCTGCATGAATTGCATCCCGAACAAATTTATATTTTTCGAAATAAAATTCCACAATTTTGAAGCGTTCTTCTGGCTTAAACGACACATGATGACTTGCCAAACCTTACAGAATAGAAATGTCGCGGCAGTTTGACATTCTGAGCTGTTAAACCAAGGTTAGCGATATCGATAGTTCGCATGAAGCTAAAAAAATACCCTTTATTAGTTACGCTGCATTTTGAGACGAAGAAGTATTTTTAATTGATGTTACTTTTGAAGTTGTAGCTTGATATTGTTATTTAAAAGAAGAATTCATCGGCTCTGAGCTTTTGTATACTAATGTTGTTAGAATTTATTTAAACTACATATGTATATAACTATCTTGATATTGTAATGATACCCCTTCAACAATAAATAAATTGTTATAACTTTTAATTTCTTCCTACGATTATTTTTAAAGAAAGAAGCGTGTCTCTATTTCACAAATGTATATTTTTCTATACCTCTACTAAATTGCTATGAATTCGATTTTCCTGTCAACATTTTCCAAGTATTACAAATTCTGGGAACACAAGCAGTTAATTCTCAAAAACATTAACTAAAATTTAACTTTTTAGTTTATAAAATTATTAGTTCAAGAAAAAACAAAAATGTACAGACATATGTATATAAAATTTAAATATTTAGAAAATATAACTTACGTGCAATCGTTAAATTTTGTAAAATTATCAAAATATAAATTTTGTTTAAAAGTCCTTTGATTAAAAATGATTTTGCCATTGTGATTCCAGAATATTTAATTTTTCCAATTATTAGATACAAGACTTAAATTAATTATTTGCTAAATATTTACGAAATTTTAAACAAATCGTTATTTCTTAATAAAAAATTAATAACCATTTAGAGAGGTACATATATCAATAAATGAGTCGTTTATTTTGAAAGTGGTATAAGTCACTTTTTAAAAAAATCAAGTTAATGATAACATTCATTACTATTTAGCGGTATCTCCGGTTTTTTTTTTTAAATTTGCAATCAAAGCGGATTTCGAAAAAATTTTGCCTGCAAATTTCATTAAAAAAATAGAAGATACCGTTTAATTGAAATCATTATTATCATTAACTTGATATTTTTGAAAAAAAAGTGACTTATGCCACTTTCAAAATAAAAGGCTCATATGTGCATAGTATGTATGTATGTGTAAATTAGTACACTCCACTAATTTGCTTAATTAATGCTTGTTATTATAGTTGTAATTAATTAAAAACTTTGTTCACTAAGAAATAATATAACCAGAAGATTTCCAAAATTTCTTTATAGAGCGTCCAACATATTAACGAAAGATTTCCCTTTGCCACTAGTCTTCGGTGTTTTAGAGACAAAAAAAGTATATTTTCACTGTTTAAAAAACATTTCAAATATCACACTTAGATAATTTAAAATCTTGCGGTAATTTTGTGATACCAGTTAATTTAATTTTCTTTTAATATTTATTCCATAAACGTTCATTGGTACATATTTTTCAGCTGTAAGATGTGTTTGTTGCGGATGGTAGAACGTTATACAACTCGAGTTTAGTCCTCTTCGGGTTTAAATACAAACTGATGAATATAATGATTTGTTTATGTTTTCATCTATATTACTGATTTTTATTTAGCATGCTATCGCACATGTATACATATTTAGAAACATTTTTATCTACTGATAGTTTATGTATATATTGCCAATTACTAAATGTTGCCAGATTTATTTTTAAAATTGTTTTACTCGTTGTATTACAGTGTAAATTTATTAAGATTCATTAAAAATTTATATATTGTATTCTTGTTAAAGTTGTTTGCATGAAAGATCGTATAATGCGGAAATTATAACAAAATACCAGCGATATGTAGAGAAAATTAAATAGTGGAAAGTAATCGTGAATACCCTTATTATTAAGTTGCTGGTCGAACCCAAGGAATGTAAAAATGACATTTTGCATTCATACATAAAGAGCACACCATTTACAAGAGTGCCATTGTTTAAATGGTTTACATACATAAATATTTTTTTTTTTTATCTGGGACCAGCACGTAGGAGACGGCTCCTACACATGCGAAGCATTGTGCTGGAACTATAGGAAAGGGATAGTAGGAGAAACGACAGGAGGTGAAGCTTAATTAATTATTTTTGCAGCTCTTCTTTCGCACGTTCTTTGTTTTTATACTCGTAGCAGTGCCGAAGCTTCGGTTCAGTAGCCATATTTATTATTGTTTTACTTCGCCGGTGCTACACAATACCGACGAAGGAGGGCGTTCTGATGCGATTTTGGATTGCTATCAGCTGAAGCCGGTTTTTTTCAGTGACCAGTTACTATGCCTTCGCCACTGAAACTTTCCGACAACAACTATTTTTAATTTAAAATTTTAGTCTGAAACTGGGGTTAAACCCAGGTCTGTTTTTGGATTCGTAGTCAACGTGCAGACTACCATCCATCGTGCCATCGCCACCCTCATTATGTATGTACATAATATTAAATACAGTAAAAACTCGATTCTTACAAATACTTGCTAATTGAACATTTCAATTCTTGCAACAACAAAATTTTTACCTCAGCACTTCCGCATTTTCTTTCACATGCGGTTTTCCGTGTAGAGTTTTTAGTTCGTTCATTAGTCACTTACAAAATGTGCAAGTGTGTTTCGAATTTTAAATTGAATAAAGTTCGGTAAAGTCCTGCCATAGTATGAAACAGATGAGTTATCGAGTTTATAGCTTAATTGCAACAAGGCAAAGAAAAATTTTACATTGCTTACAATTAAAGAAAAAGCTGATGCTTTAAAGAAATTTTAAAGCGTGGTATTCCTTCAAAGCAATAGTATAATAATTTTCACGTGCCTGGAAGAAGAACTTGGGTGAAGTGCTGCTTAATTTAAAAAAAAAAAATGAAATTACGCCGGAATATGATATACGAGTATATCAGCATATCATATTTCCTCGATATGGGCAGAGCAAAACAATTATTACTTACAGGATGTAGCAACACTCTACAGTAGAGGTGTGCCACATCCTGGGTTTCTGTGATCGTTTAATTTCGTTCAATCAGCAATTATTAACCAGCTCGTTCCAATGTTAATTTCTGAAGGACAGTACGCAAGACATTAAAAGTATTGCAAAAAGGATTTATCTGGAATACATGCGGATGCACTATTTCTTATTTTATAACTGAATTAAAAAAATTGTTTATGACTGCTATAATTTTTTCTTTTATTACAATATATTAAAAGTGAAAAAGTATATAGCCAAACGCGCTCAATAAAAAGAATGGGTCATCCCAGTCAGTTATATAACTCGTTCAATTGAAACCGTTTGTTTGCGGACGACGCAGCTCTACTCCAGAACGTTGGAGGAAGCGCAGTACCGAGTAAAGAAAGTCTGCGAAAAGAAACCCGAATAGGTAATTTCTTAAATCTGACATAAAAAATTAATTCTTGGGACTTCACAAGAGTATTGAACGAAATTATAAAACAAACAAAAAATATATATTTTGCACGCTTCTTAATTTAATTGTACGAAAAACCTCGGCACTTGCAGCAAACTTAACATTTTCCCCGATCCCAGTTTTCATTGGGGAAAAAATCGTATCTACTTCCTTCTTTATCTTCATGTATTTGCTATTTTTAAATTACTCAACTATGTGGATATTAATTATTATAAATAATCAATATTCACATCTCATCCGAAAGAAATATTATTAAAAAAAAACTTGATTTTTAACCATAAATGAAAAATGCTTTCTTTTCTTTTCGTACAGATCAATCATTTACTGTCACATACTCAATTAGAAAACATTTAAATATACTACTTTTGTAAATTTTTTTCCAACAAATTTTTCACTTTTTTCAATTTAATTCTACCATTTTTAAATATTTTCAATGTTACAGAAGGTTTTTTTAAGCAAATGAAATGTTTCTGAGTCAGTGGTTTTCCTTTGCGTTTCCAAATTATTAAAAAGAACTAAAACATCAAGTTGATTTTTTCCAATGGCTCTACAGCGTTGTCAACTTTTAAAACGCACCAAAATTTAAAATATTTAGTTTTGTTGGAAATTTATTTATAATAAAGTTGTTTTAACTCTCCTTTTTATTTGACCTTCTATTTTTATCGTATGCATCGTCTTGTTTTTATAAAATTTTTAATAATTTTGTAATTTTGAACATAGCTGAGAATATGAAAAGAAGGATTCTTACAATTAGTGATAGTGAATTTCATAAAAAGAATTAGAAATATATTAATGGATAATGATTTTCAAATAGAAATAATAAATGGTTTATTTAAAAAATATAAGATAATATCAACAACCATCCCACATACAAATAGCACACGACCCAATTTATATAAATCACTAACATATACATATACCTCAAATATCAGTGAGATTAGCAAAATTATAGAATAGCACATAAGACATCCATCACTTTATACAAGTTATTTAGTAAAACTAGAGATAAAATGGAAAAACTAGATCGCTCTAATTTGGTAAATAAGATACCATGTGGCGGGAATAGTAGAGAAAACTGTGATAAAGTTTATGTAGAAACAACAAAGAACAAATTTAGACTAGAACAGCAGGCCATAAATCAAATAAAAATACACACACATAAATACACAAAAAAATGCATTTACTTCACACTGTGCAAACTTGAATCACTTTCCGAAATTTAATGAAGTAAAAATATTGATAAGAGTGGAATGTTAGAGATAATAAAAGTACCAATAGATACAAGATTTAATTTTAAGGCAGATATAGATAAAATAGCTCAAAATTATAGACATTTAGTTAATAAAAAAATAGGGAGAATTTATTTAATATAATTGTAATTTCAAGTTTTTCTATTATAATTGTTAAATATTTTATATGTAATTTAAGTTATTTTGAATTTGTATGAAAAAGAAAAGAAACATTTTTTTCAAAATACTTTTACAGTCGAACTTCTCTATAACGTAGCAGTTGGGGACCGTCAAATTTCTACGTTATAGCAAAAATTCGTTATAGGGAAACTGCAGAAAATTTTGACTACATTTTTTTTATGTAGAAAATATAATTTTTCTAGTTTTTTGACCTCTTTTTATATTAATAATACTAATTATTTAAGCTTTAGGTCTTTTTAATATATTTAATATTTATTTTGATTCGATATTTCGATACTCCTTTGTGTAGCTTCTTCAGGAAAATTAGTTTTTGTTTATAATGAAAAAATATTTTTTTTTTAAATTCCCAATATAGGAAAAGTTCTTGTCAATGAAAATTCAAAATAAAAATATTAACAGCCATATTCATAAAAATATTAAAAGCCATATTCATATAAATATATTCTGGATTTGAAATAGGTATAAATATTCGATTTTGTATTGAAATTTGTTTTTGAACAAAATCCAAAATAGATTTTTACGAATATGTTACATATAATAAAATATTTAAAAACAATAATTACAATAATAATAATGATAATAATAATAATAATAATAATAATAATAATAATAATAATAATTATAATAATAATAATAATAATAATAATAATAATAATAATAATAAAAATCTTTTTTCTATATCTTTTTAATAATTAACTATATGTTTATAGTTCTAACAATTTTTGTTCTGTCTCTAAATGTAATTTAGAAAATATATTTATTAAGACAAAAAAAATTTTTTGTACATGAACACATTAATTTTTTTCTGATTAATACATACATATGTGACTAAATTGATGCAAAAAATCGATTGCTAAAAACTTCGCAATAGAGAGATTATTTAGTGTGAAAAATTATATTTAGGTCTTAAAAAATTGTACGTTACAGAGAGAACTTCGCTATAGGGAAGTTCGTTATAGGGAAATCAAAATGTATGAAAATACTCACAAAAATGTTGTGTTCACGAATTTTATTTGTTATAGAGAAGATTTCGTTATAGAGAAGTTCGTTATAGAGAAGTTCGACTGTATATACATAAATGATTGACAAAAAAAAATGTTTTTCTTTTCTTTTCAAATAATATAAAATATATTTTTGATTGTTTCAAAATGAATACATATGTATGCGAAAACTTCAGTTAATGTACATAATTATGTGTCTTTAGGCTGATACTGAAAATTGATACCTTTACAGGCAATGAGAAATACATGCGATAGTTCTATACTAAAAAACAAACTAATGGAACAAAAATTATGTAACGAAAAGGACTATTGTAAGTTTAAGATGGTAAATTTCTAACTTCATATATCTAGAAGATAAAAACAATATTGGGGAAATATTTCTCTTATTCTATTTATAGAAAATAATAAATAAAGCTAATAATTTTCATCTACTGACAAACACACACACAGTGGACAAAAACACGAAGAACGCTGATGATGAAAGTGTAGGAACATTCGAAAATGGCATGCTGTTCCGTTCTGCTAGTGTATGTGGCAGTGTAATTTACAGGTGTCAATTTTAATTTTCTGTTTGTTAAATAATTTTATTCAAAAGAATTTACTTTTGCTGATGATGCTAAATACGACCTGCATTACTGAATAATTTTATGCATACGATAAAGTTGTTTTATAATATTATTTTTTGATAACAAAAAAATGCAAACGAAACATAAGAAAAGTCTTTACCAAAAAACTGATAAGAAATTTATTTACATAAGCATAAGGGCATCGATTTTCAATACTAGATACATTTTCGGCATTGGACTCAAATTTTGTAGCTAATGGCGTAATATCATTTCTGAAATAGAATAGAACATTTATAATATTTATTTTCGTAAAATTTCATCATTGTAAGATAATCTGCGCCCTATCTATTCAACTAATTTTATATTGTAAATTAATAGCAGTTTTTTGATACCTATCTTTTTGTTTCACCGTCAATGTTCGAGCTTCTTCATATCTGTAACCCAAGAAAACATACCGTTTTCAGGTGATTTACCAATATAACCCGTTAAAATTTTTGTTTTCAAAAACATTTTTGGTAGACTTCAAGGAATTTTGTGATTATTAGTTTTGGTGCCACCAAAAAGAATGAAAAGCACTAAAAATTAAAAATAAATGCACCGGCCCAGACTAAAAAATTGTTGACGTGAAAATTTTAAAAAACGGTGCAAAAGCAGCGATCAACAGCCCATTCTTAGGGAACAAAATTTTTGTTAGCCCAGCTTTCCCAGAAAAAGACAGATTAAAAGTGGTAAATCGTCAAACAAAAAACCGTGCCAAAATGTTCTACAGTTTTGTAAAAGTGCTAGTTTTTATAACATTGGCGTTTATTAATATAATTAAAAGAAACAGGTTACATTTCAAATATCTGAACATATTTTAAAAATGTTTATCACTTCGGGAATTTAAACCAGTTTGCTATCCTATTTTACACACATACATACATATATCATCAAAATTTACTAAGTACTGTTATACGTATAAATGAGGACAACATTGTTCTGAGTTTGCTTTTAATAATGCGCTATTAATAGAATAAACGCTGTACTTCTGCGTTTAAAAAATTCAAAACTCAAACAAACAATAGAAAGCTTGACAACTATTTAAAACCGTTTGCATTAATGGAATTTTTAGAATTGTTCAGAATAGGATAGCATTCTTCATGGATTTTGGATTTTTTTCAATTTAACTAGCGACAATATAAATTTTAGTTTCCTAGATTTATTTCAACATATTATCTATAGGAAACGTTGACATTTTCGACAAAATAGTAATATATTTGATAAAGACGAGATATTAATTCACTGATTACCAAAAAATTTAGCATATATGAATTTTTCTTTATATAGTAAGACAAAAATTGATATTAATTATATCAGTTTCTGTTGGCAAGCCATGAAATGCTAAAATCTGGCAACATTATATATTTTATCTTTTACCATTATTTTCCCTTTTTCTGTTAACAATAGTATTCTTTATTCTTATTAACTTCACTTCTTCCAGGGTCTCGGGCTTGTTCACGTAAACACGGGACTTCAAAAACCCCCACAAAAAAAGTGTGGAACGGGCAATCTTGCGGGCCTGTGCAAATCGCCAAAATGAGAGATGAGGCGACCCGGGAACGACGCCTTCTGAATATCGGTTGTGGCTCGCGCAGTGTGTGCCGTTGCTCCGTCCTGTTGAACCACATGTCCTCCAGTCCTAATTGTTTCAATTGCGGCAGAAAAAACTCGGTTAACATGGCTCTATAGCGCGCACCGTCCACTGTTGTCGTTTGACCAGCGCCGTCCTCGAAAAAAATGGCCCGATGTCTCCTCACGCGTGAATAGCGTACCATGCAGTCACTTCGTCCTCGAGATTGAGGATGGCTTGGGTGTAGGTTACGCGCCTGTTCACTTATATTCCACATCTGTCTAGTTCACATATGTCAAAACAGATTTCACATTGGGCGCCATTTGCAAAAATAAGAATATTTTCCAATAGGGTGATTTCTTTTGGCCCACCTTGTATATATATGTATATTTAAAACGGGAATTGTTTGGTTTTGGTCCAGACAACGGTTCTCTACTGTAGGAACAACTACAACAATTTCTATATTATTTTATGAACTAAATAAAAAATGCTAAAAGTGCTAACTAATTATGCAAAAATGCTAAAGTGGCAACCCTGAGCAATTTCAGCTTGAATTAGTTTAAAGGCCGGGGCACATAGAATCCGTCATTCGTCATACTTAGACTTTTTCAAATCACATTAACTTACCGACGGATGAGATTGGCACAATGAGTACTTTGTTGACGGATATCAACTCGTTGAGACAACGTTGCCACAAATTTAAAAAAATACAAAAATAAAAAAAAAATACCAGAATATGTTTTATTTTATAAAAATATGTCTTCAATTTCTTCTCAACTAGCCACAAATTTTATAAAAATAAAATGTAGATAAAAACATTATATACATACAGCATTTGAATTTAAAACAAACCAACCCGTGGAAATAATTTCCTATCTATTTTCGATTGATATACTGTATTAATTTATTTTTGTTTCTGCTTGAATTCTTTGGTATAAAAGAAACGATTTTTTTTTTTTTTTTTTTTTTTATCTAGGACCAGCACTCTGGAGATGACTCCTACACATGCGAAGCATTGTGCTGGGAACTATAGGAAAGGGATAGTAGGAGAAACGACAGGAGGTGAAGCTTAATTAATTATTTTGCAGCTCTGCTTTCGCACGTTCTTTAGTTTTTTTATACTCGTAGCAGTGCTGAAGAGCTTCGGTTTAGTAGCCATTTTTATTATTAATTTACTTCGCCGGTGCTACACAATACCGACGAAGGAGGGCGTTCTGATGTGATTGTGGATTGCTATCAGCTGAAGCCGGTATTGTTCAGTGACCAGTGACTATGCCTTCGCCACTGAAACCTTCCGACAACAACTAACACACAAAGACACACTAATGCACATCAGAAAAATGCGAGATGTTTATTTTTATTTTAAAAATTTTTTTGTCTGAAACTGGGGTTGAACCCAGGTCTGTTTTTGGTTGTGTAGTCAACGTGCAGACTATCATCCATCGTGCCATCGCCACCACAACAAAAAGGTGTTAACAGTGTTCCGCAATAAAAGCGGTAAAAAACATGATTTTAAAACTCTACAAGTGAATTATAAAAAAACTTTACAAATTTATTATTATTTAGGATGAAAAAGTAACCATAAAGCAAAAAATATTCACATCTCCACACTAAAAAAAAATTTAACCAATTTTGGTTGAAAATTACCTACAACGGCAACGCTGTTGAATGCTGTCAAAGTACTCAACGTACGTTAAAACTTAAAATTTGCACAACTTTAGGCCTTTGCTTTGAATGTGACAAAGCTGATAAGAAAACGTGTATTTCAACTTAGCTGCCAGTTGAAAAAGGCAAAGAATGACGGATTTTATGTGCCCCGCCCTTAATTTTATATTTTGTCTAAATAAAATTGAACTAAGATGCCAATAGCTTAAATTTTTTCATACAAAGTTGAATTCTTTTTTTATTAAACACAATCTCTGAATATAATTTAAAACACATGTACATACTTAGTTTGACAGAGGAATACAAATCAAAAGATAATTAAATGCTGCAGTACTATCACCTTGTAAAATTTATAGATTTTGGTTTAATATGGTAGCTTTGTTTATCCCCAAAAATTTTTCGTCATGACTGAATAGTGCTGCAAAAGTTTCCAGTAATAATTTTTTTTTCTAGGCAAAATTTTTTTCGGAACAAATTCCTGAATTTAGCTACGCTCAACAATTTTAGCTGCTTTGTATTTGATAGAGATATCTTTAAAAATATAGAAAGAAACTAAAAAAGCTTTAAGGCTCGTTGAGACAAATTTTGTGCGCTTTGCATTTGAGTAGCTGAGATGCAAAACTCTTCCATTTAAAAAATTTAAAAAAAATCTATATAACAATTGATTCCGAAAGTTAATTTGGCGTTTTATTAGAACAAATACACAAATTGTATTGAAGTATGTTTTTATATGACCTAAAATTGCAGTTAGTAACAAAACTGGTTTTTTTTTATCTTGGGCCAGCACTCAGGAGATGACCACTACACATGCGGTGCTGGAACTAGAGGAAAGGATAGTTGTAGAAATGACAGGAGGTGAACATTTTCTTATCTTACAACTCTGCTTTTTGCACGCTTTTTGGTTATTGCATAGTTGAAGCGTCTCTGATGTTAGGGAGGCGTATTCAATTTTGAAGCTTTGTTTTAGTAGCCAGTTTTAAAGTTATTTTACTTCGCTGGTACTACACAACACGAACGAAGGAGGGTGCTCTGATGTGGTTTGGTATCAGCTGAAGCCGGTACTGCTCAGTGATCACTAACTATGCCTTCGCTACTGAAACCTTCCAAAAACAACTGACACAAAGAAGCACTAATGCGCATCAGAAGATATACGAGATGTTTTTATGATTAGTCTGAACATGGTGTCGAACGCATGACTTTTTTGGTTTAGTAGTCAACCTGCCAACTACTTCAGCCATCGCCACCGATTATAATAAATAATTATTTATCCAAAACTATGTATGTACATTAGAATGAACTTTTTTTGTATGGGAAATTTTTTTTTTTGCAAAAAAAAGTGTACCCCCCCCCCCCCTCAAATTGTTCCTTTTTACGCCAATAGTGAAATTCCAAAATCTTAGACTGATTGCCCTACGTTAAGGCGTGGCACATGCCCACTAAAGTGGCTAAAACTGATTTATATGGACTTTTCAAGAGACAAGGCACGAAAATATAAGTAAAATGTGTCATATATGTTTGTAATGTATTATTTTATTGAAATTAACTTACGTTTAATGATTTCATTTGATTTCTCTTTTGAAGTTCTGTTGGCATTCACACAGCAAGACATTTGTCTTCGGCAAATGCTCACGATTTGTTGTTGTTTAAAGTAAAAGTCAACCACGTGGCAATTAAAAAAGTAAAGTGTGTAAAAAGTGAAGTGTAGCTATTTTGAGCTTTGAATCATAGAAACATTATTGCTATAAAGAGAATTGATATTGATGGTATTTGCAAAATGGACACAAGAATTAGTGGAAAAATTTATTTATTAGGATGTGACGAAAGCCAAATTGTTGGATCTAAGCTGCCTTCCAATGGACAAGTTTTGAAAGTTTTGTTTTATAACATGCGCAAACTGAAATTGGATCTTCGTTCAAGTGCATATCTGGTTATCAAAGAGGCCGAAATTTTTTGGAATAAAGCCCGTATTCCAGTTCGTCAACTTGATAGAAGTGTTCAAAAAATTGAAGCTTTATATCACCAATGGAAAAATCTGCAAAAAACGTGCAAACGCAGCACACCACTTCAAAAAAGGCGAGAAGATGAGTTTATTAAAAATATGAACAACTTATTTGACATTGCGCACGGAATTGCGTTAGATTTAATTAAAATAGAAGAAGATAAAGAGTTTTTGAAGAATCAACGTAAAGAAGGTAGACCTGCTGCAATGGTGGTATGCGATCGTTCATTATTTGAAAAAGAAAAGCGAAGAAATATTCGTATTGAGAAAGAGGTAATGCGAAAAGAAAAGCAGGGCGAAGAACAATTCCAAGTATTCCTGACAGCGAATGATTTGAGTGACAATACAGAAAAACTAATTGATGAATACGATAGTGATGATAATACTGATGAAACTGCTAACTGTAACTCTCAACAAAAAAACAGAAAACGAGGAATGAAACATTTTATCACTTCCAAGCTTGTTGCGACCTTAGACAAGTGCAAGGTATGTGACAGGGACTCAGTACGTATTCTGATAGCTGCGGCTATGCGGCATGGAACATGATATCAGTACATTAGTAATCAGTAAGACATCGATTCGGCTTTGCGGTAAACAATTTCGTTCGGAAGCTGCTTCAAATCTGATGATGGATTTTAAAAGCCAAGATATAAATCAAATTACGGTACATTGGGATGGAAAAATTTTACCATCGATCACAGGAAATGCAAAGGTGAACAGATTACCAGTTGTGATAACAACAAATGGCATTGAACATCTACTTGGAGTACCTGCCCTGTCAGCTGGTACTGGAAAAGAACAGACAGACGCCATACTCAAACTATTAAATGAATGGAATCTAACAGAAAAAGTATTTAAAAACAATTTCTTATAACAGTAAATATAAACAACATTCTTTCCAAACAAGGTACAAGCTTTATGTTTTGATACTACAGCGACAAATACAGGTAGATTACAAGGTACTTGTATTTTATTAGAACAACACCTCAATAGAGAATTGTTATATCTCCCTTGCCGTCATCACATATATGAACTGTTGCTGAAAAGTGCTTTCGTGAAATATCATTTAAAATTAAGTGGACCATCATTAGATATTTTCCAACGTTTTAAAAAAAATTTACCCAAAATCAATCAACAAAAATTTGCAAGTGGAATGGTGGATAAAAAAATAAATCTTGCGCTTAACAAAACTGAACAAGACCAATTAGCTCAATTTGCTCATAACTATGTCACTATACAACATCCCAGGGCAGACTACAAGGAGTTATTGGAATTGAGTCTTATATTTCTTGGTCGAAACACAGAGCCTGTAAGGTTTAAATCACCTGGAGCTATGCATCATGCCCGATGGATGGCTAAAGCGATATATACGCTTAAGATTTTTCTTTTCCGCCACCAATTCTCAATGTCATCAGATGAGGCAAATGCTATACAAGATATAAGTGTGTTCATTTTGAAAATTTATTTGAGACCGTGGATTGAAGCGCCAATTACCGCGAAAGCACCCTTAAATGATTTAAATTTTATTAAAAATATTGAATATGAATTGAATGAAATAATAAGCAATGAAGTAACGAGCAAGTTTTCGAATCACTTGTGGTACCTGACACCAGAAGCAGCAGGTCTTTCATTTTTTGATAATGCTGTAGACGTTGGAGAAAAGAGAAAAATGGTAGAAAATCTCAAAGAAGAACAAAATAATGAGAAAAAAAGAATAGTAACCAACATGAATGAATTGAACCAAAAAAATATTTCAGATTTTGTTACTAAAAAAACATTGAGCTTTTTCGAAAGTATTAATATTGAAACTAACTTTCTAAAACTTGACCCTTCCAAGTCGTACAATGAATCCGAATTTCAAAAGGGAATGAATATTGTACAAAACCTACATGTTGTTAATGATACTGCAGAGCGTTTTGTAAAACTAATGGAAGAATATAATGCAGCTTTATCAAAAAACGTAGAAGAGAAACAATATATCTTGCAAACAGTAACTGATTATAGGAAAAAGTACGGTAGCATTAATAAATCAGACCTTTGCGATTAAGTTTAAATGTTTATCAAGAATAGTAATCATTAAACGTAAGTTAATTTCAATAAAATAATATATTACAAACATATATGAAACATTTTACTTATATTTTCGTGCCTTGTCTCTTGAAAAGTTCATACAAACCAGTTTTAGCCACTTTAGTGGGTATGTGCCACGCCTTAACCTAGGGCAATCAGTCTAAGATTTTGGATTTTCACTATTGGCGTAAAAAGGAACAATTTGAGGGGGCGGTACACTTGTTTTGCAAAAAAAAAAATTTAAGTCCAGTCTAATGTACATCTTCCATAAAAAAACTCATTGGTTTTACCCTTTCTGTTTGAGATAATTGCAGAGATCTTGATATTGAAATTTATAACTTCTTAAAATTGCATTTTCTATATATGATTGGAAAAGTGCTGCAGCTCATGTAGTGAAAGCACCATGTTAACTACATTTTAAGTTCAAAGCAAATGATCATAAAAAACAGGAAAAGACATGATAACTCTGAAAGGGCAGATTAGTTACAGAATAAATTTTTATAGTCCTAAACCATTCCTGAAATTAGCAATGTACATTCATGACAGTGTTCTAATAATTTTTTAATGTGTATTAATGTATTTATGTGCGTACTAAATCTGAAAATGAAAAATATGTTGAAATCCTTATAACCAACCACTTTGGACAAAATTGGAACTATAATAAAGACTTGCAATTTTATGTTTCGGTGTTGGAGTACCATAACATTAATCATGGCACATGGTACACTGAACATTTCACTTTATCTGTTTAAAAAATCAAATTTTTTCTCAAAATTTAATAATAAAGCTTTTATTAGGTTTTTTCCAGATTTTAATAAATAAATATAATTTTTAAAATATATATTAAAAATTGTATACGAGAAAACTTTGCTAATTCTTTGATAGCAATAGTACTTTGGCCTGCTATGGTCATGCGGGTAGCAGTAAGATTATCCAAATTGGTTATCAATACGAAATATTTGTAAAATAGTGGGCGTAATTCATATATTTCTTTTCACAATAAGAATAACAAATTAAATTAGTAACCACTTTGTGTGAAAATATATTTTCTTTGATTAGCCATGACAGAGTATAACACAAGAAGACTCATTAAATTAAGACCAACCAACCACAACATCTTTGAATACTAGTAAAATGTACTCGTAAATATCTACTTACATCTTTATTTTATATTTACAAGGTGTAGAATATTCGAAATGCTTTAAGGCCGCATATATCCTTTTGTATATACATATATTTTTTATATCGTACATTATTTCCTTATGACATTACAAACATTAATCCAACATTAAATCGTAAATTTGTTCTATAAAAATATACGATGGCGTTAAATGCATCCACTAAGTTAGTTAGTCATACAAATAGAACAACACGAATACATATATGTATATTAAAAAAAAAAAACGCTACATACTATTGCAGTGACGAGTATGCAGAGAATGAATGGTTGGATGGATGGATGGATGAACTTGTCTAAACGGCGGTGGTTCATTGAGCGTTCTTTTTCTTCGTTTGTTTGTGTGTTTGGTTGCTGGATTTTTGTTGCTTTTTGGTCATTTCTTATGCTTGGACACGAAACATATTTTTAAATTACAAATTATGTTGATTTTATTTTTTCCTTCTTACACTCTAATGGCAGATAGTTGTTCGGTAGTTTTGTTTTCTTTATATGGATGAATATTGTTTTTGATAGAATATTTGCTTCGTGTCTTGTTTTCTTAGTTGGTTTTAGTGTTTGTGAGGAAGTTTTGTTACTATGCAGTTGACTCTGTTCATGCAGGATATTAAACATTGCTTAAGTATGCTTTAATTTATTTTTATATGCAAGTGGGATACTTCGTGTGGGCGAGTGTGAGTTAACATTATTGTATTTGATTTTCTGTCCATGGCATTCATTCTCATTTAATGGGGTTGTAAGATACTGGCCAATAATTTTATATTTATATTGTATGGAGGGTTTCTTATTTTCTAACAATAACAAACTTAATGTTAAAAATATTAAAACATTGTGTAACACTGTCATGCTAATAATAGAAGTTAATAGTTCTGTATCATTTATCCTTCCATGGTTTTGTTTTTAATGGTTTATCAAATTTACATACAGAAATACAGAACTGAGAAGAATTTTTTACTAAATAAAGATGAAAAGATGTCTTTATGTGCAAACAATTTACGAAATATAAAATACAGGAATGTTTTAAATTTTAAATAGATTCCATATTGAAAATCTACTTCGCCGCCAATTTCACATTTTTCATTACCTAAACTGGAACCCATGCCACTTTTTGACCTCGTAAACACGTCCATAATGATCTTGTGTTTGAAGCATAGGGCTCAGCTGTTTCTCTGTGAACAACAAGTAAAAAAACGACATTCAAAACCAATGGACAAACAACATTTAAACCAAGAGAAGTTTGTACGAGTAGTTGTACGGGCAGTCAACTAATAAAGTTTTAGCAAACCATCTGTTTGTCGGTGAAATTATTAGTTCTGTGTGATGTGTTGATGATAAAACCCATTATCAATAAGAAAGAAGGGAAGAATATATTTTGAACATGCAACATTTTACGTCCCATAAGACATAGAAACATATAAAAGTACATACATATACACACACACCTCATACGATTGAAACTGTACCATAGTAAATATGTTTTCAAAAATGGAGGGTCGATGTTGTATTAAAATAAACCAAAGTATCTACTTTGCAAATTTTATACCATTGATAGGCAAATTAATTTTTTTTGATTAACACAACACACACGAAATCTATATGTTCTATGGCTATGTAATCTATAATTCGTATATATTTAAAAAGCTCTTTTAGTTGATCAACTCTCGTACATACATTTACTAATACATTTGAGACAACATCAGCACTAACTGTGGCTCCTGTACAAGACATTGTACCATCAGCATCAAAAGAAACATTATGTGATGAGTAGCATGCAATCAATTACGTGACTTTTGATGTATTTTCAAATTGGTGCACGTAGTGGCTTTTGCCTTGTTTTCCTTTTTAATATTTAAAAAAAAATTAATAAAAGAACTCAAATATATTATCAATTTTCCTACATGAAAAAAAATCGTACAAATGTATGTTCAACACAAGTTACACAGTCATGGAATATTCTCAAAAGCTTTTAGGGCTATCTACCAAGTAATTATGGCCTACTCGTATTTGTAAATTCATGTAATGGCCAGACGTGGCGTTGCTACCTCATATAGCATACATCGCTATGAGATATAGTGATTAAAATAATTTAGTTCAGAGCAATCAAAAACAAATAGAGCACGTTAGATAGCACATTCACTAACAATCCACAATCCGAACAATCCAAAATGAACTGTTCTTTTATCATCAGAAAATTTTAAGGTTTTAATGGAAAGAGCGAGTGATACCAGGTAGAACACAGCTACATACAAATTTACTACAATTATTAGATCTGTCATAGCGCTGGCAAAATAGTGTTCGATCGGTCGTTTGGTAGACGTGTAGAACTTTCCTGTTCTGATTATTGAGAAATTAAACGCCAGGGCTTTGTCGTCTTTGTGGCCGGACGTCATTAAAACTGTTTTTTTTTTCGTATTAAAATCCCAAAAAAAAAAATCTGACTTAAGTGCTTTAACTAAATAATTTCGTAATTTTCCTATTTTCCTATTTTCCTCAGTTTAAGAACTAAATACCTACAAAGCAAAGATCACTAGAGACACAGACAAAGAACACCTTAAATTAAATCATTTTTAGACGTATATACATATGCAAGATTATCATTTAAATCGTACAAGTACACGTAAATCTGCTTTTACACTGATAGAAAAACCGTCATAACGATTATGTAATGTGACAGCAATGTTATGTCCAGTGTCATCCTTTTTTGTGATGTCAACCTTTACATCAGCTGGTCATCAAGTCCAACGATGAGAGTTATGTCATCAATGTAATGAAACACCGACATCAGAGAATTTATTTCCTACTACTACTACTAGCTGTTAGGCTGAGTTTGGTTTTGTAGTCAACGTGCTAACAACTTCAGGTAACGCCACCTTTTTTGTACTTATATATTGTGAGTAAGTTATACTCCCTTCGCTCACATCCATTTTGATGTTGATTACAGATCTGATGACTATGTGTGTCATCAATAAGATAAAAAGGTGTCTCATGATCGTGTGCTTCGATGTTTTTTCTATCCATGTACTGTGTTAGTTTTTAAAAATTTTTAAAAAGATTTTATTATTAGCTCTGTCCTAGTATTGATGATGACTGTACATCATTGCAGTGTTACGTTTTCTAACTTTCTACAAATGCGTTTAAACATAAAAATAAAAGTAAAGCAACATAATTTGTGTTAAAATACACTGTTTACTTTTTTTTTATTCATATTATACATTTTTTGATATATATTTATTAAGCCTGAGGTCTTTTTTTATTTTATTTTGTTTTTACTATTCGATATTTCGTTAACAACTTATATTATATTATATTATATTTCAAAGAATTATAATTTCCTATTATTCCTGATGATGTTAACAAGCTGTTAACGAAATATCGAATAATAAAAACAAAATAAAATAAAAAAAGACCTCAGGCTTAATAAATATATATCAAAAAATATAATAAAAAAGGTCAATTAATAATATAATTATTTACATATTATACATTTTAATAATATACAAAAATCCTACGAAGAGATTTGTCAAAGCATTGATGTCAGAATTTTGAAAACACATTTTTCTATAAGTGTACGCGAATTCGATTTAATGCGATTTCACTTAAAATTTAATTCACTTTTTATACAATTGGATTTAATATAATGCGGTCTACAAATTATGTATTTTTATGAGAAAACCCTTGGTTTATACCAGATTCGGAGGATTTTCAATTAAATACATAATTGACAGTATTGGAAATCGTGTGGTACGAAAAACTCAGCACATTCAAAGCAGAAGATTTTCATTATTTATTTGATGCTGCCGCCAACCACCATCTATTAATAGACAACTGTCAATTTTTGGAAAAGCTGCATCATTTATTTTATGTTTGACAGCTATTAAGATAAGACAAGCTCGTGAATTTTAACAAAAATGGAAACAGTAAAACACACAGTGTGTGTGTGTGTCATTAAGACACAATCATGACGAGTTTTTGCGCCGTTATATAACCGTGGAAGAAATATTGAACCAGCACAATACCAATACAATAATGAAAACTGTATGTTTCACCGGCTGAATATGAAGATCAAAAGAAGGCGAAAGTGGGTCCGTCAGCGACCAAGGTCAGTTTTTGTGGGATGCACGCGGGGTATCATTCACATAGATTACCTAGAGAAGTATAGAACAATCAGCGTGCAATATTATTCAGACCTTTTAGACAGATTCAATATCAAGACATCAAGACAATACACGAGTGCACACGTGTGTAGTCCGTAAGGCAAAAAACCATAAATTGGGCTACGAAGATCTACGCCAGCCGTCATCTTCTCCAGATTTAGCATCCTGCAACTATTTTTTCTTTCAAACCCGAAGTGGTAAAAACTGGATGATAAAAGATTTGGGTCGAATTAAGAAGTCATAACCCAAACAAACAACTATTTTGATGACCTTGAAGAAACCTATTATTTGGAAGGAATCGGAAAATCGGAAATACGCTGAACTAAATTTTTTGATCTAAAAGGAAATTATGTTGAACAATAAAATGAAAATAAGCTTTTTATTGTTAAAAAAAAAATTTTTATTCACAAACATTTATAATCACATATCTTCGTCAGGATTTTCGATTCACCATGTCCAAATTTAAAAATGTCCTTCTTAAATTTTTTTTGCTGACAACTCATTCATTTCATCTTTATTAATATATTTTACTTAGCATATAAATTTATATTTTCGAGATTTTATCTATAGATACTACAGCGAATAATTTAGATAAAAAAAACTTGGTAACAATTTTTAAAATTATAACATTATTCAAAGGAGAACAGGTAAAATCTTTTATGAAAAGAGTTATAAATTTAAATATAGTTAGAAAGTATCAGGTATACCATGAAATTATCCGAGGATAATACATGCATACATGTCACTTTCAATTTAATGAATTCTGTTTTAAGTTGCAATTAAGCCAATTGTATGCATTCTCTTAACATTTGAGAAGAAGAATTTTGAATAGATTCGTGGTATTTATGGTTAAGTTTTTTTTACGAAATCGATAATTAATTCATATCCAGTTTCGTAGTGGAGAAGTAAAGTTGAATATCTCCAATTTTTGTTGTTTATTATTTTAAGACATTTATTTTGAATAATTTGTAGTTCTTTCAAATGTGTCTTTGCTGCATTATACCAAATAGAACTTACATAACTCAAAGTTGGTCTTATAACGATTTTGAATATTAAGTTTTTGTTCTTAAGGTTAAGTGTTAAACGTTTACTAAGAAGTGGCCACAAACTTCTGATAGTTTTCATAGATTTTTTACAGATTTCACCGATGTGTTTCCCGAAATTAAGTTTCTTATCGAGGCAAACGCCAATATATTTGACTTCGTTTTCAATTGTCAGGATCTCATTTTGAAAATTTAACTGACGACTTGGTAATCGTTTGGGGCAGTTGTTGTAAGGGAATATAATAGCCTCAGTTTTAAGAGGGTTTATTTTTATTTTCCAGTTATGAAAGTATTTGTTACATGGAAAAAATCCTTTTTCCATTTTATTTAACAGTGCTTTAGTTAGTTTACTAGACGTTAAGAGAGCAGTATCATCAGCATAATAAGCGACTTTCACGTAAGATGGTAGACAGAAATCCGATGTATAGATTGAATACAATAATGGAGATAATATTGAACCTTGTGGTAGTCCAGCAGTGATTTGTTTCTGAGACGATAAACTTTTGTTAATAGCTACTACAAATGTTCTATCAATGAGAAAATCAGCAATAAGCCTGCACAAATATTTTTGTATGTTGGCTTGTAGAAGTTTATAAACAAGACCGTTGTGCCAAACGGTATCAAAAGCCTTTTCAACGTCAAGAACTATTAAGCCTGTAGATTTTTTAATTCGTTTGTTAGACTTTATTATGTTTGCGATACGATTTATGTGGTGAACTGCGCTATGTTCTTTCTAAACCCAAATTGTTCGTTTGCTATTATAGATGTATTTTCAATAGAACTATGAATTCGGCTTAGATGTGTCTCTGGTTACCCAGAGTGCGGTAAGGTATTTGGGCGTCAGACTCGACTGTAGGCTGACTTACTGGGCCCAAATACGGCATGTGGCGACTAGGGCGGCGAAGATGACTGGCATGTTGAGCAGACTCATGGCGAATGTCGGAGGCCTGACACAGAGCAAGAGGAGGCTGATTATGACGGTCACAAAGTCGATCTTGCCGCATGGGAGCGAGATTTGGGGAAATGTACTGGGTGAGAGAACCAAACGCAGGGTATTCGAGGCGGTACAGCGGACGGCGGCCCTTAGGGTTGCTTTGGCTTACCGCACGGTCTCGGGCGCTGCGGTCATGGTGATATGTGGGGAAATACCCATAGACCTCTTGGCGCGCGAGCGGTAGGAGGCTTGGAACTCGAGCGGGGAGGACCCTGGTGTTGGTGCTATTGGTCTGAGACCCCAAACTGTCCGGCGATGGCAGGACAGGTGGACCGCGGACACGGTCGGCAGGTAGACGGCGAGGCTCATTCCCTGCGTGGAAGTATGGATTCGGTGGAAATTTGGGGAAGTTAACTACTTCCTGACACAATTCCTCTCGGGCCACGGATACTTCCGAAAGTACCTGTACCGGATGGGCAGGGCAGATGGTCCCGACTGCATTTACTGTGGTATTACGGATGATGATGCAGAACACACTTTCTTCGACTGCACCAGGTGGCATACTGAGAGAGGTGCAATGGCGCAGCGGTTTGGCGGGTTCGCTCCTGCCACCGTGATAGGGAGGATGCTCGATTGCGAGGACAATTGGGACGCTGTGGCGTAGTACGTGGGATACGTTCTGCGGAGGAAGAAGAGGGACCTCGATGCGCTGCTGCATAGCGGGGCCCCCTCTGACGGGGACCAGGCGATACGGGCCGGGGCCATGGCGCCGGCTGCGGACTTGGCGGACCCAGACGTGGGTGAGTGAGAGTGGTCCTGATTGGGACGTGGCTCTGGGCCTTCCCGAAGTAATGCGGAAAGCGGTCCCGGGGAGGAATCTACCCAGAGGATGGAATTTTTTAGTGGCAACACCACTCGACGCAGATGATGACGGTCTCTGTAAGTGCGAAGGCAGGGTTACCTCACACGGCAAAAAAAAAAAAAAAAAAAAGCTTAGCTTAAATTTAGTAGTGCATGGAAGACCTTTTTCTGATGGGCTATTCATCAAAAATATTCTGATAAAGACTTTCGAAAAGTTAAATTATTCTACAGATTTTATTAAATCTGTTCCTTTGTCCCGCAGTACTGTAGTTAGGCGCACTACACAAATTGGAATGTCTTTAGAACATAATATTGTTGAAAAATTGAAAGACTGTGAATTCTTTTCAATCTGTTTAGATGAAAGTACCGACATTAACGATGTTTGTGAACTAATAATTTGCATTCGTTGTGTAGATGCCAATTACAACGTTTTTGAAACAATATTAACCCTTGAAAGTTGTTGTGCAAATGTAACAGGCAAGTTGTTGTTCGACATTGTTCATGAAAAAGTATATTCAATGGTAGACACAAACAAGTTTGCGGCAGTTTGTACAGATGGTGCTAGCGTCATGACCGGCAGAAGTGAGGGGTTTGTCGGACAATTACAAAAACATGGATTCTCAGTTCATAATTTTCACTGTGTAATCCATCAGGCATAGAGGCAGGTAGAGTTTTTAGAGCAAGAAAGTATATATGTATATATGCGAAGTACAACTACTAAAAGATTATGAATGCACCTTAGATTTAGCATTTTTGTCAGATATAACAAACTTTTTAAATGAATTTAATTTAAAACAAGGGAAGTCAAGGGAAGGATAAAAGTATATTTGATATATGTGGAATTCTATTGGAATTCAAAACAAAATTATTTTTGCTGCTAACAGATATTCGATCTGATGATTTTTCTAGTTTTACGAAAACTTCTCTTATTTATGACAAACAAAATTATGCTAAAAAATTTGACCATATATCGCTATTAGAAACCCTTTTTTATAATTTCCAAGACCGCTTTAATGATTTTGAATGTATACAGCCCTTGGTTGATGTATTCAAAAACCCTTTAAGATGTGATATAAGCAATTTAAATTTACAAATTCAATCAGAGCTAATAATACTTAGATCTGAGATAAAAGATTTCGATAAAATTAGAAGTCTAGAGTTTTGGAAAAATTTAGATGTTGCGATATGTCCCCAGCTCAAAAAAATGTATTTAAAATATTTATCATTTTTTTCCACTACTTACTTATGCGAACAAATATTTTTAGACATGAAAAACGTTTGTTCCAAACAGCGAAATAAAATGACCTCGTTGAATTTAAAAAATATTTTATTAATTCGCAATTGCCATGCAAGTATTAATATGGAATGTTTAATTTAAAATTTTCAAAGCGATTTTAAAAATTATAATGAGGAATGACAGATGGTTAAACTTTTTAGTCTAATATTTAAACCCAAAAAAACAGTTTTATATGAATTTATTTTTGTTTTTTCCCGCCCAAATAAGTGTTCTAAAATTATTTATTGAAATTGATAACTGCTATTTATCTTTTTCTTAAAATTTAAATTACATTCATTTAATAAGTTGTATATAGCTGGCATTTTCTTTCTTATTTGAAACGTTTGACAGTATGTTTGCTGGGCAAATTCTCTCACCAATACCCCCTCATTTAATTTTTGGACACCAATGGTTTAAATCCTCAATTAAATATTAAACAACTTATACAGAAGAAAATTAAACAAACAAAAAAAAATAAGCCGCGTAACACACATACTTGAACACGAGTAAATTTTCTCGGCAGTCCAATAGCAAGTCAGACTTTCATTGATAACACTGTTTCTTAATAGTTCTTTTGAACCTAGACGTACAGATATATTTAAACTTGTTTTATAACTATTATTGGTTGTCGTTTAAACTTACACTTAGTACCGTAAATAAGTGTGTGTGTGTGTGTGTGTGTGTTTATGTATTAGTTTAAATGCGTGTGTTTACGGTTGTATTAGTTAGCACGATACAAACAGGATACACGATTAGTTTATATTGCTTTCCAAGCAATATAAAATGATTGCATTGAACTTTTCTGTCTTGCAACTCATAAGAGTATAATGCTCTTAATAGGACTGCATGAACAGTCATCCAGAACAAATACCAGCGCAATTATACACATACCTACATACATATGAGTAAATGCATAAAAGTCATATTCCTAAGAACACCTTACACGTAAAATCAACTTAAGTAAACAATAAAATAACAGCACTACGGCTACCAATACCACTGTAAGTGTAACTGCTGCTGTGACTAACTTTAGAATACAAGTACAAACGTCTATTCTAACATTTAGGTTAAAAATTTTTTTCCACAGGGATGCACGTGTATGAATGTGTATTTAAAGTAACCATACGATAACCGTGTACAGGAAACTATTTCATATAAAAAGTTGAGAAAAGTATAAAGAAAACTTGTCCTCTTACGGGTATATAAAACTAAACGTTAGAAATAACGTTTTGCTATACTAAAATATTTGTGTAGTTTTCTTATTTCATTTTTGAAAATAAAACGACCCGCAACTTATCTTTTGCCGGCTTGAATTGCAACCAGGTCACATTAACTTATCTTTAAAGCGTTTTCTGGCAGCAAAAGTATGAGTGAACGGGAAAAAAATCAGCAACTTCAAATTATACCAAATACAAAAGAAAAAAACTACTACATTGAAATTGTACATGAATTTGCTAGTGATATAAACAGAAATGATTATGAATATAGTAAAATAGAAAATGGTTTTCTCTAAAACTAGAAGACTATTAAATTCTGTTTCGGCGTACATAAGTACTCGTACAATGTGATTATGAATGATCTTTTTGTGTATTTTTTTTAGTGAATCCTTTACGCAGGATTTATTAATGATTAAAAATAGTTGTTGAAAAAAGCTGACAGTAGCGTGAATGCGAATATGCTATGATTTTTTGCCATGGAATGTTTGATCTCAGCAAAGAGTTTCGAGAAGTTTCTTTCTCAAATCTAAAATCCATATATTTTGTTATTGTGGTAATGTAATATGCATGGCATTTGCAAAATTCCTACATCTACAAAGTTTGAAAAGGGACTTTGCAACGAAGAGGGAGTGCCGCTAGTAATTTGAAAAAAAAAATTTAATTTTTTACTCCTGTCATTTCAAAAAAGACGAATTTTGAGTCCTTTGTTAAAAATGTTTTGCCCTTCTGTTCTGGATTTAATTTAGTAATAAACCCACCACTTTTACAGGCAAAACGTAATTTGGCTTAGCACTCTGTTTTGATTATAGTTTTATCGATTTTCTGATAGAAAAGCAAAGGTATGTTAATATTTTTGTATTAAAAGTTTTATTAACGAAGTATCGACATTGCCGCATCTATCATTCATTCAGAAATGCCAATAAAAGAACTTCTTGGAATTATACTCGTCGTTCGAAAGGTAATACGTTACTAAATTGTTGGAGCGGAAGCCTATTTAAAACAAAGCATAACATTATTCACAAATGAAATAATTCGTTGAACAAACCAAATGTGAAATGTGTATATTTCAACTGGTAACATGATTCTCTAGCAAAAAAAAAACACCATAAATTTGTTCGTACCACTGCTGGGTCAAGCATAACTAATTAATAACATTTGTATTTATGATATGAACAACTTTTTTAAATAATTTCAATTGAAACTACAGTGCTGTCGGGATATAGTTAACACTTTGTATTTCGAACTACTAGGTATAATGAACTTTTTACTTTTTACATTAGTGACTATAAACAGTGAACTGCACAAACCTCTATAAAGTGAACATATTCTTTTACGCAAAAAAATTACAGAAACAAGCGTACCTGCAGTGTCTGTAGTCAAGCAGGTAAAATTTTTAAAAGGACAATTCAAAACAATTGAAAACAATACTCGTGATTTTGAAAACATTTTCGTTTTACATAACTTTCGTAAAAAAATACAGTCTGAAATCGCCATTGTGTCTATGAGCTGTAAGTTCATCTTGGTGGAACCATATATCAGATTTATAGAGAAGTATCGGATGTAAAAAATTTTCCAACATGGTCCGATGTACAGGCCGGTAGACAGTTTCTCGTTCCCCATCATTATTTTGGAAAAAAAAACCAAGATGGACACGAAACTGTGCATTTGCACTGCTGTAGGATTTTGGGTACCCCAAATTCGGCAGAGCGGTTTATTACCATATCCATTTAAGTCAAAATGTGATTCATCGCTCATTATGATTATGTCCAAACAGTTGTCATTTTATCTCGCAACCAATCTCGTGAACAATTTTTACACGTTGTTGTCTTGAGTACGATGACATTAAAAATCTTATTTAATTGTTCGCTACCCAATTAAACAAAAAGCTGTAAAAATCAATTACTTTAATCAGAAAATTTTAATGTTTCATTCGTCCCAGTGTGCATAAAACAAAATGAAATTATAATTAAATTTTATTCTTCAGACAGAGACTTTTTTAAAACACAATTCAGTTCTTCTTGAACACATTGTCAATTTTAAGGTATCTATGCTCATTTGTCAATGCAATTAATTCTAGTAAGTTTAGTTTTAGCACTCTACAATAAAACTGATTAGGGAGTACTTAAAACGCTTTTGCTGCTGTTGTATCGAGACAATCGCAAACCAAATGTACTTTTTCAGAAAGATCTGCGGGAAATGGGTACAGTTAATAGTGTCCGGTACAGGGCCAACGCTACTTTATGAGAAGATATATTTTTAACAGAACGATACAAGATGTCACACAACGTGCAGCACAATTGATGTAGGCTCACTTCACAGTGGCCTTTAGAAGCGCAGCGACGATAGAAGCTATATATAGATATATCAAGAATATTGGGCTATATCAATGCTAGAAGGTGTTCGAGTGAACGTTATATTGAACAAAGCGATTTCTGTTGTTTATATTAAGTTTTGTAAGAAAGATGGATTCAAAAGATGTCTTCTTTATGTCATTTAAAAATTTGTTTATAAAAATAAAAGGAATACATGAAATAATTTATTTTCTTAATTTTATTATATAATACATATGTATTTATTAATTTTATTATTTATTATATAACTTAAAACACAAAAATTTTACCAAATAATCGCAAATTCATAAAGAAAAATAATTCCGAAAACTGTTTTTTAAATTCACCAATTCATGATGGAAAAACAAAAGAAAAGAACTTACAACGTGCTAGAAAACATTACACAACCTGCTTTGTAGCACAAACTTACTCTCACATTTTTTTAGGAAATGCATAAGATAAACATATGCAGTGGATTTTACCACCATATACAGCCATCTCATATTTGAACTTCTAGCGGCCACTCGGAATCGGTTGGCTTTGCAGGACATCCTTGCAACTTCTCCCCAAGTTTAACCCATTCAAAGCAAATTTGCAGCATTCGAAACAGTTTTTAAGCACAGAAAAATTAATTTGGTAAGAAATTATGAAATAATTAAAAACTAAATATTTTTTCGACATCGCTATCTTTCTAACCATTTGACCAATAAACTTCTTAAGACTATAAATTCAGTTTTGGAGTTATTAGAAGAAAAAAAGAATTTTTAAAAAGTTTTCGTCAACCATATCTCTCGAGCGAATTACCCGATTTTAGTTAAATTGGCAGCAGTCGACGTTTCTTTTTGAGGTTAACAGCTGACTAGATTTTGAACTTGATCTTTTAATAGGTTAAAATTTATTTGAAAATAAAGACATTTTCGAAAATTTCATTATAGTAAATTATTGAAATCTACCGCAACGAATCGGTTCATCATCTCACGACACCAATATCTTTCGAATGGGGCACATTTCGTTCCGATCCTTTAACCATTTCTTAAGTTAACAGATGTTTCCATGCCTCCAATGTGAAGTTTGAGGGTTAGATTCCCGCCTAAACCCTGGGTGTTTCCGCAGACAAGCTATAAGGGCATCGCCGAATGTGTGTTGTTCAACTAACTTCTAATTTGCAACTGATCAGTCTTAGATATCGTCATAACTGTATGCTAATAATGTTCCATTGCATTTTATATACATATCTTAATCTGTGGAAATAATAATTTTGTAAAAAGAAATATTATTTTACTTTGTGAATTGTATTACATATTTAGTGTGCAAGGATTTATGGCCCACAGACCTAAAAAATAAATAAATAAAGTAAATACACGTACCCACGTACATACATATATATATATATATAAATGTACATCCATACTGACCGATAATTGTGAAAATAGTCAGAATCGCCTCCCAGTACCTCAAACTGTTGTAATATCATGAATACTAGATTTTTTAAAATTAGTGTCAAAGCTGTAACGGCTTCAGCTGTATCCACTCCACAACGCCCTCCTTCGTCGGTGAAATAAAATAATTACAGAAATGGCTACTAAAAACAAAACTTCAAAATTTAATACGTCTCCTTGACATCAGAGATGCTTCAACACTGCATGAAAACAAACAACATGCAAAAGCAGAGTTGTAAGATTGTGAAGCTTTACCTCCTATCATTTCTCCTACTATCCCTTTCCTCTACTGCCACCACAATGCACCGCATGTATAAGGGTCATCTCCTGAGTGCTGGTCAACTACCGGCAAGTTATAAAATGTGCGATGAACGTATAATCTCGTGTAATGAGTCTTAGAGCCTATTTCACCAATTATATTTAAATATCAATTCATATTTAAATGTCGATTTTCATTTTCATCTAGATATACTCATTGAATATTTAAATACTGTTTAAGTAGCCAGCACTCTGCATTTAAATATTGATTTTGCAACAGCATGAAACAGCTTTAAAAAAGCTTTTAAACAGCTTTTTAAAAAGCTGTAAGTTGACGCTATCATATTAAATATCAGAGCGTTACCATACTTTCTTTTGTTTCATTATTTCAGTTGGTGAAAATAAAATTTTTTTAAACATACTTTAAATAAAGATCATTAATTAAATTAAATGGTGTTTAAATATGTTTGGCGAAAGAGACCCTTAGAAATTTGCCAAAAAGAACCATGCAATTTAACATCGTTCTTAAATTTTTTATGCTTGACTTTGCCTCATAGTTCTGAGAAGTATTTTCATATTTTCCTTAAAGTATAACCTCTACCTATAATCTATTGTTATTTATTTATTCGCCTGCTATATTCTGCAACACATCTGTCATTCTATTAATATCTCCATTTAAATCTCCAATGAATTTGTTTACTCGCAGCAGTTCAAATGTTCGCTTCTATAGATTTTTTCGCATTTGAAAAAAAAAGAATGGCATTTTGCTTACGTTTACAAAATCCTGTTAACAAAATATCTAAAGACTATTATGATTATTCTGCTGACTGCATTTAACATCCTGTTGTTGTTCCTCTCAATCCCACGAACCTCTCTCAACGAAAAATTTAAGTGTGGTGCTGAAGTAGGGAAAGTGAATGAAGAGGTCTAAATGAAGCCAAATGCAATTTTGTACAAAATTTGTTTAGTTATCAAGTACCTACGTGAAAGAACTAACTGGCGCAAAAGAAGCCATCTAAAGTGTCAATATTTATGAACACAGTTCGTTTTCCAAGCCAAACGAACAGTTAAATTTTTGTTGTTTCATGTGATGCTAAAGCGAGAGCAAAGAATGAAAAGCGGAAAATCTTAATGCAGTCTTGGCATATCTAAAAACATTATACTTCCTGATTTCCGTTTTTATTTTTCTTATAGAAAGACTATTTTACGAATATGAGTGTCTTTGATATTCCTTAAATCCATGCAATACCTTAAATTAATGGATTATAAGGAAAGTGGGTGCCTCTGGGCGGAAGTTATATATTTTTGTACATAATGCTTAATGATGACCAAATATTTTTATAGGATTTAAAAGAGAGGTGCATTATACTAAACTCCAATAAATATTCCGAATTTTTTTTTATTTGTTCATCATTACCCATTTATTAGATACTCTCAGAGTATGATGGACTTTAAAAATAAATTATCCACACAGTTAACGACCACTTAATGTGCTGTTGCGAATTCTGTAATAAAATTTTTTCCTCTTGATTTAAAAGCTGCTCTTATCAGCAAAACACATATTTTTTATATTTTTTTGTGAGATTATTCAGAATTTTTTTAAAAAAAATTAATTGTTGAAAACTTTTTCATGGCGGATTTTTTTATTGACATCTACGCGATATTGAATGACAAATGCTGTAAAGTGTTCTGTGGTACAAATCATGGTGGCGCGGCGCTAATTAGCACTGTTGCAGTCGCTTGCAATTCACTCCGACCACACAAAATCATTTTCAGTTTTTTTTTTATCCGCGACCAGCACTCAGGAGATGACTTCTACTACTCCAGACTACTTCAGCTATCGCTACGCTCCGAACAGTAAATTTTTTTTCGGAAGAACCGAATTTTTTAAATTTGCGAAAAACACACAAGTCTTCTAAAACAATTTTTCTAAGCGAACTTTCGTGTGTTAAATTTTTGCTCGTTTTTGTATTTCGCAGCCATTGATTTGTGGGCAATGTCACACAAAATGTAATGCTTCGATACGTAAATATTTTATTGTCGTAAATGTCGATAGTTCGTTAACAATGGCTGTTTGAGGAACACTGTTGCGTTTGGAGTCCATTTCGACATCACACTGTTGACAAATGAACATGTTATTACACTTTAGATTGTCACAGCAGAGTTAAATTGAAAATACAGTAGAATCTCGAAACACTTTACTATCATAAACATTATTCGCTCTGCTAAGTTATCCGAATTTCACCTTCCATGTGCCGCTCTAAAAAGTTAACTTTTCCGGGCTGTGAAACAAAATGGAATACCGACAAGTACGATAATGAAGACTACATTTACGTTGGCTAAACTTTTTAAATAAAATACAGCTTACAACGATATACTTCGAGAAGTTCAATTATTGATTCCGATGGTAGCTAAAAATGTTAACAGCAGTCTTAATAATATGGTTTGAATATAATAGAGTGCACCTCTTCAGGAGAAAAAATATAAAAAGTCTATACATATGTGAATTGCTAACCGGTCGGTACATATTAAATCGGAAATTTATTTTGTGATGATGAAAATTAAGTCCATAAAATAAATTTAGAGTATTATTTCCGAAAAATCTAAGCAGTTTTTAATTTTAAATGCCACTTAAAAAAGTTAATAATTCGCAAAAGTTAATTGCCGTTGCAACATTTTAGTTAATTTTTACGAGTCTCTACTGTACTTCGATCGCCGATTCAATTTTTTATCTGGTTTGCAAATCTTTTATAAAATAAAAAAAACTTCAAAATAAATTCAAATCTTTTAATTAGTGAAAGAAGGAAAGTAAAGAAATACAGTAGACTCTGGGTATGAGGAAACTAATTCGTTAAAAGTTTATTACCTTAACGCAGACTTGAGATTGAAAATAAGAATATTTAAAATGAAAAATTTGTTTATCAATACTGTGGTATATACAAGTAATATGTACAGTTAGAGTATTTGTGTATTTTAAATAGGAAATATTAATTTAAGTAGTCCATTATAGTACGTTGTTTTTTCTTAGCCTTTAGTGATTTTTGCAAAGCAATATCTCTGATATTTTTGAGAACAATGATGTGTTCGAGCGAGTTAGTGTTGTTTTCGGTCCAATAGATTGCTTTATCGAAAATTTTAATGGCTTCAGCTGCCTAAATTGTATTTTTTTGTTGTTTGTTTCGTCATGTTCGTCCTCATCAGAATCTACAACAACTTGATCCGAGTGATCGATAATGTTGTTAACATCATCAGTCAAATCGTCATATATATTTGTCCCAGAGCTTCGAACCGCAATTTTTTTGTTACGGTTTTCGGTTTCGTTCTTAAACTTTTATCGGTGCGAAACCAGCTTTTTTCGGTTCAAAGTATTTTCTTAGTTGCATTTCATTTCCATATGTTTAACAAGAACTCCCAAAAAATTATATAGTTTGTATATTTCGTTCTTCTGAATTATTTTTTGGGTGTTCTTTTATAAACATATGGAATTTCATAGCTGCTTCAAGAATTTGATTAAAGGTTTACTGACGATTTTGATATTAGCACCAAATGAAATATGCATATACAGCAGCTAAACCATATAAAAATTTTAATTTTATTAATTCATTTCTTGTTTACGGAACGAAAAAAAAACCGAAATGAAAGTTCGTTACGGTTTTTTGTATTTAAAATATTTGGGTTCGGTTACGGCTTGGTAATAAATTCCGGTTTTTCCTTGTTCAGTTCCGGTTCGAAGCTCTGTCCATAGTTTTAGTTCATCAATAAATCATTGCATAGTAACAATCAAAAACATACCTTATTAACTTTAACAGTTTAACCGCTGTATGAAATACACGCACGTAAACTAAATATCTCTTATTTTGTATAAAATAAAAAACAAAAAGCCAGGCAATAGTAACCGATTTCTTTTTGTGTAGAATAACTGTAACATTTATACGGATATAATTTTTGCTTTCCTTTTTTGTACTTATTTTGCAAAATCACACAAAAACTGCGAAGTTCCCTCTATACAGTACTCATCAGATAGAAGGTTTAGCTGTATAGGGTACTCAATGAAACAAATTTTTGGTATCTCATCGATTGAGTAGTTCTTTCAATAGTGGGTTCCTCCTAACTAGAGTCTGCTGCGCTTGTATGCAAATTTTAGAGAATCTTCGGCTAGATTTTACTACGTATGGATGTGTAGATACGTATAAACATGTACGAATGTAAATTAAAAGAAACATTTCTTTTAATTTTGTTTTTTAATTCCCAAATGGAATTATGTAGTTTGTTTAGTAAGTGATAATATGATTATTACCAGCAGCCTGATATTATTTGCAAAATTAATGTGCTCAAAATCGTGGGCTGCGCTTCATTCTGAGTAGATCATTGTGTGTGTGTGTGTGTGTGTGTGGGAAAGAGTCGACTGACTTTGTTGTGGCGTTTCTCCTTTGTAACAAAGTTTAAAATAATTTTGCAATTTCTATTTTATGCATGTGGGAACAAACTTAAATTTACGCACGTTTTATAATTTAAGTATGTTAGACAAACAAAAGCACGTAAAGTACACCCCACCTCATACTCTTACAATCCCTCCCAGTCGTGCATACAAATTTCTATACAAAGTTGAAAGTGTGCGCCTGCCTTTGAAAATTCTCTAGAGATTAGTAGGATGTGTAATATTTGGATGTTTGTATTATTGGATGATTATATTAAAATAAATTAAAATAATATTATCGTTGTTGAAATTGTATTTGCAATTTGCAAAATATCCCAATGTTAGAAAAATAACACTAGATCATGCTGATGCCTTCCAATAAGCCAATTGATCCCTCATTTAGCAACCCGTGTCACCGATAAACCTCTTCAGAGGAAATCATTTTCTTCACATTCAAATGTTTCTAATGTTTGTTATCCAAAAATATATGCACTAAACTTCTTTATAGTTATGTACTTTATAATGTAACATAAATATCAATAAATAATTTCCATGTGACGAAAAGTGAATCACAGCAAAAAATTTAAATCATTCTTCGGAATGACATATTCGTAGCTTCTACAAGATGCTTATGTGCATATTTCGCACTGCTTTAAGATTCATATTAATAAATTATACGGATCAACGGAGAAGGGATTAGAAATCTAAATATTTTAAAGAAGCAAGTTTATTATAATTCGAGTTTAAAAAAGAAACCTGGAAAACTGGAAAATGAAAAAAAAAGAAAAATTAAATTGAAAATTTGCAGTCACTCTTAGATTCCGACAAGATGTCTGAACAAGACAAAAAAGTAAATTTAATTAAAAATTAATAAAATTCATTTTGCTATTTTGATACCTCGACGGAAGCAACGAAACTCACGAAAGGCCGTGATTCATTATCCTACACAATCGCACGATTTGACAAATATGACATACGAGTATGTGTCAAAAAGTCAGGGAGTGTGCAAAAAATGCATCTGCGAGACGAATTTTTTTTGGCCAAAAAATCACAAAATTATCATTTTCATGCGAGTTTAGCGAAATAGCTTAGAATTACATTGGCACGAAACAGAAGAAATCTTAAAAATATACCATACATTTCCACTACTTCCGGATCATAATATTAGGATCTCCTTCACTCTTTCGAAATTCTTTTTTGCTGGGATGTTAAGAATTCACAATTTTTTAGTACATGATTTAGAAGGATGCCTTGCATTCGTTCACATTCTTCTCGCATCACTCTCGTTGTATAAAAAGTGTCTCTAATCAAATTATTACAAAATCAACAATTTGAAAAGACGCGTAATGTTATTTGTGTTACTTTTGAGCCTTGTGCTGCATCAGGGGTGTTGCGAGTATCAACGTTGCATTAATTTTGTAAACTTCTTTGTATTACATAATAATCCAAGCATCATATTTACATTGTAAATTTCAACTTTTCTTACGGCGCTGTGTGCTTTTCCGTTTTAAAGCACTCGCCTACTTTCTTTTTTTATTAGTTTGTATTACAATTTAACATTGTTTTATTTTATTTTGTTTCTTTCTGTATATTATTGACAAAATTCTCGAAACAGGCATACAATGCATTAACACGGCGAGTGTTACGTGTGGCAGGAATATTGGAAAGAAGTTAAAAATAATGTTTTCAGTTTTTTTTTTTTTATCTAGGACCAGCACTCAGGAGATGACTCCTACACATTCCATGCATTGTGCTGGAACTATAGGAAAGGGATAGTAGGAGAAATGAAGCTTAATTAATTATTTTGCAGCTCTGCTTTCACACGTTCTTTGTTTATACCCGTAGCAGTGCTGAAGCTTCGGTTCAGTAGCCTTTTTTATTATTATTTTACTTCGCCGGTGCTACACAATACCGACGAAGGAGGGCGTTCTGATGCGATTGTGGATTGCTATCAGCTAAAGCCGGTATTGTTCAGTGACCAGTGACTATGCCTTCGCCACTGAAACCTTCCGACAACAACTGACACACACAAACACACTAATGCACATCAGAAAAATGCGAGATGTTTATTTTTATTTTAAAATTTTAGTCTGAAACTGGGGTTGAACCCAGGTATGTTTTTGGATTTGTAGTCAACGTGCAGACTACCATCCATCGTGCCATCGCCACTCTCATTCATTTGGAAAATTATGCAAAAAAAAAGAAAACTTAAAACTATATAAATTATAAGAGCTTTAAAAAAATGTCACTGCAAAAATTTTAGTTTATAAAATTTCTTCATAAAAGAATTTTTCACAGAAAAATTGCATAGAATATTGCTAATAAAAGTTTTCTTATGCAAGCATTTTTGAAGATGAATAGAGATTTATATCCGGTAAATTTTATAAGAGAAAATTTTTTGTTTACAAAATTTTTCGTAAATAATTTCTTCAATAGAAAAGAGTTTTCTGTATAAAAATTCTTCGTGTACTAATGTTTCGTGCATTAGTGTTTTAACAGAAAAATATTCCTGGATAAATGTAGATAAGAGTTTTGTATTAAGAAACAGAACAAGTGGCAGACATGAATTTAGTTTATTTTTGGTTCGTAATAAGTATTTTTAAGGGTAAATACGAAAGAGGTACCCTAATACACAGTTCCACAGCATCGCATAAGCGATAAGTTTAGTTGACAACTTTCTACCGATTAGAGAATGAGTGTTTTCTACCCAGCATTTACACATGTAAGTAATTACTTGCAAGTAGCAAATACGTATTATCATTGAAAAAGTTAATCATTAATTCGAATGTCTGGTAAGGTATTTGAGTGTTTACGCATTTGAAAAATGCTGTCAGGAAGTCACGTTCTAGAAAGATCCGATTTGCGTTTTTTCGATTTGCGTCGCTTTTTAAAAATTGGTATAATCCGACTTGCGTCGTTGTGATTTCGATTTGCGTCGATTCTATTTGCGTCACTTTGATTAATGAAATCTTATTATCTCACGAAGAGGAGGTTGACAATGAAAGTTTATTAGCCATTAATGTTCAGCGTGCATTAGAAGAAGATGTTGTAATGAATGATGTTACTTTAGAAGAAAAAAAGTTAACAACGTCCAATATTTCCAAAGCTTTGCAATTAATTGAACAGGCAATGGATATATTTACTGAAAATTATCCCGATGAAAATCGATGCTTAAGCGTAGAATCATCTGTTGAGCATCTGTTGAATGAAATTAAACAAATAAAAACGTATTCATATGACTTTTTTTTATCTAAATATGTACATATATATTTTTTCGAAATTATTTAGTTTTTCCCCCAATTAATTCGAAATCAGAACATTTGTATAGAAAAAAATAATTCGATTTGCGTCGTTTCAATTTGCGTTGCATTCCTCCTGGCCCCATTAACAACGCAAATCGGGGTTTTAGTGTATAACTATACGAGTTGAGTATTACCGTGTCGGCAATATCTACAAAAAATTATTATCATAACACTAAAAAACAAAAAACATTAAATTAGTGTTTATAATGCTTTGTTCTTGTATAGTCGTGTTCTTTTTATTTCTTTTTTTTTCAAATACAATCAAAATCAATCAGCTCTTCATCATTTTAATACGTATTAGTAAATTAATAGAAAACTGTAACACTGTTTCTTCATTTGACATTTTACTTGCCGCAAGTGCCAAAAAATTACTAGCAAAAAAACAATTTTCTTTTTAGTAGACTCGCGAAAATGTGACTGGATTGGAGAAAATGTTTGATTGTGTTATTGATTTGAATTTGTGAGCTGCTTTCTCACATTTCTTTTCTGTTGACTGTATTTTTCCATAGAAGAATGTCGTGCTGTGATTATTAGGCGGGTATATTAGTATCATCAGTAAGCCTAGAGATGTGAATAAGATTGCTGGTAGGGATGTCTATATAACAGAACGGGATCCAGTACACTAGTAACAGCACTGGGAATAATCACAACTTTCTTCTGTAAGAACAAAACTTCGTCCGCTTATATAGTGTTCGTATATTTCACGAGTGCTTAAGCCCTCTTATGTTGTAATACTGAGTAACAGCGTTAGCATAATGATGATTTTATTATATTTTTTATGATTTTTTAACCAAAATATGATTTGATGATTTTTTTTTCTCAAATTATAATTTCTTATTTATTGAAATTAAGATTTTTTATTTCAGTTGTGTACAACTTTCATTTTGAATTTTAAATTTTGTGTCATCTTGTTATTGGTTGCTTTTATTTACTTTACACTTGTTACCCTGTAACGATGCAAAGCACAACGTAATTTAGCGCTTAGCTTTTACGCTGAAATGGGTAACCTATATTAGAGTGTTAATGTTGCGCCAGAAGCAATAATTGGCACTCATTTTGATTAATAAGTCCCCGTCCATACTGTGAAGCATATGCTGCAAAACTTTTGAGTTTGTTGATGAGAAGGGGAAGAGGAGTGGAAGTATGTACGCTGTTTCATGTACATGCAGTTTTTGTTGAATTTCTTATTTGCATCTTTTGAGATGAGGTGTATTTGACGTTTCATTTTATTTCTTTTCGTTTGGTATACTGTTAACTTCTATCATAATAATAGCTACCCTGTTTTATTGTTAATTTTTTGTGAAATATAATCAAAAATTTAAAAAAAAAATATAAAATTATATAAAAATTATTATATAATTTTTCTTCTTAGCGTCCATTTTGCTTCAAATTATACTTTGTGCTTCAAATGTGTATCCAAAAAAAAATATTCACACCTTCTATCACAGGGTAGTTATTTTATATTTACATTCGGTATTGAGAAATGTCAAAAAAAATTAAAAAAAGAAGATAGAAGGGAGGAATAAAAAATACTAAACATGAAGCAAAAGATTCATGTATGGACACTGCTGCACTTTCAAAAGAGAATTCAAAAAACTTTTGCAGCATATGCTTCACAATATGGACGGGGACTAAAGAACTCGAAATAGAAATAATAACTAGAGATAAATCACTAAATTCAGTTGAAAACAACTAAATTGTCACTACGTTTCAACAGCTTTTTTTTTTGCACCCAACTTCATTTCTTTACGCGCTGTAAAAATTGGATTTTCCAATTGCAAAAAGTTGACGCCGCGTTATTTCGGTTGGCTGAATACATTTCGTATGGGCATGAGAAATTTTGACAGCGCTTTGCGTCGTAATTTAGGTAGGTCTGTTCATAGTTATGCATCATTGTTTGGGAAATAAAGACTTTAAAGAGTATCTCTGCAAAACTGTAATTTTCTTGGGCAGTACAAATTATATTCTGTTGTACAAATGAAAGGCATAAACTTTCTTTAGCAAAAGAAAAAGTAATGTACAAGTATTTAATACGAAAAGGTAAAATTAATATTTCTAATATCATTTACTTGTTTATATATAATCCATTTATTTACTTTTAGATGGAAATAACAAATGCCGTGAAAATGATGATTTTTTTCCATAAAATATGATTTTTTTTCGGCATATGATGATTTTCTTCACAAAGCTTCTGGCAACCTTGTTGAGTAATATGACATGTCAAACCCATAGAAAAAAATAAATTTTCTTTAAAGTCTCTAATTATGACTTGAAGCAATCTATGAGTTTGTAAAGTAGAGTTATGCCGCCTTCAGAAGCCGAATTGAAAGTTCGGAATGCATCTTCCTTTATAGAGTATTAATCTACTCGTAAACAATTTCTTTGACATTAGTATAAAATTTTTTTTAAATATTGGCAGACAATACCTTTTCACAATGTGGATTCGTCTTTATCCTGGTGTTTATGGCAGCGACATAATTGGAATAAAAAACGAAATTACATTTATTGAACTACTTTAATAATTTAATTTTGATGGCAAAATGTGTCATACAAATTGTGCGTAAACGCATTCTTTGGGAATTAATAATATGTATTGCCTTATTATTTCATTGATGATTAAAATTTCGAGTTAATTAATGGAAGAAATAAATCTTCCAAACTCTGTAAATAAATATCGTACAAATGTATCTTGTAATAATTATACTTATATCCCACCGGTAATTCCTTTAAATAATGCTTTTGAATGTGTGTAATGTGCCACGAAGAGTGCAAAAAAAATCTTCGGATTAAAAAGAAATAATCATACAACAGAAAGAAATCTATGCGTGGAAAGGAGAAAAATATTAAGGAGTGAAAGGGCGAAAATTTCACCAAAATGTAATTGTTTCAAATTTAGCATTTAATTTTATGCAGTAAAATGCAAAAATAAAGGTCGGCATAGTTATTTTGTTTATTCAGCCAACAGCAAAGTTCAATTGGCATAAACTTTTCCGAAATCAAAAATTTTTTTATTCAAACACTTAAAGAGAAATCACTAAAGGAAATAATCTTATTTTAGATTTAATTTAGTGTAGGATCCTAACAGCTTCAAAATTAATGTCTCCTATATTTGCACCCCTCACTGTAGGCGTTGTTCGAGGTATTTAACATTTAGATGAGATTTGATTGCAAAGAACATGTACACCTTCTCACATTCTAATAAACGTTCTAATGGATATTGTTTTTTATTGTATGTTTTTGGCTTGCCTTTCATTTGAATTTTATTCGAGGTATTAAGATGAGCCTGAATGATTCCGCACACAGGCCAGGAATATCTGTGAGTGTCATACAATTGGTGATGGTGTGTCATTGATAAAAAACATTTTATTTTGTTACCAAAAAAAAAATTTAAACTGTTAGATTAAGTAAAAACGAAATTAGAAATTCATGTCAGGATTTTTAAAAAAATTTTCCATTGGATCTCAAAAGAAAGTTTGTTGACAATTCCAAATTAAAATCCAATAACACGCTCGCCTTGTTGGAGATCTGTTGAGTCAGAAAAATGTGAAAATACCGATAAAGAATTTTAAATAATAAAATAAGGGCAGAACACGCTATCGATAATTATATTCTACCGCCAAACTGTAGTTTCAATTAGAAAAATTTGCTGGAAAGCCATTTGATAAACATTCAATTGTTACCGATAAGAATTTATGACGGAAAATCTGTTATCGGGTAAAACGAATCATACACAATTATAATAGAGCAGTATTTAAATAAAAAAAATTACGAGTATTCAGCAGAAAATTGTTCAAGTTCTTCGTAAAAAAGTGTAAACGATGACTTGGTATGAAAAAATTGCTGCCTTCATAAAAATTAACTGGTTTTCACAAAATTGTGAGCAATTTCTTGGTGTTGTGTGAGTAGTTACCACGTTAACTTTACAAGCAGACCTTAAAAATTAATGCGTCAACATAACACCAGAGACGACGCATGAACTTTGCTGCGCAAATCAAAAAAAAAGGCCAACTAACAAATTGAGCACTTCACCAGCTGTCTCCTCCTTTTCTAACTATGTAGTTTCAGTAAAGTGAATTACACACGTAGAAGACATCGCCTAAGCACTGGTCCGAGGAAAAGAGTACTATTTTCATAAGAAAAGTTGAAAGTTATAAAAATAAATTTATTATTATTAATAGAAAATTAATTTTTAATAGAAAATTAATTATCGGTGATTGGTTTTCCTGCAGTTTTTCTATTGAATAATTCTTTTAAATTTTTCAGTTTCGTTTTTATGAGATGAACTCAAATGCATAGTGAAGGAATTCATGGCCTTTTTGCCCGTAGATGGTATTACGTTTAATATTTTATTTACAAACGAAAAGATATGTTCCCAAAAGCACAATGGTAATAATAATTTATGAAATCTATAGACTGTAGTCGTAAAAATATTTTCTTGCCTTTTGGCATTGCAAAAATATATTTATAGTAAAAAGAAAATTAATGCCATCCCCAAAGTATGCTATTCCTGTTTTTGGCAGTCGAATAGAGATGGACACTACTCACGTACTTAATTGATTGTAAAAGATGGTGTAAAACTTTTCTACACCTTGGAGTAGATAGAGAAAGGTGGGCTTTAAAGCCGGGGCACATAGAATCCGTCATCCGTGATATTTTGCCTTTTTCAACTGACAAATAAGTTGAAATACACGTTTTTTTATGAGCTTCAGTTTCACATCAGTACGTCTCAATCAAAGCAAAGGCCTAAAGTTGTACAACTTTTAAGTTTTAACGTACGTTGACTACTTTTACAGCAATCAACAGCGTTGCGGTTGTAGGAATTTTCGGCCAAAATTCGTTAAATTTTTTTTAGTGTGGAGATGTGAATATTTTTTGCATTTTGTTTACTCTTTCCAGCCTAAGTAAAACTCAATACGTAAATTTAACTTGTAAAGTTTTAAAATCAGGTTTTATATTGCGAAACGTTGTTAACACCCTTTTGTTGTCGTTTCTGTCGTAACCAAAAATTCAAGACTGCTGCAGCGGAAACAAAAATAAAAGAACACATTATTTAAATTCAAAATATATAGGAAATTATTTGCACAGGTTTGTTTGTCTTAAATTGAAATGGTGTACGTACATAATGTTTTAATATAATTTTTTTTTAAATCTGTGACTGTGAATAAATTGAAGACTTATTTTTATAAAGAAAAACATATTCTGGTATTTTTTTTTATTTTTTAACTTTTTAACGTGGTTACGTTGACTATGAGTTGATATCCGCCAACAAAGTACTCATTGTGCCCATCTCTTCCTTCGGTACGTTAATGTCATTTGGAAAAGTCAAAATATAACTGTTGACGGATTCTATGTGCCTCGGCCTTTAGTAATTGGATAAGTACAGAGTCTGCGCTGTTGGCTCAGTAGTAAGCGTGTTGGACATGAAACCGGATGATTTATGGTTCGAACCACCGACCAGACAACAAAAAATTCAATTGTATCTGCGCCCACCTACGTCAGTATTTGAGCAATAAACGTCCGCGAAATAAAATGTCTCTGCTTCAGCTTCAAAACTAATGCGTCAATATAACCCTCTCGATCTCTGCATCTTCTATACACTATCCTATTCCATCTGGTTCCGGTGCATACATACATTACAGCATAGGAGAAAAAGAAAACGGTTGCAGTAATTAATAAAATTAAAATATATTTTTCGACGTTTTCATGAAAACAAAAAATCAGATCGAAAGTGGTTTTAAAATAAAAATACAACCGCGAGTGTTGACATTTATCAGATATTTACGAATGTGCAAATTTAATATCAAAATATTATTTAAACTTTAAAGCGTTTTTATTGTTCGCAAATTTAAACTTTATCAAATCTAAAAAAAATAACAAAAATAGGTTTCGAACCCAAATAAAAACCGAAATATTTTTCAGGCGACCATACCATAGATAGAAACATTTTGACATGGCTTGGACGAAGGCTAATCCCCAAATTCGGATCTAATTACACACAATGAATGTACATATTTGAATTGATCGAAAAAAAGTTGTGCCAGAATAAAGCTCTGTGTCCTTCTATCACTTCATGAACTGTCTCTCTCTCTCATTTACAAGTAGTTTCGGTTAAAAAAAAATACCAACTGAGTTTTATTTATCATGAGTAATTTCTTTTCACTATACTATACTCATTGTGTGGGAAATTCTTCTCACGTTCTCAGCTCTGATGTATTTTGTCACATTTTTATAACATTTTATTCATTGTAGTGTCGTTTTTTGCCTTTTTTATATTAAATAGTTTTAAAGAAATACAAACACAAAATCTTTTTATTTCTTTATGATCTTTAAAATACAAATTTTGTAATTTTAGGGTACAGAATTTGAAATTGGCACCGAAACGAAAACCTAACAACTGCAAATAATGCAGAAAATGATGATAAAATATGCTCATAAAATTGCATTCTATTAAAATCATACCCCGACACAAAAGAATTATAAAACCGAAATGATTTTGCTAATGAGAAGAGAGAAGGTAAATTAACTACATATATGGATTCCTTTGACCATCGTCCTTTAAATTTTATTAAATAACATTCATTTATAAGGCAAGCATATCATCCCACCACTGCTTATTCATTCATTTAACCTCAAAACAATAAAATAAATATATTTTATTATCCACACAACGTCCTGCTATTACGATTGTACAGACCCAAAATTTCAAATAAAAATGAAATTTCTCTAAAAACATAATTGACAACATTTTATTGGCCACAAGTTTATGTTGGTGATATATTTTCATACGGAACAAACCAATTGATTAAATCCAACATCACATACTAACTTCTTCGCTTGCCTCTGGCCGCAAATATTATGTTTTTATTTGAAACTTCTCAAGCATATGCAGGTGTGAGGACGTGTGCGTGTGTGTGTATGTATTGCATGGCAACACGTGAGTTTTAGAAAGAAAGAAGTAAATTTTATGACTTTAACGCGTGTTTCTTAAGATACGAATACCATTTCTTGTCTTATTGGCGGCATGACATTAAACAAAAACACTTGCCATCAAAAATGTTGCAATTTTGTGAAAAATTGTTTTTTATACATAACTCTTCTTAAGTAAATTGTTATGTCATTTCAGAATAAATTCAGCAAACAGCAACAAAATAAGCATTAACTGACAGACAGGCTGCTTAACTAATACATATGTAGATGTTCCTATAGTCTTCGTGTCATTATAAACATCCTTCAGGTTGCTAACTTTTGTGAGCTGGTAACATTCACTGCTAACGGTTGGACGGACGTAATCACGGTCTGCATATAAAAAGTCAAAGCAATTTTTCCCCAACAAGAAAAAAATTGTTTTTCTTTGCATATGAAAATATTCATGCATTTTTATTAGACAAAATGAGAATGGGTCTTTACGAGGGTGGTTGGCAAAGTTGAAAAACAGTTGGAAAATGTTGAAATTTTTTACAACTCTGTTGAAAAGTCTTAATTATTGAAATACTATATTAAAATGTATGTAGTCGAGTGAGGTACGGTAGTCCAGTGAGTAGTGCGCTAGTGTATCAGTTTGGGGGTTCTAAGTTCGATTCATAGCAGAGACTCTAGTCTGTCTCACTATTATACGTGGTATCACAATGGCGCCATAATATATTAAACCCAAGTGGACTGTGAGCTTTATTTACGTTTACATCCGGCATTCATTTACAGTAGAATCTCTTTATGTATTGTTCAAACAATTTCTGAAGTTTATTTTTTAACACAATTTTATTCAAATCTAGATAGCAGCAACAGTATGCAAATTTCGATCACCCTTTTAAGCATTGGTACCGATATTTCGGGAATCTATGTTGTTGTTTTGTTCAGCCGTCATTTAAAAGTGGAATTTTTAGAAACCAAAAGTACTCGTACCGTACCATGCTGCTGATTGTGCGATACGAGATATTATTGTACTAGCCCATAAACGTAACCAAAAACCAAAAAAAAATTATTTGGAGAATTTCATGGTATTGCTTGTGAGCGAAATGCCGCAACTTGTTTTATTTCCATTTCTATTTAGACAGAATGATGAGTTAGATTCACATTTGTGGATGGTATTGGCATTATCGATGATGGGCAAGTTGCCATTTATTTTTTTCCCAACTTCCTCTGAAAAGCATTTATTGAGAAACTAACCTTTGAGAAAGTGCCGTTTGAAGAAAATCTCTTGGAAGAAGTAACTTTTAAAGCATATTTGATTAGGTGGTGAAATGATCGAACTATAGGGAGCTTAATTCTTGCAAAACTCTACAATTGCGCGTTTTAAGAGAAATAATTTTTGAGCTAAATGAGAGGCATTTCGTTTAGTATGTTACTTCGCCGATGGACGCAATGCACCCCTCGTACTTATGTTTAAGAAATATATGTTCATATCAGTGTGACCACATTTTAAAAATTCGTCTTTAGAAAAGAGTGAGTATTAAGAAATTTGGCAAAGATCTGAAGAATAGAGCTAAATTTATTTTAATTATTGTTCTTAATAATTTTATGTAAAAATAGAACAATATACATTATTACCAAAACAAAATAATTTATTTAACAGCAATTTTCTAACAAATCTTATTGCAACATAGAAAACAGTTTATATATAAAACAAGAAAAGCATAAGTATGACAACATTTGTTGTTTCATCAAAACTTAAACAATACAAATTTATAAAACAATAAGAATTATCTAAATTGTAACTGCATTACTTATTACAACAATTTTAAATCACATTTCAAATTTGTTCCCTATGTATTTATAAATACATATTTTTTATTGGAAATATATATTGTTAATTTGATCCCTATTTATTTATAGATATGTCTTTTTATAAATATGTTTATTTATAAATATATATGACTTTCATTATATTTGCTGAAATCATTTGTTATTTAAAAATTGTGCCAACATTTATTTCATTTTCGTAAAGCCTGGACATTATTATGAGTGTCGATAGTTTGCGCAATTATAAGAATTAAATTTTTGCCACTGTAATTCTAAAACTTTTACTTAATCTTCTGTTCAATTTCAAATTTTTTATTTAAAATTTTCTATTTGCTTAGTTTCGTTGGGTTTACGATTGCTTTGAAAAGAAATAAAAGAAGTGTGTACAGATTGTCAAATTATTTGGCACACTTTGCCGAAGTTGGTAAGTTAATTGTTTTACGAAATCTCTTATCGCTTTTCCAGTTATAAAATCTATTATATGTTTACACAATCCTCAAAGTTATAGTTAAAGTGTAGCTAAGGAATTATATAGTCATCTAATTTTGACTTTACTGGATCTGACTCGTTGCTTCCAAACATTTAGGTCTGTTAGTAATAATTTAAAAAATTTTTAATTTAAGCAGTTCTTGTCGGTGTATAAATTTTGCAAAATTGTTGCTTGATGTCGTGACACAGTTTTTTTTTTATTAATCTATATTTTAATTCATTTACTTACTTTTTATATGTATAAATAAATAATAATAATAATTTTTTTAATAAGAAGATGAAAAAGAGTGTTAAATATACTTTTAAAAGGAGCTAAATCAAAGAAATAACGAGGGAAATTTAGCTCCAAAAGAACGAAAATGGTCACACTGGTATGTATGCATATTGTATGAATAGAATATATTTATATCTAAAGGGAGATGTATAGACGATAAATGTATGTATGTATGAAGTCATAAAAAAGACGAAACGAAATTTCAATTTCTTAACGCCAAACTGGCGTCAAAAGTCATAAAATTGTGCAGAAAAAAAATGCAATTACATTTCAATGTTCACTGCTGTCGAGCATCATCCGTTCTTTTGGTGGTCCTTTTTATTTTGAGATTTGAAGCCTGTTTTATTTTTAGCTTTTATTCCTTACAATCATATACCTGAGTGTGGCGTTTGATCAGGCTACCTCCTATAGGATGTTTTAACGGGGGTCTGTCAATGCAACCCTCTGGTTAGTTTAGTTTTAAATTTTTCTTTATTTTACACCAAAAACAACGACTATTAACTTGTGTTCCCTTTCTCTTACAGCTTTTTAATTATACTTTCATGTTTATGATGCTTTACTGTGGCAGCTTAAAATTTCTTTCTCTGGTCGAGCATTTCTTTTCTTCCCTCAATTTATTATACTGGCGACATTACCGCAAGTAAAATTTTTAATAACTTCATATTACCATGTTGACTAGATTTTTGAATGTGTGTGTTGGATAGTCACCTGCAGATAATATTGGACTGCGTGGTGGTTTATAGCTGGTCCTTTCGGACTGGTTATGAACATAGTCATATGTAATGCAGTCAAGGGCCATGTCATTGTAAACAACAGTCCACTTTAGCTGAAATGGAACACGTAGTACAATATTATCTGCAGGGTACTTCGTCGCATTAAAATTACTTTCTGACGTTCTCCATGGTGTACCATGGTGCAAAGGTACGTTATATGGTACTCCCGTAAAACATCGTAATGTTGAATACACCATGTTCTCTGCTTACACTTGGGATAGTCGGAGACAAGTTCTGTACGGACTGCACTTTACATGTATGCATGGACTAGTCACGTTATTTGAAGGGTACTTTCAAACCGCTGTAACTGTTTGTGTATGAATTTTTTATTTACTTCGCTTTGTTAATCCACGGCTATTATTTTGTTCTATGGGTTTTAAGTAATCGGTCTGTATGTGTGTCATTTGTTTCTATTGCAATTTAAGCATCCTTAAAGATTTAAAACGTAAGCTGCGTTAAGCTTAAGCTCTCTTCCACCATTCTTACAAAATTAATTCGTTCTTAATTAGTAGGACTTTCGTTCATTACTCATTAAGTAATTCTGTCAAGAATGAGTTTCCACATTAAAAAAAATATAATTTTGGATTTTATTTTACAAAAGAAAATGATTTTTATTTTAGAAAAATACTTTTTTGTTGATTCTAATTTTTATTTTTTAGATATAGAGGTAGTGAAGGTAGTGATTGCAGGTGATGAAGGGTAAGGACATGGAGGAAAGCTTCATTATTTTTACAACTCCGCTTTTCGCACATTTCTTTTTTTTTTATAGCAGTGTTTCAGTGCCTCTGTTGTCAAGGAGACGCCTTAAATTTTTGCAGCCGTGTTTAGTAGCCTACTTTTTATTATAATTTTACTTCGCCGATGATACTACACAATACTGACCAATGAGGGTGCTGTGATATTACTTGTTAGGATCAGCGAAGGCTGGTACTGTTCAGTTACCAGTGACTATGCCTTTGACATTGAAACCTTCCGACAACAACTGACACAAAGGCGCACTAATGAACATAAGAAAAAATGCAAATTCTTTTTTATGGATTAGTTCTACTACATTTTTTGTGGAGTCAATAAACTCTTTGCATAGATAGTTTTTTCCGTATTTGGTTTCAGTGCAAAGATTTAAAATTTGGTTTTAAAAGGTTTAATATCTGATATGCAAATCTTACCATCTACCACAGACTGCATGTGATTTTTCATTGAACATATTAAATTCTTTAGGTTATAATTCGTTGGTATTTTCTCCCACTCTACTAAAATTGCTGTTTTGATCCAGGTCATATTTTTTGTCTGGCGTTTACCGACTACTTAGAGACACTGAATAAGATTGAGATCGGAACTTTAACCAGGTGTATCAAAGACGTGACCGCAATTATAACAAAAAAATTAAAAGGATACGTAAAATTTGCAAATATTGATGACTTGAGATAGAGTCCTATATCATTATAGACATTTTTCAACATTTTACAGTTTGGATCCACCTTTCTTATAATAAAACATTCCGTTCGATGTATAGCATTGTAAATTGTCCTACATGAAACTGAAAACATTTCCGACCTCTTGTCCACATTCTTCATAGTTGGCGATTATAAAAAATTAATTGAATAACGACGCTATATGATGTTTTTTTCCTGGCATTTTTAATATTTAAATTTACGACATGTACAATGCAAAAATTTATCACAAGTTACTCGTAACTTAAAGAAAAGTAATTGTTATTGTTAATTTCAAAAAAGATTACAAGAATCAACAATGCATTTTTGTGCAAAGAATTTATTGATTCCAAAAAAATTTGAGTAGAAATGGGTTTGGGAAACTTATTTTGCTTTTTTTTAATCAAAATAGATTTTGTTTATGTAAATCTTTGAAAACAATGTAAATAATTAGAATGAACTAAAAATGTTCTGTTGTAAAATAAAAATAATTTTTTTTTTGTAAATCTCTTAAAACAACGGGGATTTGCAGATTTACCAATTACCAACGGTTTCAATTTGTGCGAACCATCTCCGTTCACACACAACAAAAGTGTTATTCTTTCCTTTGCAATTTTTCGGGCCGGTGCGGTTTTCTCGCTTGCAGCCACAAATGTTTTATGAGACAGAAAACGATAAAAAAAAAGTCCAGTTTCATCTGCGTCATAAAGTTGTGAGGCGGATAAATTAATTTCATGAATTTTTACTCGTAAATTATGAATGAAAGTTGGAACACATAAGGTTTCACTTGAACAAATTATTTTGAGATTACGAATACCGTATCTCATTTCAAAATTTGCTATCCATCCATCACTGGCATTAAATGTTTTTCCAGGGTGCATTTTTGCGAATGCTTACATGGCCCTGGTTTTTATAATTGGTCCATTCAATGCACATTTACGCTGCCGTTGGATTAAAAACCACTTATGAAGAGTTTTCCTATTAGATTTATCATATGTGTTTGCAGCATCCTCCAAGGCTTCGTTACGTTTTTTTCTTAATCTTTGAAATGGCTACTATGGATGCACCATAATTCAACGCCAATCGCTTTCCATGCATTTTTAAAATCTCTACTTTTTGCCGCAAAGATTGGATTTGCTTCGGCATTTTTTAAATAAGCAATATTTTTAAAAATTTCCGACAATTTAACGATGGTTTACTGCCGATATATGATCGCTAATAGTTTGTTTTTTGTTACAAGAAACTTGAAAAAAAAACGAGAAGCAAGAAGTAATGCATAACACAAAGAAAACTGCGAAGCAAAAGCTTCAAAGTGTGGTAACAAATACAGTTTCAGAAGAGAATTTAAGAAAGTTTCTGCAGCATATGTTTCACAGTATAGACGGCACTAGGTGTTCAAAATCTCAAAAATCCAGCAACACAGTTACAACAGTACATCCAAAGCTAATTTATAAATATGTTTCGAATACTGTTATTTAATTATTTTATTATGCTAATATGCTGTAGTTATCAAAGCTGGTATATTTAAAGTTTAAAAACTGTAGACCCACAAAATAACATGAAAGTGTGTCGCGCAAAATATTTTTGATCGTTTTATCGATGCCACCTAGTTCTTACAATATGGATACTTTTTATCTGTCTTTCTATTTTTTACTCGGACGATACAATGCTTTATTGTCATCATTATTGTGTTTATTTTTCTATCTTTCAATCTCTTAAATCAACAATTTTTAACAATTACTGCACATTTTTCCAGGATTTCTTAAGTGAAAAGTTTATTATTTACGAATATGGATCGTTTAATAATCGAAAAAAGCGTAAAAATAGTTAAAGGAATTGGCAGTATTATAAAGAAATTGGAAGAGACTGGCAACGCTACATATGTATGTATGTGGTAAAGGCTGTGCATCATCGCAGTATGCGTACTGTTAGTGAAAATGTGGCGGATAATATGAATTTGCAGATTCCGCGGCGTTCTAAGCAATTTCTTTTTTTTTTTATCTGGGACCAGCACTCAGGAGATGACTCCTACACATGCGAAGCATTGTGCTGAAACTATAGGAAAGGGATAATAGGAGAAACGACAGGAGATGAAGCTTAATTAATTTTTTTTTTTTTTTTTTTATCTTGGACCAGCGCTCAGGGGATGACCCCTACACATGCGATGCATTGTGCTGGAACTAGGAAAACAGGTTATGGGAAGGAGGATAGAGGGAGTAGTGTGAATGGACATTTGATTTGAATTTTCCCACGTTATAAGTGACAGGAAAGACCTCGGCAGGGAGTTTGTTCCACATACGCGATGTTCGGCCGAAAAATGAGTTCTCCCTGTAATACGTAGTGCGGTTCGCTGCCAAGTTGACTACAAATGGATGTGTTCTTAATGATGAACGCGTCGTGCGCGTGAATGATCGGGTTTCGGGAACAAGTTCCCTGATTTCATCAGAACACATCCCATTATAGTAACGATAGAACAACGAAACGCACCCCACGTTGCGACGATGCTCAAGAGAGTTAATAGAGTTGGCTACCCTACTGTCTCCTATGAGTTTCTTTGCTCTCTCCTGGACCCGGTCGAGTAACTTCAAAATAGTCTTTGAAGTCCAAACATGAGAGTTGTATTCCATTTTCGGTCGGATGTAGGCGGTATAAATAGTCAGGAGATCAGATGGGGTGAAGTATGTCTTGCACCGTCTTAAAAAACCGAGGCACTTGAATGCTTCTTTTGATACCTGAAAAATGTGCTCAGTCCATCGAACATCGCACTGAATTTTCATGCCAAGAACATCAAGAGCTTCTGATTCCTCGATGTTTATACCGCCCATAATTACAGATGACACAGCGTCATCGGGCATGCGTCGATGTGTAAGCATGCTGCATTGGGTCTTTTGAGCATTGAAATCGACCCTGTTTGCCAGACCCCATTGCGATATTTTCATGAGGTCACAATTCAATGAGTCACTCATATTCTGCCTCAGCGAAGTGATCATAGTCGATGTTGGTCTACGACTAAATGAATATGAGTGAGAAAGGCTGCTGTCATCTGCGAAAGAGTGGATAGGGTTGGAAGTTTGACATAGGAGGTCATTTAGAAAGACTAGAAATAGGGTAGGAGAAAGAGTGGAGCCTTGCGGTACCCCTGAATTTATCTTATACTCGTTAGATGAGATCCCGTCTATAATAACTCTTATAGCGCGATCCCTGAGAAAACTCGATATAAATCGAGAGAAGATATCACCGACACCAAAAGCAATAAGTTTGGACAGAAGTGCCCCATGCCACACTCTATCAAATGCTTTAGAAATATCCAGAGCCACGACTTTACTTTCGCCGAACTGGTGAATAGAATTACACCATTTTTCCGAGAGGAAGGCTAGTAAGTCGCCCGTAGAGCGCCCTCGACGGAAGCCGTATTGACGGTCGTTCAGTAAATTGTTGGACTCTAAATATTTTATTAGGTGAAAGTTCACCATACTTTCCATCACTTTGGAAATCGCGGAACAGATTGCGATTGGGCGGTAATTTTCAGGTTTGCTTGCCTCACCCTTTTTTGGGATCGGCGTTACATTTGCAACCTTCCAGCACGATGGGAATTGACCTGTATAGTACAGAGTGCTGAAAAGGATTGCCAAAGGACGTGATAATGTCGAAGAACACTGCTTCAGGACCAGTGCAGGAATTCCATCCGGCCCAGGAGACTTGTTTATGTTGAGGTTCGTTAGAACCCTTTTAACTGCACGAGCTCGAAAGTATATCTTTGGCATAGTTACGGATACACGTTCGGGTGCGGGCAGTGGTTGATTGCTTTCCGGCAGGTGAGAATTACCTGCAAACATTTCAGCTAGGAGGTTAGCTTTTTCAACCGGGTCTGTGAATATTTGATCATCCTTCAAAAGAGCCGGAATTGAAGAACTAGCATTTTCCTTCACTCTTTTTACGAAAGACCAAAAGCTTTGACTTCCCCGTTGGGCAGTAAGAACTTTGGTGCGAATACGCTGCTCGTATAAAGCTTTTTCACGTCTTAGCACTTTGGCACACGAAGATCTCGCCCTTTTGCGCATCGCATCAGTATCCGCGTTTTTGTCATTCCGCCAGATACTAAATGCTTCCTCTCTGGATCTGACTGCAAGTCTGCACGTCTGATTAAACCATGACTTCGGTCTGGGTTTAATCGAAATTTTCTTCGATGGTATGAAAATTTTCATACCGAGCAATATTATATTTTCAACCATTTCTGCCATGGCATTGACGTCATTGTCAAGGAAGCAGAGCTTCCAATTGAAATACCGAAAGAAATCGTTGAGCGCAGCCCAACGTGCCTTTTCAAAAATATATTTTAAACGTTTCGTAGCTGGCCGTGAAACGTTAAGAAGTTCCGCAAACGAAAAGGAGGCAGAAATGGTGCAATGATCCGAATTTCCGAGAGGTGCGCTAGTTTTCATTTCATACTTGTCAGGGTGTGAAGTGAGAAAAAGGTCGAGGGTGTTGTGTTGGTGCCCGTCAACACACGGAATATGTGTTGGTTCCTTCACTAATTGCGCAAGGTGGTTGTGCGCTGCGAATAGCTCAACATATTGGCCTTCTGGAGTCGTATGGCTCGAATGGCGGAGCCACGATAAATTATGAACATTGAAATCACCAGCAATAACGATTTCACTGTTCGGGTAATTTTCGAGGATCTGCGATATAGTGTCGGAAAGTTGTATATAGTTTTATCCCTTTCCATATTTGGGCTTCTGTAAAGAAACCCGAAGTGCAAAAGATGTGCCCTGATTTTAAATTTAACCCATAGACAGCTAAATTCAGGATCATTCGTGCCTAAGGATTGCTGGCACTGGTACACAACTTCATTGCGTACATATATTGCAAGGCCCCTATGAAGAATAAAGAGGGATAGGAGGTGATACCCAGGTATGTGAAAATCCTGTGGATCAGCATCCTCAGACACTTGGGTTTCACTTAAGGCGAAAACATCCGGCCGATGGAGACAAACGTGGGCATATACAGAGAAGAAATTTGCCCTTAAACCACGTATGTTGCAGAAGTCAATTCTGAAACGGCGTGTCATAGTTTACGCAAAAAAAAAATCAAATCAATTGTCTATTTTCTATTTTTCATATTGTCGACACCAATGAGCTAGTTGCCGCCTGAGAGATTGCTCGGTGATCAGTGCTACGCCTTCATCACCAAACAGTCCAACAGCAACTATCCCACTGGTATCCACAATATAAAAAATTTTATATTTTGCCTTCGATAGGAATCTTCAGCACAATGACGCGAAAAAAGGCCATAAAAGCCCTGATCCGGTCACCGTGACCCGAAGTGACAACAGTGGTTGGTGGTGTCAACACTAATTAATTTCGTTCGCCCGTCACTGGTATAGCGGATTTTTTGTTTTTCCCTTTCTTTTTTCTTTTTGTTAGAACGCCGTTTTTTTTTTGTTGTTTTCAGGTATATTGATTCCTTTTTTTTTTTTTTTTTATTGTAATTATAATTTTGTTATTTTTTCATTTTTATTATTTTTATTATTTGTTGTTGTATTGTTGTTGCGTTTAATTGTTATTGTTTTCGTATTTTATTTATTTTATTAAAGTTTATTGATTTTTGTTCCTTTGTTTGTCACTATGTTATGATTTTTCTATTTTTTTCCACTTGTAATCTTTATTATAATTATTTAATTATTTTGCATCTCTGCTTTTGCACGTTCTTTGTTTATACTCGTAGCACTGCTGAAGCTTCGGTTCAGTAGCCATTGTTATTATTATTTTACTTCGCCGGTGCTACACAACACCGACGAAGGAAGGCGTTCTGATGCGATTGGGGATTGCTATCAGCTGAAGCCGGTATTGTTCAGTGACCAGTGACTATGTCTTCGCCACTGAAACTTTCCGACAACAACTGACACACTAATGCACATCAGAAAAATGCGAGATGTTCATTTTTATTTTAAAATTTTAGTCTGAAACTGGTGTTGAACCCAGGTCTGTTTTTGGTTTTGTAGTCTACGTGCAGACTACCATCCATCGTGCCATCACCACCCTATCTTACGGATGATTATGGCTTATTTTACACTCTACGCACTCTATGCACTCTACGAACAATTAAAGCCGGCTCTCCACTCACAACATCGTAGATATGCTGATTTGTCTCTAAAGCAACATGCTTTTAATGCTGGTTTTCCGTAATGGGCTCGGATAACCTAGAAGTGATTGTTAAAAAAGCCATTGCATCCAAGTGACTGTTTGGTGCGCATTATAGTCTGGAGGTGTCATTTTCGAGCGCAATGGCGGAATGAAAACCAATTTTTTTTTTGGCCGGCAATTGAAGATTACGAACTGAACGGTATGTGGTTTCAAGAAGACTGGCCGATTTTTGCTTTATTGTATGAGAAGCTCCCAGAACACGTAATTTTACCTTTCGCGACGTCATTTGCCCATCAAAATCATGCGATTTAACGCTTTTTAACTTTTTTTGTGGGTGTACGTTTAACAGCGTATCTACGCGGAGAATCCCCTAACGTTGGATCATTTAAAAATCAACATTCGTTAACTCATCGCTGAGATACCGCCCGAAATATGCGAAAAAGTAGTAGAACACTACGTCAAAAGGATTGACTGCTGCAACCAATTTTGTGGTGGTCAATTCAATGACATTGTATTTCTTACATAATGGCAAGATCCAGGCATTTATAATGAAATAATAGTTTCATGGAAATCATACCCTTATGTGTGTTTATTTAACTTTACTTTTGACAAAAAGTGAAGCTTTACTATCTTACAACTCTGCTTTCGCACGTTTATTGTTTATAGCAGTGTTGAAGCGCATCTCATGCCAGGGAGACATTATACATATATATATATACTTATATATGTATATGACATAAATGCAGATCAGAAAAAATGCGAGATGTTTCTATGATTTTGTCTAAAACTGGGGCGAACCCAAAAATTTTTTTTGGTTTTGTAGTTAACGTGCAGTCTATTTCACCCTGAGAATAGAAAGTGCCTTTTGACTTAGCCGGATAGTGGTATCGAATCCAAGACCTTTGCTTTGTAGTCAACGTGCTAACTACCTTGTGTGCCTCTTTTGTAAGTGGTAGTGCAATTCAACAGGCAGTTGCTGACGCTTGGCATTGAATGTATGGTTCTCTGTGGTTTAAAGAAATGTTTTTTTCCCAACTTTTGTCAGGATAATTCTATGTCTCGTCCAGACGATTTATTAATCATGTGCTCCAAGACTTTTATATTTTCATCTGTTCCAACTTCCAACAAAATTATTTAGTCAAACAACAATATTCCTTTTCATACTTTCGCAAATACTATTAATCGGAAACGTTCCGCAAATCCTTTTTGCCCGCCCAGTATATTAAAAAATATTTTTGAGCCGGTACGAGAACGCTTTGCTTGACCTTTCAAAGAGTTTCTGGTAACACAACAATTAAACAACTATTGGTAACAGTTTGAATCACATTGTTTCTTAGTAATTATCACGTGTAATTTTTGTCTGCCTGTACGAGGTCTGTTCAAAAGAAAAGGCGTATTTTGAATTTTTTTGAGAAGTATTAATTTATTCATCAGTATATATTTTGTGCCCTTCAAAGTAAGTAATCCTCCTTAAATATAATGCATTTATGCCAGCGCTTCTTGCAATCCTCGAAGCACTTCTGAAATGTGATTTTCGGTATGGCCATCAGCTCGTTCTTCGATTTTGACTTTATCTCATCAATTGAGGCAAACGCTTTCCTTCCATTAGTCTATTCAGGTTTGGGAATAGGAAAGAGCCAAATCTGGTGAGTAAGGCGGTTGAAGCATGGTTAGGATGTTACTTTTAGCCAAAAAATTACGAACAAGCATTGATGTGTGAGCTGGTGCATTATCGTCATGCAGAATCCATTATTTTTTTTCCACAATTCTGATCGTTTGACCCGTAGTGCTTCACGCAAACGTTGAATAACTTCCTTGTAGTATTCCCTATTAACCGTACGACCTTTTGGCAAAAAAAATTTAGCTTTTCTTTTGAACAGACCTCGTAAGTCATTGATCATTATTAGTCCATCTCAATTAAATGTTAATATTCAAATAATTTTTATGTTTATGTAAACGTAACACAATCCCTTGAAGTAAAAAATATGTCTTAAAATTGTTCAGAAATAACTGCTGCTCGCTTTTAGGTGAGTTTTGGAGATTATGTTGTACATTTGATATATAATAACAGTTTATTTCCCTGCAATATTTTCCCTTTCTTTTCTATTTTTTGATAAATGACCAAATAAAATTGTTCTTAACATTTCATAAAGGAAGAGATAATGCCATAATATAATAGATCAAATCGCAAAATGTCAAACAACTGGCATAAACACATGAAACATTTATTTACATATGCAATGTTACACACATGGAACCAAATTAGGCCGGCTCATTACCCATTGGAAAAAGGTTCAAAATAAAATCTTAATAGGAGTATATAGGAGACTTACTTCCCCACCAAAACATAACATATACTTTAGCTTATTTATTTATATATTTTTACATATATATATATATATATATAAAACAAATGACTTTATTATTTATTGAATGGTAAGCCAAGTGAAGTAATAAAATTCGATTGCAGTTCGATAAAAAAATTCTGTTCGATTTTAGAGTAGAATTGGAACTTATCATAACCAGCTTCTTACTAATAGCATATAAATTTAAAGATAGCGCCGTGGGAGTAATAAAAAAAAGGTTGATGCACTTAACATCACGAGCATTACTTCGGATTCAATGAATCGGCATCAAAAAAAAATATTTTCAGCAATAATAAGTTCAGCATCTTATTGTCTTATTAAGAAGCACTTTTTTCACTGGGATGTATATTCCAACATGAAGCAGCATCTTCCCACAGAGTAAAAATAATTTCTTTGACTTTCTGTACGCTGTACGAATTTATAGTGGCGAAATAATTTTTTATTATAATAACGATATTTAATCGTAGTTCTAGATTGTGTCTTCAAAATATTTATGCCAATATAAGCCACAATCTTTTTATATATTTGACTCTAATAAAACAACCTTTCTGAAAATTTCAGTTTTGAGCGCAGTTGTGAATGTTGATTGGTCAGTCTATACTGATGATTACAGCTCAATCAATTAATCAATATACTTGTACTTCTGCAAACTTCATTTGTGTACATTTTGCTTCCATATGCTTTCCATGTTAGACGCTGATCTGGATCTATGCCAAGGTATTTTACCAACGAAAGTTAAATCTTCTAGCTTCTTTATTTGGATAGGATAGGTTTCCCTGAGCGAGGTGAATGCTATGTGCAATAACTTTCTTTCGTTTACCTTTACCAGATTTCTAGCAGTCCGTAGAAAAATAAACTTTTCTTAATTGTTTTTCATGAGCCGCTTTATTATATTATACTCACACACACGCACATCTAAATACTTGTGGCGATGCAAAGTATAGTGTGTACTTATCTTTTCTCTACATTCCCTTATATGAAAATATTTTTTATATGACTTCTATAAACATCTTAATCTTAATAAAATATTATTATGTATGCATGTTTGTGCATGACGTAAGTCAAGGTATTAAATTGATTTATTATGAAAAGACATGCAATTTTTCATCTGGTTTGATTTAAGCAAAAATTTATACACTCGGTATTTGAGGTTTAAAAATTATAGAGTAGATAAATCTAAATATTTAATTTAAAAATTGAAATAGAAACGGATTTAGAATAAAAGTAAAATTTAAAAAAATGAATATCTAGTGCGGGGAATTTTTGCTTGTTTTTGTAACTTGTATAAAAATTATAATTATTACTTTTTTAAATTGCAGAATCTTTCTAATAATTGAACTAAGTAACCTCAAACTATTCATAACTTACAGTATTCCTCGCTAAATTACACCGCCAAAAATGCCAACATTTTTGGGTAATTATACGGGGACCGCACTGAAATGAATATTTTAAATTACCTTACTGAGGTAATTAAGCTCCATATATATATGTATTTGTTTTATAGAACGTCACTTTTTAACAAGGCAAATTCAAACATACATTCTGAACAGTTTTAAAGAATACCACATGATATTTCTCTATGTGCAGTACATACAATTTGTGCGTGTTCTATTTTCAGCTGTTTTGTTTTGTGTTTGTGGTTCAGCAAATACATATTAAAATCAATTTATGTATTTATGCATATTGCTTTAAAAAACAAGAAATTTTTATTAAAATAACTACAATAAATCAGTATGTGAAGGGTGTCTGGTGGCAAATTTATACTTTTAAATGCGATTATTTCAAAAAGTAATAAACGGTGCGGTAGGTGGCGCCGTTGGAATTATCGATTGTGCGGATTTGTCAGTCACGATGTCGCAGTGGCCGAGTGAGCAGGGCCCAGTCGATCTTCAAGGACACCCGAAAACATTGAACTGGTTGAAAGTAGTTTACGTGAAAATCCGTGACTTTCAATACGGAAAAGAGCAGCCTCACTGGGACTTCCAAAAGCGATTATTCATGAAATTATAATAAAGGATCTGGACATACTCTTTGAAAAATAAAATCCACATTTCCATTCTATCGTTCAATGCTCTTAATAAAACTTTGTGTCAATTATTTATTTAAGTTTGAAAATATAAAACTGCTACCAGACACCCTGTATATAATTTTCCATCGGTATATTGATGTTTAATATTGTAGTTTATATCAGATGTACGTAACCTACCAACGTGTGAACATAAAAGGCATTAAGTTTTTGACGTACACACAATAATACTTATGAAGCAATGGCATGCTTTGTGACAAGTATGTGAATACAGCAATGTAGCTATAGATAGTAATTTATATATGCATTCAGGGCTGATAAATCAAATTCAGCAAAATCGTAAAAATCGCGATCAAATATAAAAAATCGTAATTTCAGCTTTAGAAAATCGTAAAAAAAACGGACAACGGAAAATGTATTTTTTAAATGCGATTTCATAAAACGAATTATAGTTTTGATTTGAAAAAGAAAAAAACAAATAAAATATGAATAAACGACGCGACCGTAATTTATGAAATTATTACGATTTAACGCAATATTATTTTGTCAAGAGACAGTTCTTTACGAATTATTGAAGTTTTCGCTGTAACGGGTATCACATTCTGTTAATTCTTTTGTAGTAAATGCCAGTTCTTTATTTCTGTAAAATATATATATTTCTGCGCATCTCCCTTAAAAATGTAATATTTCATGTTTGTTTACCGAAAAAATTTCTATAAAAGTATGGCAAGTTGAACTCATCAGTCGACTTCGATATCTTTTGGATCAACTTACAGATTTATTGCCGATACATTTTTTAAGTCTATAGAAATCGGTAAATATTTAAACTCGATTTGACTAGTTTAAAATTTATTTCGAAAAAAAAATTTTCGAAGATTTCGAATGTGCACTAACGACGATTCACTCGTACAACAATGACTCGCAGAAGCAAAATATAATCATACTCCAACAATAGGCTGGACTTTTGAAACAGTGAACTGGGAAATCATCGCACTCGACAAACAATCTTCAAAATGCCAGCTGGGTTAAAGTTTATGTATATATATATGTTTATGTACTATGTATTTATAGAGTGTACCATAATTTAAAATAGAAGCATTTTGCATAAACTGTTCCATACCTTTTCGCTTTAATCATCTAAAAATGTAAACCTTTGCAAAAATTTTCATTTATTCAAAATTGTTGTTCCTTAGAATAATTTACTGTTATTGCGAAAAACATTTAGTTAAATGTTATAAATATTTATATTTATAACACGTTTACGAAATGAAAAAAAATATGCCAAATTCCAAAACACATAAAGCAAACAAAAAATTCAGGGAAGCAACAGTTACTACACATTAAAATTTTATAATACGTTTTATTAACAATAAAATTTCGGGCATATTATAACATTCGTGGGTTGCAAAGGCAACAGAAAACATTCATCTTTCGAGTATTTCTTTTAATGCTTGATTAGATTAGTATAATGTTTCTTTAACCTTTTTTTTTTCTTCTGTTTATCACTCCTATTTACAAATGGAGAAAATAAAACAATAAACATGCAGACGGGTAACGAATTTCAACAACCTAAAAGCAAGCACTTGCTACCCTTGCGAATATGAATACGACGTCAAGCGAACAAATCGTCTTTACAGAAAGAAAACTGAAAACTTAATCTTAATAATTAACATATGTATGTATGTTATCACTAGAGCAGACAAATGTATTGCCTGAAAATGCATAAGAATGTTCTAAAAAGGTTAGTTCATATTAAAATATTAGAAAATATACACTAAAAATTTCATAAAAAAATTTACAAAAACACATGTTAAATATGGAAATGAAACGGATTTCAATTCTAATCCTGCCAGACTGTACATTAAAAAAGAGACTCCACAATTACAATTTTATTTATTTTTAATTCCACTGTACAACGCGAAAAAAATAACAACTGATTCTATTAGAAGGGACTAAAAAAAGATATACATTATCGGAGTTTTCAAAGTCTACGTCTAGAACTCGTTTTACGGCCGTTTTAAAATTAAATTTTTTCGTATACGATGTGTTTAGAAGATTTATTCAGAACATTATAACGAACATTTTGTTTGTATATAGATATTAAAACTCCACCTCTTCCGAGAATGCGTATTTTATGTCCTTTTATGGTATTTTTTTATATATGCCAAACATCACCTGTAAAAGAGGAATGTAATTAGTTAAAATATTCTAGGAAATTACTTGCCATAACATTTTACTATAAGTCTCCCAACACATTTAAATAAAAAATTAAACTTTGACGCCAACAATAAGCAAAAACTTAAAATGCGTTCTAAGGTCAATAAAATCAAATTTTTTTTGCATGCTCTGAGATTTCATTGTCAATTTGAATACATATGTTACTCCGATTCAACGCCATTCAATTACTTTTCTTGGATTGACTCTGGTTATCGCGATTTACCGCTATATAGAAAAAAGTGGGCATCACTGAATTAACAATAACTGGAGAATTAGCCTTTCGATAGAAATAAAAAAATATGGAATAATGGATATGATATAGAATAAAATAATCTTTAAGTTATTCAGCATGTTTTGAGCAAAATACCCTTTTTTTTTTAAAAAAATTAAAAAAAAATTTTTGGAAAAGTTTTAAAAAATGTAAAATACATAAAATCTAAAATGTTGGTAATAATTTTGGTACTAGCATATGTTGCAAATTAAATGACCCATATTTCATTAAAATCCATTCAAAAATTCGAATTTTATTCGCAATTAACTGGTAGCACCTATTTTACAGAAAATTTTTGTGCTTTAATTTTTTTGTAATTTTAATGAATTTGCTTTCGGAAGATCGGGATTTTCTACTGTATGTTTTCCCATGGCAATCTCTTTGTAAGTTCTAGCAGTAGTCTGCCGTCATATGACGATCCCATCAGCCTATCTATTTAAAAAAATCAATCTGGAAGAAAATACCGGTGAATGGGATTTATTATGTTCTATTTTTTGAATCATTAAAAAGTCCTGACCACATTGAAGTGATAAATGCATTTCTTGAATCCTGTGTTAAAAAATCGTACATCTTATTAATACTGCCGAATGTACATAAAAATTCATTTTCTTTATGCACATAATATTTCTTTTCATGAAAATTTCGATCAATTCAGAGAGAACGACGGTTTGTTTAACAAACGATAGAGGGCTAGTAATAATTTTTAATAACTTTTGCAAATATAAACCAATTTTGGAAAGTAATTTCTAATTTTCTTTCTGCATATAATTGTCTTTAAAACACTGTGCAGAAAAAAATTGGGTTTCATAGAAAAAACTTTAATATAAGTATTACTGAATTTGAAAAACTACAAAACATAAAAGGAAATGGCGAAACTTTTGAGAAAAAGTTGTAAAATTTCTTGGAATATATGTATGTACATACATTTTATGCACACACTTTATGAAAGCAAAATTCTTTTTCTTTACCAGCCTGTTTAAAATGTTGGAATATGTCTAGTATCTCGGTGAGTTAGAGGTACTAAAGTACTGCTAGATCTAGACGTAAAATTTTAAGTGTGTTTCAAAATTTTAAAAACGGTTTACGAATGTTCTCTCCTACGCCTACAACTCTCATTAGTTCGCTTTTCCCGTTCTGACAAAAAGTGTTTTATTTTTGTTTTGGAGCAGTGTGTTATTCAATCCAAAATTTATTCATTTTGGGTTTACAGAACATGACCGACTAGGCAATATTTACAAATTCTTGCTGTAGGACTGACCAGATGTAAAATTCTCTTTAACTAAGTAACTTTATATTTCAAAGCAACACGGGTTGTGTGGTCTATTAAGGAACGAGGACTCGTCCCTAAATTCTGAACGTTGGCAATCGGTCAAGTATGTACGTATTATATTCTTAATAGCCTGTATATCACCCTTCAAAGAAACTTCCTCACCCAGCTACGTACGTGTGGCAGACAGGCAGTTTTCTTCACTCATGTTCATCCTGCTTATCAAATTTTATATTCTCACATTATTACTTTCGTGCACGTTTTTAAAATTACTTACACATCAACCACATATAAATTATCAAATTTGTTAAATATTACACGCATAGGAGAACACACTCCAATACCATACAGCCATACTCATCAATTTATTCACGCCCACACGCATACTCGCACATACTCGTATGTGGTAGGCATTTCTTTTTCACTTCCTTTAGCACGGGTGTGCAAAATAAATTGTTTTTTTGTATCTTCGCATCCAAATGATTGTAATTTTAGAAACATTTTGCATTTGTTTTGTTTGTAGAATACAAATATTTTCATCTGATGACATTTCCAATTTCATCTCTTTTCGTGATTATTCTGAAGTTATTTGAATTGTTTTGATTTGAACCTAGAGGTCATTTGCCTGATTATCTCTTAATTTAGGAAACAAGTGTATATGGATAGGACGTTAAACTGCAATCGATTTGAAACTAAAGTAATTGAAAACATTGGTTGTATTTAAGACAGCAGAGTAGGAGAGACAAAAGAGAATTTTTTTTATTACAGTTGATTGTTCCTTGCCATCCTTTTATTTATAATCTAAATCACTTTCTTTGTCTAAATTTGTTAGAGTTTAGTATTAAAAAAAAGAAAAATTTAGCATATAAATAACTCTTAGAAGTTTCCAAAAGGTTAAAGTTTGCGTTTTTATATCCCCTTCTTAATTATGTTGATTGAAGAGACATATTTTCCTGTTATTGACTTCTGACATGTAGATGTTATTGCTAAATAACACAATTCTTCTTAAGGCCAAAAATCGTCAACAGGCAAATTATTTCATCCAACATTGGCCTTTCGGAAGTGTTTGGTGGTCTCTTCTGTAAAGAAATAAACTTTGAAAATTTTACGCTGATTTTATTTTATAATACCAACTCTTCAGTACGATTATACGTTCGTCGTAAAAAGGCATATTTTTAATTTTTTTCAGATATGGGACCGAACATGGAATGACTGACATCTTTGATTTTGATTCAATTACAAACCTACCGTTATATTATTGGACACTTTAGTTTAAACTTAATTCGGAATAATAATTATCACTAATTATTCAAGCTCAAAGGAAAAAAAGAATCAGATATTTAGTTAATTAAAATATTTCAAATTTAATTTATTTTGTAATTGAAATTAGTAGTACTTACAATACTTTTAAAATTACATTTTAATAATTACAGGGCGGGCCAAAAGTCACTTCTTTGTGTAAAAATTTAATAAATTTTCTGTTTTTTATTATTATTTTTTAAATATAATATTAGCTTTGCACGATCTAAATTTTAATTATGAAAAATAATATCAGAGAAATGGCCACCATTTTTTGCATAACTGCATGCATAGTTTCAAACTCTATTGCCCTGATCTCAGCTTCAATGTTTTGCTTTAGCTGGTCTATAGTTTGGGGCTTGTTGCACTCATTCTTTGAGATAACCGCATAGAAAATAATCAGGGGCAGTTAAGTCTGGTGGATGTGCTGGCCAATTGAATTCTGAATTTCTTGAGATAATAGTGTTGCCCAAATTCGTCTTTCATGGTAGTCAACTGGTAAAAGTTGTTGGGCCAATTGAATCTTGAATGCATGTGTAAATGACGTGTTGAAATGCGTCGAAGTGATGTTATAGAGATACCCAGTTGTCCAGAACGTCTTCGCGCGTAAAGTTTCTGGATATTCTTCAACACTGCCCCGTACACGATCAATGTTCACTTGGTTCTGTACTATTCTCGGTCTTCCTGATCGTGGCAAGTCTGACACTGCACCTTCTTGTCGGAACCGGGCAATTAAACGATTAATTACGGTTTGGTAAGGCGTTGTTGTCGGAAAGTTACAGTGGCGAAGGCATAGTAACTGGTCACTGAATAGTAACGGCTTCAACAGTAACCAATCCACAGCCACATCAGAACGTCCTCTTTCGTCGGTATTGTGTAGCACCGTCGTAGTAAAATAATTACTAAAAACAACTACTAATAATTATTATTATATTTTACTATTATCTATTTGTTCTGTTAAATGTGTTTGTGTCATGTCTATAAAATATGGTTCAACTTGTTCTGTCACTATTTTCAACTGTGCAAAATTATTCATTAATCCCTGGATGTTTTTATACAAGGTGGGCCAAAAGTAATCACCCGATGTTCTTTTGCTGAAATTTTTTTTTAATCAAATTTTGGCACTGCTTATGATATGGGCTAAGTTACCGCCGAAGAAAAAAATAATAATTAAGAAAAAGTTTCTTATAAAAAGCTTTATAAGCAAAAAAATCTTTTATATAAAATAATTTGATATAAGAAAAGCATGCTTTTAAGAAAATGTTGCGTGAAATTTTATGTCTTTCTTATATCCGTTATGAACTGTACTTCGAAGAAACATCAGATGCACGTTTACATGTATGTGCATTGGCAAAAATTAGTATACGTTCGTTCATGAGTGTTAAAAATAAATAACCAAATTTCTCATTCTCATTCTTGATAAATCTCATAAATGTACATACGAGTATTTTTGTGTACATACGAGTTAAGTCACTTCGTTGTTTTGTTTTAAAAGATTTTTTATTTCAAGATACTTACGTATCTTGTACTTAGATGAGTTTGCTTATGGACATTTTAGAGTTTACATATGAACTCTTATTTTACTAACTATGTTAGTAATTCGTTGAGTTTAATTATGAACTATTGTTAGTACTTAGTTGAGTAGTTAGATTAGTTTGCTTATCTCATAACTCTGCACCGATTCATATTTATTTCTTTTCTAATCCTTTCAAGTTCGTTGTTATACAAGGTGTCCGCCGGGAAGGTATACTACATTGTTTGTTAATAATTTTTGATTAAATGAAAGAGAATGGATCTTATATTAATAAATGTTTTATTTAATGTCGACAATTATGTATGGAATACAATATCAGATAAATGTCCGCCTCTGTTAACCTCACAAATGCGAGCTCTTTTGACCACATTTTCCATTACATTCTCACACATTTCACGCGGTATTTCATTTATTTCATCACGAATATCTGGTTTGTTTGCATATACCTTGCTTTTCAGATATCCCCACAAAAAGAAGTCCGGAGCAGTCAAATCAGGCGACCGTGGAGGCCAATCAATATCAACATTTCTTCAAATAACTTGTTGTGGAAAGAGGCCTCGCAGTAATTCCATTGTAATCCTGGTTGTATGCGATGTGGAACTGTCTTGTTGATACCACATGTTAATCAAGCCAGAAACATGCAGTTGTGGCGTTAAAAATTGTGGCCCAAGTTGTTCTTTGAAGACCAAGCTCCTGAGCAAGGCGTCGAATAGAGGTTGATGGATTGTTTTGAACACTTTCTTGAGCAGCAGTAATGTTTTCAGTCGATCTTGCAGTACGTTGTGGTCCATGTTTGGGCCTATCACCTACAGAACCTCTTTCTTCGAAATCATTCACTACACGATAAATAGTGCGTTTTGTTGGCACGTTGTTTCTCCCAAAAATTTCACGAAACTTTCTCATCGTCACAGTAATCGATGATTGATTTTGATAAAATGTTTTAACGATTAAAACACGTTGGTTTATCGAATATTTTTCCATAATAAATTTGCTACGTGTCTACTTCACGACTGCCAAATATGAACTTTGAAGACTAATGTTTACCAAAATGGCGGCAAAACAAAGTAGAATATCTTCCCGGCGGACACCTGTATAAAACTTAAAAATTTTCTCTTGATATAATTTATTTGAGGGTTATGTAATATTTAGTTATTTTTAGAATAATATATGAAGATATCATTATGATAATAATTGTTAATATTGTATATAGAAAGTACATGAAAGGATGATTTTCTATTTGGATTATGAATTTATTTAAAGAATCTATATTATTAAATGCTTATTCTGAAGGTGAAGTCATTATTTTTAAAAATTCTACGTCTTCCTCATGTTTGTTGTGTGTTGCCTCTATTATACTGTCATTCATATTATTAATTTTTATACTTTGTATACTTTACTAACATTGTTCCTGATATGAGTTCGTTATTTATAGTATTTATACAATCTAAAAAATTAATCCTTCATCTATTTCAAAGAGTGGATAGTTATACTCTTGTAGTATTATGCATTTAGCTTTTCTGTTTTCTAACGAAGCTGTAATGCAGTCATCGCTAATATTATTTCGCTAATAATATTTATATATTTGTAAATAATGATAATAGAATCATCTGTTTTTGGCAATAATTGTAACAGACGATAATTTATGTTCGGCTATTTCTTTGATATCTTCCAGGTCTAATGCCTCTGAAAAGTATTCATTGTTGTCTCACTATTGTTAATAATTGATCATGGATTTGTTCGAATAGAATATGATCTCTTGTCACCCCTCCCTTCAAATTGTTCAACAACTTTTAGAATCTGGAATTCATTATTCTTTGCTGTTCATTATTTTCAATTAATGTATTAATTTTAGTTTCTATTTGAATTAAGACTGGTACACCAGCAATGAACGTTGGTACTGATCCTAAGAAACTTAGACCTCGTTTTTCAATTCTGTGTTCGTTAATTAGTTTTATTAATATTTCTATTTTCCTTGTCCAGATGTGTTCCTCAATAGTGGCAAAAAAAGGTGCTTTATCAAGTATTTCTACATATGACGTGTAGATTTTTGTTAAGTTTGTGGAATAGGAACGTGAATTCATCAAATAAAAATGCATCGTTGCCCCGACTTAATAGCGGAACTCACTCTTTGGTGCAAATCATTTGCAATCATTGCAAACAGTGCAAATCTTACATAAAATGCAATACCACAAAAACAAATACATGTAACCGCGATTTGCACCTCTTCATCCAATTTGCACCAAAAAAATTCATTGCAAGAAACACAAAAATATGCTAGGCCAAAATATGCTAAACCAAAACAGCTGACTACATAAATAAAAATAAACAATTAGATAACTGAGCTCGTAAATTTTTATAACGGTGGCGCCGTCACACAATTTGCCGCCAGAACTTTTAATTTTCATTTACGGTTGGTCAAAAAGTAAAAATCAGAGTTTCAAGTAAAATCTTAATGATTAATCAAAATTTTCATAAAATTATTAAAATGAAATCTGATAATTATTTGTATTAATTGACAGGAAATTTAATTATAAGACAAGTAAGAGGGCTATATTCGACTGTGCCGAATCTTATATACCCTTCACCATATGAGCATTTTACGTTTTGCCGATTTTCGTCCGTTTTGGAGTTTTTATTTATTTTGGCAAATTTTTGCGTTTTGGCAATTTTCCCGCGTTTTGGCAATGTTCTTGAGTGTCAGTTATATTTACTAATATTTGTGTGTGTTTTGCAAATGTTCTATGTGTTGTACTATTGTTCAGTACTTTTTGAGACGCTACTTACAATTTTTTTTTCTTCTTTATTTGAATTCTCTTGCTCGATACTTTGTTATGGAATGCACTGAGTTATTCAGTTCTTTAATAGCTCTAAATATTTCTTCTCTGCTTTAGGAGTGACTACTAAATTTAAATGTTCACGTTAATTCACTAATTGAATTGTTGAAAATGTTTTGAAAGTTTAATTGTTTGCATTTTCACTTTATTTTATTTTTATACACTATATTGTTTTTTTTATTTATCTGGGATCAGCACTCAGGAGATGACCCCTACACATGCGATGCATTGTGTTGAAACTATAGGAAAGGGATAGTTAGAGAAACGACAAGAGGTGAAGCTTAATTAATTATTTTACAAAACTTATTTTAAAAAAATTTAATTTTTTTTATTTTGACACTATGTGCTGCGACAAGGATACTTCATTTCTTTCTTGGTCCGCTCGGTGGAAAATATAAACATAATATCCCCCTGGCAAGATCGCCAGTTATAACACGTCGTTCTTTTGTTATTAAAAAATTACTCATTTCAAGATTATTATTCGGGTATGTTCTTATAACCGAATTCGCATAATTTTACTCGGTTTAAAATCGAGTAGATAAGTCCGGTAAAAAGTAAATCGAATGTACTATCTTCCTAATATATAACTGATGAAATCAAAAAAAAACAATTACAAATTTTTACTTGAAGTCTTTCTTTTATTAAATTAAGTCAAATTATATATGTACTCTGTAATAGATTTTAATACAAAGTAATCAATTTAAAAAACACTCTAATATTTCTCCATGTTCTTGTCAAAGAAGGCAGATAAAGTAGAAGGATAAATAAAAGCACATTTTCTCTAAATTCATCAGATATATCATTCAAAAATCCTTTTTAAATAAGAATAAACATTATTTTGAACAAATTTTCAGTAGCCTGATTTTAATTTATTGTTAAATAAGTTATCTTTAAGTGAATATTTAAATATTTTGAGAAGACGATGAAAATATTTTAAATTAATTTGAAATAAGTAGTAAAAATTAAAAAATTAAAATGGTATTTGTGTAAAATAAATATATCAAGAATCAGAAAAAAAAAATTTTTTTTCGAAAGCAAGTTCGAATGTTGGAAGTCGTGTGATTTTTAGAACACCAAACTAGCATTTCTCCGGTTTTGAAAAATCAATCGTTTTTAAATCGACTCGGTTTACAGAACAAGAGGGATTAAGTAATAACATAAAAATAAAGATACACAAAAATTATTTAAATGTTGGTGTAAGAAATTATAAAATAAAATTTTATGCAAAGCGTGAGGAAATCATAATTTAAAAAAAATTTTCGATTATTTTCATATTTCATATTTTGTCCACTACAACTTGTTTTATCTATAAACTTGTATATGGGCATTATTGTACCTTGTAGAACCTCAAAATAAAGTGTTATGAAGAGACTAGAGCATATCAGAAGAAAAAAATTATTTGCTACAACAATTATTGCTTTCAATTCTTTTGTTACAACGTTTACGCAAATATTTACTTCATTTAACAACATTCATGTCTGTTTATTATACAAATAAAATTTCGGTAGATATGTGGAATATTTTTCTCACTGAAGAGGAAAATACAATACTTCTTTGTCTTAAAGCTCAATTTATATCGACGCATTAAGGGTTCGTCTATTCGAATTTGTAAAAATACGTGTTCTTATCCACTGATATCTCTTTTATTTTCATCGAAAAAAAAAAATAATAAAAATATATTAAACAGAGATTCCCAATATTTTATAGTTGTAAAAAATTAACACCCATAATCGAAAACAAAATTTAAATTCAGTTTTGAAGTACATGTTAGTAGATATAAATAGTATTTTAAGTAATAAAGTTTTTAATAAATTTTGTATATTTATTCCGGCAATGCTGTCCACAGTATATGGAAATGAATCGGGTAGTCAAGTCTATAAAAATATTTATATTCTTTTAATTATTGATCTATGTTTGTCATATGGTTTAGCTGGTCAATATGTTAATTTTATTTGTTGTTAATACCAAAATCGTCAGTAGACCTTTAACTAAATTCTTGAAAAAAGCAAAGAAATTCCAAAAGTTTCTACTAGAGTTCCCAAAAAGCTTTTAGATCAATAATCGTAATTCCTTTGGACTCGTGTTGAATAAATAAAATAATATAATGTACTTCATTCGCAATTTTCTACAACTTGTAGATTAAACAAATAACAATAATTCTTCTTCTTGCACAAGTTTTAGGTGCTCAAATAAAGGGGTTACTTATTTTGTTTAGATTATAAATTCATCGCTAAAATATTTCTTGTATTTACAATGTTACAAATTTTGGTTTAATTCAAATAAAATAAAAACTATAGGAATGAGAGAAATCAATTAATATTATATTTCCTTTATTATATAACATTGACTCTTACTAATTCCTTTAATTAAATTTAAACCACCCCTCATAGTTAATTATTCACAAGCAAACATTTTTTTATAAGTTTTTTTGGAAGGTAAATTTTTTACAAATCACAAAACGCAATAAACAAAAAGAAAGAAATAGAAATGTCACCTTCGCAGCTGCAAAGTAGGGTTGAACCGATGTTAAATTTGGTCCATTTAATAATGCTTAAGCCATGTTAAGCTAACAATCGTTTATTTGTGCAAATTTAAAGAATTTTGGTAAACAATAGCAATTAAAGCTGATATATGTACTTACATATATACGGCTGTAATCAATAATGTGCGAATATATTTTTTATATAGAGAAACACTGTATTTTTTCTTTTTTCGTAATACCATCGCAGGGACACATGCTCATATCCGACAGTGCAATTGGAAGTGTGTACGTGCGTGTACACGGGACTGAAAGTATGTGAAACTCGTATGCCTTTTTATATTTTGATGTGAAAATATCTACGATGACAACTGATAATGGATCGAATTATTTGGAAGCTGAAAAAACATGTTCAAATACCAAACTTAACACATTTCTAACTCAGCCACCCACGCCACTCACACATATACCCATGAAACGAATAACACAAACACATGGTAATTGTGCTAGAAACTTAACACAAGAAAAATTGTCCTTTTGGCATTTGACACTCAATTCCATTCAAGCCACACAAAAAATTACAAAGTGCAAACTGGCGAAAATCATTATGAAGAGTAGAAATGGATGAAGAAGATCTGTCTTTTAATAAAAAATGAAAAAGAAAAACTACCATTTGCATTCGGAACACACATTCACAAATATAAATAAATAAGAAAAAATATTGGTGACAACAGACAAATACATATTGATCCGACTGCAAGGAATTTGAATGTTGCCTATAAATGATGACTGAAAAATATATGTAGAGACAGCTAGAATGCGAATTTTACATGCTGCTCTAAATAAGTTTGCGGGCAAAAATTTACCAGACAACATTTTGGAGTTATCAAAGTTCAACTTATGTTACGTTGGGGTGGCTACGGCTGAAGTACTCGTAGTTAACCCGTTGACTACAAAACATAAGGACATGGGTTCGCGACTCAGTTTCGGACTGATTCATATAAATAATTCGCATTTTTTCTGATGTATATTAGCGTGTCATTATGTCAGTTGTTGTCGGAAGGTTTCAGTGACGAAGGCATAATCACTAGTCACTGAACAGTACCTGCGTCAGCTGATACCAATCCACAGCCATTCGGAGCGCCCTCATTCGGATAACGTGAAAAAGCCGAGTTGTAAGGTAATGAAGGTCTCCTCTATCTACCACTTCATCACCTGTCATCTCTTTTACTATCCTTTTACAGAAGGTAACACTTAATAATAGACAATCATTGCTTGAGTGTTAGTTCTCTTTAAAAAAAATGGATGTCTACTCACTGGATGTAGTTGTAGGTTCTGACATTTCATAGTTTAACTCGCACGAGTGTGGTGGCATCCGTCAAAACGAAATTTAAAGACTATCGGAGATTTAATTTTCTTAATTTAATTTTGTTTATTATCTTACTTCGCGCTTTTTTTAATCAAATATAATTTTAAAATATTTTCACAATATTACAAAAATTGTTTTTTGTTTTTCATCAGGAGACCTTGTACTACTAGCGGAAGTGAGACCTTGGGGTGCTCAGGGACACGTATTTTCTTCGGTGAACTCTTTATAGTGAGGAGCGGCGAGCCGACATGACACTACGTCAGTACCCGGAGATCATATGCTAAGATCCGACGATCGTGGTCGTGAATAGGGATAGACTTATAAGGACGTTGCATAGTTTCGGCCCGTTTAAGTCACAATATCTGAATGGCATTATACCGGCGGACATACAGAGGAATGCTGATGTTGTTATGCCGTGACTGATGCAGATTTTTGCTATCTGTCTGAAATAGTTCTATGCTCCGCAGTAATGGACTAAGTGTTTCGTGTCCATTCCCAAAAAGAAGAAAGACTGCGCACGTCCCACCGAAGGACTTCAGACCGTTTGGAAATGTCGTCAGGGTGTCAACAGTCGTATAGTATGGACAGATCGGGTGAGACCGCATTATATTCTGCCGTGGAATTCATAGAGAATACGCACTGGTGGTTTTTGTATTTTTTAACAATATGGACACAGAGGCGATTATACGGGATCTGCGCCGTCTCGCTCAATTGGCCTAGTTAAGGGACTACTGACAAGGATCATTACATCTAATCTAGAAGAAGCTACGGTATGGGTGGCGAATACGGAGCCGCAAAGGGGTAGTTCTATCTCCTCTCTTGTGGAAAATCGCCCTGAAGTTCTTACTGAGGGAGCTAGATCTTCTGGACAGCGCACGCTGATAATATCACGGTGGTAGTATAGGGTAAACAAGTGCAATCATCGGCACGTGATGCAAAGCAAGCAGACTGGTTGTAAATCAGCTGAAGAAGGATCTTGTGCTCCTCACGAAGACGAATGAGTCAGCATCTTTCTCACTTCCGAGGCTGAATGTAGTGAAACTCAAGATGTGTGGACAGGGTAAAGCTTTCATTTCGATTCTAAACTTACATAGGGCATCAACGTCCAGGCTAGACCGAAAAATGCGGCCATTGCTTTGTGTTTCTGCAGGAACGCTATAGGGAAGACATGGGATACAGACCCAAGGAACTCTAGTCGCTCTTGCAAATCAAACATATACTGATACATGGTGGAGAGGATCCCGCAAAAATCTGCCTTGTCGGTGACGGATGTCACTGCCTGCACGCCGTCCAAGGGATTGTAGCGATTACGAGGGCAGTCAACTGTACAACGGAGAGGATATTCGGATATATACCGACAGTAGGGCTCTCTATCGGTTGTATATGCTACAATGACGAGCTGGTAAAAGCTGAGATTCGACTGCCTCACTGCAACATTGGCCTGGGATATTGCAAGACGCGATTGAAGCAGTGGTTCTTCAGGATTGCGCACGCTAGATGGTCGAATGAGAACATGCTGGATTTTCAGGTCGAGAACGTACATCATTTACTGTAACACGAGCTCGAATAAAATGTGAGCAGATAAATCCATTACCTGATAATTCACAGCAATGGGTACATTTTTGTGGATACAATGAGATCTGATTAAATTTTCGTAGATTGTTTGCACTTCATGTTTTTAAACTTTGTTTTTTCACTTATGTATTGCACCAAAACGTATCCTGATCATCAAGAAAACTTTTTCTGTTCTTATTTTTTTAAACAAAACACGGGTTTTTTTTAAAATAAATTTCCTAAATCTGAAGCTTTGGCTGGAATGAAGCACATAGTGATTTGTTAAAATTTACCGAAAAGAAATGTGAAACACCAGTTAAATATTCAAATATTTCAACTGAGATTTGATATTGTTATGCTACGATAAAAAATATTTAGTCGAAATTTAGAAATCACATACCAAGTTAAAATTTAATAAAATTTTAAATTAACACAAACTCTCATAAAATTCTCTCATAAAAAAAATAAAATTCGAAACAAATTTGGTGGCAGCAATTGCATTATAATACGCGAAATTTGTAATAACTTAAATTGAAATAAACTGACTTAATTAAACTACAGCAATTTCGTATAGTTTTATCACAGAAATAGAAAGAACAATAATTTTATACTAAGTTTTACGAAAAATTCTGACGTTGACTTTGCCTTTGTACTTTAAAAGTTTTAAACACTTAATTTTTCATGTGTAAAAACTTTCATAGACTCTGTGACTTTGGCAACTGGGGTTCTTATTCTTATACTGCCTACACCTTTGCGTAGGGTATTCCAAAGACAATTTCAGTTAAAATTATATAGAAAAAAGTATATCAGGCCTTCCGGTAAATAAAAAAATCAACAGCATTCTCATACGGGATAAAAATCCTTCACATTCATAACACATTTCAACTCAAATGGTGTGAGCAGACAAATGAGCAAGTGGGTGCAGGAAAAATATTCATCCAATGGCCTCGTATTTCTGTAAAAAAAAATTTTTCAAATAGAGAAAGCGAAATCACGTATGAAAAATGCCAACAATGGAAGGAACAATAAGAAAAAAAACTATTTTATATAAATGATGTAGAGATCTAAAGAAATATTCAAGCCTGAAGGATAATGTGTATTTACATAAACACATTGTGGGTGAAATGTGATGAGGAGAGGGAGAGAACTGGGGTTGCAAATAAAGAAAATCCAACACATGTTCCCAAGTAAATGGAAGGATAGAACATTTTCAAACATGTACGAGAACATGAATTTCTAAGAATGTATGCACGAGTATTAAATGTTTTGGAAAATAATGAATATTTATTTTCGAAAATGAAAAACTCAATAAACACAAAAACGGAATTAAATTGTTTTATATGTTTATACCCCCCGCCACCAACCCCACCAAAAAAAAAAAAAAGATGAAAATATAATTTTTTGGCAAAACTAAATGACATACGCAAAAACATATTAATAGATATTTTTTTAAGTGAAATCAGAAATTCCATTTAGTTATTCAACGAGATGTTTTCATTTATTTGCAATAAAAAAAGGAAAAAAGCATTCAACAACAGTTAAACACATTTCAAAAGACAATTCAATTTAATTTCTTTCTTTATTAAACATCTATCAGCTATTTATTCATTTCAATTCGTTTTGGAAACTCTTGTAAGTCTTTGGAAAACATACATGTACTCGTGCCTGATCCCATTAAAATTACCTGTCATTGTCCTGAAAATAAATAAGTGCAACCTGTTGTGTAAAGCAATCCATTACAGTCGTATATTCTTACAATACCTTGAAAACGATATACCAACATTTGGTTATAAGTCACACTGTCAACATATGGCTATAGTAAAGTCATCATTACAATCATCCAGAGATATCCGAGGAATACTTGTACATGCAACAACAGCAAGAAAAATTCTAAGAAATAATCACATCTAGAAGCCGTGTATTTTTCTCCCAACATTCATATGCTCACAAACATTCTCTTATTTTTATTTTAAAACAACATTATAACCAGGCATTATTTCTTGAATACTACCAAGAAAAACCCATTACTTTCTTGGTTTGGCAGCATCTTTTCCTCGCTCCTTGGGAATGGGACACTTTTCTCTAAATTGCATTTGCTGTCGTTAAAGTAATTTGTTTCATACATTTGAAAACATGGCAAGTGAAATGCATTATTCCGTTCAGTAAAAACATTTGATTAAACAACAGAGAAGGGTTTTGAATTCTTCTTGGTTTTTTTGTTTTAAATGCTTTGTATTTTTAAGACGATGAAATAAATGTGTAAAATTTCAATTTTGGGTTAACAATATTTTTATAACATTTTAGTGAGTTTATTTCTTTTTTCTTTGAACAGAGGCAGTCAAAATTTCATGTTGTGAAAAATTTACCGTACCCCTTAGGCTAGATAAGAGTTGGTCCAACACGGTAACCAGCTATCGATCTTTTGTGCCGCACAGATGTGAACGAACCTGATCAAATGCAAAATGTGGTTCAGTCTCTAGTGTTAAAACAGGAAGACATTAACCAGCTGTCAGACTTTCCTGCCGAAACCTACAACGAACTCATTACTTCAATGTCCTCTATAACCAATGGTCCAAGAGCGTAAATGCGGATCTTATTTCATCGATAACAGGTGTACTGAGTCGAAACAGTACAATACCAGTCCGAAAAGAAATTCCGAAGAACAAATATCATGAATGATCTTCCGCTATAAAAACCACCAACATTCGATTCATTTTTCCCTACAGCTACCCCATACATTGCTATTTCCTAATATAATCTGTCAGATCTTCTAATTGAATTTAATCTTCTTCTACTTCATTAGAGAACTCAACTCTCTATTGAACTCTACTCTACTATATTCTGCACTACTATGTACTGTACTGTACTAAATTTTACTTTAATATATCCTATTTGACTGTACTGTACTACTCGTATATCTTGTACTGTAGTCTACTACAACTACATTCATTACGCCCCTGTCGCATTTCTTAAATGCATGAAATGTTGCTCTCTTTTTACGGAAAATAAAATATATGATCTGTCGTTAGTATGTCCATGACATTGAGCCCCCTCCGATAAGCCCGAACTAGCAAAAGGAAAGAAAATAAATGTGTCTTTAGACAATGGAAAAAGAATTGCAAATGGCTCTGCCAAACAAAAGCTAAGTTGCGTTGTACATATACACACTCACCAGAGAACACCTGCGTAGTTATTGAGAAACTCTGTCTAAAAATTTATTAGTTACACCCCATTTTTTCTTGTTAAGCAACACAATTTAATTCTATTCAGTATTGCGTTACAAAATATTTCTCTGCCTTTAGTATTGTGGGTTGCATTGCAAGTGAAATGCGAATTTGTTGCAACTGTCATTGGTTGTTGTAGTCGCAAGCATGTTGCAGTAAAATAATCATTAGTTGACTGTCTGGAAATTTTTCTACTTATGTATATTGGTGCTAACGGAAACTGTCATCAAATGACAGCTGTTTATTTTTATTGTTATCGCTGGCATTTCATTCAATTTTAAATCGAAATATTTACACGAGCAATTGTTTAATCGAATCGTTAGTGCAGCTTTTATTAAATTGGTATTTTTATAACTTCTTAAGCACTTATTTATCTGAAAGCCATATTAAATCTTAACATGTTTATCACTTTTGAACTCATGGGAAACACATTCAATACTGCCGATTAATTAATATAAACAACTGGAGTAGATGTAATTATAATTTAAATAAATTTTCAAATGTGTAACATTATTAACCCATGCTAAAACGTAACTAAATAATAGAACATTCATTGGTTATACGAACTCAATTAAATGACGAGTTGTTTTGTTCAATGTAGACACATGCTCGCCAATGACACCCATATGTTAAAAAATGCGTACATTAGATAAGTTGAGCCAGTTCATTTGTAATTGAACCCATGCAGTAACTATTTCTGTTGCATGTCTTTTTTTCAGGGATTGTATTATTATTTTAAGTTTTATTATTTTATGGTTGTAGAAGGTAATCCTATGTGTATCGAAAGAGTTGAAAATTTTCCGCGGCTCTTACTTTCATTTTGGAATCAAACCGATAATTTACTGGTAGCTTCTGCGGACCTCAGCGGCAAAAATTACTATATTTTCTATGTCCCTAATTAAGTCCGTTGATTGCCTTAATTGTTTATTAAATATTCTGCTTATATTGTGCAGAGTTAATATTTGTTTTAATTCTTTTAAAAAAATATCAAATTTGATAAAAAGAAAATACAAAATTTTTACAAATTGAAAGCTTTGGGCAGTATTTAGATTAGGAGAAATAAAATAAGACCACATACTTGCATTCAAACTATGATACGAATAGTGATATTCAGAAGTTTTCGTTCATGCGGATTCTAGAAGTATAGTGCTGGAGCTAATTAATTAAAAATTTTTAGTGGACTCTTGGTATCTTGCAAATTTATTATTGACTTTTTTTTAAAAAATTTTTCATTTCTCGTTTCGGTATAGGCGTTGAGGTAAAAGTACATAAGAGGCATGTGTCAAAAAAAAGATAAAGTGTGTGTTCCATTAAACAACATTTTGCGACGTCCGCCGCTGAAAATTAGTTAAGTTTCAACTTTTTCACGAGTTGTGTTTTTTTTGACTAATAATGAGTTCTTATGCAATCTACAGAGGCATAAAACTCGGTTGCCGCTAATTTTTTATTTTTAATAATATATCACTTACGCAAACATTTTTCCTTAGAGCTCTTTCACTAAACTGTATTTGTTTCGAAAAGGCTTTTATAAAGAATGTGGTGTAAGTAGCAGTTCTTAAATGCATGATAATCGGTGAAGAATGAACAAATATTACATAATACTAATTATATCTTTACAGTAACTTAGCATTTACACGTGGAAGTGCAAGTTCGATAAACTCGCTTTCAAACTTTTTAATAATACATTTACACTTTCCGTATAATGCGAATCTCATCAAATAAATAGATAATGGCACGATTATGGATTGGCAGCCGAATCGCAGTTGAGTTGCCAGTTGCCCAATATGGTATTACGAATGTGTAGTCGGTATTGTGTAGCACCATCGCGGAAGTAAAAATAATTAATAAAGATGGCTCCTAAACGAAGATTTAAATTAATTAAATGCATATCGTTGACAGCTACATATATGCACAATATACACAAAAAGCTGAGTTGTAAAAATAACTCCTGTGTCTATCCCTTCGCCACTGCTCATATGTATCCTATCCCTATCCCTTTCTATACAAGGCAACAAAAAACTGGCAACTGCAAATTTATGTGGCTTGCATTTCTGACAACCGAAAATTTCTGTTTTCCAACTGGCAACGCAACTTAAGTTCGATTTCAATCCATAATCAAGCCATAAATCAATTTTATCTGGTTGCTTTAAAATTTAACTTTTTTATGTTACTGGCAACTCTACATTGAAAATTTTTTTAATTGTTCTGCGCTCACCGACATATTTAAAATGAAGCCTTACCAGACCCTGTAAACGTTCATGTAAGTTGTAATACAGTCGGGCGTTTGTGCGAAATTTTCGTTGATAATAAATACCCTCCTGGCAACTCAGTTAGCTTGTAATAAATTTTACGTTAACTTTTTTACAACTGTTGGTAGATGACACGTGAATTATTTTTAATGGATATAATGGACTATTTGAACATTGCGATGTCCTAGGAAGCAGTTAATTTTCCGACGTTGCTGTGGTTACTTTTCAACTAACTTAAAGTTACTTCTCCAAAATTTTGCCTATGTCAGTAACTTATTAATAACTACACAGAAGCCAACTGTTCATCCGTTACCCCGCAGGCGGGTTTGGAAATTTGTTTCTAAACCTACGGGCGTTTAGCAAGCCCGTGGTACCTATCTAAAGGTCTAGCATCACCTTAAACTACCTGTGAGTTTGAAGATGATAGAAGAGGCGACTCTTCGAAATCCTACTGGAGATTGAGGCGGTTATGCTTGCATTTCCGTGTGACTGTAGAAATACACTTTAATTCTAATCTAGTGCTTCGGGGCCACCTTAGCCCCACTGCTCTAACGCTCAGTAAGGGTTTAATGACTGATGTACTCTTAAGTGAGTACTTCGTGTCCACCCCTAAAAGTTGGAGTTAGTGTTCTGGTTTGGGTAAGGATTCGTACTGGCTGTGGTTGCCGCCAAAAATTACGCTGTGAGATAAGTTTTTGGTATATTCTGGATATATGTGAGTTTGACACATATATTCTGATACGACTTTTACTTAACTAGGTGCTGTTTCCATTCAACGTAGTCAATAAAATGTGTCTCGAACAAACAGTATTACTGGCTTAAACGTTCTTGACTAAAATACATTCTCATGTAACACAGACTTTAGACAGCTCGAAACACCTCAGGAAGGTGTAATTTATAGACATGGGATAACTATGAATTATGATTGCAACCCATGTGTACTTGTAGTGGTACAGGATGTTGTATTTCCAAGTGCCCATGTATCTACATATGCCCTGCATTGTGCTGGAAATATAGGAAAGGGATAGTAGGAGAAATGGTAGGAGGTGAAGCTTCACTATCTTACAACACTGCGTTTTGCACGTTATTTCTTTTTACAGCAGTGTTGTAATGTGTCTGATGTTAATGACATATATTAAATTTTGAAGCTTATTTTACTTCGCCGGTGCTACACAATACCGACGAAGTGGGGCGTTCTGATGTGCCTGTGGATTGGATACAGCTGAAGCCGTCACTGTTCAGTGACCAGTGACTATGCCTTCGCCACTGAAACCGTCCGACAACAACTGACACAAAGACACAGAAATGCACATCAGAAAAAATGCGACATGTTTTTATGAATCTGAAACTAAGGTTGAACCCAGGAAAATTTTTCGTTTTGTAGTCAACGTCCAGACTGCTTCGACCATCGCCACCCTCAAACTAACTGTAACAATTGACGAATGGAGAAACGCATAAAAGTGAAACAAAAGCAAATAAAATTAGTGCACAAAATATACGCACTTTGATGTGGGGAAATTCTGCACTACACTGTAAAAGAGTCCTTAAAATTTAATTATAATTCAGTCAATTTAATTTGTACTCCTATACCAATTTGCCAGCAGGGTACGTACAGGGTCTAAGCATAAGATAAAGTATTCTATTTAGTTTCGTATCTACTAGAAGATATAATAATTATAACTAATGATTTAAGTACCAAGTGCTCACAAACTTTTCTAAAGCACTGTATAGGAGAAGATTGTTTCCTTTTTAACTGTTCAAAGTATGTTTGCAATTTTGAGCTTTCAAGTGAGTGTGTGTTTACAAATTTGCTTAACATGTAAGACAACATGTTTGCATTAAAAATCTTCATATGCAAAAAGCACATATATGTATGTCCTTTTCTCGTTGGTCGTCCTTCTTATTGTTGATTTTTTGCTAAAAGGAATGAGAGAAAAACGGAATTAAGGGAAGAATAAAATTGTCCTTTTTTTCATTTTTATGAACTGCTAATTCAAACAAGAAGGCAATTTATCATAGAAAAATATTTGACAATAAAGACAAGTAAAAGATAATGATGTTATATAAACTCACACACAAACACTGCCAGTACATATGTACATACACAATGCCATTTATGTGAAAAAACATCCTTTACAGTAGAATATATTATACATAAGTACGTAGAAGACAAGAAGCTTATTTTACGCTTCACAAACTCATGTGGACACAAACTTACAAGAATACATACAATCCACACAGTACATGCAAACATACGCATGCACATGTATGCACATACCAAACTCCTCAGTTGGCCCTAACGTTAGGCATATGTGTGTGTATTTAAAAATGTTAAGTATGAATGCAATACAGACGGAAGTGCAGTTGGGAATATAAATAATAAAGAAAAATAATATTTGTTAGTGTGTTGACTTAAGTTTGCAATATGTTAAAGGAATACGAAAAGGACATTCCTTACTCTACCAATACAACAAGCAACAAGGACAGCGACAAAGCGAAAGCCAACAACAAACACATCAACATTATTCACAAACAAAGGCAAACCAAAGAAAACAAATAACTTGTTATAGACATTCTCTTTGCCAAAATCATAATGATGCATAACCATCTCCGAATAGGATAAGAAATCTTTATAAAATATAAAATGATATAAATGCAGTTAATGGATAAATTTAAAAAGTGGCTTTAAGGAAAGGCCTTTGTATGAAATGTCATAAATAGAGTATTCAATTTCTTATCACGTTAATACCGAGCATTGTTCAATTATAACTACAAATCTTTACTAACTAATCAAAAAATAGATAAACCCTGATAGAGACTATAGTTAAGTAAAGGGTTAAAAGGCTTGGCCATAGCCAAATAAACAGTTCAATTACATTGTCATCGTTATTGTACACAAAATATCTGCTGTGTGCATAAAAATCGTCTCCGACATTAGACTCATAGTTCGATTTGAAATAGGAGTGTGCACTCTCTGCATCATATATGCCTTAACCAATTTCAATATTTAAGAGTTCGCTAGTCGTAGTGCTAAAAAATAAATATTATGATATAAAAACTACCTTCAACGCAAGAATTCTAAGTAATTGTAATATGTTCCTACATAAAATATCTGAACTGCACAATATTCTGCTCAAAATATATGCAATTAAAAATTTCTACTAACCAAATTTTCCGTTGGTATAAAAGTTATGAATGTTAAAAACTTATTTATGACCAACTCTACCTATGTCACCTCATTATGGGAAACACACTTACATATAATATAGTGGTACCTGGAGTGACCCAGCTGTACGCGGTGTTCAGTATTATAGTTGCTTTATTATTTTATTTTTATCTTGGACCAGCATCAGGAGATGACCCCTTCACATGCGATGCATTGTGCTGGAACTAGAGGAAAATGATAGTAGTAGAAAGGACAGGAAGTGACGCTTCACTATCTTTCAACTCTGCTTTTGCACGTTCTTCGTTTTATAGCAGTGTTGTAGCACCTCTGATGTCAAGGAGACGTATTAAATTTTGAAGCTTCGTCTTTAGTAGCTATTTTTAGTAATTATTTCACTTTCCCGGTGCTATACACTAACGACGAAGGAGAGCGTTCTGATGAGCCTGTGGATAGGATACAGCTGAAACCGTTACTGTACAGTGACCAGTGACTATGCCTTTGCCACTGAAACTTTCCGACAACAACTTACACCTAGTCACACAAATCGTCAGAATAATTGCGAGAGGTTTTTATGAGTCTAAAACTGAGGTTAAACCCAGGATATTTTTGGTGCAGACTACTTCAGCCATCGCCACCCTCAAATGTTGGAAATGTTATATTTGTTTACATAATTGGAGCTTTCACAATGTCTGTTATTAAGTCATATTGTCATAACGCCTTAATATTTTAAAATAAAAACAAAAAATTCATTAAATAATAAAACTTTTCGAGCTTCATACATATGTTTATTGTTTTGTCATACACTGAGTCGTATACTGAAACTCTTCAGTCAAGCCGGCGATAATTTTAAAAAATTTTTCTTATAAATAATATTAGATACTAAATTGTTCCCACTTTTTTAACTTTACATTAAATTATATTTTATAAGTAGAAAGAAACAAAAAAACCACAATATGTAATAATAAACAAATGAGCAAATTTTGCTTGTGTAACTCATCTGGCTGGAAAAATTTATTCAGCTCATATGACTGGCACATTGACAAAGTTATTTGATGTTGAATTTTTGTGGTGGGCACTTTGCTTTCTCTCGCCACAATTTTCAAAAATAGAATTAGTGTATCTTTTCCACATGCAAAAAGAATTTTGAAAATTTATCCATAAACAAATGTGTACTCGTATCTCTAAAAGTATTGCACATAGAACAATAGAACAATAGAACATAGAATGTGATTTCCTATTTTTACGAAATTCCAAAATATATGGAGCAAAATTGTACATAAGTATGTAATTTTATTTCATTTAAATAGTGCTTATGATGTACATTTTTTACTATTGTTATACACGAACCTGACAAATGTAGAAATCGATTCTCATTTAGACAGAATCGACAAACTGCTTACGGATCCAATTTCTAAAACGGTGCCAGAATATGGGAACCGGGCTAATTGTCAGAACATTATCACCCCAATTATCAAAAAATTGCAGGCTGAGAAAAGCAAACTACTGACTGCAATTAAGAAACATAATCGACTGGAACGGGTACTTCCAATGAATGTTCTTCACTTTACAAAAACCAGGTTGAAATTAGTTAGAAAACTGATACAGGATAATTTCGTAAATGCTATTAATGAGTGTTACAGGCGAAAATTCTGAAAATGTAATACAAAAAATTTCTCCCACATGTTCGATGGGATAAAGAAACAATTCTGAAAGCGGACACCTTTGGAAGTTTTAAAGATTCTCGTATATAATATAGATCTATTGGACGGAGCCGATATTGACCATAATATGCGTCAGACAAATTTGACTTCGGGTAAATTCCTAATAAGGGAGTACGAACACATACTGAATGTGATTGGATTATATTTCGAATCTGTTTATGCAAAAAAGCATATTGACCAAAATAATTACTTCAAAACACGGGTCAATAATTGTTTCTCGTCATTCTTATATAATAGACGTACATATGTATATACAGGACAGACCAAACGAGGATAATGGTGTTTAATGACCGTAAAAGAGCAAATGCGCTGTATCATTCCAACGTGAATAATTACTTCATTACAGTTAAAGTGAAAGCTGTCTTCTGGTATTGATAACATACCAAATATTATGTTAAAAAAAACTCTAAACATATTGATTTACTGATTTATGAATACCTGACACTTTTCAATAATATGCTTAATAATGCATACTTTCAAAATTCGTGGAAATGTGAGAGAGTGGTTATAACACAAAAAAAAGGGGAAAGATAACAGCGATCCAAAAAATTTGAAGGCGATTTGTATGCTTCCAAACATATGTAAGTAAGGTTTTCGAAATAAGTATAAATTATATCATAGTTAAGACCATGGAATACATGAAAATTGTTTGCAAAAAGCAATTCGGCTTTAAATATAAACACAGTAATGTACATGCAATTAACTTGTTAGCTTCAAATGTGAATTGGAACTTAAATAAAAAATATTGATCTACAGGGTGGCACAGAATGAGCTATTTGGTTTGTAACTTTTTATTTATGCAATTATTATAATTTTTTTCTTAAATACAGTGGGGAATTTTTGCCAATTAGCTTTGAAATATGATATCCTGTAAGTGATAACTTTTCGCAAAATTTCGGCTATAATGGCCATGATTTCATTTCGAATGTTGGTTTTTAGTTGGAGTATGGTTCTTGGTTTGTTAACGTATATTCTTTCTTTCAAATATCCCCAAAGAAAACTGTCAGTAGCTGTTAAATCTGGTGAACGTGGAGTCCAGTTAAAATCGCTTCTGTGCGAAATAATGCGTTCACCGAATATGTCCCTTAACAAAGCGATTGAGGCACCTGCAGTATGTGCTGTGTTCGATCGTGTACTGATTCATAATTAATTCCCCAAGTCTTCTTCACAAAATGCTGAAAAAAACAACGAAAATATAATAATTAAAAAAGTTATAAAGAGTTCAAACCATATAGATCATTCTGGGCCACCCTGTACAGATTATTATATTTCAATTTCCCCTTACATTTGGTAAATCTTTTATACGAAATGTTGAATAATAGGAAATTCGTCGTGTGCAACAACAACAAATCAAGTTCAAGTATTTTTAAAATAAATAATGGCCTTCAAAAAGGGAACTGTTAACGCTCCGATTTTGTTTAGTTTATATATACAAGATCTTATAAATAGCATTGAGAATATAATTGGGTTTGCTGACGATATTATTATATATCAGTCGGACGACAGAATATATAAAATTAATGGGAACCTGCAAAGTCTTTACAATATACTTGAAAAGTACTCCTCTGATTGGAACATAAGTCGAATAGATAACTTAATCATTAAATTAATTAGAAACCACTGAATATACATCTAATAACTTGAGTTTGGCACCATATTATTCTTATGATATTAAGTACACTAATATCCGGTTATGTTCCTCCTGAATCATTCATGTACTTAGACAAAAATGGATACATACAAAATTGTTTTGAAACCCCAATCTTCTACCATAAATTTTTTTATTTTTTTTTTCTTGGATCGGCACTCAGGGGATGACCCCTACACATGCGATGCATTGTGCTGGAACTAGGAAATTAGGTTATGCGAAGGAGGATAGAGGGAGTAGTGTTTATTGACATTTGATTTAAATCTTCCCACGTTAAAAGTGACAGGAAACACCTCTGCAGGTAGTCCATTCCACACACGTGCCGTTCGGCCAAAAAACGAATTTTCTCTGTAATGCGTAGTGCGAGTCGCCGCCAAATCGACCACAAATAGATGCGCTCTTAATGATGTTCGCGTCGTGCGCGCGAATGACCGGGTTTCGGAAACAAGTTCCCTGATTTCATTAGAACACATTCCATTATAGTAACGATAGAACAACGGAACGCACCCCACGTTGCGACGATGCTCAAGAGAGTCAACAGAGTTGGCTACCCTACTGTCTCCTATGAGTTTCTTCGCCCTTTCTTGTACACGGTCGAGTAACTTCAAAATAGTCTTTGAAGCACCGGCCCACACTGAGAGCTGTATTCCATTTTCGGTCGGATGTAGGCGGTATAAATAGTGAGGAGATCAGATGGGGTGAAGTATGTCTTACACCGCCTTAAAAAGCCTAGGCACTTGAATGCTTCCTTTGAGACCTGAAAAATGTGCTCAGTCCATCGGCATCACACTGAATTTTCATGCCAAGAACATCAAGAGCTTCTGATTCATCAATGTTTATGCCGCCCATAATTACGGATGAGGCAGCGTGATCGTGTAATCGACAGTGTTCGCGTGATCCCATTCCGATATTTTCGTGAGGTCACCTGTTAGCGAATCATTCATATTCTGCCGCGTCACCACGATCATAGTTGATGTCGGCCTACGATCAAATGAATATGAATGGCAGATACTGCTGTCATCTGCGAAAGAGTGGATAGGGTAGGAAGTATGACATAGGAGGTCATTAAGAAAAATAAGAAGTAGGATAGGAGAAAGAATGAAGACTTGTGGTACCACTGAATTAATTTTGAAGTCGTTAGATGAGATCCCGTCTATAACAACTCTTATAGCGCGATCCCTGAGAAAGCTCGATATAAATCGAGAGAAGATATTACCGACACCAAAAGCAATAAGTTTGGACAAGAGTGCTCCATGCCACACTCTGTCAAATACTTTTGAAATATCTAGAGCCACTACCTTACTTTCGCCAAATGGTGGATGGATCGACACCATTTTTCCGAGAGGAAGGGTCATAAGTCTCCCGTGGAACGTCCTCCACGGAAGCCATATTGCCGGTCGTTAAGTAAGCTATTGGACTCCAGACACTTCATAAGATTGAAATTTAGCATAGTCCGCATTACTTTAGAAATGATAGAGCATATTTCGATTGGGCGATAATTTTCAGTTTTGCTTGCCTCTTCCTTCTTGGGGATCGTAAAAATGTGACTATTTTTTATAAAATAACGCACACAATGACAAATATTGAAGCTGAACATTGATCGTGTAGCATTCGCTTTAGACAGTAACGAGAGCCATATGACCAGATATTGGTGGTACAGCTAACAATTCTTTTTCTTTTTTACTTCTAATCATACATGTATGTAATGTAATATTGTTAAGTACGCTAGAGTGTTTGATTAGGACCAGTGTGTATGTTAAGTTTCGATATTAAGCTATTTGTTTATTTTTAGTTGAATATGCTAAGGAATGTAATAATAAATAAACTAATAAAAAAAAATATTGTTATACACTTATAAAATATAATGATATCTCTGCAAACACAGTATGGCGGACGATATTTTTCACCGCCTTCTATGATCAAATGAATAAAATATTTGAGAAGAAAACCTGAAATAAAGTGAAATGGGTACTTTTCGACAAAACTCCTTTTTAATTTTGTGGAAAAGGGATTCAGATGGCTGACCGTAACAATATCTACTCGTATTCAAAACTGGGAGAGATTAGATAAGTAGGTGTGGCGCACCAGGTTAATCTAATAATTTATATAAATACATTATCAAGTAGGCAATCATAATCAATTAGCAAAACAAGAAACAGCTGTTCACAAAAAAAATATAGCAGCAAAAAAATAACTATGCAAAAACTTAAAATAAGTTTTTGAAATGTATAAGTTAATTTTATTTTGTTTTGTGTGCCAGATATACGTACATATGTAGATATGTACGACAAGCTTTTATACCTACATATATGTACATATGTAGTATGACCATATAAATTTTGTAAAGAAGTTATAGTTGATAGTAAAAGTTTTAAAGGAAATGTTTGTTTTATAATTTTTAGCGCATTTAAATAAAATATTGTTTTTAAACAATTTTTGTTTTACTTTTCATTTATTTTTGTACAATTGTTCTCTTCATAGGAAATATGTGTGCCGCCGTGGTGTTATATAAAATATGTACATAGCCTTTGGTGCAAAAAATCGTGAACTGAGAAAAATGCATTTGAAGTTTTGAGCCATCTTTTTGATAGTATTTTCGTTTACTAAAGTTATTTTTTTACAAGTTTTTAAATAAAGTAGCATGTTTTGTAATGTTTTCTGTTTGTAAATTTTTTGTCATAAAGGAAATATTTCATAATTGCAAATAAATATTGTTGGAATTAGAATATTTTTTCCTTTAGATATATATTTACCCAAAGATCATTTCTGCATACCCAGGTCAAAAAATTCAAATTTTGAATTACTACGCTATTGCACCAAAGGCTCGATATGTACATATTAGAAATTACAGTTCAATGTTCAGTAGCAGTATTATCCGCAAAAAGTTTTGTAACTCATTGTAAAATAATTTATGTACTCTGAAATAAATTGCCACAATAAAATCATTTTTGGGAAAAAAAGCCAAAGGTTAATATGTGGACCGAGAAATGCCAACTTTTGATGCTGAAACGGATAAAAATTTTGGAAAAACCCAATGTTCAGTAAAATTTTTCGAAAAACCGTGAAAACAAGCCCACTTTCAAAATGGTTATTTTGAAAATCGAAACATTAAAGCCTTTTTTTATTCAAAAATTTCTCAGAAAATAAACCGAAGCATGTACACATTTCATTTCCAATTCTATAAGATACATCTGTCGATAAGACATTATCTATATAATATTTGGACTTTTTATATGATTTGTTTAAATTAAGTTTTGTGCGAAATTCGTCAGGTTCTTTGTAGCTTTAACAACATACATTATCCCTTCTTAGGCTATACTGAGTGTGTATTAAGCTGTTAAATGTATTTAAGGCCATTTTGTTTGTAATTTTAGATTTGAATAAATTGATGAGATATCAATATGTTTATAGCAAAAGTGGACAGCTTAAGGAATGACTTCTTACCACAGACATTTTTATAAATATGAACATTGATCCAAAAATTTTCAGTTTCTTCAGTATTGTTCCAACCTACTGACGAACTGATTTAAATATCCATAAAGTGACCAAAAAGTATACAAAATAATATCACTGAAAAATTAAAAATTAGAGAATTTTTATTACACAAAATAAATATAAAACAATGAAAAATATTATTACTCTTTCACAAATAGTGCCAAATAAACCAAATAAAGAATAGTACACCCAAGACCAAGTCCATGGGCATGACCAATTTGCCTCTTTGAAACTCTGCGATGCGAGATTGTTCCATAATGCGACGGGCACAACGAAGCCATTGATTAATTGATATGGTTTCGGGCGAGGAAAATTCATATTCCTCCTTAATGGAACTATTATTATTCTTACCACTGCCAACAGCTTTTGCTAAGAGTGTCACACTCTTGGAATTGTTCAGTTTTAATTCTATTGCATCCCAAGTATAATAATTCTTATACGCTAACCGACGTTTACGCACTTCGGTGCACAGTATGCACTGATCGAAAAGGAAAACTTTCGATCGAAATTTTTTACGTGACCTATGATTGTAAGCATCAAACTCAGTGGAACGTCTAAAGGAGCCCATTAATTCAATATCAAGCTAAGAGAAGAAAAAAACAGTTACAATTTATTCGATTGAACATTAATTAAACATTTACCTCTGGCACTAGTTCATCTATAGAAAGAATTTCTTCCGATTGATTGACAACCTCCAATAGGCGGCGCAAGCGCGTTTCTAATTTACACAATGAAGCCAAGACAGGCTTGCAATTGATAGCATTCTTGTAAAATTCCTAAAATTCAATATAAAAAAATTTTTTTATGTTCCGAAAAAGTAAAAAGAATTACCGCAATAAGCTGCTGTAATAATAAGGGATATCGTGTCAGTCTTTGTATGGGCTGTACTAGAAAACTATCAATGCCTAACCGATCGTTTACTGTATTTTGGTAGTTCTGTTGGACAAAAGTAAACAAATTTAATTTTTTTTTTCAAATTATTAATTCAAATTTAAATTTAATTTCAAATAATTAATTATTAAACCGACTATCTGATATTTAATTAAATTTCTTTTTACCTGAAAAAATTCTCGATTTTCTTTACGAAGTTCCAAGGATGTCTTTTTGTGCATAGTGAAGGTTATGTAGCAGTAAAATTGATTTCTCTGTAATACGGAAAGAGAGCAATTAAAACAATGTTTAATAAAGTTAATAATAAAGAAAAAATAAAAAAATATGCAACATAAATTTACTACATGTTTCTTATAATATTGGCATTATAAAAATTTTTCTCCTTCGTCGGCATATGTATACAATAATATTTCTCGCTGTAAAACTTTTCTATTTCGAGGTTAAATATAGTAGTGCATGTTATTTAGGGGCAGTACATTTAGAGGCATGCAGTGATAATCGCCAACTGCCTAAAGACCGATCGTTGTGGTTATTTCCCCGTCCTGCACAAGGTGCCTCCGCTCTCGACGGAAAATGGAGGATCTAGATACGAAAACTCGATAGAACCCGTAATCGCAGGTGTCATTCGTAGCGTGCCTATGGGATAAATGACACTACATTAGTGTGTCTTCTAACGGTGACCTCCATACCGAGCGCTCTCTGGTTATTATGAGCATTACCGTGACACCGGAACACTGTCGCGGCTCGACCAACTTCTCCCCCTTACTCGTGGTATCTATGGTAAAAGAACACACAGTAAAGATAATAAAGGGTTAGCTGAGTTTCACAAAAACCAGATGGCTAATGACCTCTCGGCAACATGTGCTGAGAAAACAAAATCCTCGCAAGTGGCTATAAACGCGAGCCTGAAAATAGCAACCTACGAACCGCTTGAAATGGAAATTGACCTACAGTCCGATGAAACATCCAACATCACCGCAGAAAAGGAAGATAAACTCCTCACGTCTCCTGTTCATGGCTCAGGAACTGGGGACAAGAGGGTGCGATTCAGCGGACATGCTACACAGGAACTAAAATATTTCCTGAATTAAGGACATGAGATTCGGGAAGCGAAGAAGCTTTCTCAACAGCCGCCAGATATGTAGCAACAAGGTTCTAGCAGCACAACTCCGAATCAAAAATCTCCTAAAAGAGTTCTGGGTGCGATAATTGGAGGCATCAGAATGCCACTGCTTCGTGAAGACAGAGATTGGGATAAAAAAAAGTCAGAGAATAACGTTTTGTGGAAGAAGCGACCTTGCTGAAAAGCAACAGTGGCAGGAAAAAGAGTAACTATTGCCAAGAAGAGGACACACTGATGGATCAGTTATCAAAAGCCTCCAGCAAACAGAAAAGACATACTGGTTGTCTTCTGGTAAATCTCCATCACGCTAAGGCAATCTCAGATGTACTGATGAAAAGATTTGACAACGAACTATTGGATGTGTCCAGTCGGAACGTTTCATCGGAAATCTCAGACTGGCATGTGGCGGGGGAAGTATCCATGTCGAACCTTATGCATATGTTCAACATGGGTCTTTCCTCACCACAGGTAAGTATTTAACGGTTTGAGTTGGAGCAGAGTTTAACGGCTCCAGGTAGCATATATCATATTGTCCGTACTCTGTCCAGACTATATAGGGCTAGTTTATTGTTTGGACATATAGCTCAAAAAGAGAGTGCGGCGAGGGTTATTTTTATTCCAAAAGCAGGGCCAAAGCCGAACAATTGCTTAAATCATACAGACCGAGATATGTCAATTTATTTTTCAAACTCAATGGAGCAAATATTGGTTCAATACATAAGTGAAAAAAATTTCGAAGCCACTGCATCGGCTTCAATTTGCTTACCAACGAGGTAAATCTACTGTGACAATACTGACAATGCTTCTTATAAGCCAATAGAAAATGCTCTATTATTGAAGGCAGCACCCGGTACGATTATCACATGAATTCTTAGTATGCCAAAGTCTAGGACCATCAGCATTGAATTCAGAGATACGACTAGGTCTATTAAAGTCACAAGAGTTTGCCCTTATGGAAGGGTTCTATAACCTCTTCTATGGCCTGTCGTAATTAATGAGGAAATAAAAGAAGAAATTCGTTCGTGTATTTACAATAAAAACGAACACAATTTCTTTTATGTATTATTGTTTTCAATATAAATACCCGAAGGAACTTTTTCTTTTTCGGATATCGATGTCGAAAATTGCCGAAAAATCTGTTTGTTTTTAATTACTCCATAATTTCGTGTCAAATCGATATATGATACGCATTAATTATAAAAACTGTTCTAAATTTGCTTTCAATGGGATAAACATAGCGGAAAGTTTCGCGAATTTGAGCGCGAACTACGAATGACAGAGCGAAGCAGGAAATTCGCTATCCGTCCAAAGATGTCTATATTATCAACCAAGAAAAACGATTTTTAACAGCGATATGGTTATTCCTAATTGTTTAGTTGTATAACTTTAAAAAAATATATATCATATGAACAATTTTACGTAGTTAACGAGTAAACAGTTCCTGAATGCAGTGTTCCATTAAACTGTATAATACTTTCTTATATTATTTACAGAAATAATTATAATAATTTGTTTAATATACATACAACATATACAAGTTTCATTTACGGTTTACTATTTTTTCTTTTCTCATTTACTTGTTTTTTTAATACGTGTTTCTAGGCTGCATTCTCAACTAGGTGCTTTACAGTATGCCCTTTTCAATAAAAAAAAATTTTAATTTTTAAAAGATTGCAACTGAAAATGAATTTGCATGAAAATTATTCGAATTACAAATTTAATAGAATATAATTGTTTAAATAAATTAATAATACACTGCACTACAAAAATTCATTAAAAAATATTACATTAAAATTTTTACACAATGCAGGATTTAACGTAAATTAGCACAATAAATGTGATGCCACGTTTGTTACAACTGTGTTGCTGCAATGAGTTTTCTTTTTTCTGAATTTTTTTTTATTATTTGAAATATAATTACGTGTTCAATGTATTACACTTTTACCAATATTTCAGCGGAATTTTGCTTCGTTTAAAAAATGTTTTTTTATTATATATACATACATATTTTTATTTGAGTAGATATCACACCTTAAAATTGGAGTATGTGTTTTGAGTTTAAAGTGAAATAAAATAAATTGGCGAAGACGCAAGAAAATTAAACAAAAAACATTGGCTTAGTTAACTTGAATATTGTTATTGTTTCATCAGTTCAAGATTGTCCGATTTAATAATGGGAATTTAATTTACTTGCGTAGGTAATTTATTTTGAGTATAAATTATGATTATTTGTGATGTTTCATTCCAATTAAAACCAAGTGATTTGAAAAATATAAACCTATGACAAAATAATATCTTAATTAACATTTTCTTATTAAAAAAACAATGTTTTTTGTATAACAATTATCTACACAAGTTTTACGCTGTGTAAAAATGTTCTACATATTTTTTTTTTTAAATATGTAAGACTATTTTGTAGTATAAAAATTTTCTACAGAAAAATATACATATAAAGTTTCAATAAAAAAATGCAATTTTTTACAGGTAAATTTTTATATAACATAATTTATCTGTAAAAGATTTTTCTATATGGTCTATAACGATTTTTTTAGAAAAAGCTTTCATACAGTACAATAATCATCAAGATATTTCAAACAAAATTGTATAATTTATAAAATGTTTATTTAAACTATAAGAATTATTATAGCGCGATCCCTGAGAAAGCTCGAGAGAAGAATCATAATATGGTTAAAAGCTATTTGCTCATAATATGGTGACAATATTATAACAAAATTATCAGCACTTCGGTGACAATTTTTCTTTGGCAGTGCATAGCTACTATATTGGCATCAATCTTACAATATTGTAAAATAGTGTGTACATAGCTTAAGTATTTATATTTGTAATTACATACATACACACATGCATATGTATCTAAACACTCGTACCATGTAAATTAGACAGAGTCTCCTTCATTTTAATCATATAAATTATTATTGAAAAAACAAACATCTGAAATAAAACAAAACAATAAAAAAATAAAAAAAAATAAAAAATCTGTTGTCACGATCGATTGCGAGAACATTTTTATAAAACAAGCACACTTCAAAAAATAAAAAAAGCAACTTTGCGCTCTTAATTTAAAATGATCACTTAAACAAATTTGACAAAACAAACAATAAAAATTAAAAATAGAATGACGTCATTTGGAATTTTTTACGAGAAATTTTCAAAATAAAATCTTAAAAGTTGTTCAAATTAAAATATTGGATACTTTTTCTTGATTAAAAACGCGTGGGGAAGAAGCAATTTCACCCTCTCCGAATTTATATAACCGTCTGCGATGAAACTTTAACACTGAAAGATCTCTGTATATAATAAAACATAGGCTCAATATTTTTCCAAAAATTTCAAATAAAACGAAATCTATGCAAACACAAAATGGTACAAAATTAAAAGAATTTTTATGAAGGGAACTCAAAATGAAATGGAATAATTATAAGCACAAATATAGTGGACGACCCAAAATGGCGGACAGCTACATGAATGGGTGTCGCGATAGTAAAGCGCACCGATTTAATTTAGTACATATATATTTTAGGTTTTAGTACGTAATAGACCCGTTAATTTTGAAAGTAAGACAACGCCAATCTTATAGAAACGCATCTCAATCACTTTAAATTTTAAAGATTTATGTTTTCTTCTCGTAGTAAATTATATATAATAAGGATCTTCATAAAAACGATTAAAAGCCTCCCAAACTGTGCATTTTTACAATCTCGCATACGAACTGTCAAAAATTGTATGGAAATTCACTTGCACAAACTTTGTAAACTTGCTCTACAATTTTTACTCATAAACTTGCGCTGTTCAATTGTGCATTTAGTAAAAGAGCATGTCGTCACTCTTTGCCAAAAAAAGTATTAGTGCTTACTTATCACAAATATGTAGCAACTTCTCCAAATAATCCTATCAACTAATCGTTTCGGCTACCTTAAGGCATTTTTGAAAACAAATTACAATTTTTAGACAAAAATTTAAAATTTTTCGTATTTAATTTAACTTATTTTTACATTGACGTTTGCTTAAAATGGTAATGCAGGTAATACAGATCTCACCCTGCATTATCTCCAGTTGCTTACATTCCGCTACATTCTAGTGCTTTTATGGGACGTTTAAAAGGGGCTTCAAGTCTCGCAAATTGCACAATTGCGCAAATGGTAATTTTAAGCGTTTTCATGAGGTCCCTTATTATATTTCAACATAGACTCGTATATTTTATATGTTCTATATATTTTAAATAAATTTTCAGTTCCCGAACAATTTTCAAAGTAGAAAACATGACAAACTCAAAATACATTATATTTTCAAAATTTGAACATTTAAATGCGCACCGTATACAAAAAATTTTTTATATATAGCAAAATAAGTATGGGGTATATACGAGGTTTGTTCTAAAGAAAAGGTGAATTTTGTTTTCTTCGATTACAATGGCGTGGTGCATCAGGAGTTCTTGCCAACAGGTCGTAGGGTTATTAAGGAATACTACAAGGAAGTTATGCTACGTTTCCGTGAAGCAATACGGCTCAAATTATGGGAATTTTGGAAAAAAGACTCATGGATTCTGCATTCACCAGCTCACACATCAATGCTTGTTCGTAATTTTTTGGCCAAAAACAACATCCTAATCATTCCTGAACCACCTTATTCACCAGATTTGGCTCCCTACGACTTTTTCCTATTCCCAAAACTGAAGAGACTAATGAAAGGAAAGCGTTTTCCACAATTAATGAGATGCAGTCAAAATCGAAGAAGGAGCTGATGCCCATTTCAGAAGTGCTTCGAGGATTGCAAGCGCTTCATAAGTGCATTATATCTGAGAGGATTACTTTTTTTTTTTTTTCTTTTTTTGGCGTGTGAGGTAGGGTTGAAAATGCCTTCGCACTTACAGAGACCGTCGTCTTCTGCGTCGAGTCGTGTTGCCACTAAAAAATTCCCTCCTCCTCCTCTGGGTAGATTCCTCCCCGGGACCGCTTTCCGCATTACTTCGGGAAGGCCTAGAGCCACGTCCCAATCAGGACCACTCTCACTCACCCACGTCTGGGTCCGCCAAGTCCGCAGCCGGCGCCATGGCCCTGCCCGTATCGCCTGGTCCCCGTCAGAGGGGGCCCCGTTATGCAGCAGCGCTTCGAGGTCCCTCTTCTTCCTCCGCAGAACGTATCCCACGTACTGCGCCACAGCGTCCCAATTGTCCTCACAATCGAGCATCCTCCCTATCACGGTGGCAGGAGCGAACCCGCCAACCCGCTGCGCCATTGCAATATCTGAGGGGATTACTTTGAAGGGGACAAAATGGATATTGATGAATATTTAAATACTTTTCTAAAAAATTGTGAACTCACCATTTCTTTTGAACAGACCTGGTATGATGTGAACACAGCATTAATAAGTAAATAAAAAAATATTCTCTAATTTCTAGAAGAATAATTTGTCTTCGGTAAGAAATATTAATTTTTTTTAGTTATTTAAATATTCGATGACACAAATAAATGCCTCTTCTATAAATTTATACTCAAAATTCTTGATCTACAACGAAATCCGATAAATACATTTTTAGAGAACTGTCAAAGTGATTTATTTCTATTGCCAGGAATGCCTAATCTCACAGCATATAAACTTTTTCGGACAAAATTAGGCATTAATCTATAATATATTGTATTTCTTATTATTTAATATTTAAGCTCGAAGTTATTATCATTATTGTTGTAGTTATTATTAAACTAATTAATTATATTTAGTTGTTCAGGGTAGTGATTATTTGTTTGAGTAATTATATTACTTATTTAAGTTTTTAATAAAAAATTTTTTTAAAATTATTCAATATTATTGGTATTATCGTTATTATTATTAATATTATCATTGTTATTATTATATATTTTCTTATATATTTCAATATACTCTAATAATTATAATTTGTTATATATTTAAATATTTATGTATGTTTGTAATTTGTTATACTTTTGTTTAAGCCTAAAATATCTATCCAGCTTAATAATTAAATAGTAATATAAATTATAAAGTAGTCAAAGAAAGTAGACTATATAGAACATTTCTTCTTAGCTTCCGACAGGGTATTTTAGAGTTTCAATATTGAGTGAGTTGTCGTCAACACTCGTCACATTTTTTTATTCAGTAGAGACCGGTTTTGGCGATGTGTCTTTGCTATTATTGATCTGTTTCATCTGTTGTCATCAGTATTGATTAAGTTAACTCTTTCTTCTAGAATAAGGGAGGTTTCTTTGATAGAGGTACCTACTGTATTCTCTGCTTGTTGCGTATGTCGGCCAGCTACCTGTTCCCTGTGGTATGCAAGACTTTAGAACCTCAGTATCTTCGTTGTTGGTTATGTAAGCAGGTATTTTGCCTTTTTCTTTAAGTTGAAAAAAAATTCATTATCCTTGATCGTTTATTGTTTTTTATGGTTTTGAGCCCTTTCATATGGTATGCATTTCGTTTCGATTTATTACGTACAAAGGAAGATATTTGCTTTTTTACCTTGGAGTCCGTAAGCTGCTAAGCTAATAACATGAAATTTCTGGTTCTCGTAATTACATTACCATTCTTATTCATCTTCCTAATGTCAAATATACTCATTTTGGATCATTAATATCAATCATACAAATAAAAGTTTTCAATACAACCACAACCCTAAATGATTTGGAAATATAAGGAATAGGTTAAACTATGTCATGTAAAATCATGAGCATTGCGTAATCTGTATTTCTATCATTTTGCTTATTTGCTAACAAGAACATATGTAAGTTATTGCCGCAAATTTTTATTATTAACGTAGGAAAGCAAGTCCTGAATAACGCCACTATTTTCAAATAAGTTGTGAAATGTTACGACTTTTATTGAAGAGTTTTCTTTACCATCAGCTACTTTTGTTAAAATCTGTCTGTTTGTATTGAAAAATTTTGATGTTGTCATACAATTGGTTATTTGCTATCTGACTGCAAATTATTTCATGTATAGTATCTACATACATATATACAATGAATTCAGTATTTGCATATAGTGTTATTGGCAAATAACTGAGACGTACAAAAGTAGTCATAATAAACAAAGTATGGAATGCTTAACTAATGCTAAGTAAAATAATTACCACTTGTGTGAAACGATCGTATTTATACAGATAATTTTTTTAATGGAATTTCATATTAACAAAATACATAAATAAATGTTCAATATACATATAAATTTATTTAAGTTGTTAATTAATTACACACATTCCAAGAAAGTTTCATGACGGAATTTGAATCAATTTATATTATTTAATGGAATACTGAACGTGCACTATTCATTGTTTTTTGAAAAATGTGTGTTTTTGATGCAATTAAACGGGTAAATCATTTCACCCCAACTCTTTAAACTACTTTACCCATGCAATTAAAACAAATTCGCTCAATTCACAGGGTTGTAAATAAACAGGGGGTTGTCACTTTTTTCATGAAAACTCGTCAAGTGTGACTTAAAAATAGCTAAAAAAAAGAGCTAGATTTTTTACGAAGGACAAATTTTAGCAATAAATCGCAACAACAAATTTTCTTAGAATTTTTTTTTATTTTGACCATAAACCTTAGCGGCATAACTTTTTGCTTTAAGAAATAACAAAAAGGAGATAACAAAATTTCTTAATAGTAAATGGAACTCCACAAGACCTTTTGTTTACATCATTCAGCGCCTTCGTATGAATTTTACTTTTTGAGTTGACAAACAAGAAGTAATCACTTTATCTGGATTTACTGTTGCTTTAATTTTGTAACTATTCTTTCATTTATTCAACGTCAGTCAGTATTAATTACGAGATGGTTTAGCTGGTCTATATGTTAATTTCATTTGGTGTTAATACTAAAATCTTCAGTAGGCCTTTAACCTAATTCTTGAAAAAGCCTAAGAAATTGCACAAGAACTCTCAAAAAATCTTTGAGAATTACGGAATATACAAACAAAACAAACCAAGTAGCTTCTTTAAAAATTTTATTTATCCAGGGTGGGCCAAAAGTCACGCCTGCGTGTAAAAATATGATGTTCGAAGAAGAAAATCTATAAAAAAAAGAATAATAAACTAAAAAGTTATTCAAATTTTAACACGTAGCGTTACTTTTGGCCCACCCTGCACAACAAACATTTTATTATTCGTTTTAAATGTATTTAATTTTTATAAAACTTTTTACAATTAGTCGACCCTCGCTTGACAATGATTGTATTTAAAAGGGAAAATTAATTTTTTTTAATACAGTTATTGCATTTGAACAATAAAAAAATGCGCAAGAATTAACAAATGTGTGAAAATTAAGCAATATGAAATTTAAACAATAAAAATAAGAGTACTCTAAAATACATACTATGATGTATATAATACAAGGTTTAAAGTCTATAGTCGGAAACTCCGATTTCATACAAATCCCTTGACACGTGTCTTATTATCGTGTCGGATTATCTTTGAAAAAGGAAGGATACTGCAGCTCTCATCTTGAATCAATACTTGGGAACGCTTAAATACACCAACTATGGAAGCTAAATTTTAAAAAATAATTTTTTGATATAAAATTGGAAGACTTATTTTATTTGTTCGATAATATTTCAAATTTTTTTTTACATAAACTATATGTGAACAATTAGAATCATATATATAAATGAATATTCCCAAAATAAATTCAGTTAATATAAAAAAATAAATTTTAATTTTTTTTTATTTTTTGAATATCTCCCAAACTGTTGAAAAATTTATTATTACATAAATTAAAGGTTATGTTGTTATCGATACTTCTGAAATGCAAATTATGTGATGCAGTCCCCTCTTTTTTCTCAGAGTCAATTCAAAAATTTATAGACATTAGAGCTCAGTAATGATTAAGAAAACCTGTTGACATGTGTTATACATGTGTTGCTTTATAAATTTTTTAACACTTTATAGTCACAAATTTGTTCCGGTTTTCGGTTTCTTTTATCGTTTCGGGTTACGTTTCGGTTTTCAATTCTTTTTCGGTGCGAAACAGTTTTTTTTCGGTTAAAATTTTTTTCTGAGTAGAATTTCATTTCCATATATTGAACAATAACTCCCCAAAAATTATGTTGTTTGTATATTTCGTAATTCTCAAAGATTTTTTTGGCTGTTCTTGTACAAATATATGCACCAAATGAAATGTACATACACCAGCTAAACCATGTAAAAATTATAATTTTTTAATTTATTTCTTGTTAAAGAAATGAAAAAAAAACCCAAATGAAAGTTTGATCAGCTTAAGGTTGGGGTTTTTTGTATATAAAATATTTGGGTTCGGTTAGGGTTACGGTTTGGTTATAAATTCCGGTTTTTGCTTCGGTTCCGGTTCGAAGCTCCGGGTGTAGCAAATATAAAATTGAACTGCTTCAGAGTTTTAAGCCAATTTATATATGTACGTATGCATATATGTATTTTATTTTCTTTATAATATACCTGGTGCGCTTCGCTACTTCAATACCAACTTATCTAATCTCATCCACTTTCTTAGATATTATTTTTCTAAAAAAATACCTTCTTCAAAAAGAAATTTTCCAGAGTACATTTTTAAAAATTGTCAACATTTCAGACTTCTGACAGCAATTAAATATCAAATCACCGTTGTTATGTCAAGATTTTCAATAATCTATCAAGAAAAATCATAAAGTTTATGAAAATTTTGAAATTCCTGCCCCATTGTGCATCGTAATAATCTTTTCAACAGAAATTGCTTATAAAATGTTTTATCGAATTGAAGAAAATCCTCTTTTTTGTTGAACCTACTGGAATATAGACCAAATATTTTGCAACGGGTTAGTTAGCTCATGGCCTAAATATTTTCTGATATGCCAACAAAATTTTTAAAGCAGGAACAATTTTTGTAACAACCTCATAAAATATTTGCTTAAACTTACAAATCAACTAAAAATTATTATTTCTCTTAGTTTTTCTTTAAAAATTGTATACAAATATTTTCCGTTGAGAGCACGCAGTGATCATTGGCTAAAGAAATTCTTTTGATTTCTTTCTTATTTTTAGTGATTCATAAAAGAACAGACTTCTTTAAAAAAGTCGTATAAAATACATATGTTTCCAATTTTCTGTCAAACAATAAAACATATATGTATGTAGCAATTTTTTAAATCCTAAATTATTATTTTTATGTATGTATATACGTTACACACCTTAAAATAATGTTAAAGAAGGTGCAATTGTCTTTATTAAGGAATTATTTCAAAAGCCTGCTTGTCTGTCTGTCTTACTTTAATATAAATGGAGACTTGCTGTCAGGCATATTAATGATAAATAAAGAATGGCCTTTAATCCGCAAAGAAAATAATAATTCAACCACACGTTTAATGAAATTTTATTATCGTCGCAAAAAAAAAAAAATTTCAATACAAATTTCGAAATTAAACAACTGCTTGAAGTTTTATAATATTCAAAAAAAAAAAAAGCTAATTTTATTCCACATAATTTGTTCAAGGTAAGTAGTATGTGCATATGTATGTATTATGCATACGCATTTGCATTTTTTAAAACTTTTTTTTATTTGATAATTCTTCTAGTTTTTTTTATTTTTTTTTAATATTGCATACAGAGGAGTATAACAGTTTTACAAGTCCTACTTTTTACTGCAGGTTTACCAAAGTTATTGTTTTCAATACAAATGTACGAACGGAACGAACGAATCATTTGAGAAAATAAAACAGAAATTTCATAAAGTTTTAAAATTTTTCAGGACAGCGAAAAAACTATTGAAGTAGTTGTTGTTGTTCCGTATTCTTTTACATTATTATTTGAATTTAAAAAAATCTATAAATTTAGTAGTATAACTCAGCTAAATTTTCTGCAGTTTTACTTTCTACTAAAATCTAAATCAACAACAAGTTAAATACTTTTTATTTGTATAAAATTAATAGAAAAGCCCTGATTTGTGTTAACAAAACGTCTTCTGAAGTTTCGTTTACGATTCAAATACTAAGAAATTTTCTTATGTTGACTTATAATGTTTTGGCAAAAGTCCACCGAAATGTAGTCCATTTATAAGCGACTGGATTCTCACTCGCGTTTAAAGGACAATGCTGCGTCCTTACAAATTTTACAATATTGCTCTCATGCCGTTCCACCCTAAACAAAACATCTGTTTTCATTGCAAGAGTGAGTCTCGCTAATATAAAAAAAAGACTAACGTCAAAATATATTTTCTGTTAAAATTGAAAAACAAGTTTCGGTCACCGTATTTTTTATGATTATGAAATTTTTTAATTTATTTTACTATTTATTGACACTTTTAAGTATCGTCGCAACAAGGGCTGTGTTTCGTTAGTCTATCGTTATTATCATGTTCTAATGAAACCATGGAACTTGTTCCAGAAACCCACGCAACTCGTTTATCAGTGAGAGCGCGTCCATTTATAGTCGATTTGGTAGCGAACCGCACTACGCATTACATTTTAGCCTAACATTACGCATGTGTAATAGACTACCAGCAGAGGTCTTTCCTGTCACTTTTGACGTGGGTAGATTCAAATCGAATGTCAATAAACACTACTCCCTCTACGCTCTCTCCCCAATCTTTATTTCCTAGTTCCGGCGTAATGCACCGCATGAGTAGGGGTTATCGCCTGAGTGCCGGTCTAAGAAAAAATATATAAAACAAAATATTTTCGTATAGCATATGTAATCCAAATGAAAAAAGAATGAAAGATTACTTTATGTTTTAGATGTAACTCTTCTTAGTTGAATTTCTCTGCAATATTTCACTTAGATAACAGTTCAAATAAATTTTCTACTGAAATAAACACGTAACCTTACACTTACATCTGCTAAATTAGATACATTTCTTTTTTGGAACCAAATTATTAATGTGTTACCAACCGTAATATTATGTATGTGTATTAGAAAACAGCTTTTTGAAATTCTTCTCATGAACTTAGACACCTACAATGTTATTTGCAATATTTGAAAATAATTTTATTGTCACTTCTGTAAAACACACAAGTGCATCAATTCGTACTTCAATCAGGCAGTTTTTAAAAAACGAAAAAAAAACTTTTTTTTTTAATTTCATTGCTGTTTTCAATAGAAATACACGAACGAATTCTTTCTTTCGTTTTCTAAAAACAGGCAGATAATTCAAAGAATTACAAACGATTATTATTTAATATTCAGCAAATAAAAATCTTTTGATTCATGAACTTAATATGAGTTCATTGTGGGCAAGACTTTTTGTTTGTAATGTCTTGGCTAAAATGTAATATAACAGGTAACTTACATCTATACAATGGGCCATTTCATCAAACATACTCTTTAGATCATATTGATTTCGCAGCATCAAAGGCAGTACATGTTTTTCATGCAAGTCGTAAATTTCAGATATATTGCCCAATAAAAGTTTCTGCTTTTCCACGCCTTTTAAAGCCTCTGGTAAATTATCACAATTTTGCAGATCACCATAATTTTTTAAGCCCTTTTTTAAATTGTTCATGTAATTTTCCTCGGTTTCTATGAATTCATCGATAATATAACTTATTTTCTTCGAAGCATAGATTTCGGTCTGATCGCATGGGAAGAGATTTTCCAAGGAGAGGGTATCTTCGTCTTCGTGACTGTTTTTGGAAAAAGTAAGTTTGATATCATAAATAAAACGATTTCTTTTTTAAGAATATATTTTATATAGATCTTCTTATAGAAAACTGTACGCGCAAAATCATTTATCTTATAAAATAGTCAGTTGTACTACAGTATTCGAAAAAAACAATTTAAATTTTTTTAATAAAAGAAATAAATAAATAAATAAAAAATATAAAAGAAAACGGATTTTAATTAGCAAAGAAAACATAAGCCATCGCCACGGTCGAAGTAGCCAGCACGTTGACTACAAAACTAAAATTTTTTCCTCGGTTCAACCCCAGTTTCAGACTCATAATTCAGACTCGCATTTCTTCTGCTGTGCATTTGAATGGGTTTGTGCCAGTTGTTGTCGCAAAGTTTCAGTGGCGAAGACATAGACACTGGTCACTTAATAAGTAACGGCTTCAGCTGTATCCAATCCACAGGCACATCAGAACGCCCTCCTTCGTCGGTATTGTGTAGCACCGCCGAAGTAAAATAATTACTAAAAATGGCTACTAAAAAGAAGCTTCAAACTTTAATACGTTTCGTTGACATCAGAGACATCATTTCTCCTACTATCCCCTTCCGCTAGTTCTTGCTCAATGCACCGCATCTGTAGAGGTCATCTTCTGAGTGCTGGTCCAAGATAAAAAAAGGAACAAGCACTCAAAAATTATGGTGTTTGGTAGCAGTTCTTAGAACCTGGGGGATTCCGCAGGTGTCAGGATACAGGCCGGTTGTAATAATATGTCATTAGTAATGGAAAGGGGGTACCATAGAGTCTAAATTGGCTATGCTCGTCATAGATCACGTACTCACCAATAAGGTACCACGTTTCGACTCCGATGAGATACACCGGGCATATAGTATAGTCAAATATTTGGACGCGTTCTCGAAGGAATGGGGTAGTTCTTAAGCCCCACGGAGGGAATCCCGGATAGACAACGTGCAAGAATTTTCTTAAATTCAGAGGAGTAGCCCGTTTTGCGCGCCGAAGAACTTGCCTTACTCTGTTGATAACGGAATCGTGTGTAGAAGCGCTGGATTGAAGATTTTCTTCGGTGTCAGGCACGTAAAGTGTTCACTGTTCTAGCTCCGGAACGGATGGGACCTAGTGGGATGTATGCAGCGTATGTATGCAGTACAACACCAATACCGGATACACAATTTCGGGTCGCAGCAAGATCAATGACAGATGTTAGTGCGTCTTAGATTTTATAAACTTTAATACACTAATAAAATGCAACTCTGACACAACGCTAATCTTCATCGTCCCGAGTTGGGAGAGATTTATGGAAAGAAACGGTGGTGAGAGCGTTAACTTTGGACTGCTGATCGATAAGTGTAGGGTATTTGATAAACGATATTCTCATATAAGAACGGGATACTATTCTAGGGTAAGGAACGGAATAAACGGGAACGAAACTCCAAGAGAACTGCCTGTAACCAGGTCAATGGGATTGAGCGACAACTCAACTGAGAAACTCAAGAAGATATGTCTCAAAAGCTTTTGTCTTTTGCAGAAGAAGGGCCACGACCATGGTAGAGTTCTGGACTTCCTAAGCCGCAGGACGTGCTACGGAAGTTGGAAGTGCCAAGTCTATAAAGGCATACTGATATCCTACAAAGGAGCTCTAAGAGCCGCAACAAAGGATTCATAAATTATATGCTGTCAATCAATAGAACCTACTAAGGAATCTGCAAGACTGAGCAGGGTCATGGCCTCGAATAACTCATGCCCGAACTTTATTAAGAGAGCTGATGGGTCCCGGTTGGACTTCACAGAAGAATTTTTAGGGATACTACTTGATACGCATTTTCATAGCAGCGTGGATGGGACCAGTTGGTATGCGTTAATATGTCGTCAACGAAGATATGATCGCCCAGGAGACAATAAGCCCTTGATGGTTTCTCCCCATAAAGGGCTCCGGCGATGGATAGCATCATTTCGAACATGCTACAGAGTGCAAAGTGCACAATGCTTCTTTTAAGATTGTACTACATACCACTATCTCTCAGCGTCTAGCTCGAGAAAGGCGAGGTGAATTTGATGGTGCGAAGTATACGGCCGGAGACCTCTGGAAAATATGCAGTATACTCTGGATATAGAATGTGCTTGTAACAAATTCGGGGCAGCTATCAAGGTGTGGAGATCTTTCCGCTGGCCTGCCTGCTCATTATTGATTCAGTTCTGGTCAAATTGGAGAATACGATACCAAGGTCGTGGAGTACGGGGACGATATGGTAATACTAGTATCAGTGATATTTACCGACATAATAATCATTACCCATGGACTCAAAGCTATCATGGAAATAGACGTGCGGCACAGGATCGAAAAGATCACGATATATGTATATGTGAAAACGTTTTCGCTAAATAAAACTAAATATATGAACGATACTAACTTTCTATGAAAACGAATACGAGTATATTCACTAGTTTCTTTGAAGAAAATTGCGTATTTGTATTAATTTGTTTTTAAGAAAAACAGGTTTATAAAATTTTACTAATGAATTATTACAAATGGTAGTTTTATGTATGAATCATGTGAACTAGAAAATTATTCACTATCCCATGGAAACAATAAATAAATTTTATACCCTAGTTTTTCGGAAGAAGTTTTTAGTTATTCAACAGATTTCTATATGGATTGCATGACAATTTTTATTTATTTTTTAGATTTATAAATATACATACATTTTTTATTTATTTATTTATAAATTTTATACCTTAGGGAGTAAATTTGGAAAAAGTGGGCGGCGAAACGAAAACATAGAGCCAAGGAGTAATTTATTAAATTTATAATTGTTTTTATGAATGACTTAAAACGTCCTCTTATGCCTCCGCATAGGAAGTAGCAAAGCGGTTAATACACCAATAGCTAATTAACCAGTGACAGCGAGACGCAAAACTACCGAGCGGCGCACATTAAACACAACACTTAAAATATTATAAAATTATTATGACGCCATCCATAGCAGCTTTACGACAATATAAAAATTGGTAATTTTTAACTTTCTACGGAAACACTATAACAACCTTCTAGAAGTATATTAGCAATATCAAAGCTTTTTATCAAATTTTATTACAAATGTTATTATTCGTATAACAGTTTTCGTTAATTAAATGAAAGTTGAATAAGTATTTTCTGCAGCAGAAGTATAAATATTTTTATTTAAACATATTAAGCCCACAATTGTTTTCCTCTTAAATGTAACAAACATTATACGGAGTAAACATTTTACAGCTTGAATCTTTTTACGAATAAGTTTTTAGTCGTGAAACAGTTTTCTATAAATTAACTGCCGGTTTAACGATATGCCGTCATCAAAACAACTTTTGATATTTGTTTTCAATATAAATGTACCCACGGAACGATCGAGGGGATATCGGTAAACCGGTAGTAAACAAATTTTTTGCAACTTACTATTCATCACTTAGATTATCAGGCAAGCTTGTTGTATGGTGGAGTGGCTGAATGCTAAACTCGTTACTTGGTGGACGAATATTTAAGTGAGACGACGGGGTTCTTGATGATGTTGATGTAAACGACAATGTTGATAAAAGAGGCGGTAGTGGAGGTGGTGGTGGTGGTAATGAAGGCGAAGTTGACTGGTTTGATAACGATGACGAAATTGAAGATAATAAACCACTACGATATTGATAATCAAAAAATAAATTAACAAACACATTAATTAAAAAGAAATTTTATACACAAAGCAAATGCAAAATTTATTAAATATTATGTTTGCTCTTATCTAATCTCTAAATAAAAAAAAAACTATGAAATAAAGTTCCCAATAATAGTGATGAATCAAAATTATAATATTTAGGATTTTAAAAGGCATTGAAAGAATTTTGTAATTTTTCTTTTATTTTCACATTAACAATTTTTTAATTTATTGCTTTTTTTACTTTTTAATAAAATTGTTGCACATACTTTTCATTCTGTTCACTTTTTTGGCTTTTTATTTTCTCTTTTGTTGTTGCTGTGATATTAGAATCACTGGACATTAAAGATTTTAATTCATTTATTTTTAACGATTTTGTCACTGTATTACTATTTGTTGCCAATGGCACTGCAGTTGTGTTATTGTCATCTAATGTGGACCAAATGGTGTTTAATAACTGCACCAAAACAAATGCAGTTAGTGTCAGACCACAAGTGATTATATCGAACCAGGTTAAATCTATTAAACCGTACATTTTTTTTTTGTTAATTCAACTTAAATTGACATTATTAGATATTAGTATTTGTTTATTAATTGGTTTTAAATTTTGACAATTATATTAAACACCCGCCCGTCATCTTCATTTGTTTTGATATTGAAATCGCAAACTCAACTGATCGTGCCTTGATTTTGTAGACAATATTCAAATTGTTGTGGGAGCTCTTTTTTTTATCAACAGTTATAAATTAAAATAATTCAGTACTCTTTTGCTAAGAGTTTCATAAAGCCAGAGAGAGATGGAGACCATTAAAATCATCTACAATAAACAGTGGAACCAATGATGGAAAATGTGTCACAATTGCGAAATTTTTTTGGCACTACTTCATGTCATGTCGCACCATAGCACCATCTTCCATTTGAAGCCTTATTTTTATTATTTGGAATCCTTTATACTAAAATTGTTATCTTTTATATTTCTTTGATATATATAGTACATATAGTATATTGACTGAATTTATTTTGGGAATATTCATTTATATATGTATATGATTCTAATTGTGCTTTTTCCCTTATAAACTATATGTGAAATTTATTATTACATACCTTATGATATTCTCATACAGTATGAAAAATATCATAAAGCATTTTATTACAAAAGCAACTCAATAATTGAGGAGGAAAGCATATCCATATAGTACTATTTCGCTAACGCTTACTTAGCTCATCAGTGGATTTTCCTAATTTCTGAATACAAACCCAAGATCTATATGTTTAAAATTCAATTAATCAAACGAGAATTGTTTGAATATTAAACATACAAACCAAAAAATCTATAAACAAAAACATAACAATCCATGAGTTTACTTTTATAACACACACACATTTCTATTTTTAGTTTTTTATTCTCATCTACGATAGGGTTGTCATCGGCCAGCATAACTAATGTATTTTGAATCAAATGAAAAAATTAAAAAATGAAACAAAACAAATAAATATCAAAATTTAATACGGTGCACATGTAGTATTTTATATTGACTGAATTTATTTTGGGAATATTCATTTATATATATGATTCTAATTGATTTTATAAATTATTATATTTTATATAATTATTGAGTTGCTTTTGTAATAAAATGCTTTATGATATTTTTCATACTGTATGAGAATATCATAAGGTATGTAATAATAAATTTCACATATAGTTTATAAGGGAAAAAGCACAATTAGAATCATATATATAGTACATATAATTTAGAAATACTGGTTCCAAATTTTGTGGCAGAACACCATTTGCCATTTTCAATAATAGACAATTTTAGTATGTTGTTGAGAAATGTACGTACTGACTCCAACACCGTAAACTAAATTTGTATAAACCTCAAAAAGGCTGCAAAAATTATTAAAAATTGTACTGATCTTTCAAATATACATATGTATGTAGATACAACAAGTTGCTACTTATAAAACAAACAATACTTTCAATCAAAAATTAGTACTTCTTTGGAAGGAGAGAGAGTGTGAACCTATCTAAAAACAAAAGGGACTCACTTGCATCTGCGCCTTTCAATGCTTATTTTTGTTCGTGATGAGCCTTGATAAAGAATTACTTTATTTATACAAACAGCCAAACTTTCTTACAACTCTGCTTTTGAACGTTTTTTGTTTATAACAGTGACACAAAGACACACTAATGCACTTCGGAAATAATACGAAATGTGTTATGAATTAGTCTGAAACTGTGGCCGAACCCAGGACTTTTTGGTTTAGTAATCAACGTGCAGACTACTTCGCCATCCTTTAGTGCAATCGCCTTCATTTTTGTAGGCATTTGTGTCTAAATATCTTCACTTAGTAATTCTAAATTTCGATAATTTTTTGGTGGGGTTTCCATTATTTCTTATGAAAGTACAGACTGTACAAAAAATTTTGTACAGTGTTTTGGAACATGTTTTTCTCGATTTTTAACTTTAGCAAAAGTTACAGGGACTCAATTTTTAATGCCATTACTAATGTTTTTAAAGATAACAATATTCATACTAAAAATTATGTTTTGGAGCTGATTAATGTCGGTAATGAAGGAACAAATAATGGTTTCAAAAATTATTGAAAACATTTAAGTCAATATTATTTGTTAGTGGTTGTATGTATGTACATTAGACCGTACCTGGAAAAAAATTAGCCGTACACTTCCTAATATAAAGCATTTTTAAACGGCAATTTCGAAAATAAAAAATAGGAGGTAGGTAAAGTAGGGCTCGTTTTTTACCCATTTCTTTACATCTTTGACATTTTAAGTCGGATCTTAAAGAAGGATAAATCAATCTAGAAGTCCAATATTCTGCATCATGGTCATTAACTTCAACTATGCCGTTCTAGTATTTATCCACCAGATCTCTGTTTCTACCATCCTATTGCCAAAAAATTAAGGCCCTGAAAAAACCAATACACTTTTGCTAAGAAAGTAATTCGATAATTCCTGAAGAACAGTCGACATTTGTAGTTTGATCTACAAGTAAGTATGATGTAACAAAATCGTGCCTATTTGTATACTCGACTTGTTCTCTATTCCGTTCGCTTAAAAAAAGTACAAATGCTATTTGCAGTCACGCCAAACATTCATTAATCTAAAGTGATCTCTAATGATCTCTTTAAAAAGAATTGCCAGCCACTGGCAATTCAGCGATGTCGCTACGTTTTTCAATACATATCTTGAAATGAAAAATAACGCTTACTTTTGCCAGCCATAAAATATTATGTTATCAATAATAACAGACGTACGTTCCGAAGGCTTCGCCCGCAATGAAGCAACAATATACATACATTCATCAAATTTTTGATCTTCAATTACAAATATCAAATACATGCGGCAAAAATTACATGTGAAAGTTACTGCGAAACAAACAAGTTCAAACACAGCCACTAGCAGAACGGAACAACATGCTTTTTTCCAAGGCTGCTACACTTTCTTTGTCTTTCATCCACTATGTATGTTTACCAGCAGATGTAAATTATTAGCTTTACAAATTAATTTTCTAATTTTAATACAATACCAGAAATTAACTTTTTCCCATAAAGAAGATCTAAATTTACTATCTATAACATACAATTGCCATTGAAATTTCTTGGTTTTTTTTATTCTTAACTGTGTACAAACGTTTTTTTTTTTGTGTTTTTTTGTTACACTAGAGCAAACTGTTTAGGTTTGATTCTTCAAGTATTGTGTATAATGAATTATATTACTACGAACCCATATCCCTTAATTTATATAAATTGTTAAATATTCTCAAGTTTGTAACTTCGAGGGTGATCAATTGCACTAAATCGAACTGACAGAGCTCCCATGCTTGCAAAAATATACACAAGACCAGATGTAAGCATTTCAAGGAAAATAACTTCATTTGATACTTCTCTTTCCTAAGCTTGATTAATTTCAGAGTTTACCATGCCATGCATGTAGGACATGTATTTTCCACGGTGGTCACCCATGAACAATGTTTGCACCATAATTTTCTAAGCTACAGAGCTGGCAAAAATACAGCCGGCTTGAATCACGTCGAAATTGGATTGATTAAAATTTCCTACATTTTATTTTTTCTTAGCTGTTGTATTTCTTTCTGTATAATTAAATTTTATAATGTTTCTGTATTGGTATTTTATAAGCTTTTATTTTCTGATATTAGGGTGGTACAAATAGATTTCTAATGGATAAATACTAAAACGAGATGCTTGAAATCAATGGCGATTGGTCTTCACGACACAAAAACATTGATATAATACTTACTCTTTAAGATCCGACTGCAAAGCCAAAGCTATAACGAAAAGCTTAAGAAGGCGACTCCTACCATCGGCAAAAAAAAAATATTTTTTCGAAAATGCCGTCCAAAAAATGCTTTAAGTTAGGAGGTGTGCGACGTACTTTTTTGCCTGTAAGGTGAAAGGCTCTAACTTAAGTATATGCACCAATTTAAATTCCCAAGACCCATCCGAATATTTTCCTAAGCAAATCGGTTCCCTATTAAAAGAAATACATAAATTTTTTAGTAACAGGCAGTGTTGCCGTTTTGGTCACTTTTTTCTACAATGGGTACATGTGTACTTTTCTTTAATTTTTCTTACTTTTTTAAAACAAAATGATAAAGGTTTCTATTGCGGCACTATATTCTTTTAATGAAATTTTTAACTACCAATACGACCATTTTCGGCTATATGTCATCGATAACACAATCATATTTGTAAGCTATATTCACACGATTGTCAGATTTTATAATATTGTAGGATATGGCAATATGGTGGCAATGCACTCATAATGAAAAATTGTCACCGAAGTGTAAATTGTATGTCAGGACTATTGTAAGAAATCTGTACAATTTCATTGTCACACAAAAATTGTCTGTTTACACGGTTGTCAGATTATTTTATGGCAAAAGTTGTCAGATCCGATGTTTAACAGTCTCTTAATATTTATAAGCAGCGTAGCCAACAGAAATATTTATCTGCCAATGGTGTTATTGTACGGTGTACTAAATTAAGCACATGTGACAATAACAAATGACTGTAAAATGTGTGGCAATTTCGTGTCAATGGAAATGAAGGGTGTCCTCACGATTGACAATATTATTGTCATATACATATATTTTGTGACAATGGTGCCACACAAAAATTGTGAAATTACACGGTTGTTGATCATTTTATGACAATTTTCCTATTAATATTGTACTATATAACAATCGCGTGTACATATGTACCTTAATGCTGTTTGTGGAATGTCAAATTTAATTTTTGTTGTCAATTTTAGTAATTTAAATGCGTTGTTAAAACATATAGCGTTCTATTCTTATTATTGGTGGTATATTTGAAATTAAACGTTTTATAAGAACATCCGTTACATAAACATTTTGCTTTCTTTTTTCGCATTTAGTTGCTTTTTTTTATTTTGGTTACAAAAAGTTTTCATCGTGGCATCGCTGGTAACAACTCATGTCGGCGACAAGATGTTGTAAAATTTAAAAATTGTTTCAATTCAGAAGATCTTGTAGTTCTAAAAATATGTCCCAACACGCTAAGTTGTCCCGACAAATTGTAATAGACAGAACTCTTGAACAGTACGATCCTTTAAAATATTTATTCACATTTTCAAATTTTTTTGTAAAAAAATAAAGATAAATAACCCGGTGTAAGTATAGTTGGAGTAATTCAATTTCCAATCTTTTTGATTTTGTTTGAAGTTATTTTATTCAGCACTTTACAAACTAGTATATTTTAAATATTTTAACGATTTTAAAAAGAATAGTTTTGATTTGTAGATTAATGTTTATTCGGTTAAAAATTGTTAATGTTACAATTCGCTTTTTAATAAAACTAAAATTATTCCACTATGTGGAAAAATTTTTGTTTTCCATTTTAAACCTTTCGGATTTTTAAATTTAAATATTTGAATAAATTAAAATTTTGTAACTGCCAATTTTTACCCGATTCTTACAAACTTAAATATATACATATGTATGTATTAAATATATATATATGTATATGTATATACATATGTATATATTCGTCTTTTAAAATTTTTTAAATAGAGGGTTTTCCTTTTTGTGGTTTTAAAAGTATGTATGTAAAGAACGTCTCAGTATATTATTCTACTTTAAAAATGCTCCATTCGACAACATGTATAAGTTTTGTGACGTGTTAAAAATATTATAAATATTTTTATTATAATTAAGCCATTTTGGCACGTTTTCGATGCAAACTCGGCACGACGCCAAAACTTCAAAATACCATCACTCAGTAGAGCTGAAGAACAAAGTAAATGTTAAAAAAATTTAAGTTTGAAGCGATTTTTATTGCATCTTTATGCATTTTTTCTATATGAATATACGTTTGAAAGTAAAAATTTTTAAGTGATTTGTGATTTATGAGTTTTACTACTGAAATGACAGGTGAAAAAAGCATTTCTTGAGAAATCACCTTAAGCAAAATTTAGAAGATTTTAAATTTTCTATTGTAACTTTTTGCCGTTTTGGTAATTTTCTTCAAGGTGATTTACTCAGAAAGTTTATTCCGTCTGAAATTTGATTTATATGCGAAAATTTCTTTCTTTTCTTTCTTTTGGTTATATATTTTTTTGATATTTTTATATAATTTTATATTTACAGGATAAACCTTAACCCTTTGAAGCATATGGAACACCGGTGTCCCTTAATATTTAACAATCAATTTCTTTCAAATTAAAAAAAATAATTAATCTCTAGTAACACCAATCGTAGATGATTTTGAAATAAACTTAGAAAATTTTGATATGGGACAACGGTGTGCCAATATGCATGAAAGGTTGAGATTACTCAAAATATTTTATGTATCTGGGTCCATAGAAGTAATATAATATTTCGTGAAATAGAACAGTATTTATTGGCCGATAATAGTGACACTGAAGATGCCCTTGTTTTGGACAAACAAGATCAATCGTTCAAGCTGGAGTCTTCGAAGTTGTTATTGAGTCTGCTCAGCAATTGCACTGTGTCATTGTTGAATGTTATCCATGGACTACAATGTACTACGTACTTTGGGAAGATACTGGTCCATTGAAGTCGACATGAGTATGCCATACATACCTACTGTTATGCCATTACCAAAATTTGAGGAAAGAAGAAGATATTTACATTTCTGTAAAAATGAGTCGCAACCACCAATGACATCGTCCACTTTTGACAGAGAATAGAAAAGTGAAAGTGAGGGACCACTTAAATTCAAGTTTTCATGCAGTTATGAATAGTACCATAACTCAATTAGTGGGCCTTGGCTGTGAAGTATATTACATATTTGCAGGTAATTCTCACCTGCCAGAAAGCAATCAACCACTGCCCGCACCCGAGCGTGTAACCGTAACTATATACTTTCGAGTTCATGCAGTTAAAAGGGTTTTAGCGGACCTTAATTTAAATAAGTCCCCTGGCCCGGATAGAATTCCGGCACTGGTCTTGAGGAGTGCTCTTCGACGTTATCGCGTTTTCAGTCAATCCTTTTCAGCACCCTATACCATGCAGGCGAATTTCCGTCGTGCTGGAAAGTTGCAAATGTTACGCCGATCCCCAAGAAGGGAGAGGCAAGCAACCCTGAAAATTATTGCCCAATCGCAATATGCTCTACCATTCCCAAAGTAATGGAGAGTATGCTAAATTTCCATCTTATGAAGTATCTGGAGCCAATAGCTTACTTAACGATCGGCAATATGGCTTCCGTGGAGGACATTCCACATTCCACATTCCATTTGATATTTCCAAAGCATTTCATAGAGTGTGGCATGGAGCACTCTTGTCCAAACTTATTAGTTTTGGTGTCGGTGATATCTTCTCTCGATTTATATCGAGCTTTCTCAGGGATCGTGCTATAAGAGTTGTTATAGACGGGATCTCATCAAACGAGTTCAAGATAAATTCCGAGGTAGCGCAAGCCTCCATACTTTCTCCTACCCTATTTCTTATCTTTTTTAATGACGTTCTATGTCAAACTTCTAACCCTATCCACTGTTTCGCAGATGACTGCAGTATCCGCCATTCATATTCATTTGATCGTAGGCCGACATCAAATATGATCGCCGCGACGACGCAGAATATGAATGATTCGCTAACAGGCGACCTCACGAGAATACCAGAATGGGGTCACGCGAACAGTGTCGATTACACGATCACGCTGCCTCATCTGTAATTATGGGCGGCATAAACATTGAGGAATCAGAAGCTCTTGATGTTCTTGGCATGAAAATCCAGTCAGTCCGACATCAGTCCGATGGACTGAGCATATTTTTCAGGTCTCAAAGGAAGCATTCAAGTGCCTCGGCTTTTTAAGATGGTGTAAGACATACTTCACCCCATCTGATCTCCTTACTATTTATACCGCCTACATCCGACCGAAAATGGACGCAACGTGCGGTGCGTTTCGTTGTTCTATCGTTACTATAATGGGATGTGTTCTAATGAAATCAAGGAACTTGATCCCGGTTCATTCGCGCGTACGACGCAATCATCATTAAGAGCGCATGCATTTGTGGTCGATTTGGCGGCGACTCGCACTACGCATTATAGGGAAAATTCGTTTTTTTGTGGAACGGACTATCCGCAGAGGTGTTTCCTGTCACTTTTAACGTGGGAAAATTTAAATACAATGTCAATAAACACTACTCCCTCTATCCTCCTTCCCATAAGCTAATTTGCTAGTTCCAGCACAATGCATTGCATGTGTAGTGTTCATCCCCTGAGTGCTGGTCCAAGAAAGAAGAAAAATAGGATTAGCTTAATGTCTCAAAAATAACATTTCCTGATATAGTTTAGGTTAGGTATCGGAGCCGCACCGAAGGAGAACGCTCACTTAAGCCAGAGCTTATGCGCATTGTAATACCACAAGTAGAAACACAGAGGGTCTATGCGGGAATCGAACCAGCTCCTACAGATTGATAAGACTAATGCTGATGCACTAGGCTACGAAGGCATAGTTTACAAGCACAATAAAAACATGGGTAGTGTTGGTCTCATCGAACAGAAGAAAACCAGATATGAAGTCGAAGTCGATTTATTAGACATTGGAATGAACAATGCTTATATTGTATATGAAAAACAATATTCTGAAAAACGTATTGAAGGTAAATTGATAACATCTTTTGAATTCAGGCAAGTTGTTTCCAGGGCCATGATCGGCAATTTTTCTATTAGGGAAAACACCCTGCTCTCAACGCCCATGACAAAAAAACGGATCCAGAATATAGGACTCATGCGGTATATACCATCTTACATCGTGGAAAAATCGTCATCACGCAAACGATGTGTTCAATGTATTAAGAGAGGAATGGAAAATTGAACAAACAATATTTTTCTATCATTAAATCGAGTTGTTTAAAATAACTCCTCAGTGCAAAGAATATCATACCTTTCCGCACGTTGGGACATATTTGTCCCAAGTCATTTTCTTTAATCCGATAACAATTTAAATTTTTTATTTATATACATATATGTTTAAAGCACCTGTTAAAACACTATATAAACACATATAGATTCTTAAAAAGTTTTGCGCACCAGTTTTCTGCGTGAAATGGTTAATTTCTATTCTATATGTACTTCATAATTTTGTAAATTTTTGTTTTAAAAATTTTTCAGTGGTTCGAAAGATATTGAGGTCGAAAATTTGCGAAACATTTTTGATTTATTAAATTTTTGTTTAATTTAATTTAAAACGATTAATAAAATGTTTGTTGTATAGAGATAATTTTTACAGAAGGCATTTAGTTTAAAAAAATGTTTTCAAAACAAAAATTTTTTAAGAATTTAAATTTAAATAAATATCAACAATATCATTATTTTTTTGAATTTTTTTGAATTTTTTTTTTACAACTGTTGTTTTGTATGTTGTCGACAAGCAGGAGTCGAAACTTTAACAAATTTTTGAACATATTACAACAACAACGCTACAAAATAATTTTGCATACTTTAAACAGTGTAAAAAAATGTTTTCAAAAATGCAAAGACAAGAAAGAACAGTTCGTTTTTTGCATATGTATTGCGTATAATAGTTTTATACGGACGCTAAGAGTAGCAGTTGTCTTTTATTCATTAAATAAAGCTCATAGAATAAACAAATGATTACCCAATTATATGTATATAAACTATGCCAGGAAAACGACTGAACAAAAACATTACCCAACTGGTGTATTTTAATTACTATAAAGGAAAATCTCACAGAGAAATTGCTAAAATGTTCTCTCTTAACCTAAGGACGGTATATGTTATTAACCGTGCTGAAAAAGAAGGAAGACTGGAACCAAAAGAAACACCAGGCAGACCAAAAAAAGTAACTCGGCGATTTGAAAAAAACATTTTGAAAATGATTGATGAAAATCCACTAGAGGAATTGCACTTAACATCAGTAATGAATGTGGAGTAAGTATCCCTCTCAGACTGTTGGAAATGTGCTACAAAACCATAAATACTCTTCAAGAGTTGCGAGGAAAAAACCTTTGCTATTCGCGGTAAACATTGAAAAAAGATATAAGTTTGCCATTGAACACATTTCTTTTCCTTCGGAGCACTGGGATGATGTTATTTTTTGTGACGAAACGAAAGTGATGCTTTACTACCATGATGGACCTCAAAAAGTTTGGCGAAAACACCTGACGGCTTTAGAAAATAAAAATATAATACCCACTGTAAAGTTCGGTAAACTATCCGTTATGGTGTGGGGTTGTATTTCGAGCAAGGGTGTTGGCAAAATAAGAATATTAGTGGATATAATGACCAAGGAAGTCTATCTAAACATTTTAAAAAAGCAATTGAGTGCAAGTGCTCGGAAATTCGGGTTTGTTGACCCAGAAAAGCTCAAGTATAAATTTTAGCAGGATAATGACCCGAAGCATAAGGCATATATTTATAGATCCTGGTTGTTATATAATTGTACAAAAGTGATCGATAGCCCAGCACAAAGTCCAGACTTAAACCCTATAGAAAATTCATGGGTCCACCCAAAGAAAAAAGTCGGAAAAAGGTCACCAAAAAACAAATAACATTTATTAAAGAAGAATGGGAAAAAATACCTGAAAATTATGATATACCAAAGCTTATCCATTCAATGTCTAGACGCTTAGAAGTTGTAATTAAAGCTAAAGGAGGGCACACCAAGTATTAGCACCCTCAAATCCTTTTTTTTACCATTTAGAATAAATTTAATTAAATTTAACACAATTTTGAAAACATTTATTTTACAGCGTAGAAACTGGAAGTATTTTTTAAGTTACGATTATTATTTTGATATTTAAATTAATTTTGTTTTTTGTTGTGCAAAGTGTTTATAAACATCTTCAATTGAATACATGAAAAAAAAATTTAATAAAAGTTATATAATTTACTTACAAATAAGAGTTTCTCTTAAACTTTTTAATTTTTCTAAGTTTTGAAAAGATTTTTTTTAAAAACTGTATTTCGTAATCCTCAAAAAAATTTTTCGGTGTTCGTATATAAACACGTGGAATTTCTTAGCTTTTTACAAGAATTTGGTTAATGGTCTACTGATGATTTTGGCATTAGCACCAAATGAAATGTACATAAGTATATACCAGCTACACCATATAATAAACATAGATAAATAATCGTAATTTTTTATTTATGTATATTGGTTGAAAATACATTTTTTAGACAGTATATAAGATAATTCCAAAGAATTGATTTTGATTATTATTAAGTTAAAAAATTAATTTATTTATTTCTATATATATTTGGCATTTTGCTTTTCTCTATAATTTTATATATGTTTAGTATGTACATAAATATAAATAATCAAAAACAGGTTTTTCAAAAGAAAAACAACAACTATAAAGGTACAGAAAATGGCTTGAAATACTCTCGATTGATTTGCATTTCAGTTAGCACAAGTCAAAAGTTATGATTCTGCATACCAGGTGGCGCGATGACCGGTGCCCTCTTCCTGCTCTGGTTTTGGTACAATCCAAATGTTACCTATACCGCTATCACTGCTAAAACGATTTGAATCACGAAATAATGATAAATTGGGCGGTTTTCGATGCATATGATCACCACTATACTCATGTGTATGTAACTCTATTAATTTGCGACGTTCTTCAGCCGCATACGCATTGAGCATTTCACGTATTATATCTAACCACTGATCGATTAAATGTTGGTCACCCATAAAATCGCATTCCTTTTGTTTGTGCTGATCATAAAACAAAGTGAATTGTTTCGTTTTCGCCGTTATACCAATATGTTCACACGGATATCGATCACGGAATATCAACTGCTTGCCCTTGATTTCGGTATAAATTATACACTTATCGAATAAGAAAACTTTAGAGCGGTAGCTACGTTTCAGACTATAATCCGTGACTTGAAACTCACTAACTTTACGGAACATTCCCTGATAGAAAATATTAAACTGCAAGAAAAATTAAATTAATAATATAAATTAATAACCGAATGGTTTTTGAAACCTACCTCATGGTCATCACACACACATACAATGTCATTAATTATCTCCGATTCATTGGTAGTTATCAAAAGATTGCGAAATCTTTTCTCTAAACGACAGCAGGACTCAAGAATGGGTTTCATAAAGTAACTTCCATTTTTAAAAATGGTCTGCAAAGCAAATTGTTATTAAATATATAATAAAGAAAGGTAAGCTGCAGACTTTCAGAGTGCTAGCCGTGCCAAAGATTCCCTTCGTAATGGTGTTGATATCGTATTTTCCATTCCGTTCGAATTTGTTTTTGGTGTTACAGATTAAGATCGTTTTTGTCCTTCCGAATAAATTTTTTAAAAGTTTTTTTTATAAATGCTTTGGCAACATTACTAAGTAGTCAAGCATAATGTGGCAACATAATCAATTAGCAAAAAAAACCGCAGCTTGAAAAGAAAACATACCAGCAAAAAAATAAAAATGCAAGAACTTAAACAAGGCGAATTGACACCAGGTAAATTCAGTAGTACAACAACAACCAAAAATCTTTGTGTACTGTCAAAATAATTCATAACATTTCACATTCAACAGTGATAAACAGTCGGCCAGCTAGCCTGGCCACTTCACCTGTTAAGAATTCGCCTTGAACTTAAAATTACTTTTCAAAAATTTTAAATCACTTTTGATCCAAGTCGTATTAAACTATGTGGTACTGTTAAAACAGGTGGCAATTTTTGGCTGTACCTACGTTTGTGCTTCAAGCATCCAAAACTTGTTTAAAAATGCTGTTCTTGGTGAGAACAATGTTTGTATTGAAAATCAAATGATTATTAAAATTAAGAATCGTACACACACTTTTTGTTCATAAATAAAATACATTTTCTTTGTAATATTTGCATCAGTTGTTTTTGACATATTGCGGACAATAAACGTGAATTGTTGTTGTTTTGAGATTTTATGTTTTCCTTTAATTTGAGTGCTGCCGTATCGTGATTTTGACAAAATTTTCACAAAAAGGAGATATGGCAATGCAACATAAATAAGTTCCGATAATTTTGTTTTCTTGCAGAATTTTTTAACATAATTATTTGTAATAAATTTTTTTGTCAAATATAAATAAAAAAATATACTAATTTCTTTCCAATAAAAAGTAGTTTTAAATAATTGTTTGTACTTCAAGACACAGAAACTATCCATTTCGATCAGGAATTTAAAAGTCCTTTTAAGCTGAAATTTTTTTTCGTTTTCTAATGGAATTCCGTTTCCGAACGGTATTAAACTCTGTGACACAGCTGTGTGTTTATCTTTAATTTACCGATCAAAAACTTACGGTTATAAACTGTTGCAACAACAACGGATAACGGGCCATGCGTTGTATGGGTTGTACCAAAAAGCTATTAATGCCCAATTTGTCATCGATTTCATTTTGCAAAAGCTTTAAAAACAGAAAATCCGTAGGAAATTATTTTCATGCATGAATAAAATCAATTTTGAAAGTTTTACCACCCACCTTAAAATAATTTTTATAAAGATCGCACAGCTTTAATGATCTTTGTTTGTTCATGGTGAATAACACGTATCCATAAAAACAATTGTTCTATAAAAAATCGTTATATATTATTAAAAATTATTATAGAAAATAGATTTAAAACTTACATCAATAAACTGTTTAAATTCATTAAATATTCTCTTCAGATCATGTTTGTTACGTTGCAACGTCGGCAAAAACTCATCACGGTGAAATTCCGCAATTTGTTCTATATTCCCAAATAATACATATTTTTTACCTCTAAGTCCTAGAGGCAAATCACTACGCTGAAATATATTGCCATAATTATTGATACCAATCCAAAGATTCTCCACATACGATTCTTCAGTTTTAATCAGTTCTTCCAGTATGGGTTGAACGAAACTAAAGCTTTTATCACGTAATTCAATTTCCTCGTCCTCATCGTGTTCACTGAAAGATAAAAATTATTAGAATTAAAAGGTTCCAATATCGATAAATAAAAAACATTTTTGTAAATACATAAAAAGTTATCAATAATAAAAGCATTTCTATAAAAATTAACAATAAGCATTGCTTTTCCGTAAAGAGTTATCGATGACGGAAATTTTTCATGAAGTTATCCATATCTAGCACTTTCATGAAATGTACAACGATTAATTGTTTATTAAAAGTTATCAATAACGGCAGATTTCCGAAATATCCTTTTTCTCTAATTTGTTAATAACAAAATCATTGGTGCGAAAACTTATCGATAACGAACGACAACTTTTCTATAACGTTTTAACGATAAATAAAATTTTTCCACCAAAAACCTCCCACTTTTCCTACGGTTTATATTTTTTTATTTTTAAATTCACGACTCTATATTTTTTAATTTTTAGGTATAGAAACTTTAACAAAAATTTATATTTAAAGAAATAGTTTGAATAGGTACCTCGCTTTATGATGCAACGAATTAAATTTAGTTTCTTCTGCGCGAGGTTCAGGTGACCCAATTAATACTTCAGTCTTTGGCCGAGAACGATAATTTCTGAAAAGATGTGCAAATAACCAGAATGTTACGTGAACAATTTTTTTCAAGTTTCTCTTTTTAAAAATTTCTTATCAATAAATTATAAAACCAAAATTACTACATACACACATACTTAGTTAAAAAATTAAAAAAATACTTTAAATACATTCATTATATTCAAAACCAGCAACTGATAAAAACAAACCTTTGCAAAATAGAAATATGGTATATAAAATTAAATTGAGAATATTAATATAAGGTAGGGCAAAATTAATTATCCGAACAGGGGGTGCTGATGGCGAGTAGTCAGCGTGTTTTCTCTGCAACCAGAAAGACCCAGGTTCGATTCCCAGCCAGGTCAAATCAGAAAAAAGCTTTTTCTGAGTTTTCTGTGCTACATCACCCTCCTTCGTCGGTATTTGAGCAATAAAACGTCGCCGAAGTAAAATAACAAATAAGATGGCCCCATTACCTTAAAAATAATGCGTCAAAAAAAACATCAGAGACGCCGCAACTTTGCTTTATAATTAACACGCAACTGCAGAGTTGTGCAAGAATTAAGCTCTATCTTCCTACCACTTTCACCACCTCTCTATTCACTACTCTATCCCTCTCTCTAGTGCCAGAGCAATACATTGCATATGTTGGGGATAGCTTCTGAGCACTGGTCCAAGATAAAAAAAAAGCTAACAGCTGATCCACTGTCTGCACTAGGGCCCGCCGGCTAATGCCCAATGTTTCGAAGCCGGCCAGTTGTGCCAGTCTCTTGAAGGCGAGTGGCCAAACGCCTCAATGTTTGTCGAGTTGGTGTCGGAAGGCCATGAAATCTGCGACGAAATTCATGCTGCGCCAACACAACCCACTAATAGTTGCGCAAAAAATGGAAACAATTCTTCCGCGTCCTTGAAGAATAAACCAATTCATGACTTGTGCATTTGTATTCTGCGTTTATTTATTTCGCAAATGCCAAAACCCATTTGCCATTTAGCGCCATTTTCAAAAGTTATAGCGTTTTCAATAGGGTGATTACCTACCCGTAACTGAAAATATTAGGAAAGTTTCGAAGATTTCAAAACAGATTATTATTATACTTGGCAATACCTGCCAGAAAAGTAGTATCACATCTCATACTTTTCCTCTTTGTCACAGAGTGTTATATTTCTGTAAAAGCTTTGTTTTACTCTGCGTCTAGTGTTCAAGTACTTGCATGCAAGTTCTCTGTACGTATTATACTGGTCAACAACAATTTATTGATCTGATGTTTCTTAGTCAATTTGAATACATATTGTACTCCGATTCTACGCCTATAAATTAATTTTTTGGATTGAGTCTCGTTCTCCAGATTTACCGAAGATTGCACTCCGTAAATTGCAATAACTAGAGAACTAGTTCTTCGATAGAACTAAGAAAAACACGGAAGGATCGAGTATAAAATAACATTGAAATTATATTAGAGCTGTTTTTTTTTTTAAAATACCAAATTTTTTAATTCAAATTGAATTGAATTGAAAAATAAAAGCACCAAATAGTTACCAGTTTTACGACTTAATCTTAAAGGTGAATGTAATAGAAATAAAATAAACTTTACTTCATGAAAATCCAAGGATAAATGCGTGTTTTATTGCCGATTAAGTGAAAGTACCTTGACAGAAAAGCAATTTTTTTACTGGCACTATCTTAAATTTAAAGAACAGTTAATTTTTTGATATTTAGTAGATAATTTTTAGCGAACAATGTTAACAATTAGTTATATTTTAATCAAAAATATGAACAAAACATAAGCTAAAAATAATTTCGACTTCGAGCCTAATCTTATGATCTTGAGAATTTGATTCTCTAATATGGAACGAAATAAAATCTCCCATCATATTTTGATTAAATCGTTCACCCTGATCATCGCTTACGGCATCTATATTTTTCGGAAAAAAGTCCAAATTCGAATGCAAGAAATGTATTTTTAGTGCCATTTTTACACTTAAAATTAGAAATTTCAAAAAAATTAGCAAAGATTAATAATTTTAACAATCTATTTTTTCAAGCTTTAAGGTTTTTTATATTTTTATTTATTCTCGATATTTCGTTAACCTTCGGTTAACATCTTCAGGAAGTTTTTTATTTTAAATTTTTTTCTTTTTTGAAGTTTATATATATAAAAACTTTTCTAACATCTTTTTTTTTTTTTCCCGAAGGTTAACGAAATATCGAGAATAAATAAAAATATAAAAAACCTTAAAGCTTGAAAAAATAGATTGTTAAAATAATAAAAAAGGTTAAAAAAAAGTATTAAGAAAAAAGATTAATAATATTAATATTTAATTAATAATTAAGAATTTTAAACAGATAGATCTTGGGTTTGTATTCAAAAATTAGGAAACTCAGGAACTCAGTTATTGGAGTTTACTTTTGTAAAAAAAATACTGTATGAGAATCTCATAAAGTATGTAATAATAAATTTGACATATATTTTTAAGGGAAAAAGCACAATTTTAAAATTAGAATCATATATAAAGATTAATAACAAAATTTTGAATTTTTTTTTTCTTTTTTTTATCAATAACTCCAAAAGTAATGGCTAAATCAAAAAATGATAGTAATAAAACTTTAGTAGCAAAACAAAAGAAATTTAACATTTTTTGACGTAAGTTATTGACAAAGTTATTACCAGTGAGCATCCTCTTCAAAAAATCCAAATTTTAGAAAAAAAACATTTTTACAAAAACCTTACTATAGAATTTTAATTAATGATGATTTTTGTATAAAGTTGACCACAGGGGATAAAAAAAATAGTTGTTCTCAAAGCAAATTTTTCGTATTATTATCACATCCCAAATTTTTTTTTACTACATCATTTTTGTCGGGCACTGTTATCATTGAAAAGGAATGAAAAGAATCACTTAAATATTCTTTTAAATCGTTTGAGCAGGGATGGTAATTCAGCTATATTCCTGGGAAATCTAACGATTTTTAAACCAGCGGAAAAAATTATTTTATTTATTATTAAAATAGAAAATGATGGATAACAGATGTTTTAAGAATATTATTTTTTATTTTAAATGAAATTACATCTGTGATCAAAATCGATAAACCTCTAAGGCCCAAATTCACGGCCATTAGTTAGCTAATAGCAATAGTTTAACCAATAATATTTGATTCACAGCTTTTTGTTTACTACTAGTTAAACCGCCAAATGTCATTGGTTAACTGCTTAGTAAATTATTATTAGTATTTTTGTTTTGATATGACCTATCATAATATAATATATAATATCAGTTGTTTTAATTTCAATAATATTGCTATAACAGCATATGGTTTTTGTTCACATGTGTTATATTATTTCTTAAAAATGAATAAAACAAGCCCGCGCTCATAGAACTTTACCGCTCACGATATTGAATTTCTGCTTAAATAGGTTCGGGAAAACCAAAGCATTATATATATATATTATATTATGGTGAATGATATCAAAATACAAATGCTAATAATAATTTAATAATTAGCTGTTGTCTAACTATTTGTTAATCAATGACATTTGGTGGTAAAACTATTGCTATTAGCTAAATAATCACTGTGAATTAGTAATTAAAAAGTAAATATAACAATTGAGTTACTTAATAAAATTCAATAGAACTTTTGTATTCGTTTAAAGCAAAACTTAGCCAATAGATAATATTTTTTTTTTATCTTGGACCAGCAGTCAGTAGAAGCGATGCATTGTGCTTGAAGCACCTCAGGTGCTTCGCCGATGCTACAAAGTACCGACGAAGGAGGGCGTTCTGATGTGAATTGGATACATCTGAAGCCGGTACTGTTCAGTGACCAATGACTATTCCTTCGCCACTGAAACCTTTTGACAACAAATGACACAAATACACAATAGTAATGCACATCAGCAAAATACGAGATGATTTTATGGTGTCGAACCCAAGACAATTTTGGTTTTGTCGTCAACTTGCCGACTACTTCAGCCGTCGCCACTCTCAAATTTAATGGTGAACGATACTAATTTAAAGAAAAAGGACAATTTTCGGGTGGAAAAATGATAACTTCTTAGCACCATTACATCAAGCATGGTTTTATGTGAGATCTTTTTATTAAAAAGAAAGAAGAAAAAACAAAAATAATTAAAAATCGAAAAGGTTGGGACATATAATAAATTTCAGACTTGCATTCAAAATCATTTATATTTATGTTATGCAATATTATTGTGATATAAGATTCTCTTCATAAACAAATGTATACCAAAAATGTACACCTGATAAAACTTACATCAAAGTGGCAAACTGACTTACATCACATACTTCATTAAAAACAGGTCGTTCTAAATAACAAAAATTATTTGACATAGAGGAACATTAATGACGCAGAAGTTACCATTTCCATATGTTTTTTTACATTCAAAACTCACCGGAGAAATTCTTTATCTCTCGTTCTTAGTGATGTCGATTGAGCTCCTGAAACTTTAATATCTTCTTTTTCTTTTGTTGTATCGTCGTCTCTACTACGACTTTTGAAATGTTGAAAAATAGGCGTTAAAAATGATGGATTAATGGCTGTCACTGCTTGATTTTCCTCCTTTATTTGCCTCTCATCTAAACTTATGGACTTACCAAAATCATCGTTTATTTCATCTTTTATACTATCCACGTCATCTTCTGAACGTTCCTCATCAATGCTGCCATCAAATCCAGAATAACTCACGTCATCCAAAGGCAAATTACCCTCAGTCATGGCTTCGACTTTAATTAAATCCGAACCAAATATAACAGAATGAGAAGATATAGAACTGCATAAATTCCGCGGATCACTTTGCAAGTGAGACTGGGAAGATTTCGACTTATATTTGAGCGTTTTACCTATGATACTCTCATCTGCTTGGAGATTTTCAAATAATATTAACTTCTGTTTAACATCTAATAAAGCTGGATCTGGTGTTTCAGGTGCCATTGGAACTTGACGTTGTATTTTTTTGCAGCTGTCATTATTAATTGAACTAGAAGAGAGTCGATTTTCAACCTCTTTATTGTCTAAATGTACATTCATTGAACGCAGTTTTAGCATTGATTTTTTATTGAAAGCATTTTCTGTATCAGTATTTACAGAATATGAAATATTCAAAGAACTGGACGAGACATTATGCGAGATAGAAGGTGTAGTTATGGAGGATGATGATGTATCCTTCTGGTCTATTAAATCTTGTATTCTACTGTCTTCTTGAGAATTTGTGACATTCAATACTTTGGATTCCATGGAACTATGACTTTCTGTACTAAATCGTCTACGATTTGAGCCTCTTTTGTTAAAATTACGATTACTTAAATTCCGCTCACGGCGAAATGGTCGTGGACTTTGTTCATCATCGGCCATTTTCGTGTATATTTGAAACAAAGCTTAAAGATGACAGTTCTTTAAACAAGCTGGAAGAAAAACATATAAAGAGAAATTTTGTAAAATTTTGAACAATTTAAATTTATACAATGAAAAGCTATTTGTAACGAAAAATTCTCTATCAAGAGTTACGGCTAACGAACAATTCTCTATGAAATATTATCGTTAGCAAAGACTTTATTATGAAAATTGATCGCCAACGAAAACTTCTTATATAAAAGAGAAATTATCTCCAGAAAATTATCTATAACATAAGAGGCAAAAGAAATCTTGTTTATTTATATATTTACACTTATTTCAAGTAATATTCGGCTTAATAGTTCTTAATTTCAGTTAGAATTTTACTTGAGAAAGAAATTATAAAAATATTTTTATAGCAATTAAATAAATTTCAATTAACATTTCTTTCGTTTCATTTACGTTTATTACTGAAATTTCAACTTGTCTGTGTTGGAACAATTCATCTAAACAAATTTTAATTTACAGTAGATTTGTAAATACTTTTTTAGTATGTCATCTAATATATAAAGAGTTTTCTAATAAAAATAGGCAGATGTGGAAATAAAATTCAAATTATATAAATGTTTTGCTTAAGAAGCTACACAAAGGAGTAGCGAAATATTGAAAAATAAATATTATTAATTTTTATAAAAGACAAGAAGATCTTAAGATTGAGAAGTTAGTGGTATTATTTATTATTAAAAAGAGGAAAAAAAACTACAAATATTATAAAATTAAAAAAAAAGAAATGAATTGATATAATACAATAAATCCAAATGCAATAAAATACAAAAAAATTTATTTTAATTTTCAAATTGTTGCCTCGCGAGTCTTATTTCAAGTATGCATTAATTAATAAATTTTTTAAATTTTAAATCGTTAAGGCTGTCAAAACTGCATGTGATAATTATTAAAAAGACAAAAATTGTAAATCACACTGACAAACACTAGCAGTACGGAGGTAAGGTAAGGTAAGGAAAGGTGGTGCCCGTCATCGGAACACCTCCACCTGGAAAGCCATAGAGTCCATTTTGAATCCCATCGAGAAAAGAAAAAGAAGTAGAGAGAATTGAAGACACATATAAGAATTGAAAAGAGAAGACGAAGTTTGATTCCGCACACAGTCAACATCTCATAGTCTGCCTATCGTTACAAAGAAGCCCCTGATATCACCGATATCACGCCCCGCGATATCCCCTAACCCCATCAGAAATCTGCTCTCCAGCCACCTCAGCCTGCCGCGTTCCAAACCGACGCATAGCCTGCATGGCAGTACGGAACAACATGCTGTTTTCGAAGACTTGTACGTTCCTATTCAGCGTTCTTTTTGTTCTGTCCAATTATTACCCTTTATACAGGGTGGGCAAAATTACCGAAGGAGTTTTGAGTTAATTATAACTTCTTATTTAAGACATTATTAAGAAATTTTTTATTTTAAATACAGTATATTAATGGGGAATATTTTTAATTTAATTATGCAAAATTATATATCGCAAGTCATGGCCATTTTCATCCTCGCATATTCGTGCTCTTTCCAAACCATTTTCCTTAACCTTTCGCAAAACTTCAGGTGTTATATTGTTGATTTCGTCGCGTATATTATTTATTAATTGCTGTATGGTTATACGCTTATAAATATAGACTTTTCTTTTCAAATAACCCCAAAGGAAACAGTTTGGAGCGGTAAATCCGGTGAACGAGGAGGACAATTTAAATCGCATGTACGGGAAATAATTCGTTCACCAAAGATGTCGCGTAAAAGAGCCATTGTGTCCCTCGCAGTGCGCGTTGTGGCTCCATCCTTTTGGCCTTAAAAAATTTTCCAACATTGTCGGATATTTAACACCAGTGATGGAAACGGCGACAACGTGTTATTTTTTATAAAAAATATGGGCCAATTATCATTTCCGACGAAACACCGCACCAAACGGTACACTTTTAAGTGGGTGTAATTCGCGCTGTTGAACTACTCTTGGATTTTTCGTAGCCCATATTATTATTAACGAACATATTCAATTGGAAATGGGCTTCGTCGCTCATAATTAAGTTATGAATAAAATCATAATTTCCTTCTGCTTCTTAATCGTTCGTCTTATACCGGCACCAGGAATGTTCCTCACTGCCTCTTGTTGTCGAAAATTTGCAACCAGACGGTTTCTTGTTGCCTCTGAGGGTCCAACCGCCACATTAAAATAACGACGATGTGCACGCAGAGTGAAAACAATGGATCGTTGATTTGGCCAATAATGTTCAACAATTTTCGCACGTTGTTCAATTATGTACCATTCCATTTTAAATTCCCCAAATCTTCTTTACAAAATACTGAAAACAAAAAAAATTTTAATTTAAAAGTTATAAGGAATTCAAATACCTTTGCCTAATTTGGGCCACCCTGTACTATTGTCTAGTACTGATTGTCTTCCAACTTTGTGTGAAATACTTCATAATTAATGCGCGTAGCTCAGAAAGAAACTAGAGCGGTGGGGACAAAGGGAGGGGAGGCTCGCATCCACATATACATATATGTACTATATAAAAATGGATAAGTGGTTGGATAAGGAGTGTAGCGAAGAGCATTCAAAGTATTAATTTCTTCCAGAATTTCACGTGTGCAATGTAGAGTTAATTCTTCCCTGAAAAATGTTGGGTGTATAATTCAAAAATTCGTGATTCACAACAAATAGCAGTTCATCTTTAAAAATGTCGAATATTGTACCAACAAAGCGTGATATGCGGGAATTTTTGCTCTACTTTTTTAACTTGAAAAACAATGCCACTGAAGCACATCGATTGCTCAACGAAGCTTATGCTGAATAATGTGTTCAGTGATTTTGGCACATTGTTCAATTGTGTACTGTTTCATTTTAAATTCCCCAAATCTTCTTTATAAAATACTGAAAACAAAAAAGACAATTATTATAGGGAATTCAAAAAATTTCGCTCATTTTAAGCCACCCTGTATATATGTTTCGTAATGGTTATAAAATTATAAATTTTTTTTCAATGTTACAGATTTTTATAATGATTTATTTTGGCTCGATATCGATAATTACTCTAGAGTAACTTCAACCGGATTAGCAATTTGTTTTTTATCATGACAGCCCTGTAATTTCGAGTGCAAACATTGCTGAAGCAGGGAATCTATTGTGGATGTTAAAATTACCTGGCAATTTACAGTTTAGAGTGAAGCCAACTTCCAGTTTGATGATGAAGACAGTTCTTTCCAGGAAAAGAGAGGTTAACGTCGTTCATGAATTTGTGCCTTAAGTGGGCGACAGTGATATATATAGATACATTTATTAAAAGCAATTTGATTACTACTCTGGTATAAATGTATTTCTTTATACATTAATCCAACAATAATGCTCATCAGAATGTTCTGGATTTTCATCGACTGACAACACAATGAACAAATTCACATATCAAACTTACGCAAAGCAAAGCAATAAACAATTACATAGCCTTGCAATACACACACATATACAGTAATCCAACAGTAGTAACCTCACATAAGCAAGAGATAATTAACGAACAAATTCAAGAGAAAATTCAAAATAACGGATTTCGGAAGAGCAGTTCTAAGTGCCTTAAAGTAAACTACAGATTGTGAACATTATTAAATTAAAGTAACATTGTGAACAAATTTTTAACAAGAGAATAAATAAATAAAAAGTTTTTAAACTAAATAGCAAGAAATGAAAGAATACGCGTTTTTAAAAAGGTAAAACGTAACAATTCGGTGTTTTATTTTGCAATCACTAACTCAAGTAACAGACTCAACAGGGATGTTCTAGAGTTTGCTTGGGGCTAGTCTTTTGATGAGGACGGTGAAGATGAGAAAGGCAGAAATTTTGGAGGCTGGTTTGACAGAAACTTTGGATAAAGTTGAGGACATCGGGAATAACTTACTGGAAGGTATCATTACTGAAGAAAATGTTGAAGAACATCCAGAGAGTCCCGATCGAATCGTCTACGTTAGGATGGAGGAAAAACGCTTTGGCAGAAGCTTTGGCTGAAGCTTGAGTAGTTAGCCTGTTGGCCCTGCAACGAGAAGAACTCCCAGATCGCTTTAGTCAAAAACTGTTTTTTCTGAGTTTTCTGTGCTAAAGCACCCTCCTTCGTCGGTATTTAAGTAATAAAATGTCGGGCTAGTGAAATAAGAAATGAAAAGGCTTCCCCCATAGCTTAAAAATAATGCTTCAAAATTAACATCAGAGACGCCGCAATTTTGCTTTATTATTAATACGCAACTGCAGAGTTGTGCAAGAATTGAACTCTATCTTCCCACCAATTTCACCACCTATCTATTCACTACACTATCCCTCTCTCTATGTACTTCTAGTAGAATACATTGCATATGTAGGGAATGTTCGAATTGTGGATAGCCTAATACAATATTTGTGTTCCTTTTTTATCGATGCAGTTATTTAATTCATGGCTTTTGTATCGCATACACCTCAAAATAATCGAGCAGGACGCATAGTATATGCCGCTTATGAAATTTTAGATGGAAATACCAAATGAGTTGAGTACAAAAGAAATGAGAAAGACGCAGCGGGAATAGTTGTGAACAAAACGAACCAAGTTCAGTACCGTCATGAAAGCGGCAATTGGTTGGTGTGGGGAGAAAAAGTCGACGGCGCATCTGTAAGACGGGAACATCCCTACCAAAATGTGTGAAATGTGGTCTTCACTTCTGTTGCAATACCAGTAAAAACAGTTCTTTAATATCTCATATATAATTTAGTACAGTAAAAAAAAAGATTCTTCAAGAAAAAAGTAATTCCTCAACGGCAATTTTCAAAAGGTAGTCACCCGATACCTTCAGAATTCTAAAATCTTAAAATATCTTAAATTAGATATATTAAGCAACGGGATCATAAAAAAGTTTTTTTCTGACTGTTGGTTTAAATGCGTTGAAGAAAGGGTTAAAAATACAAAACGTAGCAATATCAGCATTCCAGCGTCTCAGGAGTTATGTTTGGGCATTAACTTTTTTATTTATTTTTTTACTTCACCGACGTTTTATCACTCAAATTCCGACGCAGGAGGGCGGAGAAACAATTGAAAAATAGTTGGTCTGATCAGATATTCGTATCGCGGATCTACCCGTCAACTACTCCCCCAGCGGCACTCACAAATCCTTACGAAACACGTCATCTAACTAACTGAGTTTGACTAAAATATATTGAGGCTTATGATTTATGTTATTAACTGATGACAGTAATGGCGCCAATAAATTCATTATCGAAATTCCTTCTTCAACAGCATTTTTTTACTATTGACAGATATTTCTTGTTTTTCTTTTAGGAGATGTCAGGAAGAGAAATTGTACTCGAACACAGTTTAGAAACATAGTATAGAACACAGTATACGAAGCTGGTGGATGTTGTGTGTATTTTTAGTTGGTATAATCAACAGAGTTCCAAATAAAAAAGGTAAAAGAAAAACTTTATTTGACAGTCCGGGTACAAGATATAAAAACACTGACACTGTGCCCAATGACATACGTACCGTTCGCTAAACTTGTATCTCAAAGAGAAAGGTTGTTACTAACAACCAGAAACAATTGAAATCGTGAAAGACATGTTGGTCAGGTAGATTAAAAATTATGCCAAAATGTTCTCGAAAGTTGCGACATATGCGATAGTCAAAGCATAAACGCAGGTACTATTGTCAATCATTAATTGTACCCAGTTGTTCTTATTGTATATATTAAGTATGTGCTATAAATATCTCCTCGGAATGTGCGTTTTAAAAAGCAACTCGAACTCTGTATGGACATTACATCACATTGTAGAAATTTTGCTTATGTAACGTACATTCATTCCAAAACTTGCCAAATAGCAGCAGTAAACCGTACCACCTTATAGGTAAAATAATTCTCCGTACATCCCGTAATATAACGTATTTTTGGACAGTAATTTAAAAAAAAAATTTTTCGAACGAAGGTAGGGATAGCCTTTTTAAACTTTTCTTTATATCTTTGGCATTTGCAGTTGTATCTTAAAGAATGATCTCTGTTTCTACCAGCCTAATGTACCCCCTAATGTCACAAAATTATTATTTATTTAACGAATTCATTTTGAATTACTTTGATTTTGTTAAATATTTAATACATATGTAAGTACATACTTATAAATGTTCTCATTTCATCACATTTTTATTTTTTTTTTTTTTTTTGTCTTGGACCGGCACTCAGGGGATGACCCCTACACATGCGATGCATTGTGCTGGAACTAGGAAATTAGGTTATGGGAAGGAGGATAGAGGGAGTAGTGTTTATTGACATTTGATTTAAATCTTCCCATGCTAAAAGTGACAGGAAACACCTCTGCGGGTAGTCTATTCCACATACGTGCCGTTCGGCCAAAAAACGAATTTTCCCTGTAATGCGTAGTGCGAGTCGCCCTCAAATCGACCACAAATGGATGCGCTCTTAATGATGATCGCGTCGTGCGCGCGAATAACCGGGTTTCGGGAACAAGTTCCCTGATTTCATCAGAACACATCCCATTATAGTAACGATAGAACAACGAAACGCACCCCACGTTGCGACGATGCTCAAGAGAGTCAATAGAGTTGGCTACCCTACTGTCTCCTATGAGTTTCTTCGCCCTTTCTTGTACACGGTCGAGTAACTTCAAAATAGTCTTTGAAGCACCGGCCCACACATGAGAGCTGTATTCCATTTTCGGTCGGATGTAGGCGGTATAAATAGTAAGGAGATCAGATGGGGTGAAGTATGTCTTACACCGCCTTAAAAAGCCTAGGCACTTGAATGCTTCCTTTGAGACCTGAAAAATGTGCTCAGTCCATCGGACATCACACTGAATTTTCATGCCAAGAACATCAAGAGCTTCTGATTCCTTAATGTTTATGCCACCCATTTTTACAGATGAGGCAGCGTGATCGTGCATACGGCGGTGTGTTAGCATGCAGCATTGGGTCTTTTGGGAATTGAAATCGACCCTGTTCGCGTGACCCCATTCCAATATTCTCGTGAGGTCACCTGTTAGCGAATCATTCATATTCTGCCGCGTCGCCGCGATCATAGTTGATGTCGGCCTACGATCGAATGAATATGAATGGCAGATGCTGCTGTCATCTGCGAAAGAGTGGATAGGGTTTGAAGTATGACATAGGAGGTCATTAAGAAAAATAAGAAATAGGGTAGGAGAAAGAATGGAGCCTTGTGGTACCCCTGAATTGATCTTGAACTCGTTTGATGAGATCCCGTCTATAACAACTCTTATAGCGCGATCCCTGAGAAAGCTCGATATAAATCGAGAGAAGATATCACCGACACCAAAAGCAATAAGTTTGGACAAGAGTGCTCCATGCCACACTCTGTCGAATGCTTTTGAAATATCTAGAGCCACTACCTTACTTTCGCCAAAATGGTGGATGGATCGACACCATTTTTCCGAGAGGAAGGCTAATAAATCACCCGTGGAACGTCCTCCACGGAAGCCATATTGCCGGTCGTTAAGTAAGCTATTGAACTCCAGATATTTCATAAGATGGAAATTTAGCATACTCTCCATTACTTTAGAAATGGTAGAGCATATTGCGATTGGGCGATAATTTTCAGGGTTGCTTGCCTCTCCCTTCTTGGGGATCGGCGTAACATTTGCAACTTTCCAGCACGACGGAAATTCACCTGCATGATAGAGGGTGCTGAAAAGGATTGCCAGAGGACGCGATAACGTCGAAGAGCACTGCTTCAAGACCAGTGCCGGAATTCCATCCGGGCCAGGAGACTTATTTATGTTGAGGTCCGATAAAACCCTTATATACCCTTTATACTCGTACACTTTCTTTGAAAATTATTTACATATAAAAATTATTGTATTTATTTTGATTTTAATTTAAGGGATTCAATAAATAAAGAAAACAAATAAATAATAAAATAAAATCGATTGTTCAGTTTTGGAGATGCATACATTTATTTTTCAATTGTTTAAAATATTCACATCTTATGTACTGAGATCTATCTATATTTTAAATTTTACGAAATCTTGTAGAATATTTTCGGTGAGTTTATGACCTATTCTCATACCTACCAAATACATGAAAAACAAATAAAAAATGTCATATAAATCGGTCGAGCCGTTTCGGAGGAGTGCGAATACAAACACCATGACACGCTATTATAAAGGGTGTCCCAAGAAGAACGCAAGATTTAAATTTTAACGAACTCCCTTCGCTGTCCATGGTCAGCTGGCTTCAGTTCCTGAGTCAATTGACTCCAAAAAAAAAAAAAAAAAAAAAAAAAAAACTTTGTATGCATGAAGATGCAAATCTTTCGTCAAAATTCGCTGCATAGTGGATTTGGAGACACCAATTTGCTGAGCTCGGTGTCGAATTGAGGTGGATGGAGTTTGAGCGACATCATCACGTACAGCTGCGACATTTTCGGTCGATCGACCTGCTCGAAGGCGCGTCGTTGTCTTTACAACACTAACAGACCCAGTTTCGGCAAATTTATCCATTAATCTCTTTACAGTTGACTCTTTTGGAGCATTATTGTGACCCCAAATTGATCGCAATTTGCGAACTGTATCCCCAAAACATTTTGGTAAAACAATTTCACAATGAAAATGCGTTGTTCATTTGTGTAGCGCTCCATTTTTACTAACCTCGTACCTTCTACTAGCAAATAATAACAATTGTTCACATGTCAAACAATGACACTTCGAATGGCGCCAAATTTATATCTTGCGTTCTTGTTAGAACTCCCTTTATATTGTTGTATATTGTAGAGAGGTTTCACCATTCATATACATAGATACGTATTTATAAATTTTTTTTCGCATTATAAAAGTCAACAAAATAATGAAGAATATTGGCAACCCAGTAAAATTTAAATAACAAAATTCACACAAAATTTTGTTTTCTGAATTAACAGAAAGAAAAAACAATATTTCTTTTAACATTTTTAAAACTCACACACAGATGTATGTACATTTACTCATCTACATATTATTGCATACATAGTTTAGAATTTGTTTACTTTTAATTTGTATTTATGACTGAAAATTGTCAATTTTCTATTTCAAAATTTAATTTCAGACATGCTGAAACTACTGGCAGTCGACCGTTTCTACGAAGTTTCAAAGTGCAACTAAAATTTATTCGACGTGAAATATTTTTTATTTATTCTCTTTTTCTTTCTTCTCACAATATCAGTATGTAGTATGTAATATGTTGTAGTGATGTTACGAATATCCGTATTCGTATCGCCGAATATTTACCTATTTCATAATATTCGTATTCGCCAAATTCAAGCGAAATTTTGCGAATACATTAAAAAAAACTAATTAAATAAAGGCCTACGCTGTTAAGCGAGAAACGCATTTAGAAAAATTTTGGTTAAATACATTACTGGTGCATTTGACACAAACTTGGTTAAATGAGTTACCAAATCATTAACAGAATTCTGTATTAATTGCGTTCACAAGGAAATTATTAAAAATTAAGTCTCCATATATGATTATAATGGGTAATTTTTTGCTATTTTGTTTTTGAGAGTAAAATAAAGATTCTTGACAAACAACAACCCATGCTACCAATATAATAATAGCATTTTGTTATCAAAATTCGTGCTGTGTAAGAAATGTGTTTCGTAAATTATGTTCAGTTTAAGGGCGTCACAATCACACCCTTCGAACACGCATTCAAACTGTTGTGACAAATTTCGCACTAGTTTCACTTTATTCAATATTAATCCATCAAACAGTAGTGTCAATGTTTACTGAGCAATTAATATCACGTTTCGGAGCAGTCTATTGGCCGTCATGATCATGCGATTGTACCCCACTAGTCTATTTTTATGGGAATGAATTTTCTCTTGTACAGAGACAAGTCAGCTCCAGCACTGGAAGACAACATTACAGCTGCCATTGTTCAAATACTGGCAGAAATGTGGGAAAAAGTATGACAAAATGTAATCTCAAGAATTAACCACGCGTGGCGTAGCTGAGAACAACGTTTACATGAAATAATATGTAAAAAGTAAATCGCAGGCATTCAGTTACCCCTCCAAATAAATATTACAGTCAAATTTCTTTTGTTTTTTAAATTTGTAAAACCCAAACGGTTAAGAATCCTCCATTTATATGTATATATGTATGTATGTTAATATTACTTATTTACTGAAGAGAAACAATATTCAGCAATTGTTTCAATAAATTAGATATCATTGTTTTAATCAACTCAATTTAGAATTCAAAAAAGTTTGACAAGCAACTCAAAGTATATGCAGGGCGCCCCGGTAGTGTAGTGAGTAGTGTGCTAGTTTTAGTTTCGATTCCTAGCAAAGACTCCGGTCTGTATCACTACAAAACGTGAAAGTTTTTTACAACAGCTATCACAATGGGAGCATAATAAATTGGACCAAGTGGGCTGGGAACTTTCTTTACCTTTACATCCAGCAACATGACGACCAAACCCAAGAGTATATGCAAAAGTAATTGAAGTTTTTCAACAAAAATATTAATTTTCAATAATTTTTCTAACAAAAACCGTCTCTCTTAGTAAACTAAAAAACAAACAAACAACATATATTTCAAAACTTTAATTAAAATGGAAAAGTGTTATTTGTTCCTATCATCGGATTCAGAAACAGGCGTTTTGAATCCTTTTTTCCTTCAATGCGATGCGGTGTCTAACCCTAGTTTATAAGAATTCTGTGTTTTTCGCATTAAAAGAGTAACGGCTTTTCTTATTCTATATATATAAAACAGGATGTGTGTATGTATGTAACGTATGGACTCCAAAACGGCTGGGCCGATTTTGATGAAATTTTCAGAGAATATTCAGGCGATCAGACACTATGTCTGATTTTTGATTTTCGGTCTGCGGGCGGAGGTGCGTGTCAAAATCCAATTTTCATATTGCACCACCAATGACATATACATATATTTATTTTTTTTGCTTTTTTTTATTTTAAATAAATAAATCGTGTGGTAATACAACACTAATGTTTGCTTAGGGCCAGCAACTCGGACCGGGTCAGCTAGTTTAACATAAAATTACTTGGCAAACAGTGCCAATTAATACCATGCTCACACGGCCAGCAATATTCGTGGGTCCTACCCCAACCATGAATAAAACTACTTGGTTTTCCATATAAAATTTTGAGAACGAACCACGTACAAATTACTATTATCTCTAATTTTGATAACAAAATATCGTTAGTATATCTGAACTAACTAGAAAAAAAAACAAAATAGAAAAAAAGAAAAGACAAAAAAAGTGTGTACAATAAAATAAATGAACACATTTTCAAAAATAATAAATAATATATAAAATATATATATAAATAAAAAAAAAAACCGAACAAAGAACAGTCGTGTGAAGAACAACAAAAAAATTCTGTGTAATTTTATTGAAAAAGAAATATTTCTAGCAACTCAATAAATCGGGAATTTTAGTTTAGCAATTAACCTCGTTTGAATTTAGTTTTTTGTGAATACCGTCGGTACTTGCTAAGGAGAAAAATATTTTCGTTGTAACGTATTTGTAAGGGATTAAAAGATTAGTAAATAATCATTATTACTCATTATTATTATTAAAGCAAAAGAATGAACACCTCAAAAATTTTAGGGAAGTGTGCATTTCAACTGAAAACCGACATATCGGTCATTCTTCTTCTAAGCAAAAGCAGCCATCTCTGTTTGAAAGAAAGCAATCTTCCTGTAGTGAGCTTGAGATACGAAAAAAGAAATCATATGCAGTGCATTGTGCCGAAATTAGGCAATAAGGTTTTGGGAGCGAGGGTAGAGGGAGTAGGGTTTATTGACATTCGATTTGAATTTTCCCACGTCAAAAATTACAGGAAGTATGCAGTATATCCTAAACCGTCTTCAAAATCCGAGGCACTTGAAGGCTTCCTTTGAGACCTGCTCAATCTATCGGACATCACACCGTTTATTTATGTTCCTCAAATACAAACAACTGATTTAAATACAATATTGGTACGAAATCCATTTTATGCTACTTTTAAGTTATGTTTCTCCACATTTACTTGATAAATAATAGTTTTAAATATTACAGCACTTTTAGTTTTTGTTTCCCTTTTTTTCTTTCTTGGACAGGAATTAAGGGATGACCCCTACACATTGTGCCGGAACTAGGAAGCAACGTTTTTGGGAGAAAGGGTAGAGGGAGTAATGTTTATTGCTATTCAATTTGAATTTCTGTTCGGCCAAACAAAATAATTTTCTCTGCGCTCTTAATGATGATCGAATCGTGGGTGCAAATGAGCGAGTTTCGGGAACAAGTTCCCTTAACAATTAATACCGTCTATTCCTTGCAAAAATCTTTTTTTCGGCTAACGGACTTTAAATTCTGTTTTGCAACCTAAATGCATACTACCTTCAAAGTTATTAAAAGAAAATAATTCGTATTTGGTTTTCAGTGGTAAAATCCTAAATAATCCCCGCACCCCTAAACATTTAAGCGCTTGGAACATTCGTGGGTTGTGAAACTAAATATTGCTTTGCTATGCATGAAATAAGCTCGTATTTTTCTTTATTTACTTTCCACCAGAGCAGTGAGTCCCCGTCATTTGACTGCCATTTTCTCACTAAATATTCCTCGATAGCTTCTCTATTAAAAGATGAATAGGAACTTGAAAACTAAGGTGCGAAAAGTTAAGCAGTGGAATTTTGGTGCGAAGTTGATAATCTCAAATTCAACCATCGGTTTGTCATTGCTATCTACATATTAACGAAATATCGAGTGGCGCTAAATTGCAGATTGAATATTCGTATTCTCCGAATATTGGCGCAGATATTTATCTGTTTATCAGATTAATTTATCTGTTGTTTTAAATTATTTTTTTATTGATTTAAGATAAGAAATATAATGTTCTGTTGAAAATTTTTTCACACTCTTAATAATTTATACGATCACGCTCTTATATTATATTATTTCTCTCTTAAAAAGAAAACATTAAGAATTTTATAAATTATTTATGAGTTTTAAGAAAAACAATAGGTGTATTATTATTTACATATATTTTCAAGGTCTGAAATGTTTACTTGTTAATCAGACCAGCATTTAGAATTTGACAACCACATAAAAAAAGATTCTCAGTTTATCATATTTAAAACAGAGATTTGCAAACTTAAATTATTACGTTTTCCAGTTAAATGAGTTACATACAATCTCTTTCTCGCCAAGAGCCGGTGTTGCCAGAGTAATTGTGTCTCATATACCCAATTTAAAAGGCAAATTAGTCGTGGTATGCTTTTGCATCTTCCGTAATTATTTCGTTTGACTACTTTTTACGCGTATTACGTTTTCAAATTGTTTACATGTAAAAATAATTCGACTTTTTGTTTCAATAAAGAAAATGTTGACAGACAAATATACATTAGTCGATACAAATATTGGATATGATTTCAAAATGTAATTTTTGCTTGTGTATCCAGAACAAGGGATTGTTATGCATTTCGATAACATTTTATAATTATTTAGTCATAAAAACGGCTGTTCTAATTAAATAATAATAAATGAAGGTGCGTTAAATGTCTTTTCATGTAATATTTATTCATGCGTGTGAAGAAACCAAATATTTTAGTTTGCAAATAATTATTAGAAAATAAAAAGTTTAGTTAATTTTATCTTAAACATTTCTTCTTGAAAGAAAACAAATTTTTGTGGTAACACTGATTTTAAGCAAGAAGCGATAGCAAAACCTACTTCTTTTAATGCTCAAGCCGGAAAGAATAATCTTGTTTAATTCTCTACAAAACGTGTGTTCAAGTACGTGTAAATAAAAGAATAACGAAGCGCGCATATGCAGCATTTGGCCTATACATGATTTAAAATGTAGTTAGAAGTAACTGAGTGAGCCAGTTATACTCAACATGCTTACGTACTATTATAAATGTCCCTATCAAGCGAACAATGGAGGTATATTTACGTGAGATAAAACTGAGAATACCAGGAACTTGATACAGTGGCCAAAAAAACTATTCGACATAGGCCGCAAACTTTATATATTTATCAAGAAAAAAATATGGAATGTTGTTTTTAACAAAATAAACTTATAAAAGTCTTTATTAAAGAACACAAAGTTATATTCAGTAAAAAAAATGAGATCTCAAAGTAAAAAAAAGCAAAAAACACATGAATTAAAATATTAATAACAAAAAACAAGCAAAAAAAGTATTCGACATTGGTAACATTTTTAAAATACATGAATTGAAATACAAGTTTATTTCTACTTCAGTAACGAGTTGCTTTTCCTTGCCTACGTATAACCTCTTTTAAACGATCTGGCATAGATTTTACTAACGTTTTGGTATATTCTGGATGAATTTGGCTCCATTCCTCCTGCAGGATAACTTTCATCTGGTGTTTGTGCGTAAATTCACGTTTTCTGATTTTTTTTTTCCAAGTGACCCCAAAGATGTTCAATAGGGTTAAGGTCTGGGAACTGTGGCGGCGTTTTTTTTATTAATTTTGGACAATTATATAAAAGTCAAAGCTTTGTATTAGTGGCACAATGTTTGGGATCATTATCTTGATAGAACTGAAATCTATTTGCCAGATCCAATTTTTCAGCACTTGACCTCAAATTTTGCTTTAGGAGGTCAATGTACTTTCGGTGATCCATAATCCCATCAATAAACCCAATATTACCCACGCCTGATGCCGCCATACATTCCCATACCATAACACCACCGCCACCATGTTTAACAGTTGGTACCATATTCGTTTCATCCAATTCTGTGTTAGGCCTTGCAATGTACCAGAACTTTTCCATCACATTGAAAAAGGTTATATTTACTTTCGTCAGCAAAAATGAAATCCATCCAGAACTCCATTGGCTTATTTACATGCTCTTTCGCAAAATCTAATCTCAACTTTCTATTTTTCTTAGTAATGTGTGACTTCTTTCTGGCTGATCGTGCATGGAAATCGTGCTTTTTTAAGATGTTTCTTATTGTTTGAGATGTAACGGATATACCTAAGTGTTCCTCAGTGTTTTTAGCTAAAGTGTTAGCAGTAATTTTTGGATTTTTTCTTACTTCACGCACGATTCGCCGTTCATCTGAATCTGTAAGTTTGCAAGGTCGCCCAATCCTTACCTTGTTTATCACAGTTTTACTTGATTCGTACTTTTTTATAATGTAATATACAGTAGTTCGTGACTTTTAAACGATTTCTGATATAGTCTTTTCCGTTTTTCCTAATTTAAAATGATGTATTATTAAATTTCTTACATCAACAGAAGTTTCTTTCCCTTTACGTCCCATCATCGCGATCACTTGCACAGAAATAAGGAAAAAGTTCTTGTAAATGATAAACAAGAAACATCAATAGCGATATTTTTACCAACAATGACATGAAGTAATAAGAAATACACAATGAGAATAAGGGAAAAACAATGCCAGTCGAATACTTTTTTTGCTTTGCAATTATTGTTTTTTCGTTCAAACAGATGAGTTAAAAAATGTGCAATTTTTATTATTTTTAGGACCATAAATTATTAAATACATATAATACAATGTGATCTCACGTTTATACATATAAAAAACAAAAGGATACTAGCGTTTTCAATGAAATTTAAGAAAATAATTGCAATGTCGAATAGTTTTTTTGGCCACTGTATAGTGAATTTAAAGGGACAAGTGATCTATAAGTAGATTTCTGATAAGCGTAACTTATCTGCAATGTACCAGGAAAGGCTGAAAAATGCAAACGTCTGTTCGCGATTTCTTTCAACAAAAGAAAAGCGTTGAGCTCATAAAAAAACGTCTAACCTTAGCGGCTGCCACAGAGACAATAAACAGTGAATAAAGCTATAAAATAGATGCGATAATGAGCCTATTTTTAAATACCGTTTAGAGAGTATTTAGAGTATTGCTTCTTTGTATGATATTGGAAATGGATGCATCATTTATCCATAGAACTTGGAAAATAATGTCGACACGACCTCGCCCATTAACAACGAATGAGGCAGGTCAATAACAACAAGCAATTTATTAAAAGCGAGGTAAAGTAGAAAAATTTCGGGTTTTTCTAGGACCAGTGCTTGATGTATACATTGCGAAGGAATTAGTTGGGAATAGTAACCTCACAAAAATATCCGAATGGGGTCACGTGAACAGGGTCAATTTCAACGCTCAAAAGACTAAATGCTGCTTGCTTACACATCGACGAACGTCCGACGCTGCTTCACCTGTAATTATGGTTGGTATAAGTATTGAAAAATATAAGCTCTTGATGTTATTGGCATGAAAATTCAGTGCGATGTTCGATGGTCTCAAAAAAACATTCATTCAGGTGTCAAAAGAACACTCATGTCTCGGCTTCTTAAGACGGTGCAATTTCAAGTTACTCGACCGTGTACAAGAGAGAGAGCGAAAAAACTAATTGAGGACGGTAGGGTAGCAAACTCTATTAACTCACTTTATCATCGTCGCAACGTGCGATGGTACCGTTGTTCTATAATGGGTGTACTAATGAAATCAGGGAACTTTTTTCCGAAACCCGGTCATTCATACGCACAAGACGTTCATCATTCAGAGCGTACCCATTTGTGGTGATTTGGCAACAAATAGCACTCCACATTACAAAGAAAACTTGTTTTTTTTTGCCAAACGGCAAGTATGTGGAATAAATTACCCACAGAGGTGCTTTCTGTCACATTTAATGTGGGCAAATTCAAATCGAATGCCCAAAACACTACTCCATCTACCTCTTTTCCCAAAATCTCTATCCAAAAGAGGTCGGCCATTGATTATTTTTCCACTCACAATGCTTGACATTTTCTAAGTTTTTTATATTTTGGAAACAATCTCCATATATAAATTGTTTTGCAATGCTTATTATGTAATTTTCATTGTTATTACAAAATACGTTGTCAACACTTAATACGCAAACAAAATTTCTAAATTGCCAGGTTGTCTTTCTCTAATTGCGCATATACCAATATAATAACTGCTCATTATAATTACTGGACTTCATATCGAAACTTGTTAAAATCACTAAAAGCACTAACGAAATATTTTAAATGGACCAAGTGCTTTTTCTTAGTTCAGCACTAAAACTAAAAATTTGGCACTTTGAGGCATCGGAAGGCACCAAAAAAAATCTCAAAAGGACTAAGTTGGCATCGCTGAATGCGTTTATTTTCTCTTTGTTTTCTTTTTAGCACTATGCTCTTTAAATGATTTATAAATTTATTGCTTGTCTAATAGTAAAGTAAATATACACATCCATACATAAGTATTTTTATCTTTGATATGGAAAGTGAATCATTTTATATGGATTTTTTCACTAAAACAAAAACCAATTAAAATAACAATAATTTATTTTAGAATTAATTACAAAAATTAAAAAATTACTCAAAACTAATATTTAGCAAACAACTGTCAAATATACACATGTGCGCGTGATATGTACCGTTTTATGGTCATTTAAATTTTAAACCGCTGCCGTATTTTATTCTCTTTTAATCACATTTTATCACTCACACTTTTGACAGGTACCAAATAAAAAACCTGAATTAACTGTGCAAACTGTATGGAAATTCTATACAAAATTTTGCTTAATTAGCAATTAAAAATATTTTTCTTTCTTGCTTGGCTTGTCTGCTTAACGTTAGCAACAAATAGTAACTACTACTACATATTAAAACATTATTCGTGTTTTTGCTGCTGTTTTCACAAAACAAAAATGGGAAAAAAAAGTTGTGTAAACAATTTCGTTCTACTTCGAGGTTTGTTTGACATTATCGCTGCCTGCAAAACTCTACTAACTCTCACGCTTAATATTGATAAGAGAATTACAACAAGAAAAAGAACAAGAAATACACATCCATACATGTATGTATCTCTATAAGTATGTATCTACATATGTACATATGTATGTATCTGCAAGAAAAATTTTCATGGCTCTTCAGATAATAAGACAAGTAACGTCTTTAATAGATGTTTAGTTGAAAAAAGGCATAAAGAAAAACATTCTGTGGAAGAATGATCTGTATGTCCAGTTGATGTACAATGAATATTTCAAAATATGCTCTTTAATTATATTTATTATAAACAGAATGTAAGACTACAAAAATTTAGAAATGCTCTCCGTAATAATTATAGAATATGTTTTTGATTGTTTCATTCGTTGTTTGGATTAGTAGCTGAGACTTTTGACACACACCACGTATTCGAGTAAATTTCAGCAGAAACTGTTAAAAATCAAGATAATGGCATGTGTTCAGTAAGTACCCGACCATACTGTGAAACATTTGAGTTTACAGAAGAAAGAGGGAAAAGGAATGATAAAAGATGTATAAAACTTAAAAAAAAAAAAAAAAACGAAAGTACAAATAAAAACATATAAAACTGCGAAGCAAAAGCTCCATAGAATATATCAAAGTTTCTGTACTGTTTCACAGTATGGACGAGGACTAACTGGAAATGCATGCATATGTACCTGTATTTACAAATGTAGATACTATATGAGCAGCTATTGATAACTAATTAGAAACGCTCTTCTTTACATTAGACTTAATTTTATTAACCGATATACACATAATTTTCTTAAATTGTTGACATTTTCTTTGTACGTTGTTGATTTGATAAACGGAGGTAGATAATTTTTTGCCGGCATGAACCAACTCCGCAGAACAGAAATGAACTAACTCTCCCAATTAAAAATTAACTAGGGTCGCAAAATTTTACTAAAAGTAAAATATTTGCTGTAGCTCCCTGTATAAAAATTTGGGGACTTAGTTTATTTCTGTTTTTAGGGACTTTTTTCATAAAAGATTAAACCTACAAAGTATCCAATGCACTAAGTCCTCAAAGTTTGGGACGTAGTTCATGCATACATGAAATGAACTAATACCCAAAAAAAAAGTGACTCAAATCCCCAATGAAAAAGTTTTGAAATAACGACAAATGGCCCATTCCAAAAATTAACTAATTCTGGACTTTTTTTATTTTTAATATAAAATTAATAAATAATGTATTGAAATTCTTTTAAATTTAACAAATTTTGTGATTGTTACTATTTATTAAAAAGTATTTATTATAAATTCTTTAATTGAAAATCTTTAGTAGGCAGCGGCGTTTTGGGAAATAGCGTGGTGCGGAAAATCTTAAAGTACAGGCAAAAGCCAGTTACGCTCAAAATTTTTATTAATAAAAACAATTTATTCAATTCAAATTTCAATTAAAAAAATTTACTTCAATTTGTTATTAATTTTATATTAGAATAAGAAAAGAAAAACTTTAAAAAAGCTTTAAAATGATACCCACACTGCCCACTTTCGATTAAGGAAAATATGCCATTTATTCACAAGATTTTGGTGATTTCATTTTTTATATTTTGTTTTCAGATTTTATTCATCAAAGCATGTTAGACCACCAAGCAAATTTTAACGACGAGCAACGAAATAAAGTGGTAGAATTTTACTTTTCCAATGAGCATTAAATTTTACTGACGCAACGAGCATATCCAAATTATTTGTCCCTAGCAAAACCTCAATTAATCGTTTAATTGTAGGGTTCCGACAATACGGTGCCGTGTCAGACTAGCCACGATCGGGAAGAGCGAGAATTGTACAGAATCCAGTGAACATTGATCGTGTACGGGACAGAGTTGAAGAATATCCAGAGCCTTCAATACTTGCAGTCAGAATATTGGACTACTAGAGACAAAAACATTGATATATCATTCTTTATGAATCGACTGAAAATGCCCCAAAGATATAAAGAAAAGTTTAAAAAGGCGACCCTACTTTCGGCAAAAAAATATTTTATTTTTTCGAAAATGCTGTCCAAAAATACTTTATAGTACAGAGAATTTTTTGATGTACGGTCTAATGTGCATATGTTCCAAATGTTTTACACTTTATTGTTCCAATGTTAACCAATTTACAGCAGTTTAAAGGAAAGTGCAAGTATTTTTTATAAATAAACTCAAAGTGCAATGCGGGTTTCGGGAATCGAAATCACTATAGTAAACAGCTGAAAATTTCAACATAGGTATGTACAGCAGAATAATAAAAAGAGCGAAAAATCGGAATCTCTAAACCCGCAGAATTTATTTGTCACGCTATTTTTTCCAAATATTTTTTGTAGGTCCGCATAGTGAAACAACGAAAACGAGAGAATTTTTGCACTAAGCAAAGAAATTTTCTTAATTTAAGAATAGTATATATTCTTATAGTCCTAATGGTTTTTGTTTCTAAAGAGCGGTTCAAGCAAAACGCACAATGTTAATCTCTTTATAAAATCTTTATATAAAAATTAATGTGTGTTTGTTTGTGGGTTTGTTTGTTTGTTTGTACCTTATAGAAGCCCAAACCCCTGGACCGATCTGCCTCAAATTTTCACACCATATAATTGGAACTCTTGAATTATAGGCTATATTTTTTTAATAACGCTCACCTTTACACCTACTTTTTTAATTATGCTACTCCTTCCATATGGTTTTTAACAGATTTTATAATATAAACGAGCTTAACTTCGCCATTTGTGGACCAATCGCGATGAAATTTGGTGCACTTAGTCTGTGCAACTCCGGGAAGATTATAGGGCATTACTTTTTTTAAAACTAGGATCACGACGGAAGGTAGGGACAATTTCCACACCAGCGAGGCCATCTAACCGATTTTAATGAAATTTAAATGTATTTATGTTTTTGTGTCTAGAAGGACACATATGCTACATATATATTGTTGAAATTGAACCAGGAGGCGACGTAGTGGTAACATATGCCTTTCCGAAACTGTACAACCGATGGAGATAATAAGGGGAGCGAAGCCGCAGGTTAAAGCTAGTTGTAAATAAAGCAAAAAATGTTCAGAGATTTATCTTAATATTTTTTCTTTAGATAGAAGGATCTATAGCAATTATGTGTGAAACAAAATATCGACCAAATGGTCGCCACGGCTTCGGTGGCAAACGTCTAGCCGATGGTGATTTTTTCAATGGCTCTGAGATATAATTGAGGTTCAATGTCGTTAATATGCCAAATTATCTCATCCTGGAATTGTTCTTGGGTTATTATAGTTCACTTTTTCTTTCAAATATCCCCAAAGAAGTCCAACGGTGTCCAATCACATGATCGTGACGGCCAATTAATATCGCCACGACGTGAGATAACATGGCCATTGTATTTCTGGCCATTTCTTTCGTTGGCTTTGTGGCAAGTGGCACCATCTTGTTGGAACCACATATCGTCCAGGTAAATATCCTCAATTTCTGGTCATAAAAAGTTCGTTACCATCCCGCGATTGTTGGGCACGACGGCGAGTATAGGTTGACGGCTTTTCTGCCACACTATCACGAACATTTCCTACATACCCGGTTTGCTGAAATTTGCACAGAATTCTTCCGATTGTGGACACATTTGGTCGATTATGCTGACCACAAAATCACGATGTGTACGAAATGCAGGTTGATTATTACGCCCATTTTCGTAAAAGGCTTTAACAATCTTAACGCGCTGCTCAGTGGGCTACCTCTTCATGGTTGAATTTGTCCAACACTAAAAAGGAATAAACTTTGATTTCATATTTTATTTAAATTTTTGGAAGCCATTCGAATATTCTTTGTTGCCAGTCAGTGCTTCATTACTCGTGCAAAAAATTTATATAGAAATTAATGAATTCGAAGTTTCGAGCGATTTCCATAAATTTTATTTGAACAATTTCAGTCAACCTAGTATAAAACTATTGCTAGTTAATCGCTTTAAATGTACATACAAACATACATATTAGTTGTATGTATGTATTTCATGATAAATTTTAGGAATTTGAAATTTTTATATATTTCTTGTTTTTGTTACTGATTTCTATTTTTATTGTTGTCAAAGTGTTTAAAAATACATACATATATCCTTTTATTTGGATATAGCTAATTATTTTATATAATTAGTGTTCAATTCATTACAAAAATGACAATTTCATAGAAAAAGTTGTACTAAGATAATATTTCATGGCAGTTAATCAACAACACACAATAAGACATACAAAATCTTCAATGGAGTTTTAATTTTAAATAAATATTCAAGTTTTCGTTAGTGATTACCCAAATAGAGAAAATAAACTTTATTTACTTTGACACTCTCATGCAAATAGATTAAGGGCCAATAGCACAACTTGGCGGTAAAGTAGACGTTAGTAGATACCTTTAGCAAATATGAGATATAGACTTACTTACTACCGAGTTGACAATGCTGTTTTATACGCACATCTTATTTGCAAATAAGAACGTAAATATTGACGTATATTTTTTTTAAACCACTTCTTAACTCCCGAAAGCTATACACGATTAATTTAACTATTTGCAAATACTCGTAAAACACAAAAAGTTGCCAATTGTTTCAAAGATTTTAGGATTTGCACATGTTTTTCATCATAGTGCTACCAGATAACCATCAGACAATACAAAAAAAGTTGATTAAATTTCAATTATAATCAGCCGTATAAACGATAAGTTGCAAACTTACAATATATTCTTATTTGTAATTAATTCGTACGTATAAACGTAGTAACTGTTACTTGTGTTCTATTATTATAAAGTTCCAGAAAAAAAAAGTTATTTTTTGCAAGCTTTGGCTTTTGAATGGTTGAATAAATTATAAAATTCAGTACAAATTTGCTTTTAGGCTGAGTATTGTCGAAAATATCTCCTAAATTATTTATATATGTAAAGGAAATGTGATTTACTTTCCATATTGGTTTATTATATTTTTTTTCACATGTAAAAGTAACAAACTTCAATTTGGTTGGAATTATCTTATAACTTATGAAAATATGGTAAATATGGGTTTTTAGTATCCAGATTAAATTCCGTTGCAAACTATATTTAGCTAATCTACAAATAAATTTAATGAGTATTATGCTAGGAACACAACTGAGTCGAACGACGAATTCTTCGTTTCGAACTTTGGTACTCAGAAATCAAACACATTTGTGCATTTGAAAATGAACACAATACCGACGTCGACGAAATTCGTCGTGCGGGACGAACTCTGAGATAGATTTATTTATATTTCATATTCCGACGAACGACAAACAAATTAGTAAGAGTTACCGTTTTCAATTTTCGTTTTCAAATATATTAGTAAATAAAATTAATTTTAAATTTAGTTGTTGTTTATTATTTAAAAGAAATAATTTAACCCTTATGTGAATACCAAAAAAAAACACCTTTAACAGCATGGCAAGGTACCCGGGTACATATATGGAAAAATTATGGTAAACTAACATCATAGCCCGAAAAATATGGAATAAAAATATTTTGGGCTTGTGATGGATGCGTTTAACTCCTATCCTTTGCATGGAATTTTGTACACTGGTAGACCCACAGAAGGCGCACGACAAACAAATACAGGCGAAAGAACAGTATTAGATCTGGTTTTCCCGTACAAAAACTCAGGAAGAAATGTAACTACCGATAACTTTTTTACATCCTTAGAACTAGCAAAAACTTTAAGCTCATGGAACTTGACACTTGTGGGAACTGTAAGAAAGAATAAACGGTTTCTGCCAGCGAATATGCAGCCACATAAAGACAGGTTCGTGTTATACATTTTTTGCTAATACGTATTATTTTTTAATTTTATAATATAATTTTAGAAAAGTATATTCCACATATTTTGCTTTTAGTAAAGACGAATCGTTGTGCTCTTACGTACCTAAAATAAACAAAGCTGTAGTCTTGTTGTCAAGTATGCATACAGAGCCTGACGTGGAATCAACTCTTGCTGCTAAACCTGAAATTATTACATATTACAATAAAACTAAAGGAGGGGTTGACAACATGGATAATTATTAGGCGAATACACATGCAAACGCAGAACAAGTCGATGACCACTATCATTATTTTATAATGCAATAGATATAGCTGCATTGGCGTCCTATGTAATATATATAGAAAAGAATACACAGTTGCGTTCCACAGACCGTCGCAGACAATTTCTGAAAGAACTCAGTTGAGTGTTGAATTATGTAAGAAAAACGTGCTAAAAACCCGAAAGTTATTGCCCAATCAACTGTCAAATCAGCATTACATAGTGTGCTTGAAAACATTTTGAGGTTCTAACATCAAATATTTCTGCTACGCAAAAAACTGCTAAAAGCGGACGTACTCCAGTAGTAGGAAGCTGTCACGTGTGCTGGAAACTACGCATGAAACAAAGGAAATCACGTAAATCTTGTCACTCTTGTTCCAAACCGATTTGTAATCAACATTCAACAAACTACGCAATATGTGTAAATTGTTCGCAAAGTAATCAGTAGAATTTATTTGTAACTTCATAAATAAATATTCAAGTATAAAATATTTATAACGACATTATCTTATTTTGCTTTACTAATCTTTCAATAATATTGTACTTGTTATAACAGTTTTTTCATATATAATGTATGAATTTACCCGGGTACCTTGCCGTACTGTTAAGGGTGTAAGAAATAAATTGGACTACCACGCCAATTCAATATAATTTTTTAGCCTAAAGTAATGATAATTTAAATTATTTCAATAGTTAGGCGTTCTCAAGAAGTTTGAAGTATGAGAACCATCTGCTTCCATTAAAAAAAACAAGATGAAAGTGCTAAAGGTACCGGGGTAACTTTTTTTTTTTTTTTTTTTTTATCTTGGACCAGTGCTCAGGGGCTATCCCCTACATATGCAATGCATTGCACTGGAACTAGAGAGAAGGATAGGGAAGAAATAGACAGGTGGTGAAAGTGGTAGGAAGATAGAGCTTAATTCTTGCACAACTCTGCAGTTGCGTGTAAATTATAAAGCAAAGTTGCGGCGTCTCTGATGTTTTTTGACGCATTATTTTTAAGCTAATGGAGCCATTTTATTTATTATTTTACTTCGCCGACGTTTTATTGCTCAAATACCGACGAAGGAGGGTGCTGTAGCACAGAAAACTCAGAAAAATATTTTTTCTGATTTGACCTGGCTGGGAATCGAACCTGGGTCTTTCTGGTTGCAGAGCCAACACGCTGACTACTCGCCATCAGCACCCAAGGTTAAATTAAATATACACCATTATTTACAATTTCTAATTGTTTTCTGTTAATGTTTAATTTTTTTTATAATAAAGACAGCTAACAACTTTGCTGATTATGACAGCTGCAATTTTTTCGTCGTAATTGTGTGCCACACCGCGAATTTACCCAACGAACTTTTACCGATGAATTCGTTGAGCACAGCGTAGTCCGTCGTTCATCCCAATTGTGTGCCTAACATTCATTAATCGTATTTGCAGTTTTAAGTGAAGGTTTAAACCTAGAAAAATTGTCATACTGAATAATAAAAATTGATTCGTACATGCTCTTAAATAAAGTGGAATAGAAAATTATTAAAAATTTTTTTATTTTAGTATTTTTGTGTATTTTTAAATGCAAATTAGGCTAAAGTTCGGAAAGATTTTAGTCCGAAAAAAAGACACTCGAGACAGCATTCCCAGGGAACGTAGGTAAAGCTAATGTCCAGGCTGAACTTATTTCTTAATTTAATTTGTATTTCCGTTATTTCACACGAAAAAAAATTAATTCGAGTGTCTTATAGAAAAAAAAAAAAGCAAATGCTCTTAGTTTTGTTCCCAAACAATGGGAATTTCTAAATGATTGGCTGCAATAAAATAGTTTTTAGTACAAAAACAAGTAAGAGTGCTATATTCAACTGTGCTGAATCCTAGATACCCTTCACTGGCACGCTTTATTTCTGATATTCGTCTGAATTGCCGGATAGTCGTTTAGTAGTGCCGAATTTTTACCTAGTTGTTGGATTTTATCGATTACTATATAACTTCAAACAGCTAACTCATCGTGCAAACCAAATTTCACCGTAAAGCTACCAAAAACGAGTATTGTAATGCATTTGTGGCTTACGCCTTTGTTGCGTGTTCGGATCTTTGAAACAAAGGCTTACACCATTTTTTGCTATAAGTATTTCATACATTTAAATGAAAGACTCAAATAATACTTAGATTTTATAAAAGTAGAAGATTCCGCAAATAGTTTATTTTTACTAAACAAAGCAAATCCGTCTGAAGGATAAAACAAACATTCAGTTGCCATTGAAAATTTCTTATTGGGCTGTATGAACCGCATAAACTTTGGTCTTTATAGACTTAGAAGGACATATTTATTTATTTATTATTTATAGGTAATATATAATGGATGAAAACATAAAAATATGTTTTTAAAAACATGTTCCTACGATGTATAGGTTTTGAGTAATGAATTTTCTATAATTTCAGACAAGTTTTTTGATTGTTCACGTTTTGAGGATTACAGCATTTACTTTTTCCAACATCGAGATATGGATGTACATATACACATGTATTATACTTTAATTTTTTAAAATTTAATTTTTTTTAGGTGAATACTTTCATAATATGAAAACTATAAGTGTTTCTTGTAACGCTTACTACATATTTGCCTATGTATACATGTTTGTATATATATAAACAAATTATTTTAGAAAACTTATATGGAAATATTTATATATTGTCACATGAAAGACCGTAAGACCTTATGTGACAAAAATTTCAAAATTAGGGTTTCAATTAATTATTGTATGTTATATATGTATGTACTTGCCGACGTTATTGACAACTAGAAAACGACGTTGCAAATATCACTACTGTTTTGTAAATTTTTTTCCTCCTGTAAAATTTATATATTTGTGGGTGCATGTTTCGACCCACATACTTATATATTAAATATTAAAATTTCATTACGTAGAATTAAACGAATACACTTATTTTCAAAACTATTGTTTTCTTCCGGCCATATGCTTGTTCTTTTTTTCAATATCTGTATATTTCTATTGAATATATTTTTACAATATATTGGAAACTAAATCACATTGGACGAATGATCGCAATTTTTTTAATTTTTTTAAAGAATTTTTATGCACCAAACAAACGCTTTTCGTTTCAAATGGAAATACGAACCAACGAAAAAAAATTTATTTTGTTCACACATTCTTCCTTATGTTTAATTATACCAGGGCACAACTGTTGTTCCTTTAGGTGAGCTATAAATATTTGTTTTCTAAATTAAAAAAAAAAATGTTGGACTTTTATGCAGTTTTCCAGTAAAAACAAGAAACCCAAGGGACACCTATGATTCGAACTCATTCACAAAAATTTTATATTTGATACCATGCTCTTTGCTACCTCATTCTTCGACCGAATTAAGTTCAATGTCAGTAATGCAAATAAAAGTCTAAAGAACTTTTTCAGCAGTCCATATGTATACATGTATGTCCACAAAATAATAAAACAACAAAGTTATGAACATAAAGAATGCCATATGCTCCCTATAGGAGTGAGCGGAACATATATATGTGTTTAAATAAAAACGTAATCACTTGAAAATGAAAAGCATATTGTCATATAAAACGTAAAACCATGTAATTTCCCTTTTTTTTATTTTAAAGGAGAGGGTAAAAACTTGATAACAGGGTTAAGTAATCTACCTGAAAAAAGTTTTTCAAAACTCGCATAAAATAAAAGAATCACTAATATTTTGATAAAATAGTTTATTTTACATGGTACACAATATTCAATAAAGAAACCGATTTTTTAAATTTTGTCACTTACATGGTTTTACGTTTTATACGCCGATATGTAGTTTCACCAAACAATAGTTCAGAAACACACCACATTTTTTTTGATTTTTAAGGAGGATCATTAAAGAGGGCAAACAACAGTGCAGGAAATAATATTTCTTTTTATGAAACTGCCATAAAAAGCATAAATGTAGAAGATCTGGAGTTTTCGTTGATAAAATTTTTAACAATTTACGAGTGAATGTGAGTTTTTATTATTTCAGAAATTAAAACAATATACTTTCATACATACATATTGAAATGCAAAAGAGCAAATCTCTAAATTTTATAACTTTACAAGAGAGGGAAGAAATTAATAAAATAAGAATTATTGTGATTGTTTATAAACGTGATTTTTTCACAATAAGAATTTTTCTATGGACACTAAATATTTTTCTTATTCTTCAGACGGAAATAAAAATTTGCTAAAATAAACTATTTAAGGAAACTTTTGCTTCCATAAAATCCAAGTAATATTTGAGTACTTCATTTACTTCAAGAATAATGAGAGCCACAAATGCATCAAAATATTCGTTTTTGGTAGCTTTACAGCAAAGAAGACGCACTTATTGTTCAAAAAACATACGGCGTAAGTGACTTTTTTCGGCATATAAATTTGACACTCATATTTGTTTCTGGTAAAAATTATGCGAAAATGTATTTTAAATTTTTTTGAGGCTTTCTTCTGTAATGTAATAAATTGTTACTGCCGAATTCATCAAAATTTATTTATATTTTTATTCATTTCATTTATTAAAGGATAATAAATAAATTTCCATTGTAAAGTCAGTTGTTATACATTTTATACATCCAAAATAAAAGTTTATGAATTTAAATTGAATAATATTTCATAAAGCAACAGAAAATTCTCTAATTTTAAAGTTTAGCACTTTCTAGATATTTTATGTTGCTCAGTTGACGTATTTTGGTTTTGAATAGTTAGCATCTCTGACAGCATATATTTATTTGAATATATTTTTAAAATAAAAACTCACATTCAAGGCCATTGACTTGCATACATAACCATTTTATAATCATTGTAGCCACTTCAGCATTTTCACTGTTAGATTTAATATTTTCTTTCATAAAGTTGATGGTACACGCATCAATATCCGCTCCAATATTTATATTTGTGTACGTTACTTTACAAAAAACAGTCACAATCGTCGGTATTGTGTAGCACCGGCGAAGTAAAATAATTACTAAAAAAAAATGGCTACTAAAAACGAAGCTTTAAAATTTAATACGTCTCCTTGACATCAGAGACGCTACCCACATGTGACTCCTGAGCGCTAGTCCAAGATAAAAAAAGTTAGAAAGCATTCTACCTTTTTTAAAATTTTGTAAAAAGTTTCTTAACAGAAATTGCAAAAAAAAATATTTGTTATAGTTTTGTTGGTGTAGCGAATGATTTCTTATATAAGAACAATTAAGTATTTCCTACTAAGTATATTAACAATCATTGCAATTAAACTTGTCTCAGTTTTTGTTTTTTATTTAAATGTAAAATTTTAAATAAATATAAAGAAAAATCGGATAATCATCTATATGTCGACTCTATCACATAATTTCGTGTTCCTCAAAATTAGATTTTTTTTCCATATAGAAATGCTCAAAAAGCAATGCTACTCTTTTGCATGAATATTAGTAAAATCAGCAAAGGAGAATGAAGAGGTTTGGCTTCTAAAAAATTGTGTGTAAAAACTGGCACCATGCTTTATATTTATAAGTGCTAAATATGTATTTGTTTTCTCAGACCGTATTGTAAAATTTTTTTATATGTATTGCTAAAAATGGTCCTTACACGACTTGTGTTAGTCTATTTGATAGTATTAGTGGGGAAATTATGGTAAGATATAGTCTTGATAAGTTTTAACAGAGGTGACAGAGTATCTGCATGACGTTTTGGTGGAGTTTTGATGGTGGTTCGAATCATGTTATGTATGTCAGTAAAAAGTATGTTTTAATTTAAATGTTGTTCTATTAGTCTAATTCATAATATATAATGCATATTTCATGAAGAAATCAGGTGTTTTTTATTTTTTTTTATATTTTGAACATACCTCGAGCTTCCTAGCGGTTCCAAATGGAATTTAAAGTAAATAGTCCATCTAGTTACATAAACGGACTAAATTTCATTAAAATCGTTCCAACCGTTTCGATGTTATGGACATTTTTATACTAAAATTTGAAGTAAAACAACGAGGTAGCAGTGGTTCTTCGGCTGTAGCTCGGATACTATTTAACCGATATGCCTGAATGTAATTACCCAGAGATTCAGGTGTAGATCTGACCGATTGACACAAAACGAATTTTATGTGATGATTAATTTGGCCAAAAAAAGGTATTTCATCGGACAGGCGGATAGACGGGCATGGCTCTATAAACTTCTCTATTCATAACATTTCTGAATATATATTTATATTTTTCTTCTCAGAGGAATATTAAAGAAATTTCACACGGAATGACAAACTTATATACACTTTTTACACTTAAAGTGAAGTGTATACCAATGTTAATTCGAACGTCTGCTATAGCTGCCTTCGAAAGCGGCATCTTGTTCCGTTCTACTAGTGTTTTTCAGTGTGACTTATAATTTGTGTCTTCCATTTAGTTAGTTGCTTAGTAATTATCACATGAATTCTGACTGTCCGTATGGTTTCGATCATTAGCTCATTTTGTTTACATGAAAATAATTTTGTTATTCAAATCAGCCTCAAAATATTTCATTTTTGTTTCTTAAAATAACTTGAAAATAGTGTCAAATAAAAAAGGAAATTATGTGTGGCATGCGTTCACATTGAAAAAAATATGTATTTGCATTAATTAATTATTTAAAAAATATAAATTAACAGAAAATTAAAATGAAAGAATTTGGACAATTGCCGCAATGTTCATGCATGTTTATAATTAAATTTACTGAAAACATATAATTTACATAAAAATATGCATATAATATAACTAGCTAGGAAAAATAAAAAATGGATACCAGTCGAATAGAAAAAACTTTACAAATCGGTTTACAGAAATGAAAAAACGTATCAAAAGTACTAATTTTTCAAAACGCGGTTTCTCGAATAGTACCCATTCAACTTTATTTTTCTTCCAAAAAGTTTCTTTAATTTCATACCCATATCATGGAAGTGGGTAAAAAATAGTCGTTCGTCATATTGTGTTGGCAGAGATTTCATTATATTTTCTGCTCCGTTCAAAAGTTCCTTTAATTGATACCCACATTAAGAGTTGTGTAAAAATAGTAAAATAATAGTAAAAAATTAAATGATCTTTTCACGTAGGAAAAACGTCTAAGTTTTTTTTTAATATAAACTACATATCTTCCAAATTTCAAACTTACCTCAAAAATTTCTGGAAAATCGATTCAGCCATTTCATTTTTTTTATATATATATCCTTATATTAGGCGATTTCTTAAGTTTTAAATTTAAAAAGTTGATAACATAGCATGCTGCAGCTGTTATTTAATGCTGTTTGATCCTACAATATTTTTGTAAGATCAAATAAATGTTTGCCCAAAAATTTGTAAAATATTTAATATTTTATGTTCACACTGTGTCCACATTAAACAAATACAGTAGAATCTCAAAAAAGTTTACTCGTGTAAAAGTTAATCGCTCGGTGCTTATGACGATATACTTCGAGAAGTTCAATTATTGATGCCGAAGGTAGCTGAGAATGTTAACAGTAGCCTTTGTTGACATTGAAAATTCGAACAAAGTTCCTAATTCCGGCATAATGCAGCGCATATATAGGGGTCATCCCCTGAGTGCCGGTCCAAGAAAAAAAAAGAAATATAACGATGATTTAGAAGGGTTCCATGAGCTTTTCGAAGGCTGTTGAAATATATCAATGTTTTGATAATATGGTTTGAAAATAATAGCGATGCAAGAATGGTGGCAGACCTAGTCGGGAGCTATAACAGAAAAAATAAAAAATAGAAAAACTTCGAAGTCTATACATCTGTTTAAAACCACTCTGCTGAAATTAATGTGCATTAATTGACAAATTGAATTGCAAACTAGTCGGTACTTATTAAACATAAATTTTCTTATTGCGGTGATGAAAATGAAGAGTATTATTTCCAAAAACAATCTAGGCATTTTTCAATTTTAAAGTTTGCGCAAAAAAATTAATATTTCGAAAACGTTAATTAACCTTCGAACATGTTGGTTAACTTTTACTACTGTATTTGTTTGCCTACAAATAAATTTATTTGCTCAAAATAATCTGTTCTTTTATTTAAACCTCAAAACTATTTTGTGTTCAGACTACGGGAAAAAAATATTTGATTTTTTATATCAAATATTTCATCAATCTTTGTTTTGTGTTTTAAAATATTTTTTAAAATAAAATTTTAACTGCCAAAAAACTAAAATGAAAAACACTATTCTAGTGCAGGCATGTACATAGAATGTTATATCTAGCGCCCTCTGTTGAATAGTAATACAGTGCAGTGTTTAATGTACGAAAAGCTTTGTGTACTAAGCAAGCAATACAAGTTGCGACCGTTGGCACAACATATTTAACAAAAATTTTCTTATCGAACAAACAATCTCATGTGCGATATACAGTCGAACTTCTCTATAACGTAGCAGTTGGGGACAGTCAAATTTCTACGTTATATAGAAACTGCAGAAAATTTTGACTACTTTTTTTTATGTAGAAAATATATTTATTAAGACAAAAAAAAGTGTTTGTACATGAACACATTATTTTTTTTTTATTAATACATACATATGTACTAAATTGATGAAAAAATCGATTGCTAAAAACTTCGCAATAGAGAGATTATTTAGTGTGAAAAATTCTAGTTAAGTCTTAAAAAATTGTACGTTACAGAGAGAACTTCGCTATAGGGAAGTTCGTTATAGGGAGATCAAAATGTATGAAAATACTCACAAAAATGTTGTGTTCACGAATTTTATTTGTTATAGAGAAGTTTGCTATAGAGAAGTTCGACTGTATATATGTATATATACATCATTGTGTAAGCTAGTTTTCTTAAAGAAAAGATGGCTTATTTTTGTATTCAAGTTTTATCTTCATTGACGAACGTTTTTATTTTTTTAATTTAAATTTTTGCAATTCCAAATTTCCGGCATGGGTTTTGTAAAATTCAGTAAAATTGTTAATTTCGGCTGAGTCAATCGTATTTACTGTGAGGTGGTCACAACAATAATAAACATACATCTGTACTACATGAAATTAAAAATCTTGGATTTTCTGTGCATTCAAGTTACAATTTAATACAAAGAGCCCATAAGCGTTGGAATCCCGTGTAAAACCTCTTCCAGTAGTACCAATGGGCGCAATGTGGATAGCTTAAAAATTATGCGGGCACTAGTATTTTCACACTTCAAAATAAAACTTGATATTAACTTTAAAACCAAAAGCTAATAGCTTTACGTTTACATGAAATTAGGTGTTACCATACAGTTTGCATGAAAATAATGTTCAGTATTTTTTTTTTTTTTTTTTTTTTATTTAACACTGTACAACAGTCCTTTGATGTTTCTTGCTTGTTGTTGTTGTTGTTGTTTCTTGCTTGTTGTATTCAATGAGCGCCATCTCTTATTGTGCGTTGTTTTCATTATTTTTCTATTCGTGTATAAACAATTGATATTTAGTACAAACAATACAATAGTTGTACTTTATAAAATCTACTGAAAGCCAATGCGACAATGGTATTACAAAATTATTAGAAATATTAAGGTGATTTGTTCACATGTCTCAATTCCATCTATTCTAGGCACGACAAATTTGGCTTTTGAAAATTCATTATTATTATTTGTTGAAAATATATGCACTTACAATGTAGCCGATTTCTTTGTAATTTGAATAATTTTGAGACAAACGAATTTTTTTTCACCTTCAAATTTTTGTGTACTTTCACATCATATAATAAATTTTAACAATCTATTTTTTTAAGCTTTAAGGTTTTTTCTCTTTTTATTTATTCTCTCTTTTTATTTATTATTTTTATATTTATTTTCGGTATTTCGTTAACCTTCGGTTAACATCTTCAGGAAGTTTTTTATAAAATATAGAAAAAATAAAAAACTTCCTGAAGATGTTAACCGAAGATTAACGAAATATCGAAAATAAATATAAAAATAATAAATAAAAAGAGAGAATAAATAAAAAGAGAAAAAACCTTAAAGCTTAAAAAAATAGATTGTTAAAATAATAAAAAAGGTTAAAAAAAAGTATTAAGAAATATTATCATATAATAAATTTTGTAATCAAACGTTTTCATTAAATTTACAAGCAAATATTTTCTATATGTTTTAATAATCAATTTAATTACAATTTTACAATTTTACTTACAATTTTTCGCTATCTTTTTTTTGATAAATTATACTTTTAACAAATTGATGCCGTATTATGATATTTACCTTTTAAATTCTATGCTGATATTAAAACGATTGTTATCTAGTTATAAATTTAGGGTTACTTTTAATGTTTTAAGAATCTATGTTTTAAATCTATTGTAATATTCTTTTGGCCAGATGAGGGCTTTTATTATTACAAAATTCTGAAATAAATAAATAAATAAAATAATAATTGTGTAAAATCCTAAAATTCCTACTGCGACTTGAACAAACTGAGTTGGAAAGGTTCAAAAATAATTTCTTCTTTGATGTTATATATCGACGCATTATATTTTCAAGCTATAGGAGAGTCATTTCACTTACTATTTTATTGCTCATTATTTATTTTATTGATCAAATAGCATTGGCACTTCAGAAAAACTTTTTGTGAGATGGTATTGAGTATTGAACCGATGATCTTCTGGTTTCAGACCAAATATGCTAACTACTCAGATCATTCAATTAAGAAAAATACGATTGTGGTAAAATAACGATCTTTAAATGGTCGTCAGAATGCTTAAACAACGATTGTAGTATAAAATAAAAGAACAGTCATCAAAATGACTCAAAAATATCATTTGAAAGAGTTGACTACTAATAATCTTTCAATGCTCGCCCAAGTACAAAAACGACGATTCACTCGTCGTCTCAAGATTAACAAAAGAGTCGGCAAACTATCTTTCTAATGTCTGCTGGGAATCGACATATAACAACTAAAAATGGTGTTAGTCTGGAAAAAGTTAAGAAGCACTTAACTTTCTAGGGTTCGATGTTGTGACTGACATGTGTTTGGCTTTTCTTATCTTTTTCGTGTATTAATTTTTTCGAGATTCTACTGAATTGGCTTCTCGACTCAATCAAATGCATGCGAATTTCTAAAATTTTTATATAAAAATGCTTTTTTTTTTATCTAGGACCAGCACTCAGGAGATGACTCCTACACATGCGAAGCATTGTGCTGGAACTATAGGAAAGGGATAGTAGCAGAAACGATAGCTTAATTAATTATTTTACAGCTATGCTTTTGCACGTTCTTTGTTTATACTCGTAGCAGTGCTGAAGCTTCGGTTTAGTAGCCATTTGTATTATTATTTTACTTCGCCGGTGCTACACAATACCGACGAAGGAGGGCGTTCTGATGTGATTGTGGATTGCTATCAGCTGAAGCCGGTATTGTTCAGTGACCAGTGACTATGCCTTCGCCACTGAAACCTTCCGACAACAACTGACACACAAAGATACACTAATGCAGATGTTTATTTTTATTTTAAAATTTTTTTGTCTGAAACTGTGGTTGAACCCAGGTCTGTTTTTTGGTTGTGTAGTCAGCGTGCAGACTACCATCCATCGTGCCATCGAAAATTAAATTTTCATTATATGTATACAATTATGGATATTGTAGCGCCGAAGTAGGCCCAATTATTTAAAATTAAATTATTGTATTTCTAGAAAAGATTCCGTTTGTAGAAATTTATGACCAACATTTGGATGTCGAGTGGCGTCAACACGTTTATTTAGATTTTAAATGACGAAAAATGTATGTACATATATGTGATTTATGTATATGTTTATATGTTGAAAGTTGTTGGTTAAAAGTTTTGGAAATAAAAAATTGTTATTGGTTAATTTTATGTAATATAATAATATAAAAACTGTAATAACAGTTGTTCCTATTGTAGCAGTTTCTAACTATTAAGCTCCAAAAATTTTCAGCAAAGTAATGTTAACAAAATCTAACGAAAGGAATATATATTCGTCTGTTGTTATTGCATCAATATTTTTGTCTCTGTAATACATGAAATAAATTTTTCGAATAAATTTAAATATCAGTAAATAAAACAATTTGGAACGCCATTTTGCTCATTCCAATGCAATGCTTACGTTGGGGATATTCTCAAGGACTGGTCCAAGAAAAATATTTCATCATTTGGTTTTCAACAAAATATTTGAAATAATAACTTTTCTCTTTGTTGTAGTGAACGAAAAACGAGTACAAAAATCACTCCCGGTGTAAATGAGCTGACAATGTTGTAGGTTAAGCGAATTGCAAAACAGGGATTAGCTCCAGCGTTTTGTCGACCAGAACCCAGTTTTCCACAATGGAGGTAAACAGTGGGTACTAACATTTTGTTGTGTTCGAATATCATATAGCCAGGCTCAGATTATGTTCACTTAGCCCATATTAAGATTTAACCCGATTACATTACGAAGATTATATATATATATAATTTTTTACTACCTACCGACCTAAAATCATACTGCTACAATATGCTCTAATTTATTAAATACTGGTTATTGAATTGAAAATTCTTTTTTTTTGTTTTAATGTAAGATTGACGAGCAAACGAGAATGGTCAGAGCGCAACAAAAAAATAAAATAAGAAAATACATAGTTTTTTGGTGCCGAAACTCGGAAACATTGCTGACATTTGTCCCGTTCGAATTTAATAAAAGAGAAAATATCTGCAGTCATGACACGGACTAATTGCTCTTTTTTTCGTTTGTACGCTCCAGTTCAGGGCACCATCGAGTCAACGGTCGAGTCAATTGAAGATCAAAATAATATTTTGAAACATATTCAACGTTCAATGGAAAACCGACCTCGTGTGAAACTAGAGGGTATGTATACAGTGCTGGAGGACCTAAAACAAAGTTTTCGTACTTTTAAAGATGGACATTAGCAAATTCTGTCTATTCTTAAAAACAAATCGATTGCCGAAAAAGACGTAGCTTATATACATGACGATGTATATTATACATGTTACGATACATTTATCGCTTTTAAATCAACTTTGTTGTACAGACGACCACTGCAAATGCATATTCTTCTGGCATGGCTACCCGCAATGAAATATTTATTGGAGGGGCTAAACTACCAAAATTAAGTTACCAATCGACCATATTCTTCAGCGTCTATTTTCAATACCACCTAGAGTAGGTAACTTCCAATCTGTACAACAGCTGCTTGATACTACTAGAAGTTGTTTGCTTCAATTAAAAGTGTTAACAATTGACATTTCAACGTGGGATTCAATTTTAGTATTTATAACCTCATAAAAGCTCGATACACAAACTGGTAAAGAGTGGGAATTGTCTCTTAAAACTAATACAGAAATGCTAACATTTTTAGAAACAACTTTTCCGACGCTTGGGTGCGTTCGAGAGGAAAATCGTTTACAGCCAAATAAACATGTAATTTTTCAATTCTCTTTTTTTTTTTTTTTTTTTTTTATTCTTGTTATATAATATATACATTTTACTTAGTCTTAAATTTTATATATGAAGAGTTTAAGATTTGTAGCTTTTTCTACTTAATTATAATGTAAGTTGTTTTATAAAGTTATGTATCCATATTTACAATATTACTAAATGGAGGCAAAATTTAGCAAAACCTATTTAAATATTTTTATTTTTATACTAAAACGACTAATCCTAAAACTAAACTACATACGATGAGCCAGCTCATTGATAAGTTCATAACCCGAATTTAGACATGCGGTGTTAAAATTTTCGCTAATCCTGTTAAGTTTATATTTAATTAATTCCATGCCGGCAAGTGTGTGCAGCCGCTCAGTCGAGAAAAACCAAGGAAGGTTATAAATTAGTTTCAGCAATTTGTTTTGGGATATTTGTAATTTTCCTAAATGACAATTTGCAGCGGTCGCCCAAACAGGTGCTGCGTAAAAAATAACAGCATGAAAAATTGTTTTTAGTATTAACTTTTTATTGTTAATGCTAAGTTTAGAGTTCATGTTGATTAATGAGTATAGTATTCTTGTTAGTACATTTACTTTGTTCACAATATATGAAATATGATCTCTGAACTTCATTTTTGGATCCATTATAACCCCGAGGTATTTAATTGTTTGCTCCCATTGGATAGAACGATTGTCAAAAACAGGCAGAAAACATGCTTTGCGCTTTCTTGAAAAATAGATTGCCCGTGTCTTTTCAGAGTTCAATTTTATTTTCCATTTATTAAAATAAAAATGTAGTTCAGTTAGGGCACTTTGAAGGTTTGATATAATGTCTATCGATAATACTTCAGAGCTGAGGATAGCTGTGTCGTCTGCAAATATCGACATAGTGCAGTAACTTAAATGTGGGAAATCGGATGTATATAGGTTATAGAGAATAGGAGACAAACAGGAACCTTGTGGGCAACCTGCTGTAATGATAAAAGGGTCAGACGATGATGAACCAATATGAACTCGGAAGGTACGTGTAGGTGTATGAAAGTTTTGAATTATTTTTATAAGTTGTGTTGGAAAACCATAGTTAATCATTTTAAAAATTAGCCCGTCGTGCCACACCGAGTCAAAGGCAGCTTTGACGTCTAATTTTTTTTTTTTTTTTGGCGTGTGAGGAAGGGTTGAAAATGCCTTCGCACTTACAGAGACCGTCGTCATCTGCGTCGAGTGGTGTTGCCACTAAAAAATTCCCTCCTCCTCCTCTGGGTAGATTCCTCCCCGTAACCGCTTTCCGCATTACTTCGGGAAGGCCCAGAGCCACGTCCCAATCAGGACCACTCTCACTCACCCACGTCTGGGTCCGCCAAGTCCGCAGCCGGCGCCATGTCCCCGGCCCGTATCGCCTGGTCCCTGTCAGAGGGGGCCTCGCTATGCAGCAGCGCATCGAGGTCCCTCTTCTTCATCCGCAGAACGTATCCCACGTACTGCGCCACAGATTCCCAATTGTCCTCGCAATCGAGCATCCTCCCTATCACGGTGGCAGGAGCGAACCCGCCAACCCGCTGCGCCATTGCACCTCTCTCAGTGACGTCTAATAAGACCATACCCGGTGACTTTTGTTGATTAAAGTTTCCAATAACTAAGTTTCTAATTCTAATCAGTGGATGGGTAGTGTTATGTTTCCTGCGAAATCCGAACTGTTCAGGTGGAATAATGTTGTTAGTCTCGATAAAATTAACTAATTTGACTTTGATTATTTTTTCCAGAATCTTACTGATTGAGGACAATAAGTTAATAGGTCGGTAAGAAGAGTGACAATCAGGCGGCTTATTAGGTTTCCTTATAATAACAACCTTAGATACTTTAAATTCGTTAGGAAAATAACACAATTTTAGACAGGCATTTATAATAATTGTTAAGTATTTTAAGCTTTTATTGGGCAGTGATTTTAAGCATATTTTGTTAATACCGTCGATTCCAGGTGCTTTTCTGTTCTTTAGTGACCTAATTATGTCAGCAACTTCCGAAACATTTATCGAAAATTCATTAGTATGAATAAAATCTGATGCTCTAAAGGATTCCAAGGTATCGTAGACTAGGGAATTTGTAACGGGGTCTCCAAGATTAACAGAAATAGAATGATTCAAAGCAAATGTTTGAGCCAAAATTTTACATTTCTCTTGGTTTGTAGTATACCGATGACCGGCTTCTTTTAATATGGGAATACTCCTGGACTCTTGTTTCTTAATATTTTGGTTATATTCCAAAAAGGAGAAGAGCCCTTATCGAGAGTGGCCATCCCACGATTTGTTCCTGTATTTAAAAATTTCCTCTCGAATATTCTGATTCAAAATTTTCATCCCATACATATCATTTATATCCCTATATCTTTGCCAGTCTCGTCTAAAGCTTTTTCTTCTCTGAATCATGAACTTTATGTAATTAGGTAATGATTTGTGCCTTTGCGTTGGAAATTTTTTCGGAACACTATGTTCTATAGCTTGACCTATTATTTGCTTAAATTTCAATAAAAGGAAATCAACATGGTCGGTTGATGTGATGTTCCTTAAATCCGGTAAACTTACTCTCCTATTTAAAAACCTGGAAAAATATTTCCAGTTGGCCTTGGTAAAATCATACGTAAAGGATGTTGAAATGTTATATGAACTATTTAAAAAAATTTTAACAGGGAGGTGATCTGAGCTTAAGTCATTTATGACTTCCGCGTGCGATGTCAGACCGGATACATTATTTAAAAATATGTCTAAGGTGGAGCATTGCCTATTTACATCCGATGGTATATGCGGAGGAACGCTTGGAAATAAAAGGTCCATATTGTATGAGTCCAACTTTTCATACAAGATATTTCCCCATCCGTTAGCTCTCAAACATCTCCAGAATTGATGTCTGCAGTTAAAATCACCGCCCAGTAAATACTTAATACCGCGAGTAAGCTTGTGAATATCAGACGTAAATTTCCTCTTCCTTACACCGTCATGGCCCATTAATCCTGCGGGAAGTAGCAATAGTAGGCATCTATACTACCCGAATTCGAAAAGATTTTGATACCGATATTTTCAATAATTTCAGTATTTACAATAGGTAGTAGCCGATGGGGTATATTTTTCCTAACAATTATTGCTACACCACCTCCCCTAGAATTGATTCTGTCATTCTTATATACTTTATATTGGTTATGTCCAATACCTATACCCGGTGTTAGACCAGTTCCTGTAACTAAACAAATATGTACATATATTATGAGAAGTCAAGAATTCAAACAATTTGTTATATGTAAGTTATGAACTTGAATCTGCACAGATGCCCACTGCAAATGTAAATTCTTCTGCCATGACCACGCGCAATGAAACATTCATTGGAGGGGCTAGACTGCCAAAAATTAATTTACCAATTTTTTCCGGTGATTATTTAGAATGGGGAGCTTATCGCGATACTTTTATTTCCCTTGTTCATCAAAGCACTTCGCTACCAAAAATTCAAAAACTTTTATACCTACAAAGTTCCTGCACTGGAACACCGCTTTCTATAATCAACGAATATCCAACCGCTGACTCTAGTTACGATATAGTGTGGGAAGCACTTGAACGAAGATTCCATAATAAAAGGAAAATTGTCGACCAAATTCTTCAGCGTCTATTTTCAATACCACCTACAGTAGATAACGTACAATCTGTACAACAATCTGTCTCAATTGAAAGCGCTAGAAATTGATATTTCAACGTGGGACTCAATTTTAGTATTTATAACCTCAGAAAAGCTAGATACACCCACTCGTAAGGATTGGGAATTATCTCTCAAAACTAATACTTCCATTCCTTCTATTACAGAAATGCTAACGTTTTTAGAAACAACTTTTCGGGCGCTTGAGTGTGTTCGAGAGGAAAATCGTCTTCAGCCTAATAAACATGTAATTTTTAAATCACAAGAAAATCGCCGAAAGCCGAAATAACTTATTCGTACTCATACTGCGGCACAACGGTACAGGATTAAAACTGCTCTTGCTCCAAAAAACGTCATCCACTATGCAAATGTTCTTCAAACGAGAAGAAAAGTGTTCTTAACCAACATCGTTTATGTAGAAACTGCCTTCGTACTGGGCATATGCAAGCTGCCTGTAAATTATTAGCACGGTGTCAAAACTGCAATGAACTGCATCATACAGTGCTACATAATAAAATTTATTCCGGAAATAGTCCAAGCTTCTCTAAAACACTTAATATTTCAGAAAACAAAACTTTTTCTCAGCCTGTTACTACTTCTACACCTAGTGCAGCTCACATAAGTACTCATCATGCGAATACTAACCAAATAATTCCAGCGCTAATTGCGACAGTGGTAGTGGTTATACATATAAACCACACAAAGTATGAAATTAAAGCACTAGCCGATCAGGGCTCTCAGGTCTCCTTTATGGCTGAGGATTTGGCCCACCTTATACCGTTTCCTCACTATAAAACTCCTGTCAATATATCTGGTATTGGTGGAAATAAACTTGATGCTGTAAAAATGTCGATAGATCTAAAGTTCTATTCCACATACGATAATCAGTTTGACTTGACATTAACAGCTCATATCGTTCCAACAGCTACAAAATATATACCGCCCAAATTAAATTTAAAACATATGCCTGATTTAGCTCAATATTTTCTTACCGATTCTAACGTTTTGATGACAGCGAAAATTGATCTCCTACTAGGAAATGATGTATATGCTCATTTATTATTACCCAAAATGGAAAAACTTGAAAATGGTTTATTTTTATTTATGGTTTCCGGATTCTCACGATTCATGGAAGACGTGCCCACAATAACAGCATATTCGTGCTTCTTGGAGAAGTAGCTACGCCTATTTTGGGAACAGTAGGAAATTTCGGACAAAAGCTCATTTACACCCGAAAAACAATTGTGTGAAAACTTTTTTGATAATACGTACACCAGAGATGAAATCGGACGTTTTACGGTACACTTACCTTTCAAAAGCTTGTTGCGAGGTTAACCGCCTCCGAAATTTTCCCATACAGATTATAACGCACTTAAACGTCTAAAATGCCTCGAAAGCTCTTTTAAAAATAAACCGAAATTTTCTGCAGAGCAAGAGGTGCTTACTTCTTCCGCCATCACGGTGTACTTAAAGAGAGTAGCACCACTAGAAAATTACGATTCGTTTTTAATGGAAGAAGCAAGAGACCGCCTGAAAGTTCTATAAATGAAGAGTTAGCAGTTGGTCCAGCGCTTCAAAATGATTTATCTGCACTTATATTATCGACGATATAAGATATAAGTTGGCTTTTACTGCTGATTTAGAGAAGATGTTCAGACAGAATAATGTCTGTGAAGAACATCAGCGCAAAATTAATGTTTATAGCTTACAAACAGTAACCTATGGAACAACCTCTGCACCTTATTAGGAAAAAAATGTTCCTGAGCCAAGTAAAATATTGCTCTCCGACACATATTTCGATGACGTAATATCTGGATCAGATTATTTTGAACTTATTCTACAAATAAGACCACAACTTTGTGCACTGTTAAAATATAGTGGATTTCACCTCCGGAAATGGAATTCGAATTGTTACAACATATTCCCGCTTTGTTCACGTTCAATAAATAAAGTATGGCGAAAACTCTGGGTGAAGAAACTGGTGGTTGCAAACTATTCCGAAATTATTTTAAAATATTCAAGTTTTTCAACACTAGTACGAGTAGAAGCATACATTTTTAGATTTTTTGACAATATATGCTGTAAAACTTATATCGACGGAAGAAATAATACTAGCTTTCTAAAAGCTTATGAATTAACTAGATCAAAACATGGTCTCATAATATTGACATAAGCTATTACGTATGCTGGGAAATCCATAGCCATGAGCTACTGAGCGCAGCCCGAGATTCCGATTCAGATAAATATCCAGTTTTAATATCCCAACAAAATCCACTGTCTTTACTTATATCTTCAGACACTCATAAGAAGACTTGTCACGGAACCCTGTTGCTTATGCTCTCTTACGTTTTACGTCATTACAAATATTTAAACATTATGTACCATATGACTTAATAACAGACATTGTTTTTTTGCCGAAAAGTACGTATCCCGCAGAGGTCATTCCTGTCACTTTTGACGTTTTGAAATTCAAATTGAATGCCAATAAACACTACTCCCTCGACCCTTTCCCCTAAAATCCTTATTTCCTAGTTCAGGCACAATATATAGCATGTGTAGGGTTCATCCCCTGACTGCCGGTCCAAAAAAAACAAATTGTGAATTCCCCAAATTTATAATGCTTACATACTATACATAAAAAAATTACATGTTTGTATGTATGTATATCTGCCTTATAGACAGCGAAACGGCTAAACCGATTTTCTTGAAATTATCACAGTATATATCTGTATATCTGGCAGGAACCATAGGCTATATATATTTTAAAAATTCTACCTGGGCGATGCATGTCCATACAAAATAAATATTTATATTTGTATATCTTGAGAACGGTTGAAGAAAAAGTTTCTGAATATGGTCCAAATGACTTGTAGTTAAAACAAATCATCGGTCAAAAACTGGGAGGGATTGGACAAGTAGGAAAAATATAAAAACTGGCAATTTTTATCAAGGGGGTAGGCTGATCCTTTCCCGCATGTGGCACTCCCATTTGATGTACGGGTGCGCACTCTTCCTATAGCCAGAGAGCTGAAATTGGGCATACGGGTAGGAACTCGGAATGTAGGGAAGGAAGGTAAAACATAAATAGGTCTACATCTAGATCGACACATAGACTATATATTTTTTCAAAGATACGACCACGACGGGTGGTAGGGGGCAACTTCCGCGTCTTCGAAACTAACATAACGATTTTAATAAAGGATACATGAGGTATGTAATTTTTTTTTAATTGAATTATTATGCCAGCTATAGGAAACCGTGGCGGTGTCAGCTAGTTACAAATACATTTTTACTGCAATGTTACTACTAATAACAAAATAAACGAAAGTCAGAAGAAAAAAAAAATAAACCAAAACTTATTTAACCTCTATTTGAATGGCCAAAGAAGCACTCTTAAGACCATGGCCAAATACCCGGGTACCTATATAGAAAAACTATTGAAAACCGAAATATCGGTAACAATAGATTCAACTTTTACTTCAAATGTTCGTGGATTGTAAATCTCAGATATATTTTTGTGTAAAACATTTTTTTTCCACAGTATTTCCGTACAGGTACCCCGGTACCTTGTGATGCACTTAACGATATTTTTGTGTTCCCATTTTAAAATAATTGACAAAAAATTAAAAATATATTTTTCCATTTTTGGTGACACTGACGAACTTTCCAAACATAAACAGAAACGTAAAACCAGTGAAAGTGGCCCTGTATTTCCAAATACAATGAATTAAAAATTCAGACAAACCAAGTCGAACGAAAAGAATTAAGTTCTGAAGTAAAAAATATAAGTTATCTAAATACCAAATTTGTAGAACTCCACTATTAATTTAACCAGCCTTTCTATTTGTTGTTTCATTTATTAAAATAATAATTTAATTGGGAAGAAGTAACACGCAAATAAACAATTATACTAATAATTTATCTAACTGCAAAGAGTAAAACAAGTTTTAAGATTTTTTACTTTGATTCGCAGCGATTTTAAGCCATTGTGCAGGGCAAAAAAACGTTTAAGCGGAAAATTTAACGCATTTCAACAAGTGACCTCTGAATTGAATTATGTATTTATTTTGATTTACTCAATAAGCATTATTATATAAATTATATTTTCATCAATATTAATTTGCATTCCACAAAAAATTTACTTAATTTCTCGTTATTTTTCTTCTTTCACTTTAACAAACCACAATTAACGCCTAAATAAATTTAATAATTTCGTGTGATTACTCAAAATATCAAATAACTGCCGAAATAAAGAAACAAACAAACCGCAATACTAATCATAATTTTGAAATAAAAGTGTGTAAAATTACAATAACAATAAATAAATATTTAATAAATAAATTTAAGGAAATCAAATTACCTTGATTTTTTCTAGAAATTTCTTTCGATAGACAACGACACAATTTCTTACTAATAGAAATTCAGCAGTACATTATTATGCTGAAATTTTCACGATTATATATATGTATATTAGGGCGGGTCGATTTGTATGGAGGCAAAATAATCGCTCAAATTACAAGGAAAATCGTATTCTAGGGATCAAAACAAGAAACTTTGCCGAAGGCACCATACCTCTACAATGTATTTTGATGTCCCGACTTTTGACCCGAAGGGTCAAATTTTGAAAATCTCACTTTGACCCATTTAGAGTGCCTCAATCGAGTCAAAATATATGACCGACCCCCACTAACCTTGGAGAGCCGACCCACCTATGCCAGTGGCACACTCCCTGGAACCAGCCCTGGGGGGTTCCCCATACAAACTTTTCAAAAAATCACCATTTTTGGCACTTTACAAGAAAAAATCAGGGAAATGGCTATGTTTTTTTATTTTTGGAGTTTATTTTTTTCTTTAGAAATTTATTTAGTCAGAACATATGTAAATGAAACAAGAATCTTGTGTTATTTTTGGGTTAAATACTGGTACTCCCTGATAGATAGGTAATAAAATATATCTTCCATGTGTTTACAATATGTAGCTGTATGCAGTACAGTACTAGAGAGTTCTTAACTATTGTCTTGGCTACAATTTTTGTCTTAGTATTGGATCGAAAATCTCAATGGTTTGGCTGTTATAGCCCAAAATATCCAAAAAACGTGACAAAAGTCTGATCAAGTCAAAATGCGCCAGCTCGATTTTCACCGTAGACGTATGGTCTAGTGGACTTTTTTGCTTAGTACAATCCCAAGAATCAGAAACGCGAAGCGCCCATTAAGATTTTCAAATCGCCCCACCCTAATATACATACAAATATATGTATATATATACAAATGCAAAATTTATACTCGTACAAGATATAGCCCATCTCACCATCTGGTGCAATTGATATGATAAATTTTTGGCATTGTAAAAATTTTTCCCCAATTGTCAGCAGATTTTTTGTTTCGTTTGCCTTTGCTAAGAAATTCAGATGTGTTGGCTTATTTACCTCTACTTCCGGAGCTTTTTGGATAGTACTCCTTCGGTCCGTGTTTTGTTGCGTTTTTCTCTTTTTATACGTTTTTTATTTTTCGATTTCCCATATTTTATTTATTTTTTCTTTTATTATTGTTTGCTGTCAAAGTGACAACTTTTTTTTGTAAAAAAAAAACTAATTTCGGTCTCACCTGTACTGAAAACAGAAGCTTTGTCCTTTGGGAATATATGAAGTATTACCTTTACTAAAAACATAAAAACAACAAATCTGGCAACCTTTGTTAATAGTATGTAGACAGTAACGATTATTCTCGTATGCATTTTCCTAAGCTCTGACGGGTTAAATAGATGATTTTTTTGACTTTAGAACTACCTTCCTGTTGACACAAAGAGTACTGATGAAAATACGTATTATACTCAACTGGAGATTAACTGTTTTTTTCCCTTATACTAATCAGAAATGTAATTTCTTCACAATATTGTGATAAATTAATTAACTGTAAACTTGAACACGACAAAAATTTCATTAATATGTAATAACTACAGTTCGATTAAAATTCTAAATATATAATATATAAAATATACCTAATAGAGTGGCGATGGCTGAAGTAGTCTGTAAGTTGACTACAATACCAAAACAGATCTGGGTTCAACTCCAGTTTCAGACTAAAATTATAAAAAAAAAAATAAAAAAAAAAAAGTATCTCGCATTTTTCTGATGTGCATTAGTGTGTCTTGGCGTGTCAGTTGTTGTCGGAAGCTTTCAGTGTCGAATGCATAGTCACTGTTCCCTGAACAATACGGGCTTCAGGTGATCAGAACGCCCTCCTTCGTCGGTATTCTGTAGCACCGTAGTTTGTTTTTTATAGTTTATAATAAAAAAACAATTAGGTTTTACAAAATTTGGAAGTTAAAAAATTAACATTCGGAAATAATTAAAAAAATCAGTTGTTTTAATTAGTCCCCTTTTTATTGTTTCTAATAATTTATCATTTGAATTTTTTGAATGTAAGTTTAATTTTATATAAAAAGAAAAAATTTAGTGACATGTTTTTGGTGGGTTCGTGTTGTTTTTCACACTCACATTCCCTTCCACTTCATAAGCACTACTGGTGTGTCGGGAAGAACCATTATAATAGTAGCTGAAGAAAAATACTTTTTGTTATTTAGTATTTTTTGTATACTCCAGCTTAAAAAAGGGTTACTGCTCAAAAATAACCTGTTCAGGTCATCTCGATAGTTGCACATACATTTCGGCAGTGTTAATTCCATATCCCTCAAATTTTTTTGTATGAATGCGGCGCCCCTTAGTTATTGCTTCCAATATTATATTAAGGAATTTGATTAATTTTTCATACAAGTGATTTTTGACACAGTTGCTGGGTCGAAAATGTAATTTCATTCACTTCTCTGACTTTAACAGTATAGCGGAACCCAAGTTTCAAATTAAAATCATGAAAATTTAAAATATGATGTAGAATTTTGTTGTCTATCGAGCTGAGTACTTACGTAGCTCTTAAAATTTCTTTAAATGAATTTTTATCTTTTTGGTCAGCTTTTTGGGTGTAAAGGAATTGCATTTATAAATTTAAAATAATTTGTACGAATAAGACCATTGTATATTACCGGCGAAAACATAATGTTATTATTTATACAATATTAAAAATACTTAATTTAAATGAATTTTAAGTTTTTTTTCCCGCAAAACATTTGTACGTTAATTATTTACACATATGTAACTGTTAATTAACAATGACCGATCGAAGGCAAGGGTAAAATAAAAACGAAAAGAAAAACGTTTTGTTAATTGAGAATGATATATGAAAATTACAAATAAACAGATCTACAATATGCAAAAAGAGAATAGTAAAAGATTTCCAAATGAGACAACAAAATACGTTTATTTGAAATCATGGATTTATTTACTTTGAAATCTTTCTACTTTAAAATAGTTTTTCAATATGATTGATTCACACTGAAACAAATTTTGAACAATTAAAAAAGTTTTAGTTCATCAGTATGAAAATAATCTTAAATAACTTTTAAAATACCATTACTTGAGTAATCAATATTTAAAGTCAATATTAATAAACCATTTAAATTAATTTCTATTAAACTAACAATGTGAATCGCAAATATTTGGTTTTAAGTGAAGAAACAGAAGTAGACGAGAAAAAAATATTAGATTTAGTTGGACTTGTGCTAATTGCAGAAACAAAACAAAAAAGCTGCAAAAGCGAGAAACAAAAAAGGAAATATAATTTGGAAAATACCATATGCGAAGCAAATCGTACCACGTGTGATACGAAATTTAATTGATGAATTAATTTTATTTTAATAATATGTATATAAAATATTGAAACATGTGGTGAATACATATACATACATACTTATGTGCATTAGACCGTACCACCTTGAGGACCACGGCTTGGAATTGGCCGGGGAGAAGACCGAGGTGATGTTGATGACGCGGGCACACATACCACTCGGCGTCGGCATGCAGATAGGGGATGTGTCTCTGGTTACCCAGAGTGCCATAAGGTATTTGGGCGTCAGACTCGACTGTAGGCTGGCTTACTGGGCCCAAATACGGCATGTGGCGACTAAGGCGGCGAAGATGACTGGCATGTTGAGCAGACTCATGGCGAATGTCGGAGGCCCGACACAGAGCAAGAGGAGGCTGATTATGGCGGTCACAAAGTCGATCTTGGTGCATGGGAGCGAGATTTGGGGAAATGTACTGGGTGAGAGAACCAAACGCAGGGTACTCGAAGCGGTACAGCGGACGGCGGCCCTTAGGGTTGCTTCGGCTTACCGCACGGTCTCGGGCGCTGCGATCCTGGTGATATGTGGGGAAATACCCATAGACCTCTTGGCGCGCGAGCGGGGGGAGGCTTGGAACTCGAGGGGGAGGGTCCTGGTGTTGGTGCTATTGGTCTGAGACCCCAAACTGTCCGGCGATGGCAGGACAGGATCCTGCCACCGTGATAGGGAGGATGCTCGATTGTGAGGACAATTGGGACGCTGTGGCACAGTACGTGGGATACGTTCTGCGGAGGAAGAAGAGGGACCTCGATGCGCTGCTGCATAGCGGGGCCCCTTCTGACGGGGAGTGTGAGTGAAAGTGGTCCTGATTGGGACGTGGCTCTGGGCTTTCCCGAAGTAATGCGGAAAGCGGTCCCGGGGAGGAATCTACCCAGAGGAGGAGGAGGGAATTTTTTAGTGGCAACACCACTCGACGCAGAAGACGACGGTCTCTGTAAGTGCGAAGGCATTTTCAACCCTACCTCACACGCCAAAAAAAAAAAAAAAAAAAAAAGACCGTACCACCTTATAGGCAAAAAAAAGTGCTCCGTAATACCCCCTAATAAAACGTAAATTTAAAAAAAAAAATTATTTTTTTGGACGAAGGTAGGGGTCGCCTTTTTAAACTTTTCTTTATATCTTCGGCATTTGTAGTCGGGTCTTATAGAATGTAATATCAATCTTTTTGTCACATTCCATTATCTTCCATTATCCCCTTCTAATATTTATCCAGCAGATATCTGTTTCTACCATCCTAATGTCAGAAAATTAAAGCTCGCAAAAAACACTAGAGTTTTGGTAAGGAAGTAGAATCTTCGTCCAAAAAACATTTTTATTTTTGAAATTACTGTAGAAAAATACGATATATTTTTTATTTTGGACGCAGGAGATGACCCTTACACATGCGGTGCATTATGCTGGAACTAGAGAAAAGGGATATTAGGAGAAATGATAGGAGGTGAACCTTCTCTATCTTACAACACTGCTTTTTGTACGTTATTTGTTTTTACAGCAATGTTGAAGCGTCTCTGATGTCAAGGAGACGTATTAAATTTTGAAGCTGTGTTTTTAGTACACATTTTTATTAATTATTTCACTTTGCCGGTGCTACACAATACTGACGAAGGAGGGCGTGTGCGGCGATTTTTTTTGAGGTACAGTCTAATGTACACGCGTTGCTAAAATTTATTTTTTCAAACCCTGTAGGAAATGACAATAGTAAAACTGTACTGATTTGCTACGGAATTAGTCATCAGTGACTTGTGTGACTTGCTATACCGCATGCAATGTAATTTACTATAGACACTTAACATGTGTGTTTCACTGAAAATTTGCTACTGACATTGGTCATATGTAGTCAATAGAATATTAGGTGGTTCTTGTGGGAAACTGAGAGCAACGGCATCTATTTTCACTTCAACAAAATGAGGGAACAGTGATGTTAACTTTTTTAATTGGATTTCCGAACAGCCCTAAAAAATTATCATTTTCAGGTAATATTACCATACGGAAAGTCATATAAAAATAATATTTTTTATTAAAACTAATTTATACCTATTTGTAATTGAATATATTTATTTAAAAAACAATACAAACTTTAAGAAATAAGTATATATTCAGGCCTGTTCTGCAAACCACGTGATTTGAAATCACAAACTGTTTTAAACCACGCCGACGATTTGAAGCTGTTCTCTAAATCACGCGATTTTACATTTGTCGGCGTGGTTTTAATTTTTCGAAAACACGAGAAAACAGCTGATGTTTTATATTTGATGATATTTTTGCCTTGTGAATTAAAATATTAGATGAAATAAAGAACAGGCCTGATTAAATTTGTACTTTCAGTAATATCAATGTATACATTCTTGTAATATTTCAGCTTAGCTAAAGTACTAGATCACAGAAGGTAAATATAGTTGCGCAAATCTTAAGTTTAATGGCGAATACGGCGAAAGGAATAAAAAAGAAAACATAACTTTACTCAGTAATTGCATTTTGTTGTTTCATTCCGGTTTTTTCCCCTTATATTAATATTTGGCATTTTCTTTCATTAGTTGTTTCGCTTTTAGAAGAAATATATATCTTTAATAAATATATATATCTGTAATAGAAAGGTAAGCATTTGCTTAAAAATAAAAAATGGCTACTGAACCGAACCTTCAGCACTGCTACGAGTAAAAACAAAGAACGTGCAAAAACATAGCTGCAAAATAATTAATTAAGCTTCACCTCCTGTCGTTTCTCTTACTATCCCTTTCCTATAGTTCCAGCACAATGCATCGCATGTGTAGAAGTCAACCCCTGTGTGCTGGTCCCAGATAAAAAAAAAATAAAAAATTCGCTAATATTGTATTCATAAAAGAATTTTAGCTTAAAAACCTTGTGTAAATAAGCAAATTTTAAAATCTTTAAACCAATTTTAAAATGACATTGTTGATATTCTGCTTTGTGTTTATGAATGTGCATGTTCATATGTATGTATGTATGTCTGTACAATAATTTCCTTTTGTATGTTAACAACGCTTTTGGGATAAAAAATATATAAAATACAACAGCCCTTTAATATAAAAAAAATTACTTTTATTAATTAATTTTAAACTGTAATACTATTTCGTTTATCATTTTTGTGTAAATAAATATTCATAATAATCATAATTGTACGAAATGTATTAGTACAATGGATTAGTAAAATGTATTAGTGTAAAGAATCAAAACTAATAAAATTAAACTCATTATTTGAATGCTTTTTAATCGTCAAAAAAAACTATTCATAAATAACACTTTTCCAAAGATTCGTTTTCCACAATTTTTTCTTTTTTTTATTAAATAATTGATGCATTTCTTATTCTATAAATACAAAATTTTTCTGAAGCGGGACAAAAAAACAAATATAGGTACCAGTACTTTGTTAATTAATAATCGTTCTTTAGCAGAGCTAAGATGCAAGTGACAGCTAAAAAATGTATGTTGTCACGATAATATTAAAAAATTATTTTTAGTTAAAATATTTATTATGCATACGAAGTTTTAAAAAAACCTTTTTTACTTTTTTTTATGAACACGGCCGATAGAATTGAACTAAAACTGGAGTTGTTTTGCATAGTTGTAATAAAACCGTACTTTTTATGATTTGTATTTATGAGAAATAGGTATGGATATCATGTGTAGAAACATTTTGCAAAAAGAAAACCTTTGGGACTTAACGCTTAAAAATTAAAACTTTTTAAAATTACCGCACAAAAACAGAAATTATTTTCCTACCGTTCCGAGTTCTAAATTTGTACGGTAATAGGGTAATTACTGTACGGTTAACATCACTGTGAGGCAATGTAAATACTCGTAGTGTAGACTATTCCTCGACAATGTCTCCAAAAAGTAACGAAACCCAATCGACGAAAATGTTGACTTATCAACACTTGGTCCCAGGTTTCTTACAGGGATGTTACCCACATACTCATGTACTTGCATTTATTTTTCTCCTTGAATTCAGTTTCAATTGAAATGCTCTTTTTTACTGTATGTATTAAATTTAAACAATTTCTTTTAATTTTCTACAATCTTTTAATTGAGAAAAGAATTTAAATCAAAAAAATTATTATAATCACTTATTTAAATATCTAAATGCCATAATTTTCTTTTTAATTAAGCTGAATTCTAATATGAACATGTAAATTAGTAATTTCAACACCAAATTGGCGTATAAATTCCGCCAAAGGCTATTCGAGAACAGAGCTCTTACTGTTATGCTCAAATCAGTGGCGGGTATTTTAATTTGTTACTGATCGACGCCTCAAGATCAAGTTTGTTTTTGTAATTTGCAAGTACAAAACTGACAAAAAGCTTTATATGTATATTCGTAACTTTTTATACCGGGAGTTATTTAGATCCAAATTTTAATTTGAAATTTTTAACATCGTTTCGTTGATATCATGTAGAAAGGCCCTAACTCGAATTTTCTGAAATATTATTATGGAAATGAAATTTTAATGGAATAGTCTAAAAAACAACGATTTTCCAAGCTATTACATTTCGATAACTGCTATGTAATAATAACTGTTTCTATTTCCTTCTGTTGAAGAGTTACAATTACGTTAGTTGGGGGGTTTCTACATGAGACCAGCGAGATATAAGAAATTACGAGTATTTATTTATGTTTGTTGTATGGTTAAGCTCTCCTACATATATGGCGCACTTCGTTGGTAATGCCAATGTCATCAGTCCTCCTTGAAAAAGCAGAACAAATAAATAAATATAAAAGAATATATAAGAAATAATTAATGGAAGTGACATTGGATTATTAAAAGTACCCAAATTCATTAATATTTTGAGATCAGGAGGTACCTTTTAATTAGTTTAAAGCTAACACATTAATGTACCAGTTCAAAAATATATACTTTAATTAGGTATCTGTTGTTTTCAAAATTAAATTAAAAATACATTCTGCAGAAGATAGTTTTGTAAAATGTGTGTTGTAAATATAAAATCCTGGTCTCTGTAATATTGCTGTCCAGATAAGTTGCTCTTATTGGGCTTCCTGTATATACCAAATTCGTAGGTAATAATCACAGAGAGATTATATGAAGTTCACACTTCCGAGTTTAAACAAATTTTAAGTGTTTTGGAGCTAAACATGTTCAATTTTATGTGTTTTCCGATAGATGTTGTTGTTTTCAAAACACGTGAAGTTAAAAACGTTTAGCTCCAAAACACCTTCGAAAATAAGTAAAACGCAGGGCTGATTTTGTTTCAGAGGTCATGTATTTTTTATTTTGGCCTTTCACAGAACGTAGCTTTTAATGTCACGTCATAAATTTTGTTTAATTTGTTTGCTTGAGTAAGCAATAAAAATGTCACCTTCTGCAGGTAGCAGAAGAGAAAAAATTTGTGGACTATTCAAGAGGATGTATTATTAATCGTAATTTATTTTAATTCACAAGCTATTGGTCCATTTCTTTACTTTCCCAGTGAAATCCTGTAGTTGAGTAAATTTTTTATAATTTTAACAAATTACTCTCAATAATGTCTCTAAAGCTATGTTCACACGATTGTCAGATTGTACAATATTGTAGGATACGGCAATATGGTGGCAATGCACTCACAAAGAAAAATTGTTACCATCTGGTAATTTGTCTGTCCACACTATTGGAAGAAAACCATACAATTTCATTGGCACACAGTTCTGCCAATGGTGTTATTGTGCGGTGCACTAAAAGAAGCACATGCGACAATAACAATTGACTGTAAATTGTGTTTCAATGGAAATGAAGGGTGTTCTCACGATTGTCAGAATTGTGACAATATTATTGGCACACAATGCACCGACAATACGTTTTCTGACGATGTTGCCACACAAAAATTGTGTGTTCACTCGGCTGTTGCACATTTTGTAACAATTTTTCTGTCAATATTGTAGTAAATGACAATCGTGTGTACATACCTTAACACAAAAAAGTAAACGAAAGGGAAAAATTGCCAGAATTTGCAAAACCGCTGATGACTAAAAATCATAGGGTTGTAAAAATATGAGTTGTGTTGACTACTCAGTATATTTGGTATTTGATACAATCCGTTTTTGTAATCATAAATTCGCAGAGAAATGTATTTAAATAGAAGTACTGCATAAGGTTTTAAACTTTTTAATTTGCTGTATGATTTTTTAATTTGTTTCTGTTTAAATATCATGCGAAAATACATCAATACTAAAGTTTTGGTATTCGATACTATAAATAATAGTTTTACGTATTTTATGTAAATAAAACAGTTATAAGAAGTTTCGCTATTGATGATAAAAAGAGAAAACTGGATATTTTATAGTCATCAATCATTTGTTTGTTGGGTTTTTTAAATTTATTGATTGTATGGTACCTTTTCTTCTGACTTATATAATATATTCAGATCAGGCGATATTGCATGAATAAATAGGTTTCCAAACGTTGATTATTGTGGCAAAATAGTAAATATTAATAATAATAGTAAAATATTTATACATATGTATGTACATAGAGGTCTTATATCAGAATGTCAATTTTTCATCAAGGCGGCATGCCTTCTCTTGTTTCTAGCGCTCAACAAATCAGCAAACCAACACTTATTTTTTTACTTTTTTATTTTATAACTCATTTGTAATTAATTTATCTCGGCACATTATTAACTTTAATACTCCTGCTCTGTAATTATAAGACTTTGTTTTGTTGAGCAGGATTTCAATAATAAATACAAAAAAGAAATTCATCTGACTGTACCATTTTGGACAGTGGTTTGTTGTCAAAGGTGAGTTGGAATTGCACTCCAATATAAGTTTGAACAGAAGTACTCAATCAGTTTTATTTGTGGTTTCAATATACTTGAGAGCGATATGACATTACTACCCAGTGAAATTTTTGCTACCCAGCAGTCCGGTTACTCATTACAAACTGAAAGCCATCCGATTGTATAATATTATGTCAATAGGGAAAATAAAACGAAAATAGTTAAGCCCTTACAACTCGCATCTGATTCGGATTTGTCTTTTTCCCATCCAATTGTAAAGTTAAATGTTTATTAGAAATGAAGATCAAAACAAACACAAATAAAAATTTTGCATCGCATTACCATCTGATTTGGATGGCTTTGTAATGTATCATATTGTTATTTCGTTTTAATTATGAATTTTGTTCTTTTTTCTGAAGTAATTTTTCCGTTATTCTTTCTTTTTAATTTTTATTATTATTCCAAAGTAAAATTTGTATCAAGTTTATAAGTGTTTTGTAGGAGAGTAAAATGCCTCGATCGCTTAATATGGAACAGAACCTAAAACAAAAATCAAAATAATGCAAGGTAAGAAGCTGTCCAACTCTGAATCGTACAAGTACAATCAAGTTTGATTATAATAACAATTAAATGCCAAAACAACTCTGATAGATCATTTTAAAAACTTTGTTTAAAATCCATTAAACTCATAGTCCCATCTTTGAGAGAAACTACTAGTTTTACTCACATTTTAACTCTTGAAAGATTTGTACAAAACTTATTTCACCACATCTAACGAACAGACAGCTAATATTATTAAAGAAAGCACCACACCACAATTAAAATCTCCTAGTGCTTCATTTGGTGAGACATTCAGCTCGTATATAAACCTTAACTTGAGCACGAATAAATTGTAGTCTGTTCAGTTACACTCGAAGGTTCAGCTGTGCAACAGAAGCTTCTAGGCATTAAGAAATCGGTTGGAAAAAGAATACAAAAACAAAACGGTTTACAGTAAACGAAATTAAAATTTTATAATTATTTATATTTTTAAATTTATAAGGTAAGATTTCCAAACACAAAGTAAATGTAAATAAAAATTTGTTTGCTAAAAGAAGGAAATAAGAAGTGTATAAAGTGTTGTTGTTGCGCTTATTAAAATTAAAGGGCAAATAATTATGGCATTAAAATTAATAAATTTACATACATAGTTTAAAAAAATTAATAATTATGTAATATACATAAAAAAAGTAGTTGAAAACAAAAATATTTGAAGGACATTGATGAAAAATAAGAATTAAAAAATACTCAAGTAAAATAGAAACATTTAAAATTCAAAATAGCTACTATATAAATGCAAGTGTGTATGCGTATATGCATTGCGAAAGTACAATTGATTTTTGCTGTTGTTGGGTATTTAAGATTAATTTGTTACACGCAGCGAAAGTTTTTTGGGACCTTTTTTTTGATTTCTTTTCTGTTTCGAGTGCAATTAAAAAAATAGCAATTAATTTCAAATGAAGAGCAAAAACAACTATATTCATTTAAAAAAAAAAAGAAATATGCAAAAATAGAATTTTCGAAAATCATTGATCATTAAATGTTCTTTTTCTGCGGTTCGTTTATTGGTTCGATCAATCGAATTGATTATCTTGTTACAAATTTCGTAATGAATCAGACGTGTTAATTTTCGCCTGCAAAAATTCAATCTTATAAACGTTTATCGACTACACAGTGTAGGTTCTTATAAAATAATAATATTTATTAAATATGTACCTATGTACATAATTATTAAACTGCTTAAAAAATTAATTATTTACTACGTTCGCTGTGTTTACAGTGTTTTATTAAGTGTCAAATAAAAACTTTTTTCGTCTTTCACAATAATAATTGAAATTTCTAATGCCAGATGGGAAGTATGTAGTTTGCTTTCTAATAAAAAAAATAAAAATGAAATAATTGTAATATTTGGATACATGTTGTATAATGAAAAAATGTGAAGAATCCGGGGAATTATTCTTATAGTAATTTGTGAAAAGTGTTTGTGCGAAAAATCAAGTTGTCTCAAGTGCCACTTTGCAATAAAAGTTTAATTTATTTAATTTAGACAATTAAAAATATTTTCTTTTCGAAATGATATTCATTTTTGATTTTTTTTATCTTGGAGCAGTACTTAGGACAATACAATTCATTCATTCATTCACCATTAACTAAGAATTTTTCATTGAGTCAATTGCACCTGTAGTCGAACTGAAAACTTAAGAAGTTATTTTTAACTCATTGAATAAACAATTTTTTCTCTTCTGACTAGAATTTTCAATGAGTTTATTTTTTTTTTATAAAAGAGTTTTTCAATTAAATTACGGCATTCGACATCGATCGAAAGGTCCATTTAAATTTTATTGCAAGCGATACGAATAGTTAACCACTGATTTAATTAACCTTTCTATAAAATTTTATTACTTGAGAAATATTTAATACGTTCTGCAAGAAAAAAACATTTAAATTTATTAAATTAATAGTTTACCAATTGAGTTAAAGTTTGTTTAGTGAAATAAACTGATGCCGCAAAAAAATAATTAATTCAATATTTCTTCTTTAACTTTTAAGCTCTTAATTTTATACCAGAAAAATATTTAATTTAAATTTTTCTATTCTTCATTGGAAAAAATATTTCTGTAACCAAAATGATAAAAAGTTGAATTTTTTTTAAGTTTTTCAATCAGATCGAAAATTATTACTCAAAACTATAAAATTATTTACAAACAAACGACTTTCTTCTTCGATGAACATTACTTAAATCTGTGATAAAATGAACTCACTGTTGAAAATTTAGAAAAATTTAAATTAATCAATAAATTTAGGCGATATACAAATTAATAGATTAATTGAAGTAAAATTCTACATTTTACTTTTAATGTGTAAGGTAGGGTTTATCGACAGATTTCGTCTTCCATATTATTCATGCCAATAAAATATCTTTCTTCAAAATTAAACCTTTTCTCACATACATACATATGTATGTATATTTTCCAGTTTCTTCAAATCGTGAAGGTTTATGGAAATATCAGTTGAATGTATAAGCCCAGCTGGTGACAATATATTAAGGTTGGATTCAAAATTTTTAAATTATTGTAGACGACATAGAATGATTTTTTTTTGTTTTTTGTTCTTCCTAGTATTACCTGGAATTATTTCGCCATGGAAATCATAATAAATGATTTTGAATATTCCTACCACAAAACCAAAAACAAACAAAGCAGCTACTGGCGTTCCTTGATATGAGTTAAGTCGCCGTCAATGAATTTCGTGGCACATGTTTTCATGAAAATAATAAAATTCGATATTATTGCCTCATTTCAAAGCCATATACCAAACAAAGCAAATTCATTACCATGTAAACTCAGTAGCTAATTGGCCCGCCAGCTGATTCGACGTTTTGTAACGTATTTTTATACCGAACGACAAACTTTGTTTACTTTTGTGAAATAATTAAGAAAAGTGGTTGGGAAGAATTAAATAATTATATAATTTTAATATTATAATAATAAAAATGCAAAATAAATTGCTTTTTGGAATAATTAATTTAAATTCAACCTACATACTTATACTACACTCTGTAATTTAGAACGTTCTTTTTAGGTTATGTTATATTTAAGAAAACATGTTTACAGAAAATTCGACGTGTAAAGCGAATTGAAGAATTTGCCTGCGACAGCCTTGTATTGATAAACCTTGATACCAAAAAAGTAAAACTCTACCACAAATCGAATAAAGCTTTTACATAATAAAGAAATTTTGTCGTGTTCAAGTTCACAGTTAATTTATCACAATATTGTGAAGAAATTACATTCCTGATTTGAATAAGGGAAAAACGAACAGTTAATCTCTGACACTAGTTGAGTATAATGCGCATTCTCTATGCCACTACGCATGTCATCAGTACTCTTTGTGTCAACAGGGAGGTAGTTGTAAAGTCATCAATATCATCTATTTAACGCGTCAGAGCTTAGGAAAATGTGTACGAGAATAAATTTTACTGTCTACTTATTATTAAAAAAGCTGTCAGCTTTTTTTATTGTTCTTTATGTTTCTAGTAAAGATCATACTTCATACACTCTCAAAGAACAAAGCTTCTGTTTTCAGTACGAGTGAGAACGAAATTAATTTTTGATACAACTTTTTTAACTGTATTTTCCTTTATTAAATTTTTCTTGGTTTATTAGCCCTCCATCGGATGGCAATGAAAAACCACTTGATAGTTATTTTGTCCTTTCATTGTAAGGTCAACCTATCTGCACGTACACATGCGTTTTTAATATTAAGAATACAATTTAATCGAACTGTAGTTATTACATATTAAAGAAATTTTGTCGTGTTCAAGTTCACAGTTAATTTATCACAATATTGTGAAGAAATTACATAAGTTGCAATACAAACATGCATTTATAAATACCCAAATTCCAAATCCCCTTATTATACTTGTAATTGCAATTTGCACTAAAATTGCAATTTATTACGGTGACACTCCCATATTCATTTCCTCTCTTTAGAAATTGTATTGAAATCAAAATTAGTATGTATGTAGATGGCAGGCAAAATATTATTATTCCCATTATTTGTACTCTTATATGTCAATTGTGTGTTTAACCTTGATTAGATTTAATTGAAAATGTCTAAAAATTAAATTAAAGAATTGTCATTTAACAACAAAGCTAAATTTAATTCGAAATGCAACAACAACACCATCGACAACAAACGAGAAATATGAGATACAATATTTGAAACTAATTTAAATACAAACGAAAATGTACAATTACCTGGTTTTTATTTCTACTTCATTAAATTATTTTTAAAAGCCGAAAAAGATTTATTGTTTGTATTTTCATTAAAGAATTTCGTCGAATGTAAAATGAGGAGGACTATAGCCTGAGAATAAAATAAACAATTGCATTGAACAATTAAAATATATACATACTTATGTACTCGTATATATACACAAACGCATACATAAATACATATGCATGTCATGTATTTATCGAGTCAGTAGTCAAATTGTTCAGATTTGTCTCATTGGGCAAAAAGCCAAATACGATTTTCGATAATAAATCGATATAATAAACTTACAATAAAACAAAGTTTGATTTAAGGTGACATATTGATATGTGTTTCTTTGCCCTGATTAGCAGCGTCACACAAGACAATTGGTCCAAGCTGGAGGAGTAATTTACTTGATTTGAAATCCATTAACAATTTTAATTGGAAAATATGTACCTATAAAGATTTTACAAGTACAGGTCTTTTGTCTTGAGTTCCTGCCTGGCTATGTAGTATTATTTCTTCCTTCCCCCTTATTCTCCATAAGTTTCACTTGGAGCACTTGGCTCCTTCGCAATTCGATGCTACACAACTTCTAATCTAGATACCTGATGTCCATTCAAAACTTGACAGCATCTTTAAATTTGTGTCACCGAATTGTGGTAGAACTTGTATATACTCGTATGTACATACATTTTGCAATAAACAGATTCTTACTTATTAATGGATATGAACCCAGTTATCCAAACTTCCAAATCGGCTTTTAACTTTTCTGTCTATAACTAGAAGTACTTAAATGTATGCCATGTTTATTTATACAACTCACATTTAGTGATGTTGATGGACAAATCTAAAGTAAGAAGAATTGGAGATTTGTCTGTCTAAACATACTACATTTTCGATTGTGCGATTCAGAATCCTCTTTTAATTTTTCCAAGTTACAAACACCTGTAATTATTTGGCCTAAACTTATTAGAAGTATTTACAAATTTAATTCGTTTCACATTACAGCTAAGTCCTTAGATATAATAATAGTATACTTTATATGAGATAAAGCTATTGCTGTCGGCCTTCAAACACTAATCCAGTCATCAGAAATCATTCTGATATGCATAGCTGTCGTCGTATTTGTAGTATTTGAACAACGAAAAATGTCAGGGAATCAGAAAAAATTTCAAATTATTAAGTGCGAGATAGAAAAAAATTCAAATGAACGAAAATTTAATTTAAAGCAAAAAGAAAAAAACTGCTGTTTCTGGGAAGGCAAATTTGTTTTACATTTAACTGCGACAACTAAAGGGTGGTTAAATTTCAAGGGCCGATGTTGATTTTGAATAAAACACAAACTATTTAGGAAATTATTGTAATTTTATTTTATTATGATATATTGGTATTACTCAATTATGTATGGAACAAAATATCGGCCAAATGGGCGCCGCGACCACGGCAACAGTGGATGATCAATTTTCGAAGAAAATCATCTTCAGTGATGAGGCACATTTTCACCTCAGTGGATTCGTCAATAAACAGAATTGCCGCATTTGGGCGAATGAGAATCCAAGAGTGATTGTCGAAAAACCAATGCACCCACAAAGAGTGACTGTTTGGCGCGGTTTATGGGCTAGCGGCATCATCGGGCCGTATTTTTTCCAAAATGAGGCCGGTCAGGCAGTTACTGTGAATGGTGTTCGCTATCGTGAGATGATAACGAACTTTTTATGGCCCGAATTGGAAGATATGGATGTGGACGATATGTGGTTTCAGCAGGACGGTGCCACTTGCCACACAGCTAACGAAACAATGGCTCTTTTGCGCAACAAATTCAATGGCCGTGTTATCTCACGTAATGGCGATGTCAATTGGCCGCCAAGATCATGTGATTTGACACCGTTGGACTTTTTTCTTTGGGGTTATTTGAAAGAAAAGGTGTACGTCGATAAGCCAGCAACAATTCAAGAGCTAAGGGATGAGATAATTCGGCACATTAACGGCATAGAACCTCCATTATGCCTCAGGGTCATCGAAAATTTGGACCATCGGATGGAGGTGTGCCGCCGTGGTCGCGGCGCCCTTTTGGCCGATATTTTGTTCCATACATAATTGAGTAATACCAATATATCATAATAAAATAAAATTACAATAATTTCCTAAATAGTTTGTGTTTTATTCAAAATCAACATCGGCCCTTGAAATTTAACCACCCTTTATTAGTGGAACAACCAATTCCCGCCGTTGTCACCTATGCTAAGGTATACTAAGTAATTTTTTAGACGAATGCAATCAATTTACCAATTACAATTATTGAGTGAAGGGAAGCTAAACTTCAAATTATAGACCGTAGGTCAAAGAAATCATTATTGCTTCGTTTTATAATTTTTTAAAAAATGCAACACTTCAAAATAATTCAAATTGTCAACAATTCAGACGAAAACTTTAAATTATAGCAAAATGATTCCAAATTATCGAGGGGACTACATGAAATTTTTTTTTTCAATTTATCGAATGTTTTTCAAGGGATCTTGGAAACGATGGAAAGATGCAAATTATTGAGAGACGACTCTACTACAAAATTGTGAAATGTCATTTATTCGTTAATCGAAAATACTTAACTTGAAATTAATCGACCGGTTAATGGAACAGAGAAAAATAGATTAACCAGTTAACTCTTAACTGAGTAAATCCATTGTTATTCCTGTTAATTGTTTTTAAAGTATACTATAATACCTTAATAAAAATTTATTTGAAAACCTGAAAATTACTCCATTTTCTACAGCAAATATTTATTTGTTTTCTTTCCACAGTAATAAAATTTTATTTATTTATTATCAAATTCATTAGTATCTCAGCCCAAAAGCTACAACTTTCCATCGAAAAACTAAGCGAGCTTCTCAATCGAGGGACTATTGCAAGTTTCTGTGAACCTTAACTCAATATTTGGTGTTTTATTTTCAAATAGAACTTTTCAGATAAACTTCTGTTAACAGCCTCAGACCGATTTGTTTATGTCAAAAATATACGTTGGATTTTCTACAGAAAACCAATAATATTCCCAGTTACCAAAACAAGAACACAATTTTATTCTAAAATATGTACTAACAAAACAAGTACGAGTACATCATACATACACCCATGCTTATACAATTTTTTCTCTTTTATTCGCGATAGTTGATTTTTATAAGTACACGAATATCTACATATTTACATAGATACTTTGCTACATATTATATTTTGCTTCTTTGCAGTGACTGGCATTTTAAAATTGATTGTACGAGTATGTTGTTATTGTTGTTAAAGTGTCTACTCCATATTTTAAAAGTTGTTGCCGGCCGGCCGGCTTATCATTTAACCGGTTGTCAGCCCACAAATACCAAATATTTTCCATTTTTATATCTTTTTCTCTCTTTATGACTTATATGTACATATATATATATGTACATATATGTATGTATGTACATATTAATAGTAGATATACATACATATCTACATACATATATTATTTCTTTTGTTTAATTTCATATTTTCATGCGCTTCATTCATTCTTCTTAACGATTTTTATCTTTTAATTTGCAATCGTTAATTGGCTTCATGTTGGTTGAATGGATGTGGTGGTGTGGCATGATGCACAACTGCATCAGCAAAATTAAATGCAACACGTAAAGCATATATTCAAATTGAAGTAACTGTGTTCAGTTTGAACAGCGAAACGGGGTACAGTTTAATGCCAACGCCCTTTAAGATTTCTTTATATGGTTCGACATTTTTCTACTCTTCCGTACCATTGGATATTTGTGCGGCACGACATACTAGCTGGTCTTGGTTTGATTGCATGCCAGGCATATAAATCTTGTTTTTTATTTCTAACAGAATGTAGCCATGGGTGCAGCTAAAAACAATGGAAAAGAAGTGAGAAATAATAATATTTCTAAGGAAAGTGGGAGTTAATAAATTGTATTTTATGTGTGCAGAACTATTTCCGTTTATTTTTATTTGGGTTTTAATTTTTAAAAATTAATAATATTTAATCGATCGAATTTTAATTTGAGCTGCATTTCCTATGATAAAATTAATATTCATTACGAATATTTCCGAGGCTTTCGTGAATAAGAACGTACATAAGTCCATACATACTTATGTACTATATCACATTTGATCGATTCTGAGTTATTTTTGGCAAACTTCTTTACGTTAGTTAAAAATAACCTGTGTATATGTATGTGTTTTTCTTTTCGCCCCTTAAGCTGACCATACACGATTAATTTGTGCGTCTGATTTGTTCTTACATAATTGTGAGAACAAAAGTTGAAGAATTTTCTTATATAGAATCTTTCATTAAGTGCTTCCTATCTTTAAATTTAAATTAAATAATGTGTGTGTGAAATATCATCGAAATTTTATATTCGTTTGTAAGACCTATTACGTGCGGAATATAACATCGTTCAAATGTCCGCCACGGCTTCTCTGCGTGGAGCGCATCCGAAATGTCCAATTTACCAGTACTCTAGCGCATAAATTACATAACATAAAAATAACATGAGTTGTGTTGTTGAAATCACATGTCGTTGGTGTCCAGATCATGCAATTCAGGTCAAAAGAATGGTAATGATTGAAAGAATGGTAGTGCTCTTCGTTGACAATGACGGCCTGGCCAACGTCGTTCCCAAAGAAATATGAACCGATGACGCCGCCGGCCCACACCAAACAGAAACTTTTTCGGGACGGATTGGACGCTTATGGATCTCATGTGGATTGGTATCGTCCGAAATTCGACAATTTTGTTTGTTCACTTACCCACTCATCATGAAAAACTTGATTTTCACACATACGTAAGTTGTTATTCATGAAAACCACAGATTTAAATTATTTTTCTACAGCATGTAGAAAAAATAGCTAAACTTTGTCTTTATGAAATATTGTGAAATTGTATTTAATTAATAGAAATTACTTTTAATTAATAAAAACAAATTTATAAGATGATGTCAGTCGGTGGCGTCGACGCGTATCGTGCGTTTAAAAATTTTATCGCATAAAAATAGAAAGTTACACAACGCGCTTAATAAAAGCCTTTCTGTTAGCTGTTTTTTAATTCTTACTCCTTCGTACATTGTAAAATGGATTTGGAAATATTTCAAGATTTTCTGCATTTGTTTAATTTGTTCTATTTGTTTGGAATATGGCCACTATTTTTTCAACAACTTTTAATAGAGTAAAAAGCGATCCAGAGCAATTTGTATAGCTACATGAATGCAACCATCCGTGTTTCAAGAGTTTTATGCACATTGGTAGAAAAATTGCAAAAAAAAATTCGACACAAACAACTTCCCCATACTTTCGATTATTTAACGGAGTATTTGAATCTTTGCTTATGGAATTCCAAGCTTCTGGTCTTTTTTTGTTTTTGTAGTCCTGGCTTCATTTTTTGTACAGTCTTGTACTTTGTATCTTTCACTTTAAAAAGTGAACAAACTTTCTGCGGCAAACACGTCAAAATATTTTCTGTGGAGCTTGTTTTTTTTAAATTTTTTTTTATCTAGGACCAGCACTCAGGAGATGCCTCCTACACATGCGAAGCATTGTGCTGGAACTATAGGAAAGGGATAGTAGGAGAAACGACAGGAGGTGAAGTTTAATTAATTATTTTACAGCTCTGCTTTTGCACGTTCTTTGTTTTTGTACTCGTAGCAGTGCTGAAGCTTCGGTTTAGTAGCCATTTTTTATTATTATTTTACTTCGCCGGTGCTACACAATACCGTCGAAGGAGGGCGTTCTGATGTGATTGTGGATTGCTATCAGCTAACTATGACCAGTGAATATGCCTTCGACACTGAAACCTTCCGACAACAACTGACACACTAATGCACTTCAGAATAGATAATCCTAAATAAAAAAAAAATAAAAAAAAAAATAAAAAAAAAAAAAAATAGCGAGTTGTTTTTTTTTATTTTTTTTTTTTATAATTTTTGTCTGAAATTGGAGTTGAACCCAGGTCTGTTTTTGGTTTTGTAGTCAAAGGAAAAACATTATTTTAACTTTTTTGACAGGGGTTTACACAGATAGAAAAACCGTCATAACGATGATGTAATTTGACATCAATGCTATGTCAAGTGTTATCGTTTTCACTTTTCTTCACTGTGATATCAACTTTTACATCACTGGTCATCAATGTCAATGATGACAATTTTGAGAAAAAAAACAGTGTTTTATTACTTAGTCGGATACTGGTCTCGAACTCGTCCCTGTGTTTTCTTTTGCACCAATGTGCTAACTACGAGTATTTCATTCAACACCACGTTTTTTATATACTCGCAAATATATTTTGAGTACGCTCTTCGCTCTAATTTTTTTCTTTTTGATGTTGATGATAATACTTATAATGACGTTAAAATTATGACAAAATTCTATGATCACCTCTCATATCAGATTGATTATTGATTATCTATTTTCCTTTTGTCATTTTTCTACGAGTGTACAGCACTCTCCGCCTGTTATATACTTCTAGTTTAAGTCCTAATCTTATATTAACAACATTTATCGACTAACAACATTTATATTAAGGTTATGGAACGGGAATTATAATATTGTACCTTTAAAACCACTTAAAAGGCCACTTATAATTTTTATTACTGAAGGCCATTTCACACTATTCTAGTGAGTAATAAGAGCATAAAATTGAGTATCAAAACCAAAAAAAAAACGCTTGCAATTGTTTGCGTAGTACAGAATTCTATAAGTTTTCTTATTCTTCTTATTATTTCTTATAGAAAAGTAGAAAAAAAAATTTTTATATTTAATCACAATCTTCATATCTTCATCATATTTCATTAAAATGCTTTGGCCTTGTCTAACATATAAATTAGGAATATTTAATTTTCCTTGATTTTATGCGATTTTCTTAGTTGGTGTAAATTTTTTAGAAAAGGTATTTATATTGTTCTAAATATCATATTGAAACTTACAGCTTTAAATAATGGCCGATGAAGCGCAAGCACCACCCGCCGAAGATGCACCAGCTCCAGCTGAGGGTGAAGCAGTACCAGCTGAACCCACTGAGCCCATAAAACACACCTATACTCTATTTTATTTTAATGTTAAAGCCCTTGCCGAGCCATTGCGTTATCTTTTCGCATACGGCGGCATTGAGTATGAGGATGTGCGCGTTACCCGTGATGAATGGCCAGCACTGAAGCCAAGTAAGCATTTTTTTGTTGTTTTTTAATTATGAAATTTTGAAAATTCCTAACCGCTACTTTTTGATTTTATTTAATAATAAGCTATGCCCATGGGTCAAATGCCCGTTTTGGAAGTGGATGGCAAACGTGTTCACCAGAGCATATCAATGGCACGTTTTCTAGCAAAAACTGTTGGTTTAAGCGGTGCCACACCCTGGGAAGATCTGCAAGTTGATATTGTTGTTGACACAATCAACGATTTTCGTCTAAGTACCGAACAATGTGTGAAGTTGCATGTTATATGTTGTTTGATTAATCTTTGCATTTTAATATATAGAAATTGCAGTCGTTTCCTACGAACCTGAAGACGAAATCAAGGAGAAAAAATTGGTAACACTTAATAACGAAGTCATTCCATTTTATTTGGAGAAATTAGAACAAACTGTTAAAGACAATGATGGTCATTTGGCATTGAACAAGGTAAGGAGAATAGCCATAATATTATAATTTGGTCAACATAATTGGCAGTAAACTTATTTACTAATTGTATTTAGCTCAAAAGTCTAGTCTAGTCTGTATGGAGCATTTCAAGAGATCTTCAACCTAACTTTTTAAGTAGATCTGAAACTGAAAAGTTAGAATATAAAAAAACAGTTTAAAAGCTCAGCGCAGCTCACCCAGCAGAGCTTCATACTTTTATGAAAATGATTTATATTAATAGCAGGCCCATGATGGCAGTTATCAGTGCCATGCGGCAGAATATGAACGACAACTTTAATCGGGATCTTGTAACGATCTCAGAGTGAGGCCAGCCAAATATGGTTGATTTTTACGCCCATAACACCCAATACTGCATCCATACGCATAAAAGCATTATCATCTCAGAGTTGGGTCATGCAAATAAGGCCGATTTTAACACCCGTAAGACCTAATACTGTTTCCTACCCCATAAATGCATGATTGAAAGTGCTGCGTCATTTGCAGTTATGGATGGTATATATTACGAAATCAGAAGAGCTTGTCCTTGGTATGAAAATTCAATGTTGAATTGAAATGTTGTGGCCACATTTTTCAAATCTCTAAAAAAGCATTCAAATGCCTAAAAATTCGAAGACTGTCCGACCGATACAATAAATAGAATAGAACTCCCAAGTAACCATAAGGTTCTCAAGAAGACCATTGCACTTTTCACTTTATTTATTAATTAATTAATTTTCCACTTGTATGTTCTTGTTGAAAATGCTGTAAAATTGGTTTATAGCGGAAAAATTAAGTGCAGATGTTTTAAAAAAATAGGGAATAATTGTCCAAGAAATGTAATGCACTTTTGGTAGAAAAGAAAATATCATTAGATTATTGCGTCAAGTATTGTCTAATCACTTCTACAAATTTTTTCTTCAGATATGTTACCGAGTGTCAACACTGATATTAAGTAGACAATATTAAAATTATATATTAAGTTTGTCTTTTTTATAATATACATAAATGTAGATATGTATGTGTACATATATTAGTTTATTTATAAAAAAAAACAGAACTGTAAGCGATTGATTAATATATGATTTTTAATTTAATATTCGTTATACCCAAATTATAAATTGAAATAAAATTAATTAAATTTAAATCTGCAAATGAATTAAAATTTAATAATTAATTAAGAACTCTTAAATGACCTAAATTGAAATAATGTATCGATAATTAAAAAGAAAAATAAAAAAAAAACTATTGCAGAGTAAACAAAAAAAAAATAATGCTTTTATAATTTTGCACAATTTTTAATGCTCAATTGAATGCATTTAAGAATTTTTAATTAAATTTATTTATATTTTTTTTTTTTTTTTGGGAACAAAATAATTAAAAATTGCAATTAATTTTCTGAATAATTTGACACTTCACTCATACAATTACAGTCAAAGCCCGGTTTAACGAATGATATAACGTTCAGACCTTTCGTTATACCGAGATATTCCTTATATGGAACAGTAATTTTTTTAATGATCACATGTAAATATAACAAGAGAGCGTTTGCATACATAGAAAATACAGCGGTAATATAATGACAAATATGTTCTTTGTGTTTTTGTTTTAAAAATAATCTTTTTCGTATTAACATTTTCAACCATTCGTTATATCGAGCGTAAAAAGCAAAAACATTCGTTATATAAGGTAGTTACTGTTAGCAAATTACGCATTCGTAATATCGTTGTTATACCGAGCTTATATTAATAAATATAATTAATAAATTTCATTTAATAAATATTCTTCTAGCTAATGTCTCATCTTTTACATAAAAGAATATTTACTAAATAAGATTATAAAAAGATGCAAATATAATTAAATAAATTTCGACAATTTATATTTTTAGCTTACCTGGGCTGATATCTATTTCGCTGGTATTTTGGATTATATGAATTACATGGTTAAACGTGATATTTTGGAAAATTATCCTGCTCTACGCAGTCTTGTTGACACCGTTAATGCCATGGAACCAATTAAAGCATGGATCGAAAAGAGACCACAAACTGAAGTTTAAGATACCATCTCAAGAAAAACCGTTAAGGAAATAAAAGCTCCTAAAAATATGAAAGCAAATTAAATTAAACGTTTAAAAGTTTTCATACATTTTACAAAGAAAAACAAAAACAAAGCAAAAAACAGCCAACAACAATTATAATAATAACAACTGAAAATATACTATATCTTATATACATACAAATACTTATGTATAATATATCGATTTAAATATCACATTTTGTTCCTTTTTTTATTTGTTTACATATATAATAATAGCTACAATATTAACAATAACTTACATATACATAATACTAATAATTAATAAAAACAATTAACAATCATATACATATATACATACATACATTGTTGTTTTTCTTAATGTTTTATATGGCATATTACTGTGTACTATACTCTACAACACGTATCACAACATTCACAAACCTAAAATTGTCCTTTACACTAGACTCTTTTCTTTAAATGTTGGTAAATCCAGCAGATGGTTTCTTTTTTGTATGTTTGAATTTAAATGCTAATGAGAATCTCTATTGAATGTGAGGAATTACAATCATGATGACGTACTCTATTAAATGTTAATGAAAATAAAAATTGTTAAAATATAGTTCTCTATAGTCTAGTTTATTAGTTAGTAAAGGCAATGTTTAATATTTAATATCTTATAATATCAGCTTCCACATTATAATACATTTTAAGTATAAGTTCTATACACTAAACAATTTTTAATTTAATTGTAATTGTTCTAATAAATACTATACCTTCAACAAACTATAAAACAGAGAACATCGGAAAAAATAACTACAGTACATATTTTTATACATAATGCAGGCAAATGAGCCAAAAAAAAGATGAATAATAAATAAATAAAACTATCACTCGTTACTCTTTCATATTTGATCATCATAGCACATCACTAACCAACATCATCACGATCTGAATCAATTAAATAGCAAATGGTTGAGAGCGGCCACAGCAATTATCGTTAAACATCCAGGGAGTGTTGGGTATAAAAAAGACTCAAAAAACTACTTTGGATAAACTAACTATTCGAAAATCCAAAAAATGTGATTTTTATTAAAAAAAAATCTTAAAATAACTGAAATTTTAAATTGCACAAAAAAAATTAAAACTAATTTAGTTCCAATTCGATTCATTCTTTGCCACTTACAAAAACTAAGACATCACAGCAACACCAACAACAACAGCATTACTTTAAAAACCACTAGGTTTTCTGAAAAATTACAAATAATTTCGGAAATAATGGTAATCGTTAAAATTTAAATGAAATTTGTAATTTAAATATTGTATTTTTATATAAGACATTTTGTAATTAACATTATGAAAGGAAAATTCATTAAATAAAAATACAGAAAAATTTAACAGCAGTTGTCTTTGTATGCATTTAATTAAATAGTAGGTCCATTTGCTTACTTTGCCAGTAGTTGAGTTGTGTATGTTTTATTTAAAAAATTTATTCTCAAAAATATCTCTACCACAAAAACGTACACGAACGAAACAATTCCTAAAATGTGTAGGTTATTAAAAAACATAGTGAAAAATATGAGTGTTGACTACTCAGTAAATTATAATTTTGTATTCATAAATTCGTTTGCTTAAGGTTTTACATTTTATATGTTTGCTATATTATTTTCTAATTTGTTGCTGGGTAAATGTAACTACATCAATTATAAATTTTTGGTTCGTTTTTATTTTATTATTATTTTTAGTTTTTGTAACAGTTTTAATTCAGTTTGTCTTTCTTTTTGTTAAAAATTTTATACTTTCTGTTCACTTATTTTTGTTTGCTTATTTTTAAATCATATATTTCTTTCTCTACTAGATTTTACTGGCAAAAATTCGTCTTAGAAAAGAACCGGCACTTTACTTTCAATTGTTGCTCTATTTTGTATAGCTTCGTGTAATTGAGGGCTTTTCGGTGAACTACAGTACACAATTGCAGAAATTTTTGGGGAACGAATACAGCTAGTAATGTACCCAACAGAATGGCTTTGAACAGCAAAAATTAATTAAATATTTTTATAAGACGATATGTAATGTGAAATTCTGTACTAGTTCATTAATGCCTTGTACCGACTCATACGACCATAATTTTTCAGATTAGTTTTCATATTCCAGTATCAGTTGGATGATTATAACTACAATTTTAAGAAAAGTAGTTTTCACAGCTACACTAATTTAGTAGTGGATTTTAATAATTATTATTATATATGTTATTTTAATAATTATTATTATATATGTTATTTTAATAAAATATTTATTTATATATATACATATGTATATTGTGTATTTTATGTCAATTAATATATTTATTTATTTTCGTGTATCTCCGGTCACCATATACATATATACATTTCAGAGTGATTTGCGGGATTAAACCCGCTTCCAGGAGGTTAGTAAACCATTCCATATTGGGTTACAACAGTTAGGTAAGTCGTATGCTGAACATAAAGTAAAAAAATGGTGTGTTGGACATAAACAATTACTTTCCCTGCAAATAGTATTGGACTACGTGTTATACGTCTAAGGTGGAGGCCATGTAGAATATGTAACGGCTCACAAACAAATATGAGGTGTGCGCCTTCCTGGGCTTAATAAACTACTATGGTCTATTCGCTCGGAACTAAAGCGACATAGTATACCCCTTAAATCGGCTTTTACACAATAACGTAGAGGTTAAGTTTGATGAAGAGTGCGAAGCAGCGTTTAACATGATAAAACTGAAAATGCAATCCGATGCGGTTTTGGTTCATTATGACCCAAAAATTCTCATAACATTGGCAGTCGATGCCAAATCAACGGGTTGAGTCACGAATACCCTAATGGTGTGAAGAAGTCTATACAGTTCGCATCGCGTACCTTAAACAAAACACAACAGCGTTATAGTCAGGTAGACAAGGAGTCGTTTGCTGTTATATTTGGAGTCCAGAAATTTTACCAATATATATACGGTCGTAAATTCACCTTAATAACGGATAATAGGGCGATCTCGCAGATTTTCCCCCAAACAACATATTGCAACACTACGCAATATATTTAGAGTCAATTCACTATAAAATTCGGTTTCGGCGCTCGAAAGAAAACGCCAATGTAGATGTCTTATCCCGTTGCCCGATTTGTAAGACGACGTGTTATAACGGAGAAGTAGACCAAGTAGAAATGAAAGGCATTGAAAACTTACCGGTAACGGTGACATAATTACGCGCAGCCACTAAAAATGACAAAGAAGTAAGATCAGAAATTGTGACAGCCAGACAACGCTTTGCGTCGTAATTTAGGTTGGCCTGTTAAACTATAATACGTTGTATGAAGACGTGTCAAAACTTAAGTCAAGGCAGATTCAACTAGGTAGTAGCGTTTGGTGTTGTTGTACTACAATACAACAAACACACGCATTTTTTTTTGTGTGAATTTGTTCTCTATTTTTATCTTGGATCAGCACTCAGGAGATGACCCCTGCACATGCGATGAATTGTGCTGGAAGTAGAGAAAAGAGGCAGATATGTTCAAGATTTGCGTGGACACCTTCGCATATCGTTTTATTCCACGGTGCTCTCAACACTGAGTGAAATTAAGACAATCACTACCGCCCCATGGGCACTCGGAGATACAAAATTCTGTACCACTACCAGTGCACACAGGTGCAAACCGAATTAAGTTTGCCTACCAAAAACGAATATTGTGATGCATTTGTGGCTTACGCCATTCTTGCGTGATCAGATCTTTCAAACAGAGGCTTACACCATTTTGTGCTTTAAGTATTTCATACATAAAACAAACATTTAGTTACCTTTGAATAATTCTTATTGAGCTGTGTGAACCGCATAAACTTTGGTCTTTATAGACTTAGAAGGACATATTTATTTATTCATTATTTATAGGTAATATATAGCACGAGAAACCATAAAAATGAGTTTTTAAAAACATGTTCCTACGATGTATAGTTTTTGAGTAATGAATTTTTTCTAATTTCAGATGCATAGGTTTTTTGATTGTTCACGTTTTGAGGATTACAGCATTTAACTATAAGTGTTTCATTTAACGCTTACTGCATATTTGCCTATATATACATATGTGTATATATTGTCACATGAAACATAATACCGTATGTGGCAAACAATTCAAAATTATGGTTTCAATTAATTATTGTATGTTATATACTTGCAGACGTTATTGTCAACTAGAAAACGACGTTGCATCTATCATTACTGTTTTGTAAATTTTTTTTCTCTTCTAAAATTTAAAAATTTGTGGATGCTTGTTTCGACGCGTTTTATGATTATAGACCCACATACATACATATATAGTATATTAATAATATGTACATAAATATTAAAATTTCAATACGTAGAATTAGAAGAATACACCTTTTTTCAAAGCTATTGTTTTCTTCCGGCCATATGCTTGTTCTTATTTTCAATTTCTGTACATTTCTATTGAATATATTTTTACAATATATTGGAAACTAAATCACATTGGACGAATGATCCCAAATTTTTACAAGAATTTTTATGCACCAAACAAACGCTTTTCATTTCAAATGGAAATACGAAACAACGAAAAAAAATTTATATTCTGCACATTTCTTCCTTACGTTAAATCATATCAGGGCACAACTGTTGTTCCTTTAGATGAGCTATAAGTGTTTGTTTAGTAAATTAAAAAAAAAAAATTTTTTGACTTTTTTTCCAATTATTGTGTAGCAAAATTATTAATTTTTAACACCAGTAAAAAAAGAAACGCAAGTTCTGAGGGACAGCTATGATTAGAACTCATTCAAACAAATTTTCTTTTCGATACAATGCTCTTTGCTAACTCATCCATCGACCGAAAGAAGTTCGTCGCCAGTAATCTTAGGAAAAGCCTAAGGAACTATCTCAGTAGTCCATATGTACACATGTATGTACACAAAATATTAAAACAACAAAGTTATGAACATAAAGCCGTATGCTCCGTATAGGCGTGAGCGAAACATATATATGCTTATAGATGAGAATGTAAAACAGGGACCGCAAAACACAGCACATGTGCGAATGCTATCACACTAATAAAGAGAGCATGCGGAGATAATTTTAACTTTTTTTGAATAAAAACTTTAGATTGAGTATTCGCATGTTACTTGAAAACCAAGGCTGCCACTTTATTTTTATTTATAGATATGAGCAGATTGTGTAGTAGTTTTTTACTAGACTCTGCAATGTTGAATGAATATGAAAATGATTTTTTGTTTGCCGAAAATTCCTTCGGTAAATCTGAGAGCTTATTATGCCAACGCAAGGAAAATATTAGTGCATTCATTTATTCCAATATTAAAACTAGAATAATAATCTGTAAATATTTTTCTATTTGTGTAGATGAGTGCACTGATATTAATGACAGTATATTTTTCTTCAGCGTTTTTTTTTTAATGGAAATAAGAAGGCAACACTTAAAAAATGTAAATATTATACACTTAGTCGCAAAACTTTACATACGATTTAATTTCTTCAATAAATTTTAATTTTTCAGAGAAATACAAAAAAGTTGTTAAACTTTTTCATATCATAAGATAACGATCTTTACAGAAAATAAAAAATAAAAATTCATGCTGTTTAATATTATTGAATAAAAAAAATAATAAATTTTATAAAAGCAAAAGTCTACATATGATACATTATAAAAACTTTGGGGTGACTTAGAAAATATTTAATGGATTGTATGGTCTTTTATTGCATCTTAAACTTCTTGAAGCCTTTTAGGCATCCAAAAAAAAAAATGTTATTGTTATTTCGGGGAAATATTTCCCTTTCGTATTTTAAAATCAGTTTCAAGTAAGAAGTGAAGGAAGTTCTTCTATATCTAAGTTTAAATAAATGAATAAATGTGCCCTGTTAAATATTTACAAGTAAGAATTTTCAAAAATTTTACTTTACATATAAAATAACGATCAGATTAAATGCAATTTCGAAATCATATGTAGAGTTTTGTGACTAAGTGTATATTGTATTTCTTTTTTTCTGGCTTTGCTGTCCCTTTCTATTGATAGATTTATATTAATTAATAAAAATAAATGTAGTGTCATACCGGCTTTAATAACAATTATTATTCAAACGAGTATATATCAAAAGTGGGAATTTTTTGGGTATTTTTATTACACATGTTTAAGGGCACCAGTAAATATTTTACATACTGGCAGCATTACTGAAATGAGGGAAAAATAATTACGCTCAAAGACAAACAACAAAAACAAGCATAAATTTTAATGCATGAGCTTGGAGACCCCTGATTTAAATACTCATAAATTAAAAGTATGTATATCGTCATATAAAACGTACAACCATGTAATTTCACTTTTTTAGATTTTATGGAGAGGGGAAAAACTTGATAACATCAGTGTAGAAAATAATATTTCTTTTAATGAAACTGCCATAACAAGCATAAATGTAAAACTTGAATTTTTGTTGATAAAATTTTTAATTCAAATTTGCAAACATTGGCACAGTTTACACTGAATGCTATTTCTTTTATTATTATTATATAAATTCTATTACAAATTAAATTTTTAAAAAAATCAAATTTTTTAAAAGTCACACTTTTAAAATTGTTACTACTTTTTGCAAAATAAACAAATTCCCAGTTCAGTGCGAACTTTATTATTATAAATTATTTTAAAAGCAAAATTATGTTGCGATTTAATTTTAATGAAAACCTGTCGATTTCTTTACCAGTCACTGTAAAATTATTTAATTTTTGCGTCTCAAAATATTTTTCAGCATTTCTGTATTAAAATCGTTCATTTTGTTTTTTTCTTAATAACCCAAAAAAAAATTTGAGTTTGAAGAGCAGTGTTGCCGGAAAATAATGATGAGATAAATTGATATCAAAATAGAATTTTTTTTACAATTTACGAAAGGCCATGTTAAATCTAGCAGTGATTATGGTAAAAGGGGAACAATGTTGAATGTGCGTTTTTATTAGTGAAATGCAAAAGGGCAAATCTTTAAATTTTATACCTTTACAGGAGAGAGAAGAAATTAAAAAAATAAGAAATATTGTGATTATTTATAAACATGATTTTTTCATAATAAGAATTTTTCTTATTCTTCAGACAGATTTGCTTTATTTAGTAAAAATAAACTATTTGCGGAATCTTCTACTTCCATAAAATATAAGTAATATTTGAGTACTTCATTTAAATGTATCAAATACTTACAGCACAAAATGGTGTAAGGCTCTGTTTGAAAGATCCGATTACGCAAGAATAGTGTAAGCCACAAATGCATCAAAATATTAGTTTTTGGTAGCTTTACAGCAAAGAAGGCAGCAAAAAACGTACGGCGTAAGTAACTTTTTTTCTTCGTACAAATTTGAGACGCTTTTTTGTTTCTGGTAAAAATTATGCCAAAACGCATTTTCGATTTTATTTAAGGATTCTTCTTTAATGCAACAATTTCTTACTGCCGAATTCATTTAAATTTATTTATATTTTAACAATCTTTTTTTTTTAAGCTTTAAGGTTTTTTCTCTTTTTATTTATTATTTTTATATTTTAATTATATTATTAATTGACCTTTTTTATTATATTTTTTGCAATATATTTATTAAGCTTGAGGTCTTTTTCTTTTATTTTATTTGGTTTTAATAATAAAAAAAAAAAAAAAAAAAAAAAAAAAATTATTTTTATATTTATTTTCGATATTTCGTTAACCTTCGGTTAACATCTTCACGAAGTTTTTTATTTTCTATTTTTTTTATTTTTTATTTTTTTTTTTTTTTATTTTTTTTTTTATAAAAAAATAGATTGTTAAAATAATAAAAAAGGTTAAAAAAAGTATTAAGAAATATTTATATTTTAGTTCATTTCATTCATTAAAGAATTAATAAATATATTTCCCTTAAAAATCAGTTATTATACATTTTTTACATCCAAAAAAAAAGTTTATGAATTTAAATTGAATAATAATTCATAAAGCAGCAGACAACTCTGTAATTTGAAAGTTTGGCATATTTAGGTTGCTCAGTTGGCGTATTTTAGTTTTGAATAGTCAGCATCTCGATAGCACGTATTTATTTGAACATATTTTTAAAATAAAAACTCACATTCAAGGCAATTGGCTCGCATACATATTCAGCCATTGTAGCAATTTCGGCATTTTCACTGTTAGATTTAATATTTTCCTTCGTTAAGCCGATGCGACACGCATTAATATCCACAGCAATATTTGTATTAGTGTGCGTTAGTGCCTAAAAAACAGTCACACATAGACGTAAGAAGTAAGAAAACATTCGACCTTTTTTGAAATTTTGTAAAATGTTTTTTAACAGAAATTCTAAAAATAAAAATATTTATTATAAATTTTTTTGGTGTAGCGAAGAACAATTAAGTCTTTCCTACTACGTATTTTAAAAATCATACCAATCAATTCAATTCAACTTGTCTCAGTTTTTTGTTTTTTCTTTACATGGAAAATTTTAAATATATGTACATATATAAATAAATATGCCAACATTATTTCGTGGCAACACTGTTGGTCAAAATAAGATTTTTTTTTTGCATATTGAAATGCTCAAAAAGCATTGCTACTCTTTCACATGAATGTACATATTTATAAAAACAGCAAAAAATAATGAGGAGGATTGGCTTCTAAAAATTTGTTTATAAAAACTGGCACCATGAGTTTATGAGCATAGAATACCTAGAAGTGTCAGCTAGGGTCGGAAAAAATTTTAAATCAGTTTTTCTTCAAATAGGGGGAAAAAGAGACAAATATACAATTTTACGAAAGATGAAAAGTAAACAAAAGATAAATGTAAACATAAGCCACATTTTGTGCATAAGAACAAATTTATAATTTCTTGTGGTTTTATTGGTTTTAATTGTGTTTTGTGTTAATATTATAGGTAAAAACATAGTGAAGCTTGTTTTAATAGTGTTTTGTGTTAATATAGCAAAGAAAAACATAGCGAAGCTAAAAAATTACCAAAAAGAAATTTGTCAGTATTTTGGTGTTTTGTGATGAAAAATTTTGTTAACATAAGCCACAATTTGTGCATAAGAACAAATTTATAATTTCTTGAGGTTTTCTTTGTTTTTATTGTGTTTTGTGTTAATATTATAGTAAAAAAAACATAGTGCAGCTTGTTTTAATGGTGTTTTGTGGTTCTAATCGTGTTTTGTGTTAATATAGCAAAAAAAAAACATAGCGAAGCTAAAAAATTACCAAAAAGAAATTTGTTGTGCATAAGCCAATAAAATAACATTTTAGTGATCTTGTGATTTTTTGGTATCTATTTGTTTTAATAAATGAAAGTAATTTTCATAGTACATAATTTTCATAACACAAAACACCACATTGTTGTGTTTTGTAACCACAGATTCCTATAACCTATGTTTGTAACATTGTCGTGCTAAAAATTGCGAAATTGTGAGCATAAAGTAGATGAAAAATACGGCTAATTTTCACATCTAGAAAATAAAAATCAAAACAAAACAACAATATTGAGGAATTTAGAAGAAAAAGGAATCACCGAACAGAGTGAGGGGGTAAAAGAGATAGCAAATCTCTTGATGATGTCTCTTTTTCTGCTCGTTTGCTGCTTTGAACTGACGCCTCTGTATACTTTGTGTTTATGAGTGCTAAGAATGTATTTGTTTCAACAGACCCCGTATACATATATTGTAAAATTTCTTTAGATGGATTAATAAAAAGGGTCGTTACACGACTTGGGTTAGTGTATTTGATAGAATTAGTCTAGATAAGTTATAACAAACTCAGCGGTCTTGATGGGTGAGGTGACTGAGTATATGGATGGCGTTTTGGCGAAGTTTGATGGTGGTTCGAATCATGTTATGTATGTAAATGAGAAGTATGTTTTAATTTAAATGTTGTTCTATTAGTCTATTTCTAATGCATATATTTCATAAGGAAATCGCGTGCTTTTTGGTTTTTTTTTGCATATTTTGAACATATCTGGAGCTACTTAGCGGGTCCAATCAGTATTTAAAGTAAGTAGTACACCTAGATACATCCACGGACTAAATTACATTAAAATCGCTCCAACCGTTTCGAAGTTATGGACAATTTTGCACTAAAATTTCAAGTTAAAAAACGAGGTGGTCGTGGATCTTCGGCTGAGGCTCGGAAACTATTCAACCGATTTACTGGAATTTTAATACGCACAGATTCAGGTCTACTACTGACAGATTGACACAAAATGAATTTTATGAGATTATTAATTTGGCTACAAACGGCATAACAACAGACACAAACACAGACAGACGGACAGACAGACATGGCTATATATACTTCTCTATTCATAACCTTTCTGAAAATATATAAATAAAATATATAAAAGAACTGCTATCAATAAAGAACGTGCAAAAGCAGAGCTGTAAAATAATTAATTAAGCTTCACCTCTTGTCGTTTCTCTAAGTATCCTTTTCCTATAGTTCCAGCACAATACATCGCATGCGTAGGGGTCAGCTCCTGAGTGCTGGCCCCAGATAAAAAAAGAAACTAAAGTAGGTTTTGACACTCTCAACAAACAACAAATAAGGAAATATAACTAAACATTGATACGAGCCAAAAAAAAGGTGCCCCGATAGTTTAGTGAGTAGTGTTTATCAGTTGAGGGTTCTAGGTTCGATTCCTAGCAGTGAATCTGGTCTGTTCACTACAACACCTGAAAATTTTTTCCCAACAGGTATCACAATGGGACCATAATAAATTGAACCGAAGTAGGTTGGGACCATTCTTTACCTTTACATACAGCTAACTGCCGACCTAACCTACGAACAAAAAATAGTCACTTGGTGTAACGATGTCTCCTAGTTGGAGACGCCTTGAAGTGTGAATGCATCCTGTTGTGAAAATAACAAATAATACGGTAATGCATTTGACGCCCTAAACACTATCTCATTTTCAAAGTGTTTAAAAACGATAAGATTTTTCATTTTATCAGGCTTGTAGTAGTACAAAAGTAAACAAAGAAAATAACAAAACAACTAAAAAGTCATTTACATACTTCAAGTGTGATAGTGTGAAAGCAAAATGTAATATTAGGTCCATTTGTTTACTTTCCCAGTTAATTCCTGTAGTTGAGTAAATATTGATTCATTTAGACAAATTACTCTCAATAATGTCTTTACCACAAAAAAGTAAACGAAGGGGAGAAATGGCCAAAATTTGCAGATAATTCAAAACAGCTGATGACGAAAAATCATAGAATCATAAAAATATGAGTTGTGTTGACTACTCAGTATATACAAGTTTTTGGTATTTGATACGATTCATTTTTGTAATCATAAATTTGTAGAGAAATGTATTTCAATAGAAGTACTGCATAAGGTTTTAAACATTTTAATTATAATAATTAATTAGTTTTACGTCTCTAAGAAATTAATGTAAATAAAACAATTATAAGAAGTGCAGCTATTGATGATAATAAAGGAAAACTGGGTATTTTATGGTCTTTAATTTGTTTCACCCTGAAAACTATTGTTTTTAGTTTTTGTTAAAGTTGTGCAAATATGCACAAATTTGCACAAATTTTGAGATAAACGAATGCAGCTATTACTTAAAATTTTTTGCAGTCGCACCAAATCTCATCAGATTATGATGTATTTATTGTGAAAGTCGTAAGACCTGTACAGGGTGGCACAAAAGGACCTATATGGTTTATAACTTTTTTATTTATGCGATTATAATATTTTTTTTAAATACAGTATATTATTGGGGTATTTTTTTGCACTGAGTTCTGAAAAATGATATCCTGTAAGTGATGTCAATTTTCTGCTTTGCAATACGTGCTCTTTTTAGCATATTTTCCATAACTTTTCGGAAAATTTCGTTTGTAATGGCCATGATTTCATTTCGAATGTTTCTTAATTAATTCCCCAAAATCTTCTTCTTGAAATTCTAAGAAAAAACAAAGAAGAAATAATAATTAAAAAAGTTATAAAGAATTGAAGGGCTGTTATATTTTCACTACTCCAACTAAAGTTTAAGCGGGCAAAGCAGCTCAGTTAATCTAAGATAAAACCAAAATAACCTATCTATTAAAAACAGCATTTTAAGTTGAAACCATAGGCTAAAATGAATATAAGCCTAAATATATACTTCAAGTTAATAGTTTGTTATTTTACATAAATATTTAAAATAGCTAGAAATCAATGTTTGAGTTTAATGGATAAAATAAATTTGGTTTTTGGTCCGCAAATTATTAAATTTGGTAACATTTAATGTTATATCCCTCATCGAGGTGAGTCTTAGATTAGATCTGTTAAATATGTTATAATGCAATAGTATTGATATAGCATGTATTCAAGAAACTCACTTAAGGACAAATCAAAACTTAAGATTAGAATGTTATTACTTTTTTGGAGACAACAGCTCTCAAGCAATCGTTACGATTGTTCGAGAATTTACATATCAGATATTGAGTTTCCAAATGTTTTATTTAGTATAAAAATGTCAGTTAATAATTCTCCAAAGAATTTTTTATTTGGTTCAGTTTATATTCCATGCTTTTTAGATCAATCAAAGAGTTACAATGGACTTTCTATCTTAGCAAGTAGTTATCCAAATTATGACAAACGGCGTTGTATTTCACAATTGGCTTCAAAATTTTTCTTTAGACTTTGTTAGAATTTGCAACACTTTCCCTTCTTTTCCGAACGGATGTTCTTTTCTTGATCATTGTCTTTTAAGCACAAATCATGTTGATTCATCAAATCCAAATTACCAAATTCAAAGTCTTTCCACTTTCTCAGACCATTTTCCCTTGAAATTTTTTTTTTTTTTTTTTTTTTTTTGACTTGGACCGGCACTCAGGGGATGACCACTACACCTGCGATGCATTGTGCTGGAACTAGGAAATTAGGTTAGGGAAGGAGGATAGAGGGAGTAGTGTTTATTGACATTTGATTTAAATCTTCCCATGCTAAAAGTGACAGGAAACACCTCTGCGGGTAGTCTATTCCACATACGTGCCGTTCGGCCAAAAAACGAATTTTCCCTGTAATGCGTAGTGCGAGTCGCCGTCAAATCGACCACAAATGGATGCGCTCTTAATGATGATCGTGTCGTGCGCGCGAATAACCGGGTTTCGGGAACAAGTTCCCTGATTTCATTAGAACACATCCCATTATAGTAACGATAGAACAAGGAAACGCACCCCACGTTGCGACGATGCTCAAGAGAGTCAATAGAGTTGGCTACCCTACTGTCTCCTATGAGTTTCTTCGCCCTTTCTTGTACACGGTCGAGTAACTTCAAAATAGTCTTTGAAGCACCGGCCCACACATGAGAGTTGTATTCCATTTTCGGTCGGATGTAGGCGGTATAAATAGTGAGGAGATCAGATGTGGTGAAGTATGCCTTACACCGCCTTAAAAAGCCTAGGCACTTGAATGCTTCCTTTGAGACCTGAAAAATGTGCTCAGTCCATCGGACATCACACTGAATTTTCATGCCAAGAACATCAAGAGCTTCTGATTCCTCAATGTTTATGCCACCCATTTTTACAGATGAGGCAGCGTGATCGTGCATACGGCGGTGTGTTAGCATGGAGCATCTTTTGGGAATTGAAATCGACCCTGTTCGCGTGACCCCATTCCAATATTCTCGTGAGGTCACCTGTTAGCGAATCATTCATATTCTGCCGCGTCGCCGCGATCATAGTTGATGTCGGCCTACGATCAAATGAATATGAATGGTAGATACTGCTGTCATCTGCGAAAGAGTGGATAGGGTTTGAGGTATGACATAGGAGGCCATTAAGAAAAATAAGAAATAGGGTAGGAGAAAGAATAGAGCCTTGTGGTACCCCTGAATTGATCTTGAACTCGTTAGATGAGATCCCGTCTATAACAACTATTATAGCGCGATCCCTGAGAAAGCTCGATATAAATCGAGAGAAGATATCGCCGACACCAAAAGCAATAAGTTTGGACAAGAGTGCTCCATGCCACACTCTGTCAAATGCTTTTGAAATATCTAGAGCCACTACCTTACTTTCGCCAAAATGGTGGATGGATCGACACCATTTTTCGGAGAGGAAGGCTAATAAATCACCCGTGGAACGTCCTCCACGGAAGCCATATTGCCGGTCGTTAAGTAAGCTATTGGACTCCAGATATTTCATAAAATGGAAATTTAGCATACTCTCCATTACTTTAGAAATGGTAGAGCATATTGCGATTGGGCGATAATTTTCAGGGTTGCTTGCCTTCCCTTCTTGGGGATCGGCGTAACATTTGCAACTTTCCAGCACGACGGAAATTCGCCTGCATGATATAGGGTGCTGAAAAGGATTGCCAGAGGACGCGATAACGTCGAAGAGCACTGCTTCAAGACCAGTGCCGGAATTCCATCCGGGCCAGGAGACTTATTTATGTTGAGGTCCGATAAAACCCTTTTAACCGCACGAGCCCGAAAGTATATCTTTGGCATAGTTACGGATATACGCTCGGATGGGGGCAGTGGTGGATTGCTTTCCGGCAGGTGAGAATTGCCTGCAAACATTTCAGCAAGGAGGTTAGCCTTTTCAACCGGGTCAGTGAATATTTGATCAGCCTTTAAAAGAGACGGAATAGAAGAACTAGCATTTCCCTTAACTCTTTTCACGAATGACCAAAAGCTTTTACTTCCCCGTGGGGCAGTAAGAACTTTAGCGCGAAGACTCTGCTCGTACAAAGCTTTTGCACGTCTTAGCACTTTGGCACACGAAGTTCTCGCCCTTTTGCGCATCATATCAGTATCTGCATTTTTATTATTCCGCCAGACACAAAACGCTTCCTCTCTGGATCTGACTGCAAGTCTGCACGTCTGATTAAACCAAGACTTTGGTCTAGGCCTAATCGAAATTTGCTTCGATGGTATGAACGTTTTCATACCAAGCATTATTATATTTTGGACCAGTTTAGCCATGGCATTGACATCATTGTCGAGGAAGCAGAACCTCCAATTGAAATGCCGAAAGAAATCGTTGAGCTCAGCCCAACGTGCCTCTTCGTAAATATATTTCAAACGTTTCATAGCTGGCGGTGAAACGCCTCGAAGTTCCGCAAACGAAAAGGAGGCAGAAATGGTGCAATGATCCGAATTACCGAGAGGTGCGCTAATGTCCATTTCATACTTTTCAGAGTGTGAAGTGGGAAAAAGGTCGAGGGTGTTGTGTTGGTGCCCGTCAACACATGAAATATGTGTTGGTTCATTCACTAATTGCGCAAGGTGATTGTGCGCTGCGAATAGCTCAGCATATTGGCCTTCTGGAGTTGTATTGTTCGAATGGCGGAGCCACGATATATTATGGACATTGAAATCGCCAGCAATAACGATTTCACTGTTCGGGTAATTTTCGAGGATCCCCGATATATTGTCGGAAAGGGCATCGAAGTTCTGTAAAGTTTTCTCCCTTTCCGTGTTTGGGCTTCTGTAAAGAAGCCCGAAGTGCAGAAGATGTGCCCTGCTTTTGAATTTAACCCAAAGACAGCTAAATTCGGGATCATGCGTGTCTAAAGATTGCTGGCACTGGTACACAACTTCATTGCGTATATAAATTGCAAGGCCCCTGTGTAGATAGAAAAGAGATAGGAGGTGATACCCAGGTATGTGAAAATCCTGTGGGTCAGCATCCTCAGACACCTGGGTTTCACTTAAGGCGAAAACATCCGGCCGATGGAGACAAACGTGAACATAGACAGAGAAGAAATTTGCCCTTAGACCACGTATGTTGCAGAAGTCAATTCTAAATCGGCCTGTCATGATTAACGCGAGAAAACCTAAATAAAATGTCTATCTTTTGTATTGTAGTTGCCACTGAGCTAATCGCTGCTTGAACGACTGCCGGTGATCAGTGTTACTCCTTCATCACCAAACAGTCTAGCAGTAATCAACACCAATGGCACCAACAATGCAAAAGATTTAGTCGGGTATGGTATTAATTAGGGAATTAGCACAATGACACGAAAAAAGGCCTCGAAAGACCTCATCCGGTCACCGTGACCCGAAGTGACAGCACTGGTTGGTAGTGTCAGCACTGATTTTTATTCGTCGCCCGTCACTGGTATAGCGGTTTTTTTTTCTCCTCAGTTATTCCACCGTTTAATTTGTTATAGTTTCTTGTATTTTATTTGTTGTATTAAAGTTTATTGTTTTTTTATTTGTTAATGTAAGTTGATCAAATTTGTTTTCTTTTTTTTTTTTTTTTTTTACGTTTACACTCAGGTCTCGTTTTATGCGGATTTTTTTTATGCGGATTCAAATTTATGCGATTTTAAAATTAATGATTTTTTTTTTAAATTTTAACAAATTTTGAAATTTTAGATGTTTTTTTAGCTTTTTTAGCGTTTTTGAGTTAAACCAAGTTTGCATCACTGATATTATCGTTATACAAAAGTATCGTTAGAAAAAGTAAGTGTAAAAATCATAAATGTTGGAAACTTTTTTTATTTGCTTAATGTTTGTTTATCATTTAGGATATAACAATGGAAAAAAATAAAAAAAAGAGACAAACAATATCCCTGGAAACAAAAATTGAAATTTTAGATCGCATTTCAAAAGGAGCAAAATGTACCGCACTTGGAAAGGAATATAAATTAGGGGAATCAACAATTCGAGCTATTAAAAAAAATGAGATTTCAATAAGAAAATCTGTAATTTCAGGAACAAAACTAAGCACTAAATATTCTTCTTACTCAAGAGACACGTTAATTGAAAAAGTGGAAAAAGCTCTCGTTATATGGATTGAAGACTTAACGAAAAAGAAAATTCCTGTTAGCGGATACATGATCACAGAAAAAGCTTTAACATTTTATGAGACAATAAAAGGTTCTGAACCGCCAATTTCTACGCCAAAGGATTTTACAGCAAGTAAAGGATGGATGACAAGATTTATTAAAAGAAATAACCTCCATAACATTCAAATTAGAGGTGAGGCAGCTTCAGCAAATGAGAGCGCTTGCGCAGCTTACCCAGAAAAATTTAAAAAAATTATTGAAGATGGGGGATATTGCCCAGATCAGGTATTTAATGCTGATGAAACTGGTCTGTTTTGGAAAAAGATGCCAAATCGAACCTACATTGCGAAATCAGAAAAACGAGCCAGTGGATTTAAAGCTTGCAAGGAAAGATTAACGTTTTTACTATGCAGTAATGCTTCGGGAAATAAAATGTTAAAGCCGCTAGTAGTGAATAGGTTTTTAAAACCACGAGCTCTTAAAGGTAAGGATTTGACTTGTTTGCCAGTACATTGGATGGCAAATTCTAAAGCATGGGTAACAACTTCTGTGTTTACTGAATGGTTTCAAAAATGCTTTGTGCCTGAAGTTGAATCTTATTTGAAGAAAAACGGTCTTGAATTTAAAGTTTTGCTAATTGTAGACAATGCACCCGGCCATCCTCATTTGGAACATCCAAACATTAAAGTCGAATTTTTCCCACCCAACACAACTAGCATTCTTCAGCCTTTGGATCAAGGAATAATTTCCACCTTTAAAAAATACTACATAAAAAGCACTTATCAATTCATTTTAAACAAACTTGAAAATGAATCACTTACGTTAAATGAAGTTTGGAAAAAATTTACAATTTTGGATTGCATTATTCTGGCAGCATCAGCGATCTCTAAACTAAGACCGCAAACATTAAATGCATGTTGGAAAACAACATGGCCAGATTGTGTTGCTGGAAGTACTGGTGGGGAAATATCGACACTGACTAATGAAATTATAGATTTAGCCCATCAAATTGGAGGAGATGGATTTGACTCTCTAAACCACGATGATTTAGAAGAACTTTTAGCCGAAGAACCATTAACCGATAACGACGTTGTTAATTTAGTTATTGGAACTGAAAAAAACGTGGATAGTGAAGACAGTGATTCCGAAGAAATTGTTGAATTCACTTCAAAAAAAATTGCTGATATCCTCAGCACAGTTAATGTTTTACAAAATCAAGTTCTTAATATAGATCCAGATACGGAAAGAGCATTAAAGATTCAACGCGGACTAACTGATCTGTTTTCCGGATATCAAGAGTTACATAAGCAGCTTACAAATTCAAAATCGCAAAGTTTGATGACAAATTATTTTGCAAGAAAAAAAATAGTAAATGAAGCCCCAGAAAATTCTTTGATCTCGTGCCCTATTCACGAGATAATTTCTAGTGATGATTCATTTAGTGATGAAAGTGACATTGAACCAATTCCAAAACGATGCAGACAATCATTCAGTGTTTCAGATTAATCATACATATTTACAGAATTTCATTAAAAAATGTTTAAGCTTATTTTTTGGATCATTTTCTGTCCTTTCTGTAATTAATGAATTAATATTATATTTTTGTTTATTTTTTTAAAACGTGTGTTGTTTTTATTGTTTAAGTAAATGAAATAAATATATTTTTGTTGATTTTTTTTATGCGATTTTGTTTTAATTTTTTAATAAAAATTTGAATTTATGCGGTTTTTCAGAATTTTGGAACGAATCTCTAGTTTTTATATGAAGCTAGAGTATCGTTTTATGCGAATTCAATTTATGCGATTATTTTTGGAACGCATCTATCGCATAAAACGAGACCTGAGTGTATTTTGTTTCGTTTTTTTGTCACTAAGTTGTTTGATTTTTATTTTTTTATTTATTTTAATTTTTTTTTTCCATTTGTATTTTTCTTTTTTTAATTTATTTCGTTCTAACTGTTTTAATTAAATTGAAGACCGAACAGCGGACCAAAAGAAGATAAGTGTATACCGGTCGAACTAATAAACACTACTCCATGTGTATATGTTTAGTTTTGTGCTGGTAATGCGGCGAGGTTATAGCCGAAGGAAAACTTATGCCAACCAAAAAACCTTCTCCTGTACCGAATTTTCCTTCAAGGTGCCATGTTATACCGAATTCAATTAGAATAGAATTCAAATAGAATTCAATTTTCAAAACTTTGAATTTATATTAAGACCACTTTCAACTTATGTTTCTTTTCAAAAAACAAATTGGAAAAACTTAAAAAATTATGTATTTGAGAAACTCTCATTACTTTTACCGGAAACTTCAAGAAACTTGTCAAATTCAGAAATTGATAAGTATATTGATGAATTTTCCTCCATTGTTAACTTTGTAAAATTGTTTTAAAAACAAAAAGTTTGTAGTATCTGATAACATAATACATTTTTTTTAAATTAAGTACACTTGGCAGAAAAATATGGATTTGATTATAGTTTATTATCAAAACAAATTCAGGTACTTTCTATAATTATTAAAAGACAAATAGAAATTGAGCAGACTCATTTATTTAGTGAAAAATTAAAGAATATTCGTCCCGGTCACAAGATAAATATTCCCATTAATATATTATCTGTAAATAATATTCCAATAGAAGGTTCAGTTGAAAAATTAAACAATTTAAAACATAACTTTTCTAGTATAAACTCTGCTTCCAGCCTGATGTTTCCCGTTGAGGAAACATATGCTACATACATATATATTTTTTAAGTAGAACCAGGGGGCGACGTAGGGGTAAGATATGCCTTTCCGAAACCGATGGAGATAATAACGGGAGCGAAGCCGCGGGTAAAAGTATGTTAATAATATAAAATGTTGTGGTTTCAACAACATTTCAAATTTCATTATTCGAAAGCTTCCAGTTTAAGCATTTGGGTACCTCACAGTCGTTTTTAATAAATGTATTCTTTTTACCCTAATATATGGAATATAGCTAACTTAATTCCTATTAGAGCAAAACATAATACAGATATCAATAACTTGAGACGAATATCATTAGTTTCAAATGTTGGAAGGCTCTTTAAAGGAATCTTACGTACGAAAATGGAAAAGAAAGGTCATACAACTACTGATGAACTACTTAAATTTCAGGATGACATTGTAAGGCACCTTCGTATTAAAAATTGTACAGTAGCGGTTTCACTGGATGTTGAAAAAGCTTTCGATCATGCTTACCACAATATAATTATATACAAAATGATTCAATTGGCTTTTGATCCTTTTTTTATTATAAAATTATTCAGAAGTTTCATTTCTGATAGAAAATTTGCTCTTCAATTAAACCAACTATTTTCTGATCTTATTCATGTTTACTGTGGTGTTCCTCAAGGATAAATTTTAGCTCCCCATCTTTATAATATTTTTATGCATAACTTTCCCCACATAGGATCGAATTCATCAGTTTACTATATGTTGATGATTCTCTTGTTTACTCTCATAACGAATCTCCTCTTTTGGCTGTAGACCAAGTGTCAGAGCATTTAGAAACTATCAAGACATTTTATGCAGATTGGGGAGTGAAGATAAATATCGCCAAGAGGGAGGCTATCTGTACACGTAATGCTTCAGGCAAGTGTAGAAGTTTTGTAGTTCCTGAGAGTAAACAATTAAGACTTCGCATCAACAGTATTGAAATTCCTTTTAAAGATAACATTAAATACCTAGGCGTATCTTTAAACTCTTTAATTTAAAAATAATTAAAATAAAAAACATGTCCGTATAGCTATAAAAAAAGCAAACCGTTTATTGGGTTCCTTTTTAAAAATTCTTTGTAATAATGATTTACCTGTGAGAACTAAACTTTTACTGTACAAGACGAGCTTGAGACCAATAATCCTTTATGCTTTCCCTATCTGGTTTCATATTTCTCCGGTCATTATTAAGGAAATTGAAATTTTTGAGAGAAAAATTATTCGTAGCTGTATTGGGAAACATTTTGAATCTCTCTGTAAACGTTATTCAAATACTTTTATTTATAAGAACTCTAAAATAACACTCATTGGTCTTTATTTTTGTGACATTATTCGAAGATTTATATTAAGAGCTTCCCATCATGAAAATAAATTAATATTAGATATTTATGAATATCAAAAACGTTTTAGTTGGTCAAATGTAAATTATTTATGCCCCATTGGTTATTTGAATGTATCCAATTCCTTGAGACATACCTTTTTCTCAAAAAGTATACAGGTCATACATAGAGGTTAGTTAGATTAATCAAACGTTTTGTTATATTATTTTATTATTAATATTTTTTATTATTTTTTTTTATTTTGTATATAATTTCAAGTTAACTTATATTTAGTTTTAAGAATAATTTAAGTTAGGAGATTTATTCTCAAATTCTGCTCAGCCCCGGGAGCAAGGGCGTAACACTACATAACTCTAAGTAATGTGATAAACCTTTGTACGTAGGCAACTTTTTTAATTTATTTTAATTAGGATATTGCATTCTAGTTATAAGTTTTAAATTTTTATGTTAAAAAAATGTGTACTATGTACTAATTGTGTACTAACAATTTTTATTTCAAAGGCTCAATAAAGTAAACTTAAACTTAACTTTGTTTAGAGCATATTTACATGAGTCAGATTCATGTCCGATTATGCGTTGGTGCCACTGTATTGTATGTATATAAATGTGGAAGTATTCTATTAACTTTAATGATTTTTTTATTTCATTAACTCATGTAGAAAATTAATGAAAATATTGCTCATTAATTACACTGCAACAAATGAATTTTTTTTTAATTAACAAGGTTCTTTCAACTGATTCCATTAGAATCAGTGTATCGCGTTTTCAAACTTTACATCTGTAACTAGTTTTGCGGCCACTTTAAGGTTTCGTAAATATCACACGATTTTACTATGCAAAGGATGAAACTTTAAAACGACCGTAAAACTAGTTACATTCGTAAATTTTTAAAACGTCGATACACGTACATATATTTATTTATTTGATTCTACTAGAATCAGTTGGTAAAACCTTGGTATTTTTTTCGCGTTGTACAGTGTTATTGCATTTGAAATTTACTTGAAGTGTAAATGTGAAAATTCGTTACATAACACCTTGAATCAACAAATTTTTGAACACTTATAAAAAAAGGCTCATATGGATGAAAAATACATGAGACCATGTAATTTTGGTACCAGGGTAATTCATAAGATCTACCTATCAATTGACTACGGTTTATTAAAAATGACTGAAATTTTTTAATGCCTGTGATGCGGTCATGAAATCGGAAGGGTTCTGAAATATTCGTCATAGGTCTAATTAAGGCGGATAATAAACCTCCATCATAATCATATATATTATAATCCAAATAAGGACTCATTTCAAAACTTTGGGAACTGACGGGCATACTGCTGTTAATATATGAAGCTCCTGCAGGATGACCACGAGTATAGGTTTGTATATCTCTAAAAAAAACACAGAACAAAAAACTTTACTCCTTATATATTGTTTATGAAAACATTTACGTACAAATCAAAAATTCCTCTACAGTACTCATTATTGCTAATCGATGATGGTGGCCAGGGCATTTTCAAAGGACAAGCGTTTCGAAATTCGTCACAATAATTACGATATATATACATCAGCTCAACAGAGTCGTGTGAAAAAATGTTCAAAACTTTTTGTTCTGTAATATTGTAGAATACAAACATTCCATTTTGCAGACCTGCATTCTCCAGTGTAGTTCCCTGTGATTTTTCTGACGGACGTTTCGCGAAGCGCATCAATAAAGTATCACTATTTATTAATTGAATTTCTATAATAATCATGTCTTCAATCTGTAAAAATAAAATATGTATATGAAAGTATGGATTCCTTTAATTTACGTAGCGACAAATTTTAAAATCATTAGATAAAACGAAACAATGAAAATCGATTTGAAAATTATCAAGTAAAGGTTTCAGAAATTTTTTCAATATAAAAATTACAGCAACTCTGCTATTACCATATAAAGAAAATTTACCCATAGTACATACATACATATGTATGCAGGCATAATATATACCATATATGTAGATCGCCGTTACTGGTTCGTCCTCTAAAGCATGATTCACACATTCGTTCCAAAGAAAATTTTTATCTGGAAAAAGTTTTTTTTTTGTAAAACACCGACCAGACTGTGAAACATTTGCTTCGAAATATTTGAGTTTGTGGTCGAGAGAGGGAAGAGGAATGGAAAAGGTTACAGTGTTTTACGACCATGAAACTTCAACAAACGAAAACAAATAAACAGTATTGCATAAAAGGTACAGAATTGAAAAGTAAAACTGGATTCAACCAATCACAATTTTTTTTATATGTAGTTTGACGTGTCTCTTTTTGAAAGAGAGAGAGAGAGAGAGAGAGAGAAAGAGTGAACTCACTTCGGAACAATTTCAGCTTGAATTGGTTTAATTTTAATTTTTGTTCCGAAACGATGAAACTGTGATACCAACTACATTAACTTTTCAAAGAAAATTTAACTGAGCTACTACATCATATTATATGTACATATATCTATATACTCGTGTATAAAGCTGAATGTGTGTTTGTGTGATTGTACCTTATTAGATCCCAAACCGCCGGACCAATATTCTTGAAATTTTCACACCACATAATTGGGACTCTTGAATTACGCCCACATTTACGCCTACTTTTTTAATTATGCTACTCCTTCACATGGTTTTAAACAGATTTTATAATATAAACGACTTAACTCCGCCATTTGTAGACCAATCGCTGTGAAAATTGGTGCACTTAGTCTGTGCAACTCCGGGAAGGTTATACGGTATTATCTTTTTTACAACTAGTACCAGTAGGGCAATAGGGGATAAATTTCTGCCCCTCCGAAACGTTCAAACTGATTTTAATGAAATTTAGAACATAGATAAATCTGCATATAAAAACGTGCATCGGTAATGACCATTTTCAAAACTAGGACCAGTAGGGCGATAGGGGGAACATTTCGGCCTCTCCAAAGAGTTTAAAAGACACATTGGCAATTGTTCAACTCCGCGAAAGTTATAAGGTTTTACTTTTTTTAAAACTAGGACCACGAGGGAAGGTAGGGGCAATTTCCACGCCAATGAGACCATCTAACCGATTTTAATGAAATTTAAATGTATTTATGTTTTTGCGTCTAAAAGGACACATATGCCACATATATATTTTTTAAATAGAACCAGGAGGCGACGTAGGGGTTAGATTTGCCTTTCCGAAACTGTATAACCGATGGAGATAATAACGGGAGTGAAGCCGCGAATAAAAGCTAGTATGTATAATAAAACACAGAGTATACTTGTAAAAGTTTTATATTGTTTATTATAAAAAATAAAAGAAAATAAATTTAAAATAGTTCCGTATCATTTAACCGCATCTCTGGGACTAATGCGTGGAAGTACCCCTTTTTTCTCCTTTCTTTCAGCAGCTTTCTTAATACAATTCTCTTATTTTTTTGTTTTTTTATATGATTTTATTTAATTCAATACCTATTAGAAGAAGCACTAGACTTTGACTCATTTTTATTTAATTAAAATTTTTGTTAATTTAGAATTTGTTTATAAGAAAATAAAAAATATGTGGGTGATATCAAAAACACAACAAATTGCAATCGTATTCTGTGATTGCAATCATCTGCCACTGTGCTGCCTGCTTGTAAAGGAACACACTTCGTTTACACATTTGTTTCATATGGGAGCTTTGTTTTTCCAGAAAAATTGTTCGAAGTGGATAAATAGTTTCAGAAAAACTCTCAAAAAAAAAAACAAATTTATTCCGAAACAATGGGTGAATCCAGCTTATTTTTTTTATTTTTTATCTTGGACCAGTGCTAAGGGGTTATCCCCTACATATGCAATGCATTGCACTGGAACTAGAAAGAAGAAGATAGAGCTTAATTCTACACTACATAACGGCCTCGGCTGGTGAGATTCGTGATGTGAAGTTACGTTTGGCCATCATAGCACAGAAGTCCCAGTATTCGGACGAATATAGGTCTTTGTTGGAAGGGAAACCTATTTTACCGAAGAGTTCGTTGGTGACGCTCGACCCATTTCTGGATGGCAAGGCTGTAATGAGGATGAACAGCCGTTTAGAGAAGTATCCATCTTTGTCATATACGGAGAGGCATCCCTTTATTTTTCCGTATTCGTGTCGTTTCACACTTTTGATGGTAGAGTTTGTGCATCAGGCTGTGCTTCATGGAGGGAATCAAATGATGCTGAGGATTATTGGGAATGATTATTGGGTACCACATTTTAAGGTCTTGGTTCGAACGGTTGTAAATCGTTGCAAGCGGTGTATCTTGGATATAAAACGTTCGTGTAGTCATATAATAGCGGCTCTGCCTGCTGAGAGGACTACGTTGGAACGGCACTTTACCACCACCGGCGTTGATTTTGCTGGTCCTTTGGATTTGAGAAGTTTTACTGGCAGGGGTTGTAGGATAACTAAGGCTTATGTTTGCATCTTTGTATGTGTTGCTACTAAGGCAGTTCATTTGGATTTAACTTCGGATGCCTTTTTGGCTGCGTTTCACCATTTTGTAGCTAGAAGAGGTTGCCCTTTGACTGTATTTTCGGACAACGAAGCCAACTTTGTAGGTGCATCCCGTGAGTTGGAAAGAGATTTTCGTGTTGTGAAGCGCGGATGTATTCTACGTTTGGTATGCAGGGACTCACCTGGCGTTTTATTTCCGCTGTCGCTCCTCATATGGGTGGATTGTGGGAGGCGGTGGTTAAGAGTTTCAAGTTGCATTTCCGTAGGGAAGCTCAGTCTGTTAAAATCACATTCGAAATACTGTCTACGATTCTTGGCGAATTCTCGTCCCTTATGCCCTATGTCTGATAGTCCTTCACTGTTTCCTAGTATAATGACCTATACAATGACTATAGCCGAGAAGAACTTAATTGAAAATTTCAAGGAAGCAATTCAGGTATCGAGTCCACCATTGGCACCCCCGGCAAAGGAAGTCCCATCAACGATTCTGGATAATGTTGATATTGCTTCAGCTGAGTTAATCCAAAGGATAGACAATGTCGCGGGTTTGACAATGCCGTCGGATATAATCATGACCGTTTCCACACCAGTGGACTGCAATGGATCTGGAACTGAAAAGGTTACGAATTCTAGACCACTACCTTGCCCACTATGTAAAATACCGCACCTTTTCCGAGCATGTTTTGCCTTCCGACGCCTGACACATGAGAATAAACTGCGACATGTGTTGACATATGGTAATTGCGTTCGTTGCTTGTCAAGCCAACACGTTACTCGGTATTTTCGAAGTGTACCAGAATGTGTCATACGTGGATGTGATCATAACACCCTGCTACATTCTCCACCGTCCCACGATACCAATTCCATAAAATTTCCTTCAAAAAAGAAATCAAATTCGACTCATTCCCCACCACTTGCCTCCTATATCACTGCCTCAGCACTATTTTTACCTTTACGGCATGTAATAACTTTTTCCCCAAACCTTTCAAGCAAACCTAATGGTTGGTAGGATTGAAATTCAAGTTCGAGGGGTGATAGATCTGTTCTGTTGTGTCAGATATGTCAGCGAGCCACTGATTCGACGACTCCGAATTATATTGTCGATTAACTGTCAGATCTGTTGAAACGAATGGTCTTTTCAGCAAAGGTTAGCCAAATGAGAGGTTTAAATCACCTTATGAAAATGTAGAAGAGGCTGTGAAGGATAATTTTCCCGGATTGCAACAGGCAGACCCCACTTTCTATCACGCTGGTCAAGTGGCTCTAGTTCTTGTTCCAGAACTCAGCTCCCAGATTTTAACAGGAAAACTATTTGCCAATGCCGGCTGCCCCTTTCTCCTTTCTTTAAAATTATGTACTGAGATTTATGCTTTGAATTCCGTTGTAAATCCATACACTTGTAAATTGAGAATGTTTGTAAATGAGATTTATATATCAACGCTTATTTACTTATACTTATTTATTATGTTGCAACCTCTGTCGTTATTGCAAGGTGGCCGGCAATGTTGAAGTTCGACTGAATTTAGCAATTACATTCTATTGAATATCTGCAATTCAGTGTTTGTTTGTTGTAACCGGTAACGGCGCAACTTAAACAGATCATACGGTGCCTTTGATATAACTGAGAGAAATACCTAAAAAAAACACTTGTTATATTGAACGAAAAAAAGTAATTATTGAACCAAATAAATTTAGAATTTTAATATAAGCTTTTCGTTTTATTTTTTCCGTGGAAACCTACAAACATGTAATATAAAAAAAAAATAAACAAGTGTCTTCAATAAAAATAAGGGTTGCAAGACGATCAATCACTGAGAACTATTTCTCTTTGTACCAAAGGCAAATTATTATATCAATATTTATATCAGTTTGTATGGATATGGGCACAAATATATGAAATCCTCCTCCCCATATGTACATATGGGTGAGGACAGACAGACCACTGTGCCAGTGTAGGGTGAAACAACATCGTGACCAGTGTGCAGATGGAATAATGGACATCGACGTTCTTTGACTATGTACTGACGCAGACAGCGATGAGGGAGAAGAGACTATGACAAACTGAGTACACGAGAACGAAAGTTAGTTATTAAGGGACAGTGTTCAAACTACCATGGCAGAGTTAAATCAATTAATTCTAAAGAATAAATATAAATCCTACATATATTTAAATGATAATTTAATACTAAAATGTAAATCTACATATATTCAAATGATAATTTAATACTTAAAAAAGAAAGATAAATCCTACAAATTGGGGGCTCAACCGCGATTTCAGTAAAGTATTAAAATCGAAAAGTTCGTCGTTATTGTGTAGCATCGGCGAAGTAAAATAATTACTAAAAATTGGCTACTAAAAAGGAACATCAGAGACGTTACAACACTGCTATAAAAACAAATAACGTGCTTGTTGCAGTGTTGTAAGATAGTGAAGCTTCACCTATCATTCCTCCTACAATCCCTTTCCTCTAATTCCAGCACAATGCACCGCGTGTGTAGTGCTGGTCCAAGATAAAAAAAAATTTAAGAATAAAGTTCATATTTGTGGTTTTAAAACATTAATATTGACCAGAGGAGGAAAAAGTGCTAGCAAAAGAAAAATGACAGCCAAACATTCATAATACAGGGTGGAGCCAAATTAATCACCCCGGCCACAAGTAATCACCCGATACTTTTTTATTTTAATGAAAAACTTTGGTTCAGCTTCTGATATCGGCCAAGTGGTTGCCACTAGATTTGAAGGTTATCCAAGCAGAACCAAAGTTTGTCATTAAAAAAAAAATTACAGCAAAAGAACATCGGGTGGTGACTTTTGCCCCGTTTTTTTTTTGTTTGGCCCACCTTGTATAATTTAAACTGTAAGGTAAATTTTTAGACGTTACATTTTTTTCTTTGATAATGCATGCACAGTTTGTCAATACAGCCGACACACAAGTAACGCAACAAACAGTTATAAATGCCGACACATTTACATTAAACAAATAACCCAAATTCCTCAAGTGCAATATTTCGTAATGTCTGCATTGCATATGCAATGCATATGAATTCACATTTGTTTATGTTGTTGTTGTTAGCGGCAAGCAGGTAAAATAACTTTACCCTAATCACGTTACACTGATAATTCCCAGGCTTCATAATTACAATTAATTTATTTTATATGTATAGCCAAGAATGATTAAATAAAGATTACGCCAACAAGCTAAAATAAAAATACTTTTCTGCGCATGATGGAACTCTGACGTCACTCAACATGTATTCTGATTGGCTAATAAAACTCAGCTGAAGAACTATTATGTTATTGTAAAAACAGGACAGTGGGGCAAATTCAGTTTGATAATAAACAATTTTAAAGAACTATTTTATTTTCCATTTATTTTTATTTAAATTTTTATACATATAAATAGTGAACCCAAGTGTTAATTATTTCCCTTTTTCCCCATTCCAAAATTTGTTGTTGTTATTTTACTTAAAAATAAAAATCTTTAAAGAATATTTATAGAATTTTTAGTTTGTTATTTTACTATACTTTCTCTTTCTCTTATACGTGCTTTCAACAATTTCAGAATTTAGTTTTCTAATTCTAAAATACATTCTACATCTAAAAAAAAGTTTTTTTACGTCATCACTGGCTTCAATTTCTTTTGCTTCCAACAAATGCTTTTGTAAATATCCACTTGCGAGTAATAATTTGTCGCCATTCAATTTGGAAAAAATTAAGTCACACAGTATTAGCGTGTTCATTAACGAAGTTGATGGCTTACTAAGTCCACCTTCACTTAAGTGATTAACCCATGAATAATTGCGTTCGGTTGAAGAATTACTCACAAGATCAGGATTTTCATTCTTCAGTTTGTGGCAAATATATCCGGCCAAGTTCTCTAAACCATCATATTCCATATTTTCTATTTCGCTTTGGTTAGTTTCTGTAGCCAAAACATCTGCCTGAATGTTACGGTTAACACTCTTAAGTATAGTACCTGAAGAAATCACAAAGTTTATAAAACTTTGTGTTATTTAAAATTAAGCTTTCAACTTACCCGTTAAAGAATTATCTACATCTAAATCGGGTGTATTGTCAACTTCTACATTTGCATTACTACCCAAAATGCCTTCGTTAGACCCCATTAAATATGATCGAAGTCTATATTTGAATTCTTCTCGATCAGGGTGATCGTGAAGTCCGCCTTTCGACCTAATTATTCCAAAAAAATTTTCCAGCACATCTTGATTAAACCGATACGTTAGCAAATACTCAATATTATATCGACTTTTAAGTTCAATATATAGCATTTGTAACGCTTTATTAGATTGAATGATACCTGTAGAATACATTTATGTCAAAAGAAATAAATCTGTGTCACAAATTTTTAGAGTACAATATAATTTTCAACCTTTTTGGAAAGGTAGCATAGACTTTTTGCCAATCACACGGATCTCTGACATCATTTGCGACATATTATTTAGAATGATATTTTGTTTTTCAAGTGCTAAACCATATGCGTGTAATCGGTCTCTGGTATCCTGTCTCGGTACTCTCGAATTCATAACATCGAACCAGTCATTTACCTAGTTAAGTGAAATTTCTTAAGTAGTTTAGGTATGTTCTAGAAAAATTATATTTTGTAAGTAATTACGAGTTTAAAGAGTTGACTGCACTCGCTCCAATTTTCGTTGCTCAAATATCCCAAACTGGCGGCTCGTGTTATAGATTGCGAAATTGTATGTGAAAAAAGTTTCGTGGCCAGTTTAATCTTTTGCCTTTCAGGTCCGACCACACATAAATTGTGTGGTGATATTTTACGCGTGATCTGCAAGTCATTTGATTGGAGGGATAGGAGACTTAAAATTATATCCTTTTTGACTTCTTTTTCGTTAATGATAAACCCACCATCAATGAAATGATTTCTCAAAAGTTTTATCAAATGAGGAACATCATTAAAAACAAAAATTTTGATTTCATCGAACAAAAACCTACATATATACATATGTTACGTATATTCATACAAAAAAAAAATTTGAAAAAATTATTGAGGCATATTTACATAAAACATACCATGGTTTTTCGTAATCAACTTCAAGTTCACTGAACAGTTTTCTGTTACCTCCACCTAAGTCACAAACAATGGCCACAATTGTAAAGCCACTCTGCTTCATAGTATTCAATATATTGAATAAAATACTTTTTGACATTTGGGTATCATAGTCATAATATATGGGTTGCTTCCAATTTGAAATTAAACCTTCCAGCGAATTAACAAAGGTTCTAAAAATTCTTGTTTTTGATACAAATTACTTACCTCTTAGCAAGGCCACTTGGATATAATTATCTGGTTCTAGCACTAAATCTGCTGACTTGTCATAGCAATACTTTTTTTTTGCCTTCATCTCATCAAAACTCAACACACATACTTTTTCAGTTTCTGACATTTGGTTGGCCGCAGATAGTAGTTTCATAACAGGCTCCAAAATACCTTTCGACATGTCCAATTTTTCCGACCATCTTTGCAACGTTCTCACCGATGGAAGTGGGAAATGTTTCTTCCTTATAAGTTTGTAAGCTCTGGCACTCGCTGAGTATAGGGTGATAGATTGAGCAATGTCTGTTTCGGTAAAATGTTGTCTTTTATCACCGCTTTTTAGTTTTTTTATTTGACCCTCAGTAAACAAACGCCTCAGTGCCTTCTCGAGATTTGAGTTTGGAAAGCTTAGTTTTTGAATACGACAAGATAAATTTTTTATTGTCACATCACATTGACTTTTTGCCATTTTCAGCGAACAATTCTCCTTAAGAAGTGATTCTCTAGAAACGATTTAAATAATTATTTGTTGTTTTTTTAAATACTAACATACATTTTCAATTCCAAAGTTTTAGTGTAACTTTGGAGGCCATCTTCTTCAGTGTCAGTCGGCAATTCGGCATTTACACATTTTACTTTTAAACTTTTTTGATTATTTACTTGTTTTTTTGTTTCATCTTCTTCAGTGCCATAAGCAGTTTTCTTTTCACTATCAATAATAGTATTTTCTAAGGACGGAACTGTATTGGGTTTTAATTTCTTAGTACTTCGTTTACTAAATCCTATAACGGACTTAAAGAATTGATTATGTGGTAACTTACCCATTTCATATAATAAATTTCTTTCAAAATCCTCTTGCTTAAAATGTAAAGCACAAATTTTTTCTTTTTCAGCATTTACAGGCTTTACACGCTTGCAAAATTTCACCCATAACTTCCTTTGAGCTTCATCTCTTGGAAAACTATATAATAACACAGCTTTATGAAAACAAAAAAATTTTGATAGCAATATTACATTGTAACACAATTAATTTCTCACTTGTTTTTTTGCTGTTACTTTGTTTGCAATTGCCCACTGCGCATTTCATGCTTGCTCTTTTTGTTCTCTTTTCACTTCTATTTGTGTTTTTTGTTTACAGCTTATGAGCTTTATAAAGCAAGTTTTTTACACTTATTTATTATTTAATAATTATTTAAATATATTTATTATAAAATATAGCACAATTTATTATAAAATTCAACACAAAACTTTAACTTTGATAAAATTGATTTCATTTGCTTGTTTGAGATCTCTCTGAGTAAATTGTGTGAAGAGTTGCCAAATGTAGTATAAAATATAAATTTTGTACGAGAAAGTATTAGTTTTGCATATAATAAACATTTGGCAATCTCTTCGAGGGGATGCAAACGTCATCAAACGGTAAATCATGCGCAAGGCGTAATCTTTATTTAATCATTCTTGTGTATAGCTATAAGAAAACTTAGGCATAAGAATTTGAGTGCATTATGAAATGTCACTCAAATTATAAATCTAGAATCTACTCATAAGTTAGTATATAAGTAGAGTTAATTTTAAAATTGTCAACATTAATCATTAACAAGACTTAGCGAACTTCAATAGGAGCTCTAAGTCAAATTTAATAAATATTTAAGTGAGCTTCTTTTACGGAGCTCACAAAAAACCTAAAACAAATCTATTCTTTTATTGGTTCCACTACATGGCGATCCTGCCATACATCCACTACATGGCGATCCTGCCCTACATCCACTACATGGCGATCCTGCCACTGATCCTGGGGATGAGTGTTCAGAACTAAGCACCACTCTGAGACAGAAGTGGCAAAATTTAAATTTGTCCTGACGGACCAGCCACAACGATCCGTCAGTTGCGAGAAGGAAGGTATCACCTGGCCAAGAGGTGACATGGTGGAGCCAGGACCTCAATCATTAACCAAGAAGGCGCCAACATCAGAATTAGGCACCAACATCAGAATGAGGCACCAACGGCAAAAACAACAACAGCAAACCAGCAAATACTGCTAGATAGTAAGCAAACCAAAAAAAAATTTTTTAACTTAGCTTATAACGATGTGTGTTTCAGCCGCACTGGTAGGGCCTATAAGCGAAATCATCGCTCGAGGCAAAATTTAATTTATATATAAGTGATTAATTAAAAAAAAAAAAAAGAGAAATTTTTTTTAATAATAAAATTGTTGTACTTAAATAAGAGAATATTATTTTGCTCAATCCGTTTATATTGTGACATTTACCTGATGAATAGGAAAAGAGGAACAATTAGGGCTAAGAACCCAATAGATTTGTAATATATATAATATAGGAAAGGAAAGGAGGAAGAACATTTTTTTTTATTTTTTCACTGATGAAAAAAAATCATTCAGTTCAGGACTAGCTTTAAAAATATAGGAAAAAGTAGAGAAAAAAAATTTTATTTGATGGAGAATTTTAATGGAATGGGACAGTATATTGAGTAAAGTTAGAGCGGTGAAAGAGAATTTTGACCGTTCATACAAATGCTTGAACCTTGATAGACCTGCTAAAGAGGAAACTGTTACACACCATTTCCAAAACCTTTTATGCGCGGTTGGAAGACATTAGAAAAATTTTTTGCAGTCATTACAGCAGACTAGCAGTAGCTCACCAAATAGCAGCCGAAGCGTTCTTTCTGGACTTAAAAACCAGAATCTCCAAGTTAGCTCTTAAAAAAACTATAGGGATAAAATTACCCAACTCAATGCACGACTGTGAACCTAGTGAGATAATCACATCATCAACCAACGCCACAATGGCCCAATTCACAGTACAATTCCTAAATACAGCCTCAAAGCTGATTCCAGACTTTGATGGAAAATCTGAAAATTTACGCTCCTTCATAGATTCATTGAACCTTGTAGATTCAATTAAGGAAAATCACGAATTAACTGCAATATCGTTAATAAAGACAAAATTAAAGGGAAATGCCAGGAATCTAATAGAAAACGAACAAACTATACAGGCAGTAATCAGCAAATTAAAAAGCAGCGTGAAAGGAGAATCAGTAGAAGTGTTAATTACCAAAATAATGAATATAAAGGCGAACATTTATTGTAGCGAGATAGAAAACCTCGCTAAATCTCTAGAAAATGCTTATATATCAGATGGTTTACCATGTGAAGTAGTCGGAAAACTCCGACACTCCCCTAAGACAAATTCATTAGAATTTAAAATATATCACTTAAACCTCAACTTATGTTCTTTTATAAAGATCCGAATCAACAATAGCGCAGACACACTTACACTACTAGTAGATACAGGTGCAGATATCTCATTGATAAAATCAAAATTTTTTAAAACACAACAAATACACACCAATAGAACAACAACACTAAGTGGAATAGGACAAGGTGAAATCAAATCAATCGGAAGTACATTTTTCGATTTGAAATTTAACAAATTTTTAATACCACATACCTTCCAAGTGGCAAATAATGATTTCCCGATACCTTGTGGCGGAATCATCGGTCTGGACTTCATCAAAAAGTACAATTGTGTACTGAATTTCAATGATAATGATTACTGGCTTATTTTGAGACCATTTAATATACCAAATACCATTAGAATACCAATTACGAGACACAGTAATGAAATCACTTTACCCCCACGATGTGAAGTAGTCCGCCAAATAACATTAAATAACTGTAATGATGAGGTATTCATTCCAAATCAGGAACTTGAACAAGGTGTATTTATACCCAACACATTAGTGAAAGCTAGCAGAGCCTTTATTCGTATCATGAACACCAACGACACGATCGTTACGATAAAAGCAAATAACATAAAAACAGAATGTATCTCTGATTATAATATAATTAAGACTCTTAACAAAAACAAAAGTACACACAGGAAATCAGAAATATTAGAAATTTTAAGAAATAATTTCCCTGTACAATTTGAAGGTACACTAACAAAACTATGTACTGAGTACAGTGATATTTTCGGTTTAGAGCCAGAAACAGTAACCACAAACAATTTCTATGAACAAAAGTTGAGAGTAAAAGATACAGAACCGGTATACATTAAAAATTACCGCATACCATATACACACAAGCAGGAGATTGATAACCAAGTGAAAAAAATTAATCAATGATAAAATCATTGAACCATCATATTCTGACTACAACAGTCCAATATTGCTAGTACCAAAGAAATCACTACCTAATTCAGATGATAAAAGATGGAGATTGATCATAGATTACAGACAATTAAACAAAAAACTGATTGCGGATAAATTCCCATTACCTAGGATCGATGATATCTTAGACCAACTTGGTAGAGCGAAATATTTTTCTTGTTTAGATCTGATGTCAGGTTTTCACCAGATTAACTTGGAAAAAAACTCCAGAGATCTGACATCATTTTCTACAAATAATGGTTCGTATAGGTTTACAAGATTACCATATTGTTTGAAAATAGCACCCAATTCCTTCCAAAGAATGATGACACTGGCATTTTGTGGTTTAAAACCAAATCAAACATTTCTATGTATATATGGATGACTTAGTTGTATTGGGATGTTCGGAAGGGCATATGCTTTCGAATTTACGAGACGTATTTCAGCTATGTCGTAAACACAATCTTAAACTACACCCTGGAAAATGCACATTCTTTATGAGAGAAGTAACATATCTTGGCCACAAGTGCACTGATAAAGGCATATTACCAGACGATACTAAATACTCAGTAATCGAGAAATATCCTACACCTACCGATGCTGATGGTGCGAAAAGATTTGTAGCCTTTTGTAATTACTATCGAAGATTTATAAAAAACTTCTCTGAATATTCCAGACATTTGACAAAATTATCAAAAAAGAGTGTACCATTTGAATGGACAAAAGATTGTAATATTGCATTTAAATACTTAAAGAAAGCATTAATGAGTCCAACTTTACTTCAATATCCCGATTTTACAAAATAATTTTGTATAACAACAGATGCAAGTAAACATGCCTGTGGAGCAGTTTTAACGCAAGAACACGAAGGAAAACAACAACCAGTTACATACGCATCAAAAACATTTACCAAAGGCGAAGGCAATAAATCCACCATAGAACAGGAGCTAACAGCCATACATTGGGCTATTACACATTTCAGACCATACATCTATGGAAAACATTTCTTAGTACGAACTGATCATAGACCTCTATCCTATTTGTTTTCTATGAGGAATCCAAGCTCGAAATTAACTAGAATGCGACTCGATCTAGAAGAATATGATTTCACGGTTGAATACCTTAGGGGAAAAGATAACTATGTCGCCGACGCACTCTCACGAATAACAATAACAGATTTAAAAGAGATGAATCAAAGAATCTCAACAGTATTGAAAGTCACGACAAGATCAATGACTTAGGGAGAAAAAAGTAGTAATAAAATAGATAATCCGCAGAGAAAAAATAAAGAAAATAATAAGCCCAATATCTTTGTACCGTTAATTAATACTGACGTCAGAAAATATAGCAAATTGAAGATTTCTCCCACGGGATGTTACATAAAACGTGGAAAATCAACAATTGCGCGGTTACAAACTAAAGATTTGTTTACTAAAGGGAATTTTGACTTAGGACAATTTTTCCCTAGGCTCGAAATAGTGGCCGGTAAACTGAATATTAATAAATTACAAGTGGCACCAAGTGAGAAAATTTTCGAATTTGTCTCGATTCAAGAATTTAAAAATATGGGCAATAAGATATTAAATAAAATAAAAGTAGCGCTACTGAATAAGGTGACCCACATTGATTATAAGAATGCTAAGGCATTTCTGAATATAATAAAGGAATATCATGATGACCCTATAAAAGGAGGTCATTGCGGAATCTACAGAACATCAGAAAAAATTAAAAGATACTACTACTGGAAAAATATGTCAAAGGATATATCAAAATATGTAAAGGCATGCCATAAATGCCAAACAACTAAAATCACTAAACATTCGAAGAGTCCAATGACTATCACACCAACACCAGCGAAACCGTTCGATACAGTGTCCGTGGATACAATAGGACCATTTCCAAGATCAATACATGGAAATGAATATGCATTCGCCATAATATGTGACTTAACCAAATATTTAGTGACTATACCAATACCAGACAAAACCGCCAAAATGGTAGCCAAAGCCATATTTGAAAACTTTATACTTATCTATGGGCCGATGAAGACGTTCATTTCGGACATGGAAACAGAATATAAAAATTCAATACTAATGGAAATATGCAAACACATGAGAATTGAAAAGCTGACTTCAACAGCGTATCATCATCAAACACTGTGCACAGTGGAAAGGAGTCATAGAACATTTAATGAATACGTACGGTCATATATATCAGTGGACAAAGTTGATTGGGATGAATGGTAAAAGTACTTTACTTACTTTTTTAATACAACTCCTTCAACTGTACATGATTATTGTCCGTATGAATTAGTTTTTGCAAGACTTCCTCATAAATTTGAAGAATTAGGAAATATAGATAGAATTACGCCATTATACAATATAGATGATTACTCAAAGGAATCAAAATTTAGATTAGAAGTAGCATATAAGAGAGCTCAACAATTATTAGATAGAAATAAAATTAGGCAAAAGTTAGATTACGATAGAAATGTAAGAGAACATAATTTTAAAATAGGATATTTAGTTTTACTTAGGCATGAATCAGGTCACAAAATAGAACCACAATATAAAGGACCTTATAAGATTCAAAATATAGACTTAAGAAATAATGTAACAATAGTGGATAAGGAAACTAATGTAAAACAAATAGTACATAAAAATAAATAAAATAAACTTAAGTTATACAATACATAATAAGCCTTTAGTATATGTATTCCGGAATATTTTAAGAAATTAAAACAATAATATACAATAATTTAAAAAAAAAAAAAAAAAAAAAAATTATATTTACTAAGAATACGTTAAACAAAAAATAAGATTTTAAAAAGTAGGAAATAAATTTATATTTACGCAAAAAAAAAATATACATTTTAAGCACAAAAAAAAAATTAAATATATATTTATAATACTTTAAAGATTGTAAAAGGGAATTTTTGGAAAACATAAGAATGTCCATAAAACACAAGTTATATGAACATTCTTGTAAAAAGTGGAGGTGTAGCATGCACAGTTTGTCAATACAGCCGACACACACGTAACGCAACAAAGAGTTATAAATGCCGACACATTTACATTAAACAAAGGGGTGTCAAATAACCCAAATTCCTCAAGTGCAATATTTCGTAATGTCTGCATTGCATATGCAATGCATATGAATTCACATTTGTTTATGTTGTTGTTGTTAGCGGCAAGCAGGTAAAATAACTTTACCCTAATCACGTTACACTGATAATTCCCAGGCTTCATAATTACAATTAATTTATTTTATATGTATAGCTATAAGAAAACTTAGGCATAACAATTTGAGTGCATTATGAAATGTCACTCAAATTATAAATCTAGAATCTACTCATAAGTTAGTATATAAGTAGAGTTAATTTTAAAATTGTCAACATTAATCATTAACAAGACTTAGCGAGCTTCAATAGGAGCTCTAAGTCAAATTTAATAAATATTTAAGTGAGCTTTTTTTACGGAGCTCACAAAAAACCTAAAACAAATATATTCTTTTATTGGTTCCACTACATGGCGATCCTGCCATACATCCACTACATGGCGATCCTGCCCTACATCCACTACAATTGAATACCAAATACTTATATACAAGAAGAAATAATATATAGGAGACGTTGAACAAAAAAAGAGAAGATGTGTGAATATACAGGGTATTATATACAAGATGAAAATATATATATTTGAGACGTAAAATATAAAGAAAAAAACAAAAAGTGCTTAAATAGAAATACAGAAGAAATAATATATATGAGATGTTGAAGTAAGAAAAAAAAAGAAAAAATGAGAGATGTATATACAGATGAAATTTATACTTGAGACGTAAAATATAAAGAGGAAGAAAAAGAGGTTTAAATAGAAATACACATGCGGATGTTTTTGTGTTAATTTTTGTGCTAACTGTATCATTTTGAAAATAAAGTAGAAGAATGGAAAAAGAAACAAATTTTATTTTACCGATATTAATTGTATTAATAACACTAATTATTTAAGATATTAATTGTACTGAAATAAATGAAGATTCAATTTGATTACTTGGATTATATTATAGTATATCTGTACTATAATACAATATTTATCACTATATAACATTTATAATTTTATATATTATATTCTTAATATTTTGTAATACCTAATAAGTATTTATAATATTTTATTTTGATATAATGTTGTGAGCCGTTGGTAAGGAAATGGACCGCGACGAGGTTTTGAAGTTGACGTTAGATGGCTTGAGGACTAAATTGAGGGAGTTAGTACAACCGGGAACAAGGACGATTTAAGGGAAAGACTTCTGACAGATTTTAGATTGGAAAGGGTGGTTGATGATAATACCGAAAAGCCTCTTCGGTAGTTGCCGGTGCAGTTGCGACGATACCTTATAATAGTGCATTTACGTTGAGGGACGTACAGGCCTCTGTCTCAACATTTTCAGGTGATGGATTGCCAGAAATTGGGCAATAGATAGCGGATTTCGAAGACTGTTCGTATGCCGTACAATGGAACGATCTCCAGAAATTCATATGCATATTCCAAACAATTATTAACGGGTTCAGATAAGGCTTTTTCCAGAAGTGAATCTAAAATTAAAGATTGGGGCTCCCTGAGACTGAAGTTGGTAAGGGAATTTGGTAAGAAACTATCGTCATTGGAAATTCATAGATTCTGAAAACCCGTAAAAAAAAGTCCACTAAATCTTTACGTGAGTAGCTTTATGCCCTTAAGGAAATTGGTAACCCCATCAGACTGGACGACGAGAGTCTCATAGAATATTTTGTTGTATGAAGCTAGGACTTTGGATGATTTAAAGGAAAAAATCTGTGTATACGAGAAAATCTGCTCATCGTCGTCGTCAAACACGAAATTTTTACGTGGAACGCGTCAGAATCAAAAAAGGTGCGAAGATGTTTCAAATGTGGTGATAAAGGACATCTCTCCAGTGTGTGTACGAGCAGTGACGTAAAATGTTTTAAGTGTCAAGGTTTTGGACACAAATCCTTTGAATGCGAGACGAAAATTAAGAAAGAGAAGAACAGGGCGGGTTCTGGAGCAGTTGAACGTGGAAGAAACGGAAAAGTGCACAAGGTGTCAAATGATATTTTACTTCCGTCAAGAAGGATATTTAAGGACTTGACCATGTTAGGTAAAACTATTGAAGCTTTTGTGGATACCGGCAGTGACGTCTGTGCTATTCCTTACGACACATTATTTATTTTAGATGACGTGTAATTGGAACCTACAACGAGAACTTTGACGGGCATAGGAGGTAAAAAAATCACTACGATGGGGAGTTTTACGGTACAGGCCAATATGGACGATATAGAATTAACAGTGACGTTCCATGTCTGAAGAGAAAACGATATCCTCTATTCGGTTGTACTGGGTAATCATATTTTCGATCAGGTGGATATGATTGTTGATTCCAATGGCGGAAAGTTTCAGTATGGAAACAAACAAGAGGACAATATGAAAAATTTCGATTCTGACGGTGCGGGCATAATAGCAAAATTACAATCTGAGTTTGGATATATTGTCCATACCTTTTCATTTAAAGATGAGCACGAACAATAGCTGAATGTTGAATATTTGCCAAACAATTTAAGAGTAAGTTTGAGAAACATTATTGGCGGATACGAACCTCGAAAACCAACAAGTGAGGGACTGGCTCAGTGAGGGTATTATGAAGCCGAGGCATTCAGAGTACGCTGCACCAGTGATTTTAGTAGGCAAGAAGGATGGAACCAAACGTCTCTATTGCGACTACTGCAAACTGAATGAAAAAACAGTGTGGGATAGCTTTCCCATGGTGGTTCTCGATGATGTCATCCAACGTTTGCAGAGTGCCAAGTTGTTTACGACACTTGACTTGAAAAATGGACTTGTTCCCATGGAACCATATAAATATACTGCGTTTGTGACACATAATGGTCTTTATGAAGTTTTATTGGTTCCGTTTGGTATAACAAATTCCACGGCTGTTTTTTGCAGATATATTACTTAAAGTTTTAGGGAACTGGTGAATGACGGAACTGTAATACTTTACATGGACGACTTGGTGATCCCCTCGAAGGATGTAGGGGAGGGCATAGTGAAGTTACAGGAAGTATTAGAAGTTGCAGAGACAAACGGATTGAAAATAAAATGGAGTAAGTGTCAAATTTTGCAGACGAAAATGGATTTTTTGAGCGAATTCAACAATAAAACCATCGGTGTCTAAATGGTAAGGCCATTCAGAGATTCTTGGGTTTAACATCTTATTTCAGACGATTCATTCCGCAGTACGCCAAACCTTTGTCGGAATTGCTGCGGATGGATGCAAAGTTCAAAATGGGCGATTAAGAATTGCTGGTTACCGCACCAGTGCTGAAATCGTTCAATCCCGGAGCTGTGCTGTTGCAACGTGACAGTGAAGATTCCCAGTTGCATCCCATCGAGTACATGAGTCGAAAGATGACATGGGCCGAACAGAAATACCATTCCTATGAGTTGGAGGTGAAAGCGGTGATAGAGGCCTAGGGTTGAAAATTAAAGTGGTAACGGACTGTAACGCATTCACGCAATGATGCGTAAACAAGATGTTCCACCCAGAGTATCGAGATGGGCGTTATTTTTTTTTTGTTTTATCTGGGACCAGTACTCAGAAGCATTGTGCTGGAACTATAGTAAAGGGATAGTAGGAGAAACGACAGGAGGTGAAGCTTAATTAATTATTTTACAGCTCTGCTTTTTGCACGTTCTTTGTTTATAGCAGTGTTGAAGCTTCGGTTTAGTAGCCATTTTCATTATTATTTTACTTCGCCGGTGCTACACAATACCCACGAAGAAGGGCGTTCTGATGTGATTGCGGATTTATATCAGATGCAGCCGGTATTGTTCAGTGACTAGTGACTATGCCTTCGCCACTGAAACCTTCCGACAACAACTGACACAGAAGACACACTAATGCACATCAGAAAAATACGAGATGTTTTTTTTTTACAATTTTTAGTCTGAAACTGGGGTGAAACCCAGGTCTGTTTTGATTTTGTAGTCAACGTGCAGACTACTTCAGACATCGCCACAAGGATTTGATTACGAGATTGAACATAGATGGGGTTGGAAGATGAAACATGTCGACGCTCCGAGTCGTGTTTCATGTTTAGTCATGGAAGATTCCTTAAGACAGCGTATCAAGGACGCGACGAATGGATAAAAGCGGTCCGACAAATTTTGTCGAACGGTAACTATGGTGACTATTATATCAAACACGATATTCTTCATAAAACTCCCGATAAGGAGCAAATTGTTGTGCCGGAGCATATGGAAAGAGAAGTTATTAGTATTGCACATCTTCAGGGACAATTTGCATCCCGTAAAACGGAAGATCTGGTAGAGAAATCATTTTTTATACCTGGGTTGGGCGCCAAAGTTAATGAGGTTGTCAAAAGCTGCATAGAGTGTATCGTTGCCGGGGCAAAAGGTGGACGAAAAGGGGATTTGTTGAATCCGATAGACAAATCGGACCGACCATTTATTATCTCCCATGTGGACCATGTGGGTCCCATGGAAGCTACCCTCAAAAGATACAATCATATTTTGGTTGTGGTAGATAGCTTCTCCAAATTTGTGTGGCTATACCCAACGCAAAGTACATGAGCCAACGAGGTGGTAGATCGGCTTAGTAAACAGGTAGTAGTGTTCGGAAATCCGGCTTACGGATAGATCCACGGCATTTACCGCGAATGCATTTAAAGAATATTGTGAAGCTGAACACATACAACATGTTTTGATTGCCAGAGGAGTGCCGTGAGGTAATGGCCAGGTGAAACGTAAGCATCGCATTTTAATCCCTAAATTGACGAAACTGTGTGTAGAGAAACTAGCGAATTGGTATAAATATGTAGACCTTGTCCAGAGGACTATGAATAATTCAGTGTCAAGGAGCACGGGTGCCCCGTTTAAGCTAATGACACGGATGGATATGAGAGTTCCAGAAGACCCATATATAGCAAGTTTACTTGAAGAGTTGAATATTGGAAAAAATCAAGGAAGAAGCCCGAGATACCATCTTACGTGTACAAATGGAAAACAGAAGAAATTTTGATAAGACAACTGTTCCAGACACGGACCATTAGGTCAGCGAACTAGTGGCGATAAAGCGTGTCCAATATGGTACTCGTTTGAAGTTGAAGCCGAAGTTCCACTGTGCCAGTTGTAGGGCGAGAGAACATCATGATGCAGATGAAGTAACGGACATCGACATTCTTTGGCTATGTACTGACGTAGACAGCGATGAGGGAGAAGAGACCATGACAAACAGAGTACACGAGAACGAAAGTTAGTTATTAAGGGACAGTCTTCAAACTACCATGGCAGAGTTAAATCAATTAATTCTAAAGAATAAATATAAATCCTACATATATTTAAATGATAATTTAATACTAAAATATAAAATGTAAATCCTACATACATATGTATGTATATTATATGATAATTTAATACTTAAAAAATAAAGATAAATCCTACATACGTTCGCCTTACCTTTGCCTTCACACTATTCACTTCACTTTATTTAAATTTATTCTTTTTTCTGCTTTCAAATCAAATCTAAATCAAATTGATTTCAGCATACCTTTCTTTCCTTCGTTTATTAAAATACTATTATACTATATTTTATACAAAATATGTTATTTAAGTCAAAGTCTAATTCTAATTCTACAAAATATTTTATTAATATTATTTTTCTAATTTTAACATTTGACACAAAGCTTACATAGTTATTTATTTGTTTTATTAATATTAAAATACATAACATTTTCTTCTTTTTATTTAAAGTTTGTTGTTATAACAATGATAAGTACGTAATATGAATATGTGTTAATTTACACATGTATTAACATTTTTTTTAAATTTTATAATAATTATTAAATCTTTCGTTGCTTTATTCAATTCGATCTTCGAAGTGGCAAAGAATCATTTAAAGCTTGTTGTCTATTAACCACTTGCAATTTACTACAGTTTAATGTTTTATTACCATTATTACACTATATCACTTTAAGTACACTAAAGTATAAAGTATAAAGTTTGTCATCCGTGTGAAACTTTTTTAATATTCGTCTCAGAAGAAAAATTTATATATTTTCAGAAAGGTTATGAATAGAGAAGTTTTTAGAGCCATGTCCGTCTGTCTGTGTTTGTGTCCGTTGTTATGCCGATTTTGGCCAAATTAATCATCTCATAAAGTTCGTTTTGTGTCAAATCGGTTGAATAATTTCCGAGCTACAGCCGAAAATCCACGACAACCTCGTTTTTTTAATTGAAATTGTCCATAACTTCGAAACGGTTGGAGCGATTGTAATGAAATTTAGTCCGTGTATGTAACTTTAAATACTGATTGGACCCGCTAAGTAACTCCAGATATGTTCAAAATATGCAAAAAAACCAAAAAGCACGCGATTTCCTTATGAAATATGCATTATATATTATGAAATAGACTAATAGAACAACATTTAAATTAAAACATACTTCTCACTTACATACACATATGATGATTCGAACCACCATCAAACTTTACCAAAACGCCATCCATATACTCAGTCACCTCTCCATCAAGATCGCTGAGTTTATTATAATTTATCTAGACTAAATGATACCACAATTTTCCCACTAAAACTATCAAATACACTAACCCAGGTCGTTACACGAAATTTTACTATATATGTATACGGGGTCTGTTGAAACAAATACATTCTTAGCACTCATAAACTCATGGTGCCAGTTTTTATAAACTATTTTTTAGAAGCCAATCCTCCTCATTCTTTTTTGCTGTTTTTATAAATATGTACATTCATGTGAAAGAGTAGCATTGCTTTTTGAGCATTTCAATATGCAAAAAAAAAATCTAATTTTGACGAACAGTGTTGCCACGAAATAATGTTGGGATAGAGGACATATTTATGATTATCCGATTTTTATTTATATATATTTAAAATTTTACATGTAAAGAAAAAACAAAAAACTGAGACAAGTTGAATTGAATTGATTGGTATAATTTTTAAAATATGTAGTAGGAAAGACTTAATTCGTTCTTCGCTACAACAAAAAAAATTTATAATAAATAATTTTATTTTTACAATTTCTGTTAAAAAACATTTTACAAAATTTCAAAAAAGGTCGAATGTTTTCTTACTTCTTACGCCTATGTGTGACTGTGTTTTGGCCATTAACGCACACTAACACAAATATTGCCGCGGATATTAATGCGTGTCGCATCGGCTTAACGAAAGAAAATATTAAATATAACGTGCAAATGCTGAAATGGCTACAATGACGGGTTATGTATGCGAGTCAATAAATATGCCAAACTTTCAAATTACAGAATTGTCTGCTGCTTTATGAATTATTATTCAATTTAAATGCTTAAACTTTTATTTTTTTGGATGTAAAAAATGTATAATAACTGATTTTTCATGGAAATTTATTTATTAATCCTTTAATGAATAAAATAAATTAAAATATAAATAAATTTTAATGAATTCGGCAGTAAAAATTTGTTGCATTAAAGAAGAAAGCCCCAAATAAAATCGAAAAAGCGTTTTTGCATAATTTTTACCAGAAACAAATAATCGTCTCAAATTTGTACGACGAAAAAAAGTTACTTACGCCGTACGTTTTTTGCTACCTTCTTTGCTGTAAAGCTACCAAAAACTAATATTTTGATGCATTTGTGGCTTACACTATTCTTGCGTAATCAGATCTTTCAAACAGAGCCTTACACCATTTTGTGCTGTAAGTATTTGATACATTTAAATGAAGTACTCAAATATTACTTATATTTTATGGAAGTAGAAGATTCCGCAAATAGTTTATTTTTACTAAATAAAGCAAATCTGTCTGAAGAATAAGAAAAATTCTTATTGTGAAAAAATCATGTTTATAAATAATCACAATATTTCTTATTTTATTAATTTCTTCTCTCTCCTGTAAAGGTATAAAATTTAAAGATTTGCCCTTTTGCATTTCACTAATAAAAACGCGCATACAACATTGTTCCCCTTTTACCATAATCAGTGCTAGATTTAACATGGCCTTTCGTAAATTGTAAAAAGAATTCTAATTAGGTATCAATTTATCTCATCATTATTTTCCGGCAACACTGTTCTTCAAAATGAGATTTTTTTTGGTTTATTAAGAAGAAAACAAAATAAACCATTTTAAAGCAATGCTACACGATCAATGCTCAGCTTCAAGATTTGTCATTGTGTACGCACATATTGTGCTGGCCATTGATCGTGTAGCATTCGCTTAATACAGAAATGCTGAAAAATATTTAGCGACCCAATAAATGAAATAATTTTACAGTGACGGTTAAAGAAATCGACAGTATTTCATTAAAATTAAATCACAGCATAATTTTGGTTTTAAAAAATTTATAATAATGAAGTTCGCACTGAACTGGGCATTTGTTTGTTTTGCAAAATAGTAACAATTTTAAAAATGTGACTAAAAAAATTTAATTTTTTCAAAATTTTAAGCACATAATGTATTAAAAATTTTCCGATTTTACATAATTTATATAATAATAATAAAAGAAATAGCATGCAGTGTAAACTGTGCCAATGTTTGCAAATTTGAATTAAACATTTTATCAACGAAAAATCAAGTTCTACATTTATGTTTATGGCAGTTTCATAAAAAGAAATATTATTTTCTACACTGATGTTTTTCGCTCTTTCATGATGCGCCATTAAAAAGCAAAAAAAAATTGTGGTGTGGCTTCTGAACTATTGTTTGGTGAAACTTACATATCATCATATAAAACGTAAAACCAAAGACTATAAATATATAAAGATATTGCACGTAGAACATTGAATAAAAACAAAAATTGTTTGCGTTTATTGATGCTGAGGGGGGAAGTAGCAAGAGAGTCTTTGAGCAAGAGAAGAGAACACAAAAATTTTAGGCTTACATACATATGTACGTACATAAGTATGTATGTAGTAATAAGCATTGGTTTTGTCAAGTTTATTTTGTTGTTGTTTTTGAAACATTTTTGTTTTTTTTAACTCTACTAGAAATTTTTTTTCCACAGAAATTATGGTTTTTTTTGTTGTTTACACATATAAATGATGCTTATTGAGAAATGTGTTTGTGTGTGTTATATTTCTTGTCCAAAGCACATTCAATAACAATATTAACAACTAAAAGCAGTTTCTTGTTTTCATATAAATCATGTGCAAATAAACAGTGCAAAGCCAATGCGACCGATTTCTATGGCTGTAGGGTAAAATTAAATTTTTTGTTATTGTACTATTGCATTTATGTTGATTCGCACCGAACTATGTATACTCATTTGTTTTATTAAATATTTTATTTTAGAATTTTCAATTGTATAGTTAGAATATCTATGTATATGCATAAATCAAATAAAACGTGAGCGTACCTGAGTTCGAAAACAATACAATTTATTATTTTGTTTACAAAACTATTATAAAATGTATTAAAATCTTTTTAATAAGTGATAACTAGCACAAGAAATGTAATTATTTTTGGTGATTGGTACATATTTAATAATTTTCTGAATTGAGCATATGTTTTATTGTTTGAAAATTTTAAGTTTTTCTGCGTTTTTTATGTTTTTTATTTCTTTGGATTCAGAAAAAATTTTTTCGAAAAGTTTTATATGAATCTTACATACTGCAAAAAATAAGTCTGATGGAGCACACAAACTTCCAAAATCTGAATTTTTATCGTAATTTTTTGCATGTACAAACATTTCTGATGGATATGACAAGATTTGCGCGGGTTTTATTATATCCATACGGCAGCGAGCACAAGATATCCGTTGAGCTATGTAACCAACGAAATAGCGGCTTGATGTTAAGTCTATTGGAATGTTTTCAGAGTTAAAACAATCAGCATCTTCATTAAAATAATCTTCATTTTCGGCTAATATATTTGTAACATCTACATCAGGAATGTGAGTACTTTCTGATGTACTGCCACTTCTTTGAGTATCCTCTAAAATTGTTTGAAACTCGATAGGTAAAAATATCGCATCGTCTTTAGCACAATTCGATGAGGTACTAAATTAAGTTATTTTTAGAGATGACAGTTTAGCTATTGCGACATTTAAATCATAAACCGAAGGATTTTTGCAGTGCCCGCCCTTGGCACGTATATATGAAAATAAGTTTTCCAACGGATCTTGATTGAAATGGCTTGTTAAAATGCAGATCAAATTTGAGTTTTTTTCTATTTCAAATTCAAAATAAAATGCCTATATTTCAAGTTATACACTGTTAACATATCTGCGCAAAATTTCATTTAAATCGGTCCAGTAGTTTCGGAGATTAGCGAGAACAAACGTCGTGACACGTTATTTTTATATAGATATACAGTGACCAAAAAAACTATTCGACATTGCAATTATTTTCTTAAATTTCATTGAAAATGCTAGTATCCTTTTGTTTTTTATATGTATAAACGTGAGATCACATTGTGCTATATGTATTTAATAATTTATGGTCCTAAAAATAATAAAAATTGCACATTTTTTAACTCATCTATCTGTTTGAACGAAAAAACAAAAATTGCAAAGCAAAAAAAGTATTCGACTGGCATTGTTTTTCCCTTATTCTGATTGTGTATTTCTCATTACTTCATGTCATTGTTGGTAAAAATATCTCTATGTTTCTTGTTTATCATTTACAAGAACTTTTTTCTTATTTCTGTGCAATTGATCGCGATGATGGGACGTAAAGGGAAAGAAACTTCTGTTGATGTAAGAAATTTAATAATACATCATTTTAAATTAGGAAAAACGGAAAAGACTATATCAGAAATCGTTTAAAGGTCAAGAACTACTGTATATTACAATATAAAAAAGTACAAATCAAGTAAAACTGTGATAAACAAGGTAAGGATTGGGCGACCTTGCAAACTTACAGATTCAGATGAACGGCGAATCGTGCGTGAAGTAAGAAAAAATCCAAAAATTACTGCTAACACTTTAGCTAAAAACACTGAGGAACACTTAGGTATATCCGTTACATCTCAAACAATAAGAAACGTCTTAAAAAAGCACGATTTCCATGCACGATCAGCCAGGAAGAAGTCACACATTACTAAGAAAAATAGAAAGTTGAGATTAGATTTTGCGAAAGAGCATGTAAATAAGCCAATGGAGTTCTGGATGGATTTTATTTTTGCTGACGAAAGTAAATATAACCTTTTTCGATGTGATGGAAAACTTCTGGTACATTGCAAGGCCTAACACAGAATTGGATAAAACGAATATGGTACCAACTGTTAAACATGGTGGCGGTGGTGTTATGGTATGGGGATGTATGGCGGCATCAGGCGTGGGTAATATTGGGTTTATTGATGGGATTATGGATCACCGAAAGTACATTGACCTCCTAAAGCAAAATTTGAGGTCAAGTGCTGAAAAATTGGATCTGGCAAATAGATTTCAATTTTATCAAGATAATGATCCCAAACATTGTGCCACTAATACAAAGCTTTGGCTTTTATATAACTGTCCAAAATTAATAAAAAAACGCCGCCACAGCCCCAGACCTTAACCCTATTGAACATCTTTGGGGTCACCTTGAAAAAAAAATCAGAAAACGTGAATTTAGGAACAAACACCAGATTAAAGTTCTCCTGCAGGAGGAATGGAGCCAAATTGATCCAGAATAGACCAAAACGTTGGTAAAATCTATGACAGATCGTTTAAAAGAGGTTATACGTAGGCAAGGAAAAGCAACTCGCTACTGAAGTAGAAATAAGCTTGTATTTCAATTCATGTATTTTAAAAATGGTACCAATGTCGAATACTTTTTTTGCTTGTTTTTTGTTATTAATATTTTAATTCTTCTTAATACTTTTTTTTAACCTTTTTTATTATTTTAACAATCTATTTTTTCAAGCTTTAAGGTTTTTCCTTTTTTCTTCTTATTTATTCTCGATATTTCGTTAACCTTCGGTTAACATCTTCAGGAAGTTTTTTATTTAAATAAAAATTTAAATTTTAAAATTTTAACGAAATATCGAGAATAAATAAGAAGAAAAAAGGAAAAACCTTAAAGCTTGAAAAAATAGATTGTTAAATTAATATTTTAATTCATGTGTTTTCTGCTTTTTTTACTTTAAGATCTCATTTTTTTTTCTGAATATAACTTTGTGTTCCTTAATAAAGACTTTTATAAGTTTATTATGTTAAAAACAACATTACATATTTTTTTCTTGATAAATATATAAAGTTTACGGCCTATGTCGAATAGTTTTTTTGGCCACCGTACATAGTTATATAAATTTCCAATTTTAAATAATATTAAATTCGGTGCGAATCGATGTTCTTGCAATAGTACAACAATAAAATACATATATTTGCCAATCAAATAAGAATCAGCGACATTAGCTTTACGTATCTTATGTCCACATATATTGTGCGAACACAAAACGAGCCTTTGCTGTTTTTGTTTGTTTATATGGATTCTTTCGTTTGTTTATTAAATGTACACACATGCACAGATACTTGAGAATGCAAAGACACAAACGTATGAACACATGTATACATATGTAAATGAATAGTAGAGACATGAGAATAATAAATTCTCTCAGAAAATAAATGACTCTCTTGAAAAAAGTGGTTTTAGCATGGTTTTTCTACTAAAACCATCAGCAAATTTAGCATTGGCAGAACAATGTATGACAGTGCAACATCTTTATATATTTATAGTCTTTGGTAAAACCATGTAAGTGACAAAATTTAAAAAATCGGTTTCTCTATTGAATATTATGTACCATGTAAAATAAACTATTTTATCAAAATATAAACGATTCTTTTAATTCTATGCGAGTTTTGAAAAAACTTTTTTCAGGTATCAAGTTCTTCTCCTCTCCTTTAAAAACTAGGAAAGTGATATTACATGGTTTTACTTTTTATATGACGATACATATGCACTTTTTATGCTTGTTTTTGTTGTTTGTTTTTGAGCGTAATTATTTTTCCCTCATTTCAGTAATGCTGCCAGTATGTAAAATATTTACTGATACCTTGAAACATGTGTAAAAAACATACCCAAAAAATTCCCACTTTTGATATATAGTACTTGTTTGAATAATATTTGTTATTAAAGCCCGTATGACACTACATTTATTTTTCATTAATTAATATAAATCTATCAATAGAAAGGGACAGCAAAGCCAGAAAAAAGAAACACAATATACACTTAGTCACAAAACTCTACATATGATTTCGAAATTGCATTTAATCTGATCGTTATTTTATATGTAAAGTAAAATTTTTTAAAATTCTTATTTGTAAATATTTAACAGGGGACATTTATTCATTTATTTAAAACAGAAACTTAGATATAGAAGAACTTCCTCCACTTCTCACTTGAAACTGATTTTAAAATACGAAAGGGAAATATTTCCCCGAAATAACAAAAAAATCATTTTTTTCGATGCCTAAAAGGCTTCAAGAAGTTTAAGATGTAAAAAAAAGACCATACAATCCATTAAATATTTTCTAAATCACCCCGACTAAATCTTTTGCATTGTTGGTGACATTGTGTTGGTTACTGCTAGTCACCGGCAGTCGTTCAAGCAGCGATTAGCTCAGTGGCAACTACAATACAAAAGATAGACATTTTATTTAGGTTTTCTCGCGTTAATCATGACAGGCCGATTTAGGATTGACTTCTGCAACATGCGTGGTCTAAGGGCAAATTTCTTCTCTGTCTATGCTCACGTTTGTCTCCATCGGCCGGATGTTTTCGCCTTAAGTGAAACCCAGGTGTCTGAGGATGCTGACCCACAGGATTTTCACATACCTGGGTATCACCTCCTATCTCTTTTCTATCTACACAGGGGCCTTGCAATTTATATACGCAATGAAGTTGTGTACCAGTGCCAGCAATCTTTAGACACGCATGATCCCGAATTTAGCTGTCTTTGGGTTAAATTCAAAATCAGGGCACATCTTCTGCATTTCGGGTTTCTGTACAGAAGCCCAAACACGGAAAGGGAGAAAAGTATACAAAACTTCGATGCCCTTTCCGACATTATATCGGGGATCCTCGAAAATTACCCGAACAGTGAAATCGTTATTGCTGGTGATTTCAATGTCCATAATTTATCGTGGCTCCGCCATTCGAGCAATACAACTCCAGAAGGCCAATATGCTGAGCTATTCGCAGCGCACAATCACCTTGCGCAATTAGTGAATGAACCAACACATATTTCATGTGTTGACGGGCACCAACACAACACCCTCGACCTATTTCTCACTTCAAACCCTGAAAAGTATGAAATGAACATTAGCGCACCTCTCGGTAATTCGGATCATTGCACCATTTCTGCCGCCTTTTCGTTTGCGGAACTTCGAGGCGTTTCACCGCCAGCTACAAAACGTTCGAAATATATTTACGAAAAGCTCAACGATTTCTTTCGGCATTTCAATTGGAGGCTCTGCTTCCTAGACAATGATGTCAATGCCATGGCTAAAATGGTCCAAAACATAACATTGCTTGGTATGAAAACGTTCATACCATCGAAGCAAATTTCTATTAGGCCTAGACCAAAGTCTTGGTTTAATCAGACGTGCAGACTTGTAGTCAGATTCAGAGAGGAAGCATTTAGTGTCTGGCGGAATAATAAAAACGCAGATACTGATATGATGCGCAAAAGGGCGAGATCTTCGTGTGCCAAAGTGCTAAGACGTGCAAAAGCTTTGTACGAGCAGAGTCTTCGCGCTAAAGTTCTTACTGCCCCACGGGGAAGTAAAAGCTTTTGGTCATTCGTTAAAAGAGTTAGGGGAAATGCTAGTTCTTCTATTCCGTCTCTTTTAAAGGCTGACCAAATATTCACTGACCCGGTTGAAAAGGCTAACCTCCTTGCTGAAATGTTTGCAGGTAATTCTCACCTGCCGGAAAGCAATCAACCACTGCCCGCATCCGAGCGTGTATCCGTAACTATGCCAAAGATATACTTTCGGGCTCGTGCAGTAAAAAGGGTTTTATCGGACCTTAACATAAATAAGTCTCCTGGCACGGATGGAATTCGGGCACTGGTCTTGGAGCAGTTCTCTCCGACGTTCTCGCGTCCTCTGGCAATCCTTTTCAGCACCCTATATCATGCAGGCGAATTTCCGTCGTACTGGAAAGTTGCAAATGTTACGCCGATCCCCAAGAAGGGAGAGGCAAGCAACCCTGAAAATTATCGCCCAATCGCAATATGCTCTACCATTTCTAAAGTAATGGAGAGTATGCTAAATTTCCATCTTATGAAATATCTGGAGTCCAATAGCTTACTTAACGACCGGCAATATGGCTTCCGTGGAGGACGTTCCACGGGTCATTTATTAGCCTTCCTCTCGGAAAAATGGTGACGATCCATCCACCATTTTGGCGAAAGTAAGGTAGTGGCTCTAGATATTTCAAAAGCATTTGACAGAGTGTGGCATGGAGCACTCTTGTCCAAACTTATTGCTTTTGGTGTCGGCAATATCTTCTCTCGATTTATATCGAGCTTTCTCAGGGATCGCGCTATAAGAGTTGTTATAGACGGGAACTCATCTAACGAGTTCAAGATCAATTCAGGGGTACCACAAGGCTCCATTCTTTCTCCTACCCTATTTCTTATTTTTCTTAATGACTCCTATGTCATACTTTCAACCCTATCCACTCTTTCGCAGATGACAGCAGTATCTGCCATTCATATTCATTTGATCGTAGGCCGACATCAACTATGATCGCGGCGACGCAGCAGAATATCAATGATTCGCTAACAGGTGACCTCACGAGAATATTGGAATGGAGTCACGCGAACAGGGTCGATTTCAATTCCCAAAAGACACAATGCTCCATGCTAACACACCGCCGTATGCACGATCACGCTGCCTCATCTGTAAAAATGGGTGGCATAAACATTAAGGAATCAGAAGCTCTTGATGTTCTTGGCATGAAAATTCAGTGTGATGTCCGATGGACTGAGCACATTTTTCAGGTCTCAAAGGAAGCATTCAAGTGCCTCGGCTTTTTAAGGCGGTGTAAGATATACTTCACCCCACCTGAACTCCTTACTATTTATACCGCCTACATCCGACCGAAAATGGAATACAACTCTCATGTGTGGGACACAGTAGAGTAGCCAACTCTATTGACTCTCTTGAGCATCGTCGCAACGTGGGGTGCGTTTCGTTGTTCTATCGTTACTATAATGGGAGCTGTTCTAATGAAATCAGGGAACTTGTTCCCGAAACCCGGGTATTCGCGCGCACGACGCGATCATCATTAAGAGCGCATCCATTTGTGGTCGATTTGACGGCGACTCGCACTACGCATTACAGGGAAAATTCGTTTTTTGGCGGAACGACACGAATGTGGAATAGACTACCCGCAGAGGTGTTTCCTGTCACTTTTAGCTTGGGAAGATTTAAATCAAATGTCAATAAACACTACTCCCTCTATCCTCCTTCCCATAACCTAATTTCCTAGTTCCAGCACAATGCATCGCATGTGTAGGGGTCATCCCCTGAGTGCCGGTCCAAGACAAAAAAAAAAAAAAAAAGTAGACTTTTGCTTTTATAAAATTTATTATTTTATTCATTCAATAATATTAAACAGCGTGAATTTTAATTTTTTATTTTCTGTAAAGATCGTTAATCCTATGAAATAAAAAAATTCAACAATTTTTTTGTATTGTATTAAATTTATTGAGAAATTAAATCGTATGTAGAGTTTTGCGACTAAGTGTAAAATATTTACGTATTTTAAGTGTTGCATTCTTATTTTCATTTAATAAAAAAAACGCTGAAGAAAAATATACTGTCATTAATATCAGTGCACTCATCTACACAAATAGAAAAATATTTACAGTTTATTATTGTGTTTTTAATATTGGAATAAATGAATGCACTAATATTTTCCTTGCGTTGGCATACTAAGCTCTCAGATTTACCGAAGGAATTTTCGGCAAACAAAAAATCATTTTCATATTCATTCAACATTGCAGAGTCTAGTAAAAAACTACTATACAATCTGCTCATATCTATAAATAAAAATAAAGTGGCAGCCTTGGTTTTCAAGTCATAAGCGAATACACAACATGCTTACTTGAATAATCATACAAGAATAAAGTTTTTATTCAACACAAATTAAAATTATCTCCGCATGCTCTCTTTATTAGTGTGATAGCATTCGCACATGTGCAGTGTTTTGTGGTCACTGATTTACATTCTTATCTATATACATTAGGGCGGGTCGATTTGTATGGAGGCAAAAAATCGCTCAAATTACAAGGAAAATCGTATTCTAGGGCACCATACCTCTACAATGTATTTTGATGTCCCGACTTTTGACCCGAAGGGTCAAATTTTGAAAAATCTCACTTTGACCCATTTAGAGTGCTTCAATCGAGTCAAAATGAATGACCGACCCCCACTAACTTTGGAGGGCCGACCCACATATGCCAGTGGCACACCCCTGGGGGGTTCCCCATACAAACATTTAAAAAAATCAGCATTCTTGGCACTTTACAAGAAAAAATCAGCGAAATGGCTACGTTTTTTTATTTTTGGAGTTTATTTTTCTCTTTAGAAATTTATTTAGTCAGAACATATGTAAATGAAACAAGAATCTTTTGTTATTTTTGGGTTAAATACTGGTAATCCCTGATAGCTAGGTAATAAAATATATCTTCCATGTGTTTACAATATGTAGCTGTATGCAGTAAAGATGTGCCTAAAATCAGGTACGCATATGAACTATTAAGTTTTAAGGTTTTCATTTTTAGTATTTAAGTCCAATTTTTTATAATAAAAATTCAGTATTTTACAACTACTCAAAGCGTAAGCTACATAGTTTATTATTTAAACAATCATCATATTACAATGAATCCACCATCCTGTACAACGCAAGATGAAGCCACAACAACTATCGAAAACCCAATGAGTCTTATACCCAAGCATGATGTTACTGTTTTTGGTGTGTCTACTAATTTGAGTGATCTTGATTTACCTACCCATCTGGATATCTTGAGATATTATTTTTACTTGAGCGAACGTGCTAAAACAGACCAAAAAAAAGTTTTCGTATAAATCGTTCACTATTGTTGATAAGTTGATTAAAATTTGGGAAAAACTTGATATGGAAAATTGTGTATATATTAAATTGAATAGATTGTTTGACAAATATCAAGAACAAATCAAAAGCAAAAAGAAAAACCCAAAATTTCCACAGTTTCTAAAACTCTGGAAACAATTTTTTATATTGGAACATGTAAATGCGATTTGAAGGCAGCTCCATGTGCATGCGGCTTGGTTCCAGAACGCCTCAAAGAGTTTATGCACGATCAACATAATCAGAGAAGACTAACAGTGGCTGCATTTATGATATAAATTGAAGAGCAAGGAGCAACGTCTATGTCATCAATGCCAACATACCAAGATCAACATACGCATCGCCATCGGTTGAAGAAGATATGGATAGAAGCACAAGTTCACAATACACAGAAAGATACATTTGTTTTAACTTTGCATTGATATCTGAAAGATTTGGTATGCCTGATAGAGTAGCATCAGCATTAGGAACCGCTCTTTTCCAAGATTTAAAAATGAAAGATAAGCATGGCGAACCTCTCATCATAATGAATGATATAAATAACGTAATTGAACCACCATTCACGCGAAGCATTCCGTACGATACAATGAAAGAATATTTAAATCAAGACGATCCACCGTTTTTTGATCAAAAATTCCATCACACATACAAGGAACGGAACGACACGTTCAATTGCTAGCTAGCATCTCCAAACGAGTCATTCCGGGAAATATAGAGACTGTTATGGCGACGACATTAGAGAGCCGTGCGAAACTGCCCAGACTTGAAAACAATAAAAGACTTCAAACAATAATTTTTTTATTTTCTTTTCTATTACTAAGTAAAATTAATATTTTCATTTCATTCTGACTAAATAAATTTCTAAAGAGAAAAATAAAAAAACATATCATTTCGCTGATTTTTTCTTGTAAAGTGCTAAAAATGGACATCAAAATACATTGTAGAGGTATGGTTCCTTCGCCAAAGTTTCTTATTTTGATCCCTAGAATACGATTTTCCTTGTAATTTGAACGATTTTTAAATCGACTCGCCCTAACATACATATATATATGTATGTATATTGTTCCGCTCACTCCTATAGGGAGCATATGGCATTTTTTATGTTCATAACTTTGTTGTTTTATTATTTTGTGAACATACATGTATGCATATGGACTACTGAAAAAGTTCCTTTGTCTTTTCTTAGGATTACTGGCGATGAATTGCTTTCTGTCGATGAATAAGGCAGCAAAGTGCATTGTATCGGAAAGAAAATTTGTTTGAATGAGTTCGAATCATAGCTGTCCCTCAGAACTTGCGTTTCTTTTTTTACTGTTTATAGAAATTAATAATTTGATATACATTAATTGGAAAGAAGTCCAAAAATTTTTTTTTAATTTACAAAACAAACATTCATAGCTCATCTAAAGGAACAACAGTTGTGCCCTGATATAATTAAACGTAAGGAAGGATGTGTAAAGAAAATGAATTTTTTTTCGTTGCTTCGTATTTCTATTTAAAATGAAAAGCGTTTGCTTGGTGCATAAAAATTCTTTAAAAAAAATTGCGATCATTCGTCCAATGTGATTTAGTTTTCAATATATTGTAAACATATATTCAATATAAATATACAGAAATTGAAAATAAGAACAAGTTTTGAAAATATGTAAGTGTATTCCTCTAATTCTACGTATTGAAATTTTAATATTTATGTATGTATTATTAATATACTATATTTGTATGTATATGGGTATATAATCATATAACGTGTCGAAACATGCACCCACAAATTTTTAAATTTTACAGGAGGAAACAAATATACAAAACAGTACTGATATATGCAACGTCATTTTTTAGTTGACAATAACGTCGGCAATAATTAATTGAAACCCTAATTTTGAACTGTTTGCCACATACGGATTTATATTTCATGTGACAATATGTAAGTATTAGGTAAGTAAGTTTTCTGAAATAATTTGCCTATATACACACACATATATAGGCAAATATGCAGTAAGCGTTAAATGAAACACTTATAGTTTTCAGATTATAAAAGTATTCACCTCAAAAAAATTAAACTTATAATTAATACATGTGAATATCTACATCCATATCTCGATGTAGGAAATGAAACTGGGGTTGAAACGCAGGTCTGTTTTTGGTTTTGTAGTTAACGTGCAGACTACCATCCATCGTGCCATCGCGTGGTGTTTATTTTTTTTTATAATTTTTAGTCTGAAAACTGGGGTTGAACCAAAGTCTGTTTTTGTTTTTGTAGTCAACGTGCAGACTACCATGCATCGAGTCATCGCCTATTAATTTATTTCTCATTATTTTTCTTTTAAATACGTCTGATATGTTTCACAGTTGACATAAAACGCAAAGGTTATATTAAAATTATAAATTTATTTAATTCAACACTCCGCTCATTTTGCATTAAATATAAATAGGGTTTTTTAGGTATTTTTCTCAGTTATATCAAAGGCACCGTATGCTCTGTTTAATTTGAGCCGTTACCGGTTACAACAAAACAAAAACTGAATTGCAGACATTCAGTAGAATGTAATCGCCAAATTCAGTCGAACTTAAACCGTCAACTTTTTGCGTGCTTTGACACTCACTTTTAAAACTGAGGGCCATAAATAGCAAAATTATGAACCACTTTTTTTTGAGAAACAAAAAGTGCGCGGAAGTTGTCAAAGTTATTAGTGTATAAATAATAACGTTATGCTTTAAACTTTTCTATCAAAGTTCAAAACGTCACACAAAGGAAAAAGTTGTATTTTTCACTGCCTTTAATCATCCAAAACTGTGCCCGAAAGCACGATCTTTGGTTTTGTATTCAACATGATAATTACTTCAGCCATCGACAACCTCTTATCCAAGACGACAATGCTGGCATAACTTAACCAAACACCGGACATAAATTAATTTTAAATATTTGATTTCTTTTTTGAGTAATAAATATATTGTGTATTTTTAAATATATCTTTATTACAAAAAAGAAAAGCATCTCCTACTCAATTAGCAATAAGAAAATATAATTCATTAAAACGGAAATAAAAGCTAATACGTGATGACATATGTGGTTGCCATACGTTAACGTTGAGAAGTATACTACAAAATGCATTTCTCACCTGTGTAAAATTTCTATAGAATTCATGTATTTGATGACATCTTTCCTCTAGTATTGTACTATCGACTGCATTGCGGTACAAAAATGACATTACTTTTTCTTTCAAAATTTGAAATGGCAAACCATCATCAGTGATTAAATCCACACGATCCAAATCATTATCGGAAGGATCAATGAGTTGGAATTGTTTGCTGCTAACATCAAGTTCATATAAAATAATGCGTTGACTCCACGATAAAAGTATTGCCAAAATGTTGCCGTACAATACAATGCTAGTACTATGAGCATTTAAAATAAAATCATCTTTGATAGTGAAACTGTTAGTGATAAAACCGGTCTCTAAATCGATCAACAGAAAATTGTATTCGTGTAAATCTGGATGATCCAACAAATGCGAAAAATTTAAGGCTTCGGCAACACTTGGAACTGACGGGGTTTGGACACTACTAAGCACTAGCACCAAGTTTCCATTATCCAAAAATAGACAAACATCTCGACTTAAGTAATATCCAGGTGGCCCGAATAGATAAACGGGTATGATAGATTTTATCTTGAATAATCTTTTAAATATTTCTCTCCTTATCTTCTGGGACAATTCACGTGGATCCTGCTCTAAAATACATTCGGTCTCTACCTGACTCACCAAATCGAGTGCGTGGGCAACTCCCATATATTCATAAACCAATAATTTCTGTCGATCACTCGAAAATAATAACAAGAATTTACCATTCGGAGTAAATTTGCTCACATAACCACAAGGTTTATAAACATTTTGAATAGTTAGTCGGGGAGTTATACTTTTATAAAAATTTCTTTCATGGTACACGAAGTTTTGTATGGGATGGCGGCAATTAATATTTAAATTTGACTCACGCATCCGTAAATGATGTTGCAAGTTCTGTGTATTTCTGGGATACATAAGTATAATCTTAATATTAGATTAACAAAGAAAATAATTAGATTAACAGCAAGAAAATATCAATTTAAAAAATTTATAATAAATTAAAAATAAAATTCAGAATTCTTAATTTGGACAAAAACAAAAGATGAGAGTTTTTCAATGTTGCCGAAGTAGAAAGACCAATCGATAAGAAAGCGTTTTTTTAGTTTTAACCCTTTGACTGTCCCCAAATAAAAATTTTTTTTTATAGCGTACGTCCGCGTTCATAATCTGGTAAAAATGACGTGTATCACATATGACCACGGACCAATATTCCAACAATTTATTATGGAAGCGTTCTGTGCATCGCATATGATTCATCCCATTCTTATTCTTTAGTATCTATTTATTTTACGGTTATGTTTATGAAATATAAAAATACCGAACATTACGATCAAACAGGGTTGCTTTGCCGAATTTAAAATCTATAAAACTGAGGGAAACCGAAATTTCAGGTGCAATACACTCAATTGGAATTAGAAATACCAAGCCAGGAAAGAAGGAAGACTTATATCAACTTTTCATGGTTTCAATCTGCAAGAACCCGGGAAGAAAAATCGTGAAGGAAACATATCCAAAAAACCAAGCATAATACTAGACTATAATCGAGTGAAAGGTGGCATTGACCTCTCTGACCAAATAATATCTTATTATAGACCAGCAAGAAAATTTGTAAAATGGTATCGAAAAGTATTGTTTGAATGTGTTAGTATTGCAATTGTAGATAGTTGGGTTTTGTATAATAAATTTTATTCCCACAAACAAATAAAATTAGAGCAGTTTACAAAATCCATTGCAAACTCCTTGCTTAGCATTACCGAGGAGCGTACAACTATAAAAAAAACAAAACCACATCTTACGAGCTCAGTGATATACCAAGAAAAGATGATGGTAAACTTGTACGTAAAAGTTGTCATGGCTGTTATAAAAAATTAGCCAAAGCCACAATAGAAACACTGCTACTACAAAGTCTAAACAACTTTGTACACAGTGTATTGCGTGCCAAAAACCATATTGCTTACCTTGCTTTAATAAAATTCATAAAAATTGTACTTCCTAAGTTCTATTATAACTATATTATATAAGGTATAATAAAATTATCTTAAGTTTTATTTTTATTATTATTTTTTTGTTATATTTTTAATGTCTTTCAACATGAATAACAATTATTTTTTTGCAAAAAAAAAATTTTTTTGTCGCTATATATCCTGGACAGTCAAAGGGTTAATAGAAAAAAAACCTGCGTTTACAGCACACAATGCTGTCACAAACTTTGTATAACAGAGATTTTCATCAGTTTTTTCGTACAAATGTATTCCCATAAAAGGACGCGGACACTAAATTTTAAAAAATTGTACTCAAAGAGTCTCTCATAAGCGCATAAAAGCTTTAATTTTAAAAATTAATTCGCCTTGATTGAAACTCACCAACAATAGTTGTATTTCTTCATTTTTCAACTCCGATTCATCCAGGCTTGTACAAACACATATTTCTCCCATGTTTGACAATGAACATTGAAATTTGTGATTCCCTGTAAACAGGAATGTATGTAAATACTACTGGGTTGAGGATGGCATAGAAATTTCTGTTTATTTGACAAAATTGTTTGCTTAGGTCGTGTTGGCAGCTTTAAAGCCACAAAATTCCACACTAAAGTATTTTGTCAATTAAAGAAAAAAATTAAAATTATATGTACTGATTCCATAAATATGTACTTGTGATGAAGCATTAAAACAAATTGTCCGTTTGAATCATTTTGCTAGAGACCACTTTGTCGCATTCCAGCACATCAAAAACTTTTAAAATCATTTTGGAACTCAGCGGCTCAAATGTAACCAATTTAAGAAAGCAGTTCAATCTGAATAAATTTGATTAACCACAAATCTAGCATAACAATATATATAAAATATTTAAAATAGTAAATGTGTACCTCTTATAGACGAACACCTCCAATAATCGGAAAAAATTGACGCGACGTTGGGTGTCCGCTTATGAGAGGTTTCACTGTATATGTTAAATAATAACTATTAACTTGAAGTATATTTTTGGGCTTATATTCATTTGATTAATTTGTTTTTGTTAGTTGTTTTACATATAATTGAATGGGTTGGAGATTACAGCTGGTATAAATTTCATATACACAGGTCTCTACTGTTTTGCATTATTTTAATTAGACATTAAAAGTCATATCATAATTATTAGATTGAATTGAATCATTGTAATATATTTCTTTAAATAACGTCCCCCTTTTTATTCTATTTAAATATACCTACGCCTTTATTTACTAATGGAAAAAACTTCGTTCAATTTCTTCAAACTGTTTGTTTCCAAATATTTACCGTTTTAAGATAATAATCTGTATAAAACATTGATCAGAATAAACTTATTGAATTACTGTATTATCAGCGTTTACCGAATGCATTTGTCAATTCATTTTTGTTGAAACTTTGTATAGTAATTCAAAAAAGTGAACAGAATGTTAAAATTAATATTGTGATTAACACATGTTAAATGTAAATATTATAATTTTTTAAATTTTATACATTTTGTTAATGTTGTATGAAATTTTAAAATATTTTGAATCATATTCTTTAAAAAATTTTGTATTAATTTCAAAAATATCGAAATAGAAAAATAAAAAATAAAAACAAACCTTTAAGCTTAAAAGATAATATACAAATATTTATTAAAAAAAAAATTTATTAAGATATTGTTTTTTTCGATTTTATTTACACTTTACATACTGCGGACAAAGAAGAGTAGTATAGCTATAAAAAAAGCAAACCGTTTATTGGGTTCCTTTTCAAAAATTCTTTGTAAAAATGATTTACCTGTGAGAACTAAACTTTTACTGTACAAGACGAGCTTGAGACCAATAATCCTTTATGCTTTCCCTATCTGGTTTCATATTTCTCCGGTTATTATTAAGGAAATTGAAATTTTTGAGAGAAAAATTATTCGTAGCTGTATTGGGAAACATTTTGAATCTCTCTGTAAACGTTATTCAAATACTTTTATTTATAAGAACTCTAAAATAACACTCATTGGTCTTTATTTTTGTGACATTATTCGAAGATTTATATTAAGAGCTTCCCATCATGAAAATAAATTAATATTAGATATTTATGAATATCAAAAACGTTTTAGTTGGTCAAATGTAAATTATTTATGCCCCATTGGTTATTTGAATGTATCCAATTCCTTGAGACATACCTTTTTCTCAAAAAGTATACAGGTCATACATAGAGGTTAGTTAGATTAATCAAACGTTTTGTTATATTATTTTATTATTAATATTTTTTATTATTTTTTTTTATTTTGTATATAATTTCAAGTTAACTTATATTTAGTTTTAAGAATAATTTAAGTTAGGAGATTTATTCTCAAATTCTGCTCAGCCCCGGGAGCAAGGGCGTAACACTACATAACTCTAAGTAATGTGATAAACCTTTGTACGTAGGCAACTTTTTTAATTTATTTTAATTAGGATATTGCATTCTAGTTATAAGTTTTAAATTTTTATGTTAAAAAAATGTGTACTATGTACTAATTGTGTACTAACAATTTTTATTTCAAAGGCTCAATAAAGTAAACTTAAACTTAACTTTGTTTAGAGCATATTTACATGAGTCAGATTCATGTTCGATTATGCGTTGGTGCCACTGTATTGTATGTATATAAATGTGGAAGTATTCTATTAACTTTAATGATTTTTTTATTTCATTAACTCATGTAGAAAATTAATGAAAATATTGCTCATTAATTACACTGCAACAAATGAATTTTTTTTTAATTAACAAGGTTCTTTCAACTGATTCCATTAGAATCAGTGTATCGCGTTTTCAAACTTTACATCTGTAACTAGTTTTGCGGCCACTTTAAGGTTTCGTAAATATCACACGATTTTACTATGCAAAGGATGAAACTTTAAAACGACCGTAAAACTAGTTACATTCGTAAATTTTTAAAACGTCGATACACGTACATATATTTATTTATTTGATTCTACTAGAATCAGTTGGTAAAACCTTGGTATTTTTTTCGCGTTGTACAGTGTTATTGCATTTGAAATTTACTTGAAGTGTAAATGTGAAAATTCGTTACATAACACCTTGAATCAACAAATTTTTGAACACTTATAAAAAAAGGCTCATATGGATGAAAAATACATGAGACCATGTAACTTTGGTACAAGGGTAATTCATAAGATCTACCTATCAATTGACTACGGTTTATTAAAAATGACTGAAATTTTTTAATGCCTGTGATGCGGTCATGAAATCGGAAGGGTTCTGAAATATTCGTCATAGGTCTAATTAAGGCGGATAATAAACCTCCATCATAATCATATATATTATAATCCAAATAAGGACTCATTTCAAAACTTTGGGAACTGACGGGCATACTGCTGTTAATATATGAAGCTCCTGCAGGATGACCACGAGTATAGGTTTGTATATCTCTAAAAAAAACACAGAACAAAAAACTTTACTCCTTATATATTGTTTATGAAAACATTTACGTACAAATCAAAAATTCCTCTACAGTACTCATTATTGCTAATCGATGATGGTGGCCAGGGCATTTTTAAAGGACAAGCGTTTCGAAATTCGTCACAATAATTACGATATATATACATCAGCTCAACAGAGTCGTGTGAAAAAATGTTCAAAACTTTTTGTTCTGTAAGATTGTAGAATACAAACATTCCATTTTGCAGACCTGCATTCTCCAGTGTAGTTCCCTGTGCTTTTTCTGAACGACGTTTCGCGAAGCGCATCAATAAAGTATCACTATTTATTAATTGAATTTCTATAATAATCATGTCTTCAATCTGTAAAAATAAAATATGTATATGAAAGTATGGATTCCTTTAATTTACGTAGCGACAAATTTTAAAATCATTAGATAAAACGAAACAATGAAAATCGATTTGAAAATTATCAAGTAAAGGTTTCAGAAATTTTTTCAATATAAAAATTACAGCAACTCTGCTATTACCATATAAAGAAAATTTACCCATAGTACATACATACATATGTATGCAAGCATAATATATACCATATATGTAGATCGCCGTTACTGGTTCGTCCTCTAAAGCATGATTCACACATTCGTTCCAAAGAAAATTTTTATCTGGAAAAAGTTTTTTTTTTGTAAAACACCGACCAGACTGTGAAACGAGAGAGGGAAGAGGAATGGAAAAGGTTACAGTGTTTTACCACCATGAAACTTCAACAAACGAAAACAAATAAACAGTATTGCATAAAAGGTACAGAATTGAGAAGTAAAACTGGATTCAACCAATCACAATTTTTTTTATATGTAGTTTGACGTGTCTCTTTTTGAAAGAGAGAGAGAGAGAAAGAGTGAACTCACTTCGGAACAATTTCAGCTTGAATTGGTTTAATTTTAATTTTTGTTCCGAAACGATGAAACTGTGATACCAACTACATTAACTTTTCAAAGAAAATTTAACTGAGCTACTACATCATATTATATGTACATATATCTATATACTCGTGTATAAAGCTGAATGTGTGTTTGTGTGATTGTACCTTATTAGATCCCAAACCGCCGGACCAATATTCCTGAAATTTTCACACCACATAATTGGGACTCTTGAATTACACCCACATTTACGCCTACTTTTTTAATTATGCTACTCCTTCACATGGTTTTAAACAGATTTTATAATATAAACGACTTAACTCCGCCATTTGTAGACCAATCGCTGTGAAAATTTGTGCACTTAGTCTGTGCAACTCCGGGAAGGTTATACGGTATTATCTTTTTTACAACTAGTACCAGTAGGGCAATAGGGGATAAATTTCTGCCCCTCCGAAACGTTCAAACTGATTTTAATGAAATTTAGAACATAGATAAATCTGCATCTAAAAACGTGCATCGGTAATGTACATTTTCAAAACTAGGACCAGTAGGGCGATAGGGGGAACATTTCGGCCTCTCCAAAAAGTTTAAAAGACACATTGGCAATTGTTCAACTCCGCGAAAGTTATAAGGTTTTACTTTTTTTAAAACTAGGACCACGAGGGAAGGTAGGGGCAATTTCCACGCCAACGAGACCATCTAACCGATTTTAATGAAATTTAAATGTATTTATGTTTTTGCGTCTAAAAGGACACATATGCCACATATATATTTTTTAAATAGAACCAGGAGGCGACGTAGGGGTTAGATTTGCCTTTCCGAAACTGTATAACCGATGGAGATAATAACGGGAGTGAAGCCGCGAATAAAAGCTAGTATGTATAATAAAACACAGAGCATACTTGTGAAAGTTTTATATTGTTTATTATAAAAAATAAAAGAAAATAAATTTAAAATAGTTCCGTATCATTTAACCGCATCTCTGGGACTAATGCGTGGAAGTACCCCTTTTTTCTCCTTTCTTTCAGCAGCTTTCTTAATACAATTCTCTTATTTTTTTGTTTTTTTATATGATTTTATTTAATTCAATACCTATTAGAAGAAGCACTAGACTTTGACTCATTTTTATTTAATTAAAATTTTTGTTAATTTAGAATTTGTTTATAAGAAAATAAAAAATATGTGTGTGATATCAAAAACACAACAAATTGCAATCGTATTCTGTGATTGCAATCATCTGCCACTGTGCTGCCTGCTTGTAAAGGAACACACTTCGTTTACACATTTGTTTCATATGGGAGCTTTGTTTTTCCAGAAAAATTGTTCGAAGTGGATAAATCGTTTCAGAAAAACTCTCAAAAAAAAAAACAAATTTATTCCGAAACAATGGGTGAATCCAGCTTCTTTTTTTTATTTTTTATCTTGGACCAGTGCTCAGGGGTTATCCCCTACATATGCAATGCATTGCACTGGAACTAGAAAGAAGAAGATAGAGCTAAATTCTACACTACATAACGGCCCTCGGCTGGTGAGATTCGTGATGTGAAGTTACGTTTGGCCATCATAGCACAGAAGTCCCAGTATTCGGACGAATATAGGTCTTTGTTGGAAGGGAAACCTATTTTACCGAAGAGTTCGTTGGTGACGCTCGACCCATTTCTGGATGGCAAGGCTGTAATGAGGATGAACAGCCGTTTAGAGAAGTATCCATCTTTGTCATATACGGAGAGGCATCCCTGTATTTTTCCGTATTCGTGTCGTTTCACACTTTTGATGGTAAAGTTTGTGCATCAGGCTGTGCTTCATGGAGGGAATCAAATAATGCTGAGGATTATTGGGAATGATTATTGGGTACCACTTTTTAAGGTCTTGGTTCGAACGGTTGTAAATCGTTGCAAGCGGTGTATCTTGGATATAAAACGTTCGTGTAGTCATATAATAGCGGCTCTGCCTGCTGAGAGGACTACGCTGGAACGGCACTTTACCACCACCGGCGTTGATTTTGCTGGTCCTTTGGATTTGAGAAGTTTTACTGGCAGGGGTTGTAGGATAACTAAGGCTTATGTTTGCATCTTTGTATGTGTTGCTACTAAGGCAGTTCATTTGGATTTAACTTCGGATGCCTTTTTGGCTGCGTTTCACCATTTTGTGGCTAGAAGAGGTTGCCCTTTGACTGTATTTTCGGACAACGAAGCCAACTTTGTAGGTGCATCCCGTGAGTTGGAAAGAGATTTTCGTGTTGTGAAGCGCGGATGTATTCTACGTTTGATATGCAGGGACTCACCTGGCGTTTTAGTTCCGCTGTCGCTCCTCATATGGGTGGATTGTGGGAGGCGGTGGTTAAGAGTTTCAAGTTGCATTTCCGTAGGGAAGCTCAGTCTGTTAAAATCACATTCGAAATACTGTCTACGATTCTTGGCGAATTCTCGTCCCTTATGCCCTATGTCTGATAGTCCTTCACTGTTTCCTAGTATAATGACCTATACAATGACTATAGCCGAGAAGAACTTAATTGAAAATTTCAAGGAAGCAATTCAGGTATCGAGTCCACCATTGGCACCCCCGGCAAAGGAAGTCCCATCAACGATTCTGGATAATGTTGATATTGCTTCAGCTGAGTTAATCCAAAGGATAGACAATGTCGCGGGTTTGACAATGCCGTCGGATATAATCATGACCGTTTCCACACCAGTGGACTGCAATGGATCTGGAACTGAAAAGGTTACGAATTCTAGACCACTACCTTGCCCACTATGTAAAATACCGCACCTTTTCCGAGCATGTTTTGCCTTCCGACGCCTGACACATGAGAATAAACTGCGACATGTGTTGACATATGGTAATTGCGTTCGTTGCTTGTCAAGCCAACACGTTACTCGGTATTTTCGAAGTGTACCAGAATGTGTCATACGTGGATGTGATCATAACACCCTGCTACATTCTCCACCGTCCCACGATACAAATTCCATAAAATTTCCTTCAAAAAAGAAATCAAATTCGACGCATTCCCCACCACTTACCTCCTATATCACTGCCTCAGCACTATTTTTACCTTTACGGCATGTAATAACTTTCTCCCCAAACCTTTCAAGCAAACCTAATGGTTGGTAGGATTGAAATTCAAGTTCGAGGGGTGATAGATCTGTTCTGTTGTGTCAGATATGTCAGCGAGCCACTGATTCGACGACTCCGAATTATATTGTCGATTAACTGTCAGATCTGTTGAAACGAATGGTCTTTTCAGCAAAGGTTAGCCAAATGAGAGGTTTAAATCACCTTATGAAAATGTAGAAGAGGCTGTGAAGGATAATTTTCCCGGATTGCAATATGCAGACCCCACTTTCTATCACGCTGGTCAAGTGGCTCTAGTTCTTGTTCCCGAACTCAGCTCCCAGATTTTAACAGGAAAACTATTTGCCAATGCCGGCTGCCCCTTTCTCCTTTCTTTAAAATTATGTACTGAGATTTATGCTTTGAATTCCGTTGTAAATCCATACACTTGTAAATTGAAAATGTTTGTAAATGAGATTTATATGTCAACGCTTATTTACTTATACTTATTTATTATGTTGCAACCAAGAATGATTAAATAAAGATTACGCCTTGCGCATGATTTACCGTTTGATGACGTTTGCATCCCCTCGAAGAGATTGCCAAATGTTTATTATATGCAAAACTAATACTTTCTCGTACAAAATTTATATTTTATACTACATTTGGCAACTCTTCACACAATTTACTCAGAGAGATCTCAAACAAGCAAATGAAATCGATTTTATCAAAGTTAAAGTTTTGTGTTGAATTTTATAATAAATTGTGCTATATTTTATAATAAATATATTTAAATAATTATTAAATAATAAATAAGTGTAAAAAACTTGCTTTATAAAGCTCATAAGCTGTAAACAAAAAACACAAATAGAAGTGAAAAGAGAACAAAAAGAGCAAGCATGAAATGCGCAGTGGGCAATTGCAAACAAAGTAACAGCAAAAAAACAAGTGAGAAATTAATTGTGTTACAATGTAATATTGCTATCAAAATTTTTTTGTTTTTTTTTTTTTTTTTTTTTTTTCTAGGACCAGCACTCAGGAGATGACTCCTACACATGCGAAGCATTGTGCTGGAACTATAGGAAAGGGATAGTAGGAGAAACGACAGGAGGTGAAGCTTAATTAATTATTTTTGCAGCTTTGCTTTCGCACGTTCTTTGTTTATACTCGTAGCAGTGCTGAAGCTTCTTTAGTAGAAATTTTTATTATTATTTTACTTCGCCGGTGGTACACAATACCGACGAAGGAGGGCGTTCTGATGTGATTGTGGATTGCTATCAGCTGAAGCCGGTATTGTTCAGTGACCAGTGACTATGCCTTCGCCACTGAAACCTTCCGACTACAACTGACACACAAAGACACACTAATGCAACATCAGAAAAATGCGAGATGTTTATTTTTATTTTAAAATTTTTGGTCTGAAACTGGGGTTGAACCCAGGTCTATTTTTGGATTCGTAGTTAACGTGCAGACTACCATCCATCGTGCCATCGCCACCCTCATAAAGCTGTGTTATTATATAGTTTTCCAAGAGATGAAGCTCAAAGGAAGTTATGGGTGAAATTTTGCAAGCGTGTAAAGCCTGTAAATGCTGAAAAAGAAAAAATTTGTGCTTTACATTTTAAGCAAGAGGATTTTGAAAGAAATTTAATATATGAAATGGGTAAGTTACCACATAATCAATTCTTTAAGTCCGTTATAGGATTTAGTAAACGAAGTACTAAGAAATTAAAACCCAATACAGTTCCGTCCTTAGAAAATACTATTATTGATAGTGAAAAGAAAACTGCTTATGGCACTGAAGAAGATGAAACAAAAAAACAAATAAATAATCAAAAAAGTTTAAAAGTAAAATGTGTAAATGCCGAATTGCCGACTGACACTGAAGAAGATGGCCTCCAAAGTTACACTAAAACTTTGGAATTGAAAATGTATGTTAGTATTTAAAAAAACAACAAATAATTATTTAAATCGTTCCTAGAGAATCACTTCTTAAGGAGAATTGTTCGCTGAAAATGGCAAAAAGTCAATGTGATGTGACAATAAAAAATTTATCTTGTCGTATTCAAAAACTAAGCTTTGCAAACTCAAATCTCGAGAAGGCACTGAGGCGTTTGTTTACTGAGGGTCAAATAAAAAAACTAAAAAGCGGTGATAAAAGACAACATTTTACCGAAACAGACATTGCTCAATCTATCACCCTATACTCAGCGAGTGCCAGAGCTTACAAACTTTTAAGGAAGAAACATTTCCGACTTCCATGGGTGAGAACGTTGCAAAGATGGTCGGAAAAATTGGACATGTCGAAAGGTATTTTGGAGCCTGTTGTGAAACTACTATCTGCGGCCAACCAAATGTCAGAAACTGAAAAAGTATGTGTGTTGAGTTTTGATGAGATGAAGGCAAAAAAAAAGTATTGCTATGACAAGTCAGCAGATTTAGTGCTAGAACCAGCTAATTATATCCAAGTGGCCTTGCTAAGAGGTAAGTAATTTGTATCAAAAACAAGAATTTTTAGAACCTTTGTTAATTCGCTGGAAGGTTTAATTTCAAATTGGAAGCAACCCATATATTATGACTATGATACCCAAATGTCAAAAAGTATTTTATTCAATATATTGAATACTATGAAGCAGAGTGGCTTTACAATTGTGGCCATTGTTTGTGACTTAGGTGGAGGTAACAGAAAACTGTTCAGTGAACTTGAAGTTGATTACGAAAAACCATGGTATGTTTTATGTAAATATGCCTCAACAATTTTTTCAAATTTTTTTTTTGTATGAATATACGTAACATATGTATATATGTAGGTTTTTGTTCGATGAAATCAAAATTTTTGTTTTTAATGATGTTCCTCATTTGATAAAACTTTTGAGAAATCATTTCATTGATGGTGGGTTTATCATTAACGAAAAAGAAGTCAAAAAGGATATAATTTTAAGTCTCCTATCCCTCCAATCAAATGACTTGCAGATCACGCGTAAAATATCACCACACAATTTATGTGTGGTCGGACCTGAAAGGCAAAAGAAAAATGACAGCCAAACATTCATAATACAGGGTGGAGCCAAATTAATCACCCCGGCCACAAGTAATCACCCGATACTTTTTTGCCGTAATTTTTTATTTTAATGAAAAACTTTGGTTCAGCTTCTGATATCGGCCAAGTGGTTGCCACTAGATTTGAAGGTTATCCAAGCAGAACCAAAGTTTGCCATTAAAAAAAAAATTACAGCAAAAGAACATCGGGTGATGACTTTTGCCCCGTTTTTTTTTTGTTTGGCCCACCTTGTATAATTTAAACTGTAAGGTAAATTTTTAGACGTTACATTTTTTTCTTTGATAATGCATGCACAGTTTGTCAATACAGCCGACACACAAGTAACGCAACAAACAGTTATAAATGCCGACACATTTACATTAAACAAATAACCCAAATTCCTCAAGTGCAATATTTCGTAATGTCTGCATTGCATATGCAATGCATATGAATTCACATTTGTTTATGTTGTTGTTGTTAGCGGCAAGCAGGTAAAATAACTTTACCCTAATCACGTTACACTGATAATTCCCAGGCTTCATAATTACAATTAATTTATTTTATATGTATAGCCAAGAATGATTAAATAAAGATTACGCCAACAAGCTAAAATAAAAATACTTTTCTGCGCATGATGGAACTCTGACGTCACTCAACATGTATTCTGATTGGCTAATAAAACTCAGCTGAAGAACTATTATGTTATTGTAAAAACAGGACAGTGGGGCAAATTCAGTTTGATAATAAACAATTTTAAAGAACTATTTTATTTTCCATTTATTTTTATTTAAATTTTTATACATATAAATAGTGAACCCAAGTGTTAATTATTTCCCTTTTTCCCCATTCCAAAATTTGTTGTTGTTATTTTACTTAAAAATAAAAATCTTTAAAGAATATTTATAGAATTTTTAGTTTGTTATTTTACTATACTTTCTCTTTCTCTTATACGTGCTTTCAACAATTTCAGAATTTAGTTTTCTAATTCTAAAATACATTCTACATCTAAAAAAAAGTTTTTTTACGTCATCACTGGCTTCAATTTCTTTTGCTTCCAACAAATGCTTTTGTAAATATCCACTTGCGAGTAATAATTTGTCGCCATTCAATTTGGAAAAAATTAAGTCACACAGTATTAGCGTGTTCATTAACGAAGTTGATGGCTTACTAAGTCCACCTTCACTTAAGTGATTAACCCATGAATAATTGCGTTCGGTTGAAGAATTACTCACAAGATCAGGATTTTCATTCTTCAGTTTGTGGCAAATATATCCGGCCAAGTTCTCTAAACCATCATATTCCATATTTTCTATTTCGCTTTGGTTAGTTTCTGTAGCCAAAACATCTGCCTGAATGTTACGGTTAACACTCTTAAGTATAGTACCTGAAGAAATCACAAAGTTTATAAAACTTTGTGTTATTTAAAATTAAGCTTTCAACTTACCCGTTAAAGAATTATCTACATCTAAATCGGGTGTATTGTCAACTTCTACATTTGCATTACTACCCAAAATGCCTTCGTTAGACCCCATTAAATATGATCGAAGTCTATATTTGAATTCTTCTCGATCAGGGTGATCGTGAAGTCCGCCTTTCGACCTAATTATTCCAAAAAAATTTTCCAGCACATCTTGATTAAACCGATACGTTAGCAAATACTCAATATTATATCGACTTTTAAGTTCAATATATAGCATTTGTAACGCTTTATTAGATTGAATGATACCTGTAGAATACATTTATGTCAAAAGAAATAAATCTGTGTCACAAATTTTTAGAGTACAATATAATTTTCAACCTTTTTGGAAAGGTAGCATAGACTTTTTGCCAATCACACGGATCTCTGACATCATTTGCGACATATTATTTAGAATGATATTTTGTTTTTCAAGTGCTAAACCATATGCGTGTAATCGGTCTCTGGTATCCTGTCTCGGTACTCTCGAATTCATAACATCGAACCAGTCATTTACCTAGTTAAGTGAAATTTCTTAAGTAGTTTAGGTATGTTCTAGAAAAATTATATTTTGTAAGTAATTACGAGTTTAAAGAGTTGACTGCACTCGCTCCAATTTTCGTTGCTCAAATATCCCAAACTGGCGGCTCGTGTTATAGATTGCGAAATTGTATGTGAAAAAAGTTTCGTGGCCAGTTTAATCTTTTGCCTTTCAGGTCCGACCACACATAAATTGTGTGGTGATATTTTACGCGTGATCTGCAAGTCATTTGATTGGAGGGATAGGAGACTTAAAATTATATCCTTTTTGACTTCTTTTTCGTTAATGATAAACCCACCATCAATGAAATGATTTCTCAAAAGTTTTATCAAATGAGGAACATCATTAAAAACAAAAATTTTGATTTCATCGAACAAAAACCTACATATATACATATGTTACGTATATTCATACAAAAAAAAAATTTGAAAAAATTATTGAGGCATATTTACATAAAACATACCATGGTTTTTCGTAATCAACTTCAAGTTCACTGAACAGTTTTCTGTTACCTCCACCTAAGTCACAAACAATGGCCACAATTGTAAAGCCACTCTGCTTCATAGTATTCAATATATTGAATAAAATACTTTTTGACATTTGGGTATCATAGTCATAATATATGGGTTGCTTCCAATTTGAAATTAAACCTTCCAGCGAATTAACAAAGGTTCTAAAAATTCTTGTTTTTGATACAAATTACTTACCTCTTAGCAAGGCCACTTGGATATAATTAGCTGGTTCTAGCACTAAATCTGCTGACTTGTCATAGCAATACTTTTTTTTTGCCTTCATCTCATCAAAACTCAACACACATACTTTTTCAGTTTCTGACATTTGGTTGGCCGCAGATAGTAGTTTCACAACAGGCTCCAAAATACCTTTCGACATGTCCAATTTTTCCGACCATCTTTGCAACGTTCTCACCGATGGAAGTGGGAAATGTTTCTTCCTTAAAAGTTTGTAAGCTCTGGCACTCGCTGAGTATAGGGTGATAGATTGAGCAATGTCTGTTTCGGTAAAATGTTGTCTTTTATCACCGCTTTTTAGTTTTTTTATTTGACCCTCAGTAAACAAACGCCTCAGTGCCTTCTCGAGATTTGAGTTTGCAAAGCTTAGTTTTTGAATACGACAAGATAAATTTTTTATTGTCACATCACATTGACTTTTTGCCATTTTCAGCGAACAATTCTCCTTAAGAAGTGATTCTCTAGGAACGATTTAAATAATTATTTGTTGTTTTTTTAAATACTAACATACATTTTCAATTCCAAAGTTTTAGTGTAACTTTGGAGGCCATCTTCTTCAGTGTCAGTCGGCAATTCGGCATTTACACATTTTACTTTTAAACTTTTTTGATTATTTATTTGTTTTTTTGTTTCATCTTCTTCAGTGCCATAAGCAGTTTTCTTTTCACTATCAATAATAGTATTTTCTAAGGACGGAACTGTATTGGGTTTTAATTTCTTAGTACTTCGTTTACTAAATCCTATAACGACTTATTAACGGACTTAAAGAATTGATTATGTGGTAACTTACCCATTTCATATAATAAATTTCTTTCAAAATCCTCTTGCTTAAAATGTAAAGCACAAATTTTTTCTTTTTCAGCATTTACAGGCTTTACACGCTTGCAAAATTTCACCCATAACTTCCTTTGAGCTTCATCTCTTGGAAAACTATATAATAACACAGCTTTATGAGGGTGGCGATGGCACGATGGATGGTAGTCTGCACGTTAACTACGAATCCAAAAATAGACCTGGGTTCAACCCCAGTTTCAGACCAAAAATTTTAAAATAAAAATAAACGTCTCGCATTTTTCTGATGTTGCATTAGTGTGTCTTTGTGTGTCAGTTGTAGTCGGAAGGTTTCAGTGGCGAAGGCATAGTCACTGGTCACTGAACAATACCGGCTTCAGCTGATAGCAATCCACAATCACATCAGAACGCCCTCCTTCGTCGGTATTGTGTACCACCGGCGAAGTAAAATAATAATAAAAATTTCTACTAAAGAAGCTTCAGCACTGCTACGAGTATAAACAAAGAACGTGCGAAAGCAAAGCTGCAAAAATAATTAATTAAGCTTCACCTCCTGTCGTTTCTCCTACTATCCCTTTCCTATAGTTCCAGCACAATGCTTCGCATGTGTAGGAGTCATCTCCTGAGTGCTGGTCCTAGAAAAAAAAAAAAAAAAAAAAAAAACAAAAAAATTTTGATAGCAATATTACATTGTAACACAATTAATTTCTCACTTGTTTTTTTGCTGTTACTTTGTTTGCAATTGCCCACTGCGCATTTCATGCTTGCTCTTTTTGTTCTCTTTTCACTTCTATTTGTGTTTTTTGTTTACAGCTTATGAGCTTTATAAAGCAAGTTTTTTACACTTATTTATTATTTAATAATTATTTAAATATATTTATTATAAAATATAGCACAATTTATTATAAAATTCAACACAAAACTTTAACTTTGATAAAATCGATTTCATTTGCTTGTTTGAGATCTCTCTGAGTAAATTGTGTGAAGAGTTGCCAAATGTAGTATAAAATATAAATTTTGTACGAGAAAGTATTAGTTTTGCATATAATAAACATTTGGCAATCTCTTCGAGGGGATGCAAACGTCATCAAACGGTAAATCATGCGCAAGGCGTAATCTTTATTTAATCATTCTTGTGTATAGCTATAAGAAAACTTAGGCATAACAATTTGAGTGCATTATGAAATGTCACTCAAATTATAAATCTAGAATCTACTCATAAGTTAGTATATAAGTAGAGTTAATTTTAAAATTGTCAACATTAATCATTAACAAGACTTAGCGAACTTCAATAGGAGCTCTAAGTCAAATTTAATAAATATTTAAGTGAGCTTCTTTTACGGAGCTCACAAAAAACCTAAAACAAATATATTCTTTTATTGGTTCCACTACATGGCGATCCTGCCATACATCCACTACATGGCGATCCTGCCCTACATCCACTACATGGCGATCCTGCCACTGATCCTGGGGATGAGTGTTCAGAACTAAGCACCACCCTGAGACAGAAGTGGCAAAATTTAAATTTGTCCTGACGGACCAGCCACAACGATTCGTCAGTTGCGAGAAGGAAGGTATCACCTGGCCAAGAGGTGACATGGTGGAGCCAGGACCTCAATCATTAACCAAGAAGGCGCCAACATCAGAATTAGGCACCAACATCAGAATGAGGCACCAACGGCAAAAACAACAACAGCAAACCAGCAAATACTGCTAGATAGTAAGCAAACCAAAAAAAAATTTTTTAACTTAGCTTATAACGATGTGCGTTTCAGCCGCACTGGTAGGGCCTATAAGCGAAATCATCGCTCGAGGCAAAATTTAATTTATATATAAGTGATTAATTAAAAAAAAAAAAAAGAGAAATTTTTTTTAATAATAAAATTGTTGTACTTAAATAAGAGAATATTATTTTGCTCAATCCGTTTATATTGTGACATTTACCTGATGAATAGGAAAAGAGGAACAATTAGGGCTAAGAACCCAATAGATTTGTAATATATATAATATAGAAAAGGAAAGGAGGAAGAACATTTTTTTTTATTTTTTCACTGATGAAAAAAAATCATTCAGTTCAGGACTAGCTTTAAAAATATAGTTAAAAGTAGAGAAAAAAAATTTTATTTGATGGAGAATTTTAATGGAATGGGACAGTATATTGAGTAAAGTTAGAGCGGTGAAAGAGAATTTTGACCGTTCATACAAATGCTTGAACCTTGATAGACCTGCTAAAGAGGAAACTGTTACACACCATTTCCAAAACCTTTTATGCGCGGTTGGAAGACATTAGAAAAATTTTTTGCAGTCATTACAGCAGACTAGCAGTAGCTCACCAAATAGCAGCCGAAGCGTTCTTTCTGGACTTAAAAACCAGAATCTCCAAGTTAGCTCTTAAAAAAACTATAGGGATAAAATTACCCAACTCAATGCACGACTGTGAACCTAGTGAGATAATCACATCATCAACCAACGCCACAATGGCCCAATTCACAGTACAATTCCTAAATACAGCCTCAAAGCTGATTCCAGACTTTGATGGAAAATCTGAAAATTTACGCTCCTTCATAGATTCATTGAACCTTGTAGATTCAATTAAGGAAAATCACGAATTAACTGCAATATCGTTAATAAAGACAAAATTAAAGGGAAATGCCAGGAATCTAATAGAAAACGAACAAACTATACAGGCAGTAATCAGCAAATTAAAAAGCAGCGTGAAAGGAGAATCAGTAGAAGTGTTAATTACCAAAATAATGAATATAAAGGCGAACATTTATTGTAGCGAGATAGAAAACCTCGCTAAATCTCTAGAAAATGCTTATATATCGGATGGTTTACCATGTGAAGTAGTCGGAAAACTCCGACACTCCCCTAAGACAAATTCATTAGAATTTAAAATATATCACTTAAACCTCAACTTATGTTCTTTTATAAAGATCCGAATCAACAATAGCGCAGACACACTTACACTACTAGTAGATACAGGTGCAGATATCTCATTGATAAAATCAAAATTTTTTAAAACACAACAAATACACACCAATAGAACAACAACACTAAGTGGAATAGGACAAGGTGAAATCAAATCAATCGGAAGTACATTTTTCGATTTGAAATTTAACAAATTTTTAATACCACATACCTTCCAAGTGGCAAATAATGATTTCCCGATACCTTGTGGCGGAATCATCGGTCTGGACTTCATCAAAAAGTACAATTGTGTACTGAATTTCAATGATAATGATTACTGGCTTATTTTGAGACCATTTAATATACCAAATACCATTAGAATACCAATTACGAGACACAGTAATGAAATCACTTTACCCCCACGATGTGAAGTAGTCCGCCAAATAACATTAAATAACTGTAATGATGAGGTATTCATTCCAAATCAGGAACTTGAACAAGGTGTATTTATACCCAACACATTAGTGAAAGCTAGCAGAGCCTTTATTCGTATCATGAACACCAACGACACGATCGTTACGATAAAAGCAAATAACATAAAAACAGAATGCATCTCTGATTATAATATAATTAAGACTCTTAACAAAAACAAAAGTACACACAGGAAATCAGAAATATTAGAAATTTTAAGAAATAATTTCCCTGTACAATTTGAAGGTACACTAACAAAACTATGTACTGAGTACAGTGATATTTTCGGTTTAGAGCCAGAAACAGTAACCACAAACAATTTCTATGAACAAAAGTTGAGAGTAAAAGATACAGAACCGGTATACATTAAAAATTACCGCATACCATATACACACAAGCAGGAGATTGATAACCAAGTGAAAAAAATTAATCAATGATAAAATCATTGAACCATCATATTCTGACTACAACAGTCCAATATTGCTAGTACCAAAGAAATCACTACCTAATTCAGATGATAAAAGATGGAGATTGATCATAGATTACAGACAATTAAACAAAAAACTGATTGCGGATAAATTCCCATTACCTAGGATCGATGATATCTTAGACCAACTTGGTAGAGCGAAATATTTTTCTTGTTTAGATCTGATGTCAGGTTTTCACCAGATTAACTTGGAAAAAAACTCCAGAGATCTGACATCATTTTCTACAAATAATGGTTCGTATAGGTTTACAAGATTACCATATTGTTTGAAAATAGCACCCAATTCCTTCCAAAGAATGATGACACTGGCATTTTGTGGTTTAAAACCAAATCAAGCATTTCTATGTATATATGGATGACTTAGTTGTATTGGGATGTTCGGAAGGGCATATGCTTTCGAATTTACGAGACGTATTTCAGCTATGTCGTAAACACAATCTTAAACTACACCCTGGAAAATGCACATTCTTTATGAGAGAAGTAACATATCTTGGCCACAAGTGCACTGATAAAGGCATATTACCAGACGATACTAAATACTCAGTAATCGAGAAATATCCTACACCTACCGATGCTGATGGTGCAAAAAGATTTGTAGCCTTTTGTAATTACTATCGAAGATTTATAAAAAACTTCTCTGAATATTCCAGACATTTGACAAAATTATCAAAAAAGAGTGTACCATTTGAATGGACAAAAGATTGTAATATTGCATTTAAATACTTAAAGAAAGCATTAATGAGTCCAACTTTACTTCAATATCCCGATTTTACAAAATAATTTTGTATAACAACAGATGCAAGTAAACATGCCTGTGGAGCAGTTTTAACGCAAGAACACGAAGGAAAACAACAACCAGTTACATACGCATCAAAAACATTTACCAAAGGCGAAGGCAATAAATCCACCATAGAACAGGAGCTAACAGCCATACATTGGGCTATTACACATTTCAGACCATACATCTATGGAAAACATTTCTTAGTACGAACTGATCATAGACCTCTATCCTATTTGTTTTCTATGAGGAATCCAACCTCGAAATTAACTAGAATGCGACTCGATCTAGAAGAATATGATTTCACGGTTGAATACCTTAGGGGAAAAGATAACTATGTCGCCGACGCACTCTCACGAATAACAATAACAGATTTAAAAGAGATGAATCAAAGAATCTCAACAGTATTGAAAGTCACGACAAGATCAATGACTTAGGGAGAAAAAAGTAGTAATAAAATAGATAATCCGCAGAGAAAAAATAAAGAAAATAATAAGCCCAATATCTTTGTACCGTTAATTAATACTGACGTCAGAAAATATAGCAAATTGAAGATTTCTCCCACGGGATGTTACATAAAACGTGGAAAATCAACAATTGCGCGGTTACAAACTAAAGATTTGTTTACTAAAGGGAATTTTGACTTAGGACAATTTTTCCCTAGGCTCGAAATAGTGGCCGGTAAACTGAATATTAATAAATTACAAGTGGCACCAAGTGAGAAAATTTTCGAATTTGTCTCGATTCAAGAATTTAAAAATATGGGCAATAAGATATTAAATAAAATAAAAGTAGCGCTACTGAATAAGGTGACCCACATTGATTATAAGAATGCTAAGGCATTTCTGAATATAATAAAGGAATATCATGATGACCCTATAAAAGGAGGTCATTGCGGAATCTACAGAACATCAGAAAAAATTAAAAGATACTACTACTGGAAAAATATGTCAAAGGATATATCAAAATATGTAAAGGCATGCCATAAATGCCAAACAACTAAAATCACTAAACATTCGAAGAGTCCAATGACTATCACACCAACACCAGCGAAACCGTTCGATACAGTGTCCGTGGATACAATAGGACCATTTCCAAGATCAATACATGGAAATGAATATGCATTCGCCATAATATGTGACTTAACCAAATATTTAGTGACTATACCAATACCAGACAAAACCGCCAAAATGGTAGCCAAAGCCATATTTGAAAACTTTATACTTATCTATGGGCCGATGAAGACGTTCATTTCGGACATGGAAACAGAATATAAAAATTCAATACTAATGGAAATATGCAAACACATGAGAATTGAAAAGCTGACTTCAACAGCGTATCATCATCAAACACTGTGCACAGTGGAAAGGAGTCATAGAACATTTAATGAATACGTACGGTCATATATATCAGTGGACAAAGTTGATTGGGATGAATGGTAAAAGTACTTTACTTACTTTTTTAATACAACTCCTTCAACTGTACATGATTATTGTCCGTATGAATTAGTTTTTGCAAGACTTCCTCATAAATTTGAAGAATTAGGAAATATAGATAGAATTACGCCATTATACAATATAGATGATTACTCAAAGGAATCAAAATTTAGATTAGAAGTAGCATATAAGAGAGCTCAACAATTATTAGATAGAAATAAAATTAGGCAAAAGTTAGATTACGATAGAAATGTAAGAGAACATAATTTTAAAATAGGATATTTAGTTTTACTTAGGCATGAATCAGGTCACAAAATAGAACCACAATATAAAGGACCTTATAAGATTCAAAATATAGACTTAAGAAATAATGTAACAATAGTGGATAAGAAAACTAATGTAAAACAAATAGTACATAAAAATAAATAAAATAAACTTAAGTTATACAATACATAATAAGCCTTTAGTATATCGCACCCTAAATACAAAAGTGACACAACTCAAAATTTTCCAAAATGTACTTTTTTCCGTAAAATAATTCACAGTACACATCTCTAACTACTTCAAAAATTTCTTTCTCATCACTGTTTTCTTTAACTGGAAAAATACCGTTATATCTGTTTTTATATTAATTGCATTGCTTACGCACGATCGACTAAAAAGACCTATTTTTAGTTGCGTCAATGTTCTCAAGAAGTGCTGATTACTTTTGTTACACATATAGTGTCTTATTAATTAATTAATTAAAAAAATTTTAGCAAAACCTTCTTCGAAATAGACTTCTTTCATAATGGAACCAATTTTATTTTAAATATTACAATCATTTTTGCATAAACAGTTTTTTGCCTCTCCTGAAAATTTGAGAATTTTGAGTTGTGCCGCTTTTGTATTTAGGGTGCGATATGTATTCCGGAATATTTTAAGAAATTAAAACAATAATATACAATAATTTAAAAAAAAAAAAAAAAAAATTATATTTACTAAGAATACGTTAAACAAAAAATAAGATTTTAAAAAGTAGGAAATAAATTTATATTTACGCAAAAAAAAAATATACATTTTAAGCCCAAAAAAAAAATTTAAATATATATTTATAATACTTTAAAGATTGTAAAAGGGAAGTTTTTGGAAAACATAAGAATGTCCATAAAACACAAGTTATATGAACATTCTTGTAAAAAGTGGAGGTGTAGCATGCACAGTTTGTCAATACAGCCGACACACACGTAACGCAACAAAGAGTTATAAATGCCGACACATTTACATTAAACAAAGGGGTGTCAAATAACCCAAATTCCTCAAGTGCAATATTTCGTAATGTCTGCATTGCATATGCAATGCATATGAATTCACATTTGTTTATGTTGTTGTTGTTAGCGGCAAGCAGGTAAAATAACTTTACCCTAATCACGTTACACTGATAATTCCCAGGCTTCATAATTACAATTAATTTATTTTATATGTATAGCTATAAGAAAACTTAGGCATAACAATTTGAGTGCATTATGAAATGTCACTCAAATTATAAATCTAGAATCTACTCATAAGTTAGTATATAAGTAGAGTTAATTTTAAAATTGTCAACATTAATCATTAACAAGACTTAGCGAGCTTCAATAGGAGCTCTAAGTCAAATTTAATAAATATTTAAGTGAGCTTTTTTTACGGAGCTCACAAAAAACCTAAAACAAATATATTCTTTTATTGGTTCCACTACATGGCGATCCTGCCATACATCCACTACATGGCGATCCTGCCCTACATCCACTACAATTGAATACCAAATACTTATATACAAGAAGAAATAATATATAGGAGACGTTGAACAAAAAAAGAGAAGATGTGTGAATATACAGGGTATTATATACAAGATGAAAATATATATATTTGAGACATAAAATATAAAGAAAAAAACAAAAAGTGCTTAAATAGAAATACAGAAGAAATAATATATGTATATGAGATGTTGAAGTAAGAAAAAAAAAGAAAAAATGAGAGATGTATATACAGATGAAATTTATACTTGAGACGTAAAATATAAAGAGGAAGAAAAAGAGGTTTAAATAGAAATACACATGCGGATGTTTTTGTGTTAATTTTTGTGCTAACTGTATCATTTTGAAAATAAAGTAGAAGAATGGAAAAAGAAACAAATTTTATTTTACCGATGGCGAGGCACGATGGATGGTAGTCTGCACGTTGACTACACAACCAAAAAACAGACCTGGGTTCAACCCCAGTTTCAGACAAAAAAAAAATTTTTAAATAAAAATAAACATCTCGCATTTTTCTGATGTGCATTAGTGTGTCTTTGTGCGTGAGTTGTTGTCGGAAGGTTTCAGTGGCGAAGGCATAGTCACTGGTCACTGAACAATACCGGCTTCAGCTGATAGCAATCCACAATCACATCAGAACGCCCTCCTTCGTCGGTATTGTGTAGCACCGGCGAAGTAAAATAATAATAAAAAAAATGGCTACTAAACCGAAGCTTCAGCACTGCTACGAGTATAAAAAAAACAAAAGAGCGTTTGAAAGCAGAGCTGCAAAATAATTAATTAAGCTTCACCTCCTGTCGTTTCTCCTACTATCCCTTTCCTATAGTTCGCAGCACAATGCTTCGCATGTGTAGGAGTCATCTCCTAGATAAAAAAAAAAAAAAAAAAAAAAATTAACACTAATTATTTAAGATATTAATTGTACTGAAATAAATGAAGATTCAATTTGATTACTTGGATTATATTATATATCTGTACAATAATACAATATTTATCACTATATAACATTTATAATTTTATATATTATATTCTTAATATTTTGTAATACCTAATAAGTATTTATAATATTTTATTTTGATATAATGTTGTGAGCCGTTGGTAAGGAAATGGACCGCGACGAGGTTTTGAAGTTGACGTTAGATGGCTTGAGGACTAAATTGAGGGAGTTAGTACAACCGGGAACAAGGACGATTTAAGGGAAAGACTTCTGACAGATTTTAGATTGGAAAGGGTGGTTGATGATAATACCGAAAAGCCTCTTCGGTAGTTGCCGGTGCAGTTGCGACGATACCTTATAATAGTGCATTTACGTTGAGGGACGTACAGGCCTCTGTCTCAACATTTTCAGGTGATGGATTGCCAGAAATTGGGCAATAGATAGCGGATTTCGAAGACTGTTCGTATGCCGTACAATGGAACGATCTCCAGAAATTCATATGCATATTCCAAACAATTATTAACGGGTTCAGCTAAGGTTTTTTCCAGAAGTGAATCTAAAATTAAAGATTGGGGCTCCCTGAGACTGAAGTTGGTAAGGGAATTTGGTAAGAAACTATCGTCATTGGAAATTCATAGATTCTGAAAACCCGTAAAAAAAAAGTCCACTAAATCTTTACGTGAGTAGCTTTATGCCCTTAAGGAAATTGGTAACCCCATCAGACTGGACGACGAGAGTCTCATAGAATATTTTGTTGTATGAAGCTAGGACTTTGGATGATCTAAAGGAAAAAATCTGTGTATACGAGAAAATCTGCTCATCGTCGTCGTCAAACACGAAATTTTTACGTGGAACGCGTCAGAATCAAAAAAGGTGCGAAGATGTTTCAAATGTGGTGATAAAGGACATCTCTCCAGTGTGTGTACGAGCAGTGACGTAAAATGTTTTAAGTGTCAAGGTTTTGGACACAAATCCTTTGAATGCGAGACGAAAATTAAGAAAGAGAAGAACAGGGCTGGTTCTGGAGCAGTTGAACGTGGAAGAAACGGAAAAGTGCACAAGGTGTCAAATGATATTTTACTTCCGTCAAGAAGGATATTTAAGGACTTGACCATGTTAGATAAAACTGTTGAAGCTTTTGTGGATACCGGCAGTGACGTCTGTGCTATTCCTTACGACACATTATTTATTTTAGATGACGTGTAATTGGAACCTACAACGAGAACTTTGACGGGCATAGGAGGTAAAAAAATCACTACGATGGGGAGTTTTACGGTACAGGCCAATATGGACGATATAGAATTAACAGTGACGTTCCATGTCTGAAGAGAAAACGATATCCTCTATTCGGTTGTACTGGGTAATCATATTTTCGATCAGGTGGATATGATTGTTGATTCCAATGGCGGAAAGTTTCAGAATGGAAACAAACAGGAGGACAATATGAAGAATTTCGATTCCGACGGCGCGGGCATAATATCAGAATTACAATCTGAGTTTGGATATATTGTCCATACCTTTTCATTTAAAGATGAGCACGAACAATAGCTGAATGTTGAATATTTGCCAAACAATTTAAGAGTAAGTTTGAGAAACATTATTGGCGGATACGAACCTCGAAAACCAACAAGTGAGGGACTGGCTCAGTGAGGGTATTATGAAGCCGAGGCATTCAGAGTACGCTGCACCAGTGATTTTAGTAGGCAAGAAGGATGGAACCAAACGTCTCTATTGCGACTACCGCAAACTGAATGAAAAAACAGTGTGGGATAGCTTTCCCATGGTGGTTCTCGATGATGTCATCCAACGTTTGCAGAGTGCCAAGTTGTTTACGACACTTGACTTGAAAAATGGACTTGTTCCCATGGAACCATATAAATATACTGCGTTTGTGACACATAATGGTCTTTATGAATTTTTATTGGTTCCGTTTGGTATAACAAATTCCACGGCTGTTTTTTGCAGATATATTACTTAAATTTTTAGGGAACTGGTGAATGACGGAACTGTAATACTTTACATGGACGACTTGGTGATCCCCTCGAAGGATGTAGGGGAGGGCATAGTGAAGTTACAGGAAGTATTAGAAGTTGCAGAGACAAACGGATTGAAAATAAAATGGAGTAAGTGTCAAATTTTGCAGACGAAAATGGATTTTTTGAGCGAATTCAACAATAAAACCATCGGTGGCTAAATGGTAAGGCCGTTCAAAGATTCTTGGGTCTAACGTCTTATTTCAGACGATTCATTCCGCAGTACGCCAAACCTTTGTCGGAATTGCTGCGGATGGATGCAAAGTTCAAAATGGGCGATTAAGAATTGCTGGTTACCGCACCAGTGCTGAAATCGTTCGATCCCGGAGCTGTGCTGTTGCAACGTGACAGTGAAGATTCCCAGTTGCATCCCATCGAGTACATGAGTCGAAAGATGACATGGGCCGAACAGAAATACCATTCCTATGAGTTGGAGGTGATAGAGGCCTAGGGTTGAAAATTAAAGTGGTAACGGACTGTAACGCATTCGCGCAATGATGCGTAAACAAGATGTTCCACCCAGAGTATCGAGATGGGCCTTATTTTTTTTTGTTTTATCTGGGACCAGCACTCAGGAGAAGCATTGTGCTGGAACTATAGTAAAGGGATAGTAGGAGAAACGACAGGAGGTGAAGCTTAATTAATTATTTTACAGCTCTGCTTTTTGCACGTTCTTTGTTTATAGCAGTGTTGAAGCTTTGGTTTAGTAGCCATTTTCATTATTATTTTACTTCGCCGGTGCTACACAATACCCACGCAGCAGGGCGTTCTGATGTGATTGTGGATTTATATCAGATGAAGCCGGTATTGTTCAGTGACTAGTGACTATGCCTTCGCCACTGAAACCTTCCGACAACAACTGACACAGAAGACACACTAATGCACATCAGAAAAATGCGAGATGTTTTTTTTTTATAATTTTTAGTCTGAAACTGGGGTTAAACCCAGGTCTGTTTTGATTTTGTAGTCAACGTGCAGACTACTTCAGACATCGCCACAAGGATTTGATTACGAGATTGAACATAGATGGGGTTCGAAGATGAAACATGTCGACGCTCCGAGTCGTGTTTCATGTTTAGTCATGGAAGATTCCTTAAGACAGCGTATCAAGGACGCGACGAATGGATGAAAGCGGTCCGACAAATTTTGTCGAACGGTAACTATGGTGACTATTATATCAAACACGATATTCTTCATAAAACTTCCGATAAGGAGCAAATTGTTGTGCCGGAGCATATGGAAAGAGAAGTTATTAGTATTGCACATCTTCAGGGACAATTTGCATCCCGTAAAACGGAAGATCTGGTAGAGAAATCATTTTTTATACCTGGGTTGGGCGCCAAAGTTAATGAGGTTGTCAAAAGCTGCATAGAGTGTATCGTTGCCGGGGCAAAAGGTGGACAAAAAGGGGATTTGTTGAATCCGATAGACAAATCGGACCGACCATTTATTATCTCCCATGTGGACCATGTGGGTCCCATGGAAGCTACCCTCAAAAGATACAATCATATTTTGGTTGTGGTAGATAGCTTCTCCAAATTTGTGTGGCTATACCCAACGCAAAGTACATGAGCCAACGAGGTGGTAGATCGGCTTAGTAAACAGGTAGTAGTGTTCGGAAATCCGGCTTACGGATAGATCCACGGCATTTACCGCGAATGCATTTAAAGAATATTGTGAAGCTGAACACATACAACATGTTTTGATTGCCAGAGGAGTGCCGTGAGGTAATGGCCAGGTGAAACGTAAGCATCGCATTTTAATCCCTAAATTGACGAAACTGTGTGTAGAGAAACCAGCGAATTGGTATAAATATGTAGACCTTGTCCAGAGGACTATGAATAATTCAGTGTCAAGGAGCACGGGTGCCACCCCGTTTAAGCTAATGACACGGATGGATATGAGAGTTCCAGAAGACCCATATATAGCAAGTTTACTTGAAGAGTTGCATATTGGAGAAAATCAAGGAAGAAGCCCGAGATACCATCTTACGTGTACAAATGGAAAACAGAAGAAATTTTGATAAGACAACTGTTCCAGACACGGACTATTAGGTCAGCGAACTAGTGGCGATAAAGCGTGTCCAATATGGTACTCGTTTGAAGTTGAAGCCGAAGTTCCACTGTGCCAGTTGTAGGGCGAGAGAACATCATGATGCAGATGAAGTAACGGACATCGACATTCTTTGGCTATGTACTGACGTAGACAGCGATGAGGGAGAAGAGACCATGACAAACAGAGTACACGAGAACGAAAGTTAGTTATTAAGGGACAGTCTTCAAACTACCATGGCAGAGTTAAATCAATTAATTCTAAAGAATAAATATAAATCCTACATATATTTAAATGATAATTTAATACTAAAATATAAAATGTAAATCCTACATACATATTATATGTATATTATATGATAATTTAATACTTAAAAAATAAAGATAAATCCTACATACGTTCCCTTTACCTTTGCCATCACACTATTCACTTCACTTTATTTAAGTTTATTCTTTTTTCTGCTTTCAAATCAAATCTAAATCAAATTGATTTCAGCATACCTTTCTTTCCTTCGTTTATTAAAATACTATTATACTATATTTTATACAAAATATGTTATTTAAGTCAAAGTCTTAGATATTCTAATTCTACAAAATATTTTATTAATATTATTTTTCTAATTCTAACATTTGACACAAAGCTTACATAGTTATTTATTTGTTTTATTAATATTAAAATACATAACATTTTCTTCTTTTTATTTAAAGTTTGTTGTTATAACAATGATAAGTACGTAATATGAATATGTGTTAATTTACACATGTATTAACATTTTTTTTAAATTTTATAATAATTATTAAATCTTTCGTTGCTTTATTCAATTTGATCTTCGAAGTGGCAAAGAATCATTTAAAGCTTTTTTTCTATTAACCACTTGCAATTTACTACAGTTTAATGTTTTATTACCATTATTACACTATATCACTTTAAGTACACTAAAGTATAAAGTATAAAGTTTGTCATCCGTGTGAAACTTTTTTAATATTCGTCTCAGAAGAAAAATTTATATATTTTCAGAAAGGTTATGAATAGAGAAGTTTTTAGAGCCATGTCCGCCTGTCTGTGTTTGTGTCCGTTGTTATGCCGTTTTTGGCCAAATTAATCATCTCATAAAGTTCGTTTTGTGTCAAATCGGTTGAATAATTTCCGAGCTACAGCCGAAAATCCACGACAACCTCGTTTTTTTACTTGAAATTTTAGTACAAAATTGTCCATAACTTCGAAACGGTTGGAGCGATTGTAATGAAATTTAGTCCGTGTATGTAACTATGTGTACTACTTACTTTAAATACTGATTGGACCCGCTAAGTAACTCCATATATGTTCAAAATATGCAAAAAAAAAACCAAAAAGCACGCGATTTCCTTATGAAATATGCATTATATATTATGAAATAGACTAATAGAACAACATTTAAATTAAAACATACTTCTCACTTACATACACATATGATGATTCGAACCACCATCAAACTTTACCAAAACGCCATCCATATACTCAGTCACCTCTCCATCAAGATCGCTGAGTTTATTATAATTTATCTAGACTAAATCATACCACAATTTTCCCACTAAAACTATCAAATACACTAACCCAAGTCGTGTAACGACCTGGGTTAGTAATACATCTATAGAAATTTTACCATATATGTATACGGGGTCTGTTGAAACAAATACATTCTTAGCACTCATAAACTCATGGTGCCAGTTTTTATAAACTATTTTTTAGAAGCCAATCCTCCTCATTCTTTTTTGCTGTTTTTATAAATATGTACATTCATGTGAAAGAGTAGCATTGCTTTTTGAGCATTTCAATATGCAAAAAAAAAATCTTATTTTGACGAACAGTGTTGCCACGAAATAATGTTGGGATAGAGGACATAGTTATGATTATCCGATTTTTATTTATACATATTTAAAATTTTACATGTAAAGAAAAAACAAAAAACAAAGAGACAAGTTGAATTGAATTGATTGGTATAATTTTTAAAATACGTAGTAGGAAAGACTTAATTCGTTCTTCGCTACAACAAAAAAAATTATAATAAATAATTTTATTTTTACAATTTCTGTTAAAACACATTTTACAAAATTTCAAAAAAGGTCGAATGTTTTCTTACTTCTTACGTCTATGTGTGACTGTGTTTTGGCCATTAACGCACACTAATACAAATATTGCCGTGGATATTAATGCGTGTCGCATCGGCTTAACGAAAGAAAATATTAAATATAACGTGCAAATGCTGAAATGGCTACAATGACGGGTTATGTATGCGAGTCAATAAATATGCCAAACTTTCAAATTATAGAATTGTCTGCTGCTTTATGAATTATTATTCAATTTAAATTCTTAAACTTTTATTTTTTGGGATGTAAAAAATGTATAATAACTGATTTTTCATGGAAATTTATTTATTAATCCTTTAATGAATAAAATGAATTCGGCAGTAAAAATTTGTTGCATTAAAGAAGAAAGCCCCAAATAAAATCGAAAAAGCGTTTTTGCATAATTTTTACCAGAAACAAATAATCGTCTCAAATTTGTACGACGAAAAAAAGTTACTTACGCCGTACGTTTTTTGCTGCCTTCTTTGCTGTAAAGCTACCAAAAACTAATATTTTGATGCATTTGTGGCTTACACTATTCTTGCGTAATCAGATCTTTCAAACAGAGCCTTACACCATTTTGTGCTGTAAGTATTTGATACATTTAAATGAAGTACTCAAATATTACTTATATTTTATGGAAGTAGAAGATTCCGCAAATAGTTTATTTTTACTAAATAAAGCAAATCTGTCTGAAGAATAAGAAAAATTCTTATTGTGAAAAAATCATGTTTATAAATAATCACAATATTTCTTATTTTATTAATTTCTTCTCTCTCCTGTAAAGGTATAAAATTTAAAGATTTGCCCTTTTGCATTTCACTAATAAAAACGCGCATACAACATTGTTCCCCTTTTACCATAATCAGTGCTAGATTTAACATGGCCTTTCGTAAATTGTAAAAAGAATTCTAATTAGGTATCAATTTATCTCATCATTATTTTCCGGCAACACTGTTCTTCAAAATGAGATTTTTTTTGGTTTATTAAGAAGAAAACAAAATAAACCATTTTAAAGCAATGCTACACGATCAATGCTCAGCTTCAAGATTTGTCATTGTGTACGCACATATTGTGCTGGCCATTGATCGTGTAGCATTCGCTTAATACAGAAATGCTGAAAAATATTTAGCGACCCAATAAATGAAATAATTTTACAGTGACGGTTAAAGAAATCGACAGTATTTCATTAAAATTAAATCACAGCATAATTTTGGTTTTAAAAAATTTATAATAATGAAGTTCGCACTGAACTGGGCATTTGTTTGTTTTGCAAAATAGTAACAATTTTAAAAATGTGACTTTAAAAAAATTTAATTTTTTCAAAATTTTAAGCACATAATGTATTAAAAATTTTCCGATTTTACATAATTTATATAATAATAATAAAAGAAATAGCATGCAGTGTAAACTGTGCCAATGTTTGCAAATTTGAATTAAACATTTTATCAACGAAAAATCAAGTTCTACATTTATGTTTATGGCAGTTTCATAAAAAGAAATATTATTTTCTACACTGATGTTTTTCGCTCTTTCATGATGCGCCATTAAAAAGCAAAAAAAAATTGTGGTGTGGCTTCTGAACTATTGTTTGGTGAAACTTACATATCATCATATAAAACGTAAAACCAAAGACTATAAATATATAAAGATATTGCACGTAGAACATTGAATAAAAACAAAAATTGTTTGCGTTTATTGATGCTGAGGGGGGAAGTAGCAAGAGAGTCTTTGAGCAAGAGAAGAGAACACAAAAATTTTAGGCTTACATACATATGTACGTACATAAGTATGTATGTAGTAATAAGCATTGGTTTTGTCAAGTATATTTTGTTGTTGTTTTTGAAACATTTTTGTTTTTTTTAACTCTACTAGAAATTTTTTTTCCACAGAAATTATGGTTTTTTTTGTTGTTTACACATATAAATGATGCTTATTGAGAAATGTGTTTGTGTGTGTTATATTTCTTGTCCAAAGCACATTCAATAACAATATTAACAACTAAAAGCAGTTTCTTGTTTTCATATAAATCATGTGCAAATAAACAGTGCAAAGCCAATGCGACCGATTTCTATGGCTGTAGGGTAAAATTAAATTTTTTGTTATTGTACTATTGCATTTATGTTGATTCGCACCGAACTATGTATACTCATTTGTTTTATTAAATATTTTATTTTAGAATTTTCAATTGTATAGTTAGAATATCTATGTATATGCATAAATCAAATAAAACGTGAGCGTACCTGAGTTCGAAAACAATACAATTTATTATTTTGTTTACAAAACTATTATAAAATTTATTAAAATCTTTTTAATAAGTGATAACTAGCACAAGAAATGTAATTATTTTTGGTGATTGGTACATATTTAATAATTTTCTGAATTGAGCATATGTTTTATTGTTTGAAAATTTTAAGTTTTTCTGCGCTCGTTAATTTGTATTTCCCACGAGGAATGCTTTCGTAAAAGTGTAAGAATTAATAAATTTAGCATCTCCATTCTGTGCTTATAGCATACGTTGTTTTCTTGAAACCATAAGGAATATATTATATTTTTGGTGCAATTTACACATTGCTCAACAATAGTTTTTTTTATGTTTTTTATTTCTTTGGATTCAGAAAAAATTTTTTCGAAAAGTTTTATATGAATCTTACATACTGCAAAAAATAAGTCTGATGGAGCACACAAACTTCCAAAATCTGAATTTTTATCGTAATTTTTTGCATGTACAAACATTTCTGATGGATATGACAAAATTTGCGCGGGTTTTATTATATCCATACGGCAGCGAGCACAAGATATCCGTTGAGCTATGTAACCAACGAAATAGCGGCTTGATGTTAACTCTATTGGAATGTTTTCAGAGTTAAAACAATCAGCATCTTCATTAAAATAATCTTCATTTTCGGCTAATATATTTGTAACATCTACATCAGGAATGTGAGTACTTTCTGATGTACTGCCACTTCTTTGAGTATCCTCTAAAATTGTTTGAAACTCGATAGGTAAAAATATCGCATCGTCTTTAGCACAATTCGATGAGGTACTAAATTAAGTTATTTTTAGAGATGACAGTTTAGCTATTGCGACATTTAAATCATAAACCGAAGGATTTTTGCAGTGCCCGCCCTTGGCACGTATATATGAAAATAAGTTTTCCAACGGATCTTGATTGAAATGGCTTGTTAAAATGCAGATCAAATTTGAGTTTTTTTCTATTTCAAATTCAAAATAAAATGCCTATATTTCAAGTTATACACTGTTAACATATCTGCGCAAAATTTCATTTAAATCGGTCCAGTAGTTTCGGAGATTAGCGAGAACAAACGTCGTGACACGTTATTTTTATATAGATATACAGTGACCAAAAAAACTATTCGACATTGCAATTATTTTCTTAAATTTCATTGAAAATGCTAGTATCCTTTTGTTTTTTATATGTATAAACGTGAGATCACATTGTGCTATATGTATTTAATAATTTATGGTCCTAAAAATAATAAAAATTGCACATTTTTTAACTCATCTATCTGTTTGAACGAAAAAACAAAAATTGCAAAGCAAAAAAAGTATTCGACTGGCATTGTTTTTCCCTTATTCTGATTGTGTATTTCTCATTACTTCATGTCATTGTTGGTAAAAATATCTCTATGTTTCTTGTTTATCATTTACAAGAACTTTTTTCTTATTTCTGTGCAATTGATCGCGATGATGGGACGTAAAGGGAAAGAAACTTCTGTTGATGTAAGAAATTTAATAATACATCATTTTAAATTAGGAAAAACGGAAAAGACTATATCAGAAATCGTTTAAAGGTCAAGAACTACTGTATATTACAATCGGGCCTATTCCCGTTGGCGTTCTTATTTGAAAACGAAATAAAAACGACAATATGGCATCACCGTTGGCGTTATTAACATTTATCGAAAACGTGTTTGTATTCCTCAATTTGAAACGAAGATAAAAACGACAAAGAAACTTTAAATTTTTGTAGCCACCATTATTAGAAGCGAACTTAAAACGACTTCAAATAAAATTTTTAAAAAATGAAAATTACAACAGCAAAGCAATTTGAAACCTTGGTTTCACAAATGGAAAGCCATCCCTCGTATGCTAAAGGTTTCCGGAAGGGTATAAAACCTTTAAATTTTGATCATTTTTGGAGTGGTATTGCGGGAAAATTAAATGCGCTTGGACCTCCAGTTAGTGACGCGGACGGCTGGCACAAAGTAAGTAAAACTAAATTAGCAGTAAATGTTAACTAATATCTTAATAATTATACGAAAATATATAATTTTAAATAAAGGTATGGAAAGACATGAAATTTAAAGTCAAAAAGAAGCTAATGACCAACAAAACTGAAGCTAGAGCAACAGGAGGAGGACTTTTCAACCACGTGCCACTATCACCACTGGAACAAACAGTGGCAAATATAATGCAGTTCGAGAAGCAAATAAACCCGAGCGGAAATGAGATAGGATTTGGTGGCCATGAAGAAGTTGAAACGCTGGCAATCACGGAAGAGGAACGTAATATAACTTCCGAAAGTGCTCAAAATATTGAAATATCTGTGGAAAGTAGCACTCTGGAAATACCCAGCGTTTCAAAAAAGATGCGGACCTCATCAAATAATAAAACGGAGGAAAAAGAAAGGATTAGATTATTGAAGAAGCAAACCGAAGTGCAACAACAAAAATGCAGTCACTTAGAATCTATTAAAGGATATTTAAAAGATATTTCTCGTTACCAGAGGAAGAGATTACAATTGAAAGAGGAACGCTTTGACGCATATAAAAAAAAGCACGCAAAGAAGATGAACTTTTAGACCTAGAAATCGCAATAAAAAAGAAAAAACTTGAGTTATTAGATAAACAGCTAAATTAGTTTTTTATGTACATACATATGTATGTTCATAATTTTTTTATTTATTTTTTGTATGTGAATATCTATTTTTATTTTAATTTAACAAGACTGAAAATAAATAAATCTTTAAGTACCACTGTAATAAAACTTATGACGAAAAAGAGTTTTTGATCATATTTCTTATTCTGCCAGCTTCTGTGCTATCATGTCATCATTGTCATAACTCATGTTAAAATGTTCTGTTTCTTCTGTATGCATTTGTACATCAATATCAGTAAAAGAAGTATTGTAGTGAATGCAAATGTTGTGGAGAGCAGCACAAGCATTAACCACTTTTGTGATTTTTTGGTGATCATAATGTAATTCCCGTGCTCCAAGCAGGCATCGAAATCGCGACTTGAGTACTCCAATTACTCGCTCTATAATATTTCGAGCCTTTGCATGCTCAGAGTTGTAACGGCTTTCTGCACTGTGTTCAGCTGCTGATCGGTACGGTGTCTTTAAAAATGGTTGCAAAGGATACCCAACATCTCCTAAAAATTTAAGTATTGAATGATATTCTATATACATATTTAAAATTTCATACCAATAATCCACGAATTACGTTCACCGGCTTCATACTTTTCTTTTAGAAATCTTCTTGCTCTGCTGGTATTCCAAATTAGTGAATCATGGCCGGAGCCTGGATGTCTGGCATCTACATATCGAATACGCATTCTATGGTCACAAATCTAAGAGAATTAAATGCTGAAAAGTTAGCAATTCAATTCAATTAATTTATAAAAAGTTATGAATGGTACTTACAATCATTGTATTTATGCTGAAGAAGCCTTTTCGATTGTAGTACAAATGTTGAGAACTTCTGCAGGGACCAACCATTTTAATATGGGTTCCGTCGACACAGCCTATGATTCCAGGAAATCCAGTTTGCTCATAAAAAAATTGTTTGCACTCCATCGTCTCTTCTTCCGTCATTTCAAATTTAACCCAATTATTGCAAATTGTTGCATTCATTGCTTCCAAAACTTCGGATAAAATTTTACTAACGGTAGGGTGAGCTAATGACAAATTAAAGTCATTCCCAACGCTTAGCTGATATGATCCGTGGGCAAAAAACCGCAAAACAGTTGCCAGTTTTATATCTGGCGTAATTGCAGATTTGCGTAGGTTACATTTCAGTTTTGGACGGATTTGTTCCAGGACGTATTGAAATGCAGATTTATTTAGTCTAAATGTATTCACAAATTTTAAACGGGAAAAAATTAATGAAAGTACCAGTATATGATTATCAAAATATCGTTTCTTACACAGAATCTGGAATGGCAAAGATATTAACATTCTGTCTTAAAATTTTTCGATGTATACTTATGTTCATTATTTCATCATCCTCACTTGAACTAGAAAAATAAAATTCTGTACTCATTTTTTTATTTTTCTTTTAAAATATAAATTTTTTTCGAATTTAAACAAAAATAATGACACAAAATACTGCAGCGCTGCCACACTTCATTCATTCTTATCGTTAATTTCGATAACTTCTCTTTGTCGTTTCAATATATTTCAGGAATACCAATTTAGAAACGAAGCGACGATAAAAACGACAACGATATAGAAACGACAATTAAAACGAAAACGCCAACGGGAATAGGCCCGAATATAAAAAAGTACAAATCAAGTAAAACTGTGATAAACAAGGTAAGGATTGGGCGACCTTGCAAACTTACAGATTCAGATGAACGGCGAATCGTGCGTGAAGTAAGAAAAAATCCAAAAATTACTGCTAACACTTTAGCTAAAAACACTGAGGAACACTTAGGTATATCCGTTACATCTCAAACAATAAGAAACGTCTTAAAAAAGCACGATTTCCATGCACGATCAGCCAGGAAGAAGTCACACATTACTAAGAAAAATAGAAAGTTGAGATTAGATTTTGCGAAAGAGCATGTAAATAAGCCAATGGAGTTCTGGATGGATTTTATTTTTGCTGACGAAAGTAAATATAACCTTTTTCGATGTAATGGAAAAGTTCTGGTACATTGCAAGGCCTAACACAGAATTGGATAAAACGAATATGGTACCAACTGTTAAACATGGTGGCGGTGGTGTTATGGTATGGGGATGTATGGCGGCATCAGGCGTGGGTAATATTGGGTTTATTGATGGGATTATGGATCACCGAAAGTACATTGACCTCCTAAAGCAAAATTTGAGGTCAAGTGCTGAAAAATTGGATCTGGCAAATAGATTTCAATTTTATCAAGATAATGATCCCAAACATTGTGCCACTAATACAAAGCTTTGGCTTTTATATAATTGTCCAAAATTAATAAAAAACGCCGCCACAGCCCCAGACCTTAACCCTATTGAACATCTTTGGGGTCACCTTGAAAAAAAAATCAGAAAACGTGAATTTACGAACAAACACCAGATGAAAGTTCTCCTGCAGGAGGAATGGAGCCAAATTGATCCAGAATAGACCAAAACGTTGGTAAAATCTATGACAGATCGTTTAAAAGAGGTTATACGTAGGCAAGGAAAAGCAACTCGCTACTGAAGTAGAAATAAGCTTGTATTTCAATTCATGTATTTTAAAAATGGTACCAATGTCGAATACTTTTTTTGCTTGTTTTTTGTTATTAATATTTTAATTCTTCTTAATACTTTTTTTTAACCTTTTTTATTATTTTAACAATCTATTTTTTCAAGCTTTAAGGTTTTTCCTTTTTTCTTCTTATTTATTCTCGATATTTCGTTAACCTTCGGTTAACATCTTCAGGAAGTTTTTTATTTAAATAAAAATTTAAATTTTAAAATTTTAACGAAATATCGAGAATAAATAAGAAGAAAAAAGGAAAAACCTTAAAGCTTGAAAAAATAGATTGTTAAATTAATATTTTAATTCATGTGTTTTCTGCTTTTTTTACTTTGAGATCTCATTTTTTTTTCTGAATATAACTTTGTGTTCCTTAATAAAGACTTTTATAAGTTTATTTTGTTAAAAACAACATTACATATTTTTTTCTTGATAAATATATAAAGTTTACGGCCTATGTCGAATAGTTTTTTTGGCCACCGTACATAGTTATATAAATTTCCAATTTTAAATAATATTAAATTCGGTGCGAATCGATGTTCTTGCAATAGTACAACAATAAAATACATATATTTGCCAATCAAATAAGAATCAGCGACATTAGCTTTACGTATCTTATGTCCACATATATTGTGCGAACACAAAACGAGCCTTTGCTGTTTTTGTTTGTTTATATGGATTCTTTCGTTTGTTTATTAAATGTACACACATGCACAGATACTTGAGAATGCAAAGACACAAACGTATGAACACATGTATACATATGTAAATGAATAGTAGAGACATGAGAATAATAAATTCTCTCAGAAAATAAATGACTCTCTTGAAAAAAGTGGTTTTAGCATGGTTTTTCTACTAAAACCATCAGCAAATTTAGCATTGGCAGAACAATGTATGACAGTGCAACATCTTTATATATTTATAGTCTTTGGTAAAACCATGTAAGTGACAAAATTTTAAAAATCGGTTTCTCTATTGAATATTATGTACCATGTAAAATAAACTATTTTATCAAAATATAAATGATTCTTTTAATTCTATGCGAGTTTTGAAAAAACTTTTTTCAGGTATCAAGTTCTTCTCCTCTCCTTTAAAAACTAGGAAAGTGATATTACAAGGTTTTACTTTTTATATGACGATACATATGCACTTTTTATGCTTGTTTTTGTTGTTTGTTTTTGAGCGTAATTATTTTTCCCTCATTTCAGTAATGCTGCCAGTATGTAAAATATTTACTGATACCTTGAAACATGTGTAAAAAACATACCCAAAAAATTCCCACTTTTGATATATAGTAAAGGGTGGTTAAATTTCAAGGGCCGATGTTGATTTTGAATAAAACACAAACTATTTAGGAAATTATTGTAATTTTATTTTATTATGATAGATTGGTATTACTCAATTATGTATGGAACAAAATATCGGCCAAATGGGCGCCGCGACCACGGCGGCACACCTCCATCCGATGGTCCAAATTTTCGATGACCCTGAGGCATAATGGAGGTTCTATGCCGTTAATGTGCCGAATTATCTCATCCTTTAGCTCTTGAATTGTTGCTGGCTTATCGACGTACACCTTTTCTTTCAAATAACCCCAAAGAAAAAAGTCCAACGGTGTCAAATCACATGATCTTGGCGGCCAATTGACATCGCCATTACGTGAGATAACACGGCCATTGAATTTGTTGCGCAAAAGAGCCATTGTTTCGTTAGCTGTGTGGCAAGTGGCACCGTCCTGCTGAAACCACATATTGTCCACATCCATATCTTCCAATTCGGGCCATAAAAAGTTCGTTATCATCTCACGATAGCGAACACCATTCACAGTAACTGCCTGACCGGCCTCATTTTGGAAAAAATACGGCCCGATGATGCCGCCAGCCCATAAACCGCACCAAACAGTCACTCTTTGTGGGTGCATTGGTTTTTCGACAATCACTCTTAGATTCTCATTCGCCCAAATGCGGCAATTCTGTTTATTGACGAATCCACTGAGGTGAAAATGTGCCTCATCACTGAAGATGATTTTCTTCGAAAATTGATCATCCACTGTTGCCGTGGTCGCGGCGCCCATTTGGCCGATATTTTGTGCCATACATAATTGAGTAATACCAATATATCATAATAAAATAAAATTACAATAATTTCCTAAATAGTTTGTGTTTTATTCAAAATCAACATCGGCCCTTGAAATTTAACCACCCTTTACTTGTTTGAATAATATTTGTTATTAAAGCCCGTATGACACTACATTTATTTTTCATTAATTAATATAAATCTATCAATAGAAAGGGACAGCAAAGCCAGAAAAAAGAAACACAATATACACTTAGTCACAAAACTCTACATATGATTTCGAAATTGCATTTAATCTGATCGTTATTTTATATGTAAAGTAAAATTTTTTAAAATTCTTACTTGTAAATATTTAACAGGGGACATTTATTCATTTATTTAAAACAGAAACTTAGATATAGAAGAACTTCCTCCACTTCTCACTTGAAACTGATTTTAAAATACGAAAGGGAAATATTTCCCCGAAATAACAAAAAAATCATTTTTTTCGATGCCTAAAAGGCTTCAAGAAGTTTAAGATGTAAAAAACGGACCATACAATCCATTGAATATTTTCTAAATCACCCCGACTAAATCTTTTGCATTGTTGGTGACATTGTGTTGGTTACTGCTAGTCACCGGCAGTCGTTCAAGCAGCGATTAGCTCAGTGGCAACTACAATACAAAAGATAGACATTTTATTTAGGTTTTCTCGCGTTAATCATGACAGGCCGATTTAGGATTGACTTCTGCAACATACGTGGTCTAAGGGCAAATTTCTTCTCTGTCTATGCTCACGTTTGTCTCCATCGGCCGGATGTTTTCGCCTTAAGTGAAACACAGGTGTCTGAGGATGCTGACCCACAGGATTTTCACATACCTGGGTATCACCTCCTATCTCTTTTCTATCTACACAAGGGCCTTGCAATTTATATACGCAATGAAGTTGTGTACCAGTGCCAGCAATCTTTAGACACGCATGATCCCGAATTTAGCTGTCTTTGGGTTAAATTCAAAATCAGGGCACATCTTCTGCACTTCGGGCTTCTTTACAGAAGCCCAAACACGGAAAGGGAGAAAACTTTACAGAACTTCGATGCCCTTTCCGACAATATATCGGGGATCCTCGAAAATTACGCGAACAGTGAAATCGTTATTGCTGGCGATTTCAATGTCCATAATATATCGTGGCTCCGCCATTCGAGCAATACAACTCCAGAAGGCCAATATGCTGAGCTATTCGCAGCGCACAATCACCTTGCGCAATTAGTGAATGAACCAACACATATTTCATGTGTTGACGGGCACCAACACAACACCCTCGACCTTTTTCTCACTTCACACTCTGAAAAGTATGAAATGGACATTAGCGCACCTCTCGGTAATTCGGATCATTGCACCATTTCTGCCTCCTTTTCGTTTGCGGAACTTCGAGGCGTTTCACCGCCAGCTATGAAACGTTTGAAATATATTTACGAAAAGGCACGTTGGGCTGAGCTCAACGATTTCTTTCGGCATTTCAATTGGAGGTTCTGCTTCCTCGACAATGATGTCAATGCCATGGCTAAACTGGTCCAAAATATAATAATGCTTGGTATGAAAACGTTCATACCATCGAAGCAAATTTCGATTAGGCCTAGACCAAAGTCTTGGTTTAATCAGACGTGCAGACTTGCAGTCAGATCCAGAGATGAAGCGTTTTGTGTCTGGCGGAATAATAAAAATGCAGATACTGATATGATGCGCAAAAGGGCGAGAACTTCGTGTGCCAAAGTGCTACGACGTGCAAAAGCTTTGTACGAGCAGAGTCTTCGCGCTAAAGTTCTTACTGCCCCACGGGGAAGTAAAAGCTTTTGATCATTCGTTAAAAGAGTTAAGGGAAATGCTAGTTTTTCTATTCCGTCTCTTTTAAAAGCTGACCAAATATTCACTGACCCGGTTGAAAAGGCTAACTTCCTTGCTGAAATGTTTGCAGGTAATTCTCACCTGCCGGAAAGCAATCAACCACTGCCCGCATCCGAGCGTGTATCCGTAACTATGCCAAAGATATACTTTCGGGCTCGTGCAGTAAAAAGGGTTTTATCGGACCTTAACATAAATAAGTCTCCTGGCCCGGATGGAATTCGGGCACTGATCTTGGAGCAGTGCTCTCCGACGTTCTCGCGTCCTCTGGCAATCCTTTTCAGCACCCTATATCATGCAGGCGAATTTCCGTCGTACTGGAAAGTTGCAAATGTTACGCCGATCCCCAAGAAGGGAGAGGCAAGCAACCCTGAAAATTATCGCCCAATCGCAATATGCTCTACCATTTCTAAAGTAATGGAGAGTATGCTAAATTTCCATCTTATGAAATATCTGGAGTCCAATAGCTTACTTAACGACCGGCAATATGGCTTCCGTGGAGGACGTTCCACGGGTGATTTATTAGTCTTCCTCTCGGAAAAATGGTGTCGATCCATCCACCATTTTGGCGAAAGTAAGGTAGTGGCTCTAGATATTTCAAAAGCATTCGACAGAGTGTGGCATGGAGCACTCTTGTCCAAACTTATTGCTTTTGGTGTCGGCGATATCTTCTCTCGATTTATATCGAGCTTTCTCAGGGATCGCGCTATAAGAGTTGTTATAGACGGGAACTCATCTAACGAGTTCAAGATCAATTCAGGGGTACCACAAGGCTCTATTCTTTCTCCTACCCTATTTCTTATTTTTCTTAATGACCTCCTATGTCATACCTCAAACCCTATCCACTCTTTCGCAGATGACAGCAGTATCTGCCATTCATATTCATTTGATCGTAGGCCGACATCAACTATGATCGCGGCGACGCGGCAGAATATGAATGATTCGCTAACAGGTGACCTCACGAGAATATTGGAATGGGGTCACGCGAACAGGGTCGATTTCAATTCCCAAAAGATGCTCCATGCTAACACACCGCCGTATGCACGATCACGCTGCCTCATCTGTAAAAATGGGTGGCATAAACATTGAGGAATCAGAAGCTCTTGATGTTCTTGGCATGAAAATTCAGTGTGATGTCCGATGGACTGAGCACATTTTTCAGGTCTCAAAGGAAGCATTCAAGTGCCTCGGCTTTTTAAGGCGGTGTAAGATATACTTCACCCCACCTGAACTCCTTACTATTTATACCGCCTACATCCGACCGAAAATGGAATACAACTCTCATGTGTGGGACACAGTAGAGTAGCCAACTCTATTGACTCTCTTGAGCATCGTCGCAACGTGGGGTGCGTTTCGTTGTTCTATCGTTACTATAATGGGAGCTGTTCTAATGAAATCAGGGAACTTGTTCCCGAAACCCGGGTATTCGCGCGCACGACGCGATCATCATTAAGAGCGCATCCATTTGTGGTCGATTTGACGGCGACTCGCACTACGCATTACAGGGAAAATTCGTTTTTTGGCGGAACGACACGAATGTGGAATAGACTACCCGCAGAGGTGTTTCCTGTCACTTTTAGCTTGGGAAGATTTAAATCAAATGTCAATAAACACTACTCCCTATATCCTCCTTCCCATAACCTAATTTCCTAGTTCCAGCACAATGCATCGCATGTGTAGGGGTCATCCCCTGAGTGCCGGTCCAAGACAAAAAAAAAAAAAAAAGTAGACTTTTGCTTTTATAAAATTTATTATTTTATTCATTCAATAATATTAAACAGCGTGAATTTTAATTTTTTATTTTCTGTAAAGATCGTTAATCCTATGAAATAAAAAAATTCAACAATTTTTTTGTATTGTATTAAATTTATTGAGAAATTAAATCGTATGTAGAGTTTTGCGACTAAGTGTATAATATTTACATATTTTAAGTGTTGCATTCTTATTTTCATTTAATAAAAAAAACGCTGAAGAAAAATATACTGTCATTAATATCAGTGCACTCATCTACACAAATAGAAAAATATTTACAGTTTATTATTGTGTTTTTAATATTGGAATAAATGAATGCACTAATATTTTCCTTGCGTTGGCATACTAAGCTCTCAGATTTACCGAAGGAATTTTCGGCAAACAAAAAATCATTTTCATATTCATTCAACATTGCAGAGTCTAGTAAAAAACTACTATACAATCTGCTCATATCTATAAATAAAAATAAAGTGGCAGCCTTGGTTTTCAAGTCATAAGCGAATACACAACATGCTTACTTGAATAATCATACAAGAATAAAGTTTTTATTCAACACAAATTAAAATTATCTCCGCATGCTCTCTTTATTAGTGTGATAGCATTCGCACATGTGCAGTGTTTTGTGGTCACTGATTTACATTCTTATCTATATACATTAGGGCGGGTCGATTTGTATGGAGGCAAAAAATCGCTCAAATTACAAGGAAAATCGTATTCTAGGGATTAAAATAAGAAACTTTGCCGAAGGCACCATACCTCTACAATGTATTTTGATGTCCCGACTTTTGACCCGAAGGGTCAAATTTTGAAAAATCTCACTTTGACCCATTTAGAGTGCTTCAATCGAGTCAAAATGAATGACCGACACCCACTAACTTTGGAGGGCCGACCCACATATGCCAGTGGCACACCCCCTGGAACCACCCCTGGGGGGTTCCCCATACAAACATTTAAAAAAATCAGCATTTTTGGCACTTTACAAGAAAAAATCAGCGAAATGGCTACGTTTTTTTATTTTTGGAGTTTATTTTTCTCTTTAGAAATTTATTTAGTCAGAACATATGTAAATGAAACAAGAATCTTTTGTTATTTTTGGGTTAAATACTGGTAATCCCTGATAGCTAGGTAATAAAATATATCTTCCATGTGTTTACAATATGTAGCTGTATGCAGTAAAGATGTGCCTAAAATCAGGTACGCATATGAACTATTAAGTTTTAAGGTTTTCATTTTTAGTATTTAAGTCCAATTTTTTATAATAAAAATTCAGTATTTTACAACTACTCAAAGCGTAATCTACATAGTTTATTATTTAAACAATCATCATATTACAATGAATCCACCATCCTGTACAACGCAAGATGAAGCCACAACAACTATCGAAAACCCAATGAGTCTTATACCGAAGCATGATGTTACTGTTTTTGGTGTGTCTACTAATTTGAGTGATCTTGATTTACCTACCCATCTGGATATCTTGAGATATTATTTTTACTTGAGCGAACGTGCTAAAACAGACCAAAAAAAAATTTTCGTATAAATCGTTCACTATTGTTGATAAGTTGATTGAAATTTGGGAAAAACTTGGTATGGAAAATTGTGTATATATTAAATTGAATAGATTGTTTGACAAATATCAAGAACAAATCAAAAGCAAAAAGAAAAACCCAAAATTTCCACAGTTTCTAAAATCTCTGGAAACAATTTTTTATATTGGAACATGTAAATGCGATTTGAAGGCAGCTCCATGTGCATGCGGCTTGGTTCCAGAACGCCTCAAAGAGTTTATGCACGATCAACATAATCAGAGAAGACTAACAGTGGCTGCATTTATGATATAAATTGAAGAGCAAGGAGCAACGTCTATGTCATCAATGCCAACATACCAAGATCCCGATGATTCAACATACGCATCGCCATCGGTTGAAGAAGATATGGATAGAAGCACAAGTTCACAATACACAGAAAGATACAATTGTTTTAACTTTGCATTGATATCTGAAAGATTTGGTATGCCTGATAGAGTAGCATCAGCATTAGGAACCGCTCTTTTCCAAGATTTAAAAATGAAAGATAAGCATGGCGAACCTCTCATCATAATGAATGATATAAATAACGTAATTGAACCACCATTCACGCAAAGCATTCCGTACGATACATTGAAAGAATATTTAAATCAAGACGATCCACCGTTTTTTGATCAAAAATTCCATCACACATACAAGGAACGGAACGACACGTTCAATTGCTAGCTAGCATCTCCAAACGAGTCATTCCGGGAAATATAGAGACTGTTATGGCGACGACATTAGAGAGCCGTGCGAAACTGCCCAGACTTGAAAACAATAAAAGACTTCAAACAATAATTTTTTTATTTTCTTTTCTATTACTAAGTAAAATTAATATTTTCATTTCATTCTGACTAAATAAATTTCTAAAGAGAAAAATAAAAAAACATATCATTTCGCTGATTTTTTCTTGTAAAGTGCTAAAAATGGACATCAAAATACATTGTAGAGGTATGGTTCCTTCGGCAAAGTTTCTTATTTTGATCCCTAGAATACGATTTTCCTTGTAATTTGAACGATTTTTAAATCGACTCGCCCTAACATACATAAGTAGGCAAATATGCAGTAAGCGTTAAATGGAACACTTATAGTTTTCAGATTATAAAAGTATTCACCTCAAAAAAATTAAACTTATAATTAATACATGTGAATATCTACATCCATATCTCGATGTAGGAAATGAAACTGGGGTTGAAACGCAGGTCTGTTTTTGTTTTTGTAGTCAACGTGCAGACTACCATGCATCGTGCTTCGCCTATTAATTTATTTCTTATTATTTTCTATTAAATACGTCTGATATGTTTCACAGTTGACATAAAACGCAAAGGTTATATTAAAATTCTAAATTTATTTAATTCAGTAATTACCTTTCTTCAATTACTAACACTGCGCACATTTTGCATTGAATATAAAAAGGGTTTTTTAGGTATTTTTCTCAGTTATATCAAAGGCACCGTATGCTCTGTTTAATTTGAGCCGTTACCGGTTACAACAAAACAAAAACTGAATTGCAGACACTCAGTAGAATGTAATCGCCAAATTCAGTCGAACTTAAACCGTCAACTTTTTGCGTGCTTTGACACGCACTTTTAAAACTGAGGGCCATAAATAGCAAAATTATGAACCACTTTTTTTTGAGAAACAAAAAGTGCGCGGAAGTTGTCAAAGTTATTAGTGTATAAATAATAACGTTATGCTTTAAACTTTTCTATCAAAGTTCAAAACGTCACACAAAGGAAAAAGTTGTATTTTTCACTGCCTTTAATCATCCAAAACTGTGCCCGAAAGCACGATCTTTGGTTTTGTATTCAACATGATAATTACTTCAGCCATCGACAACCTCTTATCCAAGACGACAATGCTGGCATAACTTAACCAAACACCGGACATAAATTAATTTTAAATATTTGATTTCTTTTTTGAGTAATAAATATATTGTGTATTTTTAAATATATCTTTATTACAAAAAAGAAAAGCATCTCCTACTCAATTAGCAATAAGAAAATATAATTCATTAAAACGGAAATAAAAGCTAATACGTGATGACATATGTGGTTGCCATACGTTAACGTTGAGAAGTATACTACAAAATGCATTTCTCACCTGTGTAAAATTTCTATAGAATTCATGTATTTGATGACATCTTTCCTCTAGTATTGTACTATCGACTGCATTGCGGTACAAAAATGACATTACTTTTTCTTTCAAAATTTGAAATGGCAAACCATGATCAGTGATTACATCCACACGATCCAAATCATTATAGGAAGGATCAACGAGTTGGAATTTTTTGCTGCTAACATCAAGTTCATATAAAACAATGCGTTGACTCGACGATAAAAGTATTGCCAAAATGTTGCCGTACAATACAATGCTAGTACTATGAGCATTTAAAATAAAATCATCTTTGATAGTGAAACTGTTAGTGATAAAACCGGTCTCTAAATCGATCAACAGAAAATTGTATTCGTGTAAATCTGGATGATCCAACAAATGCGAAAAATTTAAGGCTTCGGCAACACTTGGAACTGACGGGGTTTGGACACTACTAAGCACTAGCACCAAGTTTCCATTATCCAAAAATAGACAAACATCTCGACTTAAGTAATATCCAGGTGGCCCGAATAGATCAACGGGTTTGATATATGTTATCTTGAATAATCTTTCAAATATTTCTCTCCTTATCTTCTGGGACAATTCACGTGGATCCTGCTCTAAAATACATTCGGTCTCTACCTGACTCACCAAATCGAGTGCGTGTGCAACTCCCATATATTCATAAACCAATAATTTCTGTCGATCACTCGAAAATAATAACAAGAATTTACCATTCGGAGTAAATTTGCTCACATAACCACAAGGATTATAAACATTTTGAATAGTTAGTCGGGGAGTTATACTTTTATAAAAATTTCTTTCATGGTACACGAAGTTTTGTATGGGATGGCGGCAATTAATATTTAAATTTGACTCACGCATCCGTAAATGATGTTGCAAGTTCTGTGTATTTCTGGGATACATAAGTATATTTTTAAAATTATATTAACAAAAAAAATAATTAGAATAACAGCAAGAAAATATCAAATTAAAAAAATTATAATAAATTAAAAATAAAATTCAGAATTCTTAATTTGCACAAAAAGAAAAAGATGAGAGTTTTTTCAATGTTGTCAAAGTAGAAAGACCAATCGATAAGAAAGCGTGTTTTTAGCTTTAACCCTTTGACTGTCCCCAAACAAAAATTTTGTTTTATAGCGTACGTCCGCGATCATAATCTGGTAAAAATGACGTGTATCGCATATGACCACGGACCAATATTCCAACAATTTATTACGGAAGCGTTCTGTGCATCGCATATGATTCATCCCATTCTTAGTAGCTATTTATTTTACGGTTATGGTTTTGAAATATAAAAATACCGAACATTACGATCAAACAGGGTTGGTTTGCCTAATTTAAAATCTATAAAACTGAGGGAAACCGAAATTTCAGGTGCAATACACTCAACTGGAATTAGAAATACCAAGCCAGGAAAGAAGGAAAAATTATATCAACTTTTCATGGTTTCAATCTGCAAGAAAACGGGAAGAAAACCACTTTTCACAAGCTCAGCGATATACCAAGAAAAGATGATGATAAACTTGAACGTAAAGGTTGTCATGGCTGTTGTAAAAAATTTGCCGAAAGCCACATTAGAAACACTGCTACCACAAAGTCTAAACAAGTTTGTACACAGTGTATTGCGTGCCAAAATCCATATTGCTTACCTTGCTTTAATAAAATTCATAAAAATTTTACTTCCTAAGTTCTATTATAACTATATTATATAAGTTAATTAAAATTATCTTAAGTTTTATTTTTATTATTATTTTTGATGTGTAAACATCTATACGCTAGATGGTAAAAATCTTTTTCACAATACAATCACAAATTTTGAGTAAGATTGTATTAACTCGGTGTGAGCTGTGTATGAGTGTATTAGTGTAATCATACGGACAACAAGAAGTACAGAGAAACTTAACAGCTGCATAGAAATACAAGGCAGCTAGTGCTCCTTGACTTTGTATTAGATATATAATTTATTATAGGTCTAATAAAGAATAATAATAATAATAATAATAATAATAATAATAATACATATGATTCTAATTGTGCTTTTTCCCTTATAAACTATATGTGAAATTTATTATTACATACCCTATGATATTCTCATACAGTATGAAAAATATCATAAAGCATTTTATTACAAAAGTAACTCAAAAATTGAGGAGGAAAGCATATCCATATAGTACTATTTCGCTAACGCTTACTTAGCTCGTCAGTGGATTTTTCCCAACGTCTGAATATAAACCCAAGATCTATATGTTTAAAATTCAATCAATCAAACGAGAATTGTTTGAATATCAAACATACAAACCAAAAAATCTATAAACAAAAACATAGCAATCCATGAGTTTACTTTTATAACATACTCACATTTCTATTTTTAGCTTTTTTATTCTCATCTACACCATATATATATATATATACATATAGATCTTGGGTTTATATTCAGACGTTGGGAAAAATCCACTGACGAGCTAAGTAAGCGTTAGCGAAATAGTACTATATGGATATGCTTCCTCCTCAATTTTTGAGTTACTTTTGTAATAAAATGCTTTATGATATTTTTCATACTGTATGAGAATATCATAGGGTATGTAATAATAAATTTCACATATAGTTTATAAGGGAAAAAGCACAATTAGAATAATATGTATAAATAAATATTCCCAAAATAAATTCAGTTAATATAAAATAATAATAATAATAATAATAATGATAATAATAGTAATAATAATAATAAAACAAATTGTCCATTTAAAGCATTTTGCTACAGACGACTTTGTCGCATTCCAACACATCAAAAACATTTAAAATCATTTTCGAACTCAGCGGCTCAAATGTAACCAATTTAAGAAAGCAGTCCATTCTGAATAAATTTGGTTAGCCACAAATCAAGCATTACAACATATTTAAAATAATAAATGTGTACCTCATATAGACGGAGCCTCTAATAACCGCGACGTGGAGTAGCCGCTTATGAGAAGTTAGACTGTAAATGTTAAATAATAACTTGAAGTATATTTCTAGGCTTATATTTATATGATTAATTTGTTTTTGTTACTTGTGTTACATATAATTGAAAATTAAAATTAATATTGTGATTAACACATGTTAAATGTAAATATAATAATTTTTTAAATTTTATACATTTTGTTAATGTTGTATGAAATTTTAAAATATTTTAATCATATTCTTTACAAATTTTTTATGAAACATGTTATGTAAAAAATTTTATATTAATTTCAAAAATTTTATAAAATATTTCCTGAAGATGTTAACAGTCAGAGCATTTAGAAACTATTAAGACATTTTTTGCAAGATAAATATCTCTAAGAGTGAGGCTATCTGTACACGTAATGCTTCAGGCAAGTGTAGATGTTTTGTAGTTCCTGAGAGTAAACAATTAGGACTTCGCATCAACAATATTGAAATTCCATTCAAAGATAACATTAAATACCTAGGCGTATCTTTAAACTCTTAAAATTTAATGAACATGTCCTTATAGCTATAAAAAAAAGCAAACCGTTTATTGGTTGAATTGATCTTGAACTCGTTAGATGAGATCCCGTCTATAACAACTATTATAGCGCGATCCCTGAGAAAGCTCGATATAAATCGAGAGAAGATATCGCCGACACCAAAAGCAATAAGTTTGGACAAGAGTGCTCCATGCCACACTGTGTCAAATGCTTTTGAAATATCTAGAGCCACTACCTTACTTTCGCCAAAATGGTGGATGGATCGACACCATTTTTCCGAGAGGAAGGCTAATAAATCACCCGTGGAACGTCCTCCACGGAAGCCATATTGCCGGTCGTTAAGTAAGCTATTGGACTCCAGATATTTCATAAAATGGAAATTTAGCATACTCTCCATTACTTTAGAAATGGTAGAGCATATTCCGATTGGGCGATAAATTTCAGGGTTGCTTGCCTCTCCCTTCTTGGTGATCGGCGTAACATTTGCAACTTTCCAGCACGACGGAAATTCGCCCGCATGGTATAGGGTGCTGAAAAGGATTGCCAGAGGACGCGATAACGTCGAAGAGCACTGCTTCAAGACCAGTGCCGGAATTCCATCCGGGCCAGAAGACTTATTTATGTTAAGGTCCGCTAAAACCCTTTTAACTGCACGAGCCTGAAAGTATATCTTTGGCATAGTTACGGATACACGCTCGGGTGCGGGCGGTGGTTGATTGCTTTCCGACAGGTGAGAATTACCTGCAAACATTTCAGCTAGGAGGTTAGCCTTTTCAACCGGGTCAGTGAATATTCGATCATCCTTTAAAAGAGGTGGAATAGAAGAACTAGCATTTCTCTTTACTCTTTTAACGAATGACCAAAAGTTTTTACTTCCCCGTGGGGCAGTACAAAGCTTTTGCACGTCTTAGCACTTTGTCACACGAAGATCTCGCACTTTTGCGCATCATATCAGTATCTGTGTTTTTATCATTCCGCCAGATACTAAATGCTTCCCCTCTGGATCTGACTGCAAGTTTTCACGTCTGATTAAACCAAGACTTTGGTCTAGGCCTAATCGAAATTTGCTTCGATGGTATGAACGTTTTCATACCAAGCAATATTATATTTAGGACCATTTCAGCCATGGCATTGACATTATTGTCAAGGAAGCAGAGCCTCCAATTGAAATCGTTGAGCTCAGACCAACGTACCTTTTGGTAAATATATTTCAAACGTTTCGTAGCTGGCGGTGAAACGCCTCCAAGTTCCGCAGAAATGCTGCAATGATCCGAATTACCGAGAGGTACGCTAATGTTCATTTCATACTTGTAAGAGTGTGAAGTGAGAAAAAGGTCGAGGGTGTTATGTTGGTGCCCGTCAACACATGAAATATGTGTTGGTTCATTCACCAATTGCGCAAGGTGATTGTGCGCTGCGAATAACTCAGCATATTGGCCTTCTGGAGTTGTATGGCTCGAATGGCGGAGCCACGATAATTTATAGACATTGAAATCACCAGCAATAACGATTTCACTGTCCGGGTAATTTTCGAGGATCTCCGATATATAATTAGGATTTTACATTCTAGTTATAAGTTTTAAATTGTTATGTTAAAAAAATAGATTCATGTCCGATTATGCGTTGTATGTATATAAATGTGGAAGTATTCTGTTAACTTTAATGGTTTTTTTATTTCATTGAAGAAATATATTTAATTTTTTAATTCATTAACTCATGTAGAAAATTAATGAAAATGTTGCACATTAATTACACTGCAACAAATGAATTTTTTTTTAATTAACAAGGTTCTTTCAACTGATTTTATTAGAATCAGTGGTTCGCGTTTACGAACTTTACATCTGTAACTCGTTTTAGGGCCATTTTAAAGTTTCGTAAATATCATACGATTTTACTATACAAAGGTTGAAACTTTAAAACGACCGTAAAACTAGTTACATTCGTAAATTTTTAAAACGCCGATACACGTACATATATTTTTTATGGACCTCTACTAGAATCAGTTGGCAAAACCTTGGTATTTTTTTCGCGTTGTACAGTGTTATTGCATTTGAAATTTACTTGAAGTGTAAATGTGAAAATTCATCGCATAACGCGATGCATAAACAATTTTTTGAAGACTCATAAAAAAAGGCTCATATGGATGAAAAATATATGAGACCATGTAATTTTTGTTCCTAAGTGATTCATGAGTGCAAACTATCAATTGACTACCGTCTACTAAAAATGACTGAAATTTTTTAATGCCTGTGATGCGCTCATAAAATCGTATGGGTTCTGAAATATTCATCCTAGGTCTAATTAAGGCGGATAATAAACCTTCATCATAATTATATATATTATAATCTAAATAAGGGCTCATTTCGAAACTTTGGCAACTGACGGGCATACTGCTGTTAATACGTGAAGCTGCTGCAGGATGACCACGAGTATAGGTTTGTATAGCTCTAAAAAAACACAGAACAAAAAACTTTACTCTTAATATTTTGTTTATGAAAACATTGACATACAAATCAAAAATTCTTCTACAGTACTCATTATTGCTAGTCGATGATGGTGGCCAGGGCATTTTCAAAGGACGCGCGTTACGAAATTCGTCACAGTAATTACGATATATATACATAAGCTCAGCAGAGTCGTGTGAAAAAATGTTCAAAACTTCTTGTTCTGTAATATTGTAGAAGACAAATATTCTATTTTGCAGACCTGCATTCTCCGAACTAAAGACATCTTCCTGTGTAGCTCCCTGTGATATGCCTGCAGGACGTTCCTCGAAACGCAGCAATAAAGTATCACTATTCATTAATTGAATTTTTAGAATAATCATGTCTTCAATCTGTAAAAAAAAATATGTATATGAAAGTATGGATTCCTTTTATTTACGTAGCATCAAACTTTAAAATCAGTACATAAAACGAAACAATGAAAATCGATTTGAAAATTATCAAGTAAAGGTTTCAGAAATTTTTTCAATATAAAAATTACAGCAACTCTGTTATTACCATATAAAGAAAATTTACTCATAGTACATACAGTGCCTCAATGTTATAATGGGACAAGCTGTTTATCCAATAACTTTCGAATTATTTTTTTGAATTTATTGGTTTAAGAAGAAAATAAAATTATATTTATACTTTTATTTTTATTATTTATTAGGAACATAAATAAAAAATACATTGACTACCGTCACTGGGATATAAAAACAAAAAAACTAAAACAACACAGAAAATCCTGTCAAAGTAATAATGGGACAATGTAATAAAGTAACAAGTTAAGTATTAAATATATAATGTTTAATATTTAGTTGGAAGGCCTTTTTTCTCTATTACAGCCTTCAATCGATACGGCATAGATTTCACAAGTTTTTGACAGAATTATGGGGTTATTCTACCCCATTCCTCTTTCAGAGCACTAATTAGGTCCGATTTGCAACTTATTTGGTAATTTCTTAATTTTTCTTCTAAATAGGCCCATACGTGCTCTATCGGATTGAGATCGGGTGATTGCGGAGGCGTTTCGAGCACATGTGGGCAATTGTAAAGCAACCAACACCTTACATTGTGAGCCTTATGCTTGGGGTCATTGTCTTGGTAGAAGTAATAATCATTCGCCAGTCCCAATTTCTCTGCTGTTTCTGCAAGATTAGCACGCAGGATGTTGATATAATATTTATGATCCATAATTCCTTCAATAATGTGAAGGTTACCGGGACCAGCTGCTGATATTGCACCCCACACCATAACTGACCCCAAGCCATGTTTAACAGTAGGTCTCAAATTTTTTTCTGACAGTTCTTCATTTGGTCTTCTCCAAACGAATGACCTTCCATCCGATCTGAATATGATATATTTGCTTTCGTCAGTGAATATTACCTTATTCCAGAATGATAAATCCTTGTTTCTGTGGTCTTTAGCAAAGCGCACTCGTTTAAGCTTATTAACCTTATTAATAAAAGGTTTTCTCCTAGCTACCCGGCCATTATAATTGTGTTTCCTTAACACATTTCTTACCGTTTCGGGATTAGCTTTCTTTGCTAGATGTATTTCCGCTTCAGCAGCAAGTCTGGGAGCGCTTAAGTAGGGTTTTTGTTTGATTTGTCGCATAAGCCATCGTTCATCCGCGTCGGAAAATATTTTTCTTTTGCTTGGTTTTGCTACATTTTGAAAAGTTTCTGTACCTCCATATCGCTTTATGATGTTAAACACTGTAGATTTTGGTTTATTTACTATTTCCGCAATATTTCTCACGGTTTTTCCTGATTTCGAATGTTCTAATATCAGTTTTCTGATTTGAGGCGATGTTTGTGAACCCCGTGGCGCCATATTTTAATTTTCTTTAAAAACTTATCAAAAATTAATCTGTAATACACTCTAGCAACTTTTAAACAAAAAATTTTTGCAAAATGTTCCGTTATAAAGCCTAGATAGTATAGTGATGTCAGCTGTCCCATTATTACTTTGTACTGCATTTTTAACTTATTGTGAATAATTATTTATAAATTAATTTTGACAAACTTAAGAATCATAATCTTTTGAGATGGCAATTAGCACAGTGTTAGCTACACAAAAGCATGAAAATTTTGCATTAAAATCAGTTAACATAGTGCTTAATTATCTCCACATAAATCATTTTAGCTTTGTCCCAATATTACTTTGATTCACTGTACATACTAAAGTGTGGCACAAACACAACAAAAATGTCTTACAAGCATTTCATGAAATTGCAATTAGTGTGTATGTATTACTTGTTTATTTTAAAACACATACTTCCGCAAATATTTCTTTTGTTCCACGATCAAAACATTGAAGAAGAGAACACAAGTACAACAAAACAATGTTAAAATAGAACAAGGCTGAAGTAGAAGAGAAATGAAGTAGAACATCAAAACTATTTTGGAACATTCAAAACATGTTTGAATAACTCGTAGACAAACTTTTGAATTTTTTATGAACATAAAAAATCCAATGTATGTATGCAAAAATCAAATTTTTTTAATTCACATTTGGAAAAACAAATAAAATAAAAATATTACAATTCATATTAAAAAAAAATTTATATATATATATACACTTATATGTATATGTACATCTAGCTTAGTCTAACATTTTTATTTTAAAAGAAATTAAGAAAAAAAAATTCACTTTTAAAATGGAAGACCACAAAAAACAATATTCGACAAAAAATATTTTTGGCATGTATAGTGAAGTCAATATACTAATAACTTAATTATTATAATTTAAAAACATTATTTGGGATACTTTTTCTGTATTTCCACCCAATATACACCTTTTGTCAGTTAACAAGCTTCGAGCAGCAGAAAAAACTCTTTCTGAAGATATAGTTGTTGGATCGGGTATGAAAGTGGGGATATCAATATTTTTTCCAAATTCAGCTCCAATAGAAATAAAAAATTCAGCCATTTCTTTTAATCCAGGCTCCCCGACAATTTTAAAAGGTCGACAATTTGTAACTGTCCACTTTGTGAATATCCTCCACAGCAGTTCTTTTTTTACTATTGTCTGCAATCATTTTGGGTTTTGCTGAAATCTGTTCTACTTCGGCCTTAACATAGCACATATGCTTCACCAAATTTGAAGTGGTAATTTTATTATATTTGTAAATATTTGAACATTTACTACATATCACAAAGCCGGGTATTTCCACACCGCGATCACGTTCAGGGTGGCGATGGCACGATGGATGGTAGTCTGCACGTTGACTACGAATCCAAAAACAGACCTGGGTTCTCAACCCCAGTTTCAGACCAAAAATTTTAAAATAAAAATAAACATCTCGCATTTTTCTGATATTGCATTAGTGTGTCTTTGTGTGTCAGTTGTTGTCGGAAGGTTTCAGTGGCGAAGGCATAGTCACTGGTCACTGAACAATACCGGCTTCAGCTGATAGCAATCCACAATCACATCAGAACGCCCTTCTTCGTCGGTATTGTGTACCACCGGCGAAGTAAAATAATAATAAAAATGGCTACTAAACCGAAGCTTCAGCACTGCTACGAGTATAAACAAAGAACGTGCGAAAGCAGGGCTGCAAAAATAATTAATTAAGCTTCACCTCCTGTCGTTTCTCCTACTATCCCTTTTCTATAGTTCCAGCACAATGCTTCGCATGTGTAGGAGTCATCTCCTGAGTGCTGGTCCTAGATTAAAAAAAAAAAAAAAAAAAAAAAAAAAAAATACTTTGGAAAACATTCCACACTTTACTTCGTCCTTGCTTTGAGACCGCTTTGTACTCACCAGAAATAACTTTTACGTTTATTTCGCTTAAGCTTTGAGGTTCGTTTGTAAGGTTCTTTAAAGAAAAATATTTAAAATTTCGCAAAAATTTTAAAAATTTATAATTTCACCTACATTTAATGCATCCATTTCAATATACATCTATTTAAGGTTACTAAAATTTAGAAAAATCACGAAAATCAGAAAGTTGAAATTATGAAAAAAAAAATTATATACCTGCAAGGTGTTTTCCCTCCTAAATGATATTATTTAATAACACGCATGTTTACATTTTTACGCTTTTTTGTGTTTGTTCTTGTGTACTCGATGCTTTTGGTGTAATTTACCGTTTTTTTTATTTCATTGGCTGTTTTTGTTTTGCTGTTCTGCTTTATTTGAACACACAAGCACAAACAAAACTATAGAGAGAAACTTTTCGAATGGTGCTTGTTTTGTTTCAGTGAGAGTCATGTTTTGTTATGCTTGTTTTGTGGATAATGTTTACACTGGAATATACGGCTTGGAAGTAGTGTGCTTTAGAATACAGAACTTTCAATACATTTTGTACAGCTCTTTAATACATACATATGTATGCAGACTTATTATATGCCACATATGTAGCTCGGCGTTACTGGTTCGTCGTATAAAGCTGAATTCACACATTCGTTCCAAAGAAAATTTTTATCTGGAAAAAGTTTTTTTTTGTAAAACCCGGTCCAGACTGTGAAACATTTGCTCCCAAATATTTGCCATTTTTTTATTAAATAAAGTGATAAATATGCACAAATATATGTACTTAGAACTTAAAATTTATTTAGAGTAAAACAACACAGCTAGTGATTTACGACCATGCAACTTTTCAAAAAACGAAAACAAATAAACAGTATTACATAAAAGTTACAAAAGTGAGAAGTAAAGCTGGATTCACTCATTGTTGCGGAACAAAAATTTATATGTATGTAGTTGGACGTGTCTCTATGTGTGAGAGAGAGAAAGAGTTAACTTACTTCGGAACAATTTCAGCTTGAATTGGTTTAATTTTAATTTTTGTTCCGAAACGATGGAACTGTGCTGCCTACTACTTTAACTTTTCAGGAAAAATTTTACTGAGCTGCCACATCATATTATATGTACATATATATGTATAATAAAATACAGAGTATACTTGTAAATGTTTTATATTGTTTATTATAAAAAATAAAAAATAAATTTAAAATGGTTCCGTATCATTTAACCGCATCTCTGGGACCAATGCGTGGAATTACCCCTTTTTCCTCCATTCTTTAAGCAGCTCCCTTAATACAATTATCTTATTTTTTATTTATTTTTTTTATATATGTATATAAGTACCTTGCCAGTAAAAGAGCTTTATTTAATTCAATAGCTATTAGAACAAGCACTTGACTTTGATTCAGTTTTTTTTTTAATTTAGAATTTGTTTTTTCTGATGTGCATTTGTGTGTCAGTTGTTGTCGGAAGGTTTCAGTGGCGAAGGCATAGTCACTGGTCACTGAACAATACCGGCTTCAGCTGATAGCAATCCACAATCGCATAAGAACGCCCTCCTTCGTCGGTATTTTGTAGCACCGGCGAAGTAAAATAATAATAAAAATGGCTACTAAACCGAAGCTGCAGCACTGCTACGAGTATAAACAAAGAACGTGCAAAAGCAGAGCTGCTTCATCTCCTGTCGTTTCTCCTACTATCCCTTTCCTATAGTTCCAGTACAATGCTTCGCATGTGTAGGAGTCATCTCTTGAGTTTACATATTTGTTTCATATGGTAGCTTTTGTTTTTCCAGAAAAAGTGTTCGATGTGGGTGAATCGTTTCAGAACAAACTCTCAAAAAAAAAAATTTGTTCCGAAACAATAGGTGAATCCAACTTAAGTGTTCATAGTGTGGACACGAATCCCGTTTGATTGATTATTTCAGTACAACACTGTTGTAGCGATAAGGCTACCTAGTACTTACTAATTCGCATTGATCTGAACAAAATTGAACTAAGCTGTCAAACCCCATCACATATTATATATGACTATGCAATTTGGTATTTCTAAAATTAAATTTACTAAGAAACACACTAGGTCAGGCTAGGTCAAGTTGCTGGATGTAAAGGTGAATAAATGTCCCAACCCACTTGGGTTCAATTTTATTATGGTCCCACTAGAGTTCGGCGCAACAAAGAAACACACTAAATCAAGGAGAACTATTGTAAAGTCTATCGTCGTCCAAAGGTTTAAGTGTTCTACGTGACTTTTGTACCATATATATTTTCTTACAATGACTCAGTCACCTTGAATAATTGCCTTTATTCGTGCCTTCCTTTGTATTCTTTTACTTTTAAAAGTGAGGAACATTGTAAAATATATCGTCAAATAACATTATTTACTTTTATTTTTATAATAAAAAAATAAATAGCAAAATTATGAACCACTTTTTTTTATGAAACAAAAAGTGCGCGAGAGTTATCAATGTTTCTAATGTACATATACTAACGTTTTGCTTTAAACTTTTCTATCAAAGTTCAAAACATCACACAAAGTTGTATTTGACGCGGCCTTTAATCTGAAACTGTGCTCGAACGCACGACCTTTGGTTTTGTATTCATCATGATAACTACTTCAGCCATCGAGAGCTTCTTATTCGACACGACAATGCTGGCATAACTTAACCAAACAATGGACATAAATTAATTTTAAATATTTGATAGATTTATTTTTTGAGTAATAAATGCATTTCTCACCTGTTTAAAATTTCTATAGAATTCCTTTATTCGATGACTTCTTTCCTCTGGTATTATATTATCGATTAATTTGCGGTACAAAAATGACATTACTTTTTGTTTCAAAATTGAAAATGGCAAACTATAACTAGGGTTTACAATGTAATTATAACTTAGTTCATGGGCCAAAACACGCTCACGATCCAAATCATTACCGAAAGGACCAATAGTTGCCAAGAGTTGTAATTTTTTCAATTTAACATTAAGTTCATATAAAAGAATGCATTGACGACACGATAAAAGTATCGCCAAAATGTGTCCGTATAATACAATACTAGTATTGTGAGCAATTAAAATAAAATCATTTTCGATATTGAAACTGTCAGTGATAGAACCGGTCTTTAAATCGATCAAATGAAAAGTGTATTGGTGTAACTGTGCGTGATCAAACAGATCCGGAAAATTTAAAAATTCGATATGACTTGGAAATGATATGCTAGGAGCAATACAAAGCACTAGCACAAATTTGCCATTATCCAAAAATAGACAAAAATCTCGACTTAAGTAATGTCTAGTTGACGTGAATGGAAGAACTGGTATGATATATTTTGTCTTGAATAATCTTTGAAATATTTCTCTTCTTATCTTTTGGGACAATTCACTTTCATCTTGCGCTCCAATACATTCAGTCTCTATCTGACTCACCAAATCGAGTGCGTGTGCAACTCCCATATATTCATAAACCAATAATGTCTTTTGATCACTCGAAAATAATAACAAGAGTTTACCATCCGGAGTAAATTTGCTCACATAACCACGAGGTTTATAAACATTTTGAATAGTTAGTCGGGGAATTATACTTTTATAAAAATTTCTTTCATGGTACACGAAGTTTTGTATGGGATGGCGGCATTTAATATTTAAATTTGACTCACGCATCCATAAATGATGTTGCAAGTTCTGTGTATTTTTGTAATGCATTAATATAATTTTATAATTAGATTAACAGCAAGCAAATATTAACTTGAAAAAAATATAATAAATTAAAAATAAAATTTAGAATTTTTAGCTTGCACAAAAACAAAACATGAGAGTTTTTTCAATGTTGTCAAAGTAGAAAGGCCAATCGATATGTCAGCGATTTTGTAGCTTTAATAGATAAAAACTGCGTTTACAACAGAAACTGCTGTTATGTTAATAATTCACGTAGCTACGCGCAATAATTATTTCCGAACATAACAAATTACGTCAGCAGAATGAAGCATGAAACACATTCGCCACAGCTGGCTACCACCTAAAATCTGTCAAAATTAAAATACACACATTTATATGAAAACGATTCTTTTGACGTAATCACGGCTACACGACCATTTTTTTAGCTGTCGCGAACTTAGGATAATTTTTATTTTGACAATATGCAATTGGCTTGTTTTTAAATATTTAAATGGAATGAGGATATTTGGAACAAGTGTTTTTTTAATGAAACTGAAATGTTTTAAAGTGACACCACTGTTAAATACGAAACACACAATTCTGTGATGAACAGTTATTCATAGAATAGCCGTGAATAAATCAAACCAGATATAAAAAAATTTAGCAAACCGTATGTTTTGGTTTGTTGCTTAGCACATGGAAATTGTAAACAAAGAGTGAAAAAAATTATTGATTTTCGATCATTGATTTCTCAGGCATTAGTATATCAATTTGAAAATAAAAAACGAATATATGTAGGAATAAGGCCCTAGAATAAAATTTTATAATGTTCATAAATTATATTGATGATATATGCCAATTATTCAATGACCTGTTCAATCGCCTTTATATGTAGTTATCCGCTTATAATTTGAAAACCGTTCTTCGTGCACATAAGCTATTACAAATACGCGTCGATTGGTATGCAAATCATTCTTTAGGAGACTGTACAAGAAAAGCTATAGCCCGCCAAACTTTTGGAAAAAAAAACGTAACTGTACATTTTCAGTATATCACTTATTGCACCCAAACGATTCTTCGTGCACACATAGCGCTACCTGCCATCGATAGCTATTAAAAATACGCGTCGATTGATATACGTATTGTTTTTGGGGAGACTGTACGATAAGAGCTATAGCCCAACAAACTTTTTAGAAATGGCGAAAAACCTTAAAGTGTATTTTTTTAGCATTTCACTTATTGCGTACAAACGATTCTTCGTGCACATATCGTGCTACCTACCATCGATAGCTATTAAATATACACGTCGATTGATATACGTATTGTTTTTGGGGAGACTGTACGATAAGAGCTATAGCCCAACAAACTTTTAAAAATGATAAAGGGTACATATTCAGTATTTTAATTATTGCGTACAAACGATTTTTCGTGCACACATCGCGCTACCCGCCAACGATAGCTATAGCCCAACAAACAAGAACGGTTTTCAAATTATAATTTTTTATTTTTAAATTGATATACTAATGCCTGAGAAATCAATGATCGAATATCAATATTTTTTTTTACTCTTTGTTTACAATTTCCATGTGCTAAGCAACAAACTAAAACATCCGATTTGCTAAAGGATTTTATTTCCTGTTTGATTTATTCACTCACGTATTCATAGCTGCCGTCTTAAAAATAATTAAATAGCCGGCTACAAGGAAACAAATGCAGCCAACTACATTTGTAGTCTCTGTAGCTCGTATCCAGCTGTGGCGAATGTATTTCAAGCTTGCAAATATGTTCACTTCCAAGCATAGAATCATAGAATACCTAGAAGTGTCAGTTCGGGGTCTGACAAATTTTAAATCAGCTTTTCTTAAAATAGGGGGAGAAAGAGACAAATATACACTTTCACGAAAGATGAAAAGTAAACAAAAGAAAAATGTAAACATAAGCCACATTTTGTGCATAAGAACAAATTTATAATTTCTTGTGGTTTTATTGGTTTTAATTGTGTTTTTTTTTGTGTTAATATTATAGTAAAAAAAACATAGTGCAGCTTGTTTTAATGGTGTTTTGTGTTAATATAGCAAAAAAAAATAGCGAAGTTAAAAAATTACCAAAAAAAAATTTGTCAGTATTATGGTGTTTTGTGGTGAAAAATTTTGTTAACATAAGCCACAATTTGTGCATAAGAACAAATTTATAATTTCTTGAGGTTTTCTTTGTTTTTATTGTGTTTTGTGTTAATATTATAGTAAAAAAAACATAGTGCAGCTTGTTTTAATGGTGTTTTGTGGTTCTAATCGTGTTTTGTGTTAATATAGCAAAAAAAAAACATAGCGAAGCTAAAAAATTACCAAAATTAAATTTATTGTGCATAAGCCAATAAAATAACATTTTAGTGATCTTGTGATTTTTTGGTATCTATTTGTTTTAATAAATGAAATTAATTTTCATAGTACATAATTTTCATAACACAAAACACCACATTGTTGTGTTTTGTAACCACAGATTCCTATAACCTATGTTTGTAACATTGTCGTGCTAAAAATTGCGAAATTGTGACCATAAAGTAGATAAAAAATACGGCTAATTTTCACATCTAGAAAATAAAAATCAAAACAAAACAACAATATTGAGGAATTTAGAAGAAAAAGGAATCACCGAACAGAGTTAGGGGGTAAAAGAGACGGCAAATCTCTTAATGATGTCTCTTTCTGCATTTCCTTCAGTATTTTTTGTACATGTTTGTTGCAGCCGCAGTGATCTGCGGCCCTTCCACCTAACTCAGGTATCGGCACATAAAAAAATTTATACTGAAGTTCAGCGACAATTCTACAAACAAAAAATAAATGAAAACAAAACACACACGTGAAGAATTTTTGCTTCCCAACCTCTCAGAGGCAAATATGCACCTCTACTGTAGCCTACCCAAACTAGTCACACTAATATATGTAAATCCGTAACTTTTTCCTCCCTTATGACCCATACAATAAAAAAACCACCAAAACTCACAGCACACAAATCCTCAAGTAAAACTATTCACACCACAGAAAGCAGACTGCACTACTCGTAGCATCGATCATACCAATCATCCGTCAGAATTCGCTCCTCATGCAGGAATAACAAGTCCATTCGAACAACCGCACGGTAGATAAGACACACACGCACCCAACCAAAAATTTCGCCCGCAACATGTTTCATTTATATTTTTCGATAATAAATCTTATTTAATATTTGCCGAATGCTAGTAATTACATACATATGTACATACTGTTTTGTGTATGTATGTAGCTCTCAGAGAAATGACATTCAAATGGGACATTTTATTTCCAACATAATTGTTTGAAAATATGTTTGAACAACTATTGCGCAGTACATGTGCAATTAAATGTTTTTGGGGTATACACGAGAACATATGATTTGGAAATAGAATTCGGCAGATGAGAACATAATCACCCCTATCGCGAATCTCACGTGAATAATTTTTTTCACAACTTGAACAGCTGTTCAAAGTTTATTGTGTTATCAGTGCATTTTGAGTGGATATACATATGTACGTAAATAAAAACAAAATTGTATTTTGAGTAACAAATTATTAAATATTGAAAAAAAATGTTTAGAATCGGTTCAATACTTTTGCTACAAGAGGAGACAAATAAGCACATACGAATTGTTCGTAAACACCTGCGAGACGCATCTAATCCTTTGGAATTACCCAGCACATTGTAAGTAATAATTTTTATAAACTTTTCATGTATTTTCTTAACTTTGTTTATTAGATTCATACAGCATTACAGAGTTAACAAAGCAGCCTTTATGTACATTTTGGATATGCTGACTACCGCTCTACCGGCTACACAAAAATTATTTGCGATTCCGCCAATTATCAAGCTAAGTGCTTGTTTAAGATTTTTTGCTGAGGGTGGATATCAGAAAGGTGTAAGCAGAGACTACGAAGTGGGAATAACTCAATTTACGTTTAGTGAGGTGTAATGGAGCAGAATTATTTACAAGGAGGAATCCAAGGATGGCTTTTAAGTGAGTAACTTGCTACTCAAATATACGTACATACAATTTACTTAAAAAGGCTGCATACAAACTTCGACGTTCAAAATTCATACATAAAGGAATACATTTTCATTCATTTAATTTTTCAGATGTCGGATACCCTTTAGAGCCTTGGTTGCTAACACCATATAAATCACCTTCATCGGGGTCTATTGAACAGAAGTTTAATGACGTGCATTCAAAATGTAGAAATATAATAGAAAGAACGAACGGCGTTTTAAAAGGCAGATGGATGTGCCTGCTTGGCGCTTGAGAGCTACATTACGAACCCAGAAAAGCCATTAAAATTATAAATGTTTGTGTCGCATTGCACAATATATGTATAGCATATAAGTGCGTATATGATAGCGGTGTTGTTGACTTGGAAAGCATTGAACAGCTTGGTGTAGAAAGCACACATTCACCTGATTGCGACCTGTATATGACCAGTGCTCAACGTATAAGAAATAATATTGCAACACCCTTTTTAAAAATTGTTGTTTTTTTATTTCTATCAAAAATAAACTAATTTTTTTTATTAATACTCATTGTTAAATTTCATGTGTTATTTTTATAAAGGTACTTTGTTGAGATCTATATGTAAGTATATACATACATATGTAGGTATATATGCACTTTAATATGTACATAACTAAAATATTTAGAGTGCAATTTCCTTTCGTTAAGGAATATACATATGTAAATACATAGGTTGACAAAATTTTAAAATAAATACTTTGTTGAGATCTTTTTAAAATAAATAAAAATAAACTTCAGGCTTTTGCATATTGAATAATTTTTAAATTGTGTTAATTAGTTAGTTAGCTTTTATAAAACTCATGCATTTTCTTTCACAACTTGAATGCTGATAAATATTGCAGAAAATTAAGCAATACATATTTTTTATAAAAGCAAGCTATTTTATTAACACAATAATTGGTCGCGTTTCTAAGACGTAGCAACTACTCAACTTGTTGAGGAAAAGTAGCGAAAAATTTTTATTATCACAAAAATGGTAACAGTTGAGCTAGTCAACAATTGCGTTTCTAAGACAAACACTCAACAGTTGAGTAGCTGATACGTTTTAGAAACGCGACCATTGAAAAATATAACTATTATAAAAAAAATAACTATTTTTTTTGTAGTAATTGAAGTTTCAGTTCTTCAATTTCTAATAATCTTTTGTTTTTCTCTATTTTGCTATTCACTTCTTTCAACCGTTGTTCCTCGCATGATGCCGCTCAAGCATTTTCAACTTTTTAGCTTTGAGTTCGTGACTTTTTTCCAAGGATCGGTATACTCTTCTCATTATCACCTACATTTCTTTGTTGTGGCAGTTTATGGAATCACTTACTTCCACAATTTTGCAATACAGATTCTCCTGTGTCTCTACCTCTCGAGCGATTAGGTCAACTGTATTTGGTTTGTCCGATTGGTCAACTATTTTTCACTAGAAGCACATATTTTCTTCGCACTTTCTTCTTTGTTTGAGGTGACATCAAGTTTAGCAGGCGTTAGATATTTGGAGCAGACTGGTGTTTCATTATGCACGTCGTCATGAGAGGTCATTTTATCTGTAGGTGGATCATTTTCTTTTTCATTATTAATAACTACTGGCAATCCAAAAGTGAGAGAGTTATCCAAACCCTCCACCGATTCTCTGATTCCTACAAGAGAATGCAATTTTAGCATTTACTGTCATCGCTAAAATGTTTAAATTTTGTATTCGCCCAAACTAACGGGCGTTCTCGTGCGTGAAGAACAAGAATATTACTCTCTCAAAACCTCTCTAATTTACCCAATTTGTGCGTAAGAAAACGCTTTTTGGTATGATTGGGCACCCACGGGCTTGCCGCCACAAGCGGTACATCGATGCATCGCATCCGCGGACAATGTGCCGCATCGTAGCACCCGCCAGGGAGTCAACGTAACCCCCACCGTCCAAAACCGTAGCACCTTCGAAACCGGTCAAGAACGCCCCGCGGTCCAACCTCGCGACGTTCAAACCACGCCCACCGCTCCTCCCGGGCGCCCGTCTCCGATACTACCCCAAACTCAATCTGGTGATCAGTCCCAGTATACTCCTCGAGCACCCTCCATCCTTCGATCATCCCAGACAGATTCTCAGATAGCAAAGTGATGTCCGGAGTGGTGAACTCGCACCCCGGCCTCCTGAAGGTGGTCGCGCCACCGGTATTCATTACCACCAGGTCCAAGCTGGCCGCCATGTCCAGAACGCACCTCCCTATCGTGCTCGTCGTCGGGTCACCCCACTCCACAGCCCTGGCGTTGAAATCACCGGCCACCACAAAGGGTCCGGCCATACCAGCCAGTGCACTTTTGTTCCAATTGGTTTTTTGCTTAAAAAACCAACTGGACGTTTGTATTTTAAAACACATTAGCACTTTTGGGGTGGGTTTCAGAACTTGGCGCACTAGCAAAATGCAAAATTCTTGACTTACCTTGCTACTCCTACTGAGCCAGTTGTGTTACTTCTTATAGCTGCTTCTATTGTATGAATCCATTCTTTAGCGTCGATGTCATTTACTGCTTGAAACACAATTTTTTATTAGGGCCGTTATCTGTTTCTGGACACCATAAAACGCAATGTTGGCTCTAAAAAATTTTAAATATAATATAGTAGAAGCATTTAGATAATAACTTTTTGATTAAATACTTACGTTTTGGTTTTTGTTTACCGGCTTTTATTTCCGTTGTTGTGTTGTTTTGTTTTTTTTTTCACTTTTGGTAATATGTAGACAAAATAATCTATGATATTTATGTCTACAAATTACCAACTTTGGTCTTGATTTTGGGGGAAAATGGAAAATTATTTCCAAAAACGGTACACTTAAGTGGGTATAATTCTTGCTGTTGATCTACTCTGAGATTTTCCGTAGTCTTTTTTTGTCTATTAACGAACCCATTCAATTGGAAATGGGTTTCGTCGCTCTTAATTAAATTATGGATAAAATCATTATTTTCTTTGAACTAAAGTTCAACGATTTTGGCAAGTTGTTCAATTGTGTTAAATTTCCCAATTCTTTCTTTACAAAATACTCAAAACAAAAGAAAAAAAAATTTGAATAAAAAAGTTATAAGAACTTCAAACACCTTCGCTCCTTTTGGGCCACAGTGTATTAGGGGGGTACGGCGAATTTTTTTTCAGGTACGGTCTAATTAATTCTTAAAAAATACGATTTTGATAAATATCATTGAACTGATTAAAATGTGTTTTTAATGTGAACCTACTAATTGGTGAAAAACGACGCGCCGGTTTGAGGAAAATAAAAAATGGTCACGTTTCTATCGGGAATCGTAATCAATAAAAAAAACTAAATTTTGAAGCAGTTCACTATTTATTACATTATTTATTTATAATTATTATTTAAACTTAACGAACACGGTTTGAATACAACCATGCATACTTTTTTATAAGTACAAACTATCATTTGAATTAACGGATATTTGTCTGACCTTGTTGCCACATTTTACTTTATTGTTACTTCCAACGTTGCAACATTTCACTTTCAGACTAGTATATAAGCAGCACTACTTGTTTAAATAAATTCACTTTGCTTCGTGTTCTGAAACGATAAACATATTTGTCCGGCATTAATTTCTCGGGCGGGCTGAATATTTTTTTGAGATATAAAATAAAGTAATACAACTTAAAACAGAACTTGTGTTTTTTTTATTGTTATTCATTAAATTAATAAAACGTATAATCTTAGAAATAAGATTATTTCAATTTAAAATTTTTTGATCATATGTTATTTTGTAGTTTAGATGAAGAAATAGGTTTCTACTCTACAAACATATGTATATCTAAAATAATGCCTAAAATATAGAGTATTTGTTTATGTACTTTCCGAATTGAAATTTGGATGGACTTTACACAAATTCAATTATAGAGAGTTTTATTAACATTTTTAAGAATAATTACAATTTAATGAATAATAATGTGCACAACATTTAGAGTATGTAAATATGTAAACATTTATTTTGCTAAAAACTGGTTTCTCTGAAAACGATCAAATAAACTTAAGAGTTCTTGTTCTTTTCGTTTAATACGGCATCTGATATCGGTTATCGATTCGGTTTTGGGTTTTTCACGTTGCAGCAATTCATCCATAGATGCAATAAGCCTAAATAAAATAAAATTTAATTTAAATGAACTAAAATCAAAATAAAATTTAATTGAAATCAAATCAAATTAATTAACTTGTATAAAATTAAAAGGCAAATTTTGGGAATATTTATTTATACATATGATTCTAATTGTGCTTTTTACATGTGCACGGTATTGAATTTTGATATTCTTTTGTTTTGTTTAATTTTTTAATTTTTTCATTTGATTCAAAATACATTAGTTATGCTGGCCGATGGCAAGCCTAGTGTAGATGAGAATAAAAAACTAAAAATAGAAATGTGAGTATGTTATAAAAGTAAACTCATGGATTGTTATGTTTTTGTTTATAGATTTTTTGGTTTGTATGTTTAATATTCAAACAATTCTCGTTTGATTAATAGAATTTTAAACATATAGATCTTGGGTTTATATTCAGACGTTGGGAAAATCCACTGATGAGCTAAGTAAGCGTTAGCGAAATAGTACTACATATATGGATATGCTTTCCTCCTCAATTTTTGAGTTACTTTTGTAATAAAATGCTTTCTGATATTTTTTATACTGTATGAGAATATCATAAAGTATGTAATAATAAATTTCACATATAGTTTATAAGGGAAAAAGCACAATTAGAATCATATGTATTAAAAGGCAAAACCAAAATCAAATAAAATACACTAAAAATAAAACGAAATCGAATAAAACTCTATTATCGGTCGGTTGCTTAATTCCATTAAAAAAAAATATTTAAAATTTTGTTTCAATATAATTAAGCGACCGCTCGATATCGTGTGACATGAATAAAGTAATTTTTATTTGAAATATGTATGTAGACACAGTTACTAAAGTATACATACGGCACGTTATTTCTATGTATTGACGAAAAAAATCAAGATATGGTTCTTTTTATTAAACATTATTATTTTATATATTAAGAAAAACTAAATAACACTATTTTAACAAAGTTTTACTTCAATATTTTCCAAAACTCAAATTATATTACATTTCACATTTATCCAAAGTTACTAAAGTATGCATAAGATTTTAAAAATATACTTAAATATGTAAAAATAAATTATTTTAATATCTTGTGTGGCATCCATTGGCTTCTAGCAGCCATTGACTAATTTTGCTAATTTTCTCGTCATTTCTGCGAAAATTAAATTCCACTCTTCGATCAATGACTTTGTTAAAGAGGGATAGACGTTACATTCCTTTTTTTAAGGCTCGTTTAAGGTGATCGCATAAATGCTCTAGAGCATTTAAATCTGGTGATTGAGGTGGATGCTCTTATTGCGTTTTCACATTATACAGCAACCATTTCTTCACTATCTTTGAAGAATGCTTAGAATGTCCTGCATAAATATGGAATTTCCTTCGAGCTTTAGCTTTTCAACGCTGGGAAGGTAGCTTTCTTTCATGGCCTTATTCATAATTCCTTCAATAAACCTTAGACATCCAACACCACCTGCCGCCATACATCCCAAGACCATTAAAGAGCCTCCACCATGTTTGACTGCCGAATTAACATTTTGGGGTAAAAATTCTTTATTGGGTTTTCTCCAAACTTTGGGACGTCCATCTCCTCCGAAAATCATAAACTTGCACTCGTCCGTAAATATAACGTTCCCAAAATGTAGGATCACTTATGTGAATGTTTTGATATTTTTTATTGCATACTCCAAGCGTTTCGCTATATTAACGGCTCTCAGCAAAGGTTTTTTCCTTGCAACTCTACTAACGAAGCCACTCTTTTCAATGCTACGACGTACAGTTTGAGTGCAAACTTTTACTCAATGATAGGATTCCACATGATGGCTTATTTCGACCGCGCTTTGTTTCGGATTTTCTTTAATGGATCTCATAATTACCTTCTGCATTCTCTCACTGAGCACAGAAGGGCGACAGACCAGTATGACAAAAAAAAAATTAGAAATTTTGCAACAATGCATTAAAAGAGTTTCATGATTGTATTTTCTAAACGCTGACAAAAAAAAGCATAATAATAATTGCTAAATTCACAATTAGTCAAAAATATTTATTAAAATAAATAACAAAATTTTTAAATATATATTTATTATTATATTTTCTATAAAAAAGGATTTTAATCGGTCGTACGTATAGTTTAGTAACTGTGTGTATTAGGGTGGGCGATTTGAAAATCTTAATGGGCGCTTTGCGTTTTTGATTCTTGGGATTGTACTAAGCAAAAAAGTCCACTAGACCATACGTCTACGGTGAAAATCGAGCTGGCGCATTTTGACTTGATCAGACTTTTGTCACGTTTTTTTTTGGATATTTTGGCCTATAACAGCCAAACCATTGAGATTTTCGATCCAATACTAAGACAAAAATTGTAGCCAAGACAATTGTTAAGAACTCTCTAGTACATCGCAAAAGCATTGGAACGCTCCTTCAGGCAGTTTTGGCCTTGTGAAAGTGCAAATTTTTCGTGAAAATATTGATAAATTACCATTTTCAGTTGTTCATAGCGCAAAATCATAAAAATGTTCTATTTCTTACTTTTTCCACTTTTTCCATTTTTTTTTTCCAAAAATATAATGTTTTTTTACAGTAAACTAACAAAAATGCATCAAATGAACTGAAAACAATAGAAGAATCAAAAATAAGAAATAAAATAAATAGAATAAACAAAAAAAAAATAGAATAAAAAGTAAGAAATAGAACATTTTTATGATTTTACGCTATGAACAACTGAAAATGGTAATTTATCAATATTTTCACGAAAAATTTGCACTTTCACAAGGCCAAAACTGCCTGAAGGAGCGTTCCAATGCTTTTGCGATGTACTAGAGAGTTCTTAACTATTGTCTTGGCTACAATTTTTGTCTTAGTATTGGATCAAAAATCTCAATGGTTTGGCTGTTGTAGGCCAAAATATCCAAAAAAAAACGTCACAAAAGTCTGATCAAGTCAAAATGCGCCAGCTCGATTTTCACCGTAGACGTATGGTCTTGTGGACTTTTTTGCTTAGTACAATCCCAAGAATCAGAAACGCGAAGCGCCCATTAAGATTTTTTTCCTTCCATACTAATCGCGCCACTCTAGTGTGTATGCCTTTAAAATAACTCAAGATTCATATTTCGTATGAAAAGTAAATTATTATTTTATGAGCATTAATAAGGCTGATTAATAAGGACATTGTTAGTGCCCAGGCTATTTGCGGTATTTTTTGGTCCCCTCAAAATTTGTTTACAGTTTATTAGAGGCAACCAAATTTTGATTAGCGGTTACCGCCTTTTGCAACTTTACTTTTACAAAAAAAACCATACCTTGAATTTATTAATTAATTCTTAAAAATTAACACTAAGAAAAATATAGTAAGAGAGATCTGCAAGCCTTTTCTGTAAATCGCTTTTTCAAAGTGATATGAAATCCCGCAAAAGATGTTCTGCACACTCAGAATACTGAAGTCGCGTCAATTTAAACCGGTCAACTAAATGAAGATTTGAAAACACTTGCTTATGCTATGTATTTTGTTTACAGATTTAATAAAAATGTTATTGTATATTTTAATATATCTTCTATTTATTTATTTATCTATGTTTGTTATATGCTTTAGCTGGTCTATATCCAGCATTTCATTTGGTTCTAATATCAAAATCTTCAGTAGACCTTTAACCCAATTCTTGAAAAAAACTAAGAAATTTCAGATGTTTATACAAGAACATCCAAAAAATATTGGAGAATTACGGAATATACAAACAAAACAAACCAAATAGCTTCTTTGAAAACTTTCTTTCTACAACAAACATTTTATTATTGGATTTAAATCTATTTAATTTTTCTAAACTTTTTTACAATTATTCAACCTGAGGTTGACAATGATTGTATCTAAAACACAAATAAAAATTTAATTGTTTTTAATACAATTATTCGTTCTACTGAAAACTATTCTTTTACACAAAAATTTACACAAGAGAGCACCATTTCAGAGAGTAATATATAGTAGGTGTATATGCATGCTAATAGCATCGTTTGGGTAGGAGAAGATAGCGTCGATTTTTTGGCCAATTTCGAGAACTCTAATTTTCTCGGAAACGGCTCTAAAGATTTTTAGCACGGTTCCTTCATTTTGAAGGGGAAAGTGTCAGCTTTCAGAATATATAAGTGTGTATGCGTGCCAAAGCCTTGTTTAGCCAGGAGAAGATAGCGTCTCTTAGAATAATTATCATTTCCCCACTTTTAAATTCGCAATTTGAAACATATAATGAAAATACCCACAATGTTTCCGTAAAAATTTTCCCGGATTTTAAATTCCTATTTTCGACGTCATTAATCGACGCTATCTTGGCGCACGTCTCATATTTTTACAAGCCTACGATTTTTCGTCATCAGCTGTTTTTAATAATCTGCAAATTTTGGCAATTTTTCCCATTCGTCTACTTTTTTGTGGTAGAGACATTATTGAGAGTAATTTGTTTAAATTGTACAAAATTTCCTCAACTACAGGATTTCACTGGGAAAGAAAACAAATGGTTACAAATTATGTAACCATTTTTTCATTTATTCAACGTCAGTCAAAATTAATTATTTATCTATATTTGTTATATGATTTAGCTGATGTATATGTACAATTTAGTTGGTGTTAATTCCAAAATCGGCAGTAGACCGTTAACCAAATTCTTGAAAAAACCAATGAAATTTCATATGTTTATACAAAAATTTCAAAAAAAAATACCTGAGAACAACGAAATATACAAACAAAATAATTTTTTGGGAGATCTTGTATAAAGGTAAGGTAAAATGTATGTACATACTTATATCAAACATGCCACACACATAAAGCACTTTTAACGCAACGCGAAGCGAAAAGTTCGTCAACTCTAAACTTCTTGCGTGCTTTGACAAGCAGCTAGAATAATTTTCTTTACTCGTTTCTTCCTTTCTATTATTTTCCTTTTAAAACATAAGAACATTTTAAAATATACCGTCGAATAACATTATTGACTTTTATTTTTATAATAAAAAAGTAAATAGCAAAATTGTCAACCACTTTTTTTTGGTAAACAAACAGTGCGCGGAAGTTGGCAAAGTTTTTGTTGTGTCATACACCTTTTGCTTTACACTTTTCTATCAAAGCTATAAAGTTCTATCTGACGCGCCCTTCACTGTTCATATCATTTTTGAACTATTATCAGGATATTTGATCGATTTTTATCATAAACTATCCGTCTACCAAATTTCATAAAAATCTATCCAGCAGTTTAGGCTTCGCAATTTATATGTAAATATTTGGTTATGCTAATATTTATTACAAGAAAATTAAAAAGTTTACATGTTTTAACACGCTGGTTTTTAAATTGTTTTCTTATAGAAATTACTTTATTGTCCAAACTTCGATTGCATATTTCATATTTTATAAAAAAAGAAAATCGGTAAAATGAAAAAGAAAAATTTCATTTACACTAAATGTCGTAAGCATATCCATATACTACTATTTTGCTAATCCTTAATGAATATGCTTTCCTTCTCAATTTTTGAGTTTGTTTTGATCGAAAATACTTTATGAGAATATCATAAGTATGTAATAATACATTTCATATAATTTTTCGGGAAAAAGCGCAATATTGAAATTAGAATCATATATGTATATAAACAGATATTCCCAAAATAAATTGAGTTAATAAATCAGAATTATTTTAAAAACTGACAGCAAAGTTATTCAATAAGAGAGATACATAAAATCGGCTTCTTTGAATTCAAATGTATCACGGTATATAAAATCTTTTTATATATAAAAATGACATGTACATATAGATGTGTGTTTGTATCGTATGGCCATAAGGTCGTTTTCTTGAAATTTTTTCAATATCTCTCTGTATATGTGGAAGGAACTATAGCCTATATAAATTTTCAAACTGTGCGTTGCCACACCCATAAAAAGTAAATATTTATTTTTGTATATCTTGAGAACGGTTGAACTGAAAGTTTCTAAATATGGCTCAAATAACTTTGTAGTTAAAAAAAATCATCAATCAATAACTGGGTGGGATTGTACAAGTGGGCGTGGTACCTCGCATACAAACTAAATATTGATTTTATTGTATCTTGAGAACGGTTAAAGTTAAAGTTTCTATCTGAGTAACTTAATAGTACAAATTATCAGTAAAAAAAGTGGTCGGAATTGTACAAGTGGGCGTAGTACGTCATAATCGCAGAAGTTCAACATTTATTTCAGAAAAAAAAAACAAATTAACTTTCAATACAAGTTCATGAACATGCTTTGTATTGAACTTTTTTTAAATTAAATAGGTGTAGCGAAGCCCGCCGGGTTTTAGCTAATTAAGACATAAAATGGTTTCTACTACACCTTTTTTACGATGCAAAATATTCTTGATTTATATTGATATTTATTTTTTAGAAATATTGGAATAAAGCTTTAGATTAGAAAACAGAATAAAATAAATAACTAATTATTGTGAGCAATGCATGGGAAGTCTGTATTATGTAATATAGGTATAGCACTATTTTTATTTCTTTTTTATATATTTTATTCTGCATATACATATTTTATGGCGTTTTCTTTTCTGAGTAATAGTCTGTATTTATTCGGCCTTTTAGATTTCCTTAAGTTATTTTCTCAGAAGTATGTGTTATTTAAAAATTGGAACGAGGTCTTTTCTGATGATGTTCCCCTTAAAAAAAATGGTACATATTCAACACTCATTTTAATTAATTTTTTTTTTTTTTTAAAGACAATACAAACTCTACGAAGCTCTTGAGCTTGTCTGTAGAAACACCCAGGGTCTAATCGGGAATCGAACCCGCACCACCATATTGATAAGACTAATGCTCATGCACTAGACTACGGAGGCACCCGCATAGTGGCATAGGTGAGTGCAGCACTATATTACTAGCTGGTGTTGTTATTATTTCTGTAAAAATAAATTATTTTTTAGTTCGTATTTTATATTTGTTAGGGAATAGTTGCACTTTACTGTTTTATGCCGAAACATTTGTCATTTTGTCATTTTGTAAATGTAAAATATAAAATGTGCACTACTTATAAATCAAGCGAACATTTAACAATGTTGCCAAATCACTAATGATAAATTTTTTTTTAGAAAAGAAAACACCATTACTGTGTAATATTTTTGTTGACAAATATGGCTGTTTTGTTACAAAACCCATCAATAAATAAATAAAAGAAAGCAATATAAAATCAAGTAACGTTTTTAAAAATTCTCCGTTTTATTTAGAAACTTACTTGCGATCTTCTTCTACATTATCCTTTAACTTAGGAATCTTTCGTGTTATGAAATTTTTATTCAAAAATTCGTTTAAATCATCCAAATGTTGCTCCTCCTTTTGTGATTGCGCTTCAAATTTGCGTTTGACCTTTGAAATGTTTTCCATTTCTTTATCTTTTCTCAATTTAGCGATTTTATCGATAATGAATTTCGAAGGCGCTATAATTTTCAAGTCGCCCACTATAAGCAAATGATTTAAAATTTCAGCTTCATTCGTTTGCACTGATACTTCGGAGGTTTCTTGCAAATTATCATTATTTGCGACTATATCCGTTTTTATTTTTTCATTAAGTGGAGTTTTGTGTCTACTTTTCATTACTTTCTTCTTGAAAGTAGAATTTTCAGTAACCGGAATTTTATTGATTGGCGTAAAGGCCTTGGTAGTAGACTTTATATGCCTATTTGATTTTCGAATCAAGTTTGATTTTGTAATATCCCGTTTTGTTATTGAACTAATTTTGCCATTTAAGCATGCATTAGAAGCTTGGGTTGATAATTTTGAGGTGCCCAACATCATAAATTTAGATTTGCTTGGATTATTTTTGTTAACCTGCGATGGAATTTTAAATTCAAAAGCGCCGTCTTTAGACCTTGAGTTTGTTGTTAGCAATTGTAAATTATTTGTTGAATTATTCGAATTTATAGCAGACTTTCTCATAGCATGAGATTGACCTGTCTTGGTTGCGAATGTGTACATTTAAAATTTTGCTTAATTATGTAATTCTAATGACAAATGAAACTGTGTCTGTTGTATTGGAATTTTTTCAAGCAATTTTCAATATACATCTGTATGTATTTATGTACTTTCACAATTTTCTTTTCTTTAGTTTTTATTTCGATTTTTATTCAATTCAAAAATGATTTAAATTTCGAAAATGAGTTGATTAAATTATTTACAATGCTACGGTCTATAATGTTGAGTAAAATCTTCGTTCAATTTTTGTTGAAAAACGATCGGAACTACTCTAAAGCTACGCCGCAGAATGGACAATATTTTGAGATGCCGGCCAAAAATTATTTTTTTGGGTTACCGATTTTAAAATTACCTCTATTTAAACTAGACGAATAGTGGGATCCAAAATGTATTTTGCCAGTATTCTCAGTAATTTCTCCGTAAATTTAAATTTTTAAATACCTATAACTTTTTTCTTTTAATAGATTTTAATAGATTTTAATGCAAAATGAATTTTGTATAACCTACTAGTTTTTACAAAAATAAAGGGTTTGTGTCTCTTAGACACTCCTTTTCGACAAAACACGTCAAGGAAATCTTACACTATTTTGTAGTCCTAATGCTCCTCTATTCTCCTATAGCCCATTGTATATCCGCCCGGTTTCGGTCGTGTGAACCCGACAAGTTTTTCTGACCCAATGTCAAATATTTTATGCAAAATTATGAATGAAATTTGCAGAGTTTTTTCTAAGTATTTTGGCCTTCTTAACACAAATCGAACGATGAAATTTTCATTTGAAATTGCCGTTTAGTCCTAAATTTTGCTCGCACTCTCCCTCCAAACGTATTGATTTTTTTTTTTTTTTTATAAAACAGAAGTAACACTCAGGCATGATTGCCTACTACTAGGTGTTAACTTCTAGGAAAGGAATAGTGATAGAGATTACAGCTGGTGAAGAGATGGACAGAAGAAGGCTTCATTATTTTTACAATACTGCTTTAGAACGTTTCCTGTTTTATAGCAGTGTTGCTGCGCCTCTGATATCAAGGAAACGCCTTAAATTTTTGAAGCTATATTTGGTAGACATTTTATTAATTATTTTACTTCGCCGATGAGCTACTCAATACCGACGAAGGAGGGCGCTCTGATGTTACTTGTGGATTAGTGTCAACTGAAACTGGTATTGTTCAGTGACCAGTAACTATGCTTTCGCCACGGAAACAGTCCGACAACAACTGACACCAAGTCACACTAATGTACATCTGAAAAATCAGGGGTCTAAACACCGCATACGATATAGAACAAAATGCATAAAAATTTCTTAGTTTGGCATTCGATATCGAATAAAGTGTATCGTAATTTGAGATGTAAGCATTCGACATTGAATAACAAAACACGTCATCATGCGATATGCTATTCGATACTTCAGTATCTATCGCTTGGAGGTAAAAACCATTCATTGAACAGCCGAAAATGTTTTATATATTGCAAAACTTAAAGATGAAAAAGCATATCTCTCATATCTTATTTGTTTTCTAATATATATATGTAGATCGGCAGGTAGCTGTATGTAAAGGTAAAGAAAGGTCCCAGCTCACTCGGGTCCAATTTATTATGGTCCCTTTGTAATACCTATAGTAAAAACACTTTCACGTGTTTAGTGATACAGACCAGAGTCTCTACTAGGCATCGAACCTAGAACCCCCAACTGATAAACACTACTCACTAGACTACCGGCGCACCCGAAAATATGTGTAACTCTACTTTCTTCTTTGTCTGATTTGGACAAATAATATAATTAAAAACGGCATTTTTCTAGCAATTTCGGTTGGAAATTTTAAATTCGAAAATCGAAAAGCTGTATGCATTTTTCAGAACATGGAAATATATATATCATTTTGGCACAAAACTTTTTTAATCTATTATAAATTCTATATATATAAAACAGGATATGTGTATGTATGTAACGTATGGACTCAAAAACGGCTGGGCTGATTTTGATGAAATTTTCAGGGAATCTTCAGAATATTCAGGCGGGTGACACTGTGAAGTTTGATTTTTGATTTTCGGTCTGCGGGCGGAGGGCGTGTCAAAATCCAATTTTCATATTGCATTACCAATAACATATACATATACATATTTATTTTTTTTGCTTTTTATTTTAAATAAATAAATCGTGTGGTAATACAACACTAATGTTTGCTTAGGGCCAGCAACGAGGACCGGGTCAGCTAGTCTATTATAAACTGTCGAGTCCATTCAACAACAGTAATAAAGTTAAATTTTTTGATAATCTAAAAATTACGATTCGGTACATATCGCATGAGACGATTTGCTCACCTGATACGTATCGAAATATTATACGATACGATAGTGTACTCGGTATCGAATGCTGTGAATAGACCCCAGATTAAGTCCCAACACCTACATTAATATTCATTAGATATTTAACAATGGCTTAGCACTTTTACAGAGATTGCTATCACTATTTTGTTGTGCACTTCAGATCTATATACAGGGTGTCTGGTAGCAGATTTATATTTTCAAACTTAAATAAAAAACGTAATAATTGACACAAAGTTTTATTAAGAGCATTGAACGATAGAATAGAAATGTTGATTTTATTTTTTACAGACTATGTCATCCACATGTCGTCCGCCGAGTTCAACACACTGTTCAAAACGGAGCGTTGTGTTCTGCGCCAAACGTTACAGTAAACTAGGTTCAATTGAACTGATTTCTCGATGAATATTTTCCTTTAAAGCCAAGAAATTGGGGATTGTCATTATAAACCCTCTCTTTGAGGTAGCCCCATATAAAAAAATCCATGGGAGTAAGATCGGGCGACCTCGATGTCCCCAAAGCGACTGATCAGTTTTTGGGGAAAATTTTCCCGAAGGGAAATTATCGAAGCTCTGGCTGTGTGTGCAGGCACTCCATCCTGTTGAAACCACGTGTGTGATGTGTACGATGAATGAGCTCGCAGGTTTGACAAAAAGAATTCCGTAATCATGCGTCGATAATTTTCACCGTTGATATCCGTCGCCTGGCCTCGAGAATTTTGGGGAAAAAATGCTCCAATGCGTGGATAAGGCACACTTGGAGACCAGTAACGGCAGTTTTGCTTGTTGACGAGGCCGTTTAAGTGAAAATGAGCTTCGTCGCTCCAAAAAATGGGATTTACAGTGCGAAAACGCTCCATCATCGTTTCACAAACATTTTTGCGTAAATCAAAGTAACTTTCTTTCAGTTCTTGAACGATTTGAATTTTAAAAGGATGGAACTTCAGATCCTTTTTTAAAATTTCATGAATAATCGCTCTTGGAAGTCCCAGTGAGGCTGCTCTTTTCCGTATTGAAAGTCGCGGATTTTCACTTAAACTGCTTTTTAACCAGTTCAATGTTTTCGGGAGTCCTTGAAGATCGACTGTGCCCTGGCCGTGGGCCATTCATAGCCGAAGTGAATGTATTTACAAATACGTGCATTATATTAGAATGTTTTTTCTTGCTCCTGTAAAAAAGTAAAAATATTAATTAAGTGGGTTGACATTTGACCTAACGATATATAGATAACAAATTGCTTTTCATTTAAAAATTTATAAATTTAAAACAAAACATGATATGGAAATATTTAAGACAAAAAATAAAAAACGTTTTAGGCTAAATTAAAAACTAGTCGTATCTATTTTATTAAACCTTCTCTACCTAAACCAAATGTATAAGAGGTAACTTTTCTATTTCGAACTATCTAGACGAACAATAACAGCTCTATAGCAATTTTTTTTTTTTTTTTTTATCTAGGACCAGCACTCAGGAGATGACTCCTACACATGCGAAGCATTGTGCTGGAACTATAGGAAAGGGATAGTAGGAGAAACGACAGGAGGTGAAGCTTAATTAATTATTTTTGCAGCTCTGCTTTCGCACGTTCTTTGTTTATACTCGTAGCAGTGCTGAAGCTTCTTTAGTAGCCATTTTTATTATTATTTTTACTTCGCCGGTGGTACACAATACCGACGAAGGAGGGCGTTCTGATGTGATTGTGGATTGCTATCAGCTGAAGCCGGTTTTGTTCAGTGACCAGTGACTATGCCTTCGCCACTGAAACCTTCCGACAACAACTGACACACAAAGACACACTAATGCAACATCAGAAAAATGCGAGATGTTTATTTTTATTTTAAAATTTTTGGTCTGAAACTGGGGTTGAACCCAGGTCTGTTTTTGGATTCGTAGTCAACGTGCAGACTACCATCCATCGTGCCATCGCCACCCTCAATTTGAAGATTTGTAGTAATTTAATGTTTACATAAGGGCAATCTCTTTTTATTTTCCATAGGAAACAGTACTAAAATTACTCAATTTTTATAAATTTCTTTTTGCTTTGCATTTTGTTAACTATGTACCATGATACAATTACTAAGGTTGGCAGCATTAAAACTTTTACAGGCGTTCGTGTGTTTGTGCTTTGCGACATAAAATGTCAGAAAAAATTTTCACTCCCATTATTTAAGCACAAAAACTATATTTCTTTTTAACAAAATAACGATTGTAATAAAATTACGCAAATTAAATTGCTTCTCAGTTTTTTTTAATAATAAAAACTGTTAAACAAATGTGTTTGTGTAGAATTTTGACATTTTATGTCGCAAACTTAAGCAGAAAAAAAAATAATCACCTGACGTAGCGATGCCACCGGTCTTAATTACATTATGCTATGTACATTTATAAATTGTCAATTAGCGCCTTAATTGAAATTGTTTGTCTTTTTCCAAATTTTTAATACAAAATAAACCAATGTTATTCTTATTATAATATCATTAATGTAATTTATTTTTAAACCATTGCAAGTTTGGGTACATACATACATATATGTAGATATATTCGTAAGTACATATCGCCGTTCGTAATTTATTGTGTTCTATACCGCAAAATTGGAAGAAAAAAAACGAGATAAATGCGGTTTCACGATAAACTTTTGGAGATCAACCGATATGTGTAATCGATTGTCTGATATCACTAATAGTTTTCGGAATACGAGACGTCGACTTTATCCTATACAACATTTAACTGATACGGTTCGTAAGTTATTATGTTCCATATTCAAAATATGATGCATATAGAACAAAAACGTAGGAAAAATACTTTAAAAAAATGTGCTTATATTGTTCTATTTCATTTTATTTAATTGTCATGTTCTTTACTTTGCTGTTATTTCACATTCCTTATAGCTAACGATTTTAAGAATGTTAAACATTTCATCTTGTGGAGCGATTCTTGTGTTCCCCAAATTAAAAATCAAATTTTTTCAACAGTTCTTCTACAGTTTATGAATAATCCAAAAAAAATTATATCAATCACACAAAAATTTTCTGAACCAGGTCATTCCCAAATCCAAGAAGTGAATGCCGTGCACAGTGCCATTGATCGTCATTTGAAATGACGGAAAATTCACGGGCTTTTAGATTTAGTTGAATTGGATAAAACTTATAAATCACCAAAAGTGATTCTTATAGTGCTGGAAATGACACGTAGAGATTTTTACATGTATTCAAAACAAAATCAAAATTACTTGACTTCAAAAACGTGCCTTTTGCACAAATTAAATCGTTGCAGTATCAAAAGAGTAATCTATTTGCAATATATCATAGAACGTCTTTATCGCAAAAAGAATATATGAAAACTGAAAAAAGGTCGAAAAAATATTTTTGCGACACCAGTAGATTTATTTAAGGAAACTCCACAAAAGTCACCTCCCAAAAAAATATCATCGGAGAAAGTTGATGATATAAAAAGTTTATATAACTTTCTAGCATTCGACGCAGTGGCGTATTATAATGATTTGTTTCAAATAAATTAATATATAGTACATGTACATTGTTTTCTTATTGATATAATTAACCTAGAAGTTCCTTTTTTGAGTTTAAAGTTATCTTGTTTTCAAAAAGTTTGTTAAAATATCTTTCTAGCTGATTGGCACCAGTGAAATATCGATATCTAGACAGCTAGAAAGATATTTTAACAAACTTTTTGAATTTGTCCTAATGCATTTTGCCCTACTGCTCTTAAAGCGAATAAATTTTTCCATTGTTCGCTTGTTTTAATAAATTTAAAACATAATTATAAAATTAACCGTAAAACTTAATATGAAATAAAGATTTTATTATATTAAAATACAATCTTGCTTATATATGTTCATGGATTTTTATTACTTGCAATATTTTCTAACATTTTGTTCTACATATATGCTAAGAAATGAGAATAATGTCGTAAATTTTCTTAACTTTTCCCAGTAAGAATATCATGGTATTTTTTTGGTTTCAGTTTTTAGTAATAGACATCCAAACTTTAATTTCGATTTCCTCAAAACAGATTTTTGGCACATAGAACACAATAGTTTACGAACGACGATATGTATATATGTAAATTAAAAAAAAATTTATACTGATGGACTTTTAAGAACGTAAAAATTATATAGCTTACAATTACATTTCAATACTAAATTTAAATGGCAATTTCTATCGATAGATTTCAATATGCATTTCGTAACAATATCTCAAATTGTTAGAAATTTTGCAATTGAATCTTTGCAGACAAATAACATTTTTTGAGGAAGTTGTGAAATTTTTTTTCCATTTTGTGAACTTACGCTATTGGGAAACTGGAACAATTTGACGTCCCACAGCTTTCTTCGTAGACAACGGAACAGAGATCTGGAAAACGGAACTGTCACGATGAAATCGGGACGTATGGTGACGTTATGTATACTCAGCTTTTTATTCGTCAGTATTTACCTGATTTTTATTTGAATATTCCTTTACTTGAATTTGAGTTATTGTTTGTATTCGCAGAGCTTGACTTTATTTTATTTTTCATAGACGGTGAAGCTGTTGAGAAGCAAAAATATGAAGTTGGAAAAAGTTAGGAAATAAACACATCTAAAGACAGTAACTTTTCGATTTTTAGAGCCAGTTTTTTTTCTAGAGCGCACCACCTTATAGGTAAAAAAAAGTGTTTTGCACCAATGCCATACCATTATAGTATTTATCCAATAGATCACTGTTTCTATCACCCTAATGTCAGAAAATTAAAGCTCACAAACAAACAATACACGTTTGCTAAGAAACCCGTTCGATAATTCCTGCAGTTCGGCCATATGCAGACATATAGATAAGTATGATCTAACGAAATCGTGTCTATTTGTAAACGCTTCTTGCTTCTCTTACCCGTTCGCTCCAAACAAATACAAATGCCATTTCCAATCACGCCAAACTTTCATCATGTGAATGGCTTGATAATAAAGTGATCTCTAATGATCTCTAAAAAGAATTGCCAACAATTCTCCGAAATCGCCACGTTTTTCAATACATATCTTAGATACGTCCGTTGCCGAGAGAGGCGGCTCAACAGCCCCTCCGTCCGTTCATCGAAAATAACGCGTACTATTCCGACTTAGACGATATTTTGTTTTCAATGGCAAGAAGCCAAGATTCGCTAGTACGTTCAGTTGGCTATGCTAAGACTTTATCCGCCCGCAATGAAGCAACAGGATGTATTCGTCAAATGTTCGAATTGGAATTGGGAATTTCAAAAACCTCGAAAGTGACTCCGTACATTAATATGATAAATTGCACCAAATTCAAAAAGACAGACCCTCGATGCTTGCAATTCTTTCCGCAAGACCAGCTGGAAGGAATTCAGTGTTCAAATGAAATAATCGAATTATCAGGTTAGCGCTAGGAAAATAACTTCATTTGACACTTCCCTTTGCTAAACTTAATTATTTTCACACTTTGCCCATGTCATTCACAAAACACCGAGCGTTTTGTTCAAATTAGAGAGCAGCGCTAACTTGAATCACGTCGAAATAAAATTTCCTACATTTTATTTTACCTTAATTTTTTTTAATACTTTTTGTATAATTAACTTTTAAAATGTTTCTGCAGGAATTATCGAATTACTTCCTTAGCAAAACTGTGTTGATTTTTTGCGACTTTTAATTTTCTGACGTTGGGGTGGCACATCAGGCTGGTAGGAACGGTGATATGGAAATTGTCCCCTACCTCCCCTCATGGTACTATTTTTGAAAAATTATATAGCCTAAGTGTCCCTCTTTATAATATTAGTATGGATTGTAATAGTTATTTTTGTTCGTTCTCAACATGAGAACTTTCCGCATGGCAAAATGGTAAAATTTTAAAGATGCAATTCATAATGTTCTAGGTAAAAATTGTTCTCCTGTGGTGCGATTCAGTAACTTTTAACGATTCGTTATCTGTTAAAATTTAAAGACTTTTTAACTGTTTGCACTAACATTGTGCGATTCAGTAACTTGGTGTTAACGTTAGTAGTTAAAAATTTAAATCAAGTGGCATCTCGGTGAAAATATACGAAAAGCGGAAAGAGAAATAAGTAAAAAACCAAATTTGCAATTTGTATTTAACACGAAAAAATCAGACTTTTATTAAATTGTATTATTTATTTCTTCATTATATTTCCAACATTTCATTAAAAATATTTATGCAAACAAAATCAAGATTCTTGGAAATATATAATAAACAAACATGTGCTTCAATGGTAAAGAGTGTCTGGTGGCAAATTTATATTTTTAAATACGATTATTTTAAAAAGTAATAAACGGCGCCGTTGGAATTATAGATTGTGCGGCTTTGTCAGTCACGATGTCGCAGTGGTCGAGTGAGCATCGCGCGTTCGCTGTGTAGCCATTTTTTAAAGTAATAATTCTTACGTAATTGCTCGTAGACAATTTTGTTTAAAGTTCGGTATTCGGCGAATAAGTGATGGACCGACTGTAAATTTTTTTTTTTCTATCTTGGACCAGCACTCAGGGGATGATCCCTACACATGCGATGCATTGTGCTGGAACTAGGAAATCAGGTTATGGGAAGGAGGATGGAGGGAGTAGTGTGAATGGACATTTGATTTGAATTTTCCCACGTCATAAGTGACAGGAAAGACCTCGGCAGGGAGTTTGTTCCACATACGCGATGTTCGGCCGAAAAATGAGTTCTCCCTGTAATGCGTAGTGCGGTTCGCTGCCAAGTTGACCACAAATGGATGTGCTCTTAATGATGAACGCGTCGTGCGTGTGAATGATCGTGTTTCGGGAACAAGTTCCCTGATTTCATCAGAACACATCCCATTATAGTAACGATAGAACAACGAAACGCACCCACACGTTGCGACGATGCTCAAGAGAGTTAATAGAGTTGGCTACCCTACTGTCTCCTATGAGTTTCTTCGCTCTCTCCTGGACCCGGTCGAGTAACTTCAAAATAGTCTTTGAAGCACCGGCCCAAACATGAGAATTGTATTCCATTTTCGGTCGGATGTAGGCGGTATAAATGGTGAGGAGATCAGATGGGGTGAAGTATGTCTTGCACCGTCTTAAAAAACCGAGGCACTTGAATGCTTCTTTTGAGACCTGAAAAATGTGCTCAGTCCATCGAACATCGCACTGAATTTTCATGCCAAGAACATCAAGAGCTTCTGATTCCTCGATGTTTATACCGCCCATAATTACAGATGACGCAGCGTCATCGGGCATGCGTCGATGTGTAAGCATGCTGCATTGGGTCTTTTGAGCATTGAAATCGACCCTGTTTGCCTGACCCCAATGCGATATTTTCATGAGGTCACAATTCAATGAGTCACTCATATTCTGCCTCAGCGAAGTGATCATAGTCGATGTTGGTCTACGACTAAATGAATATGAGTGAGAAAGGCTGCTGTCATCTGCGAAAGAGGTTGGAAGTTTGACATAGGAGGTCATTTAGAAAGACTAGAAATAGGGTAGGAGAAGAGTGGAGGCTTGCGGTACCCCTGAAATTATCTTATTCTCATTTGATGAGATCCCGTCTATCTCTCTCTTATAGCGCGATCCCTGAGAAAACTCGATATAAATCGAGAGAAGATATCACCGACACCAAAAGCAATAAGTTTGGACATAAGTGCCCCATGCCACACTCTATCAAATGCTTTAGAAATATCCAGAGCCACGACTTTACTTTCGCCGAACTGGAGAATAGAATCACACCATTTTTCCGAGAGGAAGGCTAGTAAGTCGCCCGTAGAGCGCCCTCGACGGAATCCGTATTGACGGTCGTTCAGTAAATTGTTGGACTCTAAATATTTCATTACGTGAAAGTTCACCATACTTTCCATCACTTTGGAAATCGCGGAACAGATTGCGATTGGGCGGTAATTTTCAGGTTTGCTTGCCTCACCCTTTTTTGGGATCGGCGTTACATTTGCAACCTTCCAGCACTATGGGAATTGACCCGTATAGTACAGAGTGCTGAACAGGATTGCCAAAGGACGTGATAACGTCGAAGAACATTACATCAGGACCAGTGCAGAAATTCCATCCGGCCCAGGATACTTGTTTATGTTGAGGTTCTTTAGAACCCTTTTAACTGCACGAGCTCGAAAGTATATCTTTGGCATAGTTACGGATACACGCTTGGGTGCGGGCAGTGGTTGATTGCTTTCCGGCAGGTGAGAATTACCTGCAAACATTTCAGCTAGGAGGTTAGCTTTTTCAACCGGGTCAGTGAATATTTGATCATCCTTCAAAAGAGCCGGAATAGAAGAACTAGCATTTTCCTACACTCTTTTTACGAAAGACCAAAAGTTTTTACTTCCCCGTGGGGCAGTACAAAGCTTTTGCACGTCTTAGCACTTTGTCACACGAAGATCTCGCCCTTTTGCGCATCGCATCAGTATCCGCGTTTTTGTTATTCCGCCAGATACTAAATGCTTCCTCTCTGGATCTGACTGCAAGTCTGCACGTCTGATTAAACCATGACTTCGATCTGGGTTTAATCGAAATTTGCTTCGATGGTATGAAAATTTTCATACCGAGCAATATTATATTTTCAACCATTTCTGCCATGGCATTGACGTCATTGTCAAGGAAGCAGAGCTTCCAATTGAAATGCCGGAAGAAATCGTTGAGCTCAGCCCAACGTCCCTTTTCAAAAATATATTTTAAACGTTTCGTAGCTGGCCGTGAAACGTTAAGAAGTTCCGCAAACGAAAAGGAGGCAGAAATGGTGCAATGATCCGAATTTCCGAGAGGGGCGCTAGTGTTCATAAGTAGTGTTTATTCGTTCGACTGGTAGACACGTGTCTTCCTTTGGTTCGCCGTTCGGTCTCGCAATAAATATAATTTAAATAGTTACAAATAGTTAAAATATAAATAAATTAAAAGGAAAAAATAAAAATTACAAGTGGAAAAAATAGAAAATTAATCATAACACAGTGACAAACAAAGGAACAAAAATCAATAAACTTTAATAAAATAAGTAAAATACGAAAACAATAACAATTAAACGCAACAACAATACAACAACAAATAATAAAAATAATAAAAATGAAAAAATAACAAAATTATAATTACAATAAACAAAAAAAAAAAAAAAAAAAAAGAATCAATATACCTGAAAACAACAAAAAACAATAAAAATTTAACGGCGTTCTAACAAAAAGAAAAAAGAAAGGAAAAAACAAAAAATCCGCTATACCAGTGACGGGCGAACGAAATTAATTAGTGTTGTCACTTCGGGTCACGGTGACCGGATCAGGGCTTTTATGGCCTTTTTTCGCGTCATTGTGCTGAAGACTCCTATCGAAGGCAAAATATAAAATTTTTTATATTGTGGATACCAGTGGGATAGTTGCTGTTGGACTGTTTGGTGATGAAGGCGTAGCACTGATCACCGAGCAATCTCTCAGGCGGCAACTAGCTCATTGGTGTCGACAATATGAAAAATAGAAAATAGACAATTGATTTGATTTTTTTTTTTTGCGTAAACTATGACAGGCCGTTTCAGAATTGACTTCTGCAACATACGTGGTTTAAGGGCAAATTTTTTCTCTGTATATGCCCACGTTTGTCTCCATCGGCCGGATGTTTTCGCCTTAAGTGAAACCCAGGTATCTGGGGATGCTGATCCACAGGATTTTCACATACCTGGGTATCACCTCCTATCCCTCTTTATTCTTCATAGGGGCCTTGCAATATATGTACGCAATGAAGTTGTGTACCAGTGCCAGCAATCCTTAGGCACGAATGATCCTGAATTTAGCTGTCTGTGGGTTAAATTTAAAATCAGGGCACATCTTTTGCACTTCGGGTTTCTTTACAAAAGCCCAAATATGGGAAGGGATAAAACTATATACAACTTCGATGCCCTTTCCGACACTATATCGGAGATCCTCGAAAATTACCCGAACAGTGAAATCGTTATTGCTGGTGATTTCAATGTTCATAACTTATCGTGGCTCCGCCATTCGAGCCATACGACTCCAGAAGGCCAATATGTTGAGCTATTCGCAGCGCACAACCACCTTGCGCAATTAGTGAATGAACCAACACATATTCCGTGTGTTGACGGGCACCAACACAACACCCTCGACCTTTTTCTCACTTCACACCCTAAATTTAATTCGTTCCTGGGTGCAGAGATTCCGCGCAACTGCTTCGGCTATAAATGGCCAGGACCTAGTCGATCTTCAAAGACTCCTGAAAACATTGAACTGGTTGAAAGCAGTTTACGTGAAAATCCGCGACTTTCAATACGGAAAAGTGCAGCCTCACAGGGATTTCCAAGAGCGATTATTCATGAAATTTTAAAAAAGGATCTGGATGACATACTCTTTAAAAAAAAAATCCGCATTTCCATTCTATCGTTCAATGCTCTTAATAAAACTTTGTGTCAATTATTACGTTTTTTATTTAAGTGTGAAAATATAAACCTCCTACCAGACACCCTTTATATGTATTCGTTTTAAAAAAGAAAAAGTTTTCCGGATTCGGTTTACAGAAAATACCCGATTATAATTTGATTTAAAAAACATCTAAGTTTATAAAGTTATGTTTTTTCAATGCGGAGCATTGTGCTCGAACTAGAGGAAAGGGATAGTAAGAGAAATGGCAGAAGGTGAAGCTTCACTATCTTACAACTTCCTTTTTGCACGTTATTTGTTTTTATAGCAGTGTTGATGCCAAGGAGACGTATTAAATTTTTAAGCTTTTTTTTTTTTTTTATCTAGAACCAGCACTCAGGAGATGACTCCTACACATGCAAAGCATTGTGCTGGGAATTATAGGAAAGGGATAGTAGGAGAAACGACAGGAGGTGAAGCTTAATTAATTATTTTGCAGCTCTGCTTTCGCACGTTCTTTAGTTTTTTATACTCGTAGCAGTGCTGAAGCTTCGGTTTAGTAGCCATTTTTATTATTATTTTACTTCGCCGGTGCTACACAATACCGACGAAGGAGGGCGTTCTGATGTGATTGTGGATTGCTATCAGCTGAAGCCGGTATTGTTCAGTGGACTATGCCTTCGCCACTGAAACCTTCCGACAACAACTAACACACAAAGACACACTAATGCCATCAGAAAAATGCGAGATGTTTATTTTTATTTTAAAAATTTTTTTGTCTGAAACTGGGGTTGAACCCTGGTCAGTTTTTTGGTTGTGTAGTCAACGTGCAGACTACCATCCATCGTGCCATCGCCACCCTCATCGTTTTTAGTAGCCATTTTTAGTAATTATTTCACTTCGCCGGATTGGTTACAGCTAAAGCAGTTACTGTTCAGTGACCTTTGACTAAGCCTTCGTCACTGAAACCTTCCGACATTAACTGACACAAAGATACACAAATGTACATCAGAAAAAATGCGAGATGTTTTTATGAGTCTAAAACTGGGGTTGAACCCATGAAAAGATTTTCGGGTTGTAGTCAAGGTGCAGACTACTGCGACCATCGCCACCGTCTTTTTTTTAATTTTAATTTTTTTTTAAAGATAATGATTGGCAATGATTGCCTACCAGGTGTTAATTTCTAGGAAACGAATAGTGGGAGAGATTACAGGTGGTGAAGGCATAGATAGAAGAAGGCTTCATTATTTTTACAATACTGCTTTAGCACGTTTCTTATTTTATAGCAGTGTTGCAGCGCCTCTGGTATTAAGGAAACGCATTGCATTTTTGAAGCTATATTTGGTAGACATTTTATTAATTATTTTACTTCGCCGATGATTACACAATACCGACGAAGGAAGGCGCTCTGACGTTACCTGTGTCAGCTGAAGCCGTTACTGTTCAGTGACCAGTGCATATGCCTTCGCCACGGAAACAGTTCGACAATAACCAACACAAAGCCCCACTAATGCGCATCAGAAAAATGCGAAAATGATTCAGTCTAAAACTGGGGTTGACTTTTGGTTTTATAGTCAACGTGCTAACTACCACAACCTTCGCCACCCTCTTGAAAAAAAATTTTATTTTTCATTACACTCTTTAACGAATTTAAGAACACAAACTTAGTGGAATTTTCATTTTATTTTACGATTGTAGATCATAGGAGATTGTAACGTTTTACCTTTATAAAATGTGTATTTTTTTATCTAGGACCAGCACTCAGGAGATGACCCCTACACATGCGATGCATTGTGCTGGAACTATAGGGAAGGGATAGTTAGAGAAACGACAGGAGGTGACGCTTAATTTACTTACTTACTTTTACTTGAATTCTTGATTCCAAAATAAAACAACGAATTGTTACGTTTTAAAACGTATGTTCTTTTATTTACTACGTAATTTAGTTTGATAAGCTTTTATTTATTTGCCCTTTTATTCAATAATTTCTTCATAATAGCTTCAAGACTCTTTTTACTACTGCATTCCCAATGAAGGCAGCACATCTATTTATACTGCCACTCATTTGCCATTAGACTCTGAAATTTGTGTAGAATATTCAAGAAATCCGTTAATTTGAATTTACATTTGTATTTGTTCGTTAATTATCCTCATCTTTCTTTTGCTTATGTTAGTTACTATTTTATTAGACCGTGCCTCAAAAAAAATCCATGCACAAGAATACTGGGAATACTGGAAGTCAATGGCCATTGATGCAGAGGTAATAAAAAAACATTGATATATCATTCTTGAAGGTCCGGCTGCAAATGCCAAAGATATGAAGAAAAGTTTAAAAAGACGACCCTTCCTTTGTCCAAAAAAATTTTTTTTTTGGATTTACTCACCAAAAATACGCTATATTAGGGAGTGTACTAGCACTTTTGTTTGCCAGTAAGGTGGTACGGTCTAGTATGTGTTTGTGTTTTGCAAGTCTGTATAGTTGTTTATTGTTTTGCTTTCCGTAAGTTTGGTATGTACGTAGTGTGTTTGTTTATTGTGTGCCTGTCGCTGTAAATCGAGAACGTTGTAATGAAATACATATATTTATACGAAGCTAGTACCCAAATTCCTTTTAATAAATGTATTCCCCTAACAATATAGATAAAATAACATAAAGCTAAATCACTTTTGAAAAGGACTACAAAGAACTTGAAAATTTTATTTGATTTACGATATTTTTCATACTTTAAATAACATGCTATGTATAGGTATTGATAAATTCCGCTTAAAATATATTTTTTTCAAAAGCAGCGATGGTTAATATATTAAAAAAAAAGCATCATAAAAAAATGTTCTATTAAACTTATAATAAAATAAAAATTAATATATTACCATCCATGTTTTTGACAAACTTGGGTGTTTTTTTAGATGCTGAGAACTATCAATATCGATAACTATGGTTTGACAGCTGTGTTGACATTTGTGCTCAGTAAGGTTTGGCAAGTCAACATGAATCGTTTAATGCTACAACAACGCTTCCAAATTCTGATAATTTACTTTGAAAAAAATAAATCTGTTCGTCCATTTTACGGTCAACACAGTCGGCTTAGTGTGCAAGCAATTCGTCCAGTAATAGATATTTTTCGCACTAATTTTAATCTTCTAAATATAGAGTTGACTAAAATACCAAAAAGTACTAGGTTCGAGCCAAGTTTCAACTAAATCATAAAAACATCACGCATTTTTTCTAATGTGCATTAGTGCGACTTTGTGTTAGTTGTTGTCGGAATGTTTCAGTCGCGAAGGCATAGTCAGTGGTAAATGAACAGTACCGGCTTCAGCTAATGTGCAAGTAACATCACACGAAGTAAATCTATAAATAATATATATTAATATATATAATATGGCTACCAAATATAGCTTAAAAAATTGGATGCGTCTTCTTCACAAAATTGTTATAAAAACAAAAAACGTGCAACTTCAGAGTTGTAAAAATAATGAAGATTTAAAAAACACATTGTTTTTGTAATATTTGCATTAGTTGTTTTTGACATATCTCGACCAAACAACGTGTGTGGTAGTACCACTCCATTCAACACCGCCTTGTTAAAGACGCCTTGATGTCAACTCTATCAGTATTTCTTTAATATATAAAAAAAACCATCATCAAGACAAATAATTTATTTATTTATTTATGGAGAGTGGAGGGAGACAAAAATATACGGGTTCGACACCATATCGAAGATCCTAAAAAATTATCCGAACAGTGATATCGTTATTGCTGGTGATTTCTATGCCCATAATTTATCGTGGCTCCGCTATTCGAGTCATACAAATCCAGAAGGCCAATATGTTCAGCTATTCGCAGTGCACAATCACCTTGCGCAATTAGTGTTGACGGGCACCAACACTAGACCCTCGATCTTTTTCCTAATTCACATCCTGGTAAGTTTGAAATGAATATTAGCGCACCTCTCGGAAAGTTGGATTATTGCACCATTTCTGCCTCCTTTTCAATTCCGGAACTTCGAAACGTTTCACGGCCATCTAAGAAACGTTTGAAATATATTTGCGAAAAGGCACGTTGGGCGGGACTTACGGCATTTCAATTGGAGGCTGATACTGATTTGATGCGCAAAAGAGCGAGATCTTCGTGTGCCAAAGAGATAAGACGCGAAAAAGCTTTGTACGAGCAGCGTCTTCGCACTAAAGTTCTTACTGCCCCACGGGGAAGTAAAAGCTTTTGGTCATTCGTTAAAAATGCTAGTTCTTCTATTCCGCCTCTTTTAAAAGATGATCAAATATTCACTGACCCGGTTGAAAAGGCTAACCTCCTAGCTGGAATGTTTGCAGGTAATTCTCTCCTGCCAGAAAGAAATTAACCACTGTCACTTTCGAGCGTGTATTCGTAACTATGCCAAAGATATACTTTCGAACTCGTGCAGTTAAAAGGATTTTAGCGGACCTCAACATAAACAAGTCTCCTGAGCCGGAAGGAATTCCGGCAGTGTTCTTCGACGTTAGCACGTCCTCTTGTATCCTTTTCAGCATCCTATGCCATGCAGGCAAATTTCCATCGTTCTGGAAAGTTGTAAATGCAACGCCGATCGCTAAGAAGGGAGAGGCAAGCAACCCTGAAAATTATCGCCCAATCGCAATATTTTCTACCATTTCCAAAGTAATGGAGAGTATACAAAATTTCCATCTGGTGAAGTATCTGGTGTCGATTCAATTACCATTTTGGCGAAAGTAAGATAGTGGCTCAACATATTTTCAAAACATTTGACAGAGTGTGACATGGAGCACTTTTGTCCAAACTTATTGCTTTTGGTGTCCACCCTCGATTTATATCGAGCTTTCTCAGGGATCGCGCCCTAAGAGTTGTTATAAACGGGATCTCATTTAACGAGTTCAAGATAAATTTAGGGGTACCGTAGGGCTCCATTCTTTCTCCTACCCTATTTCTTATCTTTCTTAACGACCTTCTATGTTAAATTTCCAACCCTATCCACTTTTTTGCAAATGACACCAGTATCAGCCTTTTATATTCATTTAATCGTAGCCCGATATCGACTATGATCGGGACGACGAGACAGAATATGAATAATTCGTTAAATGGTGGTAAATATGGGAATGGGGTCATGCGATTTCAATGGCATAAAAATCCAGTGGATGTTCGATGGATTTAGCACATTTTTCAGGTCTCAAAGGAAGCATTCAAGAGCCTCGGCTTTTTAAGACGGTATAAGACATACATCAACTCATCTCATCTCCTTACTATTTATACTGCCTACATCCGGCCGAAAATGGAATACAACTCTCTGGGCCGGTGCTTCAAAGAATACTTTGAAGTTACTCGGCCATATTAAGGGGGGGGGGGAAGAAATTCATAGGTAGCCAACTCTATTGACTCTCTTGATATTGTCGCAACGTGGGGTGCGTTTCGTTGTTCTATCTGATGAAATCATGGAACTTGTTCCCAAAACCCGGACATTCGCGCGCACTACGCGATCATCATTAAAAGCGCACATCCATTTGAGGCCGATGTGGCAGCGACTCGCACTACGCATTACAGAGAAAATTTGTTTTTTGGCCGAACACCACGTATGTGGAATAGACAGAGGGGTTTCCTGTCACTTTTGATGTGGGAAGATTCAAATCGAATGTCAATAAACACCCTTTCTCACAAAACCTTGATTTCCTAGTTCCGGCACAATGCACCGCATGTGTAGGGGTCATCCCCTGAGTGCTGGTCCAAGAAAAAAAATTATATAAATATAAAGTTAATATTTATTGATAGCACATGCTGCTAAGGAGACAAATAAGTGTGCGTAGTGAAGAAAATATTGCTGCTGTAGCGCGAAGTATTGAAAAAGACACTAAAATGTCGTATTTCTGTTTTCCATGAGGGGTGATTTATTACAAAATCAATTTAGTGACAACTTTATTTCCAGAAGTGGTCCTGTTCACTTTTTATGGGTCTATGTTAAGTCATTGTTTTATTCCCACAAACCAACCAACTCTTGGAGCGCAAAATCAGGCCACTATACGCCCAGATTTATTAGAAAAATTAGTCAAAAATTGGACTGAATCAATAAAAAAATAAATGTCATGAAATTATCTCCCAGATTATAATAAAAAAATTTCATTCCAACAATATTTCTGTCTTGTATTCCTAATTTAAATTCTCTTGCAGCTAAAAAAAAACACCCATTATAGAGAAGACTTAAAACACAAACTTTAAAATTCAGGGATTTTCGTAAAATAATCGGATATTAACGTATTAATACGTGTATACATCCATATGTACGTTTGTATATGTGTATGTAACTTTTTAAAATTACATATATTTTGACACATTAAAATAAACTGTCTCATAGGACGACATCTCTTATTAGGGGACAAACCTTCTGGAACGAGACATGTCTGCCTCTGTGAGCTTTCATTGTATATATATATATATATGGATCCTGTTAGATTGTACGCCAAAATACGAATAATATTTAGTGTAGGGTCTCCAACTTTATTTAGCTGCAAAAAGATAAAATGTCAATAGAATGGACAATGCTAATTGTGTTTAAAACAAAAAATAAATTGAAAATAGTCTTTGTTTTTCTTTGCGTGTTATGAATTTTTGGTTATTTTTTTGATAAAATTTACGTTGTTTTGTATTTTAAGTAACGATATATACATTGCTTTTATTTGTTCTACAAAAACTACAAAAAATGTTATTTAAATTCAAGTTTATTAAAGACATCCATTGCGATATTAGTTTTCAATGAATTTATTATTTTATATATATTTATGTAAGCATTTTATAAATTAATATAATATTTATGTATATTGAATATTATTTATGATATTCTAAAATATAAATTAGAAAAGAATTTAATATAAAAATATTATATATGTATAAATGAAATACAATTCTATATAATAAATTTGGTTTAGGTGTGAGTTTACTTTTATAAAGATTGTTTTAACATTTCTTATGTTAATATGTAGTCAAAAAAAATTATATTCTTTACTAAATTAAGCAATAATCATGGGAGATTTTTTAATCAGATATGAAAAGAAGAATTTATTACTTGCTTCTTTTCAAACTTGGTTAATAAGATCGGAATTAGTCAAAATTTATTTAAAGTAAATACTTTGATTGCTATTTTATGTAATAAAGCTGCAAGCACAAAAATTTATCGGCTACCGAAACAATACCATTTTAATTGGAACTTATCTAATTTGTATTTTTGTTATTGATTACTTTTTTTGTAATAGAACGATCAATTAAAAAAAAACATTTTTTTAACACTCCTTTAGATCTTATTCCGACTATCTAGCGTATGCAATTAATCCGATATTTGTGTATTAAATTAAAAATAAATGATTGAGTGATTTAACAGGCTCGTTTTGCAACGGTGTGATGGATTTCTACTGTAGAACTTTTAGATATTGTAGATTTAGTATATCAATGCATTTTGTTGTTATACTAAAGTTATACGATCTACAGGGTCCGTGAATTGGGCTCATATATTTTTGAAATTTAATTTTCCGTTTTTAAAAATTTGTTCCAGTATTTATATACATACATATGTATGTTGAAAGATAAAAAATGTTTGCCTTTCAGTTCATTTATTCGCATATGGAGGCACAGCCAGTTAATACATGTATATTTAAACCAAATTAGATAAAATAAAAAAAAAACCTATAAAGAAATTTATTGAATATCAAGTCGTTTCAAATATATTGCCAGTAGCTGTAGCTTTTTTTTTGTGTTCTAAATAGTTCAACATTGAGCATTACTTTTCGTAAAAATTTTATGTGATAATTATAATTAGCACAGCGGTCAAAGTTGCAATACATATTCGCAAATTTTATCATTTTTATCACAATCTCTGAAATAAATTATATAAACACTATTATTTCAAAACTTAGTGATTTCGATTCTCAAATTCCTGTGAAATTGCTTTATAGTGGAACAAAAAAGTGCAAATGTTTTAAATTAATAGGCCAAAATTGCGCAAGAAATGCAACGCAATAGCTTAGTTGGCCTTTAATAGAAATGCTAAATTTGTTTAAATGCCCCTATAAATTTATGAATCAAAGATGCAGCATATACACATAACGTTGTATTTTATTGTGGTAAATATATCGTATACAATAAAATAAAAATTTAAAAATTCCAGTACAAAGTTCAAAGTTCTGTCCACTCTAAATATTTACTTTACCATAAATTTTTATCTTAAGAAAAACGACTACGACCATTTTTAGGTGATTAAAATTACTCAGTACGCCAATTCACAGAATAACGTCAGCTAGGACAAATATGAACCGTTTTATTCGATCACTTTTTACCAGTATATATATAATTCTATTGTCGCCTCTATCGTAGAAACTTTTGAAATTTTTAACAACTCAATAATTTGAAATTGATAGATATTATATGTAGATGGTAACCAGTTGGTTGGCCAGGTCCGGCCATATAAGACCAAGATGCTTTAGGGGCTCGCCACCCAACACCGATGGAAATTGCTCGGCGTTGTTTTCTCCAAACATAATTCTATACACACATTCCGAAAAGCTGGCCCGCTAGCGTTTTTTAAACAGTCCAATTGTTAGCAGTAGACAGTCTAATTAAGGTTGCGCCATATTCCCTATAGAAGACGATTCCCAGCCAATCGCGCTAACCATAAACGGGTTTTTATATATGTAGCTTTTGGACATTTGAAAGGCTGCTTACACGAACGACCATCGGATTCGATGATTTTCTATTTCTTTTTATTATTCGACATTTAGAACAACTGGTCGAAAGAAAAAAATAATTTAGAATTTGCATACAATGCTATTCGAAAATTGTTACTGAATAGCCGAAAGCAAAATTGTGCGTAAATAGCTGTTACAAAGATAATACTTTTTTTTTGTAGTCTATCCGACAAATATAAACTTTTTGAGTCCTGTCCCTTTTGTATTCCGCGTGCGATATACAGTGAATCACAGCGAAAACGGCCCATCTTTAACAATGATAAATTTTTCAATATTTCTCACGTAATTATACAAAATATTAAATGAATACGGTATATTTTAGAAGCTGATGTTGTTAGTGTTAAAAGAAATCATACTTGCTTAGCTTATTTACAATAACAACAATGTTACATACGCTTAAAGAGAAAATGTCAATTTTTTACCTCCCAGTGAAAATGACCCATTTCAAAAAACTCACTCATATAACACAAATTTAAGAAGATGGGACGTCATACCACAATTGAAGAAGAAGAAAATTAGTTATTGACCACTACAAAGATGGAAAAAGTCAGCGGCAAATTGCTGAAATAGTCAAACTAGCACGTGGAACTGTAAAAATATTATTAAAAGGTTTAACGACGAAAAACGAATTGCCAGCAAGCAAAAAATCAGTCCCAAAAAAACTTTTTCTGAGAGGGATGAACGTTGGATACTCCAAAAGTCCAGAAATAATCCAAGATTAAGTGCTCCAAAGCTAAGATACATGGTTGAAGAGCACTTAAATGTAAGTTGCAACCCAGAAACTATACGAAGAGTGCTTAGAAAAGCTGGATTTAATGGAAGAATTGCACGGAAAAAACCTTTCGTGAGCGAAAGAAATAAAAAAATTAGACTGGAGTTTGCCCACAGCTATTTGATGAAGGATTTTTGTTTCTGGAAACATGTTGTGTTTGCAGATGAGTCAAAATTTAATATTTTTGGTTCCGACGGCAGGATTAATGTGTGGAGAAAGCCCAACGAAGAGTTAAATCCCAAGCACTTAAGGCCTACAGTAAAACATGGTGGTGGTCACATTATGGTATGGGGTGCGGCTCTGCTGCGTTGGAAATCTCCATTTTGTGGACGGAAACATGGATAAATTTCAGTACTTAACAATTTTAAGAAATAATTTGAAGCAAAGTGCAGAGAAACTGGGATTAAAGGATACTTTTCACTTTTACCAGGACAACGACCCAAAACATACCGCCGGAATAGTTAAGGAATGGTTATTGTATAACTGTCCAAGGGTTATCAAAACTCCACCACAATCTCCAGACCTGAACATAATTGAAAATTTATGGCATAAACTGGAGTTAGAATTGCGAAAGCATCACATCTCTAATGTGCAGGACCTCAAAACGGCTTTACGAGAGGAATGGGAAAAAATTTCTCAAGAATTTACAAAAACGTTAGTGGAATCCATTCCTAATCGTCTTAAATCCGTTATCACTCAAAAAGGATTCCCTACAAAGTACTAAGAAATTAAAAATACTGATCTTTTGAGACTAAAAATATGGTGGGCCATTTTCATTGTGAGATAAAAAATTTACATTTTCTCTTTAACCGTATGTAACATTGTTGTTATTGTAAATAAGCTAAGCAAGTATGATTTCTTTTAACACTAGCAACATCAGCTTCTAAAATATACCGTATTCATTTAATATTTTGTATAATTACGTGAGAAATATTGAAAAATTTATCATTGTTAAAGGTGGGCCGTTTTCACTGTGATTCACTGTACATTTTCTTTATTCAAACAAACAGTTGAATTATTTTGTCAGATAAACAATTTAAAAACTTATTACGTATAAAAAGTTGCCCATACGAAATAAATATTGAAGATGCAATGCATACCAAGACTGATTTTGTAACTTCTTTCAATCTCCATATCTAATAGGATTTGCTTTTTAAATTGCACTTAAGAGACAGAATTTTACTCTGACAACACTGCTTCTTAGTCAGAAAGAGCATGCATGTGTGTATGCTATGGGCACCTACAACAGTCATTCACTCTATTAACAATAATGAATTCAGCTTAAATACTGTGATGGTATTCATTACACAATACACATAATAAGACAATTGAATCACACACATACAAAATGTGCTTTCATCATTCACTGCGCAATAAACAGCACAGCAGTAATAAAAAGCAGCAGCACTACAAAATTCATTCATTGATTCACTGAAATCAACTGAGTTCATATTTTTATTTTGCGTTTTCAAGAAAGCAAATACTATTTTGTTAAGTGAGAGAACTAGACCAATATAAGTGATGCCGATTTGTTTTTTTTTGTTATACATACATATGTATTTACTTATGATTGTGCGTGATTTTTTATTTATTTTTTAATATTAACCATGTATCTATCATATTTTTAAGAAAATAAAATTAATTTTAAAAATCTGACAAAATCACAGGTATTTTATTATCAAAGTGTTAGCGGCAACACTGATGACTATGTTAAAGCTGGTAAAAAAAAAATTAAAAGACAACATCATCACTGTGTAAAGTAATTCATTCGTTGTTTTGACTCCACATTTAACAAGCAACCATAAACTGAATGCGCAGTACAATGAATGGACGAATACAATGGTTTTTATATTGAGAGATATACACACACAGTTGTTGTGAAATGCTATTGAGTCAACAGTCACAATTCATACAAAGTATGAATGCACAATTTTACTGATTTCTACCATTCTTGCAGGTGCCTTGTATGTAACTCATACAATCGAAAAATAGTAATAGTATTCGTTTGCGTATCACAGCTTTAACGGGCATGCTACACGCATCAATATTCAGCTTCAGTATTTGGCTTTGTATCAGTATATATGTACAGTCGAACTTCTCTATAGCGAACTTCTATATAACGAAATCTTCTCTATAACAAATAAAATTCGTGAACAGAACATTTTTGTGAGTATTTTCATACATTTTGATCTCCTTATAACGAACTTCCTTATAGCGAAGTTCTCTCTGTAACGTACAATTTTTTAAGACCTAAATAGAATTTTTCACACTAAATAATCTCTCTATTGCGAAGTTTTTAGCAATCGATTTTTTGTATCAATTTAGTCACATATGTATGTATTAATAAAAAAAAAATTAATGTGTTCATGCACAAACAATATTTTTTGTCTTAATAAATATATTTTCTACATAAAAAAAAATGTAGTCAAAATTTTCTGCAGTTTCTCTATAACGAATTTTCTCTATAACGTAGAAATATGACGGTCCCCAACTGCTACGTTATAGAGAAGTTCGACTGTATATTGAAGCCTCTGACACACTACGTCAACATTTCTCATCAATGTTCATTTTACCGTCGGTAAAACATTTTTTTAAGTTACCGTCGGCAAAATATATATCTACATATTTACTTATTTATTGTTATTATTATTTATTTATTGTTATTATTTATTGTTTTATTTATTAAAAAAGCGCACTGGTGATATTTTATTATGTTTTTGCCACTATATTTTTTAATTTGCACGTCCCAAAAAGCCATTAATAATTGTAGTATATCGCTTAGTTTGATTACAGAAATTTTTTACTCTATTTGTAATGCGTCACAACTACGATGTGCACTCAAAGTTACCAGAAATAAAATGAATATTGACAATAACATTGCCACACTACGTCAAACTGCTTCAATATTTTGATGAATATCAAAAGCATTTTGATATTCGTCAATATTACGCGGAGCGTATATGTGTGACTATTTTTCGCACACAAAGGTAAATATTGAAGCTGAATATTGATCGTGTAGCATCCACTTTGAAGTCACATTACTACAAAAGTACAAACCCCACTGAATACATATACATTTCCGTATATGTACATATGTAAACCTCTTGAAAATCGGCGCAGTAGTACGGACGTAAAAAGGATTAATAAAAACGTGTTTGGCTATTAATATAATGATGATGATTATATATTTAACTATAACATATGTATGTATGTTATAAAAATCATAGTTAAAAATATATATGTATATGTAAGTAGGAGTATATAAAGTAATGTTAAATATGCATTAAAAATTATAGTATAAAAAATATGTAGTTAATTGAAAATATGCACAGCAGTCGACAAATATGTAAAATACTCTACAAGTTGATTTTAGACCACATCGTTAGCAATTACAGTACATTAACACATACACAAGCTAAAAGTATTGTATTAATCAGTGGCAAAAGGGATTAACTGTTTATTGCCCATTTTGCGGTGTTTATATAACGAATGACAGTTTATATAACGAATTTTATAATTTTATAATAGTTGACTAAAGGCTACAAATAGAGTATTACTAACGCTTAAATTTTGTTAACAAGGCACTAATTCCTTCTGCTTAAAATACCATTTTCGAAATAGTACGAAATTTTTTAGTTGTTCTTCGAAATCGTTCGATATGCATCACATTGCGGATAAACAGTTGTTCCCTATTGCCACAGAAATGTTATTAGATTATGTTAATACGTTATATATTATCTAATAATAAAACCGGATTACAATACTATACGTTTAACACCACAGTCCATACAAAATTTAGCTTGGTCGAGTACAAATTTACTACCGCATTCATGACAGAATTTGGACATTTTCATACTTGAGCTCATTGTAGAGTTTGAGTTGAACTGATGCAAGGATTCTAAATTCGAATGAGAATTTGTGGCACCGGTTAGATTCGTAAGAGTGTTGACGTTGTTGTTCTTGTTACAATTAATTTCATAATCCTCATAATCATCGTAGTCGTTGGTAATGCTGCTATTGTTGTTATTATTGTTGAAAATAATTTGTTGTTGCTGGTACTGATATTGTTGATGTTGCTTATCGTAATAACAACTTGTGCTGTTGTTGCTGCATGTGATCGGAGGTAGAGCATGCTCAGAACTGCTGCTCGACGAGGCACTCAATTGTCTTGAACGTCCCAAAGACGACTCCTCTGTTAGCGGTCGATTAAATAGTGTATTAGTAGTATTTGAGGTCATGCTGCGATTACGACTAGAGCTACGCTGGGCTGTTAGTTCCGAAGAACGTTGGCGTGAGAGACTGAAAAAGGATAAAAGAATGTTTTAAAATACATGTTTAGCAATGTCGGCACTGTGTGTTAAGAGTAGAGGCAGGCAGGCAGAGAAACAAAAAAAGAGTTGAGCTATTGTGCATATAATAGCGGAACTTTCTCCGTAGCTGATTTACAATTTTGCATAAAAGCAGGGTCGTCAATTTGGTGATTTTCGAATTGTTTTTAGTGCTTTTAAAAATTTTCGACACGAAAAATTCTTGAGTCAGTGTTGAGTGCTTTTCTGTATTTTCTGTGGCACCAAGTGTAATTTTATTGCAAATCCAAAAATGCTTGTAGACAGGTTTTAACAGGTTAAATTTGCTTATCATCTGAAAAAGGTGGTTTTTTATTGCGTTATAGATTGGAATGAGCTTGTAAGCCAAATAATATTTGAGGTGAAACAAAAAGGGAGGGATCAAAAAACTGTTGCCTATTCATAATAACATCAGTTGAACAGATACGGACCATATTATCTTCCAATTTTACAAAAATATATATGTACATACATATGTACATGTACATATATATATAAAACGGAATGTGAATTTGTATGTTTGTTTCTTTGGTTGTACCCTATAGAAGACAAGATTTCTGCTCCGATCTTCCTGAAATTTTCAAATCATTTAACTGGGACTATTAAATGAATTATAGGCTACTTTTTTAACCACGAGCACATTTTTAAATTATGTTACTGCTTCCACATAGTTTTTAACTGATTTCTTAATATGTGGACATGGTCGTTCGTCCACTAAATTTCTTTGGAGCGGTTGGCGCAAATTGCTCGCCCCAATAATTTATTATAAAATAACTTCGTCGTTTGTGGACCAATTTCCAAATTTTTTTTCTTTCTTTTCCGAAATTCGATAATATATGGAGTAAAATTGTACCTTTGTACTTTTATCCCATTTAAATAGTGCTTATGATGTATATTTTTTACTATTTTTATACATACCCACGATAAGAGTATCAAACTAAAGTGATTTTTGAAGGGGCATAAAATATAATTATATCTCTGCAAACACAATATAGCGGACGACTATTTTTTACCCACTTCCACGATATGGGTATCAAATGAAAAAAATGGAGAAAACCAAAAATAATGTGAAATTGGTACCTTATGGTAAAACTGCGTTTTGTGCCTTTTAAAATTTTTTGAAAAAGAGACTGTTGACATAACAATAAAAGTATCCAAATTTGATGCAGATCACTTACCGTAACAATATCTATACAAAAGTGGGCAAGATGGGTGTGGGGTAGCGAATCGCGCCGGTTTAATCTAGTAATATTATAAATGTGAAAGTGAGTTTGTTCGTTTGTTTATTTGTTACGCTTTAACTCTTAAACGGCAGAACCGATTTTATGAAACTTAGAACATAGGTAGATCTGAGTCCTGAAGAACACATAGGCTATATATTTTTGTAAAAATAGGACAAATAGGATACATTGGGTAGCATCATCGGCGAAGTAAAATAATCAATAAAACGCTAACCAAATACAGTTTCAAAAATTGAATGCGTTTCTTTGATGTCAGAGGCGGTTTTAAAGAAATTTATAACATAAATAGGGCTGCGTCTAGATAGACACATATGCTATACATTTTCTCAAAAACAAGATCACGAGGTAGGATTTAATTTCCGAGCATCCGAAACTAAACGATTTTTAATCAGATTTCAAACATATATAGATCAAGCTGCGTCTAGAAATACACATATGCTAAGAGTACATATGGATTTATATATATATTTTTTAGTAGGCTCCAAGGCGACGTAGGGCTTAATACATGAATCTCTAAACCTCTCCAACCGACGGAGATAGCACCGTGAGCGAAGCTGCGCGTAAATAATGGTACATTTATAAAGCAGAGTTGCAGCATCTCTGAATTTTAAGCGTAAATTAAATTATTTTTATTTATTATTTTTCATCGCTCAAATACCCGCGACAAAAATTACATCGTGCTAAAAGGTGAATATATAAAATGCCTTACCAGCCCTGTAGAAATGCTATTTATTATTGGAGGAGAATGAAGTGCGACACATTTAATAAGACTCTGACTTAAAAATATAAAAATTTTATATTTTTCTTTAAAAGATTTTACAAATTTCCTTACCTTCTTTTTTAATAAATATGAAACCAAAGTAACAGATTGCTGCCAACACTATGATGGTATGGGGTATAAAGTGCTATGCATTCCATCATTATTACGTGTTAATTTTGGTTAGAACTAAATATTCTACCCTTTCTGTGAACAAAACGAATACTAAACTGCACGTTAAAATATATTATCCCTTTTTAGAAAACACCAACACTATTAAGCACATGAACCTGATGAACATTTAAATTATTCCATGAGAAATTTCACGGTTTGATAAAATTTGGCCCAGCATTGATGACAAGAGGGAAAGTGCTTCAGCTAGTCATTTGCATCAATTCTCACAATTAAAAGGGTCTCATTGAAAAGGGCCATATGAAAAAAGTAGTACATCTTACCTTCCATACGCCGAGTCTGCACTCGTTTTAGAACTAACACGCAAACGCGAATTGGGCGAGGACAATGGATAGCCATCCAAACTGCTTAGTTCATCCGAATCGCCATAAGCATCACCAGAAAGAGTACCAGCTCCACAATTTAATATATTGCGTGCATTCGCTGCTGTTGCGGTTTTTGTATTTAAATTCATATCAATCGGTGCTGTTCTATGTTCACTTGTACTAAGCCTTTGGTTGCCAGAGCTGATATCTTCACTCAATTGTGTTTTTTGCATTAAATTTTTGGCGTTATTCAGTTGGACATTAGGCAAATGCTCGAGCACTAAATGGCTACTGGTAAAGTTTTTGGATCTGCTGCAGCTATTCTGTGAATTATCAGCATCATCATCATCATCTGATATTTTGCTAAATTTATTGTCATGGGCTGCGTCAACTTCCACTTCGACTACGGTCTGAGAATTACCTACCATATTGCGTATGGAATTGGGCGAAATGGATGATTTATCTAAATCGCTTTGTTCCGTTTCTATGCTAATGAAAATTTCACGTTTCTGATTTAAGCTCTTGCTGCCAAGGTCTTTGCATTCTTCTGTATGAGAGTTAATTGAAAATGTATCCGTTGATTTGGTAGCTGTTAGTGCATCATATTTATTTCTTGTCCTAGTGTTGAGGGAGAAGGAATTAAATACGTTTTTTGGATGTTGGGACAGAGAGGGAAATTGAAAATGTGAACCGGCATTAGAGTGTTGTGATTGTAGTGTAAGTGGTGAAAGTGCTTGGGGTGAGGGAGATTTTTTTAAATTCGTAGAGTTCTGTGTATTATTAATGGTGTTGGTATTTTTTTGTGTGACAGAATTCGACATTAACATCGATCTTTGCTTTTTCGATGTGCGATTCATTAAAAATTCTCTACAATCTTTGAAGAGAGGAAATTGCTCTTCATCATTTTCAAATGATGACAGAAATTCCTCAAAATCAAAATCATCAAAGGCCGGCAAAGGTGGTATAAAGGCTGCATCTATGGGATTGACTTGGACTGAGGTAAAACGATCAAAAGGTTGTTCGCGCTCTTTTATGGAATTGTTATGCTGTTGGGCTGCAACACCTTCCATGGATGAACGATTAGCTCCTTCATCATCGGCCGAACAGGAATCGCCTTCCGGCGAGGCATCATATAAGAACTGATTACGCCCTAAACGCATACGACGTTTCAAAAGATTTCGTCCCTCGGTTGAGTTACGTTGACTATTTGTTATACAATGTGGCAGCAGTTGGTGTATTGGATTAAGTTGATTTAAATTATTTCGTTGTTCATGTTGCGCCTGTTGTTGTTTCTCCAGATTTGGGTGTGTGTGAGGTGGTGTTTTTTGTTGTGACGTTTGTAGTTGTTTTACCGTGGGCAAAAACTTAGGCTGCTGTGTTTGACTAGTTACTTTTTTCGTAGGAGCCGAAGACTCTGAGGATGAGGAGGATGAGAAATTCTCCAGACGTGGTTCAGATGTGTCCGAGTCAGAATGTTTGAAATCTGTACGTTTTAGATTTATATTTATGGGAAGATTATCCCATTTGTTTATCAATTTCGGATCTATATAATCTGAACATAGAGAATTTTTACGTTCTGAGTAAAGAACTGAAGCAGTTGGTTTGATTGTGATTTTTTTGTCGCATACAAATAAAGAACTTAAGACAACGGGTTTAGGAGATTTATGTGGATTTTGGTCTACGCTTTCGTCGAATGCAGTTTTTACATTGAAAGCAGACAATGGAGCTGGCGAAGCAGACATCTGCGGCATTTGGGTGGTAGTGGGTTTAGTTAAAGGTGTATTTGGATTCGTATTTAAAGGAGCCAAACGAACTTGCCCATATTTTCGTATTTCCAGATCATTTGTAGAAAGTTGCGCATTATCGCTTGTATTATTTGTATAATTTTCACCACTTTCAATTGTATCTAAAATATCAGCTTTAATATTTTTGGCAGAATTTTGTTTACTCAAATTATTGCTTTTATCCTTTAACTCTTTACTATTTAATGGACAGTCTAGATTAATTGTAGGTGTCATTTGTATAGTAGAGGCTGTGGAGGATGGTGACTCCAGCAAATTCTCCTTTTTATGTTCGTTGTCAGCTGCGGCAGTGCTCAGATTTTCTAGTTCATGTTCAAATTTTAAAAATACTGCCAAAGAATCAGTTTTCGACACATATTTAGATGCTGTATTGTTAAGAACAACTCCCGATTCCAAGATATTAGGCGTAGGAGTATTGTTGGAACTATTATCACTAGCAGCATTGATATTTAATTTTAAGGACTGTTTACGATTCGAAGTTGAAGTATCTCTTCTCACTACACGAGGACTTTTATTCACCGCAAAATCATTAACACAGACTGATCTTACTGGCATTTCGTCATATTCTTCGGTTTTAAGAAAATTCGTAGATATCGGCCCTTCATCCGATAAACCACGTTGTATAGTGGGACGATGTTTTTGCGCAAACAATGGTGGCCTAGTCGATAACATTGGAGATCTGCGGGGTCCTCTTAACGAAGATGTTCGCCGAAAACTGGAAGATCGTGTAAGAGTTGGTGTTTTTTGTGTCTGCTGTTGTGTAGTTGGTATTTGGGATGCTGTCATTATATTAGGCGTTGTATTTGGTGTTGAAGAAGTGAGTATAAGAGATGTAGACATTTTACTGCTACTATTGGGAGTGACCGGCACACTGGGCAGTTTTGGTGTTAAACGTGTTGAGGGCATATCAATAGAGTCTGCTGAAGGTGAACACAATTCTTCGAGCTGTCGTTTGGCCGACAAAAAAGGATCATAATTGTCCGGTAAACCACTAATTAGGCGAGTAAGTAAAAATATTATAAAATAAATTTTAGTAAATTTTTTTTATTGTTTTCAAAAAACATTAACGAATTTACTTAGTTTAGTTTAAAAGCTCTCTTTTAGATTACTAGATTTCAAAGCATGTAGTATTTTCTTATTAGTAATTAATTATATTAAGATAATCAAGCTTAAGGTCTGTTTTTTTTTTAAAGTAAATTTAAATATTTACTTTTTTTTATCAATATTTCGCCAATATTATTGATTAGCTCCTTCAGGAAATTAAATTATTTTCTTTCTGATTATAAAAATAATTAGAATTACATATGTACATATATTACAATTGAAAAATCAATCATTGTCAACCTAAAAATGGAAAGAAGCAAATTTGTCAAAATAAAAAATCAACTTTTTATTAACTGATATAATTCTATTTTCCGTTCTTATATAATTAATATATGTATGTAATTCTGCGCAACATTAAATGTATCTGCCTTAAAATTCATTCTGTGATCTGTAGAAACATTTATAATCCGTAACATTTCTAATATATACATACATATCTACGTCTATTATTAAGTTCTGTGTTCAAAAGGGAAAGATTATCAAAATCTGGATAATGGTCTGAATTCGAACAATGATAAGTTAATGCTGTTTTTCGCTAATGCTAATAATGCGATAATGCTAATTTTTCTATTTTCTCTACAGTTCTACTAAATAATTTTCCTACATTTTTTTTTTTTTTTTTTTTTTTTATCTTGGACCAGCACTCAGGGGATGACCCCTACACATGCGATGCATTGTGCTGGAACTAGGAAATCAGGTTATGGGAAGGAGGATAGAGGGAGTAGTGTGAATGGACATTTGATTTGAATTTTCCCACGTCATAAGTGACAGGAAAGACCTCGGCAGGGAGTTTGTTCCACATACGCGATGTTCGGCCGAAAAATGAGTTTTCCCTGTAATGCGTAGTGCGGTTCGCTGCCAAGTTGACTACAAATGGATGTGCTCTTAATGATAATAATAAATTAAAATAACGCGTCGTGCGCGTGAATGATCGGGTTTCGGGAAAAAGTTCCCTGATTTCATCAGAGCACATCCCATTATAGTAACGATAGAACAACGAAACGCACCCCACGTTGCGACGATGCTCAAGAGAGTTAATAGAGTTGGCTACCCTACTGTCTCCTATGAGTTTCTTCGCTCTCTCTTGGACCCGGTCGAGTAACTTCAAAATAGTCTTTGAAGCACCGGCCCAAACATGAGAGTTGTATTCCATTTTCGGTCGGATGTAGGCGGTATAAATAGCGAGGAGATCAGATGGGGTGAAGTATGTCTTGCACCGTCTTAAAAAACCGAGGCACTTGAATGCTTCTTTTGATACCTGAAAAATTTGCTCAGTCCATCGAACATCGCACTGAATTTTCATGCCAAGAACATCAAGAGCTTCTGATTCCTCGATGTTTATACCGCCCATAATTACAGATGACGCAGCGTCATCGGGCATGCGTCGATGTGTAAGCATGCTGCATTGGGTCTTTTGAGCATTGAAATCGACCCTGTTTGCCTGACCCCATTGCGATATTTTCATGAGGTCACAATTCAATGAGTCACTCATATTCTGCCTCAGCGAAGCGACCATAGTCGATGTTGGCCTACGACTAAATGAATATGAGTGAGAAAGGCTGCTGTCATCTGCGAAAGAGTGGATAGGGTTGGAAGTCTGACACAGGAGGTCATTGTCATATGTATGTATATTCTCTATGCTATACGTTTTTGGCCGTCACTTTTTTCCCTTTCACTTTTCACATGGCAAAACTCATAAACACTACTCTCCCTATACCCTTCCCAAAACCTCTTTTAGTAGCCATTTTTTTCATCTTGGACCAGCACTTAGGAGATTACCGCTAAACATGCAATGCATTGTGCTGGAACTAGAGGAAAGGCATAGTAGGAGAAATGAGAGGAACCTTCACTATTTTACCACTGTGCTTTTGCAAGTTCTTTCTTTTATAGCATAATTTTTTTTTCTGGGACCAGCACTCAGGAGATGACCCTTAAACATGCAATGCATTGTGCTGGAACTATAGGAGAGGGATAGTTAGAGAAACGACACGAGGTGAAGCTTAATTTATTATTTTACGTTCTTTGTTTACAGCAGTGCTGAAGCTTCGGTTTAGTAGCCATTTTTATTATTATTTTACTTCGCCGGTGTTACACAATAGCGACGAAGGAGGGCGTTCTGATGTGATTGTGGATTGCTCTCAGCTGAAGCCGGTATTGTTCAGTGACCAGTGACTATGCCTTCGCCACTGAAACCTTCCGACAACAACTGACACACAAAGACACACTAATGCACCTCAGAAAAATGCGAGATGTTTTTTTTTATAATTTTAGTCTGAAACTGGGGTTTAACCCAGGTCTGTTTTGGTTTTGTACTCAACGTGCAGACTACTTCAGCCATCGCCACCCTCAGAATTGTAGCGTCACTGATGTCAAGGAGACGTATTAAATTTTTGAAGTTCGCTTTAGTAGCCATTTATTTAGTAGTTATTATTTTACTTCGCAGAGGGTACACAATACCGACGAAGGAGAGCTTTCTGATGTACCTGTGGATTGGTTACAGCTGTATCCGTTACTGATCAGTGACCAGTGACTCTGCCTTCGCCACTGAAACCGTCCGACAACAACTGCGACAATGACACACAAATGCACATCAGAAAAAATTCTAAATGTTTTTATGAGCTTGAAACTTGAATTGAACACAGGAAATTTTTCGTTTTGTAGTCAACGAGCAGACTACTTTACCCTTCGCCACCCTCATTAAACAATAATATTTTATTTTTATTTCACAAAGTATGCGTATACATACATGTTAATAAAACTCTGCAGACCCCAACCGCGAGTTGGGGGGCAAAGAATTTCTCTACAAGCATATTTAAAAACTTTAGTGAACATTAAAATATAGAATTTATTTTTTCATTGTTTGAATAATCTACCATCAGAAAGTACATATTTTTGATCTGGGTTTTCTATTGTTTTAACCCCAAATTCTTTCCATTTCTTCTAATATATAAAATTCTCGTGTCGCTGTGTTTGTAGTTAAACTCCTCCGAAACGGCTTGACCAATTCTCATGAACTTTTGTATGCATATTGGGTAGGTCTGAGAATCGGGCAGCATTTATTTTTCATCCCCTAAAATTAACCACACCCACTTTTTTTACCTACTTATTTGTCTACAACGCTTTCGATTATAAGTAAATCCCCGCACACTTATAGTAGATAATTTTTATTGAAATAAAAAAATGTTTTCTAGAAATAATATACATGGCAAAACAACGTTAACAGGTCAGCTAAAAACAGCTAAACTTATTTTCATTAGTAAACAGATTCCGATGATCTAGTATATATGTATATAATATAATATCGCATGGAACATTTTCTAATCCATTAAATTAAATATCGTCTATGCACAATAAATTAATTCCCCAAATGGCATATCGATTCAATTTCACAATGTTATCATTTACAAAAGAATGAATGAATATTTAGTTGTGTTTAAGTTCATAGTTAATTTACCACAGTAATGTCAAAAAAGAAAAAATAACAATTAAATTCCAACTCCAGCTAAAGAGAACACGTACTTCAGCACTTTTTGTGCGAGTGCACACGTAATCAGTATTCTTTCTGCCAAGTCTAAAGTCGTCATTTTGCTTCATATCGTCTCTTAGAGCCTATTTCACTAATTCTATTTAAATATCAATTCATATTTAAATGTCGATTTTCATTTTCACCTAGATATACTCATTGAATATTTAAATACTGTTTAAGTAGGCAGCACTCTGCATTTAAATATTGATTTTGCAACAGCATGAAACAGCTTTAAAACAGCTTTTAAACAGCTTTTTAAAAAGCTGTAAGTTGACGCTATCATATTAAATTTCAGAGCGTTACCATACTTTCTTGTGTTTCATTATTTCAGTTGGTGAAAATAAAATTTTTTTAAACATACTTTAAATAAAGATCATTAATTAAATTAAATTGTGTTTGGTGAAAGAGAAATAAGTATTATCCCATGCGTATGATTTCTCTCTTGATAACGTGTTCTTTCCTTGTAAGGGTTACCAGGTCTGTTTCGTATGTGAAATTTAAAATTTATTGAAAAAATGTTCGTATTATGTGAAAGTTGGGCAACCCTGCGATTAATGAATTCTTAAAAAAATATACACAAATACACAAAAAATCTAAAATTAGAAGAGAACAACAGCAAGAAAAACAAGTCAGAAGTTATTTGTCAATGAGAAGGCATTTTAAGTCGTGATTCACTATCCTACACAATCGTACGGATGCCAAATATGACATGTGTGTCAAAAAAGTAAGGTAGTGTGTACTAAATAATAATTCTTCTGAGTGACAGATTTTTTTTTGGAAAGTTGCGATTTGGAAAAGTTTAGGAAAATTTAAATTACTTTAGTTTGTAAATTATACATACTGTTATGTATTTAATTAATTGTAAAATACTGTAGTACTTACAACGCCATTTTGAAGCAATTTTTTTTTAAATTCAGTCAGATTTCAGTTACATTCCCCTGTGAATGAATAGTGTGATTGTGTAGGATACTGAATAACGAGGGAGAGAAGGCGGCAATTTCGACCTTTCCGAATCTATATAACCGAATGCGATCATACTTTATCTATGTATATATTTCCGAAAATTGAAAATATAATGAAATCTCTGCAAACACAATATGACGTCTAAATGGCACGACCATTATTACTTTATATACACCCCGTGATATGGGTATCAACTTAAAGAGATTTTTATGAAGAGAACTCCAAATCAAATGGAATCCAAATCAAACTGAAATGGCGGACAATTTCATAAGTTGGTGTGGTGGTTGCGAAGCGCACCGGGGTAATCTAGTAGTATATAACTAAAATTAAATTCTAATAAAAAAATTTATTTGTATTTTACTCATTTGAATAGAGCAATAAGAAATTGTTCCACATAATAGTACACACGTTGTGTGATGCCAGAGTTCCTACATGTTCAGAACACTTTTTTTATATTTGCATCATGTTGTAAACTTTATTTCTATCATTCTTGGCTGTTAATGTAGCAGTTAAAAAAGAGGGAGTAAAATTACCTTGCATTTTTATACTAAGAAATAATACAAACAAAAAAGAAACAAAGGAATATTCGCAGAAATACAAAACAAATATTTGTATTTAATACTGAATACATAGTTAAAAAAGCGACTTCTATACACTTTTGTACAAATCTTTTGTCTTTATAAAACCTGAAGTTTTGAACAAATAAATTATAATATTTACATGTGGAAAAAATGGAAGTGAACAAATCAATACTTACAAAACGGTAAATGACCGGTCACGTTTTAATTTTGTTGATTCTTTAATAACCTTAATGGCCTCGTTATCTACACAAATAATATTTTTCTCCTCGGGTACTTTAATAGCGTTGTATTTTTCTTTATCATACTCTATTTGATTTTCTGTACTCCCACTATTGGCGTCAGTTTTAATTAGTGAAGCTGAAGACATTGCACAGATTTTAAGCTTGTCGAAGGATAATGGCAACATTATTGCTTTCATGGGAGAAGTATTTGTACAACTGAAATTTGAACGTAAAACTTTTCTACGTTTCGGTTGGTATATTTTTAAAGGCGTTATGCGCCGTGATGGTTCTTTTTGAAAAGAAAAATCTTTAGAAAAAGCAAATTGAGCAGGTTCTGCGGATAAGCAGTGAGATTTATTGGGTAAATCATTGCGTTGACAGGTTTCCTTCCCATATTCTTTAGATTTGATGGGACTTAAAGTGTATTTTACGTTTTCGAAATAAGCATTTACATCATTATCTTTATAGCGTACATCAATAATAGATTTTGGCTCAAAATATTTTCCCAAATGAACATTATCTACTTGGCTTGCCAGTTTTTGTCTAAATTCATCGGAGTCCGTTAAACAATGTTTATATACTTCTAATTCTTGCGATGCACTCTTTAAGGAATGACTTTTTTCATTTTCTGTACCGCAAACAATTGGACATTTATTTGCTTCAATTTCTTGCAGTTCAGTGTTGAGAATTAGTGTTTTGCTAAGAAGCGATTTTGTTAGATTTCTTTCCTTTGAAGTGACTTCAATATTTTTAGGTTCTATAACATCTTCAGTGATACAATTGATAGATTCATTAGAAGACTGTTTTTTACTTAAATTTTTATATTCCGGTTGCCTGCTGTAGTTTGCTCCTTGGACGTGGTAGTTTTGCGAATTTAAATGGGAACTGCACTGAAGTTCAGATGTAGCCAATACACCCTTCTTTAAGTCTCTAACACTATTTGAATCGTTAGAAATATTCTCAAAGCTATTCTGTTCACTTTCAAAATTCTGCACTTCTTCATTTCTGAAATAATCTTTCACTCCGTTGGATTTCAACTCCTTCTGTTTTACTGCGCTTTCTGTCGATAATGTTCGAAAAAATCTTTCATTTTCTTTATTTGTTTTCAACGAACCATAAAATGTTACACCTTTTGAAATCTCTACATTTTGTATAGATGCTTCTTCGATTGCTAAAAATTTAGAAAAATTTCATAAGAAGTTTTATGTAATTTGTTTTCATTCAATAATTTGAATAATGTTTCGAGATTTATCTGTTGCTCTTCTTGAGTTTCCTGTATGTTTAAATATTTTTAATTAATTCAATTTGTGCTCAAGTTCTGCTTCGTTTAATAGATTTTTTTGTGTGTACATTTTCTTTTGAAAAACTATACGCTTGAACTTGCATTTTAAGCATAGCGTGCATGCCGTGCTATTGCATACAGTCAATACTGCACATTGGGAAGTCTGCTGAAAACTTTTCCGTACAAATTAATTTTCTTCACATAATATTAGCTAACACATACTTGAATGACCAAATCGCAATACATAGAAAAAATCGGAAATGTTCAAAATAGTTGACGCAATGTCTGCATGATATCAAGCAAAACTATACATTAACCAGTTTCGATCGTCGTTGTCATGAATATAGACAAACTTTTTTCCTAATACCACCGTAGTTTCACATTTGGTTTTTAGTCGCATATATTAAACGTTATGATTAGCTGAAGGTTGCCAATAGATTCTTGTTTGCGTAGGCAACGTTTATCGTACTGTAAGTTAAAAATATTGTATGACAAATAATCTTTCAGGCGGAAAAGCTCAATTTCGGATATCAGAATTTAAATTAACACCGTGGAAATTAAAAGGGAAAAATTTTGGATAATTTTTCACTAACAATACCGTAATACTCTCAACATCACGTTCGTGATATTTCCAAGATCACATACTGTGAACTGTGAAAGTGTTTAGAAGAATATGAAAAGTAAAAATCTATTGTGCAACAAATGCATTTACAAAAAAAAATAATTAGGAGTTCCACCGAGATTCTGTAGTGGCAGGAGCTAAGGCACAGTTTCGCTGAAATATATTAGATGGAGAGACATCAAGAATAATACTAAACTTATAGACGGGCGGGCATCTGCAAAAATTTTGTGAAAATTATGGCAAAATATAAGAATGAATTATTAACAAAATCAATTTTAATGTACAAAATTAATCTTACTTTCCCATTGTGCAATGTTTAGCTTAATATAGCAGGGAATAATTATACATTTCTTGTGTGTTTTACTCAGTGTTACTTCTGCTGATTATGCTATTCGTAAGTAATATTTTAGGAAAAAATAAACAGTTCTTTTTGTTTATAATTCTTGCATTGCTCCAGAAGTATGCATCGGATTGAGAAGAATGAAGTCATATGCAAAACATAAATAATAATGACTGTTTTCTTCAATATGGTCCGACTCGCTTTTTTTAATCGTCTTACATTTTTCTCAATATTTTTATTTTTTTAATGTAATGAATTGTTTTACAAATAGGGCAGTGAAAAGTTCAATGCCACCATTGGGCATGAGTGTATGAGCACAGAAAAGAAAGCTTATTACGAACAATATGCAATATTTTCATAGTTTTTACAGCAGATTCAGTGAAATGCCGAGCTTTGATATTCGCACTACGGTGTGACTGTGATTGTGAGCACATTAGAGGTGAACACATTCAGATGTCGTGACGAATATTCCAGATAAAATGGTATACAATGGGTCAATGAAATAAAAATATAACTTCGTTGATATATGTATCATACAGAGGTTGTTCGATTTTCTTTCAGCTTCGATCCGTCTCTACACGACATTCCTTTATAATAAAAAAAATTACGAACATTTCATTTCAAGTTAAGTACTTAAGCAGCTTTTTTTTTTGTAGGTAGTTCGAAAATAAGTAAATTACGGCTTTCGACATAGAAGGATATTCCTTAAACTTTTCAATAAAATTTTGTTTAAAATTTCGATTCGAATCGAATATATTTAATTTAACAGTAAACACCATAATAAAATTATTGTTATGCGATATTCCATAATCCGAAAAGAGGAGTTGACGTATTGAAAATTTATTGCGTTTGTTTTCCACAGGCAACTCTATTAAAAAATTTATATGAAAAACAATAAATATTTTGAGTGATTCCTATATACATTTTGAAGACGTGTTCTGAGCTCGGAGCTCTGGGTGAAGTTACTATTCGGTTTGTGAAAACGAAATACGTATGAAATAAAATAAATTTTATTATGGAAATTTCTGAAGTTACGAGTACGAGTGTTATCGAAAATTAATCTAAAAAAAATATACTAAGGAACATTAAGCTAGTACACTCAGCTTCAAAACAAATACCACGTAAATACCACAAGCATTTGTAGATAAAATTTTCTCTATAAATTAAGAAAGAAAATTGTGGAACCACACAAAAAAATATTCGATAGAAATTTTTGTATACGAAGAAAAAAAAAATTTTTTTATATCACAATTCCAAAGTGTTTGAATTCAGTGTAATTCGAATAATTCAGTGATGCGAAAATACTCAAATATTCGATTAGATTATGTTTAGTGTGATTTTGATACCTTCATATTGTCTAGAAATATTATTTTCACGATAATTAAGATCTTCATAACAATCATTATCGCTTGGAAAATCTCCTTGTGTTTGCTGCATCAAGCATTTGTCACGGATCATCGACTTCAAAGACAAATCTCTTCCAGATGTTTGTGCTTCTAATATTTTTTCTGTTGGTGGCGAATTTTTCTGAACATCTTTTGTCTGCCATTTTTGATAAGATAGTTTTGAATTTATTTTCAAATCATTTTCTTGTTCCTTTGGCTGTTGATATTGATGATGTCGTTTAAGTAGTTTGATTTTAGCCGCAGTCCTAGTAACTTCTTTCGTTTTAGTTGTTGCAGTCTGTTCTCTTTTTTTAGTTATTGCGTTCGTAGTCATTTGAAATTGAAGATTTATGACGGTTTCTTGATTTTGTATTCCTTTTGAGGCGGTTGCTTTTGCTACTGTTGCAATTTTTTGAGTTGTCCGTTGAATTCGATTTTTGTCACGAGTACTTTTATGATTTCCTACAGAGACGTTGTTGTTTTTTTGCTGCTTAATTGTCACTGCTTCATTAATATTTCCTGTTGTGGAATTCGTGATTATTCTGCATATACACAAGTAATTAAAGAGATTTTTGAAATATTTTTTTAAAGAACATAGAAAAAAGAGGAAGCTTAAAATTATTATTATGATGCATTTTCCTCTAAAGCATTTAAAAATCCAAAGAACAACTGGCAATGTGGTGGAACAGAAAAAATACGAACAAAACTATACTACAAACTTGTGTAACAACAGAAAAACTATAAAAAAAATACATAAAATTAAAGAATACAAGTATCTGGTAAGAAGAATTAGTGGTACTTAGTATCACAAGGTGAAAAAGAGAGCTTTTACTAAACTTTTATTTGTTTTTAAATAAAAAGTAATTTTATAGTTGCGCTTACCTTTCGCTGCACATTGATGAGGTCATGGATATGGACATTAAGCTGCTGTCTTTGGTTTTATTGAGGCTTGATTTAGAACATTTAGCGGCATCTTCAGTTTCTTGTTCTTCGCCAGCCAAACCGGAATATTTTTCGCGATTTAGAGAACGTTTTGTTCTAAAGAAGTTATAAAAACATCATATTTCTATTACATTTGCTTCATAGTTTGGTAAAAATTACTTTCGGAAGTAATTAATTAAAATGCGGTTCATAAAAGTAATTTTGAAAAATCGTGTCTTAAAAATAGTTTTTCTTAATTATGTATAATTTTTAGCTTTTATTTTTCAAGATTCATTAACAAAATTTTTTTTTATTGATTCGTTGATATATTATATATATATATATATATATTGTTGAATATTGTACATATCTAATTTTTAAACTAACATATACACATATATAAAATGCTGCTAAAACGTAAAATAAATATTTTTAAAAAATACATATATGATTCTAATTTTAAAATAAATTGTTAACCAGGATGTTCTCATATCATAAAGTATGTAATAATACATTTCACATGTGATATTCTCATATCATAAAGTATGTAACAATACATTTCAGATATTTTTTTTTCGAGAAAAAGCACAATTTTAAAATTAGAACCATATATTTTTTAAAAATCTTTATTTTACGTTTTAACAGCATTTTATACTTATATGTGTATATGTTAGTTTAAAAATTAGATATGTATGTACAATATTCATATCATCGTGTGGTTTTGTATGTTCTTGTTCCCGTTTTCAAAGGCTGGAAAAGTGAGAGAGAGCTTGAGAAAAAAATACTCTTCTTACGACAAGAAACTGCTTGTATTTTTTTCGGTATACTTTTGGCAAGCAAACAAGCAATCAAGTGTTTCATAAATAAACAATAAAAAATTATTACTAAAAGCATTTAAACAAATGCATGAGAACTTAAAATGATAATATGTACAAGCCATTAAAAATAAAATCAAGAAATATTGAAAACAATATGTATTGGGTTTTTGTGAGCTTTGATTTTCTGACATTAGTGTGGAGCATGAGGGTCGTACAGTTTGTAGCCGACTTTTTTTATGCCAAACGTTTTCTTGTATTAAAATTATAAAACACTTAATTTTTAGATGTAGAAAATTGGTTTTTAGTGTTCTCGTCAAGGCGAAATCATACCAGGTAACTCACTAGTACAACAACCACAAAAATCAATCTATGTGACCAATAATTCATACAATTTTGCCATCCAAGTATGGTAAATAGTCGTCAGCTGGGATTAGGTTCACTTGATATGAATTCGCCTTGGTTCTCGTACTTTTGTACATTTTTTTTTGTCTTGGATCAGCTGGATATTATTGAAATAAGTTAAGTTTACTCTCACTGTACCGAACTTTCCCGAAAAATACGGCGTCACATCTATTGTATTTATGAAAGCAATAAAAATACTCACTTCAAACAAGGCGCACGATATTTGGTACGAGCTTCTAATCGGGCCTTCGCAGCATTGCCGTCATTCTTACAACTGCCCTGCTTGATGGAAGCCAGTAAAGCTTTCTCTTTACACCATTCAACATGGCGATCATAAGCTTTAATGCCAAAACATCTTTCGCAATGTGGACACTGTTCTGCTGGTAGTGGTTGAATGCCTCTTCTGGTCAATGAACGTTCCGAAGAACGCATACGATCCCGATTAAAATTATTCGAATGGCTTGAAGTGGCAGCAGCAGTTGCCGTCGTATTAACATTGTTAGCGGCTACCACTTTACGCATAGATGCACGACCCGTCGACCTAATTAAGTCTTCAGAAGTTTTCTTGCGTGCCAAAATGGGAGAGGAAATCTAAAATAAATAATAAAACATCAATATTTACGCATGTAGAGTTATTACAAATTCCCTTTTAATTATTTTACTGTTCTACCTGTTGTGTAGCTGGCTTTGGTGATTGCCCTCTCTCACTTCTGGCGTGTGTTATCGATGTACTCGATGTACTCGATATACCCTTTTCCGGTAAACCGAAGTTTTTTGGCAAACAATATGTTGCCAAATCGGTGCCCTCACGCCTTTGACGCGACGAATCAAATATGTTACGTTTCTTCATTGTCATTTTTTCACAAATACCCACATGCTTTCTCAATGTTACTGGATTAAATGTTCGCGAGCATATGGGGCATGGTGCCAGCTCAACGCCGGCATTCGTTTCGGGTACCTCAGTTGGCGTGGTGATATCGTTAACGTTATCTGAAGGCAGATAAAGATATTTTCAAAAAATACATATAAGCTGATTGTTTAATTAATATAAAATATAAGAGATTTCAAATTTTTTTCAATTTGACAAAAAAATATTTAAAAAATTTTTAGATATTAGACAAGGAGAATTGACACCAGGTAAACTCAGTAGTACAGTGCTGATGGCGAGTAGTCAGCGTGTTGGCTCTGCAACCAGAAAGACCCATGTTCGATTCCCAGCCGGGTCAAATCAGAAAAAAGTTTTTTCTGAGTTTTCTGTGCTACAGCACCCTCCTTCGTTGGTATTTGAGCAATAAAACGTCGGCGAAGTAAAATAATAAATAAAATGGCTCCATTAGCTTAAAAATAATGCGTCAAAAAACATCAGAGACGCCGCAACTTTGCTTTATAATTTACACGCAACTGCAGAGTTGTGCAAGAATTAAGCTCATCTTCCTACCACTTTCACCACCTGTCTATTCTCTACCCTATCCTTCTCTCTAGTTCCAGTGCAATGCATTGCATATGTAGAGGATAGCCCCTGAGCACTGGTCAAAGATAAAAAAAAAAAAAAAAAAAAACAACCAGGTGTTTCAAGTCAAACTTACTTCGTCAATATACAATACTGTCAGTTAAAATGCTTTGAAACACAGTTTCACCCCAATGGAGGAATAATCAAAAGAACTTTGATTATATACAGTGAAAAATGGGGGCGATGGTCGAAGTAGTCTGCACGTTGACTACAAAACGAAAAATTTTCTTGGGTTCAACCCCAGTTTCAGACTCATAAAAACATCTCGCATTTTTTCTGATGTGCATTTGTGTGTCTTTGTGTCAGTTGTTGTCGGAAGGTTTCAGTGGCGAAGGCATATTCACTGGTCACTGAACAGTGACGGCTTCAGCTGTATCCAATCCACAGGCACATCAGAACGCCCTCCATCGTCGGTATTATGCAGCACCGGCGAAGTAAATTAATTACTAAAAATGGCTACTAAAAACGAAGCTTCAAAATTTAATACGCCTCCTTGACATCAGAGATGCTACAACACTGCTTTAAAAACAAAAGAACGTGCAAAAAAGCAGAGTTGTAAGATAGTGAAGCTTCAGCTTCTGTCATTTCTCCTACTATCCGCATATGTAGGGGTCATCTCCTGAGTGCTGGTTCAAGATAAAAAAAAAGACTGGGCAATGGCAATCTCTATAGAATAAATTCATATTCATTGTGTAGATATTTATGTATGACTATTTTTGTTTTCTAAAGAGAAGTAACATTCAGGCTATGGTTGCGAACTTCTACGTGTTACTTCTATAGGAAAGGGAAAGCGACAGAGATGACAGCTGGTGAAGATATAGACAAAAGAAAGGTTCAAAATCTCTACAACTCTGCTTTTGTATCTTTTTTTTTGTAGCAGTGTTCTAATAACGTTTGTCTGTTTGGATACAGAAAGTAATGCATTATAAAAGCGCAAATGCGAGAGATTGCGTTTTGTTCTAGAAAAATAGTGCTCAATAGTGGTTCCAGCTAGCACTAATTTTTGCTGGGCTACTTTAAGAAATAGCTCCGGGCATTAGGATTTTAAAAAATATATATGTATGAATGTACATTAGGATGGGCCAATTTGTTTGGGTGGGAAAAAACGTGACAGGCATAACGCAAAATCGAAATCTGCACAAAATTCTAAGAAAACTACCAGACGAAAGTATGGGCATAAAATCAAATTTAAGTAATTCCAACCCCAATCAATCATGCCTCCGATGTCAATAAAATTTGGTACTCTTGTTATACTTGCTAAGATACTAAAGAAGCCACAATTTCCCTTAAAATTCCCAAATCATTACACTTTTCAATTTCTAAACGCAATATCTTCGGTTCTACTGGAGCTACAGAGGCCAATTTAGATTTGTTGTAAAGCTCTTACTGTTCACTACGAGACTACTGTTACCGAAAAAAAGTTTTTGATGAAGGCGTTGTCTTCCCCGTCAATTGTGATGTTGGAAAGTTTAAGTCGGATGTCTACAAACGCTATTCCTTCTATCCTCCTATCCATAAACTTTTTTCCTGGTTACGGTGTTATGTATTCCCTGACCACTAATTAAAAAAAATCCTGTTTAAAATTGGTGGCAGTGCTTCATTTTCATTTAATATTTTTAATATAAACCCACCCTTATAAAAGATTTTCTGTTGTATTCATAAAAATTTTTCGAATTTATAAATGGTTTAAAAATGGAATTTTGTATGGATATTTGATTATTAAACCTTTTTATAAATCAAAAATATTTGTTATGAATACGGTAGTTTTTCCTTTATTTTATTTAAATAAAGTTAAATAGAGTTATTGAACAATTAAAAAATAGGGACTCTTTCTATACTTATAATATAATACAAAAATACAATTCTGAATATTCTATTAACTTGCAAAGTGTACTGAGAGCTGTGGACAATCGGAGATAAAGACACGTTAATACTCCGGAATAGTTAAATTGAGTAAAGCGTATTGAATTTTGTGGCTTTTAAAAAATGTTTACACGTCAAAATGTTCAAATCTATATCAATTCATCAAGACTTTCACTATAATTCTTGTATCTTAAACATTAATTGAAAAAAGCGCTGCGTGTCTTCTTGTAAGAAAAAAAAAACAAAAGAATGAGACTTGATAAAGAAGATTGGAAATAAACATAAACATTAAACATGTTTCTGCAGTTTCCTTTATTTGGCAATTAGAAATGTAAGAAAATATCAATAAATAAATAAAAATAAAATGATCTATGTCGTGGGTGTCAATCAAAATCTGTTATTAATTGTATGCAAATAACAAGAAATTGACATACATTAGAATAAAATTTTAATAAAATACGAGCAAATACACACGTAGTTACAGTTGCCAGATACCGGAAGTCAAATAACTGGACAATGGAAAAATTCACATGAAATTTAAAAAAATAACTGGACAATTTAAAAATTTATTTAAATTTTCTCTCCAAAAATGACAACAGTACATAAACAAATTGTTGCTTGTTTCTATCGTAATCAGCTGTTTTTAGGTTTTTTTTTGTTTATAAATTATAAATAAAGGAAAAAAAATAGAGCACAAAATGTTTTTCCTTCTATTTAGTGCAAAATTATTTTCTGTACAAAATATTAATTTATTATAAAACTAGTTAATTTGTATATCGCGATAATTTAAATTGTTTTCCAGCCCCCTTGGAAAACATTCAATAAATTGAAACAAAAATGCGTATAATTTGGTCCCTCGGTAATTTGAAATTATTTTAATGACTTCTTGTTTGCTGATAATTTGATTTTTTCTACTCTATTTTAATGTGCTATGTTTTATGCAAAATATAAAATAAAAACAAAATAGTCATTTATAGAAATGTCATCTGCGGACGTTCTATAATTCGAAGTTTGGCTTTCTTTCCTCCACTCTATAATTTGAACTTGTAATGTGAATGTGTTCGTGTTTTTGAAACAGATAAAAACTTAAATCGTTTTTTTCAACTGCTTCTCTGGTCCCTTGAATTTCAAATTATCGAGAGTTGACTGTATAATTAATAAAAAAATAATTTGTAAAAATGAAAGAAATTCTTTTTAACTGGACAAATTGTATTTTAGCTGGTAAGTTTAGAAGACTCAAAAAAACTGACTGGCAACCCTGCACGTAGTAATAGTTCTACGTATTGTCTTGTTTAACAAAAGTAGTATCAGCAGGTGTTTGATAAACATTTATAGGAGTTTTATGAACACATATGTACATGTAGATATGTATATGCATGCAAGCGTAATTAAAAGCTGACTTATTTAGATTAATCATATGTAGGTAGTTGATGTCGGTTTGCAGATGTTGTGAGAAACTAAAAATAGAATAATTATAAATAATTAACTTATAGCTTTTAAATATAATAACAGCCGTTAAAACATACTCAGGTGCTTGGGCCGATTTTAATTTAAAGAACATAATTAATATTTAAAAAGTCTATAAGAGAACTATTGCAAGTTCTTATCCAAATATTTCGGTAGTGAAAAATTCGCATACATTTATTTTATTACCATCAGTGTCATGCAAGGAAACATTTTTTCACATTAAATTAAATGTAATGGGAACATACGGTTTCTTATAGTTATATGAGCTTTGTGCGGTTCAGACAGTTACTTTTGTTTTTATATCATTTATCACAATGTTTTTGTAACAAATAGCAAAGAAAATAGAATGTAATACCTTAAGAAAGGTGTTAGAATCGTGCGTGCCCTTAAGGCGAAAACATTTTCAGAAAGCGAGAATTAGCCGAACGTTGCTGTGCTGTAATGTGCCGGTTGTTCCAATGTAAAGGCTTACCGAAATAAAACTTACCGTTGTTGGATCGTACTAACATTCATTATCAATTTCAATAGTATATGGGTATTTTTGGTCTTTCTTTTTGGTACTTCTTTGAATAACTAATAAATTTTAAATAATAATGTATTGATGTATGTATATATGTATATAAATTATAAAAAATTAAAATAGAAAAAAAGTCATACAACAATGCGGTTTGTGATAGAATAAAGTATTTTTCTATCAACCTGCTACAAAATGTTGAAGAAAGGATAAACACGATAAGAGTGAATTTTATTTACTTATATTATATGTATGTATTTGCATATGTACTATATACATATGTATGTATGTTTATCAGCTAACCTTGAACGACATTTAGTTCCAACAATAAATAGTATTTATACAAGAGCTTCTAACAACGAACTCATAATAAAGCAAAATGATAAATTCCCATTAACAAAACACCAAAGTCTAAATATGTTTGGAAGTGTAAAGCCTCTACATAGCAAAGTATTCATTCAAAAGCCTCCTTGTCACACGATAGCGTTTGGCATTTAATTATATACATATATAGTTATAACGAAATTGTTCGTATTTCTTCAACTTTCCTACAACGAATCAATAACTGTAACGGATTATTTTCCGATTTCCTTCAGATTCTTTGTATCGAAGTTTCACTGTATTCTTTCTTATGCAAATAAATTGCTTTTTAATAACACGTGGGCCAAAAGAAAGCATCCGGGGCATAAGTCATCACCCGATTTTCTTTTGCTGTAATTTTTTTATTTTCATGACAAACTTTGGTTCAGCTTCTGATATCGGCCAAGTGGCTGCCGCTAGATTAGAAGGCCATCCAAGCAGAACCAAAGTTTGTCATTAAAAAAAATTACAGCAAAAGAACATCGGGTGATGACTTTTTTTGCGCGTAGTTTAAATTTTTCGAAAACACGAGAATACAGCTATTTTTTTAGATGTATTTATTTTGTTAACCTATCAGTCTAAATGTTTGGCAAAATTAAGGAAAGAAAATTGCCGGGAGCTATTTTTTGTCAGTATTTGTTTTCAGAAAACACCATTTAAAAAAATATCGCGTTCAAACATGTAAAGCTTTTTATTTGAATTGTTTTCATTACAATGCGAAGTTGCCGCTGTCTTCATTTATGAAATTTGCTCACATTGTGCAGTTACTTATTTCTAAATTTGCACAAAAATGATTTAATCATTGACTATTATTCAATGTCTTGAAAATAATAGCTAAATTTTGTGTTAAATAAATGACTTGACGTTTAAAACTGTGCCACATTGGCAACCTCAAAAGACTTCTTCGAAAAAAAACCAGCCGACTGCTACAGAGAAAAAGTAAATCACTAAAATTGCAAAACAGTTTTTTTTTTTACAAAACAAGCAGTGTCATTAGAAGTTTGTTAATTTTTAAGTTTTCATTTCTGTAGAACTTATTTTTTTTTACAAAAATAAATAAAAAAAATGCGTATGCAATAATAATTTTATTAAATTCTAAACAAAATACAAAAAAAAAACAATAAGCAAATAATTTCTGTCATAATTTAGTTAACCGGTTTAAAATCATACGACTGCAATATTTTGAATGTGCAGAACATTGCGTGATTTCAAATCACTATGACATAAAGTTATTGACAGAATAGGCCTGTAAAATAGGAAATATTTACATATACAGGGTGTCCGGTGGCAAATTTATATTTTTAAATACGATTATTTCAAAAAGTAATAAACAGTGCGGAGGGAGGGTGGCGCCGTTGGAATTATAGATTGTGCGGATTTGTCAGTCACGAGATTCCGCGCAACTGCTTCGGCTGTGAGTGGCCCACGGCCAGGGCTCAGTGGATCTGAAAACATTGAACTGGTTGAAACCAGTTTACGTGAAAATCCGCGACTTTCAATACGGAAAAATGCACCTCACTGGGACTTCCAAGAGCGATTATTCATGAAATTTAGAGGGTGGCGATGCTCGAAGTAGTCTGCACGTTGACTACAAAACGAAAAATTTTCTTGGGTTCAAACTCAGTTTCAGACTCATAAAAACATCTCGCATTTTTCTGTTCTGCATTTCTGTGTCTTTGTGTCAGTTGTTGTCGGAAGGTTTCAGTGGCGAAGGCATAGTCACTGGTCACTGAACAGTTACGGCTTCAGCTATATTCAAATCCACAGGCAGATCAGAACGCCCTCCTTCGTCGGTATTGTGTAGCAACGGCGAAGTAAAATAATTACTAAAAATAGCTACTAAAAAACGAAGCTTCAAAATTTAATACGTCTCCTTGACATCGGAGACGTTACAACACTGCTATAAAAAATAATAACGTGCAAAAAGCAGTGTTGTAAGATAGTGAAGCTTCAACTCCTATACTTTTTCCTACTATCCCTTTCCTCTAGTTCCAGCACAATGCACCGCATGTGTAGGCGTCATCTCCTGAGTGCTGGCCCAAGATGAAAAAAAAGGATATGGATGACATACTCTTTAAGAAATAAAATCCGCATTTCCATTCTATCGTTCAATGCTCTTAATAAAACTTTGTGTCAATTATTACGTTTTTTATTTAAATTTGAAAATACAAATCTGCTACCAGACACCCTGTACATATATTATTATGAAACTTATAAAATTATAAATTAAAAAATTTGTCATGTTTAGTTCTCACTTCTTTTTGTTTTCATTATACATTTTTCAGGTGTTACTGGTCTCTTTAATTTTTTTTTAAATTTTTAAAACCAACGGGAGTTTGTTGATGCAACCCAAAAAACAAGAAGTTAAACTTCGAAATAAGATGACTATATATCAAGTCATATCAAGTCCAATACTCACACCTCTAAAAAAACATTTTTTTTTTAGTTTGTGAACTTTATTTACAATCTATCAATTACAGATAATAAGTCAATTTTATAAAGTCTTCCTTTGAGAACAAGTATATATTCATAAATATAATAAAGGATACAATAATAAAAATTCTACAAGGTGGGCCAAAATAAGTCATCCGATGTTGTTTGGCTCTCATTTTTTTTCTAAATGAAAAACTCCGATTCTCTTTTTTGATTATGTTTATCTGAACCTTAAGAATTTTATTGGTCAAGTCGAGAAGATGATATCGGCCAAATGGGCGCCGTCACAATTGATTGGTATACGTGCTCGTTTTATGGCATTTTTCATCACTTCGGCGAGAACTTCGGGCGACAGGGTCTCGGGCTTGTTCACGTAAACACGGCACTTCAAAAAACCCCACAAAAAAAGTCTGGAACGGTTAAATCGGGCGATCTTGCGTGCCAGTGCAAATCGCCAAAACGAGAGATGAGGCGACCCGAGAACGCCAGTTGTGGCTCGCGCAGTGTCTGCCGTTGTTCCGTCCTGTTGGAACCACATGTAATCCACTCCTAATTCGTTCAATTGCGGCAGGAAAAACTCGGTTAACATGGCCCTATAGCGCGCACCGTCCACTGTTGTCGTTTGATCAGCTGCGTCCTCGAAAACGGGCGCTCCGGGGCCGAACAGTATTGGCAGCGTCTCGTGTGGTCACATACTCTTCAAGGTTGGTGGCCAAACGGCGCAGTGTTTGCGCAGTCGGTGTCGGACCACCGGGGAATCGGCAATGGAATTCGCGCTGCGCCAACACCACAGACGAATTGTTACATAAAAAAATAGACACGATTATTTCGCGTTCTTGGGGAGTGTATCGCTCCATGGCTTATTCACTTGTAATCTACATCTGGCTAGTTCACAAATGCCAAAACAGATTTGACATTGGCCGTCATTTGCAAAAATAAGAGCATCTTCCAACATGGTGATTTCTTTTGGCCCACCTTGTCTATTCTATCTATTTACATACTCGTATGTACATAGTATGTACAACTAGATAATAGAAATTTCTAAGTTTAACATTTGAATTCAAATTGATAATGATTTGAATATAAACATTTAAAAAGAAGTGCTTTATTTATTTGTTTTCAATATAATGTCAATTTTGGTGCCCTAATTTGGGATCTCAATCTTAACAGAAACCGTTCCCGTATACAAAAATTGTGTAGATGAGAAACGTTGTGAGAGAGTAATGTTCTTGATCTTCTTGCACGAAACAGGCTGCACTTTTTCTTCGGGCTAGTTTTTGCAAATAGCCACATTACAGTGTACTCACGATAACGTGAACCAACTAAAACCGGCGAATTGTTCACCTTTTAGAAAACTAAAATAGAAAAAAATTGTATTGTATTTTAAATAAGAATCTATATTTATGAAATTGGCTCTCGTTAAAACACACAAATTTATATAATAATTTGAAATTATTGGCATATGTACGTATATAGTATATTCATACATGCACATGTCAATTGAAACTTGGCAAAAATTAGATAATATTAAAAAAACGATTATTCTTGTCTGCAGCTGTTTCTTTTAAAAAATTTGTCATAAAATATTAAATAAAATTTATAGTAAAAATACAAATAGCAAGTGATTATGCTCGCGCATACAGTTTTACGCATAAAGAAGATACGCAGAACTAAGAAAAGCTGAATACTAATATTTTAAAATTTTTGTAATTGTTTTTATTGTTCAAGTTACAGTTATTTCTAAGTTGGTTCATCTTTTGCGATATTCAATTATAAAAAAAAAATATTCGGGTATGTTCTGTAAACCGAATCCAGAAAAATTTTTCGTTTTTACACATTCATACACATATTTCGGTATTGAGAAATCGCTCGTTTTTAAATCGACTCGATTTACAGAACAGGGGGAATAGTTCCATTTTGTGATAAAGTTTATGGTTTTTTGCGTTCCGGGACTTTTGTACACTTTTGTCTTCTATTGAGATAAATTATAGTTTGCTCTTATTTTACCGAACTTAATCTTAAATTTAAACAAACATACCTATTTTAAATAAACGTGGCGCACTACTAAAAACGAAAAATAACTTTTAATTATTTTATTACAATTGAATAATATTACATGTTTACTATTTGCTTGTAAAAAAAAAGTATTTGCTTGCGATTAGAAAATTATTTGTTATGAAGAAGAACGTGCATAATAAAAAATAAAACGCGAAAATTAATAAATAATAATTTACAAAGCGATTTTTAATTTTCAATTATGTTCCATTTTTTATTACAACCTACATTTGAAACACGTTTGAGAATAACATTTGAAAGTAAGTTGAGAATAAATGAATTTCTCAATTTGAAAATAATTTCTCCTTTTTGTTTTTGAAATTATTTTCAAGTAATTTTCAAACGTTTGTCCATGATGCAATTACTAAGGTGGAAGAATTAAAACTTTTACATGCGTTCGTGTGTTTGTGCTTTGCGACATAAAATGTCAGAAATCATTTTAACTCGCAATATTTAAGTACAAATAATATACATATTTCTTTTTAACAAAATATCTATCGCAATAAAATTACGCAAATTAAATTGCTTATCACTTTCTGTTCATAATAAAAACTGTTAAACAAATGTGTTTGTATAGACGTTTGACAGCAGAGAAAAAAATATTCACCTGACGTAGTGATGCCACCTGGTTTAATTACATCATGCGATTGTCATTTGAGAAAAGGTTTAATTTCAAATCATTCTCAATTTTAAATCAAGCGTTCTTGTGTATTGGGAAATAAAAATGGTCACATAAATGTTTTGTAAATTTGAAAAAATGAATCGAAAATATATCTTTAAGAAAGTACAATATTGCCGAAAAAGAAACTAAACATTATTATTCTTCATTAAACATATTTTTATATACATACATAGTTACTATTATTTTTTTAGTTTTAAAATAGAGCAGTATACGTTGTACAATTTAATAGTTATTTTATTTTCAACTACATTTTTGTGTCTAGGGCCAGCACTCAGGAGATGACTCCTACACATGCGAAGCATTGTGCTGGAACTATAGGAAAAGGATAGTAGGAGAAACGATAGGAGGTGAAGCTTAATTTATTATTTTACAGCTCTGCTTTCGCACGTTCTTTAGTTTTTTTTTTTTTTTTATACTCGTAGCAGTGCTGAAGAGCTTCGGTTTAGTAGCCATTTTTATTATTATTTTACTTCGCCGGTGCTACACAATACCGACGAAGGAGGGCGTTCTGATGTGATTGTGGATTGCTATCAGCTGAAGCCGGTATTGTTCAGTGACCAGTGACTATGCCTTCGACACTGAAACCTTCCGGCAACAACTGACACACAAAAGCAGATCAGAAAAATGCGAGATGTTTTTTTTTTTTATAATTTTAGTCTGAAACTGGAGTTGAACCCAGATCTGTCTTTGGTTTTGTAGTCAACGTGCCATCGCCATCAGACTAAATCACATGTTTCTTTTATTTTCGTTGAATAAGATTATTTGGAAAATTATTTAATTATTCGAAAAAATTCAAAATCAATTAATTCCTTGCTTGCCGAACGGTAAATGGCAATGACTTTATGTATTTTAAGTACGTCTATAAAACCTATGGAAAATTATTAGCAGAAAGGAGTTTCGAAAGTTTATTGCAGAAATACTCCATACTTTTAAAACCGAATAAGTCAGAAATCAGTACTTTTTACTTTTAATTTATTACTTATTGCTACGAAACGTATTGCTTAAGAAAATTTCCATTTATTGAAGCCGGTAATCTTTAATCGGCACCTAATTGTGGATACGCTCTCAGTAGCTTTTTAATTTTCTTTTAATGTTAATCATTGAAACAATTGTACAGTAAATAATTACTCACTTAAGAGTAATTTACAAAATGAATTCAAATTAATATGTTTCAACACTTTTACGCAATTTCTTTATTTTTATTTCTTTTGTACCTGTTTTTCCTAGCTTTGTAATTTTGCTAAAATTAATTACTTTGTGCAAAAAAAATTATAGCATTTAGCGCGGTACGAAATGTTTTAATTCGACATTCGACTTTCTTTTCTATTATTTTTTATTATCATATGTCTTGATGAATTTGATTTGAGTATTAAACAAACACGATTTAAATACATTGTGTATTTTAACATAACGATAAGAAATTTAACATGGTAGTCGTACTTAGATGAATATGTGTAGTAATGCAGATTTAAATATACATGCGGATATGTGAACGTGTGTACTAAAATAATCATTAGGGGAATCAGTAGTTTTAAAAAAATTTTGCTCTATTATTATTTACTTTAAAAAAATTAGCTATTAAGACCGATTAAATAAAATTAAGCGCATATCAAATATCTCAAGCAGTTTCTCAAAATTTTTTATAAATTATAGGAGTGTTCAGCAATCAAATAAAAACACAACGCTGATTAATGCTAGGAACACAATTGGGACGAACGACGAACTTCGTCGTGCTCAACGAGTTCGTCGGTAATAGTTCGTTACGTAAATTCGCAGTGTGGCAGACAATAACGACGAAAAAATTGCAGTTGTTATAATCAGCAAAGTTGTTTGCTATCTGTGTTACCGTATAAAAAAAAATTACTTGGAAAAATTAAACATTAACAGAAAACAATTAGAGAGCAATTGTATGGTAAATAATTGTGTATATTTAACTTAAATTATTTATTTTAAAAACTAAACAACTATTAACTTTATTTACTAACATATTTGAAAACTAAAATGAAAAACGTTAACTTTGTACTAATAAATTCATCGTTCGTCGGCTTATGAAATAGAAATAAATCTATCGGAGAGTTCGTCACGTACGACGAACTGCGTCGTTGACGGTATTTTGTTCTTTTTCATATGCACAAATGTATTTTATTTCTGAGGAAGAAAGTTCGCAACGAATAATTGGGCGTTCGACCCAATTGTGTTCCTACCATAATTCTGTAGATTTCTTTGAGCAAAAATTTTTATTTCTCTCAACGACTCGCTGCTCAAATACAAGAATGGAGTGCGCAATATCATAAACCAGGGATGAAAAATGGATTTTATATTCTGTAAACAAAATCTACTTTGTAATCCATGACCGCGCCATTTTTTAATACAATAGAAAGTAGCACAAAAAAATCAGAAAACAAATTTGACTTGACCGCGAATCGAACACGACCCCTTCTGGTTTCAGAGCCAACACGCTAACTACTAAGCCATCAGTTCTTTTGGAACTAAATCCAATGAAGACTGCTCACAACTATAATCACCATAATCCCCAAACCTAAACCGAAGTCGTAATATTTCGAGCGCCGACCCCGCTGAATGAGTTACGATTCCTATGCGTTAAGAGATTCACATATGTATATATTTATTCCCGTTGTTCCAGTGCGGAACATAGGACCTTAAAGATTCCCATACCGCAATACAAAAATTAAGTTAAACAAAGTTTCTTATTAAAAATCAATAAACCCGACATGTAGCAATTTTCTCTGAAAAATAAAAACATTTCGAAATTTTTTGTCAGACAAAATGTTTCTACGAAATTGTTTACAAAACAAAGAACTTAAAAAACAATTTCTAAGTTGGGTAGGCACGCAATTGTGGCAAGTACATAAATAATTGCGCTGAGGAATAATAAACTAAAAATAGAAATTGCATACCAAATACAAATTAGGAATAAACATTTCATTTTAGTTTTGAGTATACATACATATTAAGAACTTGAAATAAAAAATCACATAATATTTAAAAGTCTTTTAAAGAAAATCATTATAGAATTTCTAAAAGTTCTCTTTTTTCCCCCCGATTTTACTTAACTATCATTAAGCAATAACTTTAGAAGACCAAAAAGAGTACTAAATTATTAACAACTATGTACTCGTACATATGTCCTACAAAAACCTTTAAAAATAAATATTTTTTTTTTATTTTTTTTGTTAAACATTTAATAATGTTAAAAAGAACTGGTTTCATTATTAAATGTTTTTTCAAAAATCTGTTTGAAATACCATTTCTCTGCTACCTCTTTTAAAAACTTACTTAACTGTTAAGAGTTCATTCAAAAATAATGTCTTCATTTAACATATTTAATTGGGTGATTGCAACAGTTTTAGGCAACAAGTGCTGAGCACCAGTGACACCATAGGTTTTCGTATTTTGTACACAATTGTTGTGAATATGATGAACGACAAGTGTCTTCATGAAATTTGTAAAAACAAGAAATAAATAAGGACAATTGGTACGTATTGGTGAATTACTGTAATAGCTTTTAATTACTTTTATAAAATATAATCGGGGGCATCATGAAAACGCTTAAAATTCCCATTTGTGCAATTGGACGTATGTGCCAGATTTGCTTCATGAAGCCCAGTTTTAAACCGTTGCGTAACTTTAAATAAGTGCTGATTGGTTTGAAACTTCAAGATGGTGGAAGTAGTCTGCACGTTGACTACAAAACGAAAAATTCCTGTGTTCAACCCCAGTTTCAGACTCATAAAAACATCTCAAATTTTTTCTGATATGCATTTGTGTGTCTTTGTGTTCGTTGATGTCGCAAGGTTTCAGTGGCCACTGTTCACTGAACAGTAATGGCTTCAGCTGTATCCAATCTACAGGCACATCAGAATGCCCTCATTCGTTGGTATTGTGTAGCACCCGCGAAGTAAAATAATTACTAAAAATGGCTACTAAAACGAAGCTTCAAAATTTAATACGTCTTCTTGACATCAGAGACGCTAGCTACTACACTGCTATAAAAGCAAATAACGTGCTTGTTGCAGTGTTGTAAGATAGTGATGCTTCACCTTCTATCATTTCTCCTACTATGCCTTTCGTCTAGTTCCAGCACAGTGCACCGCATGTGTAGAGATCATCTCCTGAGTGCTGGTCCAAGATAAAAAAATAAATTAAATTTGCGTCTAAAAAGTGTAATTTTGTTCAGAAATGCCTTAGGAAAAGAAAAGTCTCAATTGCTCTGCTATTACTATTACTATTTGTGATATTTTAACACAAAAGAAGTTTTGAGGACATTCTGCTCAAGTTTACGAATCAAAATTATTGGGTTTACAAAGTTTGCGCAATGAATGTTCATAAAATGTTTGACAGTTCATTTGCGAGAGTGTAAAAATGCACAGTTTGCGAGGATTTTAAAGCTGTTAAATGTGTTTTTCAAACAATGCACAATAGATCCGCTTGCAAAAAAATGGCATAAAAATCAATAAAAAAAAACATAAACAAATGTAAGATCATTAGCTGATCGTTAACTATTTATGCGAATTATCAAATTTTAAGTTTATATGGGAAGGTAAACAGACGATCCAAAATCTAAGGGCGACAACTACAAATAAAATTTTTTTAGGAAAAAGATAACCAAAAGTTATATTAAATTTGTTTTTACCTTGTCGACAACTTTGTTTCAGTGTTGATGGAAATTAAATTGGTGATTTCCCTTGTCATAAAATGTTCTACATGCTAGTTGACTTATACTTTTTGTTTGTCAACATTGTCACAAAAAGCATTGTCAGTACTATACGACACTTTTATTTATTCATCAAAACCATTAACAAATTTATACTAATAAAGACATCAGACATGTCACAATCGTGAGAACCCCCCCTTTGCCATTGACAGGTAATTGCCAGATATTCTAATATCATTTGTTATTGTCAGATATGCATAATTTAGTGCACCGTATAATAACACCATTGTCAGGTACATACTTCTATTGGCAACACTGTCCATAAATATTAATAAGAAATGTTTAAATTCGGATCTGGTCATACATAATTCTGACAGCAGTGTGAATTGACAGTAGACAGATAAATTTATTATCGGACAAGTGTGTGGCAATGCCATTGTATTGTTTTTTACACAATAATCTGAAATGACAATTTAGCTTTTGGTGACAATTTTTCTTAGTCAGTACCAAAGCATATCAAACAAGAAGGGATTGTTAAAACTGGCGGCAATTTTTTTTTGTACCTTCGGTTATACAACAAACGTCAAAAACACATTGTTTCGGTAATATTTTCAACTCCACAACAACAACTCCATTCAACACAACCTTTTTAAAGACGGCTTGGTCAGTACATTGCCAGAATATTGTCATATCTTACAATATTGTAATATCTGTCAATCACGTGTACATAGCTTAAAGGTCAACAGCTTTAATTTATTTATTTGCGGTTTCTTCAACGAATCAATACATTGTTTGGGGTGTTATAGACCTGCCAGATATGGAATTTCTATACGATCTATCACAATGGGACCATAATAAATTGGACCCAAATGGGCCGGTACCTTTCTTTACCTTTACATTCAGCAACCTGCCAACCTAACCCTATTGTGGTAGCTATTCACTGTCTAACTCACTAATCAATATTATGGGGCACTTTCCCTATAGCTATAGAGCTGAAATTTGGTATACAGGTAAATACACATACATACATAGAAATATAAATCCATATTTGTGAAAAAATAACTTGGGAATAAAGCAGTCAGATCCTTAAAAAAAATAATAAGGGACTAAAATAAGTATCAGTAAAAGTACTGCTATCAGCGTTGCCAGAATGATGATTTTATCATATTTTTGATGATTTTTTAACCAAAATATGGTTTGATGATTTTTTTTCTCAAATTATGATTTCTAATTTATAGCAATTATGATTTTTTATTTCAGTTGTGTACAACTTTCATTGTAATTGTACTACAAAGTGAAATTGAATTTTGTGTCATCTTGTTATTGGTTGCTTTTATTTACTTTACACTTGTTACTCTGTAAGCGCAACGTAATTTAGCGCTTAGCTTTTACGCTGAATTAAGTAGCCTAATTAAGAGTTTTAACGTTGCGCTAGAAGCAGTACTGCTTATTAACTTTGATTAATAAAAATCTCTAAATAGAAATAAGAAATAGAGATAAATCACTAAATTAACCTGGAAGCAACTAAATTGTCATTACTTTCCAACAGTTAAATTTTTTTGCAACCTACTTCACTTCTTTACGCGCTATCAAAATTCGATTTTTCATTTGGCAAGCTTTGACGCGGCGTTATTTCAGTTGGTTTCATACATTTTGTATGGGCATGAGAAATTTTGACAGCCAGACAGCGCTTTGCGTCGTAATTTAGGTTGGTCTATTCATAATATAATAATATATAAACCATTTATTTACTTTTACTTTTAGATGGAAGTAAAAAATAAATACAGTGAAAATGATGATTTTTTTCCATAAAATATGATTTTTTTTCTGCATATGAAGAATTTCTTCTCAAAGCGTCTGGCAACGCTAAATGATATCAAATTGGTAACCGACTTCTTGATACCATCTCATTCCCATCCAAAAATTTCGGCTAATAAAATTATTGTGATCTAAGTGGCGATCAAGTTCTTGATATATATGTATGTACGAGTATGTACAATACAATATCATTCATAGGCAACCATCTACCTTGGCAATATTATGGCTTTGATGTCTAAAAATTAAGGCTGGTGATGTCGGCGACATTTGGTACTGCACCCCTTGACCTTAATATTGAATGAAAATTCTTTTATAATTGCACTGCTATACAGGAGCTTTTTTCTTTTTTTTTCCGCAATGTGCACCATTGTGCAAATACTAAATCCCGAAAAAAGAAACTTACAATTTGCATCTGCTTAATGCATTCCACCGCTTGTATAATCGCACAAATATGTGTATTTTAATCATACTGTCAAATTATATCATATTAAAAACACTTTTAATTAACACAATCTTAACAAACATCAAAATATTAAACATGAACAAGTTTATAACAAACGGTTTCTTTCATTGTGATGTAAATTTTTTTTTAAACATCTTCGAAAATCCAGTGAAAACGCATGGTTTATAAAAATATAATGTTCTTTGCAAACTTAAACAAAGAAAGTCAATAAGACACCATTAAATAGGCTCCACTGTCTGCATAGGCATGTGCATGACTCCAAAGACAGCCGCTAGAAGATTTTGCATTACTATGGCCGCTATAACAAAAAAACTATTTGAAAAAAAAAAAACAATTTATAAAGGTTTTCGCAACGTTGCTTTCATTTTGTCCAGCGACTATCCCAGATAATCTTCATTATATACAAACATATAGATATGTATATAGCAGAAACCTAATTGAAGTTCCACTACAAGATTGTTGATAACTTCAGTACAATGAATCCATTTGATACAAACACAATCTTAAAGATCACATAATGAAAGAAAAAAGCAACGAAGCCAAATATAACATTTTGATGAATCATTTGAAAAACATTTGGAGCTAATTTACTTCACTACTGCAGCTACTCGACAAATAAGGAAGACATACATAATTTCTTGTATATACACTGATGGGCATACAATTAAGTTAAGCATTCATAAGTAAATTATAATTTTTCCTTCAACATTCCAACCAGCTATAAGGTCCGACATTGGCTTCATTCTTAAGTGAATGATACACGATCATTGTTCAGTTTCAATATTTGTCATTGTTTGCGTTATTTTATAAAAATAGTCACACTTATACGTACATGTGTGACTATTTTTTATAAAATCAGGCCCACAATGACAAATATTGAAGCTGAACATTGATCGTGTAGCATTCGCTTTAGAGATTTCTAGCAGAGCACTTTCCTGCTCACCTTTGTTGTGTATGAAGATATCGGTGAGATTTTATTTTTGTGTGTATTAATATGGCTTCTGGCGGATTTCAAATAAGTTTTATTTGATTCTATTCCTTGGACAATCTTTTCACTTATTAAAGGATAAAATTGGTAACTCTGAAAAACGTAGACATAAAGAGTTTAAAAAATAAAAAAAACATAGACATAAAGAGTTTAAAAAATAGATTTAATAACATATGTGCTTTTATGTACATACATACATACATATGTATAAGAAATAAAGCAAATAAAAACTTATTTCCAAAAGTCTACTTTAGCTTTCCACGAAATTTCTGTTTAAATTACAGTAGACCTTCTCTTAGAATTATGTAAGAAATCTGTACGATTAGTCGAGTAGATTTGCATTCGACATTCTTGCACAAATCTGTAAGAAAATAATGTGAATGTCGGTTAACATATCAAGGGGTGAAGTATAGTAGTGCCTCCCATGTAAGGGCAGTAGATACAGAGACGGTAATCGGCAATTACATAACGACCGACCATTGTGGTTATTTGCCACTCCTGCACGAGGTACTTCTGATTTCGACTAAAAATGGTGGATCTACAGAGGAATACTCGAAAAACCCGTAATCCCAGGTGTCATTCGTACCTGTCTTCTAACGATGACCTCCAGATACAACCACTAAACAGCCTTACCGCGACACCAGGCGCACTGTCGCGGCTCGGCCAACCCCATCCCCTTACTTCACTTTTGGAAAGGAAAACGAAGTAAAAAGAGGCAGCAGTGCCTCACAAAAAACCAGGCCGGTAACCAGATGGCGGCATTTGCTGGAAAAGCAACATCCTAGCTAGTGGCCTGCGAATCAGCTGAAATAGAGATAGCTGTGGACCTAGGGTCCGATGAAGCCTCCAATATCACCTCTCCTATTCATGGCTCAGGAACTGAGGACGGGAAGTTTCGACTCAATAGAGCTGCTAAATTGCGGCTAAAGGATTTTCTCTGTGAGGAATATTGAGGAATCAAGGAAGCTTGCTCAACAGTCGGCTTCTATGAAACCACAACGCTCTAGCAGCACAACTCCAAAGCAGAATTATCTCCGATACCAAGGTCTATCGATTTTATGAAAGTGACACATTGCCCTGCACTCGGTAGACAGAGATTTCTCCACCTGGGTGATATTCTGGTGCTTCCATACAACGTGTGGAACGCCAGATCATAAATTGTGCTTGGTTTCCTTAAAAGCCTTCTTCGTCGCGGTGCTTCCTGGCCCCTAAGATAATATTATTTTTGAATTTTATTCGACTTCTTTTTTATTAATTATATTAAGATAATAATAAATATTTAAATTTTCTTTAAAAAAACTGACCAGAAGCTTGATTATTTTAATATAATAAATAATAAGATGATAACATATCAGAATTTTTTGCACCTATTTCATGAGATAGCAAAAGAAAACGCCTCCTCACTACATGTCTGCCAGAATTCATGTTAAGAACTTGATAACTTTTTGGGTCAGAAATATGACAGAATTTGTCTACGAATCTTACTTTTTTTGTCGACGTTTGTCTCAGACATCTGAGCAGCACAATTTTACTGGATGAGATGACTTCAAACATAAAAAATAATATAATGCTTTTTATTAAATTTTTTAAACAATGAAGAAAAATAAAAGCTGTACTTCCGATGAAAGATGTCTTATCTACAATTGAAATTTTTCGTTTAATGCGTAAATGCTTTTGGACTCGATATGCGAACTGCCTCTTATGCATGAGTTTTAAATCCATTTGAATTGTTTAAATTGTATGTACAGCTCGATTATGGATGGCAACCGAACTTCAGTTGCGTTGCTGGCTGGCAACCAAAAATTTGTAGTTCTCAGTTGTACGGTTTTCAGACATGCACGTTTATTGAGATTTTCGTAATAAATTATATTATTGAGCTTAATATTCTATAAAAATCTAAATTGAGTTGTTGTTATAAATATTGATTAAAATTTCAAATACAACCCTTCTCTTAAGTATTTTTACTGCGAAGTCTGTTCAGTGAAACAACAAAAGTCTACAGAATGGCAAGCAAAATGTTAAAACAGTAAATAAAAAAATAAAAACTAAAAACACTAGCAAATGACACCGCAAAACGTAGTTCTTCTTACAGCTGTGAAATGCTAATGGTGTAAGCAAATTGACTAAATTAAATATGTATGTGCGAATACTAAATTAAATTTCTTAGATTATCTCAATTAAGAATGCATATCTGAACATAATATCACCCGTTGCATTTCGTAATACTATATTCAATAACTGGCAACCCAAGTGAAGTCCCGCTTTCCATCCCATAATCGAACCAGTAGTTAATTTGTAATATGCGCCCCACGTTACGAGCAACTACATTGAGAGTTTTTACAAATATAATAGCGCTTTGTCTTTGCCATTAGTTAGCTAATAGCAATAGTTTAACCACTAATATTTAATTCACAGCTTTTTCTTTACTATTAGTTAAACCACCATATGTCATTGGTTAACCAATAGTTAGACAACAGCTGATTGGTAAATTATTGTTAGTATTTTTGTTTTGATATTATCTACGATAATATAATATATACATATATAATACAAATTATTATTTCCTGACGATGCTACCTATTTGGTAGCGAAATATTGAGAAATAAATAATAATTGAAAAACTTTTCATAAAAAAGACCATCCCTCAAAAATAAATATAATTAAAAAATTTTAATACAGGTCAAAATAAAAATAGAAGTGATACTAATATATATATATATATATATATATATATATATATATATAATACTATCAGTTTTTTATTTTCGATGATATTTTGGTTTTCCCGAACCAATTTCAGCAGCAATTCATTATCTTGCGCGGTAAAATTCTATGAGCGCGCGCTTGTTTTATCCATTTTTGAGAAATAATACTACAAATGTAGACAAAAGCCATAACAGTGCTACCAATATTGAAAATTAAAAGATTGAAAAGAATTACCATTGTTTATTTTTACTGAGAATGTTAGTTAAACAATACACTGTTAATATGAAGTATTAGTTAAGCAATAGTTATCATTTTAGTTTACTAATAATTAACTAATGACTGTGCTCTTGGGCCTAAGGGAAATAACACGCTAGCAATGCCTACTGACAAAGGCATTTGGAACTCAAAGTAACTCTATGATCGCTTAGCCGGAAAATCCCTTTAGCACTGGTCCAAGAAAAAATCCATGTATGTACATAGATATCAAAGCAATGACCCGAAAGAAAGTTTATAGTTCTTGATCACCCAAAATGAATTAAACCAAATGTTTTTGTTGAGATTTTAATTAAACATGTTCCTTTTGAAAAGAAAAATGTGGTATGTAGTTGTATGTCCACAGCTGTGTGTATTGCATATATGCAGTCATAGAAAAAACACAGCCTTCCTGCCTACTTCATGTTGGTGTTTTAGACAATGATTTAAATTTAGAAATTTTGAAATGAAAACGATTCACACTTACCAGAAGAACAAGGAAAGAAAAAGTAATAAATAAATATCTTTAATATTTGAAGATTGTGGGTCAAATTCTATCACAATAATGATGACGATGTGCTGAGGAAAAACTTTACGGAAAATTGGGTGACATACACATTATACTGACATTATATATAAAGCTATACTCGTATAGTATGTATATTAAATCGAAATAATGCAATTTCTCAGTATTAATTATAGATTTTAGAAAGCATTATATACGAGTGAGTATATTTTTCGATGAGAATCTTCTTTCTTTAACAATTTAATAGCATGTAATTTAATCGTATGCAATACGATCAATAATCTTGTAAATTTATGTCTTAAAGATACCTAAAAAACTATTGAATGAATGACTGCATAGATCGCTGACATCGTTATAATGATAACTATTTCAACCATCCATGGCATGTCATATTTATAAAAAAAAGTGATTGAAAGCAAAAAAAAATTATTTAAAAAAAAATAAAATAATATTAAAAAGAGAATTCTAAAATTGTTGCGCATGAATTAATTTAGATCAAACAAAAATGTTAAATCAAATGGAGAATATGTAGTAATAATCATAATATTGTGTTTATATCGAGGGTGGCGATGGCTGAAATAGTCTGCACGTTGATACAAAACCTAAAATTTTCCTGGATTCAACCCCAGTTTCAGACTCATATAAATATCTCTACGATGGACCAAATAAAATAAAATATGATCACCTTGCCGGCAAATTGGTAAGCGACTAGCAATGAAATTGACTAATAATTCTTTTTAATTGTCTAACTAAAAGTTAATTACAATGTAGTAAAGAATTTCCCCAAATCAAAATGTGTAAATTTAGAGCAGTCATTTTATTTTGTTTGGTTCTTGTTAATGCGTTATTTTCATTTTGTGTTTCCGTTCATCAATTGTCAAAAGACATTACGACGCCGTAACTAATGTTTCGAGTTATTTCAGATTTATCAAAGTTTAACTAATTCGATTTATTCTAATTTCATTAAACAGTTAATTTCCGGGTATTAATATTTGAATTATAACCTAAACTTTTGTGTAACTAACTTTAAGTTAGTTGAAAAGTAATGCAGAGTCGGACAATTGACTACTTCCTAGGACATCGAAATGTTAAAATACGCGACACAAGACGCTTTTTATCACTATTAAATTTCGTACCAAGTGATTATGGCAGTTAACCACAGAGAAAAAACCAGTACAAAACTTCAAAGTAAAATTTAAAAAAAATACAGTTTTTCGTATTATTGAATAACAAAAATTTTTTTATTCGCACTACAGAACTGCTCAAGCAAAAAATATGCCTTTTGTACTATTGGAAATTCCTAAAAACGAAAGTACGTACTATTGGACCTCCACTGTAGTCAGTTATCTCCCTTAAAAATAATCCAAGTGTCAACCCGGATCAATGTTTATAATTAAAATTTATTTATTATAAATTTTTCGTTTGAAAACGAATTCACATATTTTTAGTGTTCTGCAAACCGAATTAAAATTATTTTATTCTTTCTAAAACCGAATAAACAAATCTAGCAAGCGGTAATTTATGCGTTGCTGCAATTATGTTTAGCTATGTTCACACGATTGTCAGATTGTACAATATTGTAGGATACGGCACTATGGTGCCAATGCACTAACAATCAAAAATTGTTACCATCTGGTAATTTGTCTGTTCACGCTATTGAACGAAAACCATACAATTTCATTGGCATAGTTCTGCGACAATAAATTTTTCTTCCAATAATAATTGTCTGTTCGGACGGTTGTCAGATTATTGTATGACAAACGTTGCCAGCTCCGACTTTTAACAATGTATCTAAATATTTATGGGCAGCATTGCGAATAGAAATATTTATCTGCCAATGGTGTTATTGTACGGTGCACTAAATGAAGCACATGCGACAATGACTGTAAATTGTGTGTCAATGGAAATGAAGAGTGTTCTCACGATTGTCAAAATTGTGACAATATTATTGGCATATAATGCACCGACAATACATTTTGTGACGATGATGGTTCACACGGTTGTTGCACATTTTGTAACAATTTTTCTGTCAATATTGTAGTAAATGACAATCGTGTGTACATACCTTTAGTAAAAAAATTACGAATGTATTGCTATTGTAATAAGAGCATTGTCTAAAGTAAACGCTGAGCTAAATACCATGAATTCATTTCGGTACATTAGATGTGGGTTAAAAATGTAAATTTTGCAAAAGTTTTGAAATAATTACCGATCCTTTAAAAGAATTTATAAGGATATATATGCAGCTGACTAAGTTATTTGTCTGATTTAGAAGTAGAAGAATATGATGAAATATTTGTATTTTCTCATCTTGGACCAGTGCTGAGGGGAAATCCGCAAATTTGCGGCGTATCTGATGTTAATTTCAAGGCATTATGTGTAAGCTAAGGGAAGTCATTTTCTTTCTTATTTTACTTCGCCGAAGTTTTATTGTTCCAATACCTACGAAGGAGAATGCACAAAAAAAAATCGAACCCGGCTCCTTATGGTTTCAGGGCCAACTCGCGCACTACTCACCATTATCACCTCCACTTGTAACCAAACATTGTTGTAGAGATTCTATAATAATAGAAAATACTTTTGAAGGGCTATTTTTTATGTATTATTTCTTTAAAATTTTTTTTTGCTTTCTATTTAAGGTAAAATTTTTTTTTTGTTTTATTATGTATGCATGTGTAAAGCTCAGATACTTTTCAAAAGCTGTTTTTTATAGTTTTAAGACTTTTTCCCCCTCATAAGACTGTTGAGTTTTAGTTGAATAACTTTTTGTTTGTTTTTGTTTTCCTTTAAGTTATTTGTATGCGCATATGAATAGAATTTTCGATTAATAAATTTTTTCATTTATTTAATTTTTTCTATTTAAATGAACAAAAAAAAATTTTTATATAATATAGAAAAAAATAAATACTTTATAAATTATGAAAAATATCTAAATAATTGAAAGTTACTATTAGACAGTTGTAAAAAAATTTAAGAAACTGAATTAAGTTCATATGCAATAATAGTAATTTTTCAAAATTCAGTTCATTATATTATAAAATACCCTGTTGTCTTTATACCTGAATTTAATTAAAATTATCAATTCAAAATTTTTCTTCAAAACAACTACAGTAGCCAAAAAAACTATTCGACATTGCAATTATTTTCTTAAATTTCATTGAAAACGCTAGTATCCTTTTGTTTTTTATATGTATAAACGTGAGATCACATTGTATTATATGTATTTAATAATTTATGGTCCTAAAAATAATAAAAATTGCACATTTTTTAACTCATCTATCTGTTTGAACGAAAAAACAAAAATTGCAAAGCAAAAAAAGTGTTCGACTGGCATTGTTTTTCCCTTATTCTGATTGTGTATTTCTTATTACTTCATGTCATTGTTGGTAAAAATATCGCTTTGTTTCTTGTTTATCATTTACAAGAACTTTTTTCTTATTTCTGTGCAAGTGATCGCGACGATGGGACGTAAACGGAAAGAAACTTCTGTTGATGTAAGAAATTTAATAATACATCATTTTAAATTAGGAAAAACGGAAAAGACTATATCAGAAATCGTTTAAAAGTCAAGAACTACTGTATATTACATTATAAAAAGTATAAATCAAGTAAAACTGTGATAAACAAGGTAAGGAATGAGCGACCTTGCAAACTTACAGATTCAGATGAACGGCGAATCGTTCGTGAAGTAGGAAAAAATCCAAAAATTACTGCTAACACTTTAGCTAAAAACACTGAGGAACACTTAGATATATCCGTTACACCTTAAACAATAAGAAACGTCTTAAAAAAGCACGATTTCCATGCACGATCAGCCAGGACGAAGCCACACATTACTAAGAAAAATAGAAAGTTGAGATTAGATTTTGCGAAAGAGCATGTAAATAAGCCAATGGAGTTCTGGATGGATTTTATTTTTGTGGCGAAAGTAAATATAACCTTTTTCGATGTGATGGAAAAGTTCTGGTACATCGCAAGTCTAACACAGAATTGGATGAAAGGAATATGGTACCAACTGTTAAACATGGTGGCGGTGGTGTTATGGTATGGGGATGTATGGCGTCATCAGGCGTGGGTAATATTGGGTTTATTGATGTGATTATGGATCACCGAAAATACATTGACCTCCTAAAGCAAAATTTGAGGTCAAGTGCTGAAAAATTGGGTCTGGCAAATAGATTTCAGTTTTATCAAGATAATGATCCCAAACGTTGTGCCACTAATACAAAGCTTTGGCTTTTATATAATTGTCCAAAATTAATAAAAAAAAACGCCGCCACAGTCCCCGGAACTTAACCCTATTGAACATCTTTGGGGTCACTTGGAAAAAAAATCAGAAAACGTGAATTTACGAACAAACACCAGATGAAAGTTATCCTGCAGGAGGAATTGAGCCAAATTGATCGAGAATATATCAAACCGTTGGTAAAATCTATGCCAGATCGTTTAAAAGAGGTTATACGTAGGCAAGGAAAAGCAACTCGCTACTGAAGTAGAAATAAGCTTGTATTTCAATTCATCTATTTTAAAAATGTTACCAATGTCGAATACTTTTTTTGCTTGTTTTTTGTTATAAATATTTTAATTCATGTGTTTTTTGCTTTTTTTACTTTGAGATCTCATTTTTTTTACTGAATATAACTTTGTGTTCCTTAATAAAGACTTTTATAAGTTTATTTTGTTAAAAACAACATTCAATATTGTTTTCTTGATAAATATATAAAGCTTACGGCCTATGTCGAATAGTTTTTTTGGCCACTATATATAAGTATATGTACATCTTAATTTTTAAAATACGTTTTTAATCGAATTTAGTTAAAAGTATGTGCAATTATTTTTAGTTTTATTAATCATTTTTGTTATTAAAGCTTTTAAATGCGAATGAAATAAATTTTTATAACCGTTGTTTTTTTACATTTCAATGACTAAAGCGCATAGGAATTATTGTAGGGGAAATTTTTTCAACGTGTAGAGAAAAAAGGAATTTTTTTTAGTATGCGTAGGAACTTTTCAAAATATCTACTGGCAACACAGGGTCGAAGTTATGTACATGCTACATCCGGCAACTGTAAATTAAGTATATATATGTACCTACATACATATGTATACTAAGGATATAAATATATGTATCTAAAAAATTTAAATTTTTATAATAGAAAATCAGCAATATATTTCAAGCTGAACCGAACTTATAGCTGAAAGTGTAGATATGATGTACGTTATAAAGCTTACATTCTGAAAACTTTAATGGCATTTGGCCAAGTTTGGTTTTTTTTCGAGGTGTTACCATGTTGCAATAAAGGAGCGATATACCTATGTTTGTATACATATGTATGTACTTGTAGACATATGTATATGTATTTGATGAACACAGTGTAAAACAAGCATAAAAAACAAAATCTTTTTATACAATAACAATAAAGAAATCATTTTACCCAATGTATCTGAACACAGCATACAACCTTCAGTATGCTGCAGATGTTGATCATTATGACTTTTCTCATGAGAAATACAATAATGATCAGTGTTATCTATATCGTTCAAGTTCAATTGGTTATCCAAATTTATTGCGGTACTCGGATATATTTGAGTTGCAGATGTTAGTGGAAATGAAGTTTCTAAAGCGTTACTATTATCAGTATTAGTTGTTTTCAAACTACAGCTTTCGTTATTATAAAAATGTTGGTTAGTTGAAGAATTATTGGTGCGATCTATGCAAAATATTTGATTATTCAAATTTGTGGCAAGTTCGCAAGTAGTTGCCTTCGGTACTGTTGTTGTTGGCGTTGTTTTTACTGCGGCAGGTGCGTTATCAAATTTTTTAACAACAATCACAATTTTTGAGAGACGCCTTTGTTGCTGTAATGATGTTGGGGCAGTTAAAATATGCTTGCATGCTAAATATTCATTATTGTTAATATTGTTAAGTTTTAGATTTAATGATGCCGCAGTTTTATCTTGAGTTAGTTGTTGCTCATTTAATGTATCACTAAAAGATGTGTTAAAATTACAATTACTTTTGTTGCAGGGATCGTAAGTTACAGTACTGATGTTGTTGTTAATATTGCCATTACTGCTCGTAATTTCTGGCAATGATGTTGTAGATTTTGCTTTTCTTTCCAACTCACTCTGTTTGTAGTGTTTTTCTTTTCCAGGGGGGTTTTTCAAATCCTTTCTGCCTGTCGAACTATGTGAACGTTTCGATGTAAAAGTATTCACCACTCTACTAAATGCTGTTGATGTTGAAGATGATTGTGGTATTTTTGCTTTTTGTTTTCTTTTTTCTGTATCGTTTAAAGCTGCAGCACATGTATCAGTTGTTGTTTTTGTATTATCTTTCTTAAATTTTTCATTGATCGGCACGATATCGAAGGCGGCATTTAATTGTTGATATTCTTCGTAAATACTATTACGTTTGTTTATCTTATTAGTCGCCTGTAAGGTTTTCGAGTTTTTATTCGTTTTACTTTTAAATATTTTATTCCACATTTTTTTGCTCATTTTGAATATTTTTTTTAAGTTAATTAAAATTTATTATCGGATAAAGTTACTACTACGACAATTTTTCAATGTGAATTTGTTAATGTTAGAGATTAAAAATTTTGCTTTACATTTTCCCTTGCTAAAAATGAATACAATTAAATTCACTGCCTTCGCATATTACACTAGTTTCCAAATTGAAATTGTAGGTGCTTCCACAATCTGGGTAGTCAATACGTTTGGATTGTGGAATTAAGGTTTTAGTTTTTGAAAAATTTTGTGATATTTATAAAAGAAGTTTGGTATTTCAACCACATCTTTTTGTGAATTTTTTCCTGTATATGCATATGTACATATGTTAAAATTTTATTTCCATAAATTTGTCATTTTTTTGAAATTATCTATGTATGTATGTATATTGTTCGTACATACACACATAGTAAAATAGTTGTGAAAAAATAAATTGAAATACTTATAGTTCTCTTCTTATATTTAATTGATCTTGTTTTACAGCGCACATACATAAATATGTATGTATGTACATACAAATATCGATCTAGAGAGAAATTATTAAAATCAAAAGTAGTAATTAAAAACATCAAAAAACTTACTAATTTCGATATATGTACATAGGAAAAGTTGTTGAAGAATTATTTATCACAGTTATTTAAACGAGTGCTTACTATTCAATGCAAATTTCTTTTAGTAATTAGAAAAACTTCTGTAAATCCTGATTGATTGTTTGTTGTGAGCACTTTTAGGCTTAAGAAAACATTTTTCTTTATTTTTTTTTTTTTACACTATAAAGCTGTAATTTTCATTGAGCTACGCATTACTTAAGAACTAATATAAATTCCAGATGTTATTTGCAACAACAAAACGTAAGTGATTAAATGGACTTAAGCAGTTATTCCGTTTTGCGACAGAAATATGTAGATCACCTTTAATGTAACAGCGAAGGTTTAATGCTGTGGCCTTTATACTAACTTATGTTTTTTATTTATTTGATTTTTGAAACATAAGCAGTACTTGTATTAGAACGCCTTACCAATTAAATATAATATATATATAAATATTTATGAAAAAAACATTTTGTAATATTTTTATAAAATTTTAAATTAATGTAGGTTTATATTTTTATTTCTGAAAATTATATCATTATAATTTACGTGTAAACACTTCACTTTTCTAAACATATGTGAGTTATATTAGTTTTAATTGATGAAATTTCAATTTAAAATTTTGTTACGAAAACCTAATGAATTGCTTTCCGTTTACAGCACTACTTATTTATGTGCTAAATGAAGAACAACTTCACACTACGACGTCTTCGTTTTAACTAAATGTTTACAACAGCTTTTGTGCTGCAATTGGGGCCTTCTTTGGTTCCACTATATTTGCAGTTAATACTTGCTACTTTTTGTTAGCTTCAGTCACTCAAATATTTCTTAATGTAACAATGGAGCAGTGTGGCCAGATCTCGAAAAATTGCATCGAAATTCCAAATAATGTAAAAAAAATTTTTGTATTTTTTTTTTACCAGCACTCAGGAGATGACCCCTACACATGCTGTGCATTGTGCTGGAACTAGAGGAAAGTGATTCTAGGAGAAATGATAGGAGTTGAAGCTTCACTATCTTACAACACTGCTGTTTGCACGTTATTTGTTTTTATAGCAGTGTTGTAGCGTCTCTGATGTCAAGGAGACGTATTAAATTTTGTAGCTTCGTTTTTAGTAGCAATTTTTAGTAATTATTTTACTTCGACGGTGCTACACAATAACGAGATGTTTTTATGAGTCTGAAACTGGGGTTGAACACAGGAAAACTTTTCGTTTTGTAATCAACGTGCAGACTACTTCGACCATCGCCACCCTCAGGGCTCTACCAACACTCTGCAGTTGCGTATTTATTGAGAATTGGTAAATGAGAGTTGCTGCGTCTCATGTGTGATATTGACTCTTTAATTTTTAAGCTGAATGAGAAACATTTTTTTTATTATTTTACTTCGCCGATGTTTTATTGCTCTTCTACCGATGAAGACTGGCGTTGTTAGTAAAACGTTTCGTTCTTACCGAATCTTGGATATAGGATCTTCTGATTGCAGAGTCAAAGCGCTAACTCCTCAGTTAACAACATCATCAACTTAAAATTTTTAGGAACGTCGCACAGCTTCGCTTTGTCTTAGCTTTTTGTGTTGTGTAGCGGCAAAAGTAAAATACGACGGGCAAAATAAAAGATGTATTATAGCCATTCGTAAATATGCGGGCAAGAGAATTTTTGACAGATAGATAACGCTTAGAGCACGGATTTAGGTATGACTGCTCCAACGGATTCTATGTGTCTTCGCCTTTATACAGGGTGGTTTGAATTCTTTATAACTTTTTTAATTATTATTTTTTCTTTGTTTTTTTCCAGCATTTTATGAAGAAGACTTGGGGAATTAATTATGAATCATTACACGATCGAACACAGCACATACTGCAGGTGCCTCAATGGCGAACGTATAATTTCGCGCACAAGCGATTTTAACTGGCCTCCACGTTCACCAGATTTAACAGCTCCTGACAGTTTTCTTTGGGGATATTTGAAAGAAAGAGTATACGTTAACAAACAAAGAACCATACTCCAACTAAAAACCAACATTCGAAATGACATCATTGCCATTACACCCGAAATTTTGCGAAAAGTTATGGAAAATATGCTAAGAAGAGCACGTATGTGCAAAGCAGAAAATGGATATCACTTACACGACACCATTTTTCAAAGCTAATTGAAAAAAAATTCCCCAATAATATATTGTATTTTAAAAAAAAATTATTATAATCGCATAAATAAAAAAGTTAAAAACCATTTAAACCATATAGCTCATTCTTCGCCACCCTGTACATACACATATTAACAGAAAATGTTTATAGTCGACACAAATATTTAAATAAAGAACGAATAAACACGATATATGCGTATTAATAATAAAAGTGTAGGAAAGAGACTTGATTATAACGAATTTTTGCTGAAGCAAATTCTTTGAATTTTGAAATAATAAATTTTTTAAATATATTTGACATAAAACGCAAAAAAATCTTAAATAAATACATAAGTGCAAAATGCTAAATATGTCCCTAAATGAAAACAACAAAAAAAACACGAAAAAGGACACCCTATAATGTTGAAAGATATGTAAACTACTAAGCGAATTCATATCAGATGAACTTATAAGCTCAGCTGGCCATTTTTATCATGGTTGGCTATCGAAATTGTGTCAAATATTTTTGACAATGTAGAATGATTTTTGTTATTGTTGTACTAATAAGTTTACTTGGTATCAATTCGCCCTGCTAAACTGAAAAATGGAGACACCCATACTTTTTGCCCAATGTTGCCAAATGTGAATATTAATTTTAGTTTTTAAACTATTTCATATTTCAAAATTAAAAAAAAAACGATTATTAAAGATTCAATATGTTCAATTTTACTGTCATAGAAAATCTTATTATTAGTAAGCATTTAATTGATACCGACAAATTAGCGATAGTTCAGGCGATATGTTATGGCGATATTATATTATCTTCCTCTAAAATTTTTTTGGAGATTATTATAAACAAACAATTTAATTTTCAATACTTATATTTTACATAATAACTAAGAGAATAAATTATTAAAAAGCAGAGCAAAACAACAAAAAAGAATAAAGAGATTGTTTATTTTAATTCTTATTTGTTTTGTTTTGTACCATATTAGCGAAACTGATTTTTTGTTCAGTTTACCATGAACTAAAATTCAATGCGTTCTTTTTTAAATCTTATTAATATCAGTTTTAATAATCTCTTATAGTTATTTATCTATGTTTGTTATATGGTTTAGATGGTCTATCTGTGGGGCATTTCATTTGGTGCTAATACCAAAATCTTCAGTAGACCTTTAACCAAATTCTTGAAAGAGCTGTTTATACAAGAACTGCCAAAAATTATTTGAAAATTATATACATAGAATATATATATGTATATATAGAAATATACAAACAAACCAAATAGCTTCTTTAAAAATTTTTCCTTATATAACAAACATTTTATTATATGATTTTAAATCTATTTAATTTTTCTAAACCTTTCTTACAATTATTTAACCTTTGGTTGACAATGATTGTATCTAAAAGACAAAATAAAAATTAAATTTTTATTAATGCAATTATGTAACTATTTTTTATTTAAATAGATTTAAAATCAAGTAATAAAATGTTTATTATATAAGGAAATTTTTTAAAAAACTATTTGGTTTGTTTTTTGTTTGTATATTTCGTTATTCTCAAACAATTTTTGGGAGTTCTTGTATTCTTAGCCTTTTCAATAATACTAAAGATTTTAGCATTAGCACCAAATGAAATGCAACATATAGAGCATATAGCAAACATAGATAAATAATCGTAATTAATTTTGACTAACGTTGAATAATTTAAAGAATAGTTACATAATCTCTTGTAGTATAATTTTGTATAACAAATTACTTGAGTTTTGTTAATTTTAACAATTAAAATATGCGTATCGCTATCCGAACCCCCGATATATCATTTTCGGTATCGCTATCGTATCGTAAAAAGTTATTAGTAACTTAAAAAATAATATTTTTTTGAGTTATTCTATCTTCTCCACTTTGCTCCATTTTTTTATATCAACTTTGAATTTGCGCATCTCAGGCGTAAAAATAACTTGTCCACCGTTTTGAATATTTTTTAAAATGCATATGGCAACGCCTTCATGGTTAATTCCAGTTGGAGACTATAATTCTAAAACAAAACAATTTCTCAATTAATATTTAAGTTATTCTCCAACAGGGAGAGTGTTCGACTTTTTTCAATTGTTTGTTGTAGTCAGGCCTGCAAGGTACGTTTTTTCTACATACTCTAAGATCCCCAAATACCAAAAAGTCATTTCTGCTGAAAATAAACATAACATTTTTATTGAATTCTATTTATATTTGCACTAAGTATCAACATATTTAGTACTAAGTATCAAATTGCAATTCAAACATGGTTACTCTATTAAATTTGTTTATCATTTCATCGAAGCGCTGAAATGACTGAGAGCAAATGTCATTTATGATAAGATGTGTGGTTATACGTAACAAGAATTCTAATAATTCCTATTGCTTATTATTACGTAAATTTGCTTTTGTTAAGTTCACTATAGAAAATATTCTTCCTATATATCTATGTACGTACTACTTGTTATGACAATAAACATATTGAGTACTGCTTCAGAAAGTTCTTTGTAATGAAATGTCCCGGCAGCATGATGGATTTGTTGAAAGCTCTTTTCCAAAGTGATTATCTTATTTGGTGAAGGGAAGGTTGTTTATAAAATTATCGATAATAAATATAAATCCCAACAATTTTATCGTCAAAATATCACCACATAATATTTATTGAATATCAGCAAGAAAAATCCCTTATCCACAAAAGAAATTTTTGCCCACCATTCATCATTCAAAAAAAGAGCGCATATGTGGAACAAACTCCCTGCAGATGTCTTTCGTGTCAGTTTTGACGAGGATAGATTCAAATAAAATGTCCAGAAACAATACTGACTCTATCCTCCTTCCCATAATTAATTTTTCTAATTCCAGCACACCGCATTGCATGTGTAGGGGTTATCGCCAGAGTGCAGATCCAAGTTAAAAAAAAATTACGAACATCATTTGCATTTTATTTATACGCCCTCTTCCAGTCTCATTTTTTTTATGTGTCATTTTGTATTCAGATATGTTTTAAATTTTATTAAAATCGGTTGGATAGTTTCGGAGAGTATTGCCTCCTTCCTTCTGTAATCAGTTCCGTGTTTTAAATTCCATCAAAATATCTTTTATGTCTTTTTACAATCAGATATATCAATTTTATTGAAATCAGTTGTATACTTCTGGAGAAGCATATATTTGCTTAACGTCCTCTCTTCTGTTACTATTTTTATCACTGTTTCACCCTTCCCCGAACTTCCACGACTGTTTCAAGACCAAAATTAACCAAATCGGTCCAGCAGTTTTAAAATTTAAGCGGGACTAACGAATATACAGTCAAGGGAGCCAATATGAGAACAAATTTTACAAACTAAATTGTCTCAAAACTAAATATGTATGTTTTTTTATATCTGGCGACACAGCTCTTCAGTTTAAAATAATTTTTCAGCTCTCAGTTAGTCAAGGGCACCCAATGTGTTTCAAAATGTATAAAAATTAAAAAAAAAAGCGGTGGGAAAAAATATTTTACTTTTAGAGGCGTGGTACTGCCTATTTACATAAAATAAGAAAAGTTAATCCAAATTCAGTCGATTGGAAAAATATTCAAATCGGTTGACAAATGCTCAAAATTTTTTATTGGAGATTAGGGTACAAATAAGATACCAAATAAATTGAGTTTTTACCCATTTTTACCCCCAAAATGTACAAATACCGAAAAAGTACCAGAAACCCATCCGATTAAGATGTAGTTAGAGATTTCTTTCATCGTAGATAAAGTTCAAGAGATATAAACTAACCGATTTTAAACTTTAATACTCCCTCAGCATTTATCATTTGTTGATAAAATTTGATTTATTTTATGGTTTTAATTCCAAATGTGACTCTTTTTATGATAAAATTGTTCACAATTTTTTTGAGTTGTTACCTTTTCTATGAAACATTTAATCCTTCTTAGTTATTGCTAATACTGCATAAAGTGTTTTCAAATTTTTTCACCCAATAACTTGTATTGTTTAAACTTACAGTGACATAATTCTCGCCATTAGTAATCAATTTGTAGAATATTCCCCAATGGCATTTGGGAAGAACTTTGCTAATTGGGAAATACTTTTATTATTGCTTTTAATAACATGAGCAGGAACTTCAATTAATATACTACAGGTACTAAATATCATATTTTTAAATCTTTTATTGAGTTAAAAATAAACATTTCCAATATAAGTCCGTATTGTGCAATACTTTTGATTTTTTTGTAAAATCAAAGGAAGTGCAACGTACTGTGAAATGTGTTGGAATATTGTACAATATTGTTTGTTTTAATTTTTATTTTATTTATGTAGTATTTATAGTATATATTATATTTAATGATTTAAGTAATAATAATGTGAAGAGTAATATATACAACAATTATTTATAATGAATGAGCCGCCTTAACGTGTGAAAATAAGATAAATTTTCACATTTGGTAACACTCGCCACTGTATTCACTCTTCGGCAAGATCAATTTGCTAAATGGTTTTGGTAGAATTTTTGGTGTTTTCTTGATAAGGTTATATTAATTTACTATTTAATTGCACAATGTCACAATTCTTAATCCCAATAACATTTTTAATTAGAAATGGTCAGTAAGTATTCCAAAATAAAATTGAGGAATCTTTTTTATTAAAGGAATAAAAGATATTTACACAATATTTTTGATGCCGCACAAATTATAGAAAATATATTAAACACACATGTATTCTTACACATTAAAATTTTTGGAAAATTACTCGTAATACATACATACATATATATGTACGTTATGTATTTATGTGTAGCGACCAATACTGTAACTTAAAAGTTAATCGACACCTCATTATCGTGAAAACTTTTATACATTAATAAATCATTTAGTAAACATTCGCTCTATCGTGTAATTGAAAAAAACTTCAAAAATTAAATTAAAAATAAATTCCAAGAAACTGCAAATTTCTGTTTGTAATTTTATTGCCAGTATAGAAAATTGATTTTACTTTTTTAAACAAATAATGTGCCACTACTTTCATCATGCACTGTTGCTTAAATATGAGAAGTTACAACATAAAACTTGAAAATTTTACTTGGGTGTAGGTGGACATGAAAAAGATCTGCAACGTACATATGTATATATATATATGTATGTATATATAAATAATATCTAATATGTATGTACATACATTTGTATGTATTAGCCACAAAAGAACTTTTTCTTTTATACGACAACCGGTGTTGACAAAAGAGCTCATATTTTTATGCATGGTAATTAATGTAGAAGTTTGTTCCCATCTTTTGATTTAAACGAACACGTATTAATTGAAATAATGAAGAAACAGCAACACCAGTGTTGCCATTAGTATGCTCCTACTACCAAATACGGCCGAATATTATTCTGTAGACTAAAAGTCTACGTACTATGTTGTCGCTAGTTTCAAAACTATCATTGATAGAAATTAAATTGACAGCATTAAAAACGGATTAAATCGGAAAACTTTTGTCGATCCTGCAAAATTTCTATTTAATTTACGTTTCTAAGAAGAAATATACAGTAGGAATCTTTGTTCATAATGAATAGCTGTCTTTGTGCATGTTACGAGGATGTAGCAAGTAGCGAGTACTTTTATTTCATAGCAATAAAATAATTTTTATTCACTGTAATGTAAATTTTTTGATAAAATATGCAGTATCGCTTTCTTTCACAAAAAAAAATTTAACACCACCGCATTGGGATGGGTTCCTGGCCATGAGAAGTATGAGGATAATGAAATAGCGGACTATTTTTTTTTTTTTTTTTTATCGAGGACCAGCACTCAGGAGGTGACTCCTACACATGCGAAGCATTGTGCTGGGAACTATAGGAAAGGGATAGTAGGAGAAACGACAGGAGGGGTAGCTTAATTAATTATTTTGCAGCTCTGCTTTCGCACGTTCTTTTGTTTTTATACTCGTAGCAGTGCTGAAGCTTCGGTTTAGTAGCTATTTTTATTATTATTTTACTTCGCCGGTGCTACACAATACAGACGAAGGAGGGCGTTCTGATGTGATTGTGGATTGCTATCAGCTGAAGCCGGTATTTTTCAGTGACCAGTGACTATGCCTTCGCCACTGAAACCTTCCGACAACAACTGCCACACAAATACACACACTAATGTACATCAGAAAAATGCGAGATGTTTATTTTTATTTTAAAATTTTATTTTTGTCTAAAACTGGGGTTGAACCCACGTCTGTTTTTTGGTTGTGTAGTCAACGTGCAGACTACAATCCATCGTGCCATCGCCACCCTCTTTGGCAAAAAGAGGGGCAAATTTGCCGCTAATTGGCCCAGAGCCATTCTGTGGACTTACAAAAAGCCACAGAAATTAAATTCTTAGGAACTGGGAAGAGGGGAAATAGGGCGATCCCAAATAGGCTGCTCTCGCTGAATAGTGCCGACTTGAGCATATTAATGTGGTACTTCACAGGCCATTGTTGCCTAGGTACCACCTAAACGAGATTGGTCTGTCGAATTTGTGAAAGTGACACTAAAAGCTCTGAACACGTTCTTTGCGATTATCGTGCACTCGGCACACGTAGGTTTCACCATCTGTGGAACAGCAGACCCCAAATAGGGATTGAATTCCTTAGAAGCCTCAGGATTGGGTCCAATATGAGGGGCTTGGCACAAGATCTTCTTTGTCGCAGTGCTTCCTGGCCTAATAATAATAATAAAAGCAGAATTGATTATTGTACTTTTTAATAAAAGATTTATTATATTTTAGCAATTTATAAACATTAACATAATTTAATTGCGGAAGTTGTAGTTGAAAAACATTTTTATATGATTTTCATAAAACTTCTTGTTTTTGTTATATTGTAAAGGCATTTGTTAGGTTTCTAGACAAATTTTGCACTGGCAACGCTGCTGCATGACATACCTCAGAAATTACCATTCACCAGGGGAATGTAAATAAATGAATGAATTCCAAAATGTATTAATTTATTTCATAATGAAATACACTGAGACAAAATAAAAATAAGCGACAGATAATAAAAGGATATTAGTGATGGCATCAATCACTGATGCCATGAATCACAGGCGTACGTTTTTGACAATTTGACTTAAAAAATAGCGCCTCTAAAAAGGTCGATACTTTGATATTTACGAAATTTTTGAATTTTTTATTTCAGCAAGTTTCCAATTTTATTATTTTTTTTCTACTAGCAACTCTTTGTATTTATATATATAAAGCTGAATGTGTGTTTGTTTATTTGATTGTTTGTTTTTGTTTGTATTTTTGTACCTTATAGGAACCCAAACCGCTGGACCACACCATGTAATTGGGACTCTTGAATGAATTATAGGCTACATTTTTATCACGCCCACTTTTACGCCTACTTTTTCAATTATGCTACTCTTTCCTCACGGTTTTTTAAAAATATTTTATAATATAAACGAGCTTAACTTCGACATTTGTGGACCAATCGCGATGAAATTTGGTGCACTTAGTCTGTGCAACTCCGAGAAGGTTATAGGGTATTATTTTTTTTTTAAACTATGACCAGGAGGGCGATAGGGGGAAATTTCTGCCCCTCCGAAACGATCAAACCGATTTTAATGAAATTTAGAACATTGATAGATTCTGCATCTAAAAAAGCTCATAGCTAATGTACATTTTTAAAACTAGGACCAGGAGGGCTATAGGGGGGAAATTTCGGCCTCTCCAAAATTACATAGCCGATTTTGATGAACTTTAAAACTTGGATGTAGTTGAGCTTAAAAGACACATTGGCAATTGTGCAACTCCGGGAAGGTTATCGGGGTTTACTTTTTTTAAAACTAGACCACGAGAGAAGGTAGGGGCAATTTCCGCGCCAGCAATACCATTTAACCGATTTTAATGAAATTCAATATATTTATGTTTTTGCGTCTAGAAGGACACATATGCTACATACATATATATTTTTTAAATAGAACCAGGAAGCGACGTAGGGGTAAGATATGCCTTTCCGAAACTGTATAACCGATGGAAATAATAACGGGAGCGAAGCCGCGGGTAAAAGCTAGTTTTATATAATTTTTGATTAAAATGTTTCCAAATGAAAAGGAAATTTTTAAAATATTAACACAAAATATAGAGCATTAGTTAAAGTAGAAGAATGAAAATCAATAATGACCACACTCTTCTTTGCAAACTGCTAATGCAAGCCAAATTGCAACTTAGGCATTCATATTTTGTAGCTAAAAGTAGCTCTTTAATGTTTTTATATGTTTTCAGATGTTGCAGCGGTTTGTTATGGAGCTTTGTTTTCTGATGGAATTTTAAAAAATTTTTTTTGTTATAATGAATAAATAACAACTCTTGCAAAATGTTTTTTTTACCGATATCGCTTCGTTCATTGCGTTCATATATTTGTCTTAAAACCAAAAACAAATTGTATTTATAAAATTAAAACAAATGAATTTCTAAGACGGCAAAATTTCATGGCGGAAGAGTCTACGCGAGAAAACAAATTCGCATCCCTCGTATGATTATCTCTTAGAAAGAAGACTTTAACTTTTTATTTCTCAAAACAGTGGATAACAAATGTACATATACTCAGGCATACTAAACATTATTTATAACTGGATATGCCTAGACAACTTAGTCGCACCTATAGTGAAAAAATTTCCTTCGAAAATATATTCCCTTTTCCCAAATTGCAATCATGTTTAATTTTCCTGTAAATCGACACGAATTTTTCCTTATCGTGAACGAGTTATTTCCCTTTTCCCTTTGTTTTGTTCACTTGATTTTTCCTCGGAAATTGTATACAAAATATAAGTATGTAAATTATTCTTCTAGCTGCAAATTTTGATAAAAATATTTGTTTTTAGATCAAGATCAGTTTTTATAGAGCAAAGATACATAGTACGAGTAATAAATACCCTTGCAAACTAACAGACCAATTGTGTGAATGTAGTTTTTTTCAAAGCCATTGCGGACGAGTTTTTTAGTTATATTACATACGAGTACATACATACATATGTCGTATTAACTTAATATGTTTTGCAAGTACATCATAGTTCCAAGTATAAACAGTTTCTTTATTTTTGGAGCACATTATATTAATTTATTTTATTTTTTTAATTCTTACATTTTCAAACTTTTGTTTAAATCCACTATACTGAAATGCACTATTTGTGTGTGGGTGTCAAATTAACTGCATGTAAAAAGTTGTAAACGCACAAGTTTACATTTCAGTGATAAATTTAAATTTGTTTGAGTTTTAATTTATTTTTATGTTTCTCGAAACTTTTACCCATTTCTACATTCACTCAGTATTGATAACGGGAAGAAAACTTCACTTCATATTCGCGATAGAAGTGATTGTATTTTGTCAAATATTTGTGTTAAAAATAAAAACTGCAAACGTTAAAAATATAAATGCATAATTGCACACTTTAGCGATACTTTTCCTTCGATAAGATACTTATTCGTACTATAATATACATACATATTTACATATATATGTATTCGAAAATCTGCTTATACCCTGCAAATAATATTTTACTATGTGGTCCATTTTAGCTGAAATGGACTGGTTACAAACATGGTCCTATGTAATGCAGCAGTGGACCACGTCATTGAAAACAACAGCTTATTGTTATGCGACAAGTGTTCGTGCTTTTCTTCGTATTTACGACTACTCCGTCGCATTAAAATTACTCACAGAGGTGTTCCATGGAGTAGTTTTTGCGTTAGTCTGATGGGTTATATGGTCCACCCCTAGGACATCGTAATGTTAAATAAACCATTTTTTACATACATACATATATTTGGGTTAGTTTTGGACTAGTTCTACTCCTCTGTGTACTACACTATACGTGCATGTGTGGACTAGTCACAATTTTTGCAGCTTGACATCTTTGGTATTTTATCCAGATTGTGAATTTACACAATGACTTCATAACCTCCTCCAAAAAAAAAAATAATACAACAACATCTTAACAAAAATCATAAGACAAGTTTCATTCATTTTTATCACAATTTTTTTATTTTAGTATTTATTTAGCATCAATAACCTTCTTTGGTAACATGTTTAAACAAAAAAAAAACAAAAAATACTTTGGAAAATACTCGACCAATCCATAAATTTCTGCCCATATATTTATTTTCAGTTTTGGTATTTTTTTTTTTTATTTATTTTTTTTCAAGTCAAAGCAATACAAAAAATATTCAATTTCAGAAAAAAAACTGTCGAAGTCGTTAAAGTATGTATTTAATACGGATGTGGAAATTATACTGCAAAATGAAAAATGTGTTTGAAAAGAGAGTTAAAAATAAATAATTCTATGTACATATGTATTGATATTGATATTAATCAATAGAAATAATGGTTTTTAGTTAGTCGTTTGATGATCTTTAAATAAAAAGTAAAAAATTTTAATTCCTTGCAACTCTGTACTTGTAAAAATAATTTCTTACGAAAAGTTTTTCAAGAATTTTTTGAGAATTAAAAACACATTTTTTTTCTCCGTGTAATTTCATTCTTCGGATTTCATAGTTTCGTTTTCACTTGATGTCAGTTTAAAATGAAGCATTATTGAGATAAATTGATTTTTATTTTAATGTATTTCAATTGTTAACTCTAGAGACTAATTGAAAATAACATTGCATTCTTCTTCAACAACCAGGAAAGGCGAAATGCCTTAAGTGTGCATTGTTAAGAACAAGAACCAAGTAACTATAATTCATTAAGAAGAACATTTCAAAATTTTACATTTTCAATTCAAAATGAAATAATTTATATAAAGTCAAGCACCTGTTAGACAGTTTTGTAAACTCATTAAGATAAATCCCTTTAAAAACAAAAAATTCTATTTTTATGTTGCCTACAGAGAAAAAATTCGAAATGAAAATTACAACATGATTTTTTTCTTTTTCGCAGAGTAAAAGTTCAAATTTAAATGTTAAGTGAATAAATAGAAAAATTTAAAACAATTTAAACAAGCACAAATATTGCGTTAGCAAATGAAAATGGGATAACGAATACATAACGATGAAATTGTTGGCCCATTAAAAAATAAAGTAAAGATAATGCAAGATAATCCCCTAGTAAAGTTTCAACTGTTTTGGCTCTTCTAAATGGTCTTCCATTCTACACTTTAATTAAATGGAAAATTATATCAGCTTGCACTTTCATAATATTTCCACAGACTGCTGTTTTTAATGATGAGATTTCTAATATTATAAAAGGAAAATAAACAACGTTATTTGAAAAGAAATTAATTAATTTTACATAAAGCTACATAAAAACTACATATATATTTTCTCAAAGATTGAACTCTTCGGTTTTCGTATGAAAACAAAATTAAATGTCGGGTAGTGTTCTTTACCCTCGTATTAATCTTGTATTTCAGTTTGTCACAAAATATTACAACTGGAAAAATATTTCTAATAATCTATATATTTTCTAATTCTTAAAAGTTATATTCATTTATTTAAATAAGCTTCTTCAAATTCTCTAAAAAATACCGAAGCTCTTTATTTCTATTTAATACAAAAATATCTACATAAGTACATACATATTGTCTTAAGAAAACGTAAATCTGTATACGCTCCAAAAACGCGAAAATATTTTTACGTCGAACAAAAGTCACTTAGGTTTTTTGAACAATAGTAGTGTCCTCTTTGCTGTAAGGCTATCAAAAATGCGCATTGTGGCTTACGTCATTATTGCGTTTTCAAAACTTTCCAACACAGGTTTACGCCATCTTTTTGCTATAAATTATTTCATAACTTGATATTTGAAGCATCTTACTTAGATTTTATGGATGAAGAAGATTCCCCAGATCGTTTTTTTACTGAATAACGCAGACCCATCTGAAGATTTTGACAGTTGGGATGAATGATACAGGGTGGCGCAGAATGAGCTTTATGGTTTGAATTCTTTATATCTTTTTTAATTATAATTTTTTTCTTTGTTTTTTTTTCAGCAAGAACCATACTCCAACTAAAAACCAACATTCGATGATCTAGTTAAAGTTATAAAGTGATAGGTCTGTGAAAAAAAAACTCGTTTGCTGTAAGCCGTATAATAACTGACCGCCATAATAGACTTAGAATTATATATTTATAGCAAAACAAAAGTGAATTTGTTCAGTATGAATTCCTATTTGATGACTTCTTACGCACTTCTTCATCTGAATTAATTTTTAATACCATCTTAAATGTTTACAACATTATCGCTTTTGAACTCATGCAATACATATTGAACTCTGCCGATTAAATCATATGAAAAACTGCGCCCTTATAATTATAATTGAAATAAGTTTTAAAATTATTGTGGCTAGGAACTGATAAACAACATAAATAAATGAATTGCGCGAACCTATGCAAAATCATGGAACATTCATTGGTTCTAAGCCCTCACTTAAATGACGAGTTGTTTTTGTTAAATGTGAAGACATGCTCGCCAATGACACCCCTATGTTAAAATCATTCGTTCTTCGGCTGAGTTTAGCCAGTTTATTTGCAGTAATAGCCATGCATTCAGTATTTATTTTGCATGTCTGCTTTTGCTGCATATATAAAATTCTAGTGTCACGGAGCTTGTACCAAAACTCTGAATGATAGTTTCGTATTCTTTTATAATTATTAGCCACTTTTAGTGTTTTTATTAAGTTTTGTGTCACTGTATAAACAAAAATTCATACATACATACTATATGTTATACTTTTTGTTTATCAGTGAATTAAATGCTCGTCTTCCCCAAAACTATTACTATTTTGACGAAAACTTCAACATTTTCAATAAATAATATGTTGAAACAAATCAAGGTTATCATTATTTTATTTTTGGGCGAATTCTAGGCGATTGTCCAACCACTTTCAATAGTTGTCAAACCTTGTATTGTCTCTTATAGTTTCGTCTTTTTCAAACGTAGAAGTAGAGCGTTTATTCAGTTAAATGGCCCTAATTAAGAAAAATTGAGAAGTGGAATGAACACAGAATTGCTGTGTTTAGTTTTTTTTAATGTTTATTTGGAAGAAATTTTAAACGTAAAACTATAAATAGTAAATATATGTAATCTTATTATACTCGTACACTGTCCCATATTCGAGGTCTCTAGTATATTAGAAATTTCTTATATGCATTTGTACAATACAATACAATATGTTTTTCTACATAGATTTTTATGTATAAATATGTTTATTTTTTAAGCAAAAATTTTTAAAAAAAATTGTGTTTTTACAAGTTTAAAAACAGCATTGGTCAAGAATTAAAAAGGAATTATCATTCAGAGAGTCAGCAAAATTTTTTAATATTTAGGAGGGCGTTCTGATGTGCCTGTGCATTGGATACAGCTAAGACCGTTACTGTTCAGTGACCAGTGACAATGCCTTCGCCACTGAAACCTTCCGAAAACAACTGACAGAAAGACACACAAATGTACATCGGAAAAAATGCGAGACGTTTTTTATGAGTCTGAAACACGGGGTTGAACCCAGAAAAAATTTTTAATTTTGTAGTCAACGTGCAGCACAACTGAAACTGAAATTTTTAATTTTCTGTGCAATTTTCTTAATTTTTATTTCCGTAATCAAAAAACTTTAGCTGAGAATGGTTACTCAGATATACAAAAATCAATAATTACTTTGTATGGGAGGTGCCATGCCTACTTATCCGATTCCGCCTTCATTTTGACCGATGATTTACATTGGCTTTTAAGCAATCTGCAGCAAATTCAGAGAATCTTACTGTTAACGTTCTTGCGATATAAGCTAATAAATATTTATTTTGTATGGGCGTGGCATCTCCTAAATGGAATTTTTGAAATCAATATAATACGCGTAGGCAATCGGGATGTAGGGGGCAATGTCCGTGTCGCCGAATCTAACTAACCAATTTTATTAAAATTTAAAACAGATAGTTCTGCGTCTAGATGGACAGAAAAGCCATATACATATATTTTTTGAGCAAAACTATTATAACAGCTACAGCAACGCGTATATTTTATATGTGCATATACATATATTTTCAATTTCGAGACCAATTTTCCCAAACCAACGAATGTTAAAATGTTTCAATAGAATAGATTCGATTAGAACATATAATTTATTAATTAACATATTATTTTTCGATTCTGTTAGACCTTTCTGTGGAAATGCCCGTAATTATTACAGAGAACTCGCGATAATATGAAGTAATTAAAACCAAGCCAGTTCACTTTTGCGAGATTGTTCATCTTTTCGAATGCTGTCTAATTGACCTTTTAAAACTTTATCCTATAAAAGTTATAGGTTTTTACACAGAAAAAATTATAATTAAGTTTTTCCCAATTAAGTCTGTGCTCAGAAAATTTTTTGTTCTTAATTAATAATTTAAATGAATCCATATTTTAATTGATTTTGGTGTTCTCTCAAAAGAATGCAATCAAAATGTTCAAATTTTAAAATTAAAAACTTTTTCCCTTAAAAGTTAAAATTGCTTATGTTCTTTTTTGTTCATTGTGAATTGGATTTAAAACAAAGAACAACTGATTTTTTAAAAAGAAAAAAAAAACTTTGAAATTCAGTGATTTTCTTTTTAAAAAATACAAAAATAGGTGGTTCATATTTTCGAGCTTTTGCACAAGTTCCTATTTGAGAGCAGTCAATGGAAGGAAAAAACTGTTTATATTCTCCCGAGTGCACTGTATTAACCGGAAAACATTAAAACGATAATGTCACACGCAACAGTATTGTTAATTTAATGAGTTCCATCCATGGGAAAGCCTCCATTGAATTATTATAAAAACCATCAAACAAAATTACTATTTAATTTTTCCAAAAAAAAGTACTCTTTTCTTTCAAACTGTGAACAAAAAAATACATTCTCAAACACTTTCGAGACGTTGCTAGTGTTTAAATTGGAAAATTTTAAATTGATTTGCTATTGTAAATAAATTATTAACTCGAAATTGATTAAGCCACATGTATGTATCTACGCTCACTAAGCAGAACAACCTAATATTTTATGGTTCACTAACACCATGGGGAATGTAATTATAAGACAATGCATGCACTCAATAAAAAATCACCGCATTATTTTTCTTTCTTTTTACCTTTAAAAATTAAATTTACTTTCGCGAAATTATTTTTAACTACCACCGTGGAATTTAAGATTTCAGTCTTTTCCATAAACATTTAAATAAATATACAACAATTATAAATGTGATGTTTGTTATAAGATCTGTTTCTCTTAAACTTTAATTTGACCTCTCATTTCACAAACCAAAAGAAATAAATTGCCTTATAAATGTGCATATCTACCATTTCCAAACAGCTCTCAACACCTTTTGTATTTGTGTTGGTTTTTAACAAAAATCGCTGAAAACAAATCTTAATGTGAAAATCTTATTCATTCTGTTTTATGAGAAAATTAATTATCTTTCTTCTGAATAACAGTTTCATTTCTAATTGTTCCAGCGAACATTGTAACAGCTAAAACAGTTTCTATGTTATTTACCATAAATAAATGTCTGTTATATACAACATTTATATTCAACATCAGCTAAATTATTTTTAAAGTTATAGAGGCATTGCCATATGTCAGTGGTATAAAAGTGGCGTGTTGAATAAAAATTAACAGTGGTGACTACTTAAATTATTTAAACAAACAACGTTACCGTTTAGGTAATTTTCAACTCGCATTGGTGGCCCAAAAATACAGATGTACTTTTTACATTTTGGTTACATTCACTCAATAAAAATTATATAGATATATAAGTTTTTAGAAAAGAATAACTATAACTAGAAAATTTTAAAACTATAGAGTAGAAAGATACTCTTCGCCATTTTAGCAAAAAGAAGGAGAAAGAGAAAAAGAGCATAAGGCATCAAAAATAAAAACGCTGCACAAATTTTAGAATTCTTGCGCAATGAAAAATGTTGCCGTGCATTAATGAACTCCCTGCAATATCACAAATAAAACTACTGCAGTTAAGAACTTCATATAAACAGTGTTGCTTTGCAAACTGCGTTTATGAAGTCAGTCATAATCATTGGCATCTCTGTGAATATATGGAAAAGCTCAAAAATGCTTTTTTTATTTAAAATGAAAACAAAAATGTCATTATACATTTGTACATATTATACATATATATTTACATATGTATATAGACAAAATCTAAATATTTTAAAATTTGTAGCAATAATCACATATTTGTAATATTCCAACTACAACACACAATACATTTTATCGACGAAATAAACAGCTCATAAAATATTGTCGGATACTTAATAAGAACAGCTGACTTTAAGATAACGAATATATTGAAAAATGTATGTGAATAGCAAAATCGATAATTTTTGTATTAATATTTTTTATCGATGCGACTATCATTAAAAAAATTATTGAATCGCTGTACTGATGTATGTCAGTATCTAAGTTAATATATATCTCAGTGATTTTGATCAATGAATAGTCGCCGATGTACAGTACTTAAAGCCGCTCCATAGTTTATAGCCTATTATCGTTTTTTTTTTAATTTATTAAACACAAAACAACTGAAACAATAATTGTGTAAGCTAATTAAGCACTTTTATATTTTGATTTAGCCGCAAATAAAATGTTTAGTAATTTTCAGTATTCTTCTAAATTAAAATATTTTAAAGAATGTATTTCTATTTATAATACTGTAGAATAAGTCTAACATTTTAAAAAGGGCAACATTCAGAAGAGAACCAATGTTACCAATGTGAGATTAATCTTATTTCCAAAATTTTTTAAGATGTTATAAATATTATAATTTTTTTAGATTAAACAAATTTTTTTAGATATGATATTTAGTACTTTTTCAAGTCCCTGTTCATAAAAATTTGTTGATAAAAATATTTCTTAATCAGCGAAATGTCTTTCCAAATGTCATTGATTCGAATAATATTCAACAAATTAGTGAAAATGACTACGTCATTTCAAGTTTAAATGATACAATTTATTGTGGAGAAAATATTGATATATTTTAAGATGCCATTCAAAAATAGTGGCAATAGCAACACCTAAGTTAGGTACGCAGGTCGCTGGTTAAATAACATAAAAGTGCTCAGCCCACTTGGGTGCAATTCATCATTGTCCCGTTGTGCTACCTGTATAGAAACAGCTAGCGTTGAAATAATGTTTTATGAATATGAACAGCGTTGCCGTTTTGGTTACTTTTAACCAATATTGATTATTTATTTCTTCAATGTGTACATGAGTACTTTTCTTGCATTTTGGTTACATTTTTAAACCAAAAGTAACATAATGATAACGGTTACTCTTGCACACTAGTATGGACCTTACTTTTCTCGTAGTTGCAAAGAAAAAAAGTCTAAACATGGTAAATCTGGGTGATCTTGTGATCTTCTTCTTTACGCGGCGATGAAACTTTTTACGGCAATATATTCATTGTAATAGCTGATCCACCCTCACTTTCAAAAAGTAAGGCTCAATGACTCCGTCGGCACAAAAAGCGCACTAAACCGTCACACATTAGTTCGTCTATTAATTGAATATAAAAGCATAAAGATTAAACAGATTAAAAATTGTAAAATACGGTTTGTGAAATTTCCAATTCCAAAGAGAAATGAAAAACCTGGAATTTGTTCCACATTCGCAGTTGTATGAGTTCCATTCTTCATATCACTAGCTTATATTTTGCTCTACCAGTTTCATTATTGCCGGCCCGAGAAGGTGCTTACCGAAAATTCAAAAATTCCTTTGTTTTGCGACATTTTTCTATTGAATTTTACTAGTTTTAAAGCGTTGTTGAAGCATACTCGTATATCGTTTTTATTAATGGCGGCCTATTAAAAATTTAACGTTTCTTTGCAACACCCGTTATATAAAATTTTATTTCCCCCATTTACTTACTCCTTCTTTACATTTTGGTTATAAAATTTTTTTGGTCGTGGCAACACTGAATAAGATCAAAGTAAGAAACTAATTAAATATACCATCATTGTGTGGTATTTTAAGAACATTTTAAAAAAAACCTGATCGTAAAACCAGAACTTTTGAACAATCAAAAGAAATGCATAAAAGTTTAATAAACAAATATATAATAATAATACAAATATATATAATAAAAATTTTTAACTGTAATGTATGTAAATAAATCTTTTAACAAAATTTGACTTATATTATTTTCAATGAAAAAAGATTTTTAATAAAAAAATAAGATTTTTTGGTCAATATGAAGATTTCCAAAAAAATTTGGCAACACTGAACAGAACCCATGCCATTTTATTCATGTTTTTTCGGGTATTTGCTGATTATCTGCACTGCATAGTACTCTCTTTATCTAAATAATATCTGGAAATATTGTCGTGGTGAAATTCTTTACATTGAATATGTTAAGAAGACTCGAATTCTAATGTTAAGATGCCTGTTCCGTATTGAAATAAAACTATGTTCACTGTCAAACACAGGGTAGCGTGGCCGAGCGGTCTAAGGCGCTGGTTTAAGGCACCAGTCTCCTCGGAGGCGTGGGTTCGAATCCCACCGCTGCCAAAGTTTTTTATAATTTAGAAATATAATTGATAAGTTTCTTTTGTTGATTATCAGGCATGTTCCACAAAAGTAGTGGGAATGAAAGTAAAATACGTTTTGAAAAGTAAACTTTTCATTTTTGGTGTTCTGCAAAAGAAGTGGTTTGGTGTTACATTTTCTCATTTGAAATGAAGTTCGAAAACAGAAATAGTAACAGCTGATTTTAAAAATAAAATTTTACTTTATACATAATTAAATTATTGAATGTTTTTTCGCATAAAAGTTAAAGAATTCGTAAAAAAATATTCAGGAATAATTAATAATTAAACAATGAATGTGATATTAGTGTCCATGGTGCTTCAAAACAATGAATTCGCGGCAGCAAAAGTGCAGAGGAGGATTCTGCGAGACCACTCAAATCCTTTGGATATAAATGACGCCATGTAAGTACACATGCATACATGATGTGTATATTTTCAATGAAAATTTTAAATTATAATTATATATGTATTTAGGTTTTTACAGTATTACCGCATTAACAATGATGCTTTTCATCTTCTTTTAAATTCTATAAAATGTAGGCTGCCTGTTTCTTCCATACCGGCACAAATACAGCTTGCTGCTATATTAAGATTTTTAGCAGAAGGCGGATTTCAACGAGGTGTTGGAAAAGACAGCGATGTGGCTTTAGCCCGAAGTACCACGTGCAAAATTTTAAATCGCGTGCTTATCATTTTAGAAAGGCACATTTTGTGCTAGATGGATCACATTGATCATGAGCGACGATGAGCTTAATTTGTCCAAGCGTCATTTTATGCAAAAGTTTGGTATATATATTAAGAAATGAAATTCATGACAATGATTGGAATGAATTAATATCTGATTCCGTAGCCACTTCAATAAGAGATGATATCGCCAACCGACTTTAGTTAATAAGATATACATCTTTAATTTTTTTATATGAATTTTATTATTTAATAAATCTTAAAGTATGTTTTTTATAAAAAAAAAATAAAAATTTAAACTAAAAATATAGCGAGATCAATGAAAATTCAGTGCTGATATTAAAAAAGGAACCGTCTCAAAAAAATATTTTTAAACCACTTTTTTTCAAATTAAAGTAGTTTATAAACATGGCAATTCACTACGAATTAATGTTCGAAAACAAAAAGTAAATGAAATGTCAAAAGTAGAATGTAGAACACTAAACATTCAAATTGAAGTGATTTCAAATTACTTTTATTTCAAAGTGATTTGCAGAACATACCTGTATATTTTACTTTTTATGTAATTATTTCAATATTGTGCTAATACCAAAATCGTCAGTAGACCAGATTCCTGAAAAAAGCGAAGAAATTCTAAATGCTTATCACAGGAACTCTCAAAAAAACGTTTGACAATTTAGCAAACAGAATCTTCAAAAATTTTCTTTAGACAACAAACATTTTATTATTCGATATAAATCTCTTGAATTTTATAATAAATGAATTTACTTTATAAATATCTTTTTATATATATGGTTCCAATTTTAAAATTGTGTTTTTTCTGGAAAAAAAATATATAAACTTTATTATTATTACATGATATTCTCATAAAGTATTTTTTAAAAAATAAACTCAATAATTGAGGAAGAATTTTATGTTTTGGTTTACAGGTTTTTGGTTCTGAGTTTAACTTTAATTCTGATTTGTTGAATTTTGAACATAAGAATCTTAGATTTGTAGTTAGAAATGAGGAAAAGTCGACTGATGAGCTAACCGAGCATTAGCGAAATAATACTATATGGGTATGCTTTTCTCCTCAATTATTGAGTTTATTTAAAAAAAAAATAATATATAAGGATATCATAAGATGTAATAATACATTTCATGTACATTTCAAATATGTTTGCAAAAGATTTTTATTTATAATATTATAGTATATCGCACACCCACTTTGAAGTAAAGAACTTTCGACTTTACTCTCAATTTGAGAGTCTCAAACCAAACATGAGGAGAAAGAGAGGGTTTGGGAAGTAGGTAACAACAACAATAGGTCTGTTCAGGTGCATAACAAAACAGTACGAACTCGCACAAATTAGTTCCAGATAACAATTATTGTGCAATTTTGGGAGAATTCAATTATCATTTATTTTTTGTTTCCATTTAAAAATCAAAAAAGATTGAAATAAAGAACGAAAAATTTTTTTAAAATTGATTAAAAAGCAAAATGGCAGAGTTTTCTAATATATATATGTATATATATATAAATTTCATTTGAGTGATTTTAGGTGGTTAAAATGCATAATAGTTTAAAAGCAAAACATTTGCATCATTGGCAACGGCTTTGAAAAGGGAATGAAAATAAACTGAAAGAAAGTAAAAGCTATTTTTTTATTAATAATATATATATATTCTTACATTATTATTAAAGGAAAGGAATGAAATTTGTATGATTTTCGCCAAAACAAAAGATTTGCTACGAAAATGTGAATTTCAACTGAAAACCGACTCTGTTGGAAAGAAAGCAAGCGACCTTGAGATACAATAACTAAACCATGCTCATGAATGGGGGTAAAAATCATGTATATGTGACGCGCAAAATAGAAAGGGACCTAAGGGTAAAAACCGGTTTTGTTCAGGAGAGCCATTTTAAAGATTTAAATACGTGTATCTTTGGTGTACTTCACTTTCATAAAACGCGCATATCTCTGGGAGGGAACACTTCTGCGGCATGGGATCGGTCTCATTCGATGCTCAGATGGTGTCCACATCAAAAAAAAAAGTGAAAATTGATTTTTTTTACCCTTAGGTCCCTTTCTCTATGCGCTGTCACATATAATGCAAAATTCTGATACAGATACGTTTTGTACGAAATGCACGATTCATTGGTATTTTATAAATGATGTACATATTCTTTTGATAGGTTATATTGATAGGTTATCCATTGTATCTTACTTTCAATTCCTCTTTTCGCATTTACTTAAATAAAAAAACCAATGCTTCTAAAAAAAACGTTTTCTCGGCTAACGGACTATCAATTCGTGTTTGCAAACCTAAACCTCGCACCATTAAATATTCACTAGCTTTGAACACTCGTTGGTTGTGAGACTAAATATTGACTTGCAACAATACTTTCCACCATGTCAGTGGGTCGACGTCATTTGTTTTTCCGCTAAATATTCCTCGATAGCTTTCCGAATTAAAAGATGAGTAGGAACTTGAAAACTAAGCTGCGAAATCTTCAGCAGTGCCATTCAGGTCGGAAGTTGATAATCTGAAATTCAGCCATCGCACAGTGTCAGATTTGATATTTTATAGGGATTTAACTATAAAGAAAAGTTACTCTATTTTTAGAAAGGTTAATATAATACTAAAAATAGCAACTTGGGTATTAACAAAAACATCTTTACAAGCGAAATATATAAAATATAAATATAATTGTTACTGGAAATAACTAATCTTTGAATATTAATAACTTGTCTGTTTTTGAATATTTTTCTATATTACTTCTCTATATTAAACTAGAATACCTTAAAAAAGCTAATAGTTAAATTTATTTTTAAAATAAAGCCTGTTAAATTAAATGGAAGCAATATTCCTGGCGTATAACTAAGGTAATGTTTTTTCCATACTTAAAAAATTTCTTTGGAAATAGAATTACACTACTCGGTGGAATTGGGTAAAATTTTTTTGCAGCCCAATTTCATTAAGTGCATATTTGAGAAAATGCAAAATAAAAGATCGCCCAATATCCCTTGCGATAAGAAACCCTCATAAAACTACTATGACCAAAAAAAATTTATCATAGAGAAATTTTCGAAGTTTGGTCTTCCACATAGCAAGAAGAAAGACATGATCGTGTTTTTCATAACATACATATGTCGAAATATTAGTACTGGAAGCGATAAATCTGTAGACATTTGTAGGAAGATTTTTCCATGAAATAAATGTTAGGTGGAAGAAAGCGAATTAATTAATTGAGATTTTGGAAACGGAATGATGATTAGTTTAATATAAAAATTGATATAATTAAATTTATTTGTAATGTCAAAAAGCAACCACAAGAGAGAAGAACACAGCAAACTTTTGAACATTTCTTCGAAAAGATAAAAAAAGAAAATCTAAGAAACTGTTTTTGGATTCTTCATACCATTCAAAATGGCGCCAAATTGAAATTCGTTCATTTGGAAAACATACAACAGCTGCAATTATTAACGAACTCATTACTTCTTCGCCTTAAAAAAAATTGTTTTGCAGATAATAAAACAAACATCTCTCCAGATACAGTGTAGCACTGATGATAGATTGCAATTTATCTAGTCATAGTTACCGTAACATCCATACACATACATAAGAAAATAATAATACTACTAATATTTAAAATGTGAAAGTTTGTATGTTTGTATATCATTCTAATTTTGAAATTGTGCTTTTTCCCGAAAAAATACGTGAAATGTACTATTACATACTTTATGGTATTCTCATAAAGTATTTTTTTATATAAAAGCAAAATCAAAAATTGAGGAGAAAGCACATCCATACATAATAAGTACTATTTCACTAATGCTTACTTAGCTCATCAGTGGATTTTTCCTAATTTCTGAATACAAACCCAAGATTAAAATGTTTAAAATTCAACTAATCAATCGAGAATTGTTGTTGAATACCAAACACAAAACCAAAAATCTATAAACAAAAACATAACAATCCATGAGTTTACTTTTTTTATAACACATATGTATTTATATTTTTAGATTTTTTTTTTCATCTACACTTGGCTTGCATTGCATGTTTTGATAACTTTTTTGTTTGGCATACTTTTTCATGAGTTAAAACATGTGGGGAAGGCCAGGATGTAATTTCGCCCTCTTCGAAGCTGTCCCAGCTTTGCGATGAAACTTTAAACACAGAAAGAATTAAGTATCTAATGAAACATAGACTTAATGTTGTGCCGAAAATGGAAAATATATATAATGAAATCTCTGCAAACACAAGGGTATCAAACAAAAGGAATTTTTAACAAGGGAAGACCAAATTAAATGGAATCATAAAAGCAACATAAGAAGAAAAACCCCCAAAATGGCGGCCAATTGCATAAGTGGGTATAGCGAAGCGCACCGGGTTAATCTAGTATATAAATAAAAATATGTTACATTTCATTCAATAAAATCGGACAAATAGTGTTGACGCTACGTTAAATTATCCGTAAAATATATGGACAGGGCGTGAAATATCGTCACGTCCATCTAAATTTTTTTCCAGATATGCGGTGCCTCATAAGAAAACATGGTTCGCAAAATCACCGTATTACAGTATTGTTCGTTTACGAGCACATTCTAGTTTGCATTAATATTCGTGCACTAACGTAGAAAGCTGTGCTACGCTGTAGATATTCAATAAGGGCAGCATAAATAAGGGTGCTAAGTAAACTCACTTCCCTGTATAAATGGAAGAAGCTAAAAAAGTAGGAACATATGGGATTTCATAGCTTTTTTCAGGAATTTGGTTAAAGGTCTATTGATGATTTTGGTATTAACACCAAATGAAATCTAAACCATACAACAAACATAGATAAATAATCGTAATCAGTTTTTAATTTATTATAAATACACATACATATATACTCGTGTATGTAAATAAAACGAAAGCAATTTATTAAAAAAAGAGGTACAAAAGTAAAATGAATTCAAATTTCAATAATCGAAAAAACCATGTCAACAAGCAGTAAGTGTAAACCTGATGCTATTATCCACAATATGCACTTAGGAAAAATGCAGTTACACGATTCTTTTTCTAAGTGAAATGCAGTTAAACGAAAAGTACTGTATCTCATTGGCGAGCATGTGCTCACATTTAACAAAACCACCACTCGTCATTGAAATGACTGCTGGAGTCAATGAATGTTTCAAGATTTGGTAGTGGTTTAGCATGAGTTTTTTAACTTACTTCCCTTGAAGACTGGTCCTCGATTTTCACCAGCAATTATTCAAGTACAGTCAAATCCCGATAAATAGTAATTCCCGATCATTCGTAATGAACTGTCTGTCCCATGAAAAAATCTCTTTAATTCGTAAAATTCCCATACATTTTGGTCCCCTCGCTAATTCGTAATTTTTTTTTCAAATAAAATCTCCTTTACCTCTTATAAATCGTAATTGTTTTCTAACTACCACTTATAATTCGTAATAAAAACAACAGAAACAAGGAAAGAATGATTTTTTGTGTACCGCTCTAATCCAATATGTCTCCAATCATACTGTGGACGAAGAAATTTTTAATTCCTTAATAAAAATAGAAAATACCTTGGACAACCTCCGTTAAAAAAGTCTGAAACAAATGCAAATCACCCATTTTTTAAAAAATTTATTTTAAATAATGTAAATATGTATTTTAAGTTAAGAAAATTAATTTGTCAGTTTTATTTTTATTTGATTGTTTTTTGTTTGCTATTAAAATTACACGTAATTTACGCTAAGTAAATTAATTTGCTATTTTATTTTTTGTATTTATTTCATTTATTTTGTATTTTATTTTTAACAATTGTTTTTTATGTTTTTTTTTATCGTTTTAGTAAATAAATTTAAAAATCCCGTTAATTCGTATTTATTTTATTTTAACCCCGTTAAATCGATAATCCGCTAAATCGACCCCTACAATTCCTAAGAAATAGCCGGTCCCTTGCGATTACGAATTATCGGGAGTCCACTGTATTAGTTTTCGGTTAGTTCTATCAACTTTATCAAAACAAACCTATACCTACTGCGACTCATATGAGCTGCATCGAAAATTATTCTTACCACAGTACAGGCCTTTTTTTGTCATAACTCCATGTTAAATTTTATTTAATTTTTTTCATTGTATAAATACGGCACGAAATACTTAAATTGTATGTGTTTCTTCAGTTAATTAACAAATTTATTTAGTATTTTTTATTTGTCTACCGTTTCACAGAGTTTCCTGCATGAACACGATAATTAACAAGTAGAAAAACTAAATTTAAAATTTAATAAAAAAAAGACTACTTGGAAAAACAAAATGCATTTCCTCTCGTCTTAAAAAAATTGTGTGGTAGTACAAAAAATGCAATAAAATAAAGACAAGAAAAAGATTTCCGCCTGATAAGATTCAATAAAACACTGTAAATGTAAAATGGGAATATTAATTATCGTACTTTTAATTTTTTATTTTTTAATATAAAAGAACATGATAAGTCTAGTATAATTTATTTAAGTTTACTAAAGAAATCCATGATTTGTCTTTTAATAAGAAAAAAAAGTATTGAAGGATTAAAAAACAAAATTAAATTTTTATTAATGGAGAGTCATGTCAAATTTCATAACGCAAAAGAAGAAATGTACTTTTGGTTTTAATTCATTTAATGCTTTTTTGGAACGAAAATACATAATAATGCCCCACAAATTCGCAGACAAAAATTTATTCAAGATGACATCAGTCTTAAAAAAAAAATTTAAAAAAAATTGCAATACAAATTTAAAACAATTTTATGGAAATTTGTAACAGAAAGGCTCAATTAGCAACACAAAATTATTCATACAAACGTGGGCTGAATCATAATATTTTTAAGAGAAGAGAGAAAAGCTCAGCTATGAGTAGAATTTTATTGGTATTGTGAGTGCTCACAACAATTAATTTACAGGTGAAAGTTTACTTCGGTCGAATGTCGACTTTCGAAATTCAAAATTCTGAAAAAAGTACAGCTTTGTAAAACATAATTTTCGAAACTATTCAAGAAAATTAATGGCGCTTATTCAGAAATAATCACTATGTGTTAACATTTTTGAGTTAAGGGTAGTTATTCACAGTTGGTTACTTTCAGCACGAAAAGTTTGCACTTAATTATGGGTAAAGCTCTAACTAAATACCAACTAACTAAAACATTAAAAGAACAGCTGATTGATTTCATTTTATATTTATTTGAAAAGCTAAAAATTTTTGAAGTGCTAATTTGTGGCTCTCTAAAATACACAAAACAATAAATACTCTTTATTTTCAAACAATTTCTTAAATAATAAGCTGATCTTATTATCTTCGCTATGTCCGTTCTTTTCTACTGCTTCCCAAAAAAAACATTCATACAAAAAAGGAAATAAACTAAAGATGTGTTTTGCTCATCAAAATTCTTAATAACTTAATTTTTGTTGCCCTAATTTGGATTGATTTATAGAAAAATTTGCTTTTAACCGCGCTCATGTCCAACTTTTCCTTTTCTATAAACAATCGTCGCAATTTTTCAAACAATAAACTGAAAAAATTATCGATCCAGCAGTTCTCCTTTGATGTAGTTTCGTAGAGGCATATATTACGCCTTATAAGGGATGTTAAACTTTTTTTAGTTATCTTTGTGTTCTTCAGAGGGTGGTGGGCAACTATAACTCTCTGATTAGTATCTGCCCATGACTCGTCATCTAATTGACAGATAATTATAGATGTGACTATTCTTACGCCTCTTTGTAGGAAGTAGGAAGGCTTTTAGGGTTGTAGTGGGCGATGTTCAAAGGACTCAGATAATTGCCCTATTGTTTTCTAGTTTTTTGACTTACGAAAAACGAATATGGACCTAAGGTAAATAAATATGAATAGGAACAGTGATACATCGCCTTAAACTTCTTTCGAGTTTGAAGATGACAGAAGAGGCGACTTTTCGAGATTCAAGTAGAGATTTGATCATGGACTTATTTATACAGATACATGATTAATAGAGTCTTGATCTTGTCTAGTGCCACTGGCAGCCAGCAATCCGCACTACTCTAACAACAAGTAAGAGTTTAACGACTGATGTGCTCCTTGTGAGTGTTTACTTGTGATCCTTACTACAAATGGCTACTGAAAACAAAGCTTAAAAATTCAATATGTCTGCTTAACATCAGAGACGCTGCAACACTGCTATTTTAAATTTGGAGGGATGTGTATTATAAGCCCCCTTGGTCCACTCGTGATACTATTTCTAAAAAGATGTATTATCTATGCTTCGTCTAGACCCAAATATATCTATGTTTTAAATGTCAGCAAAATTCTGCTGGTAGTTTCGAAGATGCATAAATTACCCACTATGCCTTTATTGGTTCTATTTAAAAAAAAACATGTGTATATGCTATCGTTAGATCCAGATATAGCTGTGGTTTAAATTTCAGCAAAATCATATTGATAGTTTCGGAGAGGCGACGCCCCTTCCTGGTCATGCTTATTAATACAAATTACCCGAGTACACGGGTAACGCTTTAAATTTCATGCAACAAGTTTGACAGTTTCGGAGAGGCATACATTGCACCTCACGCACCTCCTGGTCTAATTTTCTATATAGTGTAGCACCGGCGAAGTAAAACAATAATAAAAATGCCTACTGAACCGAAGCTTCAGCACTGCTGCGAGTATAAACAAAGAACGTGCGAAAGCAGAGCTGCAAAAAAAATTAATTAAGGTTCACCTCCTGTCGTTTCTCCTACTATCCCTTTCCTATAGTTCCAGCACAATGTTTCGCATGTGTAGGAGTCATCTCCTGAGTGCTGGTTCCAGATAAAAAAGAAAAAAAACACAATAGCGAATCAAAGGTCTATTGTAATAAATTAAAATCTACTGAATTTGGTACAACTTTTTTCATAAATTTAGCAAAAAGTTTTGATAGAAAGTTAGCTATGGCCGTAACAGTGCTATTCTGAGAGCGATGTCTACCAACACTACACATTTTTTAAATTTTCTTTATTAAATCTGTCTATAAATCTAGTTGAGTTGACACGAAAGTGGAAACGAAAATAATCACTGTAGTACAACGTACCGAATAGCGCTACAACCTGTCAACAGATATAAACGAATATTTTAATTGAGAGCGAACAGTATATGGGCATTTCAACAGAAAGGTCCACCTTGGCTGAAAAATTAAAAGTTAACCAATAGTTTTTATTCTTTTCTGTATTATAATTGTATATGCCACTATTCTCAAATATTTTATGACGAGTTCTTGTATAAACATGTGAAATTTCTTAGCGCTTTTCAAGAATTTGGTTAAAGGTCTACTGAAGATTTTGATATTCGCACCAAATGAAATGCTGCATATAGACCAGCTAAACCATATAAGAAATATAGATAAATAATTAAAGAGAAATATTAAAAATGAATTAAATTAAAGAGTTCAACGCTTTCCTGAGTTGCGATGGCGAGACACCGGGCTACAAAGTAAAGTTCTCGTTTTTATCAGGTTTGTTTTGTATTTCTAAGGGTCTCTTCTCTTTACAATTTATATTTGTAATGGTGTTTTCTTTTCTGAGGAATATTCTGCATTTCTTCTGCCTTTAAGTTTTCTTTAAGTTGTTTTCTGAAAAAATTTTATTATTTTAAAAGTGCAACGCGTTCTTTTCTTATGATGTGCCCTTTAAAAAGAAAAAAAATGCTACATGTTCAACACTCATTTTAATTAAAGTGGCATGATTGTCGCACTGTGGTTTTGCTATCTTTTCTGTAAAAAATTAATTTTTGTATTTTATATTTATTGTTACAGAATAGTTGTACTTTATTGTTTTATGCCGAAACATTTGTTCTTTTGTAAATGTAAAATATAAAATATGCAACACTTCTTAAAAATTAGGTGAACTTTTAACAATGTTACCAAATCACCAAGTAACACTTCTGATACACCTTTTTTAAGAAAAGAAAACACCATAACTTTACTCACAAGATAAAAAAATCAAAGGCATAAAAAGTTAGTACAATATAATAAATATTAACGTCGAACATATCGATGAAAAAACATTTTTGTAACTACGAACTCCTTGCGAGTCCTTCAAAGCTTACTAATTTATAATAAAAAATATAAATTAAAAAAACAAGAGCTAAAATATTGCCAGAATATCAAATATTTGCCAATTTTCGAAAAACGTATTTTCATTATACGAGTATTTGGACGTTTAGAGGTCCTGAAATTTGAGGTTCTGACAATTTTCGCGATTTTGTCAATATGAATGTGTGTGTATACGTATGTATGCGTGTGTGCGACTGTGTCTTAGGAACGGGTCAAAGGATCGGAATGAAATGGACAGCATTCGAAAGATTTTGAGCTTATTTCGATGTCGTCAGATGAAGAAGCGATTCGATTCGGTAGATTTAGGACATAAAATTTTCAAAAAATATTTCTTCCAAAGAAATTTTAAACTACTAAGCGATCAAGTTCAAAATCTAATCAGCCCCTAACCTCTAATAACTTCAAATGTCTTTGTCAAATCGAGTTTAGATATTCATAGCTGTTTATAGACTTCAAAAATATATCGGGTGTCGCAAATTTGACAAAATCTGTAAAGTGGTTCAAAAGATATTGATGTCGAAAATTTGCGAAAAATTACTCAGTAAAGCTATGTTCACACGATTGTCAGATTGTACAATATTGTAGGATACGACAATATGGTGGCAATGCACTCACAATGAAAAATTGTTACCATCTGTTAATTTGTCTGTTCACACTATTGAAAGAAAACCATACAATTTCATTGGCACACAGTTCTGCGACAATAAATGTTTGTGAGATTATTGTATGGCAAATGGTGCCAGATCCGACTTTTAACATTGCATCTAAATATTTATGGGCAGCATTGCCAACTGAAATTTTTATTTGCCAATGGTGTTACTGTACGGTGCATTAAATGAAGCACATGCGACAATAACGAATGACTGTAAATTGTGTGTCAATGGAAATGAAGGGTGTTCTCACGATTGTCAGGATTGTGACAATATTATTGGCATACAATGCACCGGCAATACATTATGTGACCATGTTGCCACACAAAAACTGTGTGTTCTCACGGTTGTTGCACATTTTGACAATCGTGTGTACATACCTTAATTTCTTATCAAATATTTCTCGACTTAAAAACTGTATCGAATGCTGGAAATTAGCTTTGAATGGGTTAATCTTAGTGTGAAGATTCAGGAATAGTTTGTAAGGTCAACCAATTCCCATATATTTTTGTGAATTTTGCAGTACGAAACTGAGTAATATTTTGAAAATTGAGAAACATACAAATTTATTTCGAAAATAAAAACAATTTATTTTCGAGTTAACGACAATGAATTTTGAAATAATGAATACACTTTGAAAAATTTCGTTTAAATTTCGACCACAAAAAAACCAAAAAATTGACTTAACTTTGGCTGGAGCTAAACTGACATAGACATGCCTGGTTTAATCTGGGTGCCCCGACAAAATTTATAACCGCAGGGGTGATTATAAATGGGATTCGTGTCTCATGCTATCAGAATAGTGCCGTTATATGAATAACACCTGTCGATAATTAAGGGATAACTATTAGTTGCAATACCCAAATTGAAGGTTTTCCCTTGTCAGTTGCGCGATCAATTTGATAAGTCACTTTTTTTTAATTTTGCTCCCTGAAATTTAAATACAAATTCGCCCAAATTTCATAATTTACATTTTTAAAAAGTTTTCTTTTCTTCGACTTTAATCAGTTTATAAGCGGACAAGTAGAGAATCATGTAAAATTCGCAAACTCCAGTTTTTTTATTTTTTGATCATTTTGGGTTTTTACGGTTGTGATTTGCTTTGCCAAAAAGGCAAAGAAATAAATTCAAATATTTCTTGTTTTAAGCTGGCAATGGATTTGGAAAGTCAATAATTATTGTAGATAAAATCTATAAAAAATATAAACAGGTATGCAAATGTTAATTCAATGTCAAGAATGAGTTGATGCATGTTTCCCAAACGATATTGATGATTGAGAAATGTTCTTAAGAAATTACTTTTAATAAATATAATTTGGAGACCTGCAAGAATGATAAAAATTAGTAAAATTGTGCATTCATACTTTGTATAAATTATGACTGTTGACTCAATAGCATTTTTCAACTACTTTGTGTGTGTATCTTTCAATTTTAAATTCATTGTACTGGTCCATTCACTGTTGCGCATTCAGTTTACTGTTGTTTGTTAAGTGCGGAGTAGTCACAACAATGAATTACAAAATCAGTGAATACCATGCACCACATGATGCTGATGCTGCTGCCTTTTTATTGTTTTTCTACCAGGTTTAATGTAGTGATCATTGCTGCCGATTCGCTAACACTTTGCTAATAAAATACGTCAATGATTTTTTCCGATTTTTTAACTTAATTTAATTTTTACAAAAAACCAATAAATTTAAAATTTAGAGATTTTATTTGTACTGTTCTTGAATATATTTATATTGTATTATGTATTTTGTATAAATTTTTTTTTACCAATATTACAATAATTTAGAATTAAAATTTGTAATAAATTGTATTATCGACAAATATTTATTTATTGTGTTTGTTGTATGGATTATATAGTCTATATGAGCATTTTATTTCAGCAAGTATACCAAATTTTTTAAAAAGCTAAACAATTTCTTGTACATAAATTAGGTATACCATTCAACAAACATAAATAAATAATTGAATTAATTTTGATTCCGGTTAATTAAATTTAAATAATTAAAAAAGGGTGTGTATTATTCACATTGCCATATTAAATTAAAAAAATAAATAAATAAACTGAATCGACATCACTGATATTGCTCTCGTTCTCAGTGCTGCCATATTTGTTTTTTACAAAAACTGGCAATTTAAACAAAACAGTTTTTTTTTGGAAATAAACCAGTTTTTTTTGGAAAAAAAAACTGCTTGTATTTCCTTTGTTTGTACAAATTTTGTTCAATTAAATTTATTTTTTAAGAAGTTTTTGATACGCAAAATTCCACATAGATTAGGAATTTGTAAACTATCTAGATTTTATTTTTTTTAAATTTATTTGAGAATATATTCTTTCAACGTCGGCTAATTTCTATTTCATATTAAATATGAGTTACCAAAATTGTTCAATACTATTTTCTTCTAATAAATTATAGTTATTAAAATTACAATGTTATAATTCACACCATTCATGGTTAATGTCTTGGACAGGTCCACGACATTCGGAACAAAATAAACCAAATAAGAAATGGTTTTCATTAACAGGCGCTAAAGCTTCAACATATTTTAGAAAATCATTGTCAAAATAAAGAATAAATGCTCTTAAATCATATTATAATTTAATGCTTTTTTGTTTCATTCGAATAAAATTTAACAAACTGCCTTGATATAAAAAACTGTTTTTTTGGTGTAAAAATCTGCAAGCCTGTTTTATATTTTGGAAAAATCTACAAAAAACAGATAAATCTGCACATTCTGCAGCACTTTAACTTAACAAAATTGTCTTTGCTTTATTGCAAACACAAAAACGCATAAAAACATGAACTCAGTTGAATTCAACGAATCCGTATTTTTATCCGCTTTCTGCTCAGCGATTAAAGAATCCATGTTTAAGTGAATGACACATTTTTTTTTGTGTATGATTCAGTTGTATTATTACATATTTTGATATTATGTAAATGTATTATATATTTAGTAAATACCACACAGTACTACGCTGAATTCATGCTAGCAGTAGTGAATGGTCCCTTGCAGGTACCTAATATAAATTCTATATGCGAATTCACTGCGTGGATTATAGAGATAGCAATTACATTTTTTAAATAAATTAACTAATATATGATTCTAGTTTTAAAATTGTGCTTTTTCCCTTAAAAAATATATGTCAAATTTATTATTACATACTCTCATAAAGTATTTTTTACAAAAGTAAACTCAATAACTGAGGAGGAAAGCATATCCGTTTATGTATATAATATAAATTAACTAATAATAAATAACACAGTGGTTTAAAAATTCAATGGTTGTTCTAGTACGAGTTGTAAAGAACAACCAAGAAAATAGAAAAAAATTGGCATTAGGCAGCGCACATGGGTATGACGATTGCGTTATTGCCTTGTGAAATGCAAATAAGTTAAGATGTTTTTGTAGCGATTTTTGCCCACCGAAAAATGCTTTGATAACTGTTTTTGGAATTTTTATTTTATTTATATTCAGCACGAAAGTGAGTGAAATGCCCTCCCGGTATTATCTCTGAAAACAAATGCATATCAGTTGCCATATTTAACAAGTATTGATTTTTTCCTAACTGTATGTATCGGTTTCCTTTCCTTATATACAAGAGCTGTAAAAGATTGCTAACGATTTAATTGCAATCATATGCTTTCGTGTTAATAATTGCTAATGTTTTGATTGCATTCAAAATTCTAAATTTCCATTTCGATTTCAATTTGAGCATTGGAAAAAAACATTTGATATGATAACATCGATAAAATAGATTCAGTTCTTCAATTGCTATCACAACTAAATCAGAATAAAATTGTCGTTCTCTTCAAATGAAATTCCTTCTTCTACAAATAAAACAGAGTCTGTAAATTTTTGTAAATGTAAATTTTTGCTTACAAAAGTGATTTCAGGGGAAATTGATTGAAATCGGAGGATTTCAACAAAAATTCGATTGCCCTCGAATTGATTACAATAATTTTGAAATCATTCCATAAAATTAATTTAATTGCAATGACAAAAGATTGCAATTTTGATAAGATTTCATTTTGGAATATGAAATCATTTTAAAATCAAAATCTGAAATCATTTTAAAATCAAAGACTGAGATCAGTTTGGTTGAAATAATTTTTTACAGTACTAGTATATACATATGCACATAACTTCACTAAGAACTCATTTTTGTAAATTCAAAAGCTATGGGGATAAAGTACAGTAAAATAGAATGAAACGTTAAAATTTACGATAAAACTTATGCGGAAATAATTCACATTACAGTATATTGATTCTTTAAATTATAGAATTTTCTTTTGTTACAAAAACAATTAGCATAAAATACAATTGCTCAATTCACAAGCTCATTCGTATGGTTCACCGTTTAAAAAAAGACGATGTGTATGTATATGATATGTACATACATATGTATGTACATATGACGAGGGAAATTTGTGGTATTGTTATTTTATCCTATATTTGTTTTTGTTTTTATTTATATTTTCTTCTTTAAAAAAAATTTGACACTCATTTTATTTTATTCAACGAAATGAAACCAGCTTGTAAGAGAATTTTAAATTGATAGGAAATTATTATAACCAAATAGTTTGAAAATTTAATTGAAGCGAGTTAATTAAATATATATTAATTATTTAAATTAAATTAAATTAAAATTAATTAAATGTATATTAAGAAGAATTTAATTTCTTTTGTTACTTATCACATACTTGAAAGATTTTTACAAAATTAATCATAAAATTGAATATTCACAGACCTGTCCTCAATACAACTATTTCCAAAACATATAAAATCAGAACACACTTTTTTATGAAAATTAGCAATAACAAAAATACTTGTACAATACTGTATAATAAAACGATTAGACAATGCATACGCAGTTAATTCAAACTTGTGAATTGAACAAATATTTTAGAACCTTTTGACTGTTGGAATTATTGATTTCCGTATTTGTTTTTTGGTTCAAAGAACTGTGGAAATAGTGGAGTTTGCAATATGCAAATTCTCGATAATTTGAAATTCAAGGGACGAATAGAAAAGTTCAAATGATCAAGATTTCAAATCAGCACGAGTATAATTTAAGGCAAAGATAATAATTTTAAATTAGTGAGGGGACCAAATTACACGGATTTTTTTTCGATTTACTGAATGTTTTTCAAGAAAGCTGGAAAGCAATTCAAATTATTACAAGATTCGAATTGACGAGTTGAACTTATCAAGAGTCGATTGTATTTCGTTATGATTTTTATGATTGAACTTACATTGATCCATATAATCGTCATACATCTGATCTAAAATATACATAGTTGGTATTTCTCTTGGCGTATGAGTGGTTGTCCTCGGTGTTGTTGGTGTAGTTGGTGTTGTAGCGGCAGATGTTTGTGCTATTGTATTTGTTGTTACTAATGGTGATAGTAGCGTTGGCTGGTGTTGCTCTTGCAGTTGTCGAAACTTTATTGTGGGTGTTAATGACATTTCGGGTGACAATGCATTCATATCATTTACTTGTGTTTTATAGAGAGCTTCAGTTGCATCCATTACGAATTATGATAATTTTTCTGTTTTTAGTTATACACATATATATTTTTTTGCTTTCTGATTTTTTCTTGTATGATATTGTTGGTATCAATTAAGTCAGCAGCAAAACTATATGAAATTATAGCTTTTTATACATAGGAATACACATATGAAAATCAACGGCCAAACATGTTGCTCAAAACATGCAATCCATGCAATTTAAGCTTCTTGCATGTACAAAGATTGGGCGCCTCTTTATACATGATATTTTATAAGCAGCCGTGGTCGCCGTCGGCGATTGGTTTAGTGTTGTGGAAATACCGTTTTATGGAAATTGGTTTAATTATATTGGCGGTATTTGATTTTAAGTTTAACTTTAGATTGGTTTATTAAATCACTTAATTTTTTTTTTCTGGTACCAACTGGCAAGTTGCTTTATACTCGTATACCTTTTTGGCATGAACACAAAAATTTATTTTCTTTTAAAATCAATATATACTATTTTCGTTTTAATTATTTACCAGTATTAAAAAATATATATACGAGTATGTCTACATACATATGGGTACACACATTCATATTTGTATATATTTCGTTTTATAAAAACTTTAAACTCTTTTTGAAGGCACGCTATTTTGTGATTTTATTAAAAAAAAATAATCATAACAAAAATAAAACTTTGGCTTAAAGGTATTGCATGTTATTTAATTTTTTATTTGCAATATTAATATTTTTATTTTATTTTAACTACATACTTTTGTTTTATATTTCTTCATGTTGTGGCTCTTTTTTTATTTTTTCTGCAACAAGTTTTAAAAATTCTTTCCAAAATGGTATGTTAAAATCTAATAGATTGCTTTAACGTTTGTATTTGTTGTTTTAGTTACTTATTGCTTGGAATTGTATGGGAGGGTATACTATTTAATTTACGTTTTAAATGGTTACTTGTGTATTTTGTTGAATCTGCAAATAAATAAAGCATATATTTTATTTTAAAACAATTAACTTAAACTTACAGGCTAGAAGCATTTAAAATTAAAAATATATAAGCATGTATGTATGTATGTATGTATATACATATGTATATACGATGGCACGATGGATGGTAGTCTGCACGTTGACTACTAAACCAAAAATAGACCTGGGTTCAACCCCAGTTTCAGACTAAAATTGTAAAATAAAAATAAACATCTCGCAATTTTCTGATGTACATTAGTGTGGCTTTGTGTGTCAGTTGTTGTCGGAAGGTTTCAGTGGCGAAGTCATAGTCACTGGTCACTGAACAATACCGGCTTCAGCTGATAGCAATCCACAATCACATCAGAACGCCCTCCTTCGTCGGTATTGTGTAGCACCGGCGAAGTAAAATAATAATAAAAATGGCTACTAAACCGAAGCTTCAGCACTGCTACGAGTATAAACAAAACAAATAACGTGCGAAAAGCTGTAAAATAATTCATTAAGCTTCACCTCCTGTCGTTTCTCCTACAATGCCCCGCATGAGTAGGAGTCATCTCCTGAGTGCTGGTCCCAGATATAAAAAAATAATAATAATGAAAGGAATACATTAAGAAATTAAGAATCAATCTTTAACCAAACCAAAAAATTTTGCACGTTGGCACTAATATAGACCAAATTCTATTCAAGGATTCTTTCTGTAATTAAAGCGTAGTTCATTAATCGTTTATTAAATAGTGATACAATGCCACTAATCTAATTTGACCATTTTGCAAAAATTTTATATACATGACCCAATTAAAAACAATATACCATTAAATAGAAAATCTGCATAAAAGCCAATTGACAAATCAAGAACAAATGTGTTGGAAGGGTTGGAAGTTTGTGGTGAGCTTTAAAATTTAGTGTTTTCATGTGACAAAATTATATGATGGTGTGTGCCTGCAGCTCATATGAAATGACTATTCATTCATAACAGCGAATTAATCTGCGAAAGCGAGCGCCAATATCAGTAATGCCTTGCGTGACGGTACGTAATTAATTGCTGCAGTACGTTGTCATCGAACAAGTCTTAAGAATAAATGAACAAATCTACCGGAAATGAATTCGTAAACCATTCGATAGAAACGGACGGATTTTGAAACAATATGCGGCACCACCGAATACGCTCTGTGAAATCCAACGTTTTCTACAGTAAAATGTTCCCGTATTTTTGTACCCATAGAAGCAGCTACCATATCCTGCGTACATGAGATGGTGGCGATGGCTGAAGTAGTCTCCACGTTGACTACAAAATCAAAACAGGCCTGGGTTCAAACCCAGTTTCAGACTAAAAATGTTAAATTAAAAAAAAAAAAAAACGCATTTATTTTTCTGATGTGCATTAGTGTGTCTTTGCGTGACAGTTGTGATCGAAAGGTTTCAGTGGCGAAGGCATAGTCACTGGTCACTGAACAATACCAGCTTCAGTTGATAGCAATCCACAATGATATTAGAACGCCCTCCTTCGTCGGTATTGTGTAGCACCGGAGAAGTAAAATAATAATAACATGTAAGAGTGATATATTCGGCTGTGCCGAATCTTAGATACCCTTCACGGGCCCATTTCATATCCCATATTTTGGGATCTGTTCCTTTCGACCAGCGCTTTCAGACCACTATATAACTTGCAATAGCCAACTCAACGTGTAAACCAAATTTTTTATAATGCATACCAAATTTTTTTGTCTCCGATAACTGTCTAAGCGACTACTTGAATATTCATACCAAATTTTATCAAAATCGGTTCAGCCATTTAGGTGGAGCTGTTTTAACCTATTTTGGAACCCGGTCCTACGGACCACATTTGTGAGTTAAAATCGGTTGTCCATATTTATACCTGAGCATATGTACCGTATGTAAAAAATTTTATTATTAACGGCTTGATAGACGTTAGAAAATTAAAATTTCTAAAACTAAATGTTTTTTTTTAAATCCGTCTTCAGAGGTTTCAACTTGGTCCATTGCTCATATCGCCCGGAGATTAATAGAAATATATATGCGATTTGGTCCAATTTGCTTCGTTTTCTTAGAATATATGAAATTTATTAATATTTAGCACAGTATTACTGATTAGGTCCAATTATAGTTTTTTTCCTGTGTAAGGGTCAATCCATCCATTTTTAGTGCCGAACGCTCTCTCAGACATCGAACAAATCTGTATTTATCAGTTCCGGTTGATAATCCGATATATATATATATATATGTATATATAAATTTTATAAGAAGTAATCGAGTTTGGAGTTAAGCATTTTTGTTGGAATTGGTTTCCAATTGGATTACAAACTTAATGATTTTAACAAGACATGAGACTAAAATAATCGATTTTTGAGAAGTCGTCACGTTTTTATTGTGTGAAAAGGGTATTTTTTCACGCAAGTATTTCTTATAACTAAACTAGTAGTAAACTAGTTATACCTTCTGCTATAACGTTAGTATTGTCTTTAAATTGAAAAGATCTTACACACTTTTCAACTGGTGACCAAAAAAGCTGACTTCTATGAGGCTTTTGCCGCCGGGCCTCAATACCAACGGTTTCATCTGAAAACGAAAGCCATAGAGTGATCGGATTTTTTGTCTGAATATTAACTTCCACTTCCATTAGAATTCCTGTAGCTCCATTTACAAGACCATCAGATGTATTGATGTTAACTGTCATCATATATTTTTTTCAGTTGTTTTTAGTTTTAAGTCTCTGCAAAGTCTTTGTGTTTCCGAAATTTTCAACTTTCTCACCATATTTAGAATTCTGTTCTGTTGTCCTGCTGGTATGGTGTCAGATTTTACTTTGTCGAAAGAGTTCGATGAATACTCCATTGTTAAAATTTGTCCTAGTCTTAACAAATTATATTGTTCGGCTTCTGCATTTGACCAAAACAAATGAATTGCGTCCTGTGGTATGTTCCCGCAATTTGATACTGATCTCGATTTTATTAGAGCTACGTGACTCTCATCCATATTCCCAACTGCCATTGCGTTTAACGCCTCGGCGAATAAGAGATCTTCTCGCTGTCTCATTACTTCTGTTAACTCGAAAAAATTAAAATTACTCCAGAGGCCATCTCCAACTATCATACCATACGGATTCCTCGTGTTTACACTAAAAATCCATTTGTCACCTACAGGAGGAAGTTGCTTTAAATCTCCGAAAACTAAAATTGCCATTCCACCAAATGCAGTTGTACTCTTAAAAATTTGCTTCAATCGTGCATCCAAAACGCCCAGCATTCTGGCGCCAACCATAGATATTTCATCAATAATAATAAGTTTTAGGTCCATTAGCCTTGTAACAAGGGTATTTACGGCATCATTACCAAGAGGGCGGATTTCACCGGAGAACTGGTTAACTGGCAGAGAAAACAGTGAGTGAAGAGTTGCTCCGCCTATACCAAAGGCTGCTTTTCCAGTTGTTGCGCTTAATAAAACTTTAATTAAGTCGGGGTTTGATCCGGGAATCGAGTTGAATCGTAAAGTCACTGCCTGCTTTTACCAACACCTGCACCTCCACTAACAAATTCGCAGAATTGTATTTCATCCATAATATATTTTAGCAAATGATGTAGATATTCCCGTTGCTTGATATTAAGCGTTCTGACGGACTCCATAAGATTATCCTTGCTCAATAAAGGTGGTAGTCTGATTAAGCGAATTTCATCGAGATTTCTATCGTCATTATTTCTTCCATTCCCACCAGAAATATTAAGTACGTTTACATTTTCGTCGACTATTGGTAGAGCCAATGCTCTAAATTCATTATCCAGCACAAGTTTATGTTATCCTGTTGCTGTTCATCACCATTTTCTTCCTGAAGACGCACAATAATTTCATCCAGCTCGCCCTCTTTTAGTTTTTCGAATATTATCCTATTATTTTCAATAATGGTTTTATGGACAACACATGTCTGTTCATTACATTTACTTATAATTTCTTCGATTTCGTTTCTCCAGGGATCTAAAATATTCTTCTCGTGTTGTGTCAGCACTGAGTTTAGGGAATCTTACAATTGCTGGATTTTTTCGCTTTTATATGAATATAGCCAGAATGATCTTTGTAATGGTATTCCTACTTCGTCTATATTTGTTTCTTCATCTTCTTGAGAATCTTCCTCATTCAAACGTTCGTTACTGCATAGTTTTTTAGCATATGTGTAATACGCTCCAAAATATGCTAAACAAACGTCATTTAATACATCAGGTCTTTGTATGTAATGATCCAAGATGTTGCTTTGAAAGACATTAGTTGAATCTTCCGACATATTTTGAAGTTCCGATCTTGGTTTTGGAATACGAACACGTTTTTCCGGTTTCATAGCATTTATATACACTTCAGCATTGCTGTACTGAAAAAGATGCATTCAAGAATGTTGTAAGAAGCTTCTTGGACCGAAACTTCTGAGGGAGAAATAAATCTATTTCCAATGTGTTGAAGTCTCTGTTTTACGCTGACATTTCCCGTGCGTATTTCATTAATTGCTTCTTGCAGTTATCTTGATACACCTCTATTTGATTTATTTATATAGTTGACAATATATGATACACATGTGTATGCATCCAATATGAATTGTATATCCATATTTGCTCTCTGCATTGTCAGTATTTTTGGATTGAAGGCATTAATATTTTTATCTTTAAAAGATCTTTTCAAAAATACTCTAGGCTTTTTTAAAGAAGATTTTAACGCCAAATGTACTCCTCCTGTGTTAAGTTAATTCTCTCATCTGCCAAAAAATTTTCAAATGACAAATTTGCAATGCTTCACTTGAAGAATTAGCGTTGAGGAAATTATGTATTTTCTCAAAATTCGTCTTATAGATATTCAGTAATTCCAAATCGATGTTATCCGGAAATGGTAAAAGAATTTCCGTATTCAACATTGGAGGATATGGTATATTAAACCGGCATATTTTTTGTCCCCGAATTTCCCTTTGGCATGCTCTTCCATGATTATGCTTTGGGTACGTTACATAATTTTCTACTTCCAATATTGAAGAGTCCGTCTTTACAAATTCATCAATAATGCGTACTACTTCTGGGAATCTAGCACCGTAATGGACATCGAAGAAAGGAGCATTATCTATCCAATATATGGCGTGCATGTGTGGAGATCCTCTTTGTTGGAATTCGATTCTCCAGTAAAATTTATTAACTTTATGCTGGTTGAAAATGCCACCAGAATTTTTGAAATGTCTAAAAATATGGCGTATTCTTTGGTAAAAATATCGAGAACACGTTATTGGATCCATCCGTATTAGCTCATATTTTTAATGAGCAGTGAGGTTCGTAGCTTCTTCTTCAGAAACCATTTTTTCTTGCACTACCTTTGCTAAAATTACTAAAAGTTCAGGCGATTGTGATTCTGCGGCTGACAAAGTAATAAAAAATGTCGGAAGTCCAAATTGTCGTATCATTGCCAACACTTTTTTCTTTTCTCCTTCCCAATGAGCTGGAGAAGACCGAATTCCTTTTAATATGTGGTATCCTTCATAATGCTGTACTAAATTTTGTACGAAATTCTCATTTAACATGTTTCCAGCTGTGTATTGGTTAGGTCCTACCGTTTTTCTTAAACATGTTGTTATACTATTTTTTATCCTTGAGAGTTCTAACTTTTTATAGCAGTATAAAACTTTATCCACACGAGCACATCTTCTATAATATCTTCTTGCTTCTGATTTTATAATTTGTCCTACTGTTGCAGTATATGTTCTCTTTACACCGCAATATATTGAAGGGTATGATAACTCTTCAGAATCTTCATCGAAAAGCATATCTAAGGGACGCTGCCCTTCTCCGGGCGCAACAAAAATTCTCTCCAGGTGAATATTTTCGATGGGAACATTTTCCAGTAGTGTTTCCTGTGGGTTAAATTCTGCAATGTCTCTTGGGTCCAATGTGTCATTCCTAAATCTTTCAATTATTCCCTGATCCTCCCATTATATATGAAAGGAACGTCTTCATTTCGGCCTACATTAGTCAACCAGTCATTCGAAATATTTATGTTGTGCTTCTTATATAAATCCATATTTATCAAATATTGTACTGCTGCCATAATTTTCCTTGGTGTAATAGTTTCAGACATAAAACTGTGACTATACTCCAATCTTTTCTTTAAATGGACTTGAATGACCTCTGTTTCTTCAAACCTTCTTGGAAGAATATTGACTATTTTATAAAGAGGTATTGGTACATTTACAACAGCTCCTCTAACGGCACACTGACGGTTATATCCTAATGACACTATCCTCATGAAAGGAATCCTTGGAGCCACAAATCTTTCTTGCAAAGGTGTCAAGTCCTTCAGTTCTTTGGGAACGATGGGAAAATTTAATCCATTAATTAAGCAGAGTGTTGGGATTTTACCATTTTTGACAGCCCTGCAACATGTGTGACAAAACTTAAAAACATTTGCTTCTGACGGAAATAAGTTAACCAAACAGAACACCTCACGCATGTTTTCGAAATCATTTATGATTAATGGTTTAATCTGATTGGGAAACCAAAGACCTCCGCAACAAATACAAACTTCTGTTGGGCCATTTGTAACATTTGAGTTAAATTCTTCCAACATTTTGTAAACTTGTCTCTGAGCATCATTTTCCAGTAATTGATCCCTAGACTGTGGCGATAGCGCTCTTCTATTATTCCTATTTCTATCAGCTTGTCTTGTGTTTGCATTGTGCTGATGAAATGAAAGCATTCGAGAAATTCGCACGCGACAATTTCTAATTCGCTGAACATCAGAACTATATATTTCTGCCAAACTTCTCAAATCCCGACGCATAATCGAGTTTAAATTTTGTTCGAGTTTAGATATTGATACGGTAAACTATCTGCATCTAATTTGGATACGTTTAGTGTTATACCAACAGTCCATTTTCCAAAAAATAAAAAACGTACCCTTTTCAAAACACAGTTTTGCCCAAAAGTACTCATGTCACTTAATTTTTTGTTTTCTTCTCAAAAATTTTTCATTCGATACTCATATTATGGAAGTGGGTAAAAAATAGTCGCCCGACATATTGTGTTTATAGAGATATCTTTATATTTTCCGCTCTCTTCAAAAAAAAACCCATTTTATTTATTACCTATATCATGGGGGTGTATAAAAAATAGTAAACAATGTACATCATAAGCACTACTTACATGGGATAAAAGAACAAAGGTCCAATTTTACTCCATATATTTTCGAATTTCGAAAAAGCAATTTTGGAGATATATTGTTGTAAAGACAGGTACCAAAATTATATTTTTGGCCGTTTTACCTCTAAAAGTACATTTGTAGAAAAGTACACGCATGTGCTTATTTTCCATTTTGTAATTTTTTATTATTTCCATTATTTTGTAATTTTTATTTTTTCTGTTTTAGTTTCTGAAATATTAAGTTACCGATTTTACCTTCTTAACATTAAAATATCTAAAAATCGCTGCATAGTGGATCTTCATATCAAAAGAGGAGTCTACATATCAAATTTCAACCCTCTGGCTTGAAGGCAATATTGATATAACTGGTTCTTTCATATAGGAAAAACATCTATTATACCTGTTAAATTTTCAGACTTTTCCCCTAAAATTTTCTAAATTTTTTTCATACAAACTTTCTTCCGAAAATTTCAGACAAATCGATCCAGCCTTTGTCAAATTAAACTTAAATTTTAAAAGTTGATAACATAGCACAATGCAGCTGTTATTTATCGCTTTTTCCTCTTATAATATTTGTGTAAGATCAATTAAATGTTTGCCCAAAATTTTTTAAAATATTTAAGGCCCTTTCAGACTATAAAAAATTTTTCAAAAACCATAAGATTTTTCATTTTATCAGGCTTTTGTAGTACAAAAGCAAATAAAGAAATTAACAAAACAACAAAGAAGTAGTTTTTTTTTTATCTGGGACCAGCACTCAGGAGATTTCTCCTATATATGAGAAGCATTGTGCTGGAACTATAGGAAAGGGATAGTAGGAGAAACGACAGGAGGTAAAGCTTAATTAATTATTTTACAGCTCTGCTTTCGCACGTTCTTTGTTTATACTTTTAGCAGTGCTGAAGCTTCGGTTCAGTAGCCATTTTCATTATTGTTTTACTTCGCCGGTGCTACACAATACCGACGATGTGATTGTGGATTGCTATCAGCTGAAGCCGGTATTGTTCAGTGACCAGTGACTATGCCTTCGCCACTGAAACATTCCGACAACAACTGACACACAAAGACACACTAATGCACATCAGAAAAATGCGAGATGTTTATTTTTATTTTAAAAATTTTTAGTCTGAAACTGGGGTTGAACCCATGTCTGTTTTAGGTTTAGTAGTCAACGTGCAGACTACCATCCATCGTGACATCGCCACTGACTGCTGAACCGGTTTATTTCTTTCTACAGGGCGGCGCAGAATGAGCTATATATATGGTTTGAATTCTTTATAACTTTTTTAATTATTATTTTTTCTTTGTTTTTTTTCAGCATTTTCTAAAGAAGACTTGGGGAATTAATTATGAATCATTACACGATCGAACACAGCACATATTGCAGGTGCCTCAATGGCTTTGTTAAGGGACACATTAGGCGAACGCATTATGTCCCGCGCAAGAGATTCTAACTGGCCTCCACGTTCACCAGATTTAACAGCTCCTGACAGTTTTCTTTGGGGATATTTGAAAGAAAGAGTGTACGTTAACAAACCAAGAACCATACTCCAACTAAAAACCAACATTCGAAATGAAATCATGGCCATTATACCCGAAATTTTGCGATTACACCCGAAATTTTTCGAAAATTTATGAAAAATATGCTAAAAAGTGCACGTATGTGCGAAGCAGAAAATGGACATCACTTACAGGATATCATTTTTAAAGCTAATTGCAAAAAATTCCCCAATAATATACTGTATTTAAAAAAAAATTATAATAATCGCATAAATAAAAAAGTTATAACCATTTAAACCATATAGCTCATTCTCCGCCACCCTGTAGTTATACTTTTGATTGTATTTGAAGTGTGAAATCAAAATGTAATATTACTTTAGATTTTTTAGTCTGCAAGGACCTTTAACGCTCACAATTATTTTGTGTTGAGACTATGGCAAAGAAATATAATGTTTTATATCAAATACTTCATCAATCTGAACGTACCTTAACGCATACAATAGCACAACAGTTGGGTCGTGGATAGTGGAATTCAATATATTCTTTAAAAATGTAATTGCACTAAGTTTTAAATAATGGAAACCACATTGAATTTACATGTAACACTCATATCTTTCATCATATGCAGTATGCAGTAATGAGCTGTACAAAAGCTATTGAAAGTTCTGCATTCTAAAGCACACTACTTTCAAGCCGTGTATTCCAGTGTAAGCATTCTCAACAAAACAAGCATAATAAAACATGACTCTCACTGAAACAAAACAAGCACCATTCGAAAAGTTTCTCTCTATAGTTTTGTTTGTGCTTGTGTGTTCAAATGAAGCAAAACATTAAAATAAAAACAGACAATGAAATATAAAAAACGGTAAATTACACCAAAAGCATCGAGTACACAAGAACAAACACAAAAAAGCGTAAAAATGTAAACATGAGTGTTATTAAAGGGTGCTCATTGTCCCACAAGTCGTACGACATGTCATATTTTTGTGTAGAAGAGCACAAATCGGATCGTCTAAACGTAATATGTAATGAAACTATAAGATTTTGAGAGAAAATACGGATGAAAATTTGACAGTCGTATGGCTCTCTTGATTTTTTAAAATTTTCCAAAACCAACACACACCATTAGATCAGGGATGCATTTTTATGTAAACAAATGTGAGACAGCAAAGGAGGGAAAACTGGTTTCATAAATTTATACCAATTATAAAATCAAAATGTACATTTTAGACCACGACAGCACAATTTTATAAAAATATACGTATATTTTCCAAAAGTACACTAAAAATTTTGACCACGAAAATAACATATTCGAAAGTTATAAAAATATATTTCAAGGTTATTAAAAAAAAAATTCATTTGCACAAGAACTCCATCCCTGGGAAAACAAGCAAACAGCTGTAGTTAAATTAAATGAGAATGTTTTCATCTTACTTGATTTTATCCATACCAATGGTGTAAACGGAAGAAAACAATCATCCGATTTTTACTCTCTTTTTTTGAAATACGGATGCAATTTCATTTTATTTTCTCTCTCATTTTACGTACGACAAATCTTATCGTCTAAAGCACCCTTAAATAATATCATTTAGGAGGGAAAACACCTATATACCAGGTATCTAATTTTTTCTTCATAATTTCAACTTTCTGATTTTCGTAATTTTTCTAAGTTTTAGTAATCTTAAATATATATTGAAATGGGTGCATTAAATGTAGGTGAATTTATAAATTTTTAAAATTTTTTGTGAAATTTTAAATATTTTTCTTTAAAGAACCTCAAACCTAATATGAATTGTGATATTTTTATTTTATTTTTATACATTCGATTTTTTATGTTCATATAAAATGCCAAAGTTTCTTTGCAAGTTTGTCTACGAGTTATTCAAACATGTTTTGAATGTTCCAAAATAGTTTTGATGTTCTACTTCATTTCTCTTCTACTTCACCCTTGTTCTATTTTAACATTGTTTTGTTGTACTTGTGTTCTTCTTCTTCAATGTTTTGATCGTGGAACAAAAGAAATATTTTCGGAAGTATGTGTTTTGCAATGAGCAAGTAATACATACACACTAATTACAATTTCATGAAATGCTTGTAAGACATTTTTGTTGTGTTTGTGCCACACTTTAGAATGCACGAATGAAAGAAATAAAAATTACGCCTTGCCCATGATTGCTCTCTCGATGACGCATAAGTTCCATCGTTTGATTTCCCACGTCTGTTCAAAAAGTTTTATTAAGTTATGACTTCTTTGTTTGAAGCACAACAACAATTTAATTAACTTATTTTAAAATATTAAAACATTACGAGAAAATGACCTAGGCATTGTGAATTCCCTAATTATGTGATAGATTACAACCCTGCAAGTAATTTACTGAGAAGATAATCAAAAAAATAATAAATAGGTTATTTAATAAGCTACAAATTTTTAAACATATTTTATATTAAATACAAAGCAAAATTATAAAATAATTAAAATTGTAAAAAAGAAAACGTTTAAAATAGTGCCTTTTAACAAAGTAAAAAAAAAAACATAGAAGAGAGCTGAAAGAGTGCAAACATGAAGTTTGCAGTGGGCTGGTATAAGAAATATAGCAGCAATAAAGTGAGAAATTGTGGGAAAAACTAGCATGTAATAAAATTTGTATATCTCCGATGACAGCTATATCATTTTAAATTAAGATACATCATAGAGAATGATATGGGTAATGTCTTGCAAACGAGTGAAATCTGGAATGCGAATATATATAAAAAATGTGTACTTTAGATTTGAAACAAGAAAAGAAAACTAAAGAAACTTGAAATTTGAAATGAGTAAGTAAGCATAAATTTTATTTCTGCAGGGTATTATGAATACTTCAAAAGTATTAGGTGCAGTTTTCTCCGTAGAAAGTGACATTGAAAGCGAAATTAAATGGCTATCGATACAACAATTTTAAATGAAAGTGAAAAACCAATATAATATTATAATTTTAAAAATGCGCTTTTCCCCGAAAAAAATATGTGAAATGTATTATTACATACTTTGTGATATTCTCAAAGTATTTTTTTATAAAAGCAAATAAAAAATCGTTATGTTTTTGTTTTTGTGTTCGGTATTCAACTTCAATTCTTGATTTGGAACATAAGAATCTCGAATTTGTAGTCCGACATTAGGAAAATTCCACTGATGAGCTAAGTAAGCATTAGCGAAATAGTACTATATAGATATGCTTCCCCCTCAGTTATTGAGTTTGCTTTTATAAAAAATACTTTATGAGAATATCATAAAGTATGTAATATAAATTTCACATATTTTTTTCGGAAAAAACACAATTTAAAATTAGAATCATATATAAAGAAATATTGCCAAAATAAATTCAGTTAATATGTAAAAAACTAATTAAAATTTCAACTGAGACTGAAATTCCAAGTAAATTGGAAGAAAAATATGTCGAGAAAAATACTCCAATGATGATGAAGGAAGATAGTTGTCAAATGTACGAGTATGTATGTATATCTGTGATCTCAAACGATAACCGCCTAACGGCCATTTTCACAATGTACGATTAAAACTTAATTGGAACTTTAACAGTAGGTTAACTAAAAATATATTTCACAATGTATGATTAACTTTTAACTGACACCATTTAACGAAAAAGTGTCTATTAAATTTAACCGAACAAAATGTGGCGGTACACTATATAATCGACACCTATGCATAGCTAATTTTAATTGATAAATAGAATAAATGTACACATGTAAAAAATGGGAAAGCAACACTTATATTTTTTCAATATTTATAATTTTAAAACTTTGAAACAAAAAAAAAGAAATCTTGCTGTGATATTAGAGGCTCTACAAAAAACTTTTTAACATGTGTATATCTAAATATTTTTATAGACCAATATTTTACCTGTCTCACTTGTTTTTTTAAATGTTCCATGCTGGAGCAATTTGTTGCTTATGAATATTCTGCCAATTCCTTTCAGCATACTTCAATATTTTTTTTTTTCACAAACATTAAGATTTTTTTCTATTTTCTGCCTGAAAAAAACTGTTTCACTTTTTAATGTAAAATTTATGTATTAGCTAAAACTTTTCTACAAATATTTTTAGTATAGAGCGATGTATTTCAAAAGGAAGTGTACACGCAACTGAATTCTTTATTTTTTCCCTCTCATGCAAATCCATATTTTTGATATTTGTCTTGATTTAGAATGAAAAGGTTAGATTTCTATAATGTGTCAGCTGTTCCTTTCTGAATTATGGAAAACAATGTAAATATTTATCGAAAAAACACGTGCCGTTGCTGGAAAGTCCCAACTTGTATACAAAGAATTTCTTAAGACCTCGTTAGCCGAACGTTGCTGTACTGTAATGTGTCAGCTGTTCGTTTCTGGCTTTTGCAAAACAATGTAAATGGTTACCGAAAAAAAATGTGCCGTTACTGGAAAGTCCCAACGTGTATACAAAGAATTTCTTCAGACCTCGTTAACTACACATTGCTGTCCTGTAATGTGTCATCTGTTCGTTTCTGGCTTATGCAAAACAACGTGCGCCAAGATAGCGTCGAAAGTAGGAATTTAAAAACCGGGAAAATTTTTAAGGGAACATTGTGATTATTTTCATCATATGTTTCAAATTGGGAATTTAAAAGTGGGGAAATGATAATTATTCAAAGAGACGCTATCTTCTCCTGCCCAAACGAGGCTTTCGCATCCATACACACCTATATATTCTGAAAGCTGACACGTTCCCCTTCAAAATGAAGGAACCGTGCTAAAAATCGTTAGAGCCGTTTAGGTGTGTATTTCAATACGCATAGATTCAGGTTTATTACTGACCGATTGACACAAAATGAATTTTATGAGATGATTAATTTCGCCACAAACGGCGTTTCAACAGACACAAACACAGACAGACGGACATGGCTCTATAAACTTCTCTATTCATAACCTTTCTGAAAATATATAAATTTTTCTTCGGAGACGAATATTAAAGAAGTTTCACACGGAATGACACTTAAAATGAAGGGTATAAAAATGGTTTCTAAACCGAAGCTTTAGCGCTGCTATAAACTAAGAACTTGCAAAAGCAGCGCTGTAAAATAATTTATTACAATTAATTAATTGTCGTTTCTTTAACAATCCCTTTCCTGTAGTTCCAGCACAATGTATCGCATGTGTAGGGGTCTTCTCCTGGGTGCTGGTCCCAGTAAAAAAAAAAAAATGGTCAGTTCTGGATCGCAAAGTTGTGAGATGGTCAATGTTATTACTATATTGTGAGTGCATATGGCGTCTATCGATATCGATCGAAATACATATAACAAATATTACTTGAATAAAGTGTTTAAAATAAATATTTTTGATCTAATTTTTTTAACTTTTCTTATAAATATTTTGAAATAAAGAGACATTGATTTTAATTACGACATTTCAGTCAGACAAGCATTTCCACAGGTTTTCATACATCTAACATTATCGTTTGATGAAACTACATCAGCATTACGGTTGGCTAACGTGTTTTTGCTTTATTGCTAACACAAATAGATATTCTGCTTAACTTCAAATATTAAGAAATAATCGTAAAATCATTTTATTTTGCTTTTTGTTAAATTTTCTTGCCATATCACAACATACCATAGTCTGTACCCAGCATAACTCATTTATACACAACGTCATATTTATTTTCATTCATTTTAATTCCTTTCACATTCACACAATTTCATTTCAAATTCAAGCATGACCTTTAAACTATGATTAGAGTGGAAAAATCACAAAATGAGTGCATATAAGCCCTACATTTCCATTTTATTAACATTTTTTTTAAGTAAAAAAAAAGAAACAAAAACTAGTTAGAGTAGAGTTGCCATATAATTTGTTTGATACAATCAAACAAAGAAAACTAAATAAATTGCGTATTAAAAGCATTTTCACCAATATCTCTGTTAGATTTAATTTACTTTTATATTATGATAATACTATGTTCCGAAATGCATTCATAATAGAGATACTTTAATTTTATTTGAGCAATTTTATTTAGCGTTCACAAATAATTGATTTAGCCAATTTAGCCTACTCAATTAGCATTTCACAGCTGAAAAAAAACAACGTTTTGGGATGTAATCGCATGTGATGTCTTTTCAGTTTATACTATTTTTATTTACTGATTTGACAATTGGCTTGCCATTGTACAACACTTTTTTCTTTTCACTGAACTAACTTCCCCGTAAAAATACTTATAAGAAGTTTTGAATTTCAAGTTCATAGCTTAATAACTTATTTTACATTTTGTATGGAATATTGAGCTCAGTAATGGCATTTATTGAAAAAAATTCCATAAAACGTGCATGCCTCAACTGAACACAACATCAAATCATCATCATTCAACATTTTGCTGAAAGATTATTGGCGCAATCATGATTCACAACTCAACTCAACAAATTTCTTGTATTATAATTCACAACCAATTTTAGTTGTCTTCGTTAAGCTGTTCTCATATAAATCACAATCACAGTAACAACTTAACGAAGATAACTGAAATTAGTTGTGTATCATAATACTAAAAAATTACTTGAGTTGCAGTATGTACATTTTTCTACAAATTTACATTTAAGCCACATTTTAAATAGAAATAGAAATAGAATTGAAGTCTGTTTTCTTAATTTAATAATAAAGCACACAAAATCTAATACCTAAAAGAAATATGAAAATAAGAGAATAGTAAAATAACTTATTTCCCGCCAAAATAATTTATAATTGTTTTTATTAACATTTCTTAATGACATTTTTTTGTTCATAATGAATACCATTATGTTTATAGATCAATTTTATGACGAGGCTGCCATTACTGATATTTAGAGCACATTTAGTAGTTGTTTTTAAAAGTAATCCAGTTGTATTTTTCATATATCCACTGCTTACATATAAAACATAAAAAGTATTTATATTATATATTATATCGTGAGGTTATTGAGTATAAAGGTACGGTCACATATGGCAAATATTTGCGCAAAAAAACGTAACCACTCTCTTCGGCAACTAATTAGTTCTTTTTTATCTTGGACTAGCACTCAGGAGATGACCCCTACACATGCGCTAGATTGTGCTGGAACTAGAGGAAAGGGAGAATAGGAGAAACGATAGGAAGTGAAGCTTCACTATCTTACAGCACTGCTTTTTTCACGTTATTTTTTTATAGCAGTGTTGTAGCGCCTCTGAGGAGACGTATTAAATTTTGAAGCTTCGTTTTTAGGAGCCATTTTTTAGTAATTATTTTACTTCGCCGGTGCTACACAATACCGACGAAGGAGGGCATTCTGATGTGCCTGTGGATTGGATACAGCTGAAGCCGTGACCAGTGACTATGCCTTCGCCACTGAAACTTTGCGACAACAACTGACACAAAGACACACAAATGCACATCAGAAAAAATGCGAGATGTTTTATGAAACTGACACTGGGGTTGAACCCAGGAAAATTTTTCGACTGGTAGTCAACGTGCAGACTATTTCGACCATCGCCACCCTCAATATTATTAATTTCATGGGACATAAGAGTTTCAAATTGATTGAAGTAATAATTTATTGAAAACCGATGGTATTTTATAAAGACCTGTTTGTATAGAAATTAGTGGTTACGTTTCTCTTTTCAAATATTTGTCATATGTGACAGTACCTTAAGATTTTGAGCTTTCAACGTCTGCCAAATTTTTCTCCTCATAACAGCTCCAATCCCGTCTCCTGTATTCTTTCAGTGAGAAGTTAGAAAAAAATTCCATTGAAAGTGTCTCACATCACAAAATTGAGATAAGAAGCGAAGATATAAGAAGAAAAAAATCAAAATTGAAATTTTTGGTAGAACTGAAATCGTGACGTACGTTATAGAAATAAATGTGCAAAAAAAACATTATTTTCCGCGATACAACACATAGACCTGACATTTCATATCTAATTTCAAGAGAATTGAATGAATATCAATATGGGTTTTGATCGAACCATCTGTCAACACTAAAGTAATGTTAAAAATTTATTTTTTTGTACATATAACATTAAGAGATCGAGGTATGGTAATAATTTTGGATAATTTCCTTTAAATGTTAAATCTGAACGCATGTCCAAATATCTGTCAAACATTTCACGCCAACATTCCTAAAACGCTCTCTCTGAATATCAGCAGAAGTTCATCGGACTGGAACACTTGTTCTTATTTAAAGAAGACCCTTCAGCTTCCATCACTATCAGCTAAAAAGTGTTAATCCACACCATCATTCTTTTGATACGAAGAGTAAAACTTAAAACTTAAGGTAAAACTTTCTTAAATCTGGCAATCTTGAATTATACTATAAAATCAAGTTAGAGCGATTACTAGACAACGGTGTGTCATGTATGAGACAGTACGTAATTGCTTTAAACATCATGTAAATATTTGAGACCTAATTTATGCCATATAAAGGTAAAACTTTTGCAAACAAAAAACTGGTAATATATTTTTTTACAAATTACAAGTACTAAATCAAGTTTGGTTACACATACATACATACATAACACTAGCTGTAATAATGATAGCACAGTTAGCGCCCAACGAGAAAAACAGTGCGACGTCGACTAGATGTCTGTGAGCGATATTGAAAAAAGTCAGGATCGTATAGGAATTCCGTTAGATTTCTGCCCCAAAATTTAATAAAGAGATTCAAAAGAGCGCTCACAGCGACATGTCGTCGATATTTCGAATGGAAAATTGTGATGTGTCGGATAACATTCGTTTTATTTTCTTACAGTTTTCTAGCAGAATGTCGAATACAATTCAATCAGCGATGACAACTTCCCTATTTTAGATCTAGATTTAGCTCCTTTTAACTACTTCTCACTCGTCATTTTTCCCTTCAGCACAATGCAAAAAGTTTTTAAGAAGAATAATAAACGGAAAGTTTATTAATTTGTAAGTTCAGCAATTTTTAGCTCTAATTGGCACCTTTTGCATTTGCATAGTTGGCATCTTTAAATTCAATTGTCTAACCGTACAGATTTCTTACATAATTCCAAGAATTTTGCCGAAAGCTAAAAAAGCTTTTTAAATTATTTTATTTGTTTTATTTCTTATATATAAATTATATTATATATTATATATTTATTTATTATATGTACTTTTCCACAGACATACAGGGTGTCCGCCGGGAAGGTATACTACTTTGTTTGTTTTTAATTTTTGATTAAAGGAAAGAGAATGGATCTTATATTGATAAATGTTTTAATTAATGTCGGCAGTTATATATGGAATACAATAACAGATACATATCCGCCTCTGTTAGCCTCACAAATGCGAGCCCTTTTGAGCACATTTTCTATTACATTCCCACACATTTCAGGCGGTAGTTCATTTATTTCATCACGATTATTTTGTTTGAATTGCTCAAGCGTTTCCGGTTTGTTTGCATAAACGTTGCTTTTCAGATATCCCCACAAAAAGAAGTCCGGAGCAGTCAAATCAGGCGACCGTTGAGGCCAATCACCATTTCTTGAAACAACTTGTTGTGGAAAGAGGTCTCACAGTAATTCCATTGTAATCCTGGCTGTATGCGAAGTGGTACCGTCTTGTTGATACTATATGGTTATCAAGCCTAAAGCATGCAGGTGTGGCGTTAAAAATTGTGGCCAAAATTGTTCTTTGAGGACCAAGCTCCTGAGCACGGCGTCGACTTGAGGTTGATGGATTGTTTTGAACACTTTCTTGAGTAGCAGTAATGTTTTCAGCCGATCTTGCAGTACGTTGTGGTCCATGCTTGGGCCTATCACCTATAGACCCTCATTCTTCGAAATGAGGTGTGTTTTGTTGGCACGTTGTTTCTCCCAAAAATTACACATAACTTTCTCTTCATCACAGTAATCGATGATTGATTTTGATAAAATGTTTTAACGATTAAAACACGTTGGTTTATCGAATATTTTTCCATAATAAATTTGCCACGTGTCTACTTCACGACTGCCAAAATCGCGGCAAAACAAAGTAGTATACCTTCCCGGCGGACACCCTGTACATATATTGTAATATACATATTTCACATTTACTTTTATGGAATTACATAACGACTTAGACATATCTGAACAAAATCAGCTAGCTACATATGAGCTATTAACTTTTAAAGTGGTATAAGTTCACTTCAAGTCAGATAATTACCCCTACACATGCGATGCATTGTGCTCTAACTAGAGGAAAGGGATAGTTAGAGAAATGACAGAAAGTGAAGCTTCAATATCTTATAACTCTGCTTTTAGCAGAGTTGAAGCGCCTGTGATGTAAAGGAGACATATTACATTTTAAGCTTCGTTTTAATTCGCCGCTGCTACACAATACTGATGAAAGAGGACGTTCTGATGTGCCTGTGGATTGGTTACAGCTGAAGTCAGTACTGTAATTTTACTAATATAGACACCTCCCATCTATATTTACAATTGTACATTGAATAGAGTACGATTTTCTCATCAGGTAAACAAAATAAATTTGTCTGTATAACATAATGGCAAATATATATTTTTGGAAGGGGAATAAGTATATTTCTTTAAACTACTTTCATACTACAATTGTTATTGATTATTATGTTATTATGACTTAGTGGAGGATGTGTCAAAACGTCATTTGAAAAGCAACTATACAAAGTATATCATTCTAAAATACAACTGTGCAGATTTTTACAATAAGAGCCCTCATGAAAACGCTTTAAACGTCGCAAACTGTGAGTTTTTACACTCTCGCAAATGAACTGTATAAATTTGTATGAAAATTCATTTGTACAAATTATGTAAACTTACCCAACAATTTTGTCTTGTAAAATTGCGCTGTTCAATTGTGCATTTAGTAAAACAGCATGTCGTCACTTTTTTCATTCAAAAAAATTTTAATGTAAACTTATTACAAATAGCAACGTCTGCAAATAATTTGAGTCTTTCGTCTATCTTAAGTAATTTTTAAAGCAAATTACAATTTTTAGACACAAATTCAAGTTTTTGTATAATATTTAATTCCTTTTTAGTGTAGATCGATCCTGCTTTATCTAAAGTTGCCTAAATTTAGGTATATTTCCGTTTGTTTCTGGAAAGTTTAAAAGGGCCTTCAAGATATAAGCAAATGTGCACAATTGCGCAAATTCCAATCTGAAACGTTTTCATGAGCACCCGATGGGCTTAGAATAAGCAAAGTATGCATCGTTTAAGCCCGCATTAAGCGGCATATTTTTTACATCTGACTTGTCAAATTTTCCACCGCAGAATGCGTGCAATATGTGCGATACCTTTCAAACATTGTCATCTGACTTTGCTTTTCCTTAAATTAGAGCGCGTTCTGTTTTCATCTGACATACCAAATGACATGAGACAGCATACAATTTAACAAAATTTGCTGTTATAAACGAAGAAAAACTATTTAAGACGTAATAAAACATGTACGTTTGCAAGAAAATATTATAAATCTTCTGTAAAATAGCAATCTTAACACACATGCACATGAGTTACAAAGTTGACAAGTCAAGATTAAAAAACATGTCGTCTAATGGCGGCTTTAGTTTGATGATACATTCATTGTTGACTTGCTTTAAAATTATGTGTTTTCAACAATGGCCGACAACGAAACGTAAATTTGTTTGTTTTTCATAATTTTTGCATTTTCTAAATTGCTTTGTGATGTTTTTTGCAAAATGTTCGCTATGGAATGTGTAAAGTTTGTTTTCCCAAAGTCTACGAATCTTTTGTTTGCTTCGTTTTGATGCGCTACCACCACTGCATCGCTCCAAACTATTTTGATAATTTGGAAATCACCCGTACAATCCGTTTTACAAGATATTATGATATATTGAAATCAAAATTTAGTATGTATGAGAGGTACCACGCGCTCTTGCTCAATTTCGCCCAATTTTAAACTGCTGATTTGTACTGACCATTCAGCTATTCAAATCAATACTTAATTTGTATGGGAAGTACCACGCCCACTTATCGAATCCCTCCCAGTTTTTTACTGATGATTTGTTTTAACTACAAAGACATTTGTACCATATTCAGAAGCTTTCACTTCAACCGTCCTCAAGATATACAAAAATAAATATTTACTTTGTATGGGTGTGGAATTTTTTGAATTTATATAGCCTCCCTGCAAATAATATTGGACTACGTGGTCCATTTTAGCTAAAATGGACTGGTTACAAACATGGTAATGTAATGTAGCAGTGGACCATGTCATTGAAAACAACAGCTTATTGTTCTGCGACAAGTGTTCGTGCTTTTCTTCGTGTTTACGATTACTTCGTCGCATTAAAATTACTTTTTGAGGTGCCCCATGGAGTTGTTATGTGGAGTAGTTTTTGGGTTAGTCCACCCTAGGACATCGTAATGTTAAATAAACCATGTTTTCTCCATACATTTGGGTTAGTCTTGAAGTAGTCCTACTCTACTACTGAACTACTGCACTAGTTACTCCTCTGTGGACTACAATATACATGCATTTGTGGACTAGTCACATTATTTGCAGGGCTATAGTTCCTTCCAGATATACAGAGAGATACTGGGCAAATTTCAAGAAAATCCGCTCAGCCATTTAGCTGTCCATAAGGCACAAACACACAAACATACATACAAACAAGTCTTTTTTTTATATAAACCAATACCCCGCTTTTCGTCGCTAATTGAGACCGAAGAAACGCGACGCAAACCGAAATAAAGCAAATCGAAGCACGATTTTTCACACATTTATATTGATTTTCTTTTAATTGGTTCCGAGGTTCATAATTTTGGCTGAAAAAATTGATTTTTCTATTAAAATACCAATTTTTTTAAACCAGCTTTTATTAAAATAAAAATATAAATATACAGGGTGTCTGGTAGCAGATTTATATTTTCAAACTTAAATAAAAAACGTAATAATTGACACAAAGTTTTATTAAGAGCATTGAACGATAGAATGGAAATGCGGATTTTATTTTTTAAAGAGTATGACATCCAGATCCTTCAGATCCTTTTTTAAAATTTTATGAATAATCGCTCTTGGAAGTCCCAGTGAGGCTGCTCTTTTCCGTATTGAAAGTCGCGGTTTTCACGTAAACTGCTTCCAATCAGTTCAATGATTTCGGATCGACTGAGCCCTGGCGTGGGGCATTCATAGCCGAAGCAGTTGCACGGAATCTCTGCACGCACGAACGAATTAGATTTACACTCGGTCCATCACTTATTCGCCGAATACCGAACTTTGAACAAAATTGTCGACGAGCAATTACTTAAGAATCATTACTCTTAAAAAATGTCTGCATAGCGAACGCGCGATGTTCACTCGACCACTGCGACATCGTGACTGACAAATCCGCACAATCGATAATTCCAACGGCGCCACCCTCCCTCCGCACCGTTAATAATTTTTGAAATAATCATATTTAAAAATATAAATTTGCCACCAGACACCCTGTATAAAAGTATATTTTGATGTGTTAATACATGAACCAGCCAACCTTCAGAAACATATTTGTATTAGACTTTAAGGAGAAATTCCCTTTTTCTGTTTTAGCTTTGTACAAACATTTTCATATTAACGATGCAACTTTGAAGCCATGCGACCTAAACTAAAACAAAAATGACGCAACTTCGAAATCTAAAAAATTTTTAAAAGACGCAACTTTGAAACGACGCCAAGCGAGGTATTGATGTATAACAATTCTATATTTTTTATTTATGTGATGTTACGAGTATCGCCCAATATTCACCTATTTCATGATATCCGTTTTCGCCAAATTCAAGCGAATATCTCGTTAATATTTTCCTAATACGTTCAAAGACCAAATACAGAAAGTGTAAAAAAGTAGATGAAATGAAAGAAAAATATAAATTTAATAACAACCATTTTTCGAGTAAACTATAAAAAACCCAGCTGAAATCTAGTTTACGAACGTTTCTCCAAATGAAAAATGTACCGAGTTTTGAGTTATGGGCCTCTGAAATATTCGTATAAAAAGATTTTGAAATGGTCTTTCTATATATGTATGTATGTAGGGTGCGCCGGTAGTCTAGTGAGTATTGTGCTAGTTTATCAGTAGTGGGTTCTAGGTCCGATTCCTAGTAGAAGCTCTAGTCTGTATCACTACAACATGTGAAAGATTTTTCACAACAGGTATCACAATGGAACCATAATAAATTGGACCCAAATGTGTTGGGACCTCTCTTTACTTTCACATCCAGCAACCTGCCTACGTAACCAAACCTTCTATATATGTACAATTTATTTAAAAATTCGAGGTGTTTGGATTCCTTAGAACTGTTTTATTATATTTTTTTTTCATCTCTTGCTTTCAGTATTTTGTAAAGAAGACTTGGGGAATTTAAAATGGAATAGTACACTATTGCACAAAGTGCCAAAATCGTTGAACTTTATATCTCAAATCAACGATCCATTGTTTTGATTCAGAGTGCATATCCTGATTATTTTAATGTGCAGGTTGGAACCTCATAGTCAACAATAAACCGTCTGGTTGAAAATTTTTGATAATAAGGGGCAGTAAGTAATCTTCCTGCTGCCGGCAGACGACGAACGGTGCACACGGATGACAATATTGAATGGGTACGGAAGAGTGTTCGGGAAGATGGAGAAACATCAACCAGGAGACGTTCGACACAACTTGGCCTCTCACGACGGATTTAACCAATGCAGACTGTTCCTTTTAGTGATATTTGAAAGGAAAAGTCTATTAGAATAAGTCTAAAACCATACAGGAATTAAAAAATAAAATACGCGACGAAATCAACAACTTAACACCTGAAGTACACCAAACGGTTATGGAAAATGTTTTGGAAAGAGCACGAATATGCGAAGCAGAAAATGGCCACCACTTGCGAGATATAATTTTTCATAATTAAAATAAAAATATTCTCCAGTAATATGCTGTTTTTAAAATAAGAAAAATTTAATAATAATGTCTTAAATAGCAAGTTATAATGAACTCACGCCCCTACGAGCATTTTGGGTCACCGTTTATTAAGAAGATGTGATGAGTTTACACAAATGAAAAAGTTTTTAGTTTTCATAACTTATTCTTAATTAAATAATAAAAAAATTAAAAATAGAATTTTTCAGCGAAACTGGTGTTTGTTACGCCATAGGGAAGGAAATCACTGCGTGCGGTCGAAGGCCGGATATGCTTTAGTTAGCTAATGATACCAATATTGGCCATATATATACGTTGAGAAATGTAGTGGAAAATCGCATTTTTGTATGAAAACTAGAGACGTTCACAATTCCAAAACTATGCGTTGCCGGAATCTTTTTCATTTTATATTTCCTTATTAATTTTCAATTTTCTATCACCGTAAACTATCTATCGTCGGTAAACTAGATTTGTTTAAAAAAAGAAAAAAAAATATATATCGGAACTGGAATTAAAATATTGTATTAATTACCATATATCAGTAGAAGAATGCTGAACTTCAGAAATATATATTTTGAAGAACTTATGCGGTATATTCGTAAATAAGCGCTGTACCATATTCGCACGATTGGAGATGTCAGTGGTAGGCGTCAATTGCCACCGGTTTTTCCACTAATATTGCATTACAGTTTTTCCAATTAAAAGATGAATGGAATCGCTTGCAAACTAATCTGAGAAATGTTCAGCAGTGACATTCAGCTGTGAAGTTAATAATGTCTAATTCAGGCAACGGAATGTCAATCTTATTGACGTAGTCATATTCGGCTAATATTGGCATAGTTATTCTTTTTGGCGAATATTAAAATTAGGTATTCGTAACATCTCTGACCTGAACAATTACTATTAATTTTTTTGTTTTTTTCGTACTAACTTCTTCGTTTAATTTTTTCTTTTTTGCACTGTGATGTAATGTAAACAGTATTTCTTAGTCCCCGTCCGTTTGACGAATTTTTGCAAAACTTTTGAGTTTGTTGACAAGAAGGGGAAGAGGAGTGGAAGTATGTACGCTGTTTCATGTACATGCAGCTTTTGTTGAATTTCTTATTTACATCTTTTGAGATGAGGTGTATTTGACGTTTCATTTTATTTCTTTTCGTTTGGTATACTGTTAAGATCATCATAATAATAGCTACCCTGTTTTATTGTTAATTTTTTGTGAAATATAATCAAAAATTTAAAAAAAAAATATAAAATTATATAAAAATTATTATATAATTTTTCTTCTTAGCGTCCATTTTGCTTCAAATTATACCTTGTGCTTCAAATGTGTATCCAAAAAAAATATTCACACCTTCTATCACAGGGTAGTTATTTTATATTTACATTCGGTATTGAGAAATGTCAAAAAAAATTAAAGAAAGAAGATAGAAGGGAGGAATAAAAAATACGAAACATGAAGCATAAGTTTCATGTATGGACACTGCAGAAGCTTCAAAAGAGAATTCAAAAAAGTTTTGCAGCAAATGTTTCACAATATGGACGGGGACTTAATAATTATGTTGACCTTCCATATGAAACAATTACGAAAACTAAACATTTTTAAAATAAGTATTGTTATTGCGATTTAAAGTAATATGTATGACAACACTGTTTATACTCGTAAACAATTAAGTATTTTGAGTGACAAAGGTTTTCGTATCAGCAATATCTGTGAAAATTAAACACATGAAAAAAACAAATTTAATATAGTCTGAAGTGTATGTATCTCAACAGTACAAATACTTTGTTTGTCTGTTGATATATGTGTATGTACGTATACATCCGTATCTATTTTAGTAGTAAATTTTTAGCACTTAGTACTCATAAATACTGCAATGACTTTATTAAAATATAGATTAATCGTGTTTATCAACAAACCGGGCTTACAAATTCGTCAAAAACGGCATAACAAAAAGCCGCCTTACCCGTTATTATAGATTTTTCGCTTTTGTACCATGTACTTTACTGAAAAATATTTATTACGTATTTACATACATATTTGCTTTTCGTTAATACTTCGTTTCGTTTAATTTTTATTTAATTTCAAAATTCGCTTTTTCCGTTCTATTTATTTCCCTTTCTAAAACATTTTTCTTAAAGTAATGATCACACGTTTAATGCAAAATCGAGACTAATTGCTTTTGAGCTTTAAATTTTTATTTAGAATAAAAAAAAATTTTTTTAGTTGCCTTTGTTTGAGGCTACAATTACTTGAGTATTATATTGCTGCTTTAACCCAAAAAGAATGCATGCAAACAAAAAACTTTATAATTCATGCATTTGCAATTTTATTTTTGTGTTGAAAGCGATGGACGGACGCTATTGGTTGAATTATGAATGAATTATATGAATTTTATATATGAGATACCAACAGCAAATAGTAATGGACATTTTTGCCAGAATAATTTGGTGATCTTTGTTAAAGCAAACACAATATTTTAAAAGTTTTGAAATTACAAATATTAAAAATATTCTGTGTTATGTGTTATGATGTTAGAAAAGTTTCGAAAATTAGAGCTACATAATCTCTCCCAATTCCTTGCCTTGCTTTGGATCAACGTACCGCCCAACCAAGATAGAACACACACTATCAACATCTTTTATATAATAGTAGGCAACACTTTACTGAATACTATAGACCTAAAATTACACAACTCGTCGTTTGTTGATTTTTGAACAAAATATTATGTGTAATACTTTTAAACAAATTCTGCACCATTTTCCCCTTTACATTTATATATACATAGATATATTTAATTTGAGACATGTTTTCTTAAACAAAAATGCATATTATGTACATACAGTTAACGCAAACAATAGAAATTTTGGGCTGTTGCGAAAACTGAGGTGTTGCGAAAACCGAGTCAAAAATCTCTACGACTGTTTTACAATTAAAAATATTATTTTTCTTTTATCTTGGACCAGCACTCAGGATAACCGCTACACGAGCAACGCATTGTGCAAATGGCAGGAGGTGAAGCTTCACTATCCTCTCCTTTTGCACGTTCTTTGTTTTATAGCACTGTGGTAGCGCCTCTGATGTCAAGGAGACGTATTAAATTTTCTAATGTGGCTGTGGATTGATTACAGCTGAAGCCGTTACTGTTCAGTGACCAGTGACTATTCCTTCGCCACTGAAACCTTGCGACATCAGCAAACACAACGCCACACAAATGCACATCAGAAGAAATGCGAGATACCGGATTCAGCTGATAGCAATCCACAATCACATCAGAACGCCTTCCTTCGTCGGTATTGTGTAGCATCGGCGAAGTAAAATAATAATAAATATGACTACTAACCGAAGCCTCAACACTGCTATAAACAAAGAACGTGCAAAAGCAGAGCTGTAAAAATAATTAATTAAGCTTCACCTCCTGTCGTTTCTCTATCTATCCCTTTTCTATTGTTCCAGCATAATGCATCGCATGTGTAGGGGTTATCTCCTGAGAGCTGGTCCCAGATGAAAAAAAAAATTTAAAAAAAACACAACGTGACCATAATTGGTAGGCATTTTAATTGCATCAGTGTTACTTTCTTAAGTTCTAACTTCTCAAAAAAGTTCCTGAGAACCATAGATATAGACATAATCTCCTTTTATCCATATTCTGAAATTAGCTCTAAAATTGGTTGATAAGAGAGATTTCCTTTCTTTTAAAATCTTTTAGGGTTAAAGTAAGTGCAAACATTAAATTCTACAGTTTGGTTTTTGTTTACTTAAAGTTATTGCACACAATTTTAATAATATTTCTAAGAACAATATTTTGTTCTTACTACCCACCCCTTCTTTTCACTACCCACCCCTGTCAAAAATCAATTCCCAAACTTGTTGAAAATATGACCTTAAAAACGAACAAATATCGGGTGACTGAAGTGTAAGCAAATAAAAAAGTAGCTGTCTTAAATAATAAACGTTACTGTTTCAACAAACCAAACAGCCCCTTCGTCCAAACAAAAAAAAAAAATAAAACACACATTACGGCATTTTGTAGCCGTAATTTTATTTTATTAATTAATTGAAAGCAATTCTGCAAATATGCAAATATGCAAATATTCAAACATTCTTTGTACAAATAATTGTCATATAATAATTCAAACGCCACTCGTTTTCATTGTAATCTGTGAGATGGAAAAATCTTGAACTTTGTTTATAACAGAGTGAGCCAGCTTCCAAAGAACTTATAAATTCATATATTTAGGCATATGCACTCTCTACCACCTGAATAGAACACCTTCTCTCAAATATACTACATACATTTATACAAAAAAAATATGTATGTGTTTGTAAGCAATTTTGTAATGTTCACCTCTTATCTCTTAAGACATTAGACGACATGTTTCTTACACATGACCCCATTTATAGCGGCAAGAACCTAAAAGAAAAAAATTAACAACATTTTTAAGGCGATTACTCTCGTAAATAGGTACAAAGATTGTGCACAAGAACCACTTTTGCTTATTTAAAATAAATACTGAAAATATGCCCAATAACATATGTTGACTAATGTCAGATGTATCGAAACATGTACGGTTACAAGCCAATATTATAAATATTCTGTAAAGTAACAAATTTGACAGATATGCAGAATGACTCTTGACAAGTCATCATACTATAGAGCCGACAGTTGGAATTGCTTCTTTAGCAAAACTGTATTTATTTTTTTCGAGCTTTAACTTTCTGACATTAGGCTAGTAGAAACAGAGATATGGTGGATAAACATTAGAACGGGATACGTGAAATCAATGGCTCTTAGTGCAAAACGTTGGTCTTCTCGAGACAAAAACATTGATATATCATTCTTTAAGATCAGACTGCAAATGCCAAAGAGACAAGTAGAATTTTGAAAAGCGACCCCTACCTTCGACAAAAAAAATTATTTTTAAAGTTCTCTTACGAAAATAATTTATATTAGAGGGTCACGGCCCACTTTTTATACTTGTAAGTTGGTACGCTATAATGTACATACATACATATTTTAATTGTTACTAACGCTTCAATTTTGCATTATTTATAGTTAATGTTTTACAGCTTGTTATTAAAATAGTCTTCATGTTTTGCGATGTTGACGTAATGCGGTATTGACGTTATCCCGATTATTATTTAAGTGAGTTTTCTTATTGTATAAGGTGTTTTTTTATCTTTATCGATTCAAAACTATCAACAACACAGAGAAATTTGCGTACTGAAAAAATATTGCTGATGTGGAGCGAAGTATTGGAGAACACGCCAAAAGTCATACTGACTGAATTTTTATTTCCAGAAATTAATCAGCTAAACAGCAACGAGATTTGGTTCTAACAAGATGGCGCAACTTGGCATAGAGCGCACTTAGCAATTGATCTATTGCAAATTAAATTAGGGACAACTTTATTTCCAGAAGTGGTCTTATTCACTGACGTTCATTCGTGAAATTTAACGCCTCTGGATTACTTTTTATGGGTCTATATTAAGTTATTGGTTTATACTGACAAACCAGCAACCATTGGACGACAACATTGAAGCCACCATTGACGCCAGACGACCAGATTTATTGGAAAAATTACTAAAACAATAGACTGATCGAATGGACCATGTAGCGGCGACGGGCATCATATTTAAAAATAATAAATAAATATAATAATAATAATATATTAATAATACTATAATAATAATAAAAAATAAATAAATAAAAATAAAATAAATGCTAGGAAATTATCTACCAGATTATAATAAAACATTTATTTCCATTAATATTATAATTTTAAGTTCTCATGCAGCTAAAAAAACACCTGATTATACATCGCTGTAGAAAACTTGTCTTTAATAGATTTTTTCTTTGTTTATGTATTTCTACAATATCTAGAAGAATAAAGAGGTTTACAATGGCAGTTTACACCGATCAGTGAATTCTGCCGTTCTTATATATTATATATACATATACTATGTATATATTATCTACAATAGCGAAACTCACTCTTCATTGCAAACTCCCAATGCGAACGTTACAGATATACAAAATATACTCCATAATACCACAATAACAAAATATAGGAAATTATACAGACTTGCAATACAAAAACCCATTGCAAGATGAATAGAGTAAATATTTTCAGCTCAAAACAGCTGCGTTTTTTTTTATGAGTTGCCATATTTTTTTTTAGAAAATTTTAATCTTTTCTCAACAATGCAATGTACTTTAAAAGTACGGTCACGAACTACCCCAATATGCACAGCAAATTTGCAAATTTGACCAACGTGATTAATTTTACTAAAAGTCATATTTTCGAATATATTTGTAATATTACCAAAATATTTAATAAAAAAGTCTGATTTATAAACATTTAAAGATAACCTTTTTGTAAAATAAACAATTCCAAGAAAATCACTTAAAATTACAAAGAAATTCTAAATGAAATATGTGTATAAAAGAAAAAGCACTACTTAGTGATGCAATCAAAACACATTTTCAATAAAGTTGAAAAGTTTCAGCACAATGCATCGCTTGTGTAGGGGTCATCCACTGAGTGCCGGTCCAAAAAAATTTAGTATCCGGATGATATTCATCATACTCGTTTTATTGCAACATCCAATATGAAAACATGGCAATATTGCCAATATCAAAGTGGAAAACACACAAAAGTTATAAAACTTTTGATTTGCATTAATATACACAATTTTTATTAAAGTTTTGTTATTGTTAAAGTGTTCAATACATACTTCCCCTCCTTTGCTTTCTAGCATAAAAAAAAACGGTAAAATTAAAATAATGACACTCGTTCGCATGTGAAAAACTTGAACTTTCATAAAGACCTAAATGATCCATTCGTCAAAATTGAGGAGTTAGGCCGTTGACTCCACAAAATTCAGGGGTCAATGACCGCTCAGAGCAAAAAATTTTTCTGATGTGTCTATGATAACAGGTCTCTTTTCGATGGGAATTTGAGGAAATAAGCAGAATAATAAATGAAATAGTTATCCTTTAGCTTGATTCTATTCGTTATAGCTATTCTTTTGGCCAGATGAGGGCTTTTATTATTATAAAATTCCATGTCCCTTGAAAAACATTCAATAAATTTAAAAAAGTCCACATAATTTGTGCCCTCGGTAATTTTAAATTATTTCAATGACATTTTGATTGCTGACGCGCTTTAATTTCAATTATTTTAACTCTTGTTAATTTGAAATCTCGATTATTTAAAATTAACCAGACTGTACGAAGGATACAGTAGATGTTCTAATCAAAGGCCGTGGAGTGTATGTATGTTAGGGTGTCTGTTATTTTTTGACGTAATTTTTTTTGCGCATAGACACTAAAAAGTTTGGAAATTACCTAAAAAGCCACCAAAAAAATTTTACTTTGATTTAAGAATGGTAACCCGTGCCGAATTGCGATTTAGTTCAATGTTATTAATATGTGCCAGTAAGACGCATAATCAGCTGTGGCTCAACGATTAAATGATATAATGTTAACAACAACAAACTAAATTTTGCATACCTTGCGTAGTTTCTATATTAATTAAGTCAAAGAATATTAATTTTTATATTAAGGTTAACAAAAAAACAATATATCGTAAGTTATCAATATACATACATATATTTCAAGGGTACATCCTCTAGTTATTAAGGCAATAAAATTAACAGCTATTATTTTTAAACTAAACTGCAACTCAAACTAATAAGAGCAGCAGCTATATTTCATATACATAGGAATTTTAATTGTATATGGCGTTTTTAAAGTACTGTCTTCCCCGACAGGGCAAATATCGAATTTAGTCCCCAACTGATGAATTATCGACAATTGCATCGCCTTCTATATCAAATGTTGAACACACGAAAGTTTCAGACGAGCACGAAATATTTAATTCTAATACGGAAGATCCACAATATTTCCGCGAGGACGAAATCCTGCCTGAGGTAAGCGCAAGTTTGCAACGTGACAGTTCAAAAAGAGCAAGAAAAATCTGATAACACCTGAGGTAGTTGCAGTTTCAAATAGGTGCCAGCTAAATATAATATATTCAGGCTATCCTAGAGGCACTGGATCTGAGATGCCATGAATTTTCGGTAAATAAATCTTCAATTCAACGAATTCGTACACAAATGTAAAAATTCAGGGCAGAAACTATTGAAATTAACTTTAGAAACAACATACATACCTAATGTTGTAACCGTCCATTGGGATGGCATACTTTTACCTGGCTTAGATGTGAGAAGCCGAAAAGAGGAGCGGATGCCAATTATAATTTCTTATAGCGACGAGAAACATCGTATTGCAGTAACAAAATTGGAGAGTTCATCTGGCAAACGCCAAGAAAAAGCTATAAGAACAGTCCTATATAACTGGAATCCCATTCACAAGGTGCGAATAATGGGTAGTGATACAACATCAACGAACCCTGGTCGTTTTAATGGAGCTTGTGCTCTTTTGAAGCAAAGTTTAGTAAGAGGCTTGGTACTTTTCGCTTGTCGTCATCATGTTTATGGGCTGGTACTTAAAAATGTATTTGAAGCCAAGATTAAGCAAAATGTTGTATCTCCAGAAATGCCAATTTTTAAAAAAATCAGAGACAATTGGAAAAATATCGATTCAAATGAGATTGAACCATGAATCGATTTTGTTAGAAAGTACATTCCTAATGAACAAATTTTATCCATCTTAATGTTTTATAAAGCAGCACTAGAAAAACCTTTTATAATGGGCGATATTATTATGAATTACCCGAACTGTGCGTTGTGTTTTAAGATGGCGATCCAAAGACGAAAATAACAATCAAGGCCGCCGGAGCCTTCCACCAAGCACGATGGATGGCCAGAGCGAGTTATTAATTAAAAATATGTTTGCTCTATTCCCAGGTCAACATAGCTGAAAATGATAAAAGTGCTCTGCAAGACATTTGCTTATTTGTTGCGATAATTTACGTTAAGCTATGTGTCGAATGTACAGAAGCTGTAAAAGCACCTAATCAGGATTTGAGCATATTGAAATAGGCGAACCAGTTTCGAATGCTGCTGTAAGTAAGTTTTGTAAGTATTTATAGTATTTATAGTATTTAAGTGAAGAGGCAGTCATTTTATCACTTTTTGAAGACGAAGTTGATGGTGAAACAAAAACAAATATGCTTATCAATTTAAACAGGGGAATAATATGGATTTCAACTAACGATATATTCCAACGAACGATGAAATGTCAGAAACGTTGTTTGGTGAGTCACAATTATTTTTATAAAAGTGTATTAAATTGTAACTTTTGAAAAATTAAAAATGGATATTTCCTAAAAAATGTTTAATATAACCTTTTTTTTGATTCAGATAAAACACTGGATAATTTGATAAATAGTAGCAAAGTATTTCTTACTCGATTATATATTGATGATAGTTTTCTTCGCACAAATGTAACATCTTGGATAATAACGCTGTATTTCTAGAAGCTAGGAGAAAAATAAGTATTCTGCGAGTGGTAAATGATGCTGCAATTACTGCAGATGGAGAGCAAAAACAGTTTTTATTGCGCTGTATTGATGAACACAGAAAAAATAAATTAAAAAGAAGTTATCCCATCTAATTTTGAAAATTAAAATATTTTTAATAAAACAAGTTATTTTGTGGATTTTTGATTGCTTCCATTTATTGCATTTTGCAAAATTTGTTGGCTTGCTCGGCTCGGTTGCAATCGTGATAGAACAACAAAATTTCATATTTAGATATACATTTTAATTTACATATATAATATAAAAAAATTAGAAGATATTCGTTTCGAAATTTCAAAAAAAAATTTTCGTTATAAGGGACACCCTAATGTATATACATATTTGTATGTATGCTCACGCTTATGTATACATACACCTATATCTACATACATAATAATAATATTCTTTGGACTTAATTTGTTAAAAATCAAATTGCTCTCCAGGAACTAAATTTAATTCAATAACTAACGATTAATTCGAACTCTTTAATTTGAGACTTAATAGCATGCCATTTACATATAATTTACGGCTACTCAGCTGTCAAGTTTAATTTTTAGTTCTCTTTTCCAATTTCTTATTTAAAATTAAAATACAGACTTAAAACGATTTAATTATTTCAAAGAAATAACCGAATTCGAAAAGTGCAATAAATTTTAACAGTAAAATTACCAAAAATTAACGCGTATACGAGTAACAAGATCATTTAACCTTCCAAAACTGCTGATGTGTTCATCCGTTAACGCACATCTGTCCCACATAAATGTCATACATTTAATAATTAATGTTAAGTTGGTGGTTTGAAATGACATTTATATTTGTGGTTTCTTTTATAGGCGTATTCGATTTCAAACTTGGGTGTGTGCTATAATCCAATATTATACGCCAATTATTAATTGATCTAAGTGCAAATATTTAATAGATAATTAAGTGGTTAAGCGTTTGAAAAAGTCTGAGAATATATCCAATGGTTTAATTCAGTATATGGAAATAAAACGTCTAGAAATAGTTGAAAGTGGCTGTGAATTGACATTACACTTTTAAGAATTTTAAAATATAGGAAATGTATATCCAAAATATGTACACAAGTCATTACAACAAAAATCAGTGATGGTATTTTAGTGCTTTCAGCCTTATAAAAAACGCGATATTTTGTTAAATGAATTGTGATTTCATTTTAATTAAAATGTTAATTAATTCGGTGATTTGATTACAAAGCATATGCTTATTTTGAAGCTAAAATTTCAAATTACATTTTGAGTTCTTACACTTTTTTTAAACTTTCACTTTTTTATAAATTGTTTAATGTTTTTTGGCATAGCTAAAAATTTTTAAAGTTTATTTTTAGTGGATCGAATAAAAACATAAAAGCCAGTGTGTAACAATGATTGTCACTTATTTAAATACTTAATTTGCGAATTCATAAGACCCAAAGTTCTTTCTGTGTACTTTAGACAATGCAAGGCATAGACACAGGCGACGAAGTACAGTATCCTTCTCTTCCAGATCATTACAGCTCCTACAGTAGTCGCTGTAAGCCAGAAGACTGCTCAAAGCATGTGCCCCATGAGTAAGTTTAGAGTCATACGTTCATCATACTGGGCCCATAACTGCTATCTATTCGTCAAGTGCCTCACCCTCGCACCTGCAATGAGCTAGCCCTTGTAATTTATTTAGAATCAATGATTTGCAATAACTCATAGGAATGCCAGTTCAGCAATACGTTAGAGTCACTTCTGACCTATGTCAGGGTTACTCTAGAATGTCTCGCTATCTCATCGAGAAATATCTAGCGTTCATTTACCATCACCGATATCAAGTATATCACATTTGAGATTTCCAAAGAAAAACATCCATAAGTGTTAAATCAGGACTGCGGCCAATTTATATCACCTCTTCTGAAGATTCATTTCGGAGGGGAATTTAATAACGGATGTTGCGTTCTGGTGTATGGCTTTCGGTATAAGCGCCATACAGTGGATTATATCTGTTAATCCAGAACAGAATAGATCGATGTGCGGTCTTTTCTTGAAAAGGAAAAAACAAGAAAAAAATAATGTGGGTACCATACCATGGAACTAAATATTGATATATTTTTTTGGTGATAATTTTGAATATTGGTTCATATATCTTTTAATGCATACATAAGTATATCAATTGTAATGGTATTTTTTCCTTTTCTAAATGAATTTCCATTACTAGGGGAAGATAAATTGTTATATAAACACAAATTCTAAGTAGGATGCTAGTTTAGTCATCACTGCTGTACGTTTCTAGGTTCCATTCAAGGCGTCTTTAACAAGGTAGTGTTAAATGGAGTTGTTGTACTAATCCATACATAGTTTGTTCGAGATATGTCAAAAACAACTAATGCAAATATTACAAAACAAAGTGTTTTTGACGTTTGTTGTACAAACGTAGGTACAGAAAAAAATTGCCGCCTGTTTTAACAACCCCATTTTGTTCGATACGCCTCGGTTCCATTATTAATATTTCAATGACGTATGTACATGTATTATGTATGCATACATGTACATACATATGTATACTAAACACAGTCAAAACAAATAGCATAAATATGTGTAACTGCATTGAAATGTTCTTACTTTTGCCAGTTTTCCAGTTTGCAATGAAAACGAGAATGCGACGTTAAATTTGCTCCAGTTTTGTTAAAAATTAATTGAATAGCAAAAACCAAGACAAAAATTTATGGATGTAGTTACCTTTTTGTTTATTTATGTATGAATGTAGCAGATTTAAGTTTAAATTTATTATTTTTGTCAAATCTTTTCTATGCAAATAAAATAGGAGGTAAATGCTTAAAAATATTGAAATAATTTTTTATTACTTACTAGATTAACTCGGTGCACTGCGCTATTTCCACACCAACTTTTCTAATATCGTTCACTTTTTCATAAAAATTTCTAAAAGTGCTTTTTTTCTATAAGTACATTTTTCAAAAGGCCGTTTTATTGTAAAGTACCCATTCCACTTTATTTTTAGGTTTAGTTTAGTGGTCCTCAATAATGGGCTTGCAGAGATTTCATTTCTGAAAAATCGCCTTAATTTGATACCCATATCATTGGGTTGTAAAAAAATAGTAAATAATGTACGTATGTAAGCACTATTTAAATGGCATAAAAGCTACAATTATACTCTTCGAAAAAGTAAGAAAACGCGTTTGAGATTTTCTCTAGAAGAAAAAACGGAATAAAGCTTTGTTCTATTTTCAATACTTAAGAACATATGTATATGGGGAGCAAAAAACGATACCGAAAAAGTGTCAAAATTTCACTATCTTGACAAAAGTTTCAACATTTTCAAAGATAACACTGGTCACCAAGAATTTATTTACCCTTTTCTTCAAGAAAATTGAAAAAAAAAAAATCTTTTAAAAAGTTTATTAAAAGTGTAAAATAAACAAAATCTGAAATATTGTTATTAATTTCGGTACTCGCATATGTTACAAATAAAATGAGCCATATTTGCTTCAAATACATTTATAAATTTTGATTTCAATACCAATTAACTGGTTGCACCTAATTTACAGAAAAATTTTGTGCTTTAATTTTTTTGTTGTGGAAATTTTTTTTAATTATGTACGTGGTGCAACCTCCGTTTTTTCTATATAACGGTAAATGTCAAGAACCAGAGTCAATCCAAAAAAAAGTAATTTAAAGGCATTGAATCGGATTGTTATATGTATTCAAATTGACTATGAAACCTTAGACCATACAAAAAAAATTAATATTGTTGACCTGTGTAACACGTTCAAGCAAATCAAGGATACCATAATTTATATTTGGGGTAGTGAAATAAAAAAAATTAAAAGGCATATATAACTGAACAGATACTGAAGGGATACGAAAAAGAATACAACCGAATTCTGAACTCAAGTTCACAATTTTAAAAATTCTATTAATGAAACCCTTTTTAAATAATTGTCAATTCTGCAAACGCAGAACTAGAGCGGTATTTTTTTAATTAAAAGCAAACTCCGAACTAGAATTAAAACAGAGCTGTTGTGTTCAGTTGTACGTATAATAGATTATGTAAAAGTAGACAACGTGTGCTGCTACTCTATAAACATATCGGACGATATTATTAGAAAAATTGGTTCACCTTAATGGTACGAAATAAGTTGGCATATAAAATATAAATTTAAAATATATTTAACCTTGTAGAAAGGTTTATCTCCTGAGCGCTGGTCCCAGATAAAAAAAAAGTGCTACGGAAAATCCAAGAGTAGTTCAACAGCGAGTATTACACCCACTTAAGTGTACCGTTTGGTGCGGTGTTTTGTCGGTGTCGCCGTTTTCATCACTGGTGTTAGATCTCGGACAATGTTACAAAAAATTTTACAAGGGCAGCCGTGGAAACCATCCGCAAGTATGGTTCCAACAGGAGGAACCACAGTGCACACTGCAAGTGACACAATGACTCTTTACACTCAAACCCCTTCGGTAATTTTGGGCCAGCATGTACTAACTTTTATTTTTCTACGCGACAATGAATAAATGCAGTGTTGCCAAAATAATAAGAAATATGAAATACGTGAAAAGAAACCACAATTGTAAAACAAACAAAAGGTTTTAAACAAATGAAACAATTTGTTTTTGCATTTTTAAATGATATAAATCTATTTTCAATAAGTTATTGCTTTCTTATATATGTATATAAAATGTGTTAATATAGCAATACTTTAATATTTATTTCTAGAACAAATATCTATCAGTTTTCCGCTCATTTAAGGTGCAGCTGCCGGCAACAATTGTTGCTAGTGGCATTTTTAGTAGTGTAGTCGGTAGCCAGCTGTCGTGAATGTGTTTATAAGTGTTTTATATTCAATAACTTATTCCGTTTTATAAAACAAGTATATAAAATTGTTGTTGTGACAGCAAGCACGAGTTGCACATGTAAAACAAACAAATTAATTAATGTTTAAAATCTCCAATAATAAATAGATAACAGATTCTCCACTTATTTGGAGAACATCTAAGGCATTAAGAGGTATCTGATTTGGTATGTACATTAAATACGAAACGAGTTAAGCTGCTAATAGTGTGTAGAAATGCCGACACTCTAGAAGCAAAACGACATGAATGTTGGTTGTAACAGCTAAAATATGTGTTATGTCTATCAGTTTAAATCAAGTTCACATATCTAACGCTGTTGTATGTGCATATATAGTACATACATATGTACAGTCATAGATATTGTATTAAATAATCAAATAAATAAATCTTTATTGTTTCTTTTGTTTAAATCGTTGGAAAGAAGATGGAAATATGATGTCATTATCATTAATAATTTATTTATTTTTTCATTGCTGCTTAGATAGCATTTTCAAACGCTTAATAACAGCAAACAAATTTTAATTCAAACTTTATATTTATGAAATGTTTGTTATTTAGTAATGAAAGAAATAAGTGATTTGTATTTAAGCAACTCTAAAAGCTCAAGTTCCACAGTTCCTATATTTTATTTTAAAAATTAAATCTGAAATTTAAACTAAAATATGTTCGTCTACGTCTTGTGAACGTAATAACTTCAGAGAAATTCTTTACGATTGAGTGTTTATTAAGGAAATTCCTCTTTAGCGGTTTGCTAATGAACATTATTATGATCAGTTTGTTAATTATGATTGCTTTTTATTATACAAGGTGGCGCAGAATGAGCTATATGGTTTGAATTCTTTATACATTTTTTATTATTATTTTTTCTTTGTTTTTTTTTCTGTATTTTGTGAAGAAGAATTGGGGAATTAATTATGAATCATTACAAGATCGAACACAGCACATTCTGCAGGTGCCTCAATGGCTTTGTTAAGGGACATATTCGGCGAAAGCATTATTTCGCGTACAAGCGATTTTAACTGGCCTCCACGCTTACCAGATTTAACAGCTCCTGACAGTTTTCGTTGGGGATATTTGAAAGAAAGAGTATACGTAAAAAAACCAAGAACCATACTCCAACTAAAAACCAACATTCGAAATGAAATTATGGCCATTACACCCGAAATTTTGCGAAAAGTTATGGAAAATATGCTAAAAAGAGCACGTACATATGTAAGTATGTGCGAAGCAGAAAATGGACATCACTTACAGGATATCATTTTTCAAAGGTAATTGCAAAAAATTCCCCAATAATATACTGTATTTAAAAAAAAAATTATAATAATCGTATAAATAAAAAAGTTATGAACCATTTAAACCATATAGCTCATTCTGCGCCACCCTGTACTATGTATTTTTTTATTTTACAATGAACATTTAAACCAAATTCCGATTGCATGCTTTTGCAAAATCACCAAAAATACTTTTTATTATTTGATTGTTTCGAAAATAAATGTTGCTAAAAGAAATTTATAAAATATTGTTGAAAAAACTACTTGAAGCTATTTTAAAGTAATGATTATACATAATATGTTACGACTTCGATCTTTAGTTGAAGCTTCAAGGTTCAAATGAAATTTATTGGGAAAGCAGTTGAATTGAAAATGATAATGCTGAAATACCATTTCCAGCAACTGGCAACCGGCCTCTACCATTATCGACCGCAATCGTATCAATACGGTAAAATCTTAATTAACAGAAGTTGCTCTTATAAACAAATAAAAATACTCATAAATAAGTACGAGAACCAAACAAAAATTTATAAAATTGATCAAACTTAATTTTTTAACGACATATTATACTACACATTTTATTTTGTAAATAAAAAAATACATATACATATTTGCATCTCTGATTATGAATACAAAATATATTACCAAATTAAATTAGTGTTGACATATGTAGATGGTCCGATTCATTCAATTCTCTTCAATTACAAATCAATTTTTTTATTATTTTGGAAAGATTGAAATTAGGTTTGAAAGCGTCTATAAATTTTCTTATATTTCATACCCTGCTTTTAAGTAAAAAAGGAAATTAAAATTGTACAGTAAGAAAAAATTTTTAGCCACTGCGGCAAAAATATGATAGTCGGCTCAATCTTGACTTCAATGTTTGTTGTTTACAAATTGGTGCAAGTGTAAATCCACCGGCTGCAGTGGTGTGGTAGGACCATCGCTTGTATTTTCAAACCATTTTTAGTCCTTAAACAAAAATATCAATCAGACTCATGACTCGATGTTTCTCTCCACAGCATGGGTTGTAGCATTTTCTTGACTGTTCCGTAAGTAGAGAAAAAGTACTTACTGAGAGTTCGATAAAGATTTCCTAAAAAAAATCAGCAATTGCGACATATTGAACAGCAATGGTTTGGTAAGATATTGACAAATAGTGGCGTTTTTTCTTGATCATAAATTTATTTCAGGGGATGACCCCTACACACGCGATGCATTGTGCTAGAACTAGAGGAAAGGGATAGTGAGAGATGACAGGTAATGAAGCATATAACTCCGCTTTTGCACTTTTATTATTTATAGCAGTGTTGCAGCACCTCTGATATCAAGGAAACGTATTAAATTTTGCAGCTTTGTTTTAGCAGCCATTTTTAGTACGGTAGAATCTTCAAAAAGTTAACCAAAATGTCCCAAGGGGTATTAACTTTTTCAAACTTTTAACTTTTCTGAGCGCGTTTTTTAGTCGAAAAAAGGAATAAATAAAGTATGTAATATGTAAACAATTACAAAAAAGAAACTTAGGTTTAGTTTGTATTGGGTGTTCAATTTCACAGTCACGCTCAGTTTTGTGGTCCGCATAAAAATATTAGTTTATAGTGGTTTAAAGAAGCAGTCACGGCTTGTTTCTTTCTTTTCTTTTGTATAATAGCTCTTGATCATTTTTATGCGCATATTGATTTTTTTTACGAACCTCTTAAGCTTGTTATAAAGAAACACCCAAGGTCTAAGCGGGAATCGAACTCGCACCTCCATATTGATAATACTAATGCTCATGCAGTAGACTACGGAAGCATCTTTGTTGCTCTCAAACCATTTTATAATGCTATTAATACTTTCAACTGCTTTCGAGAAATTTAATTTAGATCGTTAAACATCTTCCTCAATAATTAACACGTCGTTTTCATTATCGGTAACTGCGGAATCATCGCTATTTTCTGAAAATAGGTCATTGTTCCAATATATTATTTCACCAATGCTGATGTCAACATTATCCGCAACCTTTGATATCAACAATTGAACTTCTCGAAGTGTATCGTTGTATGCACTATTTGATAGAATCATTTCAGAGAGAGAAATTTCGTCTTCGCTGTCATGCTGGTCGTCATCCCACTTGTTTTATCTTGTTCCATGCTTTTGTTAGAACTTCTTGAGGTAGTTCATCCCACACTGATTTTAGTAGCAAAACAGCATCACGGATTGTATGTGCCTTCAAAATATTTTCGACCGGAACGGTTTCTTTCGCGACAATATTGCACAACAATTTAGATCGATATCCTAACTTGACCAGTCTTATTGGATTTTGATCCATGGGTTGCAAAACCGCAGTTACGTTAGGTGGTGAAAGCATTGCCGCAATTTTCCCATCATTAGATTGTAACATAACAATCATAAAAAAATGTACACGCTCTAAAAAGTTTACCGAAAAGTTAGCTTTTTAGAGCTGTACGTTGATTATGAAAAACTGTTAACTTGTCCGCGTGTTTAACTTTTACGCGAGTTAACTCTTCTAAGATTCTACTGTAATTACTTTACTTTGCTGGTGCTACACAATATATTAATATGTAATTTTATTATGTATTCTTATTGCGTCGTTGAAAGGAAATGTTAGAAAATTGCTTAATTTTTACTGACTACAACACCAATGGTTTAAGTTCTCTCCGCGCCTGGTACGAAAATAAGTTCCCCTTACTTTAAGCTACCTCAAATAGACAAAAAAGTACGCGTTCTACAGCTACTTTAGTTGATAAACAACAGCAAAATTGTTTTACTATGACAACGTTGGGGTAAGTTTTTGTAGTTGTGCTTCAACCATTTTCACATTTTTTTATTTGTTTCTACATTTATATTCCTTTACTTCATCAACAATTATGAGTGGAGGTGGCAATGAGTTAATTTTCCAAAGTCACATTGAAACTATATACATATATACATAGCTATATATGTAGTATGTACATCCATACAAAAAAATAACAAACAAGCTGGAAATGTGTCACCCACCCGTCTCAGAGCAACTATGAAGTGCTCATCTAATATACGCAAATGTTTCTATTTATACGAATACACGTTTGTTTTCTTTTGAAGGATATTAAACAGTTATTATTTTATTATATAGGGAGTGCCTTAACATTGGAATTGAGCAAGCTGTTTTACAAACACCATTAAGCTCTCTAAAGTTTTGTTAAAGAAAATCGACTAAAAAATGCAAACAACGTCATTTTATAGTTTTAAAACAAAGTAAACGCATTTTGTTAGATTTTTTGTTTAATGAAGATAATTCAAAAAATCATCATGTTCATTGATTGTGTGATAATTTTCCAGAATTGCTTGCAAATATTCTTTCTATTCATGTGATCGTAATCTTATCAAAAATCGTTGACGTACTCGAAATTTCGGTAAATAAGACTGTTTTGGCAGAGTTTTCTTCTTTTTGTCCGAATTTTTCTTTGGAATATTTTGTCCAAGTAGACAACCAATCAACTGTTTGAAGAGTGAAAACTAAATGTTTCTTTGATTATCATGCACAACAGTCCAACAACCACAAACGTTTTTGTTCGCGATATGTCATTATTTATGTCGTTATTTTTCTTAATGACCTCCTATGTCATTCCTCAAACCCTATCCACTCTTTCGCAGATGACAGCAGTATCTACCATTCATATTCATTTGATCGTAGGCCGACATCAACTATGATCGCGGCGACGCGGCAGAATATGAATGATTCGCTAACAGGTGACCTCACGAGAATATTGGAATGGGGTCACGCGAACAGGGTCGATTTCAATTCCCAAAAGACCCAATGCTGCATGCTAACACACCGCCGTATGCACGATCACGCTGCCTCATCTGTAAAAATGGGTGGCATAAACATTGAGGAATCAGAAGCTCTTGATGTTCTTGGCATGAAAATTCAGTGTGATGTCCGATGGACTGAGCACATTTTTCAGGTCTCAAAGGAAGCATTCAAGTGCCTAGGCTTTTTAAGGCGGTGTAAGACATACTTCACCCCATCTGATCTCCTCACTATTTATACCGCCTACATACGACCGAAAATGGAATACAACTCTCATGTGTGGGCCGGTGCTTCAAAGACTATTTTGAAGTTACTCGACCGTGTACAAGAAAGGGCGAAGAAACTCATAGGAGACAGTAGGGTAGCCAACTCTATTGACTCTCTTGAGCATCGTCGCAACGTGGGGTGCGTTTCGTTGTTCTATCGTTACTATAATGGGATGTGTTCTAATGAAATCAGGGAACTTGTTCCCGAAACCCGGTTATTCGCGCGCACGACGTGATCATCATTAAGAGCGCATCCATTTGTGGTCGATTTGACGGCGACTCGCACTACGCATTACAGGGAAAATTCGTTTTTTGGCCGAACGGCACGTATGTGGAATAGACTACCCGCAGAGGTGTTTCCTGTCACTTTTAGCATGGGAAGATTTAAATCAAATGTCAATAAACACTACTCCTTTTATCCTCCTTCCCATAACCTAATTTCCTAGTTCCAGCACAATGCCACCAACGGCCACAAGTCATGAATAACGCCACTATTTGCAAATAAGTATTGCAACGTTGCTACTTGTTTGAAAATTGCAAATTTTTGATGTGTAGTATTTACGTATAAACAGTATTTACAGTATTTCAGTATTTGCAAATAGTGTTATTGTCAAATAACTCGTACGTATAAACGTAGTAAAAGATAAGTTTTTGCGGCAGGCAATTACATATCGAGCCTTTGGTGCAATACCGTAGTAATTCAAAATTTGAATTTTTTGAGCTGGGTATGCAGAAATGATCTTTGGGGAAATATATATGTATCTAAAGGAAAAAAGATTATGGTTCTATATCTAACTGTTCAGATTCCACAGCAACAAATGTGTTTATTGCCTCCAACTATTTCCAACAATATTTATTTGCAATAATGAAATATTTCCTTTATGACATGAAATTTACAAACAGAAAAGATTACAAAACATGCCTCTTTATTTAAAAACTTGTAAAAAAATAACTTTAGTAAACGAAAATACTATCAAAAAGATGGCTCAAAACTTCAAATGCATTTTTCTCAGTTCACGATTTTTTGAATTAATACGGTATTGCACCAAAGGCTCGATATGTATATAAAATTAGTAAATATCCAAACAAAAATTATATAGAACTAGCTTTTACCCACGGCTTCTTTCCCGTTATTATCTCCATCGGTTATACGGAAAGTCATATCTTAACCCTACGTCGTCTCTTGGTCCTATTTAAAAAATATATATGTAGCATATGTGTCCTTCTAGACGCAAAAATATAAATACACATTAATTAAAGAGGGTGGCGATGGCACGATGGATGGTAGTCTGCACGTTGACTACGAATCCAAAAACAGACCTGGGTTCAACCCCAGCTTCAGACAAAAATTTTAAAATAAAAATAAACATCTCGCATTTTTCTGATGTGCATTAGTGTGTCAGTTGTTGTCGGAAGGTTTCAGTGGCGAAGGCATAGTCACTGGTCACTGAACAATACCGGCTTCTGTTGATAGCAATCCACAATCGCATCAGAACGCCCTCCTTCGTCGGTATTGTGTAGCACCGGCGAAGTAAAACAATAATAAAAATTGCTACTGAACCGAAGCTTCAGCACTGCTAAAAGTATAAACAAAGAACGTGCGAAAGCAGAGCTGCAAAAATAAGTAAGCTTCACCTCCTGTCGTTTCTCCTACTATCCCTTTCCTAAAGTTCCAGCACAATGCTTCGCATGTGTAGGAGTCATCTCCGGAGTGCTGGTCCCAGATAAAAAAAAAAAACAAATTGCATTGAAATCGGTTAGATGGTCTCGTTGGCGTGGAAATTGGACATACCTTCCCTCGTGGTCCTAGTTTTCAAAAAAGTAATACCTTATAACCTTCCCGGAGTTGCACAATTGCCAATGTGTCTTTTAAACTCAAATACATCCCAGTTTTAAAGTTAATCCAAATCGGCTATGTAGTTTTGCAGAGTCAGACATTTCCCCCCTATCGCCCTCCTGGTCCTACTTTTGAAAATGTGTATAGCCTATGTAAATTTTTAGACGCAAATATATCTATGTTCTACATTTCATTAAAATCAGTTAGAACGTTTCGGAGGGGCAGAAATTTCCTCCCTATCGCTCTCCTGGTCCAAGTTTAAAAAAAAAAATACCCTATAACCTTCCCAGAGTTCAATAGAAGGGCGTTTTCTATTTCCCCATAGCAAGTATTGTCAAAAGCTCCCGAAATGTCACTAAACGCACACAGAGCTATTTGTTTGGACTCGATAGTCTTCTCAATGTTAGTAACAATACTATGTATCGCAGTCAGATTTACCCTTTTCATAGGCTAAGTCGTTTTCCCGATCCAATATTTTCTCCATTGACTTCAGGAAAAATTAACTGAGACTTATCGGTCTGCATGATTGATGCAATTGTTCGGGTTTTCCCCTGTCTTTGGAATAAATACACCACAACCATTTTTCAAGTATATGTCCCAACAATAGACTAGTCTAATATGGTCTGGACAGAGTAGGGGCAATGGGAAGACATGGAAATATCCCATCAGGTCCCGCAGATTTCTGTGGACTAAAAGTATCCGTTTTTCATTAAACAGCTCGTTTGCCAGACTCCGACCATGCTGTCAACAGATTTTTTCTATGTTGGTACCACGCTCCCCAAAAAATGAAAATGAGTGTCCAACAACAGTTTGCTAGTCTCATTCGGATTAATGGTGTAACTATCATCCGGCTTTCTCAGGGTACATATGTGTATTCGAGTGGTCCTTTAAAAGGGCTTTTTTAAGGCTAACTGCGGATGGAAAATCAGAAATTCTGCTGCAGTGTTCTCTCCAAGTAACCCCATTAAATTCTGTTAAGGCTGCTCTGTAGGGATACCAGTCTCCCGTCCTCCTGGCCTTGTTGAACAGAGTCCTACCCATATGGCGCAGACCGTCAAGTATACTGTTCCACAGCGCTTTGTTTCCAAGAAGCCCGTCTGGATATGCGCCGCACTTAACACTCGGTATATATATACATACTTTACTTTATTATAAAATAACTTGGGCATTTTTGAGACTCGGAAATAAATTGTTTTAGGGGCGATAAATAGTCAATTGGGAAAAAGAAAAAAATATGTTAAACTGGAAACGCTGCTAAAGTACTGCAAAATTTAAATCACAAGTAAACACATATGTATGCATATTTACGAAGCAGCCGAAATATTGAGCTTAGGAATAATAATTAAGACATGAATTGAAAATAAATTTAGAAGCTGAGATGAATATGAATAGCTTTATTTTTAAGAATATGTTATTAAAACAAATTTGTTTCTCTCAAACATCTATTGAAATTCAAAGTATTTTCTTGAAAGTTTTATTTAATTTCGTTTGTTTAAAGACTTGAAAATATATCAGAAAAAATAAATTTCAATCGCGTTTGTTTTTTGTTATTGAGTAGCAAACATGTTCGCAGAGACTATCTGGTGATGGCGTACAGTTTAATTAACATTTATAATTAGTAGACAAAAAAAAATTTTATGTAGATATGTACATATTATATGTTCATACATGTATAATTTGCATTCAGCTGACGCAATTATTTACTTATTTTGTAAAATAAGCAGAGTTTTGTTTCGCATACTATTTAAATACAGCTATCAATGTACTATATTTTGAGCACATCACCAGTCTTTAGACTCAAGTTCACAGATATTATTACAATACTTTCGTATGCACATACATACGATGGCCATTACATTAGATTATTTAATTTACTGTTGGTATTTTAAATCACACCCTTTGTCGTTTAAACAATTACAAAATTAATGCGCCAACATAACACCAGAGACACAGCAACTCTGCACTATAAAACATGCAGCTGCAGGGTTGTGCAAGAACTATCGCTTCCCGAACTCTCTTATACACTATCCTCTTCCAACAAATATCGCTGCATCCTTTGCATACGTAGGAAATATCTCCTGAGCACTGGTCTCAGAACAAAAAGTTTCAAACTACCATTTTAAATAATTTAACATTAGTTTGCAAATTTATATCTTGCCCTAATGCCCTTAAGCCCGTATGACACTGCATTTATTTTTCATTAATTAATATAAAATTGATAGAAAGGGACAGCAGCAGACAGAAATAAACAAACATAATATATTATTTACATTTTTAAGTGTTGCCTCCTTATTTTCATTTAAAAAAAAATATACGATCAAAATCTAAGCTGGATCAGCATTGAAATCATTTTTTTTTTTTGGGAAAAAAAACTTGCAATTAGAGAAAAAAAACTTTTTTCCAAAATAATTGTTTTCATATAACATTTCTTCAATTATTTAACATTAGTCAAAATTCATTACGATTATTTATCAATGTTTGTTATTTTTATACTTGGAGGCTTTAATTTTTCCTTTTGCCTTTTAAATACAATCATTGTCAACCAAAGTGTCGACTAATTGTAAGAAAGGTTTAGAAAAATTAAATAGATTTGAATCAAATAATAAAATGTTTGTTGTATTATAAAATTTTTAAAGAAACTATTTGGTTAGTTTTTTCAAGAATTTGGTTAAAGATCTACTGAGGATGTTGGTATTAGCACAAAATAAAATGTGCATATAATAATAATTGTTTTTGTTTTACAAAAGATATATAATCCATACAGTCCATTTTATTTATTTATTGAAACTAAAAACAACAAGAAGCTTGTATTTTGTTTTTTAAGTTAATTAATAATTTAATTAAAGATTTTAGAAATGAAAAGATTATTAAAACGCCCTTATTATGAATTATGTTCCACTGTGGTCGAATGAGTAATGGAACGAATTTTTATTTCGTATTGTGATGCGCAATCGTTAGACATAGCATTAATATAAATTGTTTGACATTTTTTTTTGTTACTCTATAGCTTAATAACGACTTCATCGTTCTATATGAAAATTGGTAAATAGATAACTTACATTTGTTACACCACAACTCAGACATTTATAAACTGATTTCTAAATGTTTCCAAAATAAAAAAATTGTGCCAAGTTGAGATAAACACAGTCGAATGAAAAAATATTTACTTCCCAACTTTCATCGAAATTTACGAATTTGTTCTATTTTGTTCAACCAGCCTTTCAAGTTTTTTTTTGTATTTACCATGGTTTAATCATTATATATTGATAGATCTTGGTATGTCCTACTTCAACCATACATCTAATGCATGTATACTCAACGAAAATAATAGAATGCAGTCACTAAAATATTACATGAAAATTTCTGCAAAATTCTGTTCGATAAAATAATCCCTGCAAAACGAAACTTTCGACGAAATGGCTTAATACCAATTTAACATTCGATATTCGAAAAAACTTTTTCCACTTTATAAAAGTGCTAAAAATAGGTAAAACTGCTCAGTTGGCAACGTTGCACTGGATACACAACAGGAAACATTTCGTGGAACAGTCTCATGTTTCTTGTGTTTTCTTTTTGGTTCCTCAAAAATTAAAATCTTGGTATTCTGAGTTGCCAAACTCAGTGCCCCAACGCCCTGAAAGTCTGTTGTGATTCCGGTCTGTTCGAGTCGAGCAGCTAAGTGGCGTAATGTTTGTCGAGGTGGCGCGACACGATTAGGAAATCTTCGATGAAATTCACGCTGCGCTAATACCACCGACCGATTATTGTTTAAAAGAAATCGACACAATTATTCCACTTGTGGAGCATAGCGCTCCATTACTTGTCTGTTTGTAGCTGTCTAGTTCACAAATGTCAAATATGATTGGCGTTAAACACCATTTTCAAAAGATATTATATCTTACGATAGGTTGATTACTTTTGCGCCACCCAGTATATACATGACTGATATATGGCGTAACCGAACCCACATAAAAGAAGCGATATAAAAAATTTATTCGAATTTAGAGTTACGTCTGCGTTTTAAGTCGGTTTACAAAAAATTGGCCAGCTTAAAGCTACTCAATTAATAGGTCTGTTCCAGGTACACAACAAAACAGTCCGGACTTGCGAGAGTAGAAAATTACGTTCTGAATGTAACAAAGTTGCCTAAAATTGTTGGAACGCATGGAACTACAATTGAATATCTGGAAATGCTAGTGCTGTGTACTTTCTCAAATGAATTTTATTTTAGTGATTTTAGACGCTTAAAATGCTTAATATTTGCATCATTGGCGACAACTGTAAAAAGAGAATGAAAATAAACTGAAAAAAGTAAAAGGCATTTTTTATAAAATGAAGTGATAAATATGCACAAATACGAGGTTTGTTCAAAATTTTTCTTTTCTTCGATTACAATGGCATAAGTGGATTATATCTGAGGGGGATTACTTTAAGAGGACAAAATGGTTATTGATGAATAACTAATACTTTTCAAAAAAATTCAAAATTAAATTTTTCTTTTTAACAGACCTCGTATATGCACTTACAACTTCAACTTTATTTTAAAAAAATTTCATTTTTCTTTCTCATAAATTTTTAACTAAAAATGTTTTTCGTTTCTTTGCAAATTTTCCGATTAATTTCTTAGTTTTATATGTAAAAAAAACAACTGATAATTTAATTCTAAACGGACCTTGCCCAAAGAAAATGTTCGTGGAACTTTGTACAGGAAATGGAAAATTCTACTCTCTCATTTTCTCTTAAAATTGTGCTAAAATTGTTATCTGGAACCAGCGTTGCCAGAATGATGATTTTATCATATTTTTGATGATTTTTTAACCAAAATATGATTTGATGATTTTTTTTCTCAAATTATGATTTCTAATTTATAGAAATTATGATGTTTTATTTCAGTTGTGGACAACTTTCAGTGTGAATTTTAAATTTTGTGTCATCTTGTTATTGGTTGCTTTAATACTTTACACTTGTTACCCTGTAACGACGCAAATCGCAACTTAATTTAGCGCTTAGCTTTTACGCTGAAATGAGTAACCTAAATTAGAGTGTTAACGTTGCGCCAGAAGCAACTCTAAATAGAAATAAGAAATAGAGATAAATCACTAAATTGACCTGAAAAGAATTAAATTGTCATTACTTTTCAACAGTTTTATTTTTTTTTTCTGCACCCAACTTCACTTCTTTACGCGCTGTAAAAATTGGATTTTCCAATTGCAAAGCGTTGACGTCGCGTTATTTCGGTTGGTTGCATACATTTTGTATGGACATGAGAAATTTTGACAGTGCTTTGCGTCGCAGTTTAGGTTGATCTGTTCATAGAAATGCATCATTGTTTGAGAAATAAAGACCTTAAAGAGTATCTCTACAAAGCTGCAATTTTCTTGGGAAGTACAAATTATATTCTGTTGTACAAATGAAAAGCATAAACTTTCCTAAGCAAAAAAAAAGTAATGTACAAGTATTTAGTACGAAAAGGTAAAATTAATATTTCTTGTATACATAATCTATTTACTTGTATATATAATCCATTTATTTACTTTTACTTTTTAGATGGAAATAACAAATGCCGTGAAAATTATGATTTTTTCCATAAAATATGATGATTTTCTTCTAAAAGATTCTGGCAACGCTGTCTGGAACGCTTTTGGTCTAATCTGTGCGAGTTCAGGCTATGCACCTGGAACAGACCTAATATTTACCATTTCCTTGTGATTTAGTTTTATTTTAATATTCATATGTACTACATACTAATATTTTCTTAATAAAAATCTAGCCCCAAAGCAGAATTAAGCGTTAAAAAATTATTTGCGCATTACCTACATACTCGTACATATACTACACAAACAAATGTTAACTGATTTTGAGATATCAGCTTGCAAATTCTATAATAAAAATACATTTTGTATTTAATAAAAGTAAAATGCCCAGTATCGCATATACTTTACTTACCTTGCTGTTGTAATTTAAATAATCCAATTTTTATATTTTATCGTGAGTCAGATCTTTATGGAATTCTTCTAATTACGTTTCGAAAGTAACGTAGTAGGTATAAATTATTGCACAAACAGGAATCAACAAATAAATATGTATATGTAGTAATTTGTACAGAAATTAAAAGTTTATGAATAAAGTTAGAAAATGTATAAAATTTATAGACACAAACACATATACATACATACATACAGACGTTAGTTTGTATATTTTTAGAACGCACCGTACAAATGAATGAATAATTTGCGAAAAACTGACAAGGCGACCGCTGATAAAAGTTAAATTGTTTAGCAAAATTCAATTTATTCATTTGTTGCTGTTGTAGGTACTATTTGTTTAAACATTATTTGCTTATCGAAATTATTTACTTAAAAATTTTATTTATTTATTTATTTATTTATAGGTACCTATATACTTTCTTATTTACCAATTTTATAGTTGGAGGTTATTTAGTTTAAACATTTATTTAACTTTTTATACATACATATGTATGTACATTGTTTCATGAATTCCCTATTCTCGTTTCTAACTCGGTTATATACAATCGTATTGAAATCAAAACCGCTACTAACGTAATAAACTTTAAGCAATGTTGGTTACTGCTACTTGTGCGATGAATATAATAATATACCCAACCTGCATTTTTTTAAATTATTAATCAAATTAGAGTCTTCTGGGCGATTAAAAAAGCGGAATATGCGGCCATTTTCTCATCATAAAAGATAATTCTGATAATTTGGGGGCGATGGCACGATGGATGGTAGTCTGCACGTTGACTACGAATCCAAAAACAGACCTGGGTTCAACCCCAGTTTCTGACTAAAATTTTAAAATAAAAATAAACATCTCGCATTTTTCTGATGTGTATTAGTGTGTCTTTGTGTGGCAGTTATTGTCGGAAGGTTTCAGTGGCGAAGGCATAGTCACTGGTCACTGAACAATACAGGCTTCAGCTGATAGCAATCCACAATCGCCTCAGAACGCCCTCCTTCGTCGGTATTGTGTAGTAAAACAATAATAAAAATGGCTACTGAACCGAAGCTTCAGCACTGCTACAAATATAAACAAAGAACGTGCAAAAGCAGAGCTGCAAAAATAAATAATTAAGCTTCACCTCCTGTCATTTCTCCTACTATCCTTTTCCTATAGTTCCAGCACAATGCTTCGCATGTGTAGGAGTCATCTCCTGAGTGCTGGTCCCAGATAAAAAAAAATAGAGTAAAGGCCACCTCCCAGAAACGGAAAGGAAGTCTGTCACCCCATAAAAAATTTAAAAATGAAATTAAATGAGCGAATACCATTAGTTTCGGGCTCTGAGCCTCTGAAGTTCCATTACAAATTATTGAATGAAGGGTGTATTTTCACTCGAATAGGGGCAAGGTTAGGTTAGATAGGCAGGTCGCCGCCCAGCCCACTTGGGAAAAATTCATCATGGTCCCAAAAGCGGAAGTTCAACGGTGTCAAATCACGTGATCGGGACGGTCAATTACAATCGCCATGACGCGAGATAACACGGCTATTGAATTTCTAGCGCAATATAGGCATTGCTTCGTTGGCTGTATGGCAAGTGGCATCATCCTGTTGGAACCATATGTCGTCCAAGTCCATATCTTCAAAATCTAGCCACAAGAAATCCGTTATTATCTCGTGATAGTAAACATCATTCACCGTATCTGCTTGGCCGAACTCATTTTCGAAGAAGTACGGCTCCATGTCGCCACTAGCCCATAAACCACACCAAAGAGTCACTCTTTTTAGATACATCGGCTTTCTCTACAGACCAGGTTTACTGAAATTTGGGCGTAATTCCCCGATTGGGGAATCATATTACGAAGTGCACTAAATCCTTTTTGATTTTAACGCCCATTTTCGTAAAAAGTTTGAAAAATCTTAATGCGCCGCTCAATTGTCTGCCTTTCTATGGTTGAGTTTGTGAAAAACTGAAACAAAAAAATGTCAAATTAAGTTGGGCAAAAGCTTGACGTTAAGGTGTAATACATAATAAATATCGTGCATTATGGTTGGAACACTCGTTATGTATGTTTGTGTGCATATATTAAACCATAAGTGTGCAAACTAAAATATATATAAAGCGATTCAGAATGTAAATAAAAATTTTTAATAAATTCTTTTTATTTCACTTTATACTGAATAAATTTTGATTTTGTTACTAAAGATTTACGGCCTTTGGCCGGGCTTATAGCTCTTCTCCACCATGGTATTTCCCGAAACGGCGATGCCTAGTAAAGATTTTCTCAATAGCTGTCCTTTGGCCGGTCTTAAGGATTCAATTCGCCATTATATCTAATAAATTTTAGTAAATGTTTAAAGATATTCTCAACACCTTTAAAATATGGTTATTGCCCCTTTTCGATAGAAAATACACACATTTACAAAGTTGTAATGGGACTTAAGAGACCCATAAACCGGGAACTAACCGGGGTCCTAAACTTTATTTTAACCCGTAATTTTGTCGGGAGAAACTGGTACCCTGCCCGCAAGTCTTCTTGATAATAATTCTTTAAATTCTCTTTCTTCGTTAGTACATAGTAATTTTCGACCTCTTTCCTATTTCACGTTCTAAACTAGCGAATCATTTACGAGACCTTTTGATAATATATATACGTGATAAATTAGTTTTTAACCAGATCTGATAAAAAAAACGATCTTGATGGGTAATTATTATGCTAGCTGGGTAATTATTAGTAACAACTACACCTACAATATCAACACCGCCAGCGAAAGCAACATACTAAAAGTAAACAAACAGAGAGTATAATGAGTGCCAATGTTGGGCAAGATTTTTAAGGCAATAAAATAGTATCCAATGAAGTGGGGTATTTGGAAATTTATTTAAAAAATTTTATGATTTTTTCTGCTAATAATAGAAAAAATGTATACTTTAATTATTATACAATTATGAATAGAAAGAAAAAGAATAGTAACAGAAGGAAAATGCCTTCTCAATTAAAAATTAAATACGCTCTCTACTCGTACTGCTAAAAAAAAATGCAAAACAAACAAATTATAGCCGATTTACATTGAGGGTAATGTAGTTATGACAACGCTTACGTACTCTTTTGTAGTCGTAACTACGTTTTTGTAATTTGTAACTTTACTAACGGAAAGTTTTTAGATTTTTGTTTGTGTTAAGTATGTTTGTGTAAGTATGAAATGTAATAAATTTATTTTGTAATTATTTTTGTTGTTATACTGAAATGTTAAAAATTTATTTAACACCTGAACGGGGGGCAAATCACCGCATTCGATATCGAGAGCACTTTCGTGTAGAGAAGTAGGGTGCCTCCGTAGTCTAGTGCATGAGCATTAGTCTTATCAATATGGAGGTGCGGGTTCGATTCCCGTTTAGACCCTGGGTGTTTCTACAGACAAGCTTAAGAGCTTCGTAGAGTTTGTATTGTCTTTAAAAAAAAAAAAAAAAAAAAATTTCGATGGCTGAAATTTTTTGGATCACGGTATTCGATCGTAATTTATATTACCTAGTACTATTTTTTACATTGCTGTAAACATATGATTGTAAGAAAAGGAACACAAAAAATTAATAAATTTGTGAAAATTAAAAAATAGTTTTAAAAAAATTCAGAAAACTTAATTTAAATGGATCCAACTGTGTTTTTGCATTCTTCTTTCTTCATATTACTTCTTTCTTTTGCCTTTCTTTGTTTTGTTTCGCACTAAAAAGCTAATGTTTGTTTCTTTTCGATAGTAGATTACCAATCGAGTGCAACTTCGAGTAAATAAGTTTCGATAACGAATACCGTGATCCACGTTAACAACATTTCGATGACAAAGTACTCGATATCGAATGCGGTGATTTGCCCCCAGTACGAAAAGCCAGCTGGTTTCTCAATCTCTGCTTTTCAATTTTTGACTCCGTCACTACAGGTTTCTTCAGACTGCAATAGTTTGGACACAAATACTGTTTACTTCTATTCTGCCTTTTTTATTTCTTTCCGTATTTAACTTATATTAATATATGATGTTATAATAGTTCCCGCAATATTTAATTTTTTATTATTTATTTCATTTATCGTGTTTTTTGCACTAAATTTAAGTTTTTAATAAAAAAGTTATAAGGAGCTCCTTTTCGATCACCCTGTATAAGGAAACTTTTAAAGAAGCTATTTGGTTTGTTTTGCTTGTATATTTCGTTATTTTTAAATATTTTTTCAGAGATCTTGTTTATAGCCGTGAATAAATCAAACCGGAAATAAAAAAAATTAGCAAACCGGATGTTTTGAGAGTGAAAAAAATTATTGATATTCGATCATTTATTTCTCAGGCATTAGTATATCAATTTAAAAATAAAAAACGAATATATGTAGGAATAAGGCCCTAGAATCAAATTTTATAATGTTCATAAATTATATTGATGATATATGCCAATTATTCAATGACCTATTCAATCGCCTTTATATGTAGTTATCATTATATAACACATTATTACATTTTCAATTCATCAAAAATTTCGTCAATAATTCGTAGTGATTTGTTCTTTGAAGGGAGTGAAAAAACAACAAGGAAAAACGATTGCGCAAAAATGAAAAAAAAAAAAAAGAAAACAAACAGCAACACAAAATGTTACACAAAACGAATGCAAGTTTCGTTATTTAATTAAAGGTGTTAATTAAAACTATTATTTTGAGTTAACTAATTTTTAAGTTATTTATTATTTTATAAATAAAACTAATTACTAAAATTGATAATTCATACAAAAGAAAATCTTATTTCACCCCTATCGCGAATAGTTTTCCACATGAAATTTTTTCATATTCCACATTTTTGCAACCGTGAATAATTTCCCCCGAAAAAATTCCACTTAAAATAAAATTCCCTTTATCATGAATGTATTTATTTTGCGCCAAATGTGGAATTTTTTCATTGTTTTGTTCACTTAGATTTTTTTTGTGGAATTCAGAAATCATGTAAGTATTTTTCATCTAATTAGAAATTTAAGATTGATAGAAAGTAATTTTAGGACAAAATCCGTGAATAAGTTTCAAAGTGACATTCTTCTTAATAAAATGCAAGGCAAAACAGATCAATTGCCTGTGGATTTGTTAAGATTTCTAAGGACATGGTGGCAGACTTTTGGAATTCTTTAGCAGAAGAGCTAAATAGTGCTGGTCTCCTATTAAAAATGTCACCGATTGGAAAAAGGTATAGTATTGTTGTGAATATCGTTTATTTTTTAACACTTTACCCAAATAGGTGTGGTCAGACCAGAAGCGGTATGTTCGTAGCAAAGCTGCAGCGAATATGAAAAATCAAAGAGGAACAGAAGGGGTACCAAACCTAACAAAATTTTTATCCTTGTAGGAATGAGAGAATCGGTGGAGGGTTTGGATAACTCCCTCACTTTTGGATTGCCAGTAGTTATTAATAATGAAAAAGGAAATGATCCACCTACAGATAAAATTACCTCTCATGACGACGTGCATAATGAAACACCAGTCTGCTCCAAATATCTAACGCCTGCTAAACTTGATGTCACCTCAAACAAAGAAGAAAATACAATTTTCTTTTTATTTACGTATGTATATTAGGCTGCCAGTTATTTTTCAAAGTTGGAATCTGTTTCACGCCAACCCCCAGATTTGTGCGAATGGCTAAAAAAATAGTCCCTTGAAAATTTGAGCTCAATCGGATGAGGGGATAGGGTGCCCATGACCCCCCCAAAATTTGCAAAATACCTAATTTTTGACTTTGATTGTGAATAACTTCGTTAATATTTATTTTACAAAAAAAAATTGTTAGTAAAAGTTATAGATCAAACTCAAAGGAACAACTTTTGCTCATAAATTTTTTTTGTATCTCTAATATCTACTGAATTAAAAAAAAAATAAACGAAAAACCATGGTTTTATTCATATGTTTATATGGTGATTTCATTTACTTAAGTATAGGCGTTACATGAGAAAAAAATTGAGACGATGATATTTTAATTTTATTTCTGTCAAGTATTTTTTTTTGTTATGGCTTTGGTTTTTGTAATTTTTATATTAATAACACTAATTATTTAATTTTTATAGTTAAAAAAGAGTTTATTTATTGCAATTTGGAAAACGTAAACGGTAATCCTTCACAATTTGTAAAATATATTGTTTTTGTTCTTCGCTTCTTGATAAAATATTATTATAATCCTGCATTAATTTGACTCCCCTCTCAGCTGTATCGTTCACTACTTTTAAACCTGAAAGAGTTTTTTTAGCTTCGATAAACTTTTTGTTACTCGGCCACTTTGTGGGGGTTGTTTTTAAAAACTCTTCACACAAATCAAAACGCTTAAAAAATGTTTTAGTTTTTGTATTCACAAACTGCACAATACCTTTTTTGATAACATCAGCTACGTTTAGAGTGTCTATTAAGGCCTTTTTGCTGTTTACTTCAGATTCATTCTTCAAAGCTTTTACCATTTTTTTTTTGGTTTCGATTGGTACATTTTCATCAAAAAATGCCAAAGCAACATTTTCTGTGCCTAAATACCACAGGTGACTGCAAAATTTTTCCAAAGCTACGGTAGCAGTTTCACTTTCAACACTTCGATATTGACTAAATACTGTAAGAAGCATAAAATCGTGATACGGAGCTTTTATAGGTAATGGAGCGCAAAACCAAGCTTCAACGTACACTTTGACAATAAAAATAGAAATATCGCAAAGAGCATTTAGTTCAACCTCTGTTAAATCGAACTCGTCTCTAAATAAAAATATTTTTAAGGTGTATATTGCCTTTGACATCCATCTTGCGTGATGCATAGCGCCTGGAGCTCGAAATTTTATACCTGATCGTATTGGTGTTTTTCCGAGAAATATTAGAGCAAGTTCGATAAATTCCTTATAGTCATCTCGCGGTTGTTTTTCCTGAAGAACATTATTAAGAAAATTTGTAATTCGCTCTACATCACATAAACTAATAGCATTTTTAACTTTCTCATTTTCGATACCGATTCTGAAATTATCAATGCATAATGATGGCCAACAATTTTGAAATCGTTGAAATATTTGAACATTAGGACCATCTGACTTGCAAAATTTAATATCAAAAACGCTTTTAAGAATAAGTTCAAAGATGTGATGCCTACAAGCAAAATACTACAGATCCCTCTCTAGTGTATTTTCAATTATGGAACAAGTTCAGAACAAGAATCGTCCAGTATTAACTGCTGTCGTATCAAAAACCAAAGCTTTTATATAATCTTGTAGACCCCATTCAAAAAGCGATTTGCAAATACCCAGTGCTTGTGTTCTTCCAGTACCACTCTCCAAAGCAGGTACTTCCAGCAGCTGCTCAACGTTTCCGTTTGATATAAGAATTGGAAGACGGTCGACTTTTTTCTTTCCTTCTAAGGCAGGCAGTAATTTTCCGTCCCAATGGAGACAAACTGCATCTAAATCTTTGGCATTAAATTTATTTTTCAACTCAGCTACTCTTTCTGAACGTAGTTTTTGTCTAGCAACACGTACGGATTCTTTGTTCAAAATAATATTTGCAATATCATAACCCAACGATTCAGCTGTTGCGGCAATGATATGAACTGCGTTTCGATCACTTATTTTGCAAGAGTCCAGGGCAGCTGCAAGTTTTTCTGTTATTACTACCACTTTTCCTATAGTTTTCTTTTGAGGAGCAGGAGACGTAACTGCTGGAAAATGTTCATAATTATTCTGCTGATCTTAAGCAAAAGATCTTTCACTGTCTGACGAAAAAGATAATGGCACACTTTCTAGTAAAAATAATACAGAAATGTTAATTAATTTCCTAAAAAGATATAACCGTTACTCCAATTGCTTACCCATTTGTTTTGCTTCACACGTGTTGCGCTCCTTTCTTTGTAATTCTATTTCGTGTCGTTGTTCATTTCTACGTTCTTTTCGTGCTAATTTATAATCTATACCATACATAAAGCCGGGTCTTCCTTCCTTTCGTTGATTTATCAAAAATTTCTTATCTTCTTCAATGTTTATCATTTCTAGTGCATTCTCGTGTGCTATATCAAACAAAGCATCTAATTTTTTAAAAAATTCTTCTTCTTTCTTTTTTTGATTTTCACTTTTTTGTTTGCAATGTTTTTGCAATAATCTCCACTCTGTGTATAGTTTTTCTAATTTGGTTATACAGTGCTTTGGTTCTTTAATTGGAATTCTGGCTTTTTCCCAGAACGTTATAACATCTTTTACGGTTATTTTAGAACTTTCGCGTAAATTTAGCTTTTCAACGCGAATATGAAAAAAAAGAACTTTCATCACTTCCCTATTAGATGGTAATTTTTTTCCACTTAAATTATTAGAATAACAACCAACAAAATAAATGTTATCGCGTAATTTAATAGACATCTTATTATTACTTTATTAATTCGCTCGCATACGTCTAGTTTGAAATACTTAATGCAAATAAAATCAAAACATTAAAGTCGAGTTGTGCATAAAGATAATGAATACGCCAAATTCTGAGTAAACTAACGGTAATATTAAAAAAACAACAATGCTTGCTACAAATAAAATAAGAAGAATATAGAAAATGAACTTACGGTAATATTAAAAAAAAAGAAAACAAAAAAAAATACTTGCCACAAATAAAATTAAAATATCAACGTCTCAATTTTTTTCTCATGTAACGCCTATATACTTAAGTAAATGAAATCACCATATAAACATATGAAAAAAACCATGGTTTTTCGTTTATTTTTTTTTTTAATTCAGTAGATATTAGAGATACAAAAAAAAATTATGAGCAAAAGTTGTTCCTTTGAGTTTGATCTATAACTTTTACTAACAATTTTTTTTTGTAAAATAAATATTAACGAATTTATTCACAATCAAAGTCAAAAATTAGGTATTTTGCAAATTTTGGGGGGGTCATGGGCACCCTATCGCCTCATCCGATTGAGCTCAAATTTTCAAGGGACTATTTTTTTAGCCATTCGCACAAATCTGGGGGTTGGCGTGAAACAGATTCCTTAAAAAAAAATTTCCCATATAGTTAATTGGCCCCCTAATGTACACTTGTGCTCATATAATTAAGTCATTGCTGAAGCCTGGTGTTATTATTTAAATAGCACTTATGTACTTTCTTTTACATCCCTGAAATTTTGTCATCATAAAGTGCCGTTACTTTTTCTACTACTTTTATTTTTTATATAATAAAAACAAAAAACTTTCTGCAAAATTTTTTATAAATATCTGTTAACGGCATTGTAGTTCTGCTCACATAATTAAGTCACTTCGTTTTGAAAAGGTAAATGTATTATTTTATATATTACACCTTGTAAGTAAAGTTATTTTTAAGGAAATTCAGGTTATTTTCAACGTCATTAGTGAAGATTTTAGCAATGGGAAAAGGCAAAACGTCTACTGCAGCTGAAAGAAAAATAATTTGGGAAACATTTCTAAAATATGAAAATATTGCAAAAGTTTCAAATATTTTGGGCTTTTCCCGTGGAAGGGTCAATAATGCCATCCAATATTATAAAAAAAATTAAACTTTTGAAACGTTAGCACGCGAGAAGCCACGCAAAACTACCCCCAAGGACGACAGGCACTTGGTTAGATTGAGCAAGTCGGATCCATTTTTGACCTCCACTGAAATTAGGGCGCAATTAGAGCAATATTACGACATTAAAATATCTGCGCAAACTGTCCGTCGTCGTTTGCAAGAGAATTTGTTGAATGGTCGCATTGCTAGAAGAAAACCGAATGTGTCGAAAAAAAATGTCAAGCAAAGAAAAGCGTTTGCAAGGGAGCATTTGTGGAAAGACTCCAAATTCTGGAAACTTGTTGTTTGGAGTGACGAATCTAAATTTAATGTGTTTGGTAACGATGGTAAGCCCTATGTAAGACGCCCGCCGCTACAAGAAAATAACCCTAAATATACTAAAAAAACAGTAAAGCATGGTGGGTCGTCAGTGATGGTTTGGGGTTGCTTTACGTCGTCAGGAGTTGGTCCAATTGTTAAAATTGATGGCAAAATGACGGGTGAAATGTACAAGAGTATACTCGAAAGCAATTTGGACGGTGATTACGCGGACTGCTTACCCTTAGCTTGGATATTTCAGCAGGACAATGACCCCAAGCATTGCTCGCGCGTGGTCAAGACGTGGATTGCTTCCAAAAATATTAAAACCCTGCATTGGCCTGCACAAAGTCCCGATTTAAATCCCATTGAAAATCTATGGGGGATTATAAAAAGGGCGGTTGCTGCAAGAAAACCCAAAAATAAAATTTTTTTGTGGCAAATAATACAGGAGGAATGGAGTAAAATTAGTCCTGCTCAATGTGCTGCGTTGGTTCACACAATGCCAAAGCGATGTGCTGAAGTACTCAGAAATAGAGGTTTTCCAACTAAATATTAGTCCCATGTAAGGTAGAAATGATTTGAGAATCCATTTCTTCTAATAAATGTCTTTTTTTTCCAGTGACTTAATTATATGAGCACAACATGTACTAGCTATAAAGATGTTAATACAAATAAATTTCTTAAAGTGTACTTTCAACGAAAAGTAATAGGTTAATTTTAAACTACATTGAATTTCTTTTAATTTCATCATATATTTATTTAAAAATTTAATAAAAACAACATTCTGAAAGAACTTTTGTTCCTGGACCATGAGTAACTTAATTATATGAGCACAAGTGTATATCCACTCAAAATGCACTGATAACACAATAAACTTTGAACAACTGTTCGAGTTATGGAAAAAATTATTGACGTGAGATTCGCGATACCAATTTTCTGTTCGGGTGGAATAAAAATTTCACGTGAACAAAAATTTCAAGTCTTATTCGCGCTAGGGGTGTTTAATTTTTACGGATTTTTTTAGCCATGGCGATTTACGTTTTTATAAACAATTACAATATTACAATCATCAAACGTTTTTTTCGCATTCATTACTGGCGAATATAACAACTACTTTCTTAAATTGCGCCAAAGAATTTTATGAGAATTCTTGAATGAATATTATATTTGGAGTATTCACAAGGTAGTCATAAAGTCATATGTTTTAAAATAATAACACGAAAAAATATGACTGTTATGAACAAACTGTCATAATTTAGTGTGCTATTTAAAAAAATTCATTCCTTTTATGGCCGTTTTCACAATGTGCCCCTGTAGTGTACTGAGTAGTGTTTTAGTTTATCAGTTGGGGGTTCTAGGTTCGAACCCTAGAAGAGGCTCTGGTCTGTATCACTACAACACGTGAAAGTTTTTTCATAACACGTATCACAATGGGATCATAATAAATAGGACCTAAGTGGGCTGGAACTTTTCTTTACATTTACATCCCGCAACCTGCCGCCCTAAGACGCCTGCTTCATCGACGAACCAATTACCATGCTAGAGTTTACTAATTGCCTAAGGAAAGGAAAGACTAATAACCTTAGCTCTCACTTATCACAGTAAAACAAAATTGTTGTATACTTACAACACCATATTCAACATCGATTTGAAACCTCAATCTTGCAAAATTGCTACCATAATTCCAATTTTGAAGAAAAAATTGAGTTACTGTAGATGATTATCGACCAATATCTTCGCTTATAACAAAAACTGATTGCTGCTGTCTGCGAAAAATCATGTAACCAATCCATCAACCGATTTCGAGAAAGCTCTTGGCCCTTATGTCATTCTACGCATTATAAAATCCTGGTCAGTTGGCCGAAAAATATTAAATTTTGTGAAATCATTCTTGTCAAATAGGCAATTCTGAGTTATAATGAACGGAAGAATATCGAAGATGTTAGAGCTTCAAAATGACAGCCCACAAGGATCTTCCCTCTTGGTAATATTGTCCCAAATAACATTCAATGGAATAAGTTGAATTATAAAGAGCTACCTCGTTGACCACGGTCTGTATGCTAAGGATGGACGACAATAATTACACCACAGAAATTCTGGAAACAGTTCTTCAAAACATCTATAATTGGGCGGATTTTTCGGGTGCCAGAATATCTACACGAAAAGCGAAAAAAATTTCACATCTGCAGGAAACATCATTGCGACTTTAACGCGCACATCATTCAAATTAATAACTATCAGATAGAGAATGAGAAAAAATAAAAAATAATCGGATTAACCTTTTCACAAAACTTCGCCTGGAAAGACCACTTATTAAACTCCAGAACCAACAGCATATTTTACTTGTCATATGAAACTTTTGTTCAGATCAACACCTTGCAAAAACTCTGGTTTTAAGCAAAATTCACTACGGTTTGTTCATTGAAGGCAGTAAGACTAACTTAAATATCATCAAACCTGTTTATAACCATTCCGTAAGGGCAAGGAAGCAATGCATACCATATCAAATGAATATAATAAACAAAGTTACATATATATGTTCTCATAGAGAGTGAATAACAGATAAAAGTGATCTGGATTCCCAGCCACATTGGAATTACAAGAAACGCATTCACTGACATTGCAGCCAAATATGCCTCTTATGTTCCGATCTTATTGAATGGTACTGGAAAAAATTGATATTCGCTTTCACATAAAAAGCTATGTTACACTCGAATTTAAGGAAAACAGTCCGTTTCATTACGAGTATGCCACAATAAATTCTCATAATAATCCACCTATTTATCCAACCAATATTCCGAAAAACAAAATAAGAACATTTTCAAGATTACGTCTGGGACACACCGCTCCACGGCCAAAATGATCCTAATGATCAAACACGTGCTTTTGGAATGTCCACTTTTCCATAATAAAAGGAACCAAATATTTGGCATCACACTCGCAACCGATCTCTGAAAGGAAATTTCCACTGTTAACACAAGCAAAATAAACAATTTTATTGAAACAATCAAACGGAGAATATGAGAAGAAAAGAGAAAGAATCGTTATATAATTTTATAGCTGATGGCCTTTGTAGCTGATGCTTACTAGAATATATTTAGTCTAAGAATTATTTTTTTTTAATTAAATATAACAATAATAATAATAATAAGGCAACAATAAGTAAATAAACGATGCTGCCAACACAAGTTTATTTGTAAATCAAAACAAAACAAAAAATACTTGTAAAAATAAACTTTGATTTAGGAAGTGCAATTTAAACAACAGAAATTACTTAATCGCTAATTATTTTATTCGTAACTGAAGCAGGTGTATAATACATGCAATTAATGAAACAACGTGTAACTTCACCTACAATCGTACGGTCTGGAATACCTTGAGCCATACCGTATAAGGCCATTTTGCCAGTTATAGGCACATCGGGATCTTTCATTATCTCAGCTACCGAAGAACGAACATCGTTTATAAATTTATCAGCAATACCAGGTTTCGAGTGCATATCGGTGATACAAATATGTATGCTGAAATTTTAAAACAAATAGATTGAATATTTACAGATGTATTACAGATTATTCGAGAATTTAATACACTTCTGATGTATGTTCAAAAATGCAGTAAATATCGAACTTACAAAAAATGTTCGAGTTCGTTTTCGTTTCATTTTAAGACCCTTTTAGAGAATGTTCGCAAATGTATTGAATTTTAAATTCTGAGGAACCATTTTAATTTTTTCTTAATTTACAAAATTTTTATATTATACACTAGATTAACTCGGTGCGTTTCGCTACTCCCACATCCATACTCGCCATATTGGGTCGTCTGCTATATTGTGTTTATAGTGATTCCATTTGATTTGGAGTTCCATTCATAAAAATCCCTTTAATTTGATGCCCATATCACGGAGTATATGCAAAGTAATGGTCCGCCATTTTGGACCGTAAGCCATATTGTGTTTGTGGAGATTTCTTTACATTTTAAATTATCGGAAAAACAATAGGACTATGTTTTACTATATACAGTACACTCTCGGTTTTCGCGACTGATTAAAAACGAAACCTGTCGCGGAAACTAAATTTTCGCTATAGCCGAACCCAAAAATTTCATCAAAATATGTTATGCAATTGTTTCTAACAAAAATTTTTTATTCAAATATTTCTGATAAATTTACATTTTAGTTGATTTTATTTTATCTTTAAAATAACGGTTGAATCTAGCAGTTCATACAGTGCAGTTGTGGGCATTTCATTATCTTAATCCCATTGTATATGCATATATGTTAATCGATCTAATAGCTCTACTCTAATCTCATAGCATCATCGACTTTTTTTTTATTTACATAACCACCGTCATTTTCCGGACTAACCTCACAATAAATTAAATTTAAAAAAAACACCAAAACTCTAAAGAAGATTCATTCACGAAAAAAAATAACGAGATTTCCCGCTATTACTTCTTATGTTGAGACAAAAAGCAAAAAAAAAATATAAAGTCGCCGAAATATATCCTTTTTTTAACAACTGTCGCGTTGCACCTGCAGTGCAAAAAATTAAGCTGTCGCGAAAGCAGTGCCGTCGCGATTATAGGTAGGCGCGAAAACCGATCCTGTACGTACATAGATATTTCTGTGTTTAAAGTTTCATAGCAGTCGGTTATATAAATTCGGAAAGATTCCCCCTCGTGATCCAATTTTTGAAAAACTTATGTTTCGTTATATTCTTAGATATATCCGTGTTTAAACATTCATCGCAATTGGTTAGATAGATTCGGAGAGGCTAAATTTGCTTAAAAAAAACTTCAGAAACGTCAGAGATAACAGAACTACACAAAAATTCAGTAAAATTTTTCAATTATTTAATCTTTTTCCGCAGCTTATGTAAATATGTATTTATTTTATTTCTTGTTTTGTTTTGTTTAAATATTGAACTCTGATATCACGAAATATGCATACGCGATCTGCATTTCAAAAAATTATAATATTCTGCGATATGGATCGCATTCCGTCAATATTACATCGTACACGTTTAATAAATATCACGGTACTGAATCGCGCAGTCCCCTTAGATCTATCTGTGGCGAAATTAACCCATTCTCCCCTTCTAGTCTATATGTACATTTCGTTTGTGCTTATACCAACTTATCTATAGACCTTCAACCAAATATTAGCTGTATTCGTTTATCCCAAAATTTGCACAAATTTGCAGAAATTTCTACTGAAAACCATTCGTTTACACAAAAATTTACAAAAGAGAACACCATTTGAGAGAATAAAATGACAGTTCTTTTCTGAGAGTCCGCAAAATTTTACTGAACGAATTTTTGCCAGTAGAATCTACTAGAAAAGAAAAACATATGACTAAAAAATAAACAAGCAAAATGAAGCAAACAAAAGTTTCAAATTTTTCATAAAAATATTTACCAAAAAGAAAAGCAGATTTAAAACTGTAACAAAAACTAAAAACAATAGTTTTGAACGTGAAACAAATTAAAGATGACTATAAAATATCCACTTTTCTGTTTTTATCATCAATAGCTAAACTTCTTATAATTGTTTTATTTACATTAATTTCTTAGAGACGTAAAACTAGTATATATTTGAGTACTTATTACAGCATATTATTTAGAGTACCGAACACCAAAAATTTAGTATTGCTGTATTTTCGCATGACATTTAAACAAATTAGATAATCATACTGGAAATTAAAAACTTTAAAACCTTATGCAGTACTTCTATTTAAATACATTTCTCTATGAATTTATGATTACAAAAACGGATTGTATCAAATACCAAACACATGTACATATATACTGACAGCCGTATTAATAAAAAAGTCTTAAATAAGGTTTAAAATACATATTAGTTAAAACGCTTTTTAATCCTAAAACACGATTTTTAAAAATTCATATTAATAATCAGTATTTTAACTAACATACTTTTTAAGGTTTTCCAAAAATGAGGATGGCAGCCCTAGATTTTTTATTTACCACTGATGCAAAACCGTGATTATTGATTCACGCAGTAATCGTATCTAAATAGTTTTATTGTTGTGTTTAATAAGAATATTGTTGTTCATAGAATAAAAAATTTATGATAAGTTGTATATTAATCAAAAAACTAATAACAGTAAAAATATCGCTTGGTAAGATTGCAATTTTAGTAACTTATTTAATTGCAGTTAAAAGAGTATTTGAATAACGCGTTTCATACTATTTGTTTTGATTGTTTACACATCACTACTTAGTTTTGTGCGGTCAAGATTAGTTTTATTTGAAATTTGTGTAGATTCCTTATTTTCAAATCGCTCTTTTATTTTAGACTCGTTAAAAATGCGGCAGTCGTGCGTACTCCCCCTCCATCGTGCCACTAAATCTAAATATTTTAGCTGGGCATCGCAAACCACCTAATTAATAAAAACATTAAATTTTAAATTACAAATTACACTTGTTGTTACCCGCACATTCAACGAATAAAATCCTTTCCTATTGATGTAATATTGTGCTAAGTCACCTCCAGTTTTTTTAATTTTAATATGGGTTCCATCTATATCGCCAATAATACCAGGGAAGTTTCTTATTTCTCTAAACTGTTTTGCTAGTTTCACCTCTTCTTCAATAGATGTTGGCATTCTTATCAAATTTTTACCAAGCTTAGCAAGAGCACGAGCTACTTTTTACAAATCAAGCTCACACTTGGCTGTGACAGACCATGACGATCTTCAGCATCATCCCGAAACTAAAATAATGGTTTTGTGTCATTATTAACATTACTATCACTGAATGCAAACATATACATATACTTCTCTTCGTCCCCAGCATCGTAAAGCTACTATAACCTGTAGTTCAGAAGACGTTCCGCAACCTCTACGCTCTACAGATATATCCGTTCTCACCAAATTGACAATTTTTTTAACAGTTTGTTTATTAAAGCGGTACTTCTGCTTAAATTGGTTGTCCGGAATAGAAAACGGATCGCTTCTTGGTTTGTAATTTTTCTTTTGACGATTTCTTGAAATTTCATCAATACGTTCTATTATAAATTTAATTAAAATTATAACATTTTTACTTTTGTTCATATTACATTTGTTCTTACCAATTCTTTTAATCAAATATAGCGTGTCCATTATTTATTCGAAACAAACGGCTCACTTTTTTGATTAAACGTTTTTTTTTCACAAATAAAGGGTGCTTTACATTGTCCCACAAGTCGTACGACATGTCATATTTTTGTGTAGAAGAGCACAAGTCGGATCGTCTAAACGTAATATGTAATGAAACTATAAGATTTTGAGAGAAAATACGGATGAAAATTTGACAGTCGTATGGCTCTCTTGATTTTTTAAAATTTTTCAAAAACCAACACACACCATTAGATCAGGGATGCGTTTTTATATAAACAAATGTGAGAAAGCCAGGGAGGGAAAACTGGTTTCATAAATTTATACCAATTATAAAATCAAAATGTACATTTTAGACCACGACAGCACAATTTTATAAAAATATACGTATATTTTCCAAAAGTACACTAAAAATTTTGAGCACGAAAATAACATATTCGAAAGTTATAAAAATATTTTTCAAGGTTATTAAAAAAAAAATTCATTTGTACAAGAACTCCATCCCTGGAGAACACAAGCAACCAGCTGTAGTTAAATTAAATGAGAATGTTTTCATCTTACTTGATTTTATCCATACCAATGGTGTAAAAGCCAGAAAACAACCATTCGATTTTTACTCTCTTTTTTGAAATACGGATGGAATTTCATTTTATTTGCTCTCTCATTTTACGTACGACAAATCTTATCGTCTAAAGCACCCTTAACAATCACAATGAAAACAAACACTGCACACTATGACATCTTAAAATAGCTTTAAAACAGGATCGAACCAATTTTAAAATTTCCATATTTACACAAGGTTTAAAATGTGCATTTTAAGCTAAAATTCGTTTATTACTACCATTTTAATGAATTTTGCTTAAAAATGCTTGAAAATGCGTTTTAAAATTTTTATTAATACGACTATGAGTAGTCAACACATCTCATATTTTTACCACACTATGATTTTTAGTCATCAGCTGTTTTGAATGTAAATTTTGGCAATTTTTACCATTCGTTTACTTTTGGCGTGAGGGACGTGAGAGTAATTTGTTTAAATTATACAAAATTTATTCAACACTACAGGATTTCACTGGGATAGTAAACAAATGGACCTATTACAAAAAGCTAAAAAATCTAAGATATGTGTAAAAAGTCTTTGAGAATAATAGAAATACAAACAGAAAAAACTAAGTAGCTTTTTCAAATGATTGTATCTAAAATTCAATGAAATATTAAACCTCAATATATGTAAGTTAACTCAGTTTCTTAGATTTTCGGCAAGGAAAGCAATTAAAACTATTTAATTTGATAAATTAAAGTATTCTTTACATGCCAAAAGATTTTGCGCAAAACAATTGTTCAAAAAGATTGCATTTGGGATTTCTGTAAATAATTTATTCACTTACCCAGAAGGAAATTGGAGTGTATTTAAATTCCAACCTAATTTACGCAGAGCATCCGATAACCGGAAAATATCGAAATCCTTCGAACCCATAGCGATCACGGATGTAACAGGTTTGCCGAACACAAAAATGCCATCAATTTTGCGTATACTATGGGAAAAGTTACATTTAGCATATTTAATATATTTCATATGACCATAGAAAAATTTTACCTTTGCTCCACATAACGAGAATTGTCTAAAATACGCTTTGTGGCTTCCAAATAACCACTATACCCGAAATGCATCATGGTGGCCCAACAGGCAGCAATTATACCACCCGCTCTGGAGCCATTAATAGTTGGTGAGCCGTAAACACCACCAGGCCAATCAGTTGTAACAGTGAATTGATGATTTAAGTATTTGATATTCGAATATAAAATTAGAGATGAACCTTTAGGAGCAAAACCGTACTTCAGAAATAAAAAAAAAAATATATATATATATATATATATATATATGCACAATTGAATTTCGAATGCCAACCTTGTGAGTATCAGCTGATATACTGGTTACTCCTGGTAGTTCAAAATCAAATCTATTGATAGTATAGCCAGCATCCTTAGCCAAGGCTATTACGAAACTACCTAAACAAGCGTCTACATGCACAGGAATATCATATTTAATACCTAAGGCAGCAATTGCTTCAATATCATCCATAGTACCATAAGGAAAATTTGGCGCTGACCCAGCTAACTTTAAAATTGTTTTAGGAAATAACAATACTGTTTCGAACCGTTTTTTTTTCTATTCACTTACTAAAACCGTATTGGAGTTAATAGCCTTCTTAAATGCTTTCATATCAACTTCATAGGTTTTTGGATCTACGTCGACATAACGCACATGTATGTTAAAGTATTGACCGGCCTTATCGAAGGCTGCATGTATAGTTCTGGGCACGACCATATTGGGTTTTTCGATGCGTTTATATTCGAGGCCATAATCACGATAAGCCTTACATGCCATTAGAATGGATTCAGTGCCACCAGTAGTCATCTATGCATGAATATATGTATGTCTAATAAGTAATAATAAAAACACATTATTATTCACTATTTGCCGTACTCACTGTACCACATGAATTGTTATCGCCATGAAAGAGAGCACAAGCCATACGAACAACCTCTGCTTCCATTTTACATACGCCGGGAAAAATATCCGGATGTAAAGGATTTGTATAGGAAGCTTTGCCATAAACTTGTGTCACCAAATCAACAATGTCCTCCTTAAAGCCATAAACAGCACCCGATACACGGCCATCACGCCAATTATAATGACCCAAATTCAAATGTTCATCTACTAGTTTTATAATTTCTTCTTTGGTTAGACCGTCCTCTGGTAATTTCAAAGTATACCGCAGGCTTTCACAACTTTTTTCAATATCGTTTTGAAAATCTGCTTTGGTTTTTGCTAATTCTGCTTCAACTTTTCTTCTTATGGCCGGTACTTTTTTCATGTAACGAAAGAATTGCCGTCTGCCGCGCACCAAAATGCCTGCCGGAAATAAAATTTATATTAAACATTTTATAGAATATTTGTATTTTTTTCCTTTTCAGGCACTAGATCATTTATTTGTTTGAATAATAAAACTATTTTTAGACATTAAAGTGAGACAGATTTTGGATTCGTGTGGCATCTTCGCAGGACAGTTGGGAGTTTTACAAGAGCAATATGGTCGAGTTTTTGCGCCGTTATGTAACCGTGGACGAACCGCGGACCCACCACAATCCACGAGAAGAAGCCGAAAGTGGAGTTGTAAGCCAATAAAGTCATGACTACGATACAATCCACATTGATCACCACTTTCAACTTGGTGAATATTATGCCAGAAGAGAAGCCAGAGAAGAAACCAGCACTCAGAAGATAACCCCTACACATGCTATGATAGAACTAGAGGAAGGGTATAGTGACAGAGATGACAGGAAGTAAAGCTCCACTATCTTACAACTCTGCTTGTTCACGTTTTTTCTTTATAGCAGTGCTGCAGCGCCTCTGATGTCAAAGAGTGACATTAAATTTTTTTAAGCTTTGTTTTAGTAGCCATTTTTAGTAATTATTTACTTCGCTGGTGCTACACAATAACAAAGGAGGAGTACGGTCTGATGTGCCTGCGTAATGGTATCAGGTGAAGTTGCTACTGTTCAGTTACTGTGCCGTCAGAACTGCTATAAAAAAACAAAAGAACGTGCAAAAAGTAGAGTTGTAAGAAAGTGAAAGTGTCATTTCTCTTAATTTCCCTTTTCTCCAGTTCCAGCACAATGCATCGCACGTGTAGGGGTCATCCCCTGCATGCTGATCCAAAATAAAGAGGGTGGCGATGGTCGAAGTAGTCTGCACGTTGACTATAAAACGAAAAATTTTCCTGGGTTCAACTCCAGTTTCAGACTCATAAAAAATATTTCGCATTTTGTCTGATGTGCATTTGAGAGTCTTTGTGTCACTTGTTGTCCGAAGGTTTCTGTGGCGAAAGCATAGTCACTGGTCACTGAACAATAACAATTTCAGCGGTATGCAATCAACAGGTATTGTGTAGCACCGACGAATTAAAATAAATACTAAAAATGGCTACTAAAACGTAGCTCAAAATTTAATACGTCTCCTTGACATCTGACACGCTACAACACTGCTATAAGAACAAATAACGTGCAAAAAGCAGTGCTGTAAGGTAGTGAAGCTTCATCTCCTATCATTTCCCCTAGTTCCAGCACAATGCACCGCATGTGTAGGGGCCATCTCCTGAGTGCTGGTCCAAAATAAAAAAAGAACTAAATTTTCTAAATTTGGCCTGAATAACTTCAAAATTATCAGTCGAAAAATAGACGGTATTGGACAAGTGGTCACGGTGCCTCCCATAAAAAGTAAATAATGATTTTGGTATATTTTGAGAACGGTTTTGGTCCGAATGACTTGAAAGTTAATTTTTTGCTTCGGCCAGTTTCATTAAAGCTACAGCGCTGAAATTCGTTATACGGCTAAGAAAATAATGGGAAAAATATGAAAACTAAAAATTTTCATCAGGTGGACTAGGCTGCACACTCTTTATATGGCCAGATACCGGAAATTGGGTATTCTGCTAGGCACTCAGAAGGTAGGGAGGGAAGATAAAACAGAGATAGGTCTGCGTCTAGATGGACACATAGACTACATGTTTTACCAAAGATAAGAGCACGACGGGTGGTAGGGGGCAACTTCCGCGTTTATTGTATTATAGAAAACGTGGCGCTACCGGATTTTCAACAACAGAATGATTTTAACTCTGAAGCCAATTCTTTGGCAGATGAGAAATTTCAAGGTATCAACAAAAAAACGTAAAAAAATGTCCTTTGAGAGTGATGTAAAGATAGATCTGACTAATATTAAGAATAGACATATTAATTTTAAGAATACTGTTAATCGTTGATTTTCGTTAGATTAAGAACAAGAAAATTAAGAAAGCATTTCTAATTTGAACTTATGATTGAAGAAACCAAACAAACTAGAAAGAAATTTAAAAAATATGAATTCTTTTTGTCCACCAAAATTTCCTTAAGGCATCCGCGTGATCCCAATCCTACCAGAAAGGAGTTTTCTTACACAAAAATTGGGTAAATAAGAAACGTTTTGAGAGAGTAATGTTCTTGTCCTTCAGTACTTTTTCTGCGGGCTAGTTTCGGCTAGACGAACAAGCAATCAGCTGTTTTAAAAAAAAAACTATAATGAAGTAAAAATAAATATTTCCTTTTAGTCACCTTAAAAGCAAATAGGTATATTAAGGAAATTTTAGGCATATAATATATGTATGTATAATGAATCAACTTATTTCTTGGGAACGTCCATAGAAAAATTTGATTATATCTCAATATTAGAGATGTCAACATTAGGGTAATTTTTCAAGAAACTGTAACCATCCATTTGCATGCGTAAAATGTGATAAAAAAAACTTCCACCTGCTGAATGCTCATTTGTTTTTGACGGGAAATCACGTCCTTTCTGTGGTAATTGCAATGAAAATGGCCAAACATCCACCACTTATAGAGGGTGCCAAGTTTATAGAAGATTTGTTTTCATGAAGCAAAAGTCTATGAAGGAAAAAAATATCATATATGGTGTTGTCAATGTTGGGAAGGAATTAATATCGACTAACAACTTCAGATAAAACATTTGCCAATATTTTAAAAGGAGTTGAACATTCTACACTGAAAAATATTTAAAAAATAAAAACCTGTCTTAATTGAAAATTTTTTGGAAATATCAAAAATTATATGTGCGACAGAGCCTATTTCTATGGAAGATAGAATAAAGATTTTTTTGTAGAATTTTAAAAATATGACAAAGGACAAAGAATGCTTGAGTATAATGAAAGATATTAAAAAAGGTTATGGTTCGTAGATCGAGGAATTTATTAACTTATAATGTTGGATTTCTTGTGAATGTAAGTAGATGTGTTGAACTTAGCAAATTATTATATCAAATTAACAGTGACATTGCCTCTTTGCCGGAAATGCAATTATCAAGATGTATGTATTTTTGGATAATTCAATTATTTTGAAAGATAATCAGCTTTATTCCAGTTGTCAACGTCGACACCAAAAATTAGCCTCTCTTAAATCGATATGCAATATCTTTCAGTTAACAAATTAATTGACATTTGCTAAAAATTTAGAATTTTTTAAAAGCCGCAGCATTTCGACGTAACTGGAATAAGGGTGAATAGCTCATTAGGAGTGGGAATAGCTATAAGAAAAACTTTTTCAAATTCGATTGTAAATGTTATCAAGTTAGGTTTTCAAACTTCTTTGTTGAAGTGGATGTTTGTATAAATGGTTGCAAAAAAATTTTCTTTGCGGTTCTAAATACTTTTCAAGTAATTGTGGTCGTGCTAATATATGTTCGGGTCTTACGAAAATACTTAATTTTCCACAAAATTATGATGGTTTACTTTTAAGATAAGTTAAATTAAAAAGATAAAAATAAAGGAAGTTATTTGTAATAAATAAAAAGAAGAAGTCTTGTTAGTTTAATATATACTTATATATTGTGGTAGAAGAGAATATATTGTCACCTTAAATGCAAACGGACGTAACAACATGAAAATTCGAAATCGAGTTTTTGTTTGATTATAGTTCTTTTTCGGGGTTCCGTTGGAATACTACAGGCCGCAGTTGGAGCGGGAGCTCTACAGGACTGCGCAGACTGGGTGGTCGAACGAGACCACCTGCTCAATTTCCAGGATGACTTGTCTTTGGTACGAGTACGGTCGGACCGCCAAATTTAGGGAAGGGCCGAGGGCCGATGACTGTGGCGGTACTGACGGGCCACTGTAACGTTCGTGTGCATGTCAGGAGATTGGGTATGCCGTATAACGACTTCTGCAGGAGCTGTCGGGATGAGGGGGAGGAGGAGGCGGGTGAAAGCAGCCTCACTGGGACTTCCAAGAGCGATTCATGAAATTTTAAAAAGGATCTGAAGGATCTGGATGACATACTCTTTAAAAAATAAAATCCGCATTTCCATTCTATCGTTCAATGCTCTTAATAAAACTTTGTGTCAATTATTACGTTTTTTATTTAAGTTTGAAAATATAAATCTGCTACCAGACACCCTTTATTTTACAGAAATCGAATTTATTAATATTTGAGTTTTTTAATTTTTGATTTGCCGCCTTTTTATAAAAATTAATTTTGTCAATTATATAAAATATTTTCCCTGAAGAAATTTTACATTGTGAAAACGAAATTTTGGAAAAAATTAAATTTAAAACCCAAAATAATATAAGATCTGAAGCTCAATAAAGTATAGTTATATATTTTTTTAATTAATTAAAAAAAAAAAAATAATTAATATCCTCAATTTTTGAGTTACTTTTGTAATAAAATGCTTTATGATATTTTTCATACTGTATGAGAATATCATAGGGTATGTAATAATAAATTTCACATATAGTTTATATGGGAAAAAGCACAATTAGAATCATATGTATTTTTTTCAATTTTCGAATTGAAATAATCTGTTGTCGCACAAAGCCGTAGATTATATTGAAAATATACATTCAACATCAGCATACTTAAATACCATTAATTCACATTGAGAAATGTGTCAATATATTAATCGGTCTCGCTTTTACACAGGTTTGTTGAAAATATACGTTCAACATCAGATGTTACAGGTGCATACTTAAATACCATTAATTCACATTGAGATAGTGTGTCAATATATTAATCAGTCTCCCTTTTACACAGTTTTGTTGAAGAGTCAATAGTTGTGATGAAAATGTATGTAAAATCCGCTTCGGGGTTTCATTTGTACTCGTTTTAATGTCAACAAAATGCAAACCCCAATCATAGCTGATCACGAAACTTGGAATATCATCCCATATATTTCTTATTTTAATTTTTTTTTTTTTGTATTTTTTGGAATTTTTTGTTTTTTTTGTACATTTTTTGCTTTTTATATTTTTTTATATCTAGGAAAAAATAAAAAAAATCTTTTTGTATTTAAAAGTCTTTTCTGTGCTTGAGCGAAACATGTATTTCGATTCAAAGAAAGAAATAAACTTTGGTTATACATATATCATATCACGCGATTCCATTAATGTTTTTGATTGATTAAACGCAGCGCCAAGCGCTGATTTTTTTATTTTTTTAGAAATTGTTTTTCTAGTTTAAATTTCCATAACAAGGCTCTCAACGCCTGACGTTGTATTTTAAAAGATAAGCTTCCTGAGCTTATCTACATATGTATATATATTTATTTACGTATATATTGTATATAGACAAGTTATTATTCTTATAATCTTAATAGTCGAATAAGCTTGAAATACATTAGATATGTTTTTTAAATATTTTTTCCTCCACCAGTGCTCAAGGAATATCCGAATGTATGCAATGCAGTGCAGCGGATCTCCAATTCATTAAAAGAATTAAAAAAATATCTAATTGCAAACCTTTCTCACTTTGTGATTTGAAATTCCACTTCACAATATTTATTACTCTTTTGGCATTGTTTCAAGAGGCTGGTGAGCAACTGAACTTAAAATTAAGTTTCGACAAAATGTTCGGTAAAGCCATGATTAATAATTAATAAATGATAACTTTTTCTTTATGAATGACTATATAATACTTACTTTCATCTTGATTAATAAAACTCCACAGCCACATAGAGCTTAGAACAGCGGTAGCTGTTATTGTGGCTACTTGCCAGGGTTCACGATTCGCAAATAGGTAATTAATTTTTGCGGTAATTAGTTTGCTGCAATCGTGAGCACCAGCTTGGAAATGTTTCATGTTATAGGCGTTGATTATTTAACAGTATTCTTGGTCTTATGATCTTTGAAGGTTGGTATTATTAACAAAATGAAAATAACAATTACTTAACGGTTTGGCGAAACTAAAATGACTGGAATGAGAGTTCATAAATATGTACGATTAAATAGCCAATGTTATATGTAAAGCTAAACTAATAAAATAAATAATAATTTTATATACTCCTACTTATGTATAACAAAACAAAAACTGATAAAAACAATTTTTAGCGTTATCAAACGTGTCAAATTCATGTTTAATGAATTCTTCTATATTGGAATTATGGAATATTTCGGTTCTTATTACTAAAAATTATAAAAACTATTTTGATTTACCTTTAATAATTCATATGTGTAACAGAAATAAATTTTATAAAATTTTAGGAACAAAAATTAAAATACAAATATTCCAACATCGGTTTGTGTCTTTTTAAGAACATAAATAAAAGCGAAGTTGGCCGCAATTTGACGAGAAGTGTTGAAAAGTGTTAAAGTTATAATCTGTGGTTTTAAATTAAGCTATAACTTTTATTAAACATTTCTTTGACGCACATAAATACAAATACTAATTTGATATAAAATGAAATAAGGCGCTACTTAAGATATATTTATTCAAAGTAGACTTGGGTCAATTGGTTCTGAAATATTTCTAGTTACTATAAACAAAACAGTCGGTCGTTTCACCGTGTCAAATAGAACTTAAGGGCTTATTTCTGATTTAAGAAAGAACGCTTTCATTCGCATTCTATGAGAAAGAACATTGATTTCGATTTCTCTACACACTTTCTATGCGAACAGTGACTCGATCTAGAACTCGAATGAAAACGTAAGTGTTTTCATATAAAATCCGATTTCTCTGTTAAGAACGTGTGAGAATGAAATGTCAAAATCACTCACTTTTGGTTTTGCTTTCGTATTGAGAATTTACATATGAGTATACATACTTGTAAATAAAAAAAGAAGAATAAAAAATCTAAGTACAATAAAAAAGTATTTACAAATGGATAACAAGTGGTAAGTATAAACTATTCATATGATATACATATGAATGTATGTATTTAACAATTGTTTTTTCAGTTTAAAGAAGTCAACAATGCAGCAACTGAAACACTTTTATAAAATTAAAACAAAAAACACAAAATTTACAAATATTTTTTTAAATTTTCTCACCCTTTTATTTATTGATACTTTCCACCAGCTGATCACACTTACACGCAGTTGTATTAGCTTTAGAATAACTTCGTAGTATTTTTTAATACTTTTAACAGAAATATAATAATTTATGATCTGGCATTACTTCTACTTATTAAAACGTAAGATACCAAAATTGACATACGTAACTTACTGCGAAAGAAAGTGAGTGCCAATGAGAAATCCAAATTGATTCGAATTCGAGCGAGTGCTTTTCGTTCGCTTAAGTTATCTTTCTTAGCTCAGAAATAGGCTGTAAGCGAATGATACACGATCAATGTTTAGCTTCAATATTTGTCATTGTGTGCGTTATTTTATAAAAAAATAGTCACACATTTCCGTATAAATGATTTGAATCTACGCGTATCAAACTAGGTAGGGTTGTTAAAAGAGGTGGCAATTTTTTGCTGTACGTTAATTTGTGCAACAAACGTCAAAAACTTGTTTAAAAATTCTGTTTTTGGTGAGAACAAACTTTGTATTTAAAATCAACTGATTTTAAAAAATTAAATATCTTGCACACCTTTTGTTCATAAGTAAAACACATTTTTTTTAAATATTTGCATGACTGTTACGCCTTGATCTAGTTAACAGTCCAACCTAAATTACAACCCAAAGCGCTTCGTAATTTAGCACTTAGCTTTTACGCTGAAATGCACCTAAACTTAATTAATGCACCTAAAATAATTAAATCGTTAACGTTGCACCAGAGAGAGAATGTTTACTCACTTTCATTAATAAAAAAAACTCTAAATAGAAATAAGAAATAGGGATAAATCACTAAATTGGCTGAAAACAACTAAATTGCCATTACTTTTCCACAATTTTATTTTTTTTGCAGCCAACTTAAATTCATTATACGTTGTCAAATTTTGATTTTCCAATTACAGAGCATGATAAATTTTGACAGCCAAACAGCGCTTTGCGTCGTAATTTAGGGTCGTCTGTAAGGACGCCTTGAGTTGAATTATGATACAATAAACAGATCAGAGCGATTCTCCTGTTTTTGTAGGGTTGTTTTTTTAACGTCAGATATTATGTACTTGTCAAAAATTCTTTACTTTCCTTATTTGTCTATGGCTGAAATAAACATATTTCAAGAAATTCGTATAAAGTATTTCCAATGCAAACTTTTTGCAGTAATCGCCTCCTTCATAATTGTACTAAATTTTCCAAAATATATGGATTATATTATACGAATAATAAAATTTAAGAATTTCCATTTTTAAATTATTTATAGTTTTTCTAGACAGACATGCCCGCTAGATTTTACGATTAATCGTCATTTTGACGATTTTCATTTTATTTGTTATTTACTTAGTTAATCTAGCCCATAGGGCCATATAATTATATAGGATTATAGATAATTTCAAAATAAGAAGAAATTGTAAAAGTTGGCGGCATTGCTTAGTTTTCGAGTTATGGACCCAGGACGATTCCATATAAAAGTGCGATTCTACATTTTTTAAACGTATATGATCAATATTGGTATCATTTGAAAGATTTTTAAAATAATTTTCTATATATTACAAATTTATTTATTTATTTACACTGGTCTAAATATGCCAAATTTATGCATGTTATGTAGACGACATTGAAGAAAATATGCATTTCGCCAATGTGAAATCAATTAAGTGCAGCAGCAATTTAAAAATGCGTTTTGAGTGAGTTTTTATGATGATATAAAATATTTAATATTGCCTCTACGACTTCAAACTTTTTTATAAAGTTTACAGTTACTTTACATTACATAATGTATATATATACCAGTACGTAGATATTTGTCATATATCGCACGCGTAAAGTTATATAATATATTGGCTCTTTTATTTTCGTTTTTATGAGAACTCTACATTTATTAGTAAAATTTTATATTTAAATTATTGCTGTCATATACAACCTCCAATTTAAAATGAGAATGTTTTTTACTTTTATATTTATAACTCTTCATAATTATTAATAAATTGTTCGTATATATAGATCTCTGCGTAAATTAATACCGTATTTATGTATTGTTATAAGGGATGAATTGTTGTTATTTTTGATTGTTTCGTAATGAATATAAAAAATGCTTTTAAACTACACATTTATCTTTGCGCGATTTTTCACATTTTATCGGTATTTTGCCGATTTTTGGAGAATTTCATCTGGCAGCCCTATAGACAAATGATTTGACAAGTATGCAATTTGCAAACGCCTGTTGTTTTTGGTATTGTTGGGTTGTTGTAGAGCTGCACTGACCTAATAAATGTTTTATTTACATTTTCTAATTCACCTGTTGAATATATGCACTTATTTTAGTTGATAAATTTAATTTAAATTTAGGTGGAAAGTATAAAGAAATGATCCGAAATTTGTTAAACCGAGTAAGTTTTTAATAAATAACTTGAAACTTTAACTAACATAAACATGTATTTTCAGTGCGATAAAATATTCTTTGCTAAAAACTTCTCCCGTTCTAACACCAAATTTTGTAAAATAATTGAATACAATGGTGTACGTGAAATTATTTTAAATGATCCAAAAACTCATAATGCATTGTCCTTGAGAATGATGGACGAAATATTAGATGCATTAACAAAAACCTGGGATGATACAAATTTACGTTGCATAGTTTTATCTGCAAATGGTAATATATGGTCAGCTGGGCATGATTTGAAAGAACTGTTGCCCGAATGTGGCACTCAGCAGCATACTGCAGTTTTTGAAAAGCTTGCAGAAATTGTATACAACATACACAAGGCTCCTGTTCCAGTAATAGCTAAGGTAAACGGTACTGTTGTTGCTGGCGGTGTACAACTAATGGCCTCCTGTGATATTGTGGTGTGTTCAACACAAACTTCGATTGTAATGCCCAGGTACAGTTTTAGGGGTATGTTTGTCGACTTTATTTGGTCAGGTTAGGTAGGCAGGTCGCCGGTGAAACTAAAGAGCCCAGCCCACTTGGGTCCAATTCAGCATGGTTCCGTTGTGATATCTGTGAAGAAGAAGAGAGGGGATAGAGTAGAGTAGACGATTCGATAGAATAGTTCGGAAGAGAAATGCATCACTGGACAGGGATGCGATAGAGTGGGAAGAGTCCAGTAGAAACCGGGAGATCGACGGTCCAGTTGCGTTCAAAATTTGCGTGGACACCTACGCATAGCGTTTTATTACACGGTGCTCTCAACACAGTGAAATTAAGACAACCACTACCGCCCGCATGGCACTCGGAGATACAAAATCCTGTATCACTACCAGTGCACACGGGTAGCAAATCAATTTATAGTTATCCCTGGTCTATAAATTGCACCTTGCTGAGGTGTTTCGAGCTGTTCAAACTCTGTGTCACATCAGAATATTTTTGAGTCAAGAATTCTTAATCCAGTAATACTTTTTGTTCGAGACACACTCCGGTGACTACTGTTGAATGGCAACAACACCTAGTTAAGTAAAAGTCATATCAGAATATATGTGTCAAACTCACATATATCCCGAACAAGCCAAAAACTTAACGTCCAGCGTGACTTTAGTTGTAGTAACCACAGCCACTACGAATCCGTTTCCAAACCAGCACACAACTCCAACTTTTCGGGGTGGACACGAAGTACTCCCTTAAGAGTACATCAGTCATTAAACTCTTACTGAGCGTTAGAGTTGTGGGGCTTCGCTGGTCCCGTAGTACTAGATTAGAATTGAACTGTGTTTAGCAGTCGCACGGAAATGCAAGCATAACCTCCTCAATCTCTAGTCAGATTTCGAAGAGTCGCGTCTTCTGTCATTTTCAAACTCCAGGGGAGTTTAAGGTAATTCTAGACCTTTAGCTAGGTACAGTGTGTTCAAGATTTACGACAGCACCTGCCCATAGGGCCTTATCTGACGGTGGTCTTAACACCGAGTAAATTTCTGAAACGATTCACTAGCGCCCCAGAGCACTGATAAGCAAATGAGCCCGTAGGCCACATACTTCCAGAGTTGGGTAGCAAATCATGTATAGTTATCCCTGTTCTATAATGCACCTTGTTGATGTGTGCGAGCTGCTTTAACTCTGTGTCACATCAGAATGTTTTTACGTCAAGACCCATTTAACAGTAATACTGTTGGTTCGAAACACATTCCGGCGACTACTGTTGAATGGCAACAGCACCTAGTAGAGTAAAAGTCATATCGTTAATATGTGTGTTACGACTGCACATATTTCCGATTAGACCAAAAACTCCACTCCCTGCGTACTTTTAGGTATTAAACCACAGCCACTACGAGTCCTTACCCATACCAGCGCACACTATCCAACTCTTCGGGGTAGACACGAAGTACTCACAAGGAATACATCAGTCTTTAAACCCGTACTTATCGTTGGGAGTGTGGGGCCAAGCTGGTCCCGTAGTGCTAGATTCGAATCAAACTGGCGTTAACCAGTCCTTCATCAATCTCTAGTGAGATTTCGAAGAGTCGCCTCTTCTGTCATTTTCGAACCTCAGGGAGGAACAAGGTAATGCTGCACCTTGAGCTAGGCACCGCGGGGTCGCTCAGACACCCGTAGGTTCCAGAATACTTGATTCACAAGTTTCCAGAACCCCCCTGCGGGCGATAGCTAGGTACAGCGGGGTTGCTAAAGTCCCAAACCTCCCTGCGGGGAGACCGACGGTCCAGTGAATGCGGCGGTGTCAACGCAATAGCCAGCCCCTGCCGCCGAAGAATGCGCTCATCTCCGATAGGGCGACGAACGATGTGACGGCTAACAAGCGGAGGCGCAGATCCTTGACTGCAGGGCACTCGCATAAGTGAGCTACACCCTCCTCCTCATCGTTGAACCCAGAGCGGTATTCGTTGTGCGGCAGACCCCTGAGTTTTGCATGAATTCCAATAGGCCAGTGTCCAGCCATCGTGGCGGTAAGACTGCAGCCGGCGTCTCGAACGCTTCAGCAGCTGTCCAGACCTACTGAAATCAAACCGAAACCACAGTGTCGCGATCGTGTAGGTCGGCTCATTGACTCTGGTTGCGACTTCCTGTGGCTGTTGCCCGCCTTCTACGGTCTCCGAATCGCGGCTCCGCTGGTTGGCCGCCGATGACTTCGGTGTCATTTCTAGCCTCGCGCGTAGCCACACCTCCTAATTGACGGAAGGGAGCAGGGGAAAGGAAGGTAGCAGTTTATGTCCTTAATAGTCCTGGTTTTTAAAAAGTATATAGATTATGTCTCCTATACTCAGATCTCTCTATGCTTTAAGTTTCATCACAATCACATTGATAGTTTCACAACCTTCCAATTTCTTTAATACATATGTATTTATGTATTCTGGTTCAAATTTCATCAAAATCGGGTCGATATTTTCGGAAAGTCTTTTTTTCCACCTGACAAACTAACATATACTGGGTTGTAATTAAGGGCCGGATTATGGTTTACAATACATAAATGTTGTGTTGTTTAGGCTACAATTAGGTGTTGTTCATGTCACACAGTTGCAATGTAATTGTAGGACATATTTCCATAAAAAAGCACACATACATGCACGCGAATAAGTGTCAAGATAAAAAATAAAATTGAATAAGCATATTCTTCGTCAGAAATAAATAAAACAAAAAGAACCATGGATCTTAAAGCGGATCTATATTTTTTCAACATATTTATTGCTTTAATTCATTGTAGACATAACATTAAAAAATAATATATGTAGATACATATGTACATAACAGAAAACTTCAAAATCTAATCATGTATAAAGAGAAAAAATCACAGAAATTTATAAACTAAAAACATAAAAAAAATTTTGGGACTAGAAAAATATACATATCTCATTTCTTTTATTAATTAGTTCTAGTTTGCCTTTTATCAATTTTATTTCAAAATTTGCCTTCTTTTTTTTATTTCTTGGATTTTTTTTATTGATTTGATTATTTTTATAAGAAATCCTTTCTAAGCTTTTTAAGGTTTTTAAAATCTCTTGATTTTTCGCCTGGATTTTTAATAGCGCTAATCGTATATTTTGGTAAATGTGGTTGTGTGCATTCAAGAGAAGCCGAAAGGTCCACATGTTGATTCCGCACCATCGGAATCTGCCCGAGTTGTCAAGCCCATTGGAGAACCACTTGGGTTTACTTGTGTTTGCATTGACACAAGTTCCACAGTGCTCTGTTCCAATGGGCTCAAGCTCAATAGCTTAAAAAAATTTATCTTGTTAGGAGCCAATTTTCTATTTAAATTGGCTGTATACATGCATATGATTCATTAGATATAATTTTAGGCAATATAATATAAATTATGTAGTGCATCTCATACTACCTCTTTGTAATTTTTTTTTAGTTTTAATTGGCGGTCCTAAGCCAACTAACAACTAAGTCAACTGCTCGCCAAATTAACCCCATATATCCAAATTTCAGCTTGCCTCGGCTTAATTTTCATGAGGTCAACTAGTTTTCCCATTTGTTTTTTATTTGTAATTTTGCTAAGAAATATTTATAAGTAATTAATTTTTTATTCTGTTTTTAACATTTTATATGTATACTTTTTTTCTCGATTTTCTTTTTTAAACTTCTAATGCTCACGAAACAACATCTAATGAGCTGTTGTACGGTTTTGACATTACTGACAACACATAAATACACATGTTGTAAACCATAATCACACGTTGTCAAAAGCAAACAACTTAACATACAACAGTTCTAAACTATAATCGGGCCTTAAATTTTAAGCAAAGCTGTTAATTTTTAATAGCCTAAATTACAACCAGAAGATCCGATATTCAATATCGATTCAGACCAAAAGTTTTTCTATTGTGTATATGCTAACAGCACCCAAGTTCGTCGGTATTTGAGCAATAAAACGTTAGCGAAGTAAAGTACTCAACCAAATGTCTCTCGCGTACCGTAAAAATTAACACGTTAATATATCATCAAAGACAGTATTTTCACCGGGCAATTTTACTTGCGCAAGTAAGTCTATTAGAATTCTCTTTGAACTTGCTTTTCCGTTCGGACACGGCAAGTTTAGTTTTCTTCTGCTCATATATTCTTTAATTTTTTGACATTTCTTATTTGCTTCGTTTTGAAAATAGGTCTGTTCCGGGTGCATAACGAAAGTGCCCGAACTCGCACAAATTTACCCAAAATCGTTCCAGATAACAATTTTGGTGCAATTTTGAGAGAAAATGAGGGAGTAAAATTTTTCATGTCCTGTACAAAGTTGCACGAACTTTTTCTTAAGTAAGTTCGGGCTAGAATTAAATTATCAGCTGTTTTTATTTATATATGAAACTAAGAAATTAATCAGAAAATTTGCAAAGAAACAAAAAAAGGTTTTAGTTAAAAATTTATGAAAAAACAAAATGGAAGATTTTTCAAATAATTTGTGCATATTTACTTATTTGTTTAATTGTTATGATACATATGTTTTGTTATTAATTACAACACAAAAATTCAGGCGTCTATATAAAACCAAGTTGTATTCATGTAGAAACATTAGTTCTTTTCTTAGCAATATTCACGCCAAAAAAAATCATTTGCATTTTTTATGTATTTAAAATTTTTAATAATCATTTATTATCTATCAATAACTTATACAAGGTGGCGCAAAATTAATCATTACATTTTGTGTTTGAATAACTTTTTTACTAAAGAAAAAAAAATTATTTTGAGTGGTGGAAATCTTTATTTAGACCTATACAATCTGTTAATTGTTAATTGGAAAATATGATATCAGCCAAGTGGTTACCGCCAGTGTTGATACACATTTGTGACCGTTTTATCGCATTTTCGATAACTTTCTGCAGTATTTCTGGTGATAAGTGTTCGCATTTCTGGTGCGATTGTCTGCGGCTTGTTGGCATAAACCTGCGACTTCAAGTAGCCCCAAAGAAAGAAGTCTGGGATGATTAAATCGGATGATCTCGCTGGCCATGATAAATTGCCAGAACGGGAGATGCTTTTAGGAAATGCTTCCTTCACAATATACATTGTGGCTAAGTTCATTCAACTCCGGCAGTAAGAAGTCACTTATCGTGACCATGTCGCATTCGCCAGCAAAAGTAACTGTATTGCCGATAGCGTCAGAAAAAAATACGGTTCAATCACTCCTCCCGCGTAAACACCGCACCACACGGTAGTCTTGACTGGATTTAACGGCTTTTCATACATCACACGCAGATTTTCTGTGCCCCAGAAATTAAGATTTTCTTTATTGACGTAACCGCTTAAAAGAAAATGCGCCTCGTCGCTCATGAAGAGTTTCTACTCAAAATCGTTCTCTTCGTTGTTGAGATTGAAGATGGCTGTACAGTAATGCACACGCGACTTGCGGTCAGCTCTCATTTAATGATGTATTGTTTGCACTTTGTAAGGGAACATGTGTAAGTCTTTCACTAAAATTCGCTGTAGGGTCTGTCTGGTGACGCCCAATTGCGTCGTCTGGTTGATGTTTCTTTGTTCTCACAAACATCAGCAGCCAGAGCCGCGATATTCTCGACAGAACGACCAGTCCGGTGGCGGCGACACCCTGAAAGATCTGTTTGTGGTTTCAGTCTGTTCGAATCGAGCAGCTAAGCGGCGTAATGTTTGACCAGTTGGCGCGACACGATTAGGATTCACGCTGATCTAAGACCACCGACCGATTATTGTTTAAACAAATCGATACAATTATTCGACGCGGAGTGTAGCATTCCATTGTTTGTCTGTTTGTATTATGCAGCTGTCTAGTTCACAAATGTCAATTATGATTGACGGAAAACGCCATTTCCAAAAGCTATCGTAAGATAAGGTGATTAATTTTGCGCCACCTAGTAGAAATAAAAAAAAAATCTTTTTAATCTTTAATCAGTATATAATTAATTTAGTGCTAATAATGGTGTATTTGCATCCACGCCAGCCGTTGCTATGTCTCGGGTCATGTCGCGCTCAAAATGTTTAGATATGTTAATAACTGGACATCCGATAACCGCCAAAGAAGCCTATAAACAGGGATTAGTTAGTCGTGTTGTACCAGAGGATATCCTCAATGAAGAAATAAATAATATAATATGTGCAATAAAAAATAAAAGTCGCCCGGTACTGGCTCTAGGCAAAGAGTTTTTCTACGATCAGTTGGAATTATCATTAGAAGAAGCCTATAAACAGGGTACCAAGGTGAGTATAAGATAAATACGCTCAGAGACTAAAGTTTACATACGACTTAAAAATGTGCACTTTGGAAAAAAAAAAAAATATATGAATTGGAAAAATTGTTTGTATCAAAATTGATTTAATATCACACAAGACATTAACATGATGTTTTTTATTTATTTATTTCGATAAGACAAAAGGCCCAAAGGCCAAGCATACCGTATTACGCAAGAATTAACATTTTTAACTATGTTACATACATACATACATACATACATACATAAATGTACATATTATTCAATTTAACAAATTTATAATTTCAAAATAACAAGACTTATTACAATCCAAAGAAAAAGTAACTTTTGCCCGAAAGTTTATTATAGGTTCCCCAACCTGAATCTGAAAGCAATACTATTTTACGACATACATACATACTTACATACAATGTTTTTTCTTTTTTCCAAACGGAAAATTTTTAAGTCTTACGGGTACTTAAACTTTAGGCTCTGACTATTTATGTACATACATCCATACATATATATGTATACATCCATACATACGTATGTATGCACATGTTGTCACAGAAAGTCAGGGTTCGAATTAGTACACTGTGCGGCACATGCACATGTGCATGTGAAAATTACTTCGACACATTTTGTGTGCCGCTCTTAATACCACACATGTACATGTTGGACTGTGGTCAAATGCGTTTATCGTACGAATTTACATTGGGTATTATGATGCGTATTCGATAGAGATGCGTTATTTGGCAATTGTATTAATTTTTGGTTAGTTTTTTTTTTAATGAGCTAATATTATAAATGTAAAAGTTTATTTGTTTGGATGTTTGTTACTTAACTTAAAAAGATTTAGTAGATTTCAAAGAAATTTTCTATGTAGATAACTTATAGTTTGCTTTGTCATATAGGGTACTTTTTAGGGATGAAACTGATCTGAAATTGCTGCTTTTGGTATTTGTTTTCCATTTCTGTGAATTTATTATCTCAGAACTCCGACATTTATGAACCGATTTGGAAATTTTTTTTATTTGACGGGGTTTGTCTCAACTTGGGCTCCGATTTTTTATTTTTGAAAAAAGGGCAGTGTGACGTCCCTAAAAATTCGTTATTAATTTTCCACCACTTTTTTTAATTTTTTATACATTTGCAAATACCATGGGTCTCCTTGACTACCTTCAGCAGAAGAAAAAATTTTAAAAGTGGACAGCAGTGTTAGCAGATATGAAAAATGATATTTTGTGTTTTTAGTCAAATCTTGTATACTTTTAGGACCTTATCTAGATTTTATTTATATATATATAAACAAACTTTCACTTTTATAATTTTTACTCATTTAAAGAAAACTATCCAAAAATTTATACAATTGCAAAATAACGCTATTTCTATCGAATACGCATCATAATACCAGAGGTAAATTCGTTCGAGAAACGCATTTGACCATAGCCCAATATGTACTATGTACATGTGTGCTATTATGTGCCGCACATTTCAATAGCGACACACGAAATGCGCCGCACATTTCAAGAGCGGTACAGAAAATGTGCAGCAGTAATTGGCAGATGCACATGAGCTATGTATGCAATTTAAGCAAAGATGCTGCACACTCTCAAATCCGTACCCTGCAGAAAATGCAAGAAGCCCTATCTAATATTTAAAAAATTCAAAATATACTTATTAGGTCTGTTTTTTTTACTCTAAATGGGGCACGCGCGGTATCCCAATCTTACCACATCTGTTTCAGAAATAAATAATAATGAAGTAAAAATAAATGAGATATAAAAATTTGCAATGAACAAATAATAGTTAATTTTATTTCATGATTTACTTAAAAATTATTTTGGTTCTCTTTAATCGACAAAGATAAACCAAATTGATTTTATATATACATATATGAATGTGTGTGTGGCTTTCTATTTATGCATGCGTGCAGATTTGTATTATACGTAGTACATGGTCATAACAATTGGCGTTTCGATTTTATGTTTTTTTGCGTTTTCATACTTTTGTGAATTTTTGACTCTTATTGATATGATATTATAGTTACTTTCATGTCACCGAACTTTACCAAAAAAAAGAAAAACACGCTTATTTTTTTGGACTTATAGATCAGAAGTACTAAGTCACCTCTCAAAATTTAAATTTTTTCCAGCAATAAATTTGTTAATCCTTTTTTAAATATATTGCACAATTTTGTGGTAATTATCAATATATTTTTATTTAAAGAATTTTTTTTGGTTCTCCTAAAGTACATATGTATGTATATTTATCAAGAAGCCGCATCTCACCTGTGTGAAGATAAATTTAGAAATTTAAACCATAGACAAACCAACTGCCTTAACGAGCTCTGTTAACGTGTTAACAGGCCTCTGTTAAACATGTAAAATCGAGATGTACCTATTCCAAATGGTACTGTGATTGGACCAAATGGGTACAAATTAAAGGAGCGAGTATTTTATCCAATCGTCTTCACAAAAATATAAACTTAGAAGATGCATCATATTCTAAGAAACTGGAGAAATATGGGCGGATGGAAATTGAAGGAATTTTTTGGCTGTTTTGGCCATATGGCCAAAACCTCTAACATTAGGTATTTTCTTAAAAAAAAATTTAATTTTTATTGAAATTTCAAATTTGGAATTTCCCTAGAAGATGAATTTCTAGAGAACGCAGAACAACAATACCGAAAACATCAGCCATTTTGTTTGTGTAAAAATAACTATGTAAATATGTCAAACTTTTTATTTTACTGCTCTCTCAAAAGCAATCACAGACAGGCAGCGTTACCATTTATTTTTTAATAAAAACTTTTTATTAAAAAAAAACTTAATTTTTCAACAAAAAACTTTTTCCCACAAGAGTCCAAAAAGAGGAAAAGAGCACAAAAATATATATTTTGAATTAATTTTTGTTGAAAATAAGATAAAGAAAACAACAAATTTTAAAAATAACAACCTTATTCTTATTCTTCCCTCGATTTTGAGTAGTTCCCCGTTTTTTTGTAGCTTTGTAGCAAAAGAATTATTTAAAACTAAAAATAATCCATTATCCTTACCGTTTGCCTTTTTTTTTGAAATAGAAAACTTTTTAAAGAAAAAAAACACCTGCATAAATATTATAATATTATTAATATGGCACAGTTGTATTAAAGAGGGTAGGACAGATTGAACACTATAATATTGTCACAATTTTGACAATCATGGGAACACCCTTCATTTCCATTGCCAGGTAATTGCCGCACATTTTACAGTCATTTGTTATAGCCACGTGCTTAATTTAGAGCACCGTACAGTAACACTATTGGCAGATAAAGATATTTTACAAATCAAAATTTTTTAAAAAAAAAAAATTATTTTTTAAGGTAAAAACTTAAAAACTTTTTGACATTTCAAAAAACTTGATAAATGGTAACGTTGCACATGGGCTACAATAGCAAGAAAAACATTAATTTCATTTATGTATGTCTTAATTGCTTTTGCAATTTTTAAAGAAATGAGTAAAACTGTTAATGGCACGCTCTCTCAAAATAAACAAATGGGTAAAAATCATGATCTAAATATATAAGGTCTGCTTGACAGTTCAAATTATTTTTACTGTGACGTCACCGTCGAGATTTGTTTTAATATGTATGGGGTTTGTTTTTTTTTTTTAAATATTTTGCAATTTTAAAGGTAAAATAAATAAAACAAATTAAATTGTTATGTTATAGTCTTTTTTAATTTTCTTTTTTCATTTTTTTCTTGTATTAATATTTTGTTTAAATTTCTTATTCTAAAATATAAACGACTTTTAAAAAATAACGATTTTACATTTTCAGGCACATCTATGTTATCACATTTAATGTTATGGTATTTTAAATAATTATTTCGAAGACTTAAAATATTATTATTAATTTCCTTAAATATATTTTCTAATTTTAATATGTTTCCCATAAATTCTTGGCAGGGTTTATAGAGCCCTCTGTTTGAACTGCAACTGACTTATTTGGATTTTCATTATCAATATTTTCAATACTTTCTTCTTGTAATTTCTGCAGACTATAAATAATTATAAATATTATTTCATTAAAAAAAGTGATTTTAAAAAAATTGTATTTACTTTAAATCAAATTCACCAATTGCTTCCTTTACAATTTGTTTGTTTGCTCTTTTTACGTATCGTTTCGATCTTTCGACTGGTAAAATGCTGTTTACATGGATATTTAAAGATTGGACAGCCTTCGCATCTAACAATCTTTTTTTTATTGGCGTGTTCAATAATATATCCTTTAAACGCCAATCATTATTCGTAAAATGTCTAGAACAAATTGTTCCAGATTTCCAATTAACATTTTTTTTACCGCATACATTGATCCACACTTTCTTTATTTCTGGATCTTTTGGAAACGTAAAATATTTTAGATTTTTATCATCCTGCTTCGAGCTTTTACAATCTTTTACCACACAGTATTTCATTGTCCAAATAAATTTTATCACTTTCTACACAAATTGTTTATTAAAAACTCTTTTTTTTTTTTTTGCTCTAACTCAGTTCACATTTATTTTTAATTAATTGTCAATAAAATAATCCTTTAATTTTCTTAATAAATATGTAATAATAATAATTTTAATCACTAGCTTTTAAAATTCCATTTAACCACAACAAAAAATTTCCCGACGATGACGTCAAATTAAAAAAAAATGGCAGCTGTCATTCAATTTCAAGCAGACCTTATATATTTAGATCATGTGTAAAAATGATATTGGCGCGCATAAATATAAAAAATTTTTGGCATATACGGCGTGTAAAACATAAAGGAGGAAAAAAAGTAACCTGATGAGTTGATTTTACTTGACAAATATACTTTGGGTTCGCCTGTAAAATTTTTAAAATGTCAGATAGGGCTTCTTGCGATATATATGCATGTTTCCACTTTTCTCAAATAAGCACATGTTCGTTGTTTTAGAAAATGATTGAAAATCTTAAACTTAAAGATACAGAAGAGGGTGTACGCGCTTTTATTGGAAAACGTAAACCAATATGGTCTCATTTATAGGAAAAAGACTACCAAAAGTCTACTACATATGGCGATATACATATTATAATCTCTAGCATTAATTTAATATTATAACACAATTAAAAAGAAAACTTTTACTCTGTAAGATTTTAGCTGGTTGTGGTTGCAGCGCATTTATGGATATATGTATGTACATTGTTATGGTTCTATAATTTAAATAAATTACTTAATGTTATTAATTTATTAAAAACTTTTTAATTATGATAACGTTCAAGAAATTTTAGGCAACCAAATTAAATGTGATAATTACCTTCATCAGCGTTCCTCAGGTTTTGTTCAATGTATAGATGTAAATTAATGCAGTTTTGCGTAGCCTATGCTTATTAGGTACGTTTCTCTAAATTGGGCACCCGAGGATCCCAATCTTACCAGAAAGCGTTCTCGTACAAATAAATTGGGCAAATTAGAGCCGTTTTGAAAGAGTAATGTTCTTGTTATTCTTGCAGATTTTCTTTACGGTAGTTTTGGCAACCAAACAAGCAATAAGCTTGATCCATTTGTTTACTTTCGCAGTGAAATGCAGCAGTTTTATTTAATTTAAAAAATTTACTTCCAAAAATGTCTCTTACACCAAAAAAGTACACGAATCGGAAAATTGCCAAAATTTGTAGATTATTCAAAATAGCTAATCACTAAAAAGCATAGTGTAGTAAAAATATGAAATGTTTTGAGTATTTAGAACATACAAGTTTTTGATATTTCACAAATCCGTTTTTTTATAATTCGTAGAGGAGTGTATTTAAATAGAAGTACTGCATAAGGTTTGAAACTTTTTTATTTGCTATATGATATTTAAAATTTTTGGTATTCGGTACCCTAAATAATATGCTGTAATAAGTACTCAATTATAAGAAAAGTTTTGCCATCGACTATTATTTGTAGTTTTTGTTACAGTGTTAATTGAGCTTTTCCTGTTGTTAATTATTTTTATGAAAAACTGTATACTTTCTGTTTGCTTAATTTCGTTTGTTTATTTTTGAATCATATGTTTTTCTTTTCCAATGGATTCTACTGTTAAAAATACGTTCGTTAAAAATTTACAGACTCTCAGAGAAGAACTGTTATTTTACTCTCTCAAATAGTGCTCTCTTTTGTAAATTTTTGTGTAAACGAATGGTTTTCAGTTGAATACATTGCAAATTTGCACAAATTTTTGGGGTAAACTAATGAAGCTAAAAACAAAGTATCCAAATTACAGTGCACTCGCGAAAACGTTAACTAAATAAAAGTGGAGTTCTTCACTTTCCGAATTTTTCACCTTTCTGAGTCAGTTGTAGTCGGAAGGTTCCAGTTGCGAAGGCATAATCACTGGTCAGTGAACACTACCGGCTTCAGCTGATACCAATCCACAGACACATCAGAGCGCCCTGCTTCGTCAGTATTGTGTTGCAGCGCAACACTGCGCAAGACTGGCCCTACTTAAGTGGTTCACCAATCTAATCTTATACAAATGCTAAACCGATTGTTCTTATAGGCGTTAACAATTGGAGAGTCGCCGTGCCGTTAGAAATTAAAGATGGTAAGCGTGGTCAGCCGATTGCTTCTAAATCGCGTTTGCGATGGACATTGCAAGGTAGCGCCACAAATTTAAATCAAATTCCATCATTGGATATTTCCATCAATGTATATTTATAGAAACATGTGGATGCGAAAAAAGTTCCGATGCGCTCCACGATGAAGTTAAGGAATATTTCACCCTTGAAATGCCCAAAGAGAAAAACATTTTATCGCCTGAAAATAAAAAAGCCAATGTATATTCTTGAAAACTCGGCCATAGAGAAAAATCAACAATTCGAAGTGGGTCTATTGTGGAAAGAAGAAGCTCAAGAGCTACCCGAAAGCTATGAGGTTGCATGCCATCGACTTAAATGCCTTCAGGAAAAGTTCAAAAAGGATCCGAAATTACAGCAGACTATGCAATCCGAAATTGATAAATTATTGTCCACAGGTTATGCTCGAAAGCTGATGTACTCTGAAATATTTTCCAACCCGCGCCGTACATGGTATCTATCGATATTTGTGGCTCGTAACCCAAATAAGACGAGAAAGGTTCGCCTTGGGATGCAGCAGCAAAGTCACACAACAAATCCCTAAATGATTTTTTAATTTGTGGCGAAGAAGAAGCAAAAGAGCTCGCATTGCAAGTAAAGATGATTGATTTTGCCGCCGGTTTTCATATGATAAACTGGATAAAAATTCATTTAAAGCTCTAGAAAAATGCTTGGTATGTATTGGGGATCAAATAATGACGTGTTTCAATGTAATTCTAGATTCTCGAAGCTCCGAAGAGATGTTTTCCGCACTGATGTAGTTCCTACATCTTCTCCAAGTCCTAATGTCAATTTTTGATCCATTAGGGCCTAAAAGATTACAAGATATTTGGCGCTCAGGTATAAAATGGGACGATCAGCTAAACGAAGATCTTCACCTAAGATGGCATTTTTGGCCCTCGAACCTTCCCGAAATATTTTCATTTGCCATACCCAGATGTTATTCCAAGCTACTCAATTTTACGGCCGAGGTTCAACTACATACGTTTGTTGATGCTGCTATATGCTACTTTCGAGTTCAAATTAATGACGATGTGAAGGTGTCAATCGTAGCAGCCAAATCCAAAGTTACACCAAACCATCTACTTCTCGGTTCCGCTGATGGATACAAGCCTTTATGTGAAGCTAATTATTATCTTCATCATTGTCTAGGAAGCAGAGCCTCCAATTGAAATACCGAAAGAAATCGTTGAGCTCTGCCCAACGTGCCTTTTCGTAAATATATTTCGAACGTTTCGTAGCTGGCGGTGAAACGCCTCGAAGTTCCGCAAACAGAAAGGAGGCAGAAATGGTGCAATGATCCGAATTACCGAGAGGTGCGCTAATGTTCATTTCATACTTTTCAGGGTGTGAAGTGAGAAATAGGTCGAGGGTGTTGTGTTGGTGCCCGTCAACACATGAAATATGTGTTGGTTCATTCACTAATTGCGCAAGGTGATTGTGCGCTCAGCATATTGGCCTTCTGAAGTTGTATTGCTCGAATGGCGGAGCCACGATAAATTATGGACATTGAAAACACCAGCAATAACGATTTCACTGTTCGGGTAATTTTCGAGGATCCCCGATATAATGTCGGAAAGGGCATCGAAGTTTTGTATAGTTTTCTCCCTTTCCGTGTTTGGGCTTCTGTAAAGAAACCCGAAATGCAGAAGATGTGCCCTGATTTTGAATTCAACCCAAAGACAGCTAAATTCTGGATCATGCGCGTCTAAAGATTACTGGCACTGGTACACAACTTCATTGCGTATATAAATTGCAAGGCCCCTGTGTAGATAGAAAAGAGATAGGAGGTGATACCCAGGTATGTGAAAATCCTGTGAGTCAGCATCCTCAGACACCTGGGTTTCACTTAAGGCGAAAACATCCGGCCGATGGAGACAAACGTGAGCATAGACAGAGAAGAAATTTGCCCTTAGACCACGTATGTTGCAGAAGTCAATTCTAAATCGGCCTGTCATGATTAACGCGAGAAAACCTGAATAAAATGTCTATCTTTTGTATTGTAGTTGCCACTGAGCTAATCGCTGCTTGAACGACTGCCGGTGATCAGTGTTACTCCTTCATCACCAAACAGTCTAGCAGTAACCAACACAATGGCACCAACAATGCAAAAGATTTAGTCGGGTATGGTAAAGGGAATTAGCACAATGCCACGAAAAAAGGCCATGAAAGACCTCATCCGGTCACCGTGACCCGAAGTGACAACAGTGTTTGGTGGTGTCAACACTGTCCAATATCGTTCGCCCGTCACTGGTATAACGGTTTCCCCTTTTTTTGTTTTTTTTTTCCTCCTAATTATTTCACTGTTCAACTGTTATTGTTTGTTGTATTTTATTTAAGTTTATTGATTTTTGTTATTTGTTGGTGTACATAAGTAAGTTATTTAAGTTTTTTTTTTTAAGTTTATTTTGTTTCTCTATTTGTTACTGTTTATTTATTTTATTTTATTTATTTTTTCACTTGTTCTTTTCTTAGTTTGAATCTATTTTGAATTTAACCATTCCAATTTTATTTATTCCACGACCAAACAGCAGACTAAAGGAAAACGCGTGTCAACCAGGCAAACGAATAAACACTACTTTAATGTTACAAAGTTAGACAATAAAAAACACACATTAATCCACTGTTAAGACGTGTATACTTTCAGAGAATATGGATATCTATACCACGTAGTTAACTTAACCAAAATTTTACAAACATATGAAAACATTGTGAAAAATGCATATACAAACTTAGAAAATAATCTAGAATCACAAATATTAATCAAAAGAATCGAAATCCTAAAACCCCAACAAACAAGTGATAGAAATAAAATTTTTTTAGGATCTGCTTTGAAATCCATAACTGGATCATGACGGCGAAATAGAAATTAAAACAAGATTAAATCAATTAATTGAAAACAATAATTAATACAAAATTATAAATTCTCAGTTTGAAATAATAATGAATAAATTAAAAATTGAAAAATAAACGAAGAATTTATGTGAAATGAAGTCTATACAAAACTTTTAACTTTAACCAATAGAATTAACTTTGCAGAAAGTAATAACTTTTATTCAGGCAGTTTAGACTTAGAAAAAAATAAAGGAAATTATATCTAATGAAAGAATTCCATTACCTATAATAAATATATTAGAATGGAAAATTAATACTAGACGATAAGTTGCCTTCTGCAACAATGAATTTAAAAGAAAACCACACTAAAACATACTGGATACAAACATATGTAAAATTAATAATCCAGATAATTGTACTTTAAGTATCTTAAATGATAAGACAGCACAATGTAATATTAAGCTCAATAATAATACTAACCTTGAAGACCCTAGGCAACGGAAACATTTTCATTGATAACGATCAGGAAATGCTTGATCAAACATACAACGAACCACTTTTGGTACAGTTTGAACAAAACATAACCATTGACTCAGTCAGATACATAAGTGAGAAACAAACATTACTGGAAATCATACATAAAGGAGATAATGAAGAACTAACAATTTTGGATGTAGTATACTCAGATACACCACACAAGTTTTAAAACATACAAGAAATATCAACAATGTTCATTCTTCTCGAAGAACATCCGTTTATGACTACACTATACACATTTATTGCCATCGGCATGCTAATAACCATAGTATACTCATCAGTAAATACTATAGAGCTATACAGGGAAAAAAGAGGCAAGAACTATTTCATATCAGCTGCAACGCAGAACTCCAAAGACTTCAAACACAAGGACGTGTTTAGAAAAAGAGGACATTTTTATTTTAATAAAGTTATAACGATCACAACCGTACTTAGACAAGTATTTTTTTTTTCAAGACAATACAAACTACGAAGCTCTTACAGCTTGTCTGTAGAAACACCCAGGGTCTAACCGGGAATCGAACCCGCACCTTCATATTGATAAGACTAATGCTCATGCACTTAGACTATGGAGGCTCCCAACAAGGGTTGATGCATTATAATTAGCAAATGCTTTTTACAACTTTTTAACTGTCTTTCCTTATTCAAATTTTTTGATTTATTAGCCCTCCATCGGATGGCAAATTCTGATCAAAAATGTAATTTCTTTACAATAAACTCATAAATTAACTTGAACACGACAGAAAATTTTCATTCATTTTAAAAATAATAGTTTTATTATTTATTAACTATGAGAAGATTCTAGCTTTTACATGCGAGTGAAATTTCACAATGCACTCAAATTCTTATTCCTAAGTTTTTCTTATTATTAATTAACTGCATGTTTAACGAAGCCGAGTATATTGAAAACAAAAACAATTTTAGTGTTTCCTATTATTGTTAGCAATATAAATGGCGAACGATTATTTTCATCAGGCTTCGTTGAACAGGCAGTAAACAAATTTACCAGGCAATCAAGAATTTTTAGTGATTTCTGAATTCATGATTGAGTGGTTTAAATGATTAAAATAAATTAAATATAAATTATAGAAATACAAATCATGGGAATTAAATGTGCAACATGATTAGCTTTAGGTTACTTTTGGTATTTTCAAACGTGTGAAGCTGGCTGGTAACAACAACATCGTAAACAAAATATGAACCCGAATGCAGTCTATGTACAATGCACAGATTACCAAACATTGCACTTGAGTTTTTAGGTTATTTGACACCTCTTAGTATTATGTACAAATCTGTCGGCAATTATGACTGACTGTTGCGTGTCGGCTGTATTGACATATTGTGCACGCTACACTTCCACTTTTCACAATAACTTTTGTTTTATGTACATTCTTTTACAAAATTCCCTTTTATAAGCACTTTAATAAAATCTTTTTTAAAAATTGTAAATTTTTATTTAAACTTCTTCAGTTCTTAAAAAAATGCATTCTTTGTAAATATAAAGTTATTTTCTTTTTTTTTTCAAGTTATTATAATAGGTATATATAAATTCTAATTTTAATTTCCTAAATTATCCTCTGTAAATATAATTTTTTTTTTTTCTTTTTTTCAAAGTATCCCGGTATTATATTAATGTTTATTAGGTACTGTATGTCTTAAGTCTATTTGTATGTACTATTTGTTTTATATTAGTTTTCTTATCTACTATTGTTACATTATTTTTTAGATCTATATTTTGAATATTATGTCCTTTATATTTTGGTTCTACTTTATGACCTGATTCCTTCATAAGTAAAACTAAATCTCCTATTTAAAAATTATTTTCCTTTACATTTCTATCATAATCCAATTTTTGCCTAATAATTGCTGAGCTCTTTTATATGCTACTTCAGTTTAAATTTTGATCCTTTTGCATAGTCTTCCACGTTATACAATGGAATATATACACTATATATAATGGAAAGAATACTACTATATTAATATAAATGAAAACCTCGTTTCGCCAGACAGTCAGCCACTCTTTACCCTCATAGCCCTCATGGCCCAGCCAAATTCAACGGCGGTAAGGTTCTCCAACTCTTTGAGGAGGTCGAGGTACTCACTTACCATCTTCGAGGTCATCTTGATCGACTAAATGGCTATCCGATAGTATATAGATGTGCGGCCCTGCATGCGGCTACGGAGGCACTCGACCACACACATTCCGATGGCATGAATCTCCTCCTAAAAAGCTCTTGGGTATAATGAAATCGATTTTCTGAATCGGGGCCCGTTGATTCCCGCCCGTGTTATACCGTCTTCTAGTTTGGACAAATCGGTGTACCATACATGAGATCCCGGCTCGATGTTAATAGAGCTGGTCCACACTGTCGTTGATATTAACCCTGAAGTTCCTGGAGAGAAACATTATTGGTGATGACTGTCATCGCTGTGAAAAATTGGGCTATCAGATAGTCCCGCAAGACCCTCAAACGTCCCCTGTAGGCCCCGAAATGCGCCCCAATCTTATGGCACCAACACATGCCTCCTTTTCGATCATGATCGAAAGTGGTGGGATGACCAAAAGTAGTCCCATTGCATCAGTCGGACAAGTCCTCCTTGCCCCGATGACGATACGATCCGATGTAGTTTACCCAACGTCCCTAGCCCTTCTCTGCCCGACCTTCGGCCACCACACCACGGCTCCTTATCGGCACACCACCCCCTTTCAGATTCAGGACTTCTTGCATACGGTCCAAAACCGCGTCCTCATACCAGACCCTTATGCACATCACAAGATCATCAGCATTGCTTCGAGTGGGATAGGCCTGGCCATTCAGCTTCTGGAGAAGTTCCTAGGTCACGACAGTCTATAGAAGAAGTGCTAGGACCCTTCCCTGAGGCCTGCCTCTTGTAGCCTTATTGCTTCTAGTCGTGTCCCCGAACTCAAAGATGATCGTCCTAGATCTTAGCATACTCATAATACATGTGATGATCTTGCCAGGTACCTCCTTCAGTAAAAGGGCACTCTCTATTGCCTCATAGGAAGTATTATCAAAAGCTCCCATAAAGTCGATAAACGCACACAGAGACACCTTTTTGGACCCGATAGTCTTCTCAATGCCGGTCACAAAGGTATGTATCGCAGCCATAGTATATTAACCCCGCTGGTAGGCGAATTGAAGTCGATGCAGTGGCAATTTTATTTAAGTATCCTCCCTTATGTATCGCTCCTTGGCTTGGAGTTTATCTTCCTTTTCTGCGGCGATGCTGAAGGTGTCTGCGGGTCCTAGGTCCGCATCAACCTCCTGTAGTATATTTTAATGAATGCCTCTCGCCATGTATTTTATTATTTCAATGTTGCCATATTATACAATAATACAATATTGATTATTGCGATATAAATACAATTAAAGCATGATTCACATTCGCCACATCAGGCTACGAACTACAGAGACTACAAACACAAAATATACAGAACCGTCAGTTCAAAGCAGCGAACGAGCAGAGAAAGAGACATCATCAAGAGATTTGCTGTCTCTTTTACCCCCTAACTTTGTTCGGTGATTCTTTTTTCTTCTAAATTCCTCAATATTGTTGTTTTGTTTTGATTTTTATTTTCTAGATGTGAAAATTAGCCGTATTTTTCATCTACTTTATGCTCACAATTTCGCAATTTTTAGCACGACAATGTTACAAACATAGGTTATAGGAATCTGTGGTTACAAAACACAACAATGTGGTGTTTTGTGTTATGAAAATTATTTACTATGAAAATTAATTTCATTTATTAAAACAAATAGATACCAAAAAATCACAAGATGACTAAAATGTTATTTTATTGGCTTATGCACAACAAATTTCTTTTTGGTAATTTTTTAGCTTCGCTATGTTTTTTTTTGCTATATTAACACAAAACACGATTAGAACCACAAAACACCAGTAAAACAAGCTGCACTATGTTTTTTTTACTAAAATATTAAAACAAAACACAAAACAAAGAAAACCTCAAGAAATTATAAATTTGTTCTTATGCACAAATTGTGGCTTATGTTAACAAAATTTTTCACCACAAAACACCAAAATACTGACAAATTTCTTTTTGATAATTTTTTAGCTTCGCTATGTTTTTTTTTGCTATATTAACACAAAACACTATTAAAACAAGCTTCACTATGTTTTTACCTATAATATTAACACAAAACACAATTAAACCCACAAGAAATTATAAATTTGTTCTTATGCACAAAATGTGGCTTATGTTTACATTTTTCTTTTGTTTACTTTTGACCTTTCGTGAAGATGTATATTTGTCTCTTTCTCCCCCTATTTGGAGAAAAGCTGATTTAAAACTATTTCAAACCCCCAGCTGACATTTCTAGGTATTCCATGCTACAAATGTAGTTGGCTGCATTCGTTCCCTTGTAACCGGCTACTTAATTATTTTGAAGGCGGCAGCTACATAGTAAGCAGCTGATTCTGAAGTTTGATTGAAAATTTAATAAAAACTAAAAGTTTTTAAAATAATGGCTGATGAAAATTCTGTAAATTTATAAAATCTATTAATAAAATTGTTCATATAACAAATATGGTTTATTTAATTAAAATTTTAAATTATGGAAAGTAGTGTTTGCTCTTATTTTCGTTGCTTACAAAAGTAACAAAAACGATGGAAGAATATTAACAATAATAATGGAAGTCGCCGGCAACATTTTATTCTGGTTGACAGCGAATGAAAAGCCAACAAAGTTTTCCAGATGTTTTTCTCTTCCGAACTCAATCTTAGGTATCTGTGTGTATGAGCGCCAATGTTTTTGACAATTCACACAAATTTCTTTATGGAGACATGCCTGTTAATTTTGTATGGATGCGATTACCTGGTATGAATACGCCTTGGTATTACTATAAACCCGAGTTGTTTTCATATAAGTAACCAGTTTTTTTATTATTCATTTAATTACACCTGCTGATAAGACTAGTGGAATGATTAAGATTATAAAAAGTTTAAATAATGTAAGCTAAATACGTTCCTCAAAATAAAATAGCTAATAAATTCATAATAAAAATTTATAAAAGCATTGTGCTGGTGTAAAACATTACAGCGCAGCTCTACATGTTTGCAGCGCTAAAGGCGGACAAACTTTTACTGAAGTTACTCAGTCCAATGGCATACGAGAAATTGTTTTAAATGAACCAAAAACACGTAATTCTTTATCTATGGGTATGATGAATTCCATTCTAGAGGCTCTAACATATGATTGGCAAGATAAAGAATTACGTTGTATAATATTAAGCGCCAAAGGGAATGTATGGTCAACTGGTCATAATCTTAAAGAGTTATTAGCGACAAATAAAAATATATCTCAGCAAGAAGTGTTCGAAAAGCTAAGCGACATAATTCTTAATGTATATAAAGCTCCTGTGCCTGTCATAGCTAAAGTAAATGGTTTAGCCGCAGCAGCTGGTTGTCAATTGGTAGCATCTTGTGATATTATTATAGCTTCCGAGAATAGCTCATTTTCTACACCAGGGTATATAAATTTTAAATATTTTTTAATAAAAGAATTTTAGATAATTTAATTTGTGTTTAGAGCTAATGTTGGAGTGTTTTGCTCCACACCTGCCATTGCTATATCACGTAATATGCCAAGACCCAAATCAGCATATATGCTAATGACTGGTCTACCCATAACAGCACAAGAAGCTTTTATTGCCGGTATTATATTAAACATTCTTGGCAATAGACATTATTCGAGAGAATCATTATTTTAATATTATGTAATTGTAGGTCTGGTAAGTCGCGTTGTAGCTGAAACGGAATTGGACTATGAAGTGCAAAAGATCACCAATGCAATCAAAAATAAAAGTCGAACTGTTATTGCGTTAGGTAAAAAATTCTACTACCAACAATTGACTTTACCTATAGAACAAGCTTATGAAATGGGATGTACGGTAATTTTTATTCTGATTGTGTTATTTAATTATGTCGTGCAATTTACTTCTTTTCAGAAAATGATGGAAAATCTTAAATTAAATGATTGCCAAGAAGGCCTACAAAGTTTTATAGAAAAACGAAAGCCTCAATGGAAGCACGAATAAATATGCCGACAATCTCAAATATGGTTGCATGAATATGTGCTCATTCAGCTTTTTTACAATTTAAAATTAATTTTCTGAACTTTTATTGTACACTTTTTATAAATGTGTTGATTAATTTCATATTATTATATTTTTGCATATATATACGTATATATGTTTGTACTTTTTTTATCTTCGACCAGCACTCAGCAGTCACTACATATGCGGTGCATTGTGCTGGAATTAGAGGAAAGGGATAGTAGGAGAAATGAGAGGAGGTGAAGATTCACTATCTTGCAACACTGCTTTTTGAACGTTATTTGTTTTTTTTTGCAGTGTTGTAGCATCTCTGATGTCCAGGAGACGTATTACATTTTGAAGCTTTGTTTTCAGTAGCCATTTTTAGTAATTATTTTACTTCGCTGGTGATACACAGCTGATGAAGGTGGGCGTTCTGATGTGCCTATGGAGTGGATACAGCTGAAGACGTTACTGTGCAGTGACTATGCCTTGGCCACTTAAACCTTGCGACAACAGAAAAAAAATGCGAGATATTTTTAAGAGTCTAAAATTGGAGTTGAACTCAAGAAAAATTTTTTTGTTTTATAGACAACGCACACTACTTCTTACTTATCTCACTTATGCATATATTCAGTATTTAACAGAAGTTTTTTAAAATGTAACGCTTTGAGTCAAATAGGTGAATAATGTAATGAAATGCATGTATTTTTTATTCCGGGGTTTACTCCCTGTTCCGAAGCGAAAGAAAAATTGTATAAAATCAAACGATTGGTAATTTCTAATCCGTTTGCGCATTTGCCTACGCATCTATTATTTTCCCTTTCGCATGCCCATAACTCCGAATATAAAGCATTCCGCTCACTTTTTAATTTTCTATAGGATGGCATATTTTTTGTTTGGACCCGAAGGGGCCCTAAACTTCATTTCTTCCGACCTTTTTGCAGGCCTTAAGGTTTTAATTCACTATTATTTCTAATAAATTTTAGTGAAGTTGTTAAAATATTCTGAACAGTTTTAAAATGATACCCTTATTGCCCATATTCGATGGAAAACACACTATATTCACAAATTTATAATGGAACTTCGGAGGCCTACAAGTCGGAAACTAAAGGGTTCCGCTCATTTTTTTATTTTTTCATTTTCTATAGGGTGGCTTACTTATTTTTTGGGCCCGGGAGGGGACCATAAACTTTATTTAAGACAAATGCAATTCTTTTTATCCGGTTGACTAATTAACTGGCTCCTGAATATTTGAAAACACAACTTAACACTTAAACGCACGAGTTTTTATTTCTGTATTAAATTTAAATTGGTTTGTTTTAAATTAATTTGTATGTTATTGAATTCTTCTTCCCTTTTCTATATTCACTGTGAAAAAATCCCCGTAAAATCATGATACCAATTATCACCTTACATAGGGTTACACGTTCAAATTTCGCCTTTCAAATTTTAAAATTCTCTCAATTTTTACTAACCCGCTTGACCACAGCAGACGAAGGTATAGCAACAAGTAGCAAGCGTTTCTCTGATAAACATTCGAGAATGGCCATTGCTAGTTAAACAAAAAAGAACTCGTAGAATTCACCCGTCGCTCAGTTTGTGGCAGGAAATGTTTCATTCTCGAATCACAAAATACACAGAAGTGTCTGCTAGTCCCCGTCCATATTGTGAAACATTTGCTGCAAAACTTTTGAGTTTGTTGACGAGAAGGGGAAGAGGAGTGGAAGTATGTACGCTGTGTCAGGTACATGCAGCTTTTGTTGAATTTCTTATTTGCATCTTTTGAGATGAGATGTATTTGACGTTTCATTTTATTTCTTTTCGTTTGGTATACTGTTAACTTCTATCATAATAATAGCTACCCTGTTTTATTGTTAATTTTTGTGAAATATAATCAAAAATTTAAAAAAAATATATAAAATTATATAAAAATTATTATATAATTTTTCTTCTTAGCGCCCATTTTGCTTCAAATTATACCTTGTGCTTCAAATGTGTATCCAAAAAAAAATATTCACACCTTCTATCACAGGGTAGTTATTTTATATTTACATTCGGTATTGCGAAATGTCAAAAAAAATTAAAGAAAGAAGATAGAAGGGAGGAATAAAAAATACTAAACATGAAGCAAAAGTTTCATGTATGGACACTGCTGAAGCTTCAAAAGAGAATTCAAAAAAGTTTTGCAGCAAATGTTTCACAATATGGACGGGGACCTAGGAGTCTGAACAAATTTAGAATAACCTTTTTCATTAAGTTACTGTTAGAAAGGGACAAATATATAAAGTTCACGAAAGATGAAAAGTAAAAAAAAAGTTAAATGCCATAAAGTGAAAAATTTTGTAAACATAAGCCATAATTTGTGCATAAGCACAAATTTATAATCACAGATTCCTATGTTTAGAATCAGCCAATGTTTATAATTTCTTGTGGTTTTATTAGTTTTAATTGTGTTAATATTATAGCAAAAAAATATAACGAAGCTAAAAAATAACAAAAAGAAATTTGTTGTGCACAATCCAATAAAAGAACGTTTTAGTGATTTTGTGATTTTTTGGTATCTATTTCTTTTATTAAATAAAATTAATTTTAATACTTAGGTTCATAACACAAAACACCACATTGTTGTGTTTTGTAACATTTTTATGCTAAAAATTGCGAAAATGTGAGCATAAAGTAGATGAAAAATACGGCAATTTACACATTTAGAAAATAAAATTCAAAACAAAACTACAATATTTCGGAATTTAGAAACCAAAGAACCCAAGTTATTGTGAGAGAGAAACAACAAATCAAAATTTCTGTTCCGATGATGTCTCTTTCTCTCCTCGTTCACTGCTTGAACTGACACTTCTGGGTGTTTTGTGCTCGAATGTTCGAGAATTATTTTAATTTTTTAATTTTGTATTTTCTCATTGTAAAGTCTGAGTTCAGACGGCTCAAGTTTAACTGACATGATTGCTACTTTATAGGCGAGAGTAACGAGGGAAAGGGTAACGAGTACTCATGTGCATGTACTGTCAGTCCGTTTTGCTTTCTCATTCTTAATTTGAATATACACACAAACTATATGTATGTACATGTCGCCAACATGACATGAATTGTGTGAACAACGAAGAGAGTTCAAAGAAGAAAAAGTAGCAATAATGTCAGTCAAACATGAGTTATGTGAACTTAGACAAATTCTTCTTTGTTCATATCATGTTAATTTTTTTAATTTTTCTGCTAAAAAAAACACACAGGATCTATCAATCGAACCGCAGCCTACAGATTGATATTCTAATGCTCACGCAATAGATGACAGTCTAATGCGCACGCACTAGACTACGGAGGCACTCTTATTAAAAAAAAAACTTTTTAAAAATTTTCGCCAATTTAGCGAATGTTTTTTTTTAAGAGTCTAAAATTGGAGTTGAACTCAAGAAAAATTTTTTTGTTTTATAGACAACGCACACTACTTCTTACTTATCTCACTTATGCATATATTCAGTATTTAACAGAAGTTTTTTAAAATGTAACGCTTTGAGTCAAATAGGTGAATAATGTAATGAAATGCATGTATTTTTTATTCCGGGGTTTACTCCCTGTTCCGAAGCGAAAGAAAAATTGTATAAAATCAAACGATTGGTAATTTCTAATCCGTTTGCGCATTTGCCTACGCATCTATTATTTTCCCTTTCGCATGCCCATAACTCCGAATATAAAGCATTCCGCTCACTTTTTAATTTTCTATAGGATGGCATATTTTTTGTTTGGACCCGAAGGGGCCCTAAACTTCATTTCTTCCGACCTTTTTGCAGGCCTTAAGGTTTTAATTCACTATTATTTCTAATAAATTTTAGTGAAGTTGTTAAAATATTCTGAACAGTTTTAAAATGATACCCTTATTGCCCATATTCGATGGAAAACACACTATATTCACAAATTTATAATGGAACTTCGGAGGCCTACAAGTCGGAAACTAAAGGGTTCCGCTCATTTTTTTATTTTTTCATTTTCTATAGGGTGGCTTACTTATTTTTTGGGCCCGGGAGGGGACCATAAACTTTATTTAAGACAAATGCAATTCTTTTTATCCGGTTGACTAATTAACTGGCTCCTGAATATTTGAAAACACAACTTAACACTTAAACGCACGAGTTTTTATTTCTGTATTAAATTTAAATTGGTTTGTTTTAAATTAATTTGTATGTTATTGAATTCTTCTTCCCTTTTCTATATTCACTGTGAAAAAATCCCCGTAAAATCATGATACCAATTATCACCTTACATAGGGTTACACGTTCAAATTTCGCCTTTCAAATTTTAAAATTCTCTCAATTTTTACTAACCCGCTTGACCACAGCAGACGAAGGTATAGCAACAAGTAGCAAGCGTTTCTCTGATAAACATTCGAGAATGGCCATTGCTAGTTAAACAAAAAAGAACTCGTAGAATTCACCCGTCGCTCAGTTTGTGGCAGGAAATGTTTCATTCTCGAATCACAAAATACACAGAAGTGTCTGCTAGTCCCCGTCCATATTGTGAAACATTTGCTGCAAAACTTTTGAGTTTGTTGACGAGAAGGGGAAGAGGAGTGGAAGTATGTACGCTGTGTCAGGTACATGCAGCTTTTGTTGAATTTCTTATTTGCATCTTTTGAGATGAGATGTATTTGACGTTTCATTTTATTTCTTTTCGTTTGGTATACTGTTAACTTCTATCATAATAATAGCTACCCTGTTTTATTGTTAATTTTTGTGAAATATAATCAAAAATTTAAAAAAAATATATAAAATTATATAAAAATTATTATATAATTTTTCTTCTTAGCGCCCATTTTGCTTCAAATTATACCTTGTGCTTCAAATGTGTATCCAAAAAAAAATATTCACACCTTCTATCACAGGGTAGTTATTTTATATTTACATTCGGTATTGCGAAATGTCAAAAAAAATTAAAGAAAGAAGATAGAAGGGAGGAATAAAAAATACTAAACATGAAGCAAAAGTTTCATGTATGGACACTGCTGAAGCTTCAAAAGAGAATTCAAAAAAGTTTTGCAGCAAATGTTTCACAATATGGACGGGGACCTAGGAGTCTGAACAAATTTAGAATAACCTTTTTCATTAAGTTACTGTTAGAAAGGGACAAATATATAAAGTTCACGAAAGATGAAAAGTAAAAAAAAAGTTAAATGCCATAAAGTGAAAAATTTTGTAAACATAAGCCATAATTTGTGCATAAGCACAAATTTATAATCACAGATTCCTATGTTTAGAATCAGCCAATGTTTATAATTTCTTGTGGTTTTATTAGTTTTAATTGTGTTAATATTATAGCAAAAAAATATAACGAAGCTAAAAAATAACAAAAAGAAATTTGTTGTGCACAATCCAATAAAAGAACGTTTTAGTGATTTTGTGATTTTTTGGTATCTATTTCTTTTATTAAATAAAATTAATTTTAATACTTAGGTTCATAACACAAAACACCACATTGTTGTGTTTTGTAACATTTTTATGCTAAAAATTGCGAAAATGTGAGCATAAAGTAGATGAAAAATACGGCAATTTACACATTTAGAAAATAAAATTCAAAACAAAACTACAATATTTCGGAATTTAGAAACCAAAGAACCCAAGTTATTGTGAGAGAGAAACAACAAATCAAAATTTCTGTTCCGATGATGTCTCTTTCTCTCCTCGTTCACTGCTTGAACTGACACTTCTGGGTGTTTTGTGCTCGAATGTTCGAGAATTATTTTAATTTTTTAATTTTGTATTTTCTCATTGTAAAGTCTGAGTTCAGACGGCTCAAGTTTAACTGACATGATTGCTACTTTATAGGCGAGAGTAACGAGGGAAAGGGTAACGAGTACTCATGTGCATGTACTGTCAGTCCGTTTTGCTTTCTCATTCTTAATTTGAATATACACACAAACTATATGTATGTACATGTCGCCAACATGACATGAATTGTGTGAACAACGAAGAGAGTTCAAAGAAGAAAAAGTAGCAATAATGTCAGTCAAACATGAGTTATGTGAACTTAGACAAATTCTTCTTTGTTCATATCATGTTAATTTTTTTAATTTTTCTGCTAAAAAAAACACACAGGATCTATCAATCGAACCGCAGCCTACAGATTGATATTCTAATGCTCACGCAATAGATGACAGTCTAATGCGCACGCACTAGACTACGGAGGCACTCTTATTAAAAAAAAAACTTTTTAAAAATTTTCGCCAATTTAGCGAATGTTTTTTTTTAAGAGTCTAAAATTGGAGTTGAACTCAAGAAAAATTTTTTTGTTTTATAGACAACGCACACTACTTCTTACTTATCTCACTTATGCATATATTCAGTATTTAACAGAAGTTTTTTAAAATGTAACGCTTTGAGTCAAATAGGTGAATAATGTAATGAAATGCATGTATTTTTTATTCCGGGGTTTACTCCCTGTTCCGAAGCGAAAGAAAAATTGTATAAAATCAAACGATTGGTAATTTCTAATCCGTTTGCGCATTTGCCTACGCATCTATTATTTTCCCTTTCGCATGCCCATAACTCCGAATATAAAGCATTCCGCTCACTTTTTAATTTTCTATAGGATGGCATATTTTTTGTTTGGACCCGAAGGGGCCCTAAACTTCATTTCTTCCGACCTTTTTGCAGGCCTTAAGGTTTTAATTCACTATTATTTCTAATAAATTTTAGTGAAGTTGTTAAAATATTCTGAACAGTTTTAAAATGATACCCTTATTGCCCATATTCGATGGAAAACACACTATATTCACAAATTTATAATGGAACTTCGGAGGCCTACAAGTCGGAAACTAAAGGGTTCCGCTCATTTTTTTATTTTTTCATTTTCTATAGGGTGGCTTACTTATTTTTTGGGCCCGGGAGGGGACCATAAACTTTATTTAAGACAAATGCAATTCTTTTTATCCGGTTGACTAATTAACTGGCTCCTGAATATTTGAAAACACAACTTAACACTTAAACGCACGAGTTTTTATTTCTGTATTAAATTTAAATTGGTTTGTTTTAAATTAATTTGTATGTTATTGAATTCTTCTTCCCTTTTCTATATTCACTGTGAAAAAATCCCCGTAAAATCATGATACCAATTATCACCTTACATAGGGTTACACGTTCAAATTTCGCCTTTCAAATTTTAAAATTCTCTCATTTTTTACTAACCCGCTTGACCACAGCAGACGAAGGTATAGCAACAAGTAGCAAGCGTTTCTCTGATAAACATTCGAGAATGGCCATTGCTAGTTAAACAAAAAAGAACTCGTAGAATTCACCCGTCGCTCAGTTTGTGGCAGGAAATGTTTCATTCTCGAATCACAAAATACACAGAAGTGTCTGCTAGTCCCCGTCCATATTGTGAAACATTTGCTGCAAAACTTTTGAGTTTGTTGACGAGAAGGGGAAGAGGAGTGGAAGTATGTACGCTGTGTCAGGTACATGCAGCTTTTGTTGAATTTCTTATTTGCATCTTTTCAGATGAGATGTATTTGACGTTTCATTTTATTTCTTTTCGTTTGGTATACTGTTAACTTCTATCATAATAATAGCTACCCTGTTTTATTGTTAATTTTTGTGAAATATAATCAAAAATTTAAAAAAAATATATAAAATTATATAAAAATTATTATATAATTTTTCTTCTTAGCGCCCATTTTGCTTCAAATTATACCTTGTGCTTCAAATGTGTATCCAAAAAAAAATATTCACACCTTCTATCACAGGGTAGTTATTTTATATTTACATTCGGTATTGCGAAATGTCAAAAAAAATTAAAGAAAGAAGATAGAAGGGAGGAATAAAAAATACTAAACATGAAGCAAAAGTTTCATGTATGGACACTGCTGAAGCTTCAAAAGAGAATTCAAAAAAGTTTTGCAGCAAATGTTTCACAATATGGACGGGGACCTAGGAGTCTGAACAAATTTAGAATAACCTTTTTCATTAAGTTACTGTTAGAAAGGGACAAATATATAAAGTTCACGAAAGATGAAAAGTAAAAAAAAAGTTAAATGCCATAAAGTGAAAAATTTTGTAAACATAAGCCATAATTTGTGCATAAGCACAAATTTATAATCACAGATTCCTATGTTTAGAATCAGCCAATGTTTATAATTTCTTGTGGTTTTATTAGTTTTAATTGTGTTAATATTATAGCAAAAAAATATAACGAAGCTAAAAAATAACAAAAAGAAATTTGTTGTGCACAATCCAATAAAAGAACGTTTTAGTGATTTTGTGATTTTTTGGTATCTATTTCTTTTATTAAATAAAATTAATTTTAATACTTAGGTTCATAACACAAAACACCACATTGTTGTGTTTTGTAACATTTTTATGCTAAAAATTGCGAAAATGTGAGCATAAAGTAGATGAAAAATACGGCAATTTACACATTTAGAAAATAAAATTCAAAACAAAACTACAATATTTCGGAATTTAGAAACCAAAGAACCCAAGTTATTGTGAGAGAGAAACAACAAATCAAAATTTCTGTTCCGATGATGTCTCTTTCTCTCCTCGTTCACTGCTTGAACTGACACTTCTGGGTGTTTTGTGCTCGAATGTTCGAGAATTATTTTAATTTTTTAATTTTGTATTTTCTCATTGTAAAGTCTGAGTTCAGACGGCTCAAGTTTAACTGACATGATTGCTACTTTATAGGCGAGAGTAACGAGGGAAAGGGTAACGAGTACTCATGTGCATGTACTGTCAGTCCGTTTTGCTTTCTCATTCTTAATTTGAATATACACACAAACTATATGTATGTACATGTCGCCAACATGACATGAATTGTGTGAACAACGAAGAGAGTTCAAAGAAGAAAAAGTAGCAATAATGTCAGTCAAACATGAGTTATGTGAACTTAGACAAATTCTTCTTTGTTCATATCATGTTAATTTTTTTAATTTTTCTGCTAAAAAAAACACACAGGATCTATCAATCGAACCGCAGCCTACAGATTGATATTCTAATGCTCACGCAATAGATGACAGTCTAATGCGCACGCACTAGACTACGGAGGCACTCTTATTAAAAAAAAAACTTTTTAAAAATTTTCGCCAATTTAGCGAATGTTTTTTTTTAAGAGTCTAAAATTGGAGTTGAACTCAAGAAAAATTTTTTTGTTTTATAGACAACGCACACTACTTCTTACTTATCTCACTTATGCATATATTCAGTATTTAACAGAAGTTTTTTAAAATGTAACGCTTTGAGTCAAATAGGTGAATAATGTAATGAAATGCATGTATTTTTTATTCCGGGGTTTACTCCCTGTTCCGAAGCGAAAGAAAAATTGTATAAAATCAAACGATTGGTAATTTCTAATCCGTTTGCGCATTTGCCTACGCATCTATTATTTTCCCTTTCGCATGCCCATAACTCCGAATATAAAGCATTCCGCTCACTTTTTAATTTTCTATAGGATGGCATATTTTTTGTTTGGACCCGAAGGGGCCCTAAACTTCATTTCTTCCGACCTTTTTGCAGGCCTTAAGGTTTTAATTCACTATTATTTCTAATAAATTTTAGTGAAGTTGTTAAAATATTCTGAACAGTTTTAAAATGATACCCTTATTGCCCATATTCGATGGAAAACACACTATATTCACAAATTTATAATGGAACTTCGGAGGCCTACAAGTCGGAAACTAAAGGGTTCCGCTCATTTTTTTATTTTTTCATTTTCCATAGGGTGGCTTACTTATTTTTTGGGCCCGGGAGGGGACCATAAACTTTATTTAAGACAAATGCAATTCTTTTTATCCGGTTGACTAATTAACTGGCTCCTGAATATTTGAAAACACAACTTAACACTTAAACGCACGAGTTTTTATTTCTGTATTAAATTTAAATTGGTTTGTTTTAAATTAATTTGTATGTTATTGAATTCTTCTTCCCTTTTCTATATTCACTGTGAAAAAATCCCCGTAAAATCATGATACCAATTATCACCTTACATAGGGTTACACGTTCAAATTTCGCCTTTCAAATTTTAAAATTCTCTCATTTTTTACTAACCCGCTTGACCACAGCAGACGAAGGTATAGCAACAAGTAGCAAGCGTTTCTCTGATAAACATTCGAGAATGGCCATTGCTAGTTAAACAAAAAAGAACTCGTAGAATTCACCCGTCGCTCAGTTTGTGGCAGGAAATGTTTCATTCTCGAATCACAAAATACACAGAAGTGTCTGCTAGTCCCCGTCCATATTGTGAAACATTTGCTGCAAAACTTTTGAGTTTGTTGACGAGAAGGGGAAGAGGAGTGGAAGTATGTACGCTGTGTCAGGTACATGCAGCTTTTGTTGAATTTCTTATTTGCATCTTTTGAGATGAGATGTATTTGACGTTTCATTTTATTTCTTTTCGTTTGGTATACTGTTAACTTCTATCATAATAATAGCTACCCTGTTTTATTGTTAATTTTTGTGAAATATAATCAAAAATTTAAAAAAAATATATAAAATTATATAAAAATTATTATATAATTTTTCTTCTTAGCGCCCATTTTGCTTCAAATTATACCTTGTGCTTCAAATGTGTATCCAAAAAAAAATATTCACACCTTCTATCACAGGGTAGTTATTTTATATTTACATTCGGTATTGCGAAATGTCAAAAAAAATTAAAGAAAGAAGATAGAAGGGAGGAATAAAAAATACTAAACATGAAGCAAAAGTTTCATGTATGGACACTGCTGAAGCTTCAAAAGAGAATTCAAAAAAGTTTTGCAGCAAATGTTTCACAATATGGACGGGGACCTAGGAGTCTGAACAAATTTAGAATAACCTTTTTCATTAAGTTACTGTTAGAAAGGGACAAATATATAAAGTTCACGAAAGATGAAAAGTAAAAAAAAAGTTAAATGCCATAAAGTGAAAAATTTTGTAAACATAAGCCATAATTTGTGCATAAGCACAAATTTATAATCACAGATTCCTATGTTTAGAATCAGCCAATGTTTATAATTTCTTGTGGTTTTATTAGTTTTAATTGTGTTAATATTATAGCAAAAAAATATAACGAAGCTAAAAAATAACAAAAAGAAATTTGTTGTGCACAATCCAATAAAAGAACGTTTTAGTGATTTTGTGATTTTTTGGTATCTATTTCTTTTATTAAATAAAATTAATTTTAATACTTAGGTTCATAACACAAAACACCACATTGTTGTGTTTTGTAACATTTTTATGCTAAAAATTGCGAAAATGTGAGCATAAAGTAGATGAAAAATACGGCAATTTACACATTTAGAAAATAAAATTCAAAACAAAACTACAATATTTCGGAATTTAGAAACCAAAGAACCCAAGTTATTGTGAGAGAGAAACAACAAATCAAAATTTCTGTTCCGATGATGTCTCTTTCTCTCCTCGTTCACTGCTTGAACTGACACTTCTGGGTGTTTTGTGCTCGAATGTTCGAGAATTATTTTAATTTTTTAATTTTGTATTTTCTCATTGTAAAGTCTGAGTTCAGACGGCTCAAGTTTAACTGACATGATTGCTACTTTATAGGCGAGAGTAACGAGGGAAAGGGTAACGAGTACTCATGTGCATGTACTGTCAGTCCGTTTTGCTTTCTCATTCTTAATTTGAATATACACACAAACTATATGTATGTACATGTCGCCAACATGACATGAATTGTGTGAACAACGAAGAGAGTTCAAAGAAGAAAAAGTAGCAATAATGTCAGTCAAACATGAGTTATGTGAACTTAGACAAATTCTTCTTTGTTCATAAAATATGTTTTTTGTTGTAATTTATAACTGTTTTCTTAACCACAATTTTAAAGGGAAAAATGTGTGCTTTTCCAAATATAGGTGTGTATTCGTGCAAAAGTCCGGTTTGACTAACAAAAATTCAAATATTATGCTCTGTCCTTGATGTAATTAACATGAAATAATAATTTCCCAGTTTTAAACTCCCATTTTTAAACATATGATTAAAATACTCAAAATTTTCTCTTTATAATTCTTCCCGGTTTTTTTTAAATTTCGACATTACTTTGTCGACGCTACCTTGGCACACATTGCCAAAGTAGCCCAAAAGAAAAAGTGGAGGCGATTTCCTGCAAGAAGAACGAGAATATTACTCTCTCAAAACGTTTCTCGTTTACCTAATTTTTGTATATGGAAACGCTTTCAGGTAAGATTGGGATCCCGAGGGTGGCAAATTTAGAGTAAAAGAACAGACCTAATGTTATTGGCTATCATTCTATCTACCATAAAGTGTTGGCTATTAAAAACAAATACGTAGCAAATTTTCGCATAAAAGCCCAAGAATTATATAAATTGTGTGATTTATCAAAAAAATTTAAATCCGGTTAAAGAATTGTTAAGGTAATCTAAAGATGCGTACATGTCTACAGGAGTATAAACTAACTGCCGTATTCATAACAATATTTTTTGACTTATAAAAGGCATGTCTATTAAACCATTTTACAAATAAAAAAAATTTTATGAATACGGCATTAAGTATGTGAATGAATATACGAAACAAAGAAAATATTCCATTAATATATGTATGTATGGAGATATGAATATGCATACTCTGTGTAATACATATGTACATATGTACACGAATTTGCAATTATAAGAAAATACTTACATACATATGTATGTACGTCGGAACACGTATGGATACTCGTATAGATAGTATGTACCCACAATTTTTAATCAGTATTTGGAAGTTTGTAGAGGAAAATTCAAAGAATTTGAAACAATTTGCTCACTAGTGACAAGTAAAATATTAGGAATTTAACGTCAGTGTCATAGGCAGACCTCTGTGGTCAGTGTTTCAAAAACAAACATACGCGTAAGAAACAAAAATTCCCTTCACGCTCTTCAAGGAACGACGCATCAATTGTCTTAATAAATATTATTAGGTTTGTTTCTTTAGTCGAAATTGGAGTAAATGGGGACATTTTGAGAGAGTGAGTTCTTTTACTTTTTCTTGTAGTCTGTTTAGGCAAGTAGCAAGCAATCACTTGTTTCATAAATGTACATACATACATATGAACTAGTAAATGTTTCCCAACAGTGATAAAAGTTAGAAATTTTCAATATAAGAGATTTTAAAACTTGCGATGAAGAAATAAAAGTTAATTTTATTCCATGATTTATTGACAAAATATTTCAGTTTAGTCCCCGTCCATATTGTGAAACATTTGCTGCAAAACTTTTGAGTTTGTTGACGAGAAGGGGAAGAGGAGTGGAAGTATGTACGCTGTTTCATGTACATGCAGCTTTTGTTGAATTTCTTATTTGCATCTTTTGAGATGAGGTGTATTTGACGTTTCATTTTATTTCTTTTCGTTTGGCATACTGTTAACTTCTATCATAATAATAGCTACCCTGTTTTATTGTTAATTTTTTGTGAAATATAATCAAAAATTTAAAAAAAATAATATAAAATTATATAAAAATTATTATATAATTTTTCTTCTTAGCGTCCATTTTGCTTCAAATTATACCTTGTGCTTCAAATGTGTATCCAAAAAAAAATATTCACACCTATCACAGGGTAGTTAGTTTATATTTACATTCGGTATTGAGAAATGTCAAAAAAAATTAAAGAAAGAAGATAGAAGGGAGGAATAAAAAATACGAAACATGAAGCAAAAGTTTCATGTATGGACACTGCAGAAGCTTCAAAAGAGAATTCAAAAAAGTTTTGCAGCAAATGTTTCACAATATGGACGGGGACTTAATGTTTTTTATGTATGGATTAAACACGTTTTTTTACTGCTCTCTCAAACAGACAATGGCTACAACAGCAAGAAAAATTTAAATTTCATGTCTGTATGGCTTAAATGCTTTTGGAATCCTCTCAAAATAAAGAAATGAGTGAAAGTCCCCGTACATACTGTGAAGCATATGCTGCAAAACTTTTGAGTTTGTAGATGAGAAGGGGAAGAGGAGTGGAAGTATGTACGCTGTTTCATGTACATGCAGTTTTTGTTGAATTTCTTATTTGCATCTTTTGAGATGAGGTGTATTTGACGTTTCATTTTATTTCTTTTCGTTTGGTATACTGTTAACTTCTATCATAATAATAGCTACCCTGTTTTATTGTTAATTTTTTGTGAAATATAATCAAAAATTTAAAAAAAAAATATAAAATATAAAAATTATTATATAATTTTTCTTCTTAGCGTCCATTTTGCTTCAAATTATACCTTGTGCTTCAAATGTGTATCCAAAAAAAAATATTCACACCTATCACAGGGTAGTTATTTTATATTTACATTCGGTATTGAGAAATGTCAAAAAAAATTTAAAAAAGAAGATAGAAGGGAGGAATAAAAAATACTAAACATGAAGCAAAAGATTCATGTATGGACTCTGCTGCACTTTCAAAAGAGAATTCAAAAAACTTTTGCAGCATATGCTTCACAATATGGACGGGGACAAACTGTTAATGGCGTTCTCTCTCAAATTAAACAAATGAGTACAAATAATATTGGCGTGCATAAATGTAAACAAATTTTGACATACATATATGGCGTGTAAAACGTAAACGAGGAGAAAAAAGTCACCTAATGAGTTGATTTTGAAATATATACTTTGGAGAATATATGTATATACTATGATATGTACTGGAGCGTTGCACAAGACTGCAAATTACCATATTGTCACTAATGAGACCATGTACATGAAGACTAAAGGGTTTGGGAACTTTATATGTGAACAAAAACAAATTAGAAGCAAAACAATACAAAACAAAATTCGAGAATTTGGATGCTAGCACTTGGGCCCGCGTCCGCCCAATTCTACCCAAAAGCGTTTTCTTACGCAAAAATTGGGTAAATGAGAGAGATTTTGAGAGAGTAATAATCTTGTTCTTCAAGCACGAGAACGCTCGTATTTTTTCTTCGGGCTAGTTTGGGCGTGAAGAACAAGCAATCAGCTGGTTTATAATAAACATTGTAAATTACAAAGGAAGTAAAATTAAAAGTTTCCCAAAAATGCAATGAACAAAGAATAGTTAATTTTATTTCATGATTTAGTTCAAAATTATTTGGGGTTTCTATAAATAACATGTATAAGGCATATTATTGTGTTTTTATGCATGTATGCATGTGTGAAGATTTGTAATTGTACATGGTCATATATATTAGGTCTGTTCTAGGTGCATAACAAAATTGACCGAACTAGCACACATTATATTATTTATATGTACAGTTTGTAAAAAATATGTTTACAAAGCTTAGAAAAATTAAAAAGTTTAAGGGAAACTCTTATTTGCAAGTAAATTATATAACTTTTATTAAATTTTTTTCTTCATGTATTCAATTGAAGAAGTTTATAAACACTTTGCACAAAAAAAAACCAAATTAAATTAAATAACAAAATAATAATCGTAACTTAAAAAATACTTCCAGTTTCTACGCTGTAAAATAAATGTTTACAAAATTGTGTTAAATTGAATTAAATATATTCTAAATGGTAAAAAAAAAGATTTGAGGGTGCTAATACTTGGTGTGCCCTCCTTTAGCTTTAATTACAGCTTCTAAGCGTCTAGACATTGAATGGATAAGCTTTGGTATATCATAATTTTCAGGTATTTCTTCCCATTCTTCTTTAATAAATGTTATTTGTTTTTTGGTGACCTTTTCCCGACTTTTTTCTTTGGGTGGACCCATGAATTTTCTATAGACTTTAAGTCTGGGCATTGTGCTGGGGTATCTATCACTTTTGTACAATTATATAACAACCAGGATCTACAAATATATGCCTTATGCTTCGGTTCATTATCCTGGTAAAATTTATACTTGAGCTTTTCTGGGTTTTCTGGGTCAACAAAACCGAATTTGCGAACACTTGTACTCAATTCCTTTTTTAAAATGTTTAGATAGACTTCCTTGGTCATTATATCCTCTAATATTCTTATTTCGCCAACACCCTTGCTCGAAATACAACCCCACACCATAACGGATAGTTTACCGAACTTTACAGTGGGTATTATATTTTTATTTTCTAAAGCCGCCAGGGGTTTTCACCAAACTTTTTGAGGTCCATCATGGTAGTAAAGCATCACTTTCGTTTTGTCACAAAAAATAACATCATCCCAGTGCTCCGGAGGAAAAGAAATGTGTTCAATGGCAAACTTATACCTTTTTTCTATGTTTGCCGCTGATAGCAAAGGTTTTTTCCTCGCAACTCTTGAAGAGTATTTACGGTTTTGTAGCACATTTCTAACAGTCTGAGAGGGATACTTACTCCACATTAATTACTGATGTTAAGTGCAATTCCTCTAGTGGATTCTCATCAATCATTTTCAAAATTTTCTTTTCAATTCGCCGAGTTACTTTGTTTGGTCTGCCTGGTGTTTCTTTTGGTTCCAGTGTTCCTTCTTTTTCAGCACGGTTAATAATATTATATACCGTCCTTAGGTTAAGAGACAACATTTCAGCAATTTCTCTGTGAGATTTTCCTTTATAGTAATTAAAATACACCAGTTGGGTAATGTCTTTGTTCAATCGCTTTCCTGGCATAGTTTATATATAATTGGATAATCGCTTGTTTGTTCTATGAGCTCAATTTAAGAATAAAAGACAACAGCTACTCTTAGCGTCCGTATAAAACTCTTACACGCAATACATGTGCAAAAAACCAACGGTTCTTTCTTGACTTTGCATTTTTGTAAACATTTTTTTTACACTGTTGAAAGTATACAAAATTATTTTGTAGCGTTGTTGTTGTAATATATTCATAAATTTGCCAAAGTTTCGACGCCTGCTTGTCGTCAACATACAAAACAACAGTTATAAAAAAAAAATTTACAAATATAATGATATTGTTATTGTAAATATTTATTTAAACTTAAATTTTTAAAATATTTTTGTTTTGTAAACATATTTTTTACAAACTGTATATGATTCTAATTTTAAAATTGTGCTTTTTCCCGAAAAAATATGTGAATGTATTATTACATACTTTATGGTATTCTCATAAAGTATTTTTTTATATGAAAGCAAACTCAAAAATTGAGGAGGAAAGCATATCCATAAAATACTATTTCGCTAATGCCTACTTAGCTCAGCAGTGGACTTTTCCCAATTTTTGACTAAAAAATCAAGATTCTTATGTTCAAAATTCAACTAATCAATCGAGAATTGAAGTTGAATACCGAAAAAAAAACAAAAAATTTATAAACAAAAACATCATATATAACAATCCATTAGTTTACTTTTTTTATAACACATACATAATTCTATTTACAGATTTTTCTTCTCATCTATATATATCTATATATATATATGCTTTCCGCCTCAGTTGTTTAGTTTGCTTTTAGAAGAAATACTTTATGTAAATATCATAAAGAATGTAATAATACATTTCACAAATTTTTCTCGGGAAAAGCACAATTTTAAAATTAGAATCATATATAAAGAGATATTCTTTTTATTTATTTATAACAATAACCAACCGAGCCCATAGGGCCATATATAGTTGGTGGACTACAAGTGTAACATAAGAATTATTAAATATGTAGGCAACAAATAAGCTAGAAATAATGTTTATGAAAAAATAATAGTTATATATTTTTAGAGCGCTACTATATAAATTGGAAGTTATATTGCGCATGAATTTGACTATATATATATAGAATCTAGATCAGTTCAATTGCGAGAAATACTTATCAACAAGTGAACTACGTGTAAGATGGAATCTTCTAAATTTACCCAAAAGCGTGCCAGCAATTATTAACAATTTTTGTACAATTTGGAATAAAATTAGAGAGTAAAATTTTTAATTTTCTGTACAAAGTTGCACGAACTTTTTCTTTGAGTAAGTTCGGTCTAGAATTAAATTATCGGCTGTTTTTTATTTATATATGCTACTAAGAAATTAATTAGAAAATTTATGAAGAAACGACAAAAGTTTTTAATTTAAAAGACATTTTTTAAATAAATTTCAAAATGTAAGTACATATATTTGTACATATTTATCATTTTATTTAATAAAAAATGGATTTTACTTTTTTTCAATTTATTTTTGTCCACATTTTACAGCCGTTACCAACGATGCAAATGTTTTTGTTATGCACGTTGAACAGATCTATTATGAGGTAAATATTATGTTTTTTTGCGTTTACTTACTTTTGTACATTTTGGTCTCTTATTGAGATAAATTATGGCCTACTCTCATTTTACCGAACTTTACCAGAAAAGTAAACGAACAGACCTATTAATGCTGCTTACTTTCTCTGTTTTTGATTTTAGACGCTTAAAATGCATAATATTTTAAACACAAAACATTTGCATCATTGGCAACAGCTGTAAATAGAGAATGAAAATAAACTGAAAAAACTAAACGCAATTTTTTTTAAATGTGCCAATATACATAGTATATCCTTAAAATTTCAAGTTTATTTAAAAAATATTCTTTCTAATTATTTCTTCCAGTTTGCTTTTTCCTACATTTGTAACTAATATCTTCTCTTGTTTCTTTGGAAGTTTTCTGATTAATTTCTTCGTTTCATATGTAAATAAAAAATAATTTAATTCTATCCCGAACTTACCCAAAGGATAAGTTCGCGCAATTTTGTACAGGAAATAAAAAATTGTACTCTCTCATTTTGTCTCAAAATTGCACAAAACTTGTTATCTAGAACGCTTTTGAACAAATTTAGTGCGACTTCGGACTGTTTTGTTATGCACCTATTATTTGTAACAAATTTCAAATTGAAATTTAAGGTGTAGTTAATTATAGTAAGCTAAAATTTTAAAGATTTACTTAAATTTTTTTTATCTTGTGCCAGCACAGAAATGCAGAACAGAAAAATGCGAGATGTTTTTTTATGAGTCTGTAACTGGGGTTTCACCCAGGGTGGCGATGGTCGAAGTAGTCTACACGTTGACTACAAAACGAAAAATTTTCCTGGGTTCAACCCCAGTTTCAGACTCAAAAAAAAAACATTTTCTGATGTGAATTTCTGTGGCTTTGTGTCAGTTGTTGTCGGAAGGTTTTAGTGGCGAAGGCATAGTCACTGGTCACTGATAAGTGACGGCTTCAGCTGTATCCAATCCACAGGCACGTCAGAACGCCCTCCTTCGTCGGTAGTGTGTAGCACCGTCGAAGTAAAATAATTACTAAAAATGGCCACTAAAAACTAAGCTTCAAAATTTAATACGTCTCCTTGACATCAGGGATGCTACAACACTGCTGTAAAAACAAATACCGTGCAAAAATCAGTGTTGTAAGATAGTGAAGCTTCACCTCCTATCTTTTCTCCTACTAAACGGGAACTTTGAAACTAATTTCGTTTGAGTGAAATAAGAGAATGTATTAATGAAATGAAAAGAATGAACGAAAAGAAAAAAAGGGAAAAAAACGACTGTAACAATTATTGTATACGTTTGCGTTTGATATACTTATGTACATTTTCTACAGATACAGTTCCTTATTGTATTAATAATTCATAGAAGACGAGTAAAAATACTCGTTCGGTCAGTTATATTGAAAACAACAATAAAAAATTCAAATTGTTTTTGTTTTTAATATAAATGCCCGAACGAGTGTTTTCACTCGGCTTTTATGAATAGGAAGTAAAGAATACAATAATAACTTCTTTCACTATCACTTTCAAATAATTTTTTAAACCAAAGTACTTTTTCATGAATAGTAATATCTAAAAATATGTACCTATTGTCGGCAGTGGTGCCAAATAACCAAAAAAGTCTTATTTTCTATTAACCCACTTTTTTATTAAAATAAAAATACTTATTTACAGACATACATATTTACATATATTTGCAAATTTTTTACACTAGAAGTAACATTATATATTTTGTTACCTTCAGTCGTAAAGAAGCTAAGTCCACATTTTTGAAAAATACAGTTTTTGATGCAGGGTAATAGAGTAAACAAAAATATATCGTTAGAAGAAAAAAAATTCCTAATATTTGTTTTCTAGTTGTTGTTTTGCAATGATATGTAAAGTGCTAAATCCAATAATGAAAGAAGAAGTGCTAAAAAAATATGAAATAAAGGGTATTCAACAAAAACGCACAATGTTAATTGCAAATAAAACAAAATGTTTTCAGAGAATCACCTTAATATTTTTTATTATGATTAAAGGATCTATGACAATTATGTGTGAAAGAAGTCGGCCTAATGCTCGCCACGGCTTGGGTGGCATATCTCTATCCGATGGTCGATATTTTCAATGACTCTGAGACATAATTGAAGTTCAATGTCGTTAATGTGCCGAATTATCTCATCCTTTAGCTCTTGAATGAAAGACATTAGCCACGACTTAACTATCATTTAAATACTTATTTACTCATATACTAAATTTTGGTTCTAAACGTAAAACATGAATAGCCGAAAATTTTAAGATTATTCGGTAGAAAATTCCAAACACATATATTCGTATCAAGATGGAATGATCAAATACCGAGATATGTTCACGGGGTACACTAGTCTGAATATTGCGTAAAATGGTATCCCAAATTTCATAATCTTATAAAAATGTAGGAATATACGTAAATTTATGCATACACCAAAGTGACATTCCAAAAAGGAAACACGATCGTTTTCAGATATTCTGAGATAATAAATAAAGACGAACACTTTTCGAAAAATCTTTTCAATCCTGTATGAATTATAAGAAAGAAATTGCAGAGTAAACTTCGGGACAGTAGTTTACCTGAGACATGATTAGGAATACCGCTAGATGGTTCTTTATATATAAAGGATTATAAGACTGCGTAATGTCTGACAAATTCTATTGATATGATCGTCAAATTCCAGAAATGTGTCCAAAATCACGCCAAAACATTTAAAGGAATCAGCAAGTTTCCATTAATGTCAATTTATGAATATTCTAGGGTAAAACGTATTTTTTTCTTCAGGCGAAAAAGTATTGCTCGGGGTCTTACTCGGAGTAATTTCCAAGTGGTTGTTCAACAGTGTTTAGGATAGTCATTGTTATCTAAAACCAGTGGTATATAATTAAAATATATCATCCGCAAACACAAATGATTTACAAAAACTATTTGCTATTAGCGAAATGCAACGGTTTAAGTAAATAAAAAAGAATATTAATTCCAGGACTGATCTCTAAGGTACGCCAGAAGTGATTGAAGCTATACTGGATTCAGATCCACTAATAAGATACATATTGGGATCTGTCAAAAAGATAACTTTACACTAATTTGCAGCCGCATTTAGAGAAGTTAAATTCCACATTAAGTTTTTTAATAATAGCATTATGATTTATGCGGTCAAAAGCCTTCGTCAGATACAGTGAAACAACAATACAATTTCTATGTTTATCTGGCTCCTAACGTATGGAATCACTAAGGGAAAGTAATAAATCAGTGTTGTAATTCCGTCGAAAAGAACCTACTTCACTAGGTAGACCTTCCCTCATTTTAATTAGTTTTGCTTTAGCTTCGTGATTTTGATGCGCAATGTCATGTCAACAAGGATGCTTACGCATTTTGATAAAATTTTATATATTTTTACATCCATAAAAACAATAGTTGTAATTAAATAATAGAAATTGACTGTGCGTGGATTGACTTTTCATATTATATTTTTCATGTGTGTTAAGAAAGCAAGTATTTTAGTTTGCCAAATAATTATCTGAAAATATGTTTACTTCATACTGCCCATTAAACATATTTTCTATCAGTTTGCTTATATAAGAGAACAAAAATTTTTGCTGAGGAGAAATTAGCACAGCCTACTTTGAATGCTCAAACCAGAAAGAGTTATTTCGTTTAATTCTGTACAATATGTGTGTCTAACTACGTGTAAATAAGCGCCCATGGGCGGCATTGTGCCTGAATCTGCTATAGGTCCCAAATTATAGTCAGGAATCATTGATTGTGTACTTGTGAGTATATATGTAGGTGCGGAGGGCTCACTAACAAAAAAATATGAAAATAAGTATTAATAGAAAAGTTTATAAACATTTCTAAGTGCATTTATATGTGTCTATGCATAGTAATTATGAAAAGAAAATAATCAACATTTTAACAATATGAAATTCAATACTTTTAATATTTTACATACATATAGCATACAAGCTACATAATTCATATCAAAGAATAATCTATTTGTCTATTATATTAATAAATAAATAAATTTTATTTTAGTGCTCTTAGACGCTTAAAATGCATAATATTTTAAAAGCAAAATATTTCCATCATTAGCAACAGCTTTCAAACTGTAATGAAAATAAACTGAAAACGGAAACGGTAATTTTTTATTCAAGAAAGTGATAAATATGCACAAATATATGTATTTAGAACTTCAAGTTTATTTCAGAAATCTTCCTTTTTGCTTTTCCATAAATTTTTAACTAAAAAATTGTTTCGTTTCTGTGCAAATTTTTTTAAAATTAATTTCTTAGTTTCATATGTGAATAAAAAATAACCGATAATTTAATTCTAGCACGAACTTACTCAAAGAAAAAGTTCTTGCAACTTTGTACAGGAAATGAAAAATTGTACTCTCTCATTTTCGTTTGTTTTGTGAAGCACCTAGAAACGGTTATTTATCTGAAGCCATATGCGCATTCTATGTATTAATTTTCATGGGGGAGTGTCTACTAAAAGTGTTAAAAAATTTATAGTTTATTTATTTATAGAGGGTGAAGCGCACTAATTTAATATAGCTTTAATTAATTGCCAAATATTATATGGAGTGCGTGATTAAAATCGTGTTTTTTTTTTTGTTTAAATTATATTAAGTTACAAACTTTTTAAGTATTGGCTACATTTTGCCATCATTCGTTTTCTCCAGAAACGTTATGCACGTGTAGTAGCCACAGGTAATATGCTATCTTTTATTGCGATAGCACACCACCGCCATGCGTGGGTCGATCCGCTCTATATACCATGTACTCTTCTAGTCAAAATTTATGATAAGGTTTTAAAAACGTTTAGTTAAGAAGATTTTTGTTGTGTAAAATTAGTTCCAACTGTGAAACGGCTGGCTCAGTCGTTATGCCCTGACCAATCGAATGCATAACTTGAACATCTTGAGAAGTGTTTAAGTTATATGGCATGTTTGACTATCACACTTAACTGTCATACTTCTTTTGACACCTTTGAGGTGAGTCGATACCTTCGAAAATTATATCCAACAGTTGTTCATTGGATTTAACAAAATTATTGTTTCCAGTTATGTATGAGTACAATTTATTATTGTTAAAGCGCATGTCATATAAACTACCATGATGTTCACGAGTTGGTAGCTGAGGGAAATTCTTATTATCTGCGTTAAGAAAATAAACATTAGCTTTATCACTGTACAATCCAGATTTAGCTCTAATTCGTTAACGAATTTTAAGATAATCCTGTCGGCAAGGACATTTTGGATCATCTGGCCTGTGATTTGTATTTCTAAGATTTTTCTTGCAGTTATTTAAAGTACAATCTGTATAATCATGATTACCCGCACAGGCTAGGCACACTGATTTTCTTTTACAGTTCTTAGCTCCATGACCATACATGATACATTTTAAACAATGAGTTGGGCCCCTAATTCCCTTAAGTGGTCTTTTACAGTGAACCGCTTTTTGTAAAAATATCTTATTTTGATGATTTCTCTGTTTGAAACCTGATGTAGGTCGAACTTAATCAAGTAAAGCCCATCGTGTGTATTAAACCTTTTTGTTATTATTTCTTTAATACTTACATTTTTTATATTAAGAGAATTGAAAAATTCATCATTCAAGACCTTGATGTCGAACTACAAAAGCCCAAATAACACAATTTTTAAGCTTTTCGAATATTTAATATCTTATGTGTAGAAGTTGAACTTCTTCTGCTTAATTACTTCTCATAAAGGGACAGCGTTTTGGACATTAGTTCGTTCATACGGACATTCTCTTGAACATATAATTCCCGCCAATCACCCACGAGAAACAGTGTAGAGTGTCACCTATTACAGGTGGAATTTTATCTTTAAAAGGAGGATCTTCTTCATCATCAGAAAGTATATGAAATCTATTAGAATTAATGCTATTTTAATACTTTTTTTAGGCATCTTAAACTTGGGACTATTGCCCCGTGTTGTCTTCTTCTTTAGTTAACAAATTTTTAACATAGTATTTTTGATTTCTATTTTCCGATTCGTTTTTTGTGTTATGTGGTTGGAAATATAGTAGAATAGAATTATTATTTACTTATATTCGCTTATATAAATATTACCCTTAAATAAATTTCAACAATTAATGGGACGTGGACAACCACGATGGATGGTAGTCTGCACGTTGACTACTAAACCAAAAACAGACATGGGTTCAACCCCAGTTTGAGACTAAAAATTTTTAAAATAAAAATAAACATCTCGCATTTTTCTGATGTGCATTAGTGTGTGTTTGCGTGTCAGTTGTGGTCGGAAGGTTTCAGTGGCGAAGGCATACTCACTGGTCACTGAACAATACCGGCTTCAGCTTATAGCAATCCACAATCGCATCAGAACGCCCTCCTTCGTCGGTATTGTGTAGCACCGGCGAAGTAAAACAATAATAAAAATGGCTACTGAACCGAAGCTTCAGCACTGCTAAAAAGAATAAACAAAGAACGTGCGAAAGCAGAGCTGTAAAATAATTAATTAAGCTTCACCTCCTGTCGTTTCTCCTACTATCCCTTTCCTATAGTTCCAGCACAATGCTTCGCATGTATAGGAGTCATCTCCTGAGTGCTGGTCCCAGATAAAAAAAAAAAAAAATTTGAAAGGAAAAACTGTAGATGATCTAGTAGTTTTTCTTTTTATTTTATAAAAAAAATATAAAATTAATTGAAACTCAAGAGAAGAATTTGACACGATACTTTACTTGAGTCCCACTAAGTTTCAATAAATTTTTGTGACAATAATTTTAACATATTTTATCTCACAGATTATTACAAATTTGTACTCAGTGAGAATTGCCATATTATTAAAATATCATCGTTTTATTTAATAAGATTATTATACAATACTTAACGTTCTGTAATTTTTTTCAAATAGAATTTAAATAAAATGTTCAGTGACGAATCATCCTCCAGAAGTATTTCTACTATTTCAAATCCACCTAAAGACGGACGCCAAAAAATAGAACATCACATGGCGGAACAGTGGGGTACGTACAAACTTAAATTTTTTTCTGAACTTTGTATATTTTATTCTTATTGTTTTAAATTTTTAGAGATAAATTTAATTGGAAATTTCTTGCTTGACTTATATCATCGATCAATCTTAACTATTAAAGAGGATTGGTGTATCAAGAAAGTTCTGATACGTGAATTATTTTCAAAAACTTTAAATGTGGAGCTAGAACAAAAATTAGAACGTTATAATGTGAGTTTTAATATATATAATAGTACCGATTGCGATTTCAGACTTATGGTATAAACAAAAGTGGGACAAACTATGAATTGTTTCGTAACGAATATTCGTCGAAGGAAATAACACTAATGAAAATGTACACAATCAGAACGAAGGACAAAATTTGTAGTGCGTCACGACCTTTGCGATTGGTTTGTTTCTATTGTATCACCATATTTTCAGAAAGATTGTCTAGACATGTATTTATATTTCGTAATTCTGTTTTAGAGTTGCTACCAAAAAATCTCCTACATTTATACGATGATTGTTTTTCAATTCACAATGACTGTTATTAAGTCATATTGGCATAATGTCGACTTGATCGAAATAGCAGCGAATCGTACTACGCATTACAGAAAAAATTCGTTTTTTTGTCCTAACAGCACGTTTGTGGAATGGACATCCCCTGAATGCTGGTCCAAGAAAAAAAAAATGTTGTTGTGCTTCAACAAAAAAGGCGATGGCACGATGGATGGTAGTCTGCACGTTGACTAGAAAACCAAAAACAAACCTGGGTTAGACTCCAGTTTCAAGACTAAAATTATAAAAACATCTCGCATTTTTCTGATGTGCATTAGTGTGTCTTTGTGTGTCAGTTGTTGTCGGAAGGTTTCAGTGTCGAAGACATAGTCAATGGGCACTGAACAATACCGGCTTCAGCTGATAGCAATCCGCAATCACATCAGAACGCCCTCCTTCGTCGGTATTGTGTAGCACCGGAGAAGTAAAATAATAATAAAAATGTCTACTAAACCGAAGCTTCAGCACTGCTACGAGTATAAACAAAGAACGTGCAAAAGCAGAGCTGTAAAATAATTAATTAAGCTTCACCTGTCGTTTCTCCTACAGATACAGATAAATGACATTTACACTATTATACATTCCCATTTTATTTAAGTTTTTGAGATGTCCTATTACTCAGTATTGTTGCGGGGTAATTTGGCACAGAATTATTGATTGCGTAGAATTGCTAGAAAAGGAAAGGAGGAGAGTATTTAATGGGATATTGTAAATGGAACGGTACAGACCGTAACCTGGACAAATGTTCTGAACTATCCTGCTCCGTTGCATGCCTGTGGATGAAATAATGGATTTATAATTCTATATACCAGGTGTTATGCGTGGAATTTCTTTTCTTGTTTTTCTCTGTCAAATGTGAATGATGATTATGGAGGGTTGTGTGTGTGTGTGTGTTGAATGTGCTTAATTTTAATAATATGACAACGCTATGATTTTGCGTAATTGTAGAATTATTAGCGGTTTATTTGAAAAGCGAAGGCAATTATTATTATGTTACCCTGGTATCGTGGAGATATGGGGATATCTTTTTACCGGGGGACAGAGGGTATGGAAGTTCGTGATGTGATCTGGTATGGATTATGTATAGGTAGCAAATAGATATGCTACGGTGATTAACGGGAACGAATTGATGGAATATAGGCAAAGGGACACACAGTTAGCAAACTAGAGGTATTTCTGTATATATATTATTATATGGATTTACAGGTAATAATACATATGTATAGGGTTAGCGGGAATTATATATATCGTTTCCAGGGGAAGAAAAGGGGAACGGTATGTTTCTCAGGTCTAATTTGTGGAAATTTTTGGGAAGAATAGCGGAGAGTGAAGAAAGTCGTTTAGTTAAACAGTCGAAGGGACTGTAAAGTAAAATTTTAATAAAATGAGGCGAAAAAAGGGAATAAAATATTGAAGACGCTCGGAAGCAAAGGGGAAATTTACCTAAGGACGAATAGCAAAAGCTCGTTGAAAATTGTATAGAAGAAAGATAAATAAAATAGTGCAGTACGCTCGGAAGCCAAAGTGTAGTTTGAAGTGAGGTACCCATTATACTAGAAGACGAGCACATCCTTTAGCTTAGGAGTTATCTGGGGAGGCCGAGTCGATTTCATTGTGAAGCTGACAATTTGTCTACCGTAGAAGGAACAACCGATAGATGTCTTGTGCAGTAACAGACCGTGAGGGTTCGTGGTAGGACGAAGCAAATTTAAGGTAGGCCAGACACCCCTAAATAAATTATCTTTGGAGGTCAGAGAGTACTCGTGTACTGAATCGTGATGAACTTTTATGAAGTAAATCGAAGGAAATCAAATGTCTTCACTTTAGGAATTTATGGTTTTATTAAACTTCCTGACTATTTTCATTTTTTTGAGACAAATTCACATTTCTCGGTCTCGCAGACCGATTTTAAGTATTTCTCGTTATCTCAAAACTATTCTAAAATTTTCAAAACCTGTGCAGTGGACATATTTAAGAAACTAATTTCAAATAACTGAAGCAAGAAAAAAACAAAAATTAAGTTTTTTTTAGCTCACAGCATCAATTTATATTTCATCACAATATTTGGCATTTTTGATATTAGACCTAATATAAAAATCAAAAAAAAAAATTCATTCACAAAACACAACATTTATAAAATGTTGTTTTTCTATTAAAATATATCTTAAAGTAAACAAAACAATAAAATGAACTCAAGAAAAAAAAGGTACACTAAAAAAAAATTAATTTCAAAATGCTTAAAATATATGTCTCATTATGAGGTTAGTCTTTGTAAATTTCACTGAGTCGTTAGAGCTTCAGCGTCCTGTGAATCTTCAACATCATTTTCCTTGGAGTCTTCTTGTTCAGTATCAGTGTTTGCTTCATACACATCAATATTATCTTCGTATTCAGTATCACTTTCCACATCAGAATCTGGATCTGAATCGATTTAATTCAGAACAGCTCTTATGCGCTCAATATCTGCCATATCTAAAGAAAATCTCACGATAATTAATTTTGAACATAATTCTTTTATTAAATCATAAAATTGTCCATTTTCATCTAAAAATTTCTAATTTAGCAAAACCAACTTACCTGACGAAAATGTAACATTTAACTATAAGTCGGTCTCACAGACCGTCCGATTAGCAATCACCGGTACAACACTTCAACTCAAACGCACTTGTCACCTTATCAACATGGTTTTAGAAAAGGGTGCTCAACTACAACTAATGTTATTCATTTAACTACTTTAGTCAATTATGCATTTACCCAGAAGAAACAAACTGATGCCATTTATACGGACTTCAGTAAAGCATTTGATAAAGTCAACCATCAACTTATTCTTGCTAAACTGGATCTAGTCGGCGTAACTAATAACAGTTTAAACTGGTTAAGATTCGTTTTAACAACAGTTCTTCTAAGTATATATATGTCTCATCTGGTGTTCCCCAAGGCAGCCATCTTGGTCCGATTCTATTTTCGCTGTTTATTAACGATCTTCCTAATGTTATCAATTTCGCCAATATACTAATGTACGCTGACGATGTTAAAATCTTTTATTCTTTTAATAATTTTATCGACCAGGTTTATCTTCAGAATGATCTCGACAACTTTTTTGTATGGTGCAGACATAACATGATGGAGCTGAATTTAAAGAAATGTACATGCATGCGCTTTTCCAGAAGTAACCCAATTGCAGCTAACTACTCATTGGGAGATCATCAGTTGGAGTTAGTTGATTCATTTCTTGATCTTGGAATTTTACTGGATCCAAAGCTAAATTTTTCTTCTCATATTACCTTGGCTGTAAATAAAGCTAGAGGTGTGCTTGCCTTTATAAAGCGCTGGGCTAAAGAGTTTTCTGATCCTTACATTATGAAACAGCTGTATGTGTCGCTAGTTAGACCTATTTTAGAATACGGATCAATCATATGGGATCCTCACTACAACTTTCATAATATTCGTATTGAATCTGTTCAAAAACAATTCTTGTTATTCTGTTTACGTGGCCTTCGATGGAGCTCCTCACCAACAAATTTGCCTTCCTATACGAGTAGATTGGCATTAATAAAACTACCTACTCTCAAAAGTCGTCGTACAATGTTAAATGTGTCTTTTATGGTAAACCTTATCAATGGTAATATTTGCTCCGAATTTCTGTTAAATTCTGTTAAATTTAGTGTACCTTGTCGTAGTATTCGTCATTATAATCCTCTTGTTATTAACTTTTTATGCTATGGCTGATCCTTTTACGAGGTTATGCCGACAATTTAATAATTTGTCTGAATTTGTTGATTTTTCTCTAAATAATAATGTTATAAAGCATAAAATCATTGTTTTTCTGAATTCATAAATTCAATATAGTCATAAGTACATTGTTATTAGTCTGTAAGGATTATATCCATTGACTAAATTTAAATAAATAAATAAATAAAAAATAAACGTTGTATAATGAGAAATAATGAAGATACTGAGAGAATGATGGAGTTTCCATTTTTTGTATTTGTGAAATTAACACAAAAGTGATTCATCGGTCTTACAGACGGACGAAATGGTCAGGAAGGTTAATATTATGTATATTTCTTTATAATTAAGTGTGCTGTTCGTGAAATAATTGTGTGTATCGTGAGTGTTTAGTAAGTAAGACAGTCATCGATTATCACTTGCCTACTAAGGACGTGTTTTTTTGACTGCGCTTATTGTAAAGAATATAATATTTTATTTTATAAAAGTAACGGTTAACAGTTACAGATTTGGTGTTCTCTTTATCTTAATTTCGTGCGTTGTTGTCTTTTTTCTAGAGGACAAGTAAAAGACATTTGTTTATTATAATTGTAAAAAAAAAATAGAAATGGCCCCTGGGCCACCAAATATTTCATCCAATAGGTTCGCCATATTTGGTGACTACCTAGACCAACCTCAGCTTCCAACACCTAAAACCAATTTTCCACTAAGTGATCCAAAATATCTTATTATAACATCAAAAAATAATGAATTGAAAAAACTAAGCCCATTCTTTATTCAAAGAGGATTAAATGCAATTTCAACATTAATTGACTCTATCAGTCAACTCAGAGATGGAAATCTTTTAATATTAGTTCGTAACCAAGTCATCGCTAGCAAATTCTTGAAATCTAAATCATTATTAAATGTCTGTGATATAGAAGTCAAACTTCATGAAAGCCTAAATTTTGTAAAAGGAGTTGTCTATGCTCCATGCTTAATAGATGTACCTGAAGAAGAAATTGTGAATGAACTCAAACCTCAGGGTGTAGTCTCAGTCTATAAATACACAACCACTGATCAAAATGGCGCTAACCAATGCAATGGCAATATGGTTCTCACATTCAATTTATTTAATTTACCAAAAGTCCTTGACGTTGCATGGTATAAAGTTAAGGTTAACCCCTTCTTTCCTAATCCAATGCGATGTCGCAATTGCCAACTTTTGGGACATACGAAGAACAAATGTTCCAATCAAGCATCTTGTGAGAAATGTAACCTACCACCTCATGTTCCAGATAAATGCTCTCGCTTACACTGCGCAAATTGCCAAGACGAACACGCATCTTCAGATAGAAACTGCCCTCGTTATATTCAACAGAAAGAAATTATTAAAATTAAAACATTAGATAAATGTTCTTTTGGTGCAGCTAAGAGGAAATATGAAATTAATTTAAGAGCTAACACACAAACAAACGAACAGCCAACATACTCTGCAATTGTTAAACAGCCAAATAATTCACACGATGAAACCAACAAATCACAGAAAAAACGTATTGCATCGTCACCGAAGATAAACACAACAACCGAAATACTTCCTCGCCGCAATTCATATAGATCCTCATCTAATGAAAGAGATACAAATCCATCAACTTCAACATCAACAAGAAAAAAAACTAAAATAACAAAAACACAAAATAATTCAATTTCTAACCCTGTTAAACTATCATCACAAACCACAAAGCAAATTGAACCAATCAAAAAATATTTTACAAGACTCAATTCAGATATCGAAAATGATAATGTCACTGATCTATTATCTTCTCCACTAGAAAAGATAACTCAAAATCTGATCGATAAAGATCAATACTTTTTACCGTCATCCGAAAGGATGGACAACTCTGATGACTAATTTCCAAGCAATAAGCATGGCTTTGTGCTCTTCATAATCTAACCTAGGTAAATTAAACTTTACTTTTCAGTTACGATTTCAAAATGGCTGACTTTCGTGTATTGCAATGGAACAGTAAAGGTTTCATCAACAATATTAATGAATTACAGCTTTTAATTAAAGAGTACAATCCATCTGTCATATCTATTCAAGAAACACATTGCTCACATAATTATACTCCAATTCCACCTAAAGGCTATTGCGCCTATTTTTACAATTCTCCTCTTAATACTACATCGAAACAGGGCGTTGGTATAATGATAAAACATAATATTCCTCATAGAATAATCCAGAATAACTCTTCATTACAGTCGCTGACCATAGAGATCCAACTTAATAAAAAATTTTCTATAATTTCGTTGTATATACCACCAGATCAACACTTTTCTAAACAGGAACTTGCAGTTTTATTTGACTCCATTTTAACTCCAAAACTGATTATTGGCGATTTTAATGCATGGAATGTTGCATGGGGATCTGAAAAGAATAACAAAAGAGGCTATACCTTGGAAAATGCAATATTATCATCTAATTTATACATTTTAAATGATGGAAGTCCTACTCATTTCTCCACACACGGTACACTTACTAATATCGACGTCTCCTTCTGCTCTCAAACTTTGTTACGTGCAACATCATGGGATATATTAAATGATCTCTACAATAGTGACCATTTTCCTATTATCATTAATATTGCTTTAAAGAACAACACTGCCAGATATAATTTTAATCGCAAATTTCTGATTAAGCTAGCTGATTGGAAAAAATATTCTAATATGGTCGATAACGAACTACATAATAGGCCCCAGTCAAAAAATATAAATAAGGAGGCGTCATTGATTACAAAGGCAATAAGATCCGCCGCCAATGAGTCTATACCACAGTCGTCCTTAAAGAAAAAGTCAAATGTTCCATGGTGGAATCAATTTCTTTCTTCATTACGTAACGAAAAAATATATTCCTGGAAAGTATTTAAGAGATCACCTACAACAACCCACCTAATAAGTTATAGGAGAAGCAATGCTATATTTCGGAAAGAAATGAAAAAACAAAAGAGGATAAGCTATGAGAATTTTACCAGTACCATCAATCGGGATTCACCAATCGGAGATATTTGGAACAAAATTAACAGACTTTCGAACAACAACATTAATAAGCAGATAATAGCTATCAAGTCTAACAACCAGATCGTAACTGACCCATGTGACATAACGGAAACTTTTGCAAATGAGTGGGCAAAATACTCTGCCGACGATAATTTCTCACAACAATTTAACCATTTGAAAATAGGGGCATTAGTTTTAAAGCCCAACGTAACACTCAACTCCAGTACCTCACAATTAGAAAGAACCATCTCCCCAAGTGAACTTATATATTGTTTAAAACAGTTAAAGGGTTCTACACCTGGTTATGATAGAATATCATACGATATGATCAAACACATTAGTCCTAACTCAAAAGGAAGACTACTTGCTCTTTATAACAATATACTGGATAGCAATACAATACCATTTGAGTGGAAAACAGCAACTGTTATCCCTATACCTAAAGCCAAATCACATTCACTGGACATTAAATCATACCGCCCTATCTCTTTACTTTCGTGCTTAAGCAAGGTACTAGAGAAAATTATTGCCAATCGTTTGTCATGGTTTACCGAAAAGGATTGCCTCATCGCTAAAAATCAAGTTGCATTTAAATCTGGGAGAGGATGTTCGGATGCTCTTCTTCACATAGACTTTTTCGTATCGAAGGCGCTGTCAGCACACAACCATATTTCAGTCCTGTCCATTGATTTTGAAAAAGCTTTTGACAGGGTCGGCTTACATGTTATTCTTGATGTTTTGAACAAATGGAAAATCGGACAGAAAATTTTTAATTATGTTAAATCCTACTTAACGAATCGCAAAATTCGTGTCAGAATAAATGGTACTTACTCTACATCATATAATTTACACAACGGTATACCACAGGGTTCACCGCTTTCGGTTGTTTTGTTTTCTATAGCTTTTAATGAGATCAGCTCAATGGTCAACAAATACAAATATATAGATCATTGCATTTATGCAGATGATTTATATATTTTCTGCAAAAGAAATAGTAATGATGAATGTAGAACCTTATTGCAAAATGTTCTGGATGAAATTATTAACTGGTCCTTAGGATCTGGAGCGAAAATTTCTACCAACAAAACAAAAATGCTGCATATTTGTAGAAAGAAATGTTGTGACTCAAATCTTCATAACTTATATGTTGATAGTACTATTGTTGAACATGTGGATCAATTAAAAATTTTAGGAGTGGTTTTTACAAAAAATTATTTATGGAGAAATCATTACTTATCCCTTAAAAGATCCTTAATATAGAGAGCTAATTTAATAGGCTTTTTAGCTAGCAATAAAAGTTGTGTTCATATTAACACTTTAACATATCTCACCAGAACTTTAATACTGAACAAAATTGATTATGCTCTTTTCATCACTGGAAATACCTCAAAATCAAATATTAACCTCATAAAAGGAATATATCACCAAGCAATCAGATCCAGCATTAATGCATTCCGAACCACACCAATAGTAAATCTCTTAGCAGAAGCAGGTTTACCGTCCTTAGAAGATCGTATATATGAAGCTAAGTCCCAACTAACGTCGAAAATTGTTTTTCCAAATAATTCCATAATTGATGTAGACGTAAAAAATCAAGTTTCCGCTAAAAGACACTATCGTATAACATCTGCTATCAGAGAATCTCTTCGACTTGCTTCCATTTTAAACATTAACATTTCAAGCAAACCTCCTAAACTCTACTATCCTCCTTGGTTTTTTAACATTGAATTATGTGACATTTCCCTATCGAAATTTAACAAAAACAGATATTCAAATGATGTTTTTGCTCAACTCTCCTGGAAAAAGAGAATACTCTATCAAGAGAAGGTTCGAATTTTTATTTTACTGATGGTTCGAAATTACCAAATGGAATTTCTTCTTACGCAATTGTGGATAGAAACGGATCAATACTTCGTTTGAAAATTCTCCCGGAAAGTACATCAATTTTTACAGCGGAAGCAACTGCCATTATAAATGCAATTTTTATTGCTACCAGTAAAAAAGAAAAAACCATAATTTGCACTGATAGTTTGTCAGTTACCAAAGCAATATCCAATCCCCTGTCCCGTAAATGGAATATAATCAATCATATTCGGGATCTCCTCATAATGAACTCCTATCTACTAAAAATTTTATGGATACCAGGACACACCAATATTATTAGTAATACTAAAGCAGACGAAGCCGCTAAATTCGCTAACCACGCCCCTATTATAATGGAACATCACACCGAAAAGACTGATATAAAAGCTTTTATCAAAAATCATCTTCACCAAAGGAAATTATCTGTATGGACTAACTATCATCATCCGCATTATAAGGAATTAAATTGGAACTGCTGTCCCCCTGCTTATCCAACAAAGGTTAACAAACAACAAATAAAAATTTTTTCGCGTTTACGCTTGGGTCATACTTATGCAACACACAATCACCTTATTAATCGAGAGTCAACTTCAATCTGTTCCAAATGCGGGTCAAATCTATCTGTGGATCATATTCTTCTACATTGCAGTCATTTTTTTGACATTAGGAAAACTGTTTTCGGTTCTACAAACCCTAGGGAGCTCTTGAAGAATCCTACAGTTGAAAATATTTTGAAAATCAACGATTTTATTACACGAACTGGATTCATTATTTAATTTAACGCTGAGAACCTTATACTTTTACTTTAATTTTCTGTACCATATATCTTAAGATACACATATATATCTATTTAATTTCCTATCTTAATTAGTTACTTTGCTTAAGAGCCGATAGCCACGGCAGCTAGTGCTCCTTGACTTTGTATTAGATATATAATTTATTATAGGTCTAATAAAGAATAATAATAATAATAATAGTAAGTAAGATAATTCAATCGTGCTACCAAAGAAAAAGAGAAACAGTGAATATAAATACAGTTTGTAAAAAAAATGTTTTCAAAACAAAAATTTTTTAAGAATTTAAATTTAAATAAATATTTACAACAACAATATCAGTATATTTGTGAATTTTTTTTTTACAACTGTTGTTTTGTATGTTGTCGACAAGCAGGCGTCGAAACTTTGACAAATTTATGAACATATTACAACAACAACGCTACAAAATAATTTTGCATACTTTAAACAGTGTAAAAAAAGTGTTTTCAAAAATGCAAAGACAAGAAGGAACCGTTAGTTTTTTGCATATGTATTGCGTATAATAGTTTTATATGGACGCTAAGAGTAGCAGTTGTCTTTTATTCATTAAATTAAGGTCATAGAATAAACAAATGATTACCCAATTATATATTATATAACTATGCCAGGAAAGCGACTGAACAAAGACATTACCCAACTGGTGTATTTTAATTACTATAAAGGAAAATCTCACAGAGAAATTGCTAAAATGTTCTCTCTTAACCTAAGGACGGTATATAATGTTATTAACCGTGCTGAAAAAGAAGGTAGACTGGAACCAAAAGAAACACCAGGCAGACCAAAAAAAGTAACTCGGCGAATTGAAAAGAAAATTTTTAAAATGATTGATTAGAATCCACTAGAGGAATTGCACTTGACATCAGTAATGAATGTGGAGTAAGTATCGCTCTCAGACTGTTAGAAATGTGCTACAAAACCATAAATACTCTTCAAGAGTTGCGAGGAAAAAACCTTTGCTATCCGCGGTAAACATTGAAAAAAGGTATAAGTTTGCCATTGAACACATTTCTTTTCCTCCGGAGCACTGGGATGATGTTATTTTTTGTGACGAAACGAAAGTGATGCTTTACTACCATGATGGACCTCAAAAAGTTTCGCGAAAACCCCTGACGGCTTTAGAAAATAAAAATATAATACCCACTGTAATGTTCGGTAAACTATCCGTTATTGTGTGGGGTTGTATTTCGAGCAAGCGTGTTGGCGAAATAAGAATATTAGTGGATATAATGACCAAGGAAGTCTATCTAAACATTTTAAAAAAGCAATTGAGTGCAAGTGCTCGGAAATTCGGTTTTGTTGACCCAGAAAAGCTCAAATATAAATTTTAGCAGGATAATGACCCGAAGCATAAGGCATATATTTGTAGATCCTGGTTGTTATATAATTGTACAAAAGTGATCGATAGCCCGCACAAAGCCCAGACTTAAACCCTATAGAAAATTCATGGGTCCACCCAAAGAAAAAAGTCGGAAAAAGGTCACCAAAAAACAAATAACATTTATTAAAGAAGAATGGGAAGAAATACTTGAAAATTATGATATACAAAAGCTTATCCATTCAATGTCTAGACGCTTAGAAGTTGTAATTAAAGCTAAAGGAGGGCACACCAAGTATTAGCACCCTGAAATCTTTTTTTTTTACCATTTAGAATAAATTTAACACAATTTTGAAAACATTTATTTTACAGCGTAGAAACTGGAAGTATTTTTTAAGTTACGATTATTATTTTGTTATTTAAATTAATTTTGTTTTTTTTTGTGCAAAGTGTTTATAAACATCTTCAATTGAATACATGAAGAAAAAAATTTAATAAAAGTTATATAATTTACTTGCAAATAAGAGTTTCTCTTAAACTTTTTAATTTTTCTAAGTTTTGAAAACATTTTTTTTACAAACTGTATATCGCACTATAGGGCAAGTAGGCGCGGAGTATGGCAGATTCGCTAGCGCAGAGTGTTGATATCCGTCCTCAGAGAGCTCTTTTAGGCGCGTAAAAATTAGAATTCCGATTTGTAGAGTATATCTCTTTTAACCTGTAGGAAAAGGCGATATAATTGTATAATAATTGCGTGTGATATCTATTTTTTTATTGTAAAGGATCGCATAATTATTTTTTTGATGATATTTTTTTTTGCGTAGCATGAAAATTTTGCTTTGAAAGAAAAGGAAACAAGAACAAATTATATGAATTGTTTTGTTTTGTTTATTTAGGATAAGTAATTTGGTAATATGTTAAGTTGAATTATGGTTAATAAATAGTATGTTAAATTGTAATAATATGGAACTCACTGAGTAGAATTTAATTCGAATGGAATTTTTTATGAGTAGTGTTTTTTTGTAGGGCCAGCTGACACTAGTGTAGGGAGAAAATTGAATTGGTAACAGTATTACAATGTAAAAGAGCCTTAAGTCATATTGTCATAATGTCTTAATATTTTAAAATAGTTTAAACAAATTGTTCTTGTGCTTCAAACAAGAAAGTCACAAAATAATAAAACTTTTCGAGCTATGTTTATTGCATTGTAATGAAATAAGAGCAGAAATCTGAGTCGTTCATTGAAAGTCTTCAGTCGAGCAGGCGATAATATTTACAAGCAGCCGCTACTTATAAAGGGTGCTTTAGACCATAAGTTCTGTCGTACGACATGACAAATATTTGTGTAGAAGAGCACAAGTCGGATCGTCTAAACGTAATATGTAATGAAACTATAAGATTTTGAGAGAAAATACGGATGAAAATTTGACAGTCGTATGGCTCTCTTGATTTTTTAAAATTTTTCAAAAACCAACACACCAGTGATCAGGGATGCATTTTTATGTAAACAAATGTGAGAAAGCCAGGGAGGGAAAACTGGTTTCATATATTTATACCAATTATAAAATCGAAATGTACATTTTAGACCACGACAGCACAATTTTTTAAAAATATACGTATATTTTCTAAAAGTACACTAAAAATTTTTACCACGAAAATAACATATTCCAAAGTTATAAAAATATTTTTCAAGGTTATTAAAAAAAAAAATTCATTTGCACAAGAACTCCATCCCTGGGAAAACAAGCAAACAGATGTAGTTAAATTAAATGAGAATGTTTTCATCTTACTTGATTTTATCCATACCAATGGTGTAAAAGCCAGAAAACAACCATTCGATTTTTACTCTCTTTTTTTGAAATACGGATGCAATTTCATTTTATTTTCTCGCTCATTTTACGTACTACATATCTTATGGTCTAAAGCACCCTTAAATTCAATTTCACATTTTTATAACCACAATATGTAATGATATACAATGATCCGGGTCAAATCAGAAAAAAAATTTTTCTGAGTTTTCTGTGCTACAGCACCCTCCTTCGTCGGTATTTGAGCAATAAAAACGTCGGCGAAGTAAAATAATAAATAAAATGGCTCCATTAGCTTAAAAATAATGCGTCAAAAAACATCAGAGACGCCGCAACTTTGCTTTATAATTTACACGCAACTGCAGAGTTGTGCAAGAATTAAGCTCTATCTTCCTACCACTTTCACCACCTGTCTATTTCTTCCCTATCCTTCTCTCTAGTTCCAGTGCTATGCATTGCATATGTAGGGGATATCCCCTGAGCACTGATATACAAGTGAGCAAATTTTTGTTGTGTAACTTATTTGACTGCCCAGTGAACTTTTTGCTACATACATCTTCGATTTGAGACCAATGACAATGTAAGCAAGACCCATCCGATGTATGTATACAATTTCTATTTACATTTACACAGCGATGGCCTAGGCTGTAAGATTTATCCAACACAATATACATTGTAAGCGAAGGTTGGATGGATCCAACACAATATACATTGTAAGCGAATGTTGGATGGGTCCAACTATTATGGTGAATTCGGAGTGCAATAAGATGTATCTGAATGCCATTCATCTTGGAATGAATTTTAACTATTGCATAATTAAATTAGGGACTTCATTTTTTTCAATATTTTAATTTTTTATTGTTATATATATTATTAATATATATTAAATTAATTGTTATAATATGAAAAATAAAAAATAATTAATTAATTATAAAAGTTAAAGAAAATAATTGATAAAGTAATACATATGTATAAGTGTGAAATTTTGACAAAACACTTTAATTCAAATTTCCAAACTTTTCAAGAGAGCAAAAATAGAACAAAATGTTGAAAATTCAAATTATACTAAACGAAGCGTCTTTAAAATTTGTATTTATGATATGTAGATTATTTGGTTTTTCTCCATTTTTCTATTGTACGAAAGTTTGCGGAAGTGCCTGGCTTTATGCACTTTGAAACAGTGTCTAATGTTTGTTCGGTAATCTTTTTCATTTGATCCTTCGCCTTTGGCAGCTTCTGAATTAAAGGATAGAGAAATAAATAACATTGTTTAGTATGACAATTTATTGTAAATATAATATTGTGAATTTACCGAAAATAGCCATATTTAAAAGTTTAAAATCTTTAAATGCTTTCTTATTTTGCGTCCCGTCATAATTATACGCTAATATAATAGGCATGTCAACACTTCACTTTTAAAAACACTTATGAACTTGATACAAATTTTACTTTGGAATAATAATAAAAATGAAAAAGAAAGAATAACGGAAAAATTACTTCAGAAAAAAGAACAAAATTCATAATTAAAACGAAATGACAATATGATACATTACAAAGCCACCCAAATCAGATGGTAATGCCATGCAAAGTTTTTATTTGTGTTTGTTTTGATCTTCATTTCTAATAAACATTTAACTTTACAATTGGATGGGAAAAAGACAAATCCGAATCAGATGCGAGTTGTAAGGGCTTAACTATTTTCGTTTTATTTTCCCTATTGACATACTATTATACAATCGGATGGCTTTCAATTTGTAATGAGTAACCGGACTGCTGGGTGTCAGCCACTCAACGTTTATCCACTTGGTGCCGTTTAGAAAATTATTCAGCTCATATCACTGGCAACATAAAATGTACTTATTAGGTCCGTTCGTTTACGCCAAATTGGGCGCCCGCGGGCCCCCAATCTTACCCAAAAGCGTTTTCTTACGCAAAAATTGGGCAAATGAGAGAGGTTTTGAGAGAGTAATGTTCTTGTTTTTCACGCACGAGAATGCCCGGACTTTTTCTTCGGGCTAGTTTGGGCGTGAAGAACAAGCAATCAGTTTGTTTATAATAAACATTGAAAATATCAAAGAAAAATTACAAATGTCGCAAACAGCTGACAGACATTAAAAAAGTTGTGTGTTAAAAATTTTTCTTAACAATAATTAATTACAAACATTTTTGTTATTTATACCATAAATTGTTAAAAACTTTTCATAAAAAAGACCATTTTTTTAAATAAATATTTTTGTTAATACAAATTGTTCTATTTGGTAGCGAAATATTGAAAAATAAATAATTGTTAAAAACTTTTCATAAAAAAGACCATCGCTGAAAAATAAATATAATTAAATAAATTCTTTCAATACCTGTTTTTTTAAATAAATTCTTTCACAAATAGTTTTTTTTCGGTAAACTGTCATCAATCACATTAGACTTCCAATGAAAATCAGGGATAATCAAGCTCGTACAATTGTACATTTTTCTGTACACTTTGCATTGCAAAAGTACTACTTTACTCCACTAAATATTAAGTACCAAAGTATATTCATATGATTATACGTTGTTCAGTAATTTAAATTAATTATAGCAAAAATATATTTTCGATTTTTCTTAATATAATATTTAATTATTAAATTATTCACAACCACTTTTCAGAAACTTTGACGTTTGGCCTGTTGAATGAAGTGACCAGCGAAATAACTAATAAGTTTAGCTGCCCTACAAGAACATTGACGGTCATTTGACCGGTGATATGACCGTCATTGCTGACAGAATTATCGGTCATTGCGTAGAACAAAGTTTATATCATTTTCTTAAGGGCAATATGAGAAAAATTACCGAAACTTCTGTGTGCATGGGATAGTCAGCGTTGATGCATATATATCGCTCACTGTAGACGGGTATCCCAATTGAAATGAAACACTATTTATTTCAATTCTTTACGTTGATTTTATTTCAATATTCTTATATGTACATATGTATATAAAAAAAAGAAATGTAATATAATATAATATAATATAGAAATATCCATCAGAACCTTGGAGTGGGCCATCATCTGTGAATTTTTTCTTAATATAATTGCCCACAATTATTTAAAATATACAAATATTAAAACAAACTATTCAGGGATTTGCATAAAAATTAATTCTATCCATCAGCAAAGGCAACATATGTCGTTGTTAAAACGTGTCGCCGAGTACCGAACACAAAAACGATGCTCTCTTCCACATCTGTAACATGCTACCAAACTAAATGTTTTCTCGTCTAAACTCAGTCGTACGGAGCTTCAAAAACTATGGTCCGAATTATAAGTTTACAAACGAGTAAAATTATCTTTTCTGTAAAATTGATGAATTTGCGAAAATTCAAGAATACTTTTGTAATGAACTGCATTAATTTTATCTATTCGACAACACGTTGGTTGTCTCGCAACGAGGTGGTCTCTCGAGTAATCGGAATCCTTCAGTATTACTTTAATTTGATTGATTTCGAAACATATTCTCAATATACAAGAACTCATTTTATTTTATCTTTCTGTTACTAATAGTTAATAATAGTAAAACTTAACACAACTTTTATGTTTTTAGTACATTTGGGGTCAAAAAAGTACAATTTTAAAATTGTCAAATATCATCTCCGATATAAACAGAGCTGTAAAAAATTGACATTTCTTTTTTTCTGGTAAATTTTATGGTTTTTTCGTTTTCTTACTTTTGTATATTTTGCTCTCTTATTGAGAGTAATTATAGCTTACTCTCATTTTACCGAACTTTACCAGAAAGTAAACTTACAGACCTAATATCTTTAATTGATAGATTGTAAATAAAGTTAAAATAAAAAATAAAAAAAATATCACAGGCAACAGCTGTTTTCGTTAATTCAGGGTGACCCAAAAGAACCGCTACAATATAAAAAGTAGCGAAATATTGAAAAATAAATAATTATTAAAAAACTTTTCATAAAAAAGACCATCGCTCAAAAATAAATATAATTAAAAAATTAAATATAAATTTCACCTCTCTACAAGAACTGTGGCGGTCATTTGACCACTTATATGGCCGTCACTTATATGGCGAACAAAGTTTCTATCATTTTCTTAAGGGCAATATGAGAAAAATTACCGATACTTCTGTGTACATGTGATTATGCATCCTTCTCTATCTTATGAATTTTGGCGTCCATAGAACGTATATCCGAAATGCTCACTCTAATGTTGTTTACTAGACAGCTTTGATGGATAAATCGATCACTGTCGACCAGTCAGCGTTGATGGATATATCGGTCACTGCTGCCTAGTCACCGTTGACGATATATCGGTCACTGCTGACTATTCACCGGTGACGAAGATATCGGTCACTGTGGACGGATATCCCAGTTGAAATTAAATACGATTAATTTCAATTCTTTTCAATTTTCTTATCTCTATGTACATATTTATATAAAAAAGAAATGTAATATTATATTAAATAGAAATATCCATCACAACCTTCGAGTGGGCAAAGTATCTGAAAGGTGGGTTTATATAATTTTGGGCCAGCGAATGAAATTGCATTCACTGTTTTTTAAGATTGGCTCGAGTTTTGGAGATATTAATATTATAATTATTTTGAGTCCCTATTATTCGTTACAAATCGATCTTATATGCAAATTATGTGAACAGAAAACGTTTACATGTTTATGTTTACATTAATAAGATACAATAAAACAGTTTAATATACATTTTTTTATTTTTGAGCTATTCCGAAGTTATTTTTTAATTTTTGACACTTCTTTTTGCTAAATTGCAGTGCAAAATTAATTGTCACCGCTTACTCAAATAACCGTTGCAAATATTTTTGTCTGGGTGCTTCCTAATTTTTATTCGATTCTTTTATATTCGAATACCATGTTCCAATATTTTATCCACATACTATGTATATCACGCAGTAACAATAGGTCTGTACGTTTACTTTTTGGGTAAAGTTCGGTAAAATGAGAGTAAGCTATAATTACTCTCAATAAGAGAGCAAAATGTACAAAAGTAAGAAAACGAAAAAACCATAAAATTTACCAGAAAAAATGAAAAATGTAAATTTTTTACAGCTCTGTTTATATCGGAGATGATATTTGACAATTTTAAAATTGTACTTTTTTGACCCCAAATGTACTAAAAACATAAAAGTTGTGTTCGGTTTTACTATTATTAACTATTAGTAACAGAAAGATAAAATAAAATTAATTCTTGTATATTGAGAATTTGTTTCGAAATCAATCAAATTAAAGTAATACTGAAGGATTCCGATTACTCGAGAGACCACCTCGTTGCGAGATAACCAACGTGTTGTCGAATAGATAAAATTAATGCAGTTCATTACAAAAGTATTCTTGAATTTTCGCAAATTCATCAATTTTACAGAAAAGATAATTTTACTCGTTTGTAAACTTATAATTCGGACTATAGTTTTTGAAGCTCCGTACGACTGAGTTTAGACGAGAAAACATTTAGTTTGGTAGCATGTTACGAGTGTGGAAGAAAGCATCGTTTTTGTGTTCGGTACTCGGCGAGACGTTTTAACAACAACATATGTTGTCTTTGCTGATGGATAGAATTAATTTTTATGCGAATCCCTGAATAGTGTGTTTTAATATTTGTATATTTTAAATAATTGTGGGCAATTATATTTAGAAAAAATTCAGAGATGATGGCCCACTCCAAGGTTCTGATGGATATTTCTATTTTATATTATATTACATTTCTTTTTTTATATACATATGTACATATAAGAATAATGAAATAAAATCAACGTAAAGAATTTAAATAAATAGTGTTTCATTTCAATTAGGATATCCGTGTACAGTGAGCGATATATATGCATCAACGCTGACTATCCCATGCACACAGAAGTTTCGGTCATTTTTCTCATATTGCCCTTAAGAAAATGATATAAACTTTGTTCTACGCGATGACCGATAATTCGGTCAGCAATGACGGTCGTATGACTGGTCAAATGACCGTCAATGTTCTTGTAGGGCAGCTAAACTTATTAGCTATTTCGCTGGTCACTTCATTCAACAGGCCAATCGTCAAAGTTTGTGAAAAAGTTGTGGAAAGTGGTTGTGAATAATTTAATAATTAAATATTATATTAAGAAAAATCGAAAATATATTTTTGCTATAATTAATTTAAATTACTGAACAACGTATAATCATATGAATATACCTTGGTACTTAATATTTAGTGGAGTAAAGTAGTACTTTTGCAATGCAAAGTGTACTGAAAAAAATACAATTGTACGAGCTTGATTATCCCTGATTTTCATTGAAAGTTTAATGTGATTGATGACAGTTTACCGAAAAAAAAACTATTTGTTAAAGAATTTGTTTAAAAAAACAAGTATTGAAAGAATTTATTTAATTATATTTATTTTTCAGCGATGGTCTTTTTTATGAAAAGTTTTTAACAATTTATGGTATAAATAACAAAAATGTTTGTAATTAATTATTGTTAAGAAAAATTTTTAACACAACTTTTTTAATGTCTGTCAGCTGTTTGCGACATTTGTAATTTTTCTTTGATATTTTCAATGTTTATTATAAACAAACTGATTGCTTGTTCTTCACGCCCAAACTAGCCCGAAGAAAAAGTCCGGGCATTCTCGTGCGTGAAGATCAAGAACATTACTCTCTCAAAACCTCTCTCATTTACCCAATTTTTGCGTAAGAAAACGCTTTTCGGTAAGATTGGGCGCCCGCGGGCGCAATCAAACCGAAAATAAAAATAAAAAAACCGAATGTTTTGGTTTGCTGCATAGCACAAGGAAAATGTAAACAAAGAGTGAAAAAAATTATTGATATTCGATCATTGATTTCTCAGGCATTAGTATATCAATTTAAAAATAAAAAATGAATATATGTAGGAAAAAGCCCCTAGAATCAAATTTTATAATGTTCATAAATTATATTAACTGAATTTATTTTGGGAATATTTATTTATACATATGATTCTAATTGTGCTTTTTCCCTTATAAACTATATGTGAAATTTATTATTACATACCCTATGATATTCTCATACAGTATGAAAAATATCATAAAGCATTTTATTACAAAAGTAACTCAAAAATTGAGGAGGAAAGCATATCCATATAGTACTATTTCGCTAACGCTTACTTAGCTCGTCAGTGGATTTTTCCCAACGTCTGAATATAAACCCAAGATCTATATGTTTAAATATGTTTAGATGAGAATAAAAAAGCTAAAAATAGAAATGTGAGTATGTTATAAAAGTAAACTCATGGATTGTTATGTTTTTGTTTATAGATTTTTTGGTTTGTATGTTTAATATTCAAACAATTCTCGTTTGATTAATTGAATTTTAAACATATAGATCTTGGGTTTATATTCAGACGTTGGGAAAAATCCACTGACGAGCTAAGTAAGCGTTAGCGAAATAGTACTATATGGATATGCTTTCCTCCTCAATTTTTGAGTTACTTTTGTAATAAAATGCTTTATGATATTTTTCATACTGTATGAGAATATCATAGGGTATGTAATAATAAATTTCACATATAGTTTATAAGGGAAAAAGCACAATTAGAATCATATGTATAAATAAGTATTCCCAAAATAAATTCAGTTAATATAAAATACTACATGTGCACGGTATTGAATTTTGATATTCTTTTGTTTTGTTTCATTTTTTAATTTTTTCATTTGATTCAAAGTACATTAGTTATGCTGGCCGATGGCAAGCCTGGTGTAGATGAGAATAAAAAAGCTAAAAATAGAAATGTGAGTATGTTATAAAAGTAAACTCATGGATTGCTATGTTTTTGTTTATAGATTTTTTGGTTTGTATGTTTGATATTCAAACAATTCTCGTTGGATTGATTGAATTTTAAACATATAGATCTTGGGTTTATATTCAGACGTTGGGAAAAATCCACTGACGAGCTAAGTAAGCGTTAGCGAAATAGTACTATATGGATATGCTTTCCTCCTCAATTTTTGAGTTACTTTTGTAATAAAATGCTTTATGATATTTTTCATACTGTATGAGAATATCATAGGGTATGTAATAATAAATTTCACATATAGTTTATAAGGGAAAAAGCACAATTAGAATCATATGTATAAATAACTATTCCCAAAATAAATTCAGTTAATATAAAATACTACATGTGCACGGTATTGAATTTTGATATTCTTTTGTTTTGTTTCATTTTTTAATTTTTTCATTTGATTCAAAGTACATTAGTTATGCTGGCCGATGGCAAGCCTGGTGTAGATGAGAATAAAAAAGCTAAAAATAGAAATGTGAGTATGTTATAAAAGTAAACTCATGGATTGCTATGTTTTTGTTTATAGATTTTTTGGTTTGTATGTTTGATATTCAAATAATTCTCGTTTGATTGATTGAATTTTAAACATATAGATCTTGGGTTTATATTCAGACGTTGGGAAAAATCCACTGACGAGCTAAGTAAGCGTTAGCGAAATAGTACTATATGGATATGCTTTCCTCCTCAATTTTTGAGTTACTTTTGTAATAAAATGCTTTATGATATTTTTCATACTGTATGACAATATCATAGGGTATGTAATAATAAATTTCACATATAGTTTATAAGGGAAAAAGCACAATTAGAATCATATGTGTTCATAAATTATATTGATGATATATGCCAATTATTCAATGACCTGTTCAATCGCCTTTATATGTAGTTATCCGCTTATAATTTGAAAACCGATCTTCGTGCACATATGGCCGGTAGCGCGGTGTGTGCACGAAGAATCGTTTGGGCGCAATAAGTGAAATACTAAAATGTACAAAACAGGCAAACGTGTTTATGTGTCCGATTTGTTTTCATTTCCATAATTTCTTATTAAATATTTAGGTAAATATATATATATAATATAGTATAATAAAATTTTTTTTATATCTTTAATTAAAATTATTTATATATGGTAAAAAATTTTTTTTTTTTAATATAAATAAACGAACAAGCGGAAACAGATTGAATAAACGATGTCGATGTTTTTAGCTTCGAGACCGACGTATCGTCGATGCATCGTTTGCTCTCTATTAGTCCCCGTCCATATTGTGAAACATTTGCTGCAAAACTTTTTTGAATTCTCTTTTGAAGCTTCAGCAGTGTCCATACATGAAACTTTTGCTTCATGTTTCGTATTTTTTATTCCTCCCTTCTATCTTCTTTCTTTAATTTTTTTTGACATTTCTCAATACCGAATGTAAATATAAAATAACTACCCTGTGATAGAAGGTGTGAATATTTTTTTTTGGATACACATTTGAAGCACAAGGTATAATTTGAAGCAAAATGGACGCTAAGAAGAACAATTATATAATAATTTTTATATAATTTTATATTTTTTTTTAAATTTTTGATTATATTTCACAAAAAATTAACAATAAACCAGGGTAGCTATTATTATGATAGAAGTTAACAGTATACCAAACGAAAAGAAATAAAATGAAACGTCAAATACACCTCATCTCAAAAGATGCAAATAAGAAATTCAACAAAAGCTGCATGTACATGAAACAGCGTACATACTTCCACTCCTCTTCCCCTTCTCGTCAACAAACTCAAAAGTTTTGCAGCAAATGTTTCACAATATGGACGGGGACTTAGCAAACCGTTTTGTTTTTAAAAATTACACATAATTTCATAGTGCTACCATATTTTTATCGCAATTAAATACGAACATTTAATTAGCCCTGAAAACCTGAATATGTATTTAAATACAACATAAATTTAAATGAAAATTAACTAAATGCGTATTTAAGCACCAAGCCAAAAACTGGGCATTAATCTTCTTTGAACTACCTTTGGCAATTACACAACGCAAGCCTTATTAATCAAATAATTGATTGCCGCATGACGCAAGGCAAGCCTTTCACTCCAGAATTCGGTAGTATTTTTTTCGTATCCCACATCTGTTCAGTTATATACATAGCTCCACTGGCTTTGAAGTTGTTCTATTTCAGTAGGGCAAATATAAATTATAGTATCCTTGATTTGTTTCACCGCATCTGTTGAAAATTTTGAAATTTTCATCAAAATAGTGATATTTTTGGTGAAGACGAATTTTAGCATATATGAATTTTTCTTTATACAGTGAGACCAAGGTTTATTAACACAAGGTTGTCGCAAGGCGAATTCGTGAATTCGCTTTTCGTCCAATCGTCAAATTTTTTGTACACATGTGTTTTGTTAAATTCAACATAACCTAAAAGGAACGTGTTAAATTAGTGTAAGATGAGTTAAAATTAAATTAATTATTACAAAAAGTAATATATTTTGCTTTCTTATTATAGTATTATATTATTATAATTATTAAATCACTTTTCTTAACTTTCTCACAAAAGTAAACAAACTTTGACGTTCGGCTCAAAAAATACGTTACAAGTTTTTGTATCAGCTAACGGGCGAATTTGCTAGTGAGTTTACCTGGCAATGAATTTGCCTTGAGTGAGACAAAACTTGATATTAATTATATCAGCTTTTAAAGTAATTTTATGAACTAAATAGAAACTGTAATAGGTGTAAAAAATATTTTGAAAATTCTTAAAGCCCGTATGACAATACATTTATTTTTCATTAATTAATATAAAATTGTTAGTAAGGGGCTGAAACAGGTAGAAAGGAACAAATTCAATATAAAATTTACATTTTTAAGTGTTGCATTCTTATTTTCGTTTAAAAAAACGCTAAAGAAAAATTATGGTAGAAAACTTAGTTGTCAAGTTGAGGGTGGCGATGGCACGATGGATGGCAGTCTGCACATTGACTAGAAAACGAAAAACAGACTCCAGTTTCAGACTAAAATTATACATTAAAAACACCTCGAATTTTTCTGATGTGCGTTAGTGTGACTTTGTGTGTCAGTTGTTGTCGGAAGGTTTCAGTGTTGAAGGCATAGTCACTGGTCATTGAACAATACCGGCTTCAGCTGATAGCAATCAACAATCACATCATAACGCCCTCCTTCGTCGGTATTGTGTAGCACCGGCGAAGTAAAATAATAATAAAAAAATGGCTACTGAACCGAAGCTTCAGCACTGCTACGGGTATAAACAAAGAACGTGCAAAAGCAGAGCTGTAAAAAAATATAATTAATTAGCCTTCATCTCCTGTCGTTTCTCCTACTATCCTTTTCCTATAGAGCCAGCACAATGCTTCGCATGTGTAGGAGTCATCTCCTGAGTGCTGGTTCCCACATAAAAAAAAACATGAAAGATTTTAACTTCGAAACGTCAATTTTAAGTTGAAACTTTATACATTTTATACAGTTGTTCATTTTTTATCGATAACTCCAGTGGATTTGACGCAAGGCGAATTCATAACAGGATACTGCATTAGCTAAAATTCTCATCAGCTTATTTCTCTTCAGTTGTCAAAGTTGTGTTCAACTCGAAGCATGTTAGTATATAACTGTTTTGACAACTTGAATAAAATTGCTGTATTTGTATACAAAAAATGCTGTTGTTGCAGGGACGAGTTCACCTGTTATAAATTCGCCTTTATTTGACGTTTTTATGAAATTATATTAATATAGTTGTACTCTTTGAAGATGATTAATTTTCCCATTACAATGTATTTGCGCTCTTCTCCAAAATTTTAACAATACAGAAAAAATCCAGTGTCATAAGGACTTGAGTCCCTTTTACATTGTAATAGGAAATGTAACAAACTTAAATGAAATGGCAAATTATAATATTGCAAAAACAAAAACCAAAATACGGATGGGAACTTGACAGTCGTATAGCTCTGACCAGTTTTTAAAAATTTTCAAAAAGCCTATCAAGGCGAATTCATACATGGTGATCTCGTCCCTACAACAATAGCATTTTTTGTTTACAAATACAACAAATTTATTCAAGTTGTCAAAACAATTTATGTACTAACAGCTTCGAGTTGAACACAACTTTGACAACTGAATAGAAATAAGCTGATGAGAATTTTGCTAATGCAGCCACCTGGTATGAATTCGCCTTGAAGCCTATACATTTCATTTTGTCAGAGATGTGTTTTTGTGTAAGCAACCAAAGAAAATAACAAAACAAAAAATTAATTTGCTTCTAAACCGGTTTTGTTCTTACTACCTTTTATTTGAAGTGTGATAGTGTGGAAGCAAAATGTAATATTACTTTAGGTTTTTTGCAGTCTCACCAAATCTCATTAGATTTCTCTCTCAGAAAGCATTATGCAAGTTGTTAGACTTCTATTATAGTGTGAAGGGGCCTTTATGGTACAGTAGGAAATAAGTACTAAATCAAGGACTATAAGTAACAATGTAGCAACCCTTCTACCATAGGAGGGACAAATCAATGAAAAATATTTTAAACAATAACAATCAGCTGTCCCTTTCATATTCAAAAGTATTTTTAACAAACAAAGGACTTTTTGGGTTCCTTTCTTGAATTCGTTGTTGAGACGCCACATTCTTCATCACAGAGGTCTAAAGTATTCATATTAATTTACTTCGTCCTTAACATTCTCATTTTAATTGATACAGTTGCACATGTCTTATTATTGAATTGCAATACGCATATTGTGTGATGATGCAAATGATTTCATAAATAAACGGTATCTTGTCACAGATTGGAACATTGCTAAACAATTGCGGATTTCTAACGCATACCAAACGTGGAACTGGCATTTACAAAATTAAACACATTGCATTATATGAATTTAGAAATAATAAGCTAAATCAGTTGGATAATAGAAGAAAAACTTGTGATGCTATAGAATTATCAGTGGACAGTAATATGAAAAATAATTCAAACTTATTGGAAAAAGGTATTTTTATTTTATATACATACATATACATATTAAAATATACAAAAAAAAATTTCAGGTGAGTGGGAAATCGAGGAGAATGAAGAAAAAAAGTTTTTGGAATATCAAGGCACTACAATGCAGCGACGAGAAACAACCTTTTGTTCTACAAACATGAGTTGTTTTATATGCCAAGAGAATTTTTACTCTATGGAATCATTTGAAGAGCACATAGCGATACATGGTGACGATACAAATTTCGAATATTTGTCGAAATTAGATAAATGGTTGGTTTAATTTTCCTTAAGGAAGAAAGAAACACAAGACTAAAATTTTTGTAATTTCTTAATTGCAGTGAACCTGCCATATTTTCTGTTAACTATAGACTATGCAAGAATTCGCATTTCTTCTGTTTCGAGCTTGAGTCTAACTTAAAAGAGCTAGTAATTGAAAAAATTATTGTTGTACAATCGCGTTCATTTTTCTATGTACACGATATACGCGTTCCTTACAATTATTCCGGAAATGCTGAGCGTGTTTTCTTAGACTGCCATTTATTCACCAGGCACGTAGAACAACCTATTGTTTTGATATGTCACCTAGCACATAGTAATGAGATGCGTATAATAGAACAACATCATTTTATGGTAAATAAAATTAAAATTGATGTTTTAATGATTATTAATAATTTTTATTTCCAGCGCTCTGAAGAGTTCCCCAAAGTTAATTTTCCCATTAATCCGTACCGTTTACCATATCACAAGTAAGTTACACTTTTATTGTATATTAATTATTTTTCAGGGACGTAACAGTTATAAGAGAATTGACGAAAAGGCTAATTTAACCATTAAAATTGATTAATTCTAATAAAAATTATTTTTAATCATTGTCGTAACAAATGTCGATAAAAATTTTTTTTGGTATGAATAACTATTTTAGAGACCAAAAACCACTTTTGCGTAAACTTTTCTTCAGAAAAAAATGATTATTTTCAGTTTCTGTTATTTTTATATTGACGTTTACTGAATTCTTAATTTATAGCGTCCCATTCAACCTGTTGTAAAAACAACGTGTTTTCAAATATAATTCTACTAAATACTGACTATCGGGTATGTTCTGCAAATCACTTTGAAGTAAAAGTAATTTGAAATCACTTCAATTTGAATGTTTAGTGTCTACATTCTACTTTTGACATTTCATTTACTTTTTGTTGTCGAACATTAATTCGTAGTGAATTGCCATGTTCTATAAACTACTTTAATTTGAAAAGAAGTGGTTTAAAAATATTTTTTTGAGACGGTTCCTTTTTTAATATCAGCACTGAATTTTCATTGATCTCGCTATATTTTTAGTTTAAATTTTTATTTTTTTTTATAAAAAACATACTTTAAGATTTATTAAATAATAAAATTCATATAAAAAAATCAAAGATGTATATCTTATTAACTAAAGTCGGTTGGCGATATCATCTCTTATTGAAGTGGCTACGGAATCAGTTATTAATTCATTCCAATCATTGTCATGAATTTCATTTCTTAATATATATACCAAACTTTTGCATAAAATGACGCTTGGACAAATTAAGCTCATCGTCGCTCATGATCAATGTGATCCATCTAGCATAAAATGTGCCTTTCTAAAATGATAAGCACGCGATTTAAAATTTTGCACGTGGTACTTCGGGCTAAAGCCACATCGCTGTCTTTTCCAACACCTCGTTGAAATCCGCCTTCTGCTAAAAATCTTAATGTAGCAGCAAGCTGTATTTGTGCCGGTATGGAAGAAACAGGCAGCCTACATTTTATAGAATTTAAAAGAAGATGAAAAGCATCCTTGTTAATGCGGTAATACTGTAAAAACCTAAATACATATACAGCCATAGTCAAATGTTATAACACATTACTAAAATTTTTTGTGTTTTGGTAAGATTGCTTCGATTGTTGTTGTTTTCAATATAAAGCAAATTTCTTGTTGTTGGATGAAATGGAGTGTGTAGAAGAAACGAACAAAAATTCAAAGAAAATAACGGAATATTTCGCACAAAAACAACACTTTTTTTTATTATTTACGTCAGAAGTTATTACACACATTTTATTCGTCTAAATATAATTTTTTAGCTATCTTGTGTGTTAAGTAGGCGAATGTTACATGATTGTAGGAGAGGATTGCGCAAAATATTAATATTGTTAATTTAATCCACGAAAATGATCAAAAGGAAGCATTTAAATATTGAAACACGATCCGAGATTGTGACCAAATTTAAAATGGGAACATCGGCTTCGGACCTTGTGAAAATGTATGGAATTTCGCTGAAAACTGTGTACAATTTAGTAAAAAAGAATGACACTTGTGGGAATTTAGAAGATAAAAAGAAAAGGCCAACCTCTTTCTTTTATCCACACCTTGATTGAGTCTATCCCGGCCAGGTTGCAAGCAGTAATTGAAGCTAAAGGAGGAGTAACAAAATATTGACTCATTAAAATTAAAAAAAAAAAATAAAAATTTATAATTCTTAATATAAACCATATAATATCACATTGTGTAATTATCTTTGACAGGAATAAAATGTGTGTAATAACTTATGACGTAAATAATAATAAAAAAAAGTGTTGTTTTTGTGCGAAATATTCCGTTAATTTCTTTGAATTTTTGTTCGTTTCTCCTACACACTCCATTTCAACCAACAACAACAAATTTGCTTTATATTGAAAACAACAACAACAACAATCGAAGCAGTCTTACAGAAACACAAAAAATTTTAGTAATGTGTAATAACATTTGACTATGGCTGTATAATTATAATTTAAAATTTTCATTGAAAATATACACATCATGTATGCATGTGTCCTTACATGGCGTCATTTATATCCAAAGGATTTGAGTGGTCTCGCAGAATCCTCCTCTGCACTTTTGCTGCCGCGAATTCATTGTTTTGAAGCACCATGGACACTAATATCACATTCATTGTTTAATTATTAATTATTCCTGAATATTTTTTTACGAATTCTTTAACTTTTATGCGAAAAAACATTCAATAATTTAATTATGTATAAAGTAAAATTTTATTTTTAAAATCAGCTGTTACTATTTCTGTTTTCGAACTTCATTTCAAATGAGCAAATGTAACACCAAACCACTTCTTTTGCAGAACACCAAAAATGAAAAGTTTACTTTTCAAAACGTATTTTACTTTCATTCCACTACTTTTGTGGAACATGCCTGTATATACAGTTTTTTTTCTTTTGTGTGATTTAGACGTTTAAATTCTAACTTAAATTCGAATTCAGTAGGACCTGTTGAAAATATATAAATTTTCATGTCTTCATTTCTTCAAAATCAGTGATTAGACATAAAGTGATTTAGAGAAATCACTGATTATTACATGTTATTTTTTCAACCTTATTATGAATAAATACCGTGATTCACTATTCTCCACAATCGCACGGTCTGCAAATATGACATGTGTACTAGAAAAGTAGGGTGGAGTTAAAATGTAACTGTGTGACAAATTTTTTTTGGCAAGTCGTGAAAACTTAAAATTTTCATAAAATTATATTTTTCAGCTGACCGAAAATTTTTAAGTTAGTTTTTCATTATATATACTACTAGCTTTTACCCGCGGCTTCGCACCCGTTATTATCGCCCATCGGTTATACAGTTTCGGAAAGACATACATATCTTACCATTACGTTGCACAGTGGACCAATTCACGAGAAGGCGGTCAAATATCCATAACTTTTGATTGGATTGGAATTTTGATACGCGGTTTGTTTGTTATTGAGTCCTCCACAATTTTTCTTGCATTTCTCTAAAACATTTCCACTTGGCCACGGTGTAGAAGTAGGTTTGCAGTTAGTAATATTCCATTTTTCTAATATCTCCTGAGTGTATTTATTTTGGTGGATTGAAATATCACCCCTTAAATCATTTCTTTCCACTTCCATCCCCTAAAAGAATGCTATAAGGCCTCGATCAACTGCTTCAACAAGTTTATTTAAACCAACAATAATATTTTTCATATCTAGCTCATTCGAGCAAGCGAGCAACATATCATCTACATACAATGCAATAATGTTTAAGTGGGAGCCATTTCTCCGAACATATATACAAGTATCGGACTGACAGCGCTTAAATCCTAATTTTAACAATATATCGTTTACTTTTTTATTCCATTCACGTCCAGCTTGCTTTAGTCCGTACAGTGCTTTTGTTAATCTACGGACTTTGTTAGGCTCATTTTTATCCTCAAACATTGGGGGTTGTAGCATATAAACTTCATCTTCAAGATTTCCATTTAAAAATGCTGATAAAATGTCGATGTGATTCACTAGTAATTTAAATTTAGCTGCTAAGGCCAATATCAACCTTATAGTTGAATGACGAACAAGAGGCGAAAAAGTATCTTTGTAGTCAATGTTTTGTTTTTGAAAACAACCCTGAGAAACAAGTCTTGACTTGTACTTCTCTACTGATCCATCTGGTTTACGTTTTAAGGCAAATACCCACTTACAACCAATTATATTTTTCGCTTTGGGCTTGTCCACAAGATGCTAAGTTTTATTCTTTATTAAAGAATCGAATTCTATCTGCATTACTTCCTTCCATTTTGAAGAGTTTTCCGATTTTAAAGCTTCTGCTACGGTTTCAGGGTTCTCAATAATAGAGTTCAAGAGTTCAATACCATCTTCAGTACAAAATACTTTTCTTGTTTAAATTTACATTGCGATCGAATGTGACCCTTTTTACCACAGCGAAAACATTTTACATTATTAAAGTTATTGATATGTCCCTCACTTTTACCATTGCTGTTATTGTTTGCAATTTTATAAGAAAAATGTTTGTTGTAGTTGTTATTACTGTTAAAAAATTTGTTGTTTCTTTTTGTAAACGTTTTTGTGTTTGCTGCAAATACATTTTCTGGCGGGCTATTTATTTTACTCTCTTGCCTCCTCTCTTCTTCTAATATTTTAGAAATTAGTTTGTCATAATTGGGCAATGCATCTCGACTTTCTATTGCTACCACAAAACTCTCCATTTCATCAGGCAAACTACTAAACAAAAAACATACTGTGTTATATGCAGCATATTGTTATAAATATATAAAAAAATATGAGTGGCTTTTATCGGCGACAGTTGAGGGTGTAAAAGAATCAAGTTTCAAATCAATTCATCGTTAAAGCTAAAAATGTTTACTTATTTATGTAATTTTTTACCTCTTAAAATATTTAATGTTTTATTTATTGCGTTAAGCGCTTTGACTTGCGCCTCTGCTATGTCATTTTTCCTCCGCTTTGGTTGCAAGAATTGTTTTTCGAGGTTTAACATTTCGGCGCTAATGTCTGTTTGTTTTCTTTTTCTTTCTTCGAGTCGAGAATTTGATAAATTTTTGTTACTCTGCGTAATCGAAAAAAAATGAATAATGATTTAGTATAATATATTATGAACGGTTTCTTACAGTGCCTGAAGAGCTGCTTGGTGCGGGGTCATCATTTTAGGCCACCAAAGAAACGACAGTTACAATTCCTGCTGCCCTCTATATAAATCCAATATTGTGTTTAGTAAGAAATAAATAAACAAAATGTAAAAAACATACAAGCGGCTTACTGACTTCTTCTTGCCCAACAACAGATCCTTTGCCATGATGCCAATCACTCTTTCGTCTAAATCTGTAAGTTTATGTTTTTGTGCGCCATTTCTCCCGCTTCTTTCCAACGAGTTTTTGTAGTCTTGGAACTTCTGCTTTGTCTAGCTTCTGTTAAATGGAGGAAATAAAAAGTGTTCCACTTTATATATCCAAAACATGGTACGAATTTTACCCCATATTAGTGCAAGCCTTCTTCCAATTTTCACCATTTTTAAAAGCTCCTCCTTAAGCGTTCAGCTTTTCTGCTAGGGCGTCCCAAAGCTTTCAGCTCCGGCGGGATTCACAAATCTTAAAAAAGTGAATTTCTATATTTTACTTGTTTTAAAGTAGAAAATAATTTTTATACCTGTCGTGGGCAAATTCTTTGTGCTCCTCCAAATACTGAATGAGCATTAATTTTTGCTCTTTTGTCACCCTTTTGGTTATTTCTTCTATTAAACTGTTAAAATAATTTTTTCTTTAAAAGAAACATTAAATTAAAAAACATTTGCATTTCACTTACCTTTTAGAGCTTTAAAATTTTCTTCGCTAAAAATTTAATGTTTTTGAAAGCAATAAGAGAATACAAAATTTAAACATTTTAGCGATGACAGTAAATGCTAAAATTGCGGCGAATTAAATTTTTATGGCATTGCCAAATTTAGCAAGCAATACACGTTACAGAATTCTACTTGTTGCCAAAAAGGACTTTTTTGATTTTTAGCGATGTAGATTTAGCTTTAGCGAGTTACAGAATAAAGCTGCAGGAAGGCAATAGGCGGGAAATTTCTGCCCCTCCGAAATGTTCCAACCGATTTTAAAGAAATTGAGCACATAGATAGATCTGCATATAAAAATGCTCATAGGTAATATACATTTTCAATAATAGAACCAAGAGGGCGATAAGGGGAAATTTCTGCCTCTCCGAAACGTTCTAACCGATTTTACTGAAATTTAGAACATAGATAGATCTGCATCTAAAAATGCTCATAAGTAATGTACATTTTCAAAACTGGGACCAGGAGGACGATAGGGGGAAAATTTCGGCCTCTCCAAAACTACATAGCCGATTTTTATTAACTTTAAAACTTGGGTGTATTAGAGTTTAAAAGACACATTGGCATTTGTGCAACTCCGGGAAGGTTATTAGGTATTTATTTTTTTTTAAACAAAGACCACGAGGGAAGGTAGGGGCAATTTCCATTCCAGCGATTTTAATAAAATTTAAATGTATTTATGTTTTTGCGTCTAGAAGGACACATATGCTACGTACATATATATTTTTTAAGTAGAACCAGGAGGCGACGTAGGGGTAAGATATGTCTTTCCGAAACCATACAACCGATGGAGATAATAGCGGCAGCGAAGCCGCTGCTAAAAGTTAGATTATTATAAATTTAACATCTTTCTTAAGTAGGTTCGTAAATGATCGAGCAATGATTCAATAATTTGCAATAAAAAAAATCTACTAAGACCAAAAAACGAATATATAATATAATATAATATTACATGGTTCTGGAAAATTCTTTATTGCTTTTACTTTCTCTTCGCTAGGTGTCACTCTATCATTCTCTATAATAATTCGCAAAAATTCAACTCTTCTTTGTAAAAACTTACCTTTCTTCCAGTTTATTTCCAAATTACTTTCAGCAGCAACCGCAAAAACTTTTTCCAAGTAACTCAAACCAGTATTTTCATCAGCTGAATAAACAATAATATCCTCCATATAAATTTGCATTATGCCGTCATTCAACAAAAATTGCGTTTATGAAACGTATGAACACAGCTGGTGAATTGCAAAAACCAAATGGTGCGTAGTTGAACTCAAAAATTCCTTGTTTGGTTATAAATGCTGTAAACTTTTTGCATTCTCCTGTAACTGGAACATGTAGAAATGTGTTTTTGGTATCTAGCACACTGAACACTTTCGAGCCCCACAAACAGTCAATTAAATCTTCCATATTAGGAACTGGGAAACGATCCTTAAAACAAACTTTATTTATACGCTTATATGCACATTTTTTTAGAATCATCTTTTTTATTTGTTAAAAACACTCGGCTTTGGGATACAGATTTCCTAATAATACCTTTTATTTTTTTTTATTTTTTTTTTGACTTGGACTCAGGGGATGACCCCTACACATGCGATGCATTGTGCTGGAACTAGGAAATTAGGTTATGGGAAGGACGATAGAGGGAGTAGTGTTTATTGACATTTGATTTAAATCTTCCCATGCTAAAAGTGACAGGAAACACCTCTGCGGGTAGTCTATTCCACATACGTGCCGTTCGTCCAAAAAACGAAATTTCCCTGTAATGCGTAGTGCGAGTCGTCGTCAAATCAACCACAAATGGATGCGCTCTTAATGATGATCGCGTCGTGCGCGCGATTAACCGGGTTTCGGGAACAAGTTCCCTGATTTCATTAGAACACATCCCATTATAGTAACGATAGAACAACGAAACGCACCCCTCGTTGCGACGGTGCTCAAGAGAGTCAATAGAGTTGGCTACCCTACTGTCTCCTATGAGTTTCCTCGCCCTTTCTTGTACACGGTCGAGTAACTTCAAAATAGTCTTTGAAGCACCGGCCCACACATGAGAGTTGTATTCCATTTTCGGTCGGATATAGGCGGTATAAATAGTGAGGAGATCAGATGGGGTGAAGTAAGTCTTACACCGCCTTAAAAAGCCTAGGCACTTGAATGCTTCCTTTGAGACCTGAAAAATGTGCTCAGTCCATCGGACATCACACTGAATTTTCATGCCAAGAACATCAAGAGCTTCTGATTCCTCAATGTTTATACCACCCATTTTTACAGATGAGGCAGCGTGATCGTGCATACGGCGGTGTGTTAGCATGCAGCATTGGGTCTTTTGGGAATTGAAATCGACCCTGTTCGCGTGACCCCATTCCAATATTCTCGTGAGGTCACCTGTTAGCGAATCATTCATATTCTGCCGCGTCGCCGCGATCATAGTTGATGTCGGCCTACGATCAAATGAATATGAATGGTATTTAGATACTGCTGTCATCTGCGAAAGAGTGGATAGGGTTTGAGGTATGACATAGGAGGTCATTAAGAAAAATAAGAAATAGGGTAGGAGAAAGAATAGAGTCTATAACAACTCTTATAGCGCGATCCCTGAGAAAGCTCGATATAAATCGAGAGAAGATATCGCCGACACCAAAAGCAATAAGTTTGGACAAGAGTGCTCTATGTCACACTCTGTCAAATGTTTTGAAATATCTAGAGCCACTACCTTACTTTCGCCAAAATGGTGGATGGATCGACACCATTTTTCCGAGAGAAAGGCTAATAAATCACCCGTGGAACGTCCTCCACGGAAGCCATATTGCCGGTCGTTAAGTAAGCTATTGGACTCCAGATATTTCATAAGATGGAAATTTAGCATACTCTCCATTACTTTAGAAATGGTAGAGCATATTGCGATTGGGCGATAATTTTCAGGGTTGCTTGCCTCTCCCTTCTTGGGGATCGGCGTAACATTTGCAACTTTCCAACACGACGGAAATTCGCCTGCATGATATAGGGTGCTGAAAAGGATTGCCAGAGGACGCGATAACGTCGAAGAGCACTGCTTCAAGACCAGTGCCGGAATTCCATCCGGGCCAGGCGACTTATTTATGTTGAGGTCCGATAAAACCCTTTTAACTGCACGAGCCCGAAAGTATATCTTTGGCATAGTTACGGATACACGCTCGGATGCGGGCAGTGGTTGATTGCTTTCCGGCAGGTGAGAATTGCCTGCAAACATTTCAGCAAGGAGGTTAGCCTTTTCAACCGAGTCAGTGAATATTTGATCAGCCTTTAAAAGAGACGGAATAGAAGAACTAGCATTTCCCTTAACTTTTTTAACGAATGACCAAAAGCTTTTACTTCCCCGTGCGGCAGTAAGAACTTTAGCGCGAAGACTCTGCTCGTACAAAGTTTTTGCACGTCTTAGCACTTTGGCACACGAAGTTCTCGCCCTTTTGCGCATCATATCAGTATCTGCGTTTTTATTATTCCGCCAGACACTAAATGCTTCCTCTCTGGATCTGACTGCAAGTCTGCACGTCTGATTAAACCAAGACTTTGGTCTAGGCCTAATCGAAATTTGCTTCGATGGTATGAACGTTTTCATACCAAGCATTATTATAATTTGGACCATTTTAGCCATGGCATTGACATCATTGTCGAGGAAGCAGAGCCTCCAATTGAAATGCCGAAAGAAATCGTTGAGCTCAGCCCAACGTGCCTTTTCGTAAATATATTTCAAACGTTTCATAGCTGGCGGTGAAACGCCTCGAAGTTCCGCAAACGAAAAGGAGGCAGAAATGGTGCAATGATCCGAATTACCGAGAGGTGCGCTAATGTTCATTTCATACTTTTCAGGGTGTGAAGTGAGAAAAAGGTCGAGGGTGTTGTGTTGGTGCCCGTCAACACATGAAATATGTGTTGGTTCATTCACTAATTGCGCAAGGTGATTGTGCGCTGCGAATAGCTCAGCATATTGGCCTTCTGGAGTTGTATTGCTCGAATGGCGGAGCCACGATAAATTATGGACATTGAAATCGCCAGCAATAACGATTTCACTGTTCGGGTAATTTTCGAGGATCCCCGATATATTGTCGGAAAGGGCATCGAAGTTCTGTATAGTTTTCTCCCTCTCCGTGTTTGGGCTTCTGTAAAGAAACCCGAAGTGCAGAAGATGTGCCCTGATTTTGAATTTAACCCAAAGACAGCTAAATTCGGGATCATGCGTGTCTAAAGATTGCTGGCACTTGTACACAACTTCATTGCGTATATAAATTGCAAGGCCCCTGTGTAGATAGAAAAGAGATAGGAGGTGATACCCAGGTATGTGAAAATCCTGTGGGTCAGCATCCTCAGACACCTGGGTTTCACTTAAGGCGAAAACATCCGGCAGATGGAGACAAACGTGAGCATAGTCAGAGAAGAAATTTGCCCTTAGACCACTTATGTTGCAGAAGTCAATTCTAAATCGGCCTGTCATGATTAACGTTAGAAAACCTAAATGAAATGTCTATCTTTTGTATTGTTGTTGCCACTGAGCTAATAGCTGCTTGAACGACTGCCGGTGATCAGTGTTACTCCTTCATCACCAAACAGTCTAGCAGTAATCAACACCAATGGCACCAACAATGCAAAAGATTTAGTCGGGTATGGTATTAATTAGGGAATTAGCACAATGACACGAAAAAAGGCCACGAAAGACCTCATCCGGTCACCGTGACCCGAGGTGACAGCACTGGTTGGTAGTGTCAGCACTGATTTTTATTTCTCGCCCGTCACTGGTATAGCGGTTTTTTTTTTTTCTCAGTTATTCCACCGTTTAATTTGTTATAGTTTCTTGTATTTTATTTGTTATATTAAAGTTTATTGTTTTTTTATTTGTTAATGTAAGTTGATCAAATTGGTTTTTTTTTTTTAAGTTTATTTTGTTTCGTTTTTTGTCACTAAGTTGTTTGATTTTTATTTTTTATTTATTTTAAATTTTTTTTTTCCCATTTGTATTTTTCTTTTTTTAATTTATTTCGTTCTAACTGTGTTAATTAAATTGAAGACCGAACAGCGGACCAAAAGAAGATAAGTGTATACCGGTCGAACTAATAAACACTACTCACTACTTATTTAAGCTATGTTTCTACTTGTTCTTCAACTAATTTCTGCTCTGGTGGTGGCAAACGGCTTGGCGATGAATAAATTGGATCTTCTTTTTTTAACACTATTTTCATTTTAATATTGTTTGTTATAGTACGAACCGGCAAATAATTGTTTTTCATTTCTTCAATTTGTTTTTTTTATATGCAATTCGTTAACACTTATGTTAATAATTTTTTTTAATTTCTTTTTCGACATTGTTTTTTATTAATAACTTAAATTTATAACCTTTCTCATCAGACGAATACCGTAATTTCCCTAAAACATCAAACCCGATAACAATATCATGACCGATAGCGTTGTCTGGGACAACAATATATTTCATCAAACTTGGAAGTCACACTTATAATGCCAACTGGTATTGTCACTGCACCCCAGAAACCGATTATTTCTTTTTGATAATCTTTAACTATTTTTTTTTAATTGTTAATAAAAATACTTTCTTTTATTAGCGAAATATCTGCGCTACTGTCTATTAAACAATCAAATTCTCCTTCGTATATTAGTAGTTTTTTCGGACTAGTTTTTCCCATTGTATAATTCACTTTGTCAGCAGTCTCTTTTTTGCAATCTTTCGATATGTGGGCAGTTTTGCTACACTTAAAACACGTCGGGCCTTCCAAAGGACGAAAACTACTTTTGTTATCCACAATTGAAACAACGAATTGTTTTGTTATTGTAAGTATTTTGTTTGTTTTATAATGATTTTCACTTTCATTTCTACCACGAAAAATGCTGTCATAGATTTCATAGTGCACTTTCAGCTCTATGGTTTTTGGCACTATACAAATTTATTTTATTTTCGCGTTTACCATTTATTCCGTCAGCAATATACCGGATAACTGAACGTTCATCCACCTCAACAAAGGAAGCAATTCGTCGCATATGTAGCATATATTCATGTATTGTTTCACTATTTAGTTTTTTCCGGTCGCGAAGCTGCGAATGAATTTCGACACTTGAGTGGTATTTGTGGAATTTATCACTTAACATTTTTTTTAGAGTTACGAAATCAAATACCGATTGTAAGAATAAATCTGCAGACTTTCTCATTTTATTTCGCGCAAAAACAAATTTTTGTGTATTATTCAGAATTTTTATTCATATTTTAATTTGTCGCCGTCAAACGTTGGAATTGCTCTTTCCACAGGCACTTGATCAAGATCTACATTTATATTTTCATTTTATGACATTTTTAATGATTCTTTGTTTTCTTTTTCTATTCTCTTTACACAAATACCTTCAGTTTTTTCTTCGTATGTATATTGGTTGTTTTTCTGTTCTGTTTATCTCTAATTCCTGATTGCTTTTGTAATTTGTTTGCTTATTTTGTTATTTTCGTTTGGACTTTCGTGATCACTTTTCTCTTCAAGTTTGCCTTGATCAGTGCTACGCCTTCATCACCAAACAGTCCAACAGCAACTATCCCACTGGTATCCACAATATAAAAAATTTATATTTTACTTTTGATAGGAGTTTTTAGCATAATGACGCGAAAAAGAGCCATAAAAGCCCTGATCCGGTCACTTTTACCCGAAGTGCCAACACTGGTTGGTGGTGCCAGCACTGGTAAATATTTTCGTTCGCCCGTCACTGGTATAGCGGATTTTATTTTCTGTTCTATTGTTTTGGTTGGAATTTTATTTTTGTTGTTGTTTGTTAAATTTAAGATTAATTTATTCCCCGTTTCCATTTAATCTAAAGTACCGTTTATTTTATTTAATGCATTTAAAGTTTGTAAGTTTATTTAGTTTGTTTTGTTTCACTGTTGTTGTCACTATTTTCTTCTGTTTTTTTTTTTTTCACTCCGTTATTTTCGTTTTTAGTCAATTCTGTGGTAATTTATTTGCTTCACAGAAGACGCGGGTATACCGGACGGACGACACGACACTACTACCTTTTAGTTTCAATTCTTTTTTTTTTGAACGCGTTTTTATTCCTTCATTGTCGTTTTCTTTTTCAGACATATTTGTTGAAGTTTGTAAAAAATATTAACATTTTCTTATATTTTTACCATTTACATATTCATTGAAGTATATGTATATTTTTTCTATTTTTCAATACCAATCGTATCGTTTAAAACCCGACACATAAATTTCTTTCTTTTTCTATTCTTGAAACCGGTTTTAAGTTATTTCATATCGAGTCTTTGGTGCAATACCGTAGTAATTCAAAAAATCGTGAACTGAGAAAAATGGATTTGAAGTTTTGAGCCATCTTTTTGATATTATTTTCGTTTACTAAAGTTATTTTTTTTTACAAGTTTTTTAAATAAAGAGGCATGTTTTGTAATGTTTTCTGTTTGTAATTTTCTTGTCTTAAAGGAAATATTTCATTATTGCAAATAAATATTGTTGGAAATAGCTGGAGGCAATAAAGACATTTGTAGCTGTAGAATCTGAACAGTTAGAGATAGAACCATAATCTTTTATCCTGCATACCCAGCTCAAAAAATTAAAATTTTGAGTTACTACGGTATTGCACTAAAGGCTCGATATACTTTATATCTTTCATATACACCGTTAATTTTATTTTTTATTAACTGAAAACCGTTTGGTTTTTCATTGTACATTCGTTATCAACACTTTTTTTGCTTAAAGAATTTTTCACTGAAAAGTTTTAGCTTTATATTTAACCGCAAAATTTTTCTTATTTATAATAAAAGGTGGTTAAATTTCAAGGGCCGATGTTGATTTTGAATAAAACACAAACTATTTAGGAAATTATTGTAATTTTATTTTATTATGAAATATTGGTATTACTTAATTATGTATGGAACAAAATATCGGCCAAATGGGCGCCGCGACCACGGCAACAGTGGATGATCAATTTTCGAAGAAAATCATCTTCAGTGATGAGGCACATTTTCACCTCAGTGGATTCGTCAATAAACAGAATTGCCGCATTTGGGCGAATGAGAATCCAAGAGTGATTGTCGAAAAACCAATGCACCCACAAAGAGTGACTGTTTGGTCCGGTTTATGGGCTGGCGGCATCATCGGGCCGTATGTTTTCCAAAATGAGGCCTGTCAGGCAGTTACTGTGAATGGTGTTCGCTATCGTGAGATGATAACGAACTTTTTATGGCCCGAATTGGAAGTTATGGATGTGGACGATATGTGGTTTCAGCAGGACGGTGCCACTTGCCACACAGCTAACGAAACAATGGCTCTTTTGCGGAACAAATTCAATGGCCTTGTTATCTCACGTAATGGCGATGTCAATTGGCCGCCAAGATCATGTGATTTGACACCGTTGGACTTTTTTCTTTGGGGTTATTTGAAAGAAAAGGTGTACGTCGACAAGCCAGCAACAATTCAAGAGCTAAAGGATGAGATAATTCGGCACATTAACGGCATAGAACCTCCATTATGCCTCAGGGTCATCGAAAATTTGGACCATCGGATGGAGGTGTGCCGCCGTGGTCGCGGCGCCCATTTGGGCGATATTTTGTTCCATACATAATTGAGTAATACCAATATATCATAATAAAATAAAATTACAATAATTTCCTAAATAGTTTGTGTTTTATTCAAAATCAACATCGGCCCTTGAAATTTAACCACCCTTTACATATGTATGGAAGTATGTAATAATTAATTTAATTAGTAATTAAATTATTGTATAAATATAAAAGATTCTCTATAATTATGTCCACCCGACTTTGAACAATTCACAAAATTTACAACTTTTTAGGCTACTTGACCTTAAACGACTGACTCTTCACTTTTTTTTTTTCTTTATTATCTTTTTTATCTGGGACCAGCACTCAGGAGATGACCCCTACACATGCGATGCATTGTACTGGAACTTTAGGAAATGGATAGTTACAGAAACGACAGGACGTGAAGCACTAATGCACATCAGAAGAATGCGAGATGTTTTTTTTTTACAATTTTAGTCTGAAACTGGGGTTGAACACAGGTGTGTTTTCGTTTTGTAGTCAACGTGCAGACTACTTGAGCCATCGCCGCCCTCTCTCTCTGTCCGTTGTTCTATGGTTACTATAATGGGATGTGTTCTGATGAAATCAGGGAACTTGTTCCCGAAACCCGGTCATTCACGCGCACGACGCGTTCATCAATAAGAGCGTATCCATTTGTGGTCAACCTGGCAGCGAACCGCAATTCGCATTACAGAGCGAATTTGTTTTTTGGCCGAACAGCCAATATGTGGAATGGACTACCCGCAGAGGTCTTTCCTGTCACTTTTGACGTGGGAAAATTTAAATCAAATGTCAGTAAACTCTACTCATTCTATCCTCCTTCCCATAACCTAATTTCCTAGTTCCAGCACAATGCATCGCATGTGTAGGGGTCATCCCCTGAGTGCTGGTCCAAGATAGAAAAAAAAAGCGTTGTACAACTTAGTGCGTAAGTACGTATTGTCATGTCCTTTATTCTACCCCTTTATCCCACATGTATGTATGTAAACATTTTAAAATTAAGAACGCGGAAAGAGATCGGAACGAAATATATTGTATTCAAAAGATATGCAGCTCGCTTAGATGAGATAATGAACCGATTCGCTGCGGTAGATTTCATAAAATTTCGAAAAATTGTTTTTAGTTCAAAACCTAATCAGCTCTCTCGGCAAATCGGCTTTATATTTCACCGATTTCTATGGACTTAATAAATGCATCGAATGCCGAAAATTTTACTTATAATTGTTAATGAGTTAAACTTCCCGTGAAGTTTCAGGGATGGACTGCAAAGTTAAACGATTCTCATTTTTATTTAGTTGACTCGCGTATGATTCTTTTGCTATATTTGTACAATGTGTAAAAATATGCACAGCTAACAAAATATGCAACACTGCAATTTGCTTCACTTTGCGCCATATGTACTTAAAAGCATACAATGAGCAAAAGTTGTAGGGCATATCAGGAACACATTTTGACATATCCGCAATATTCTTAGGATAATGGGCATAACCTCTGCCCTAAGTAGGGCGTTCTTATTCGTGGAGGGTCCGCCACCTATCCTGACATACGGCAATATGGATCGCATTTCTAAATTAAGAAAAAAGCCTATTAACTGTTTCACAAGTATTTGTATTAAGAACTCTTATCAAGTTTTAAACGTTCTACGGACCTGCATATGTTTACAATAATTGCAATAATAACTTTAACTATTTGTTTTTTCAGGCAATTTAAGCCAATTTTGGTTTTAAACAATTATTATCCTCCAAGCGAAATACAATCAACAGTGAATAATAAATTCTATAAAGAAAACCTAATGAGTAGTAACAGTGCATTTCGTGAGTATCTACGAGTTGGAAAAAAGTTACAACCCCACACCATGGTACCCTCATTAAAAATAATGCTGCAAATAGAAGATATAGATATATTAGAGGATTATATTAATTTAAAGCAAACAAATATTCAACTGCGTAGTTTTGGCAATGAGTACAGTTTTCAGGTATAATATAAACAAAAATCTCAACAGCTCACAATTTCTTTTTACATATTTTTATTTTTCATATGTACATATATAATATTGTACATGCATATCGTGCATCTACTCAACGTCATATGTAACTTAAAAAATTAAATTTTTGAGATAATGCTGAAGTGTTAACTATTACATATTATTGCTTTTTTTGTGTAAAAATTTAAAAAAAATAATAATACTACCTATCGACACCCAATATTCAAAACAACGTATCAGAAAAAAATTTAAAATAAATTTTTTTTTATTGATTACGATTCACTACATTATTACATAAAAAATTTAAATATATCAATAATTTTTGTTATAAAATTTGTTTTAAATTTGGAATAATTCCTGCATTCCTACATCTGGTTAAAAACGTTATAATTGATTTTGATTGTACAATTTTATTCCTAAGAGATTTGAGTTGATTGATGTATCTCCTGGTTTCATAATTTTTTATGAAATCCCTGTACTCCATTGATATTAATTAATGTGTCCTCCTTTTTAATTTTAATTATATTATTAATTGACCTTTTTTATTATAAAGGGTGTCCCAACAAGAACGCAAGATTTAAATTTGGCGCCATTCGAAGTGTCATTGTTTGACATGTGAACAATTGTTATTGTTTGCTAGTAGAAGGTACGAGGTTAGTAAAAATGGAGCGCTACACGAATGAACAACGCATTCTCATTGTGAAATTGTTTTACCAAAATGGTGAAAGTTTTGCGGCTACAGTTCGCAAATTGCGATCAATTTGGGGTCACAATAATGCTACAAAAGAGCCCACTGTAAAGAGCTTAATGGATAAATTTGCCGAAACTGGGTCTGTTAGTGATGTAAAGACAACAACGCGCCTTCGACCAGGTCGATCGACCGAAAATGTCGCAGCTGTACGTGATGATGTCGCTCAAACTCCATCCACCTCAATTCGACACCGAGCTCAGCAAATTGGTGTCTCCAAATCTACTATGAAGCGAATTTTGACGAATGATTTGCATCTTCATGCATACAAAGTTAAATTGACTCAGGAACTGAAGCCAGCTGACCATGGACAGCGAAGGGAGTTCGTTAATTGGGTATTGGAGAGACAACATGAAAATGCTGATTTTGCCGATAAAATCATCTTCAGTGACGAAGCCCATTTCCATCTTGATGGCTTCGTTAATAGGCAGAATTGTCGCATTTGGGGTGAGGAAAATACTCGAGTGACTCACGAGAAGCAAATGCATCCTCAACGTGTCACTGTGTGGTGTGGATTTTGGGCTGGAGGAATCATTGGACCTTTTTTTTATGAAAATGAGGCAGGTCAAGCGCAAACAGTCAATGATGTTCGGTATCGTGAAATGATAACCAGTTTTTTCGTGCCTAGAATTGAAGAAATGAATGTGGAGGGCATGTGGTTTCAACAAGACGGCGCCCCATGTCATACAGCCATAGAAACAATTCAATTGCTGCATCAGTCATTTAAATCTTGCGTTCTTGTTGGGACACCCTTTATATAATATATGAAGTGTATGATTTTCCTAAGCGGCCATCGATTATACAATATTACTGTGTATCTTATTCGCCATATTATTTCAATTTTGTTTATACTATGCAACAATATTTTCAAATGTAATATTTTACATTTTTAGTAATTATTTTACTGCGCTATTACTAAACAATACCGGCGAGAGAAGGCGCTCTCACGTGGCTGTGTGTGTTCTGCGAAAGACATAGTTAATGCATGGGTTCTGTTGCAAATGAAGTGCTTCAACTTAGCCGGAGAACGCATTTTTTTAACATCGGGTTGTCATTGGCGAGCATGTGTTCACGTTTAAGAAAACAAGTCGTAATTTATATGAGTGCTTAAAACCAATGAATGTCCCATGATATGGTTACACTTTACAATTCAGATAAAGAAGTGCTTAAGAAGTCAAGAAAATATCAATTAAAACGCATTCACTTTTTTTCACAGTCTGTTTTTTGTTGTTTTTCCTCTTTTTCTATGTTTTTTCTTATTTCTTGATTTTGTAAATTTTTTTGTTTTTTTTAAACAACACAAACTCTACGAAGCTCTTATAGCTTGTCTGTAGCAACAACCAGGGTCTAGGCGGCAATCGAACCCTGTCACTTTGCAAACGTATAGTAATACGAGCTAAACGTATAGCTATACGAGCTAAGGGTGGGTTTCTTCAAAAGATATTGTTAGCGCGTGCTAGCCAATATGCACGATTCGCTGTAAGACTTACTCTACGACTTAATGCGCCTACGTACTAAATCCCACCCCTTTCGTCATTTTTCCATCCAGTTATCCCCCGGGACCATAGTGAAGTATTACTTAGAGGGATTGGTGATTCAGCGAATGCTGCTCTCCCGTTCTGCACACCTGACCTCTCCGTTATCCTTTGACGTACTAAAACTTTCATTGTGAAAGCACACAGAATTATATTTTTCAGCCGATGTTAGCATCAAGTCAACAATGTTGTCGGGCGTAACGCGCGATCGGATTGTCCGCTCCAGCGATCCCAGCCGGTCTCCATACCGCGGACACTCGAAGAAAACATGTTCCGCGGTTTCCCTCATATTGGGGCACTCTGAACACCTATCATCATCGTCGTGACCATATTTGTAGAGGTATGCTCGGAAGCATCCATGTCCGCTTAGCAAGTGGGTCAGGTAGAAGTTCACCTGCCCGTGTTTCCTATCTGTCCACTCCTTCATTCTCCGTACGAGTCTGTGGGTCCATCTTCCCTTTATAGAAGTTGCCCAATCATGCTGCCATATTTCCATTGCGCCAACAACCATCCAACCGGGGTTCGCTACCCCGCTCCTCTTGCAACAAGTTTCTCTTTCTCGGTATCTGCCACTAGTCGCAGCAGCATCATTCTAGCAATTACCAGTCCGTAGACACCGTGCGGAAGGCAGAAACGACCATAAGAGCACAACTGTCGGCCGCATCTATTCCTCTCCTGAATGATTCCTTGTTCATAGCATCCGCCCATACGGGGGCCACATATAGGGTAATCGATTTGACCACCCCCGGCAGCAACTGCATCCTATACTTCTTGGACCGCAGAGGTTAGGCATTATTCGCGAAAGTGCGGAAGTCGTCTTTGCACATTTCGCACTTATGTACTGCATATGTTTCTTGAACGTGAGTTTGTGGTCGATCATAACCCCCAAGTACTGAATCGCCCGCTTAGAGGTTATTCGTTGGTCACCTACTGTAACCGTGATGCACTCCGTTTTCTTCCCACTGCGTACAAGCAGAACATCCGTCTTGTGGTCAGCAAGTCTGAGACCTATCCTCGTGATCCAGTTTCTAACCATAGCGATGGCATCGTTGCACGTTCTCTCAAGCCTGTCGAGGTGTTTGCTTTTATTACCAGGACAATATGATCTGCAAAACCAATGATCTGCGTACCACCAAGTAGCTCGAGACTTAGTACCGCATCATATATGGCGGTCCACCAATTAATCAAATATTTGGGGACGTTCTTCCCATTGATTGTCCCAATCAGCCGAATTAAAGCGTTCTTGACATCCAAAGTTATGACGCAATATTCCTTATCACCAACCAGCCAGCGGTCTCCTTTGATGGCATCTTTCGCTATAGTCATGACCGCTTCTATGGCAATGTTTGGGATCCCATCAACCCCTGGTGCTCTTTTCAGCTTTATCTCCTTACATACTGTTTCACATACACGAACGCCGGGATCGCATCGTGCGGCCCATTGACATGCACGGAGTATGTTATTTCGGCTCTCTGAGGGAAAAGCCTCTCGACAATTGATTTCAGCCTGGTTGCACATGTTGTGGCTGGTGGGCGAAAGCAGTTCTCTTCTTCATCACCACCTTGTACCCCGTGCCCCAGAGATTGTCCTCAACATCGGCACACATCTCCTTATAGCATCTGGTCTTGCTTTGCGCAAAGGCATTTTTCAAGTTGCTCCTCAATGTCCAATATCATTCCTGCATATCGCTAAAGTTGTCACGGCCCCTGGCCCTTTGACATAATCGCCGCTCACGGTTACACCTCTTAGATCAGCTATTTCCTCATTCCACCAATAGACGTGCTTCTTGCCCAGCAGGTGATGTCTCCTCGCCATAGATGCGTCAAAAGCCACAGAGACGTGGCGAATAAGTCCAGTTGCCTTGTTGTTCGCGCTACCGGCTAGTCGAAGGTCCTCCATTACGAGCGAAAGTGTATCCCTGTTGAAGGTGGAATCTCTCCATCAAGGGTTAGGAGGAGCCGGAATAGTGTATCTCGCAGGTCGCACGTGGATTTCGTAAAGAATAGCCCAGTGCTGACTATGTATGTATATATTCCAGTAAGTTGAGGCCATTTCGCGCATAGTCCGTCCCAGTAGTTCTTGAGCTGCCTCGCAGTGATTCAGATTTAGCTGTAGTATCCTCATCTTCTCACACTCAACAAGTTCCGCCGGGCTGACAGATAGGGCTGATCCTAGGCACGGGTCGCATTATACCATGATCCAGCCCCCCTTGCCGTTGCTTACTTTAGCCATGAGTGAGTAGATCCTGAGAAAAGAAGTGCCTCCTTCCCCTCCACCGTACGGGAAGTAGGCAAGACTTTTTAGAGGTCCTACACTCTTATCACGTTACCAGTGGCCGCCCCGCGTCTTATAAACATCGTCCACTGACTTTAGCTTATGGGTTCACACCTGACCACCATAGTAAATTAGGTCTATGAATGTCATTGTAGTTGGTTTGCACCATTGCAGCACATGCATATCTGTTTATTTTGTTAGTGCAGAGTAAATTTACAATTGTGCTAATACAATGATGCGAGACCATTTGCAAAATATTGTGAGTTGAGTTAATAAATTCAGATTGGTACGTAATATGTGCCTACTCAAAACAAGGTATATTAACAACTACATTTTATTTTAAACTTGACTTCATGATGTCAAACACCATATACATACATATGGAGGTCTGTGTCGATGGTCGAAGTAGTCTGCACGTTGCCTACAAAACGAAGAATTTTCTTGAGTTCAACCCCAGTTTCAGACTCATAAAAACATCTCGCATTTTTTCTGATGTGTATTAGTGCGTCTTTGTGTCTGTTGTTGTCGGAATGTTTCCGTGGTGAAATCATAGTCACTGGTCACTGAACAGTGACGGCTTCAGCTGTACACAATCCACAGGCACATCAGAACGGTATTGTGTAGCACCGGCGAAGTAAAATAATCACTAAAAATGGCTAATAAAAATGAAGCTTCAAAAAATTTAATACGTCTCCGTGACATCTGAGACGCTACAACACTGCTGTAAAAAAACAAATAACTTGCAAAAAGCAGTGTTGTAAGATAGTGAAGCTTCACCTCCTATCATTTCTCCTACTATCCCTTTCCTATAGTTCCAGCACAATACATCGCATGTGTAGGAGTCATCTCCTGAGTGCTGGTCCAAGATAAAAAAAAAAAATGCATATGAAAATTAAGATAAAGTTGGACGTTTATGTATTTCCCTGTTTAATGCTCCGTAAAAACCCATTCATATTTCGGTATAAAATCGCGTTATTTTGGATTTTAGGTGTCGATATACATAAATTGAAAATGTTACGCTGCGTTCAGACTTGGGAAATATTTGACGAAAAAACGTAACATCTGTTTTCGGCAAATAACTAGTTAATATTATATATATAATATATATATATATATATATATATATATATATATTATGGTAGATATCAGATATAGATATAGATATCAAAACAAAAATACTAATAATAATGTACTAATCAGCTGTTGTCTAACTATTGGTTAACCAATGACATTTGCCGGTTTAAATAATAGTAAACAAAAAGCTGTGAGTCAAATATTATTGGTTAAATTATTAATATTAGCTAACTTATGACTGTGAATTTGGGCATTATCATTCTTATATGTTTATTAATGTTTATATAATTTATATAAAAGGTTAATCCCACGGAACACAATTATCTGGAGAACTTATTATCAATTAATGACGAGCTACTGCTTACCACACGCAACGATATTTTTATTAACGATCGCGACATAAGGCAATTAATAGTTGGAAATATGTCGAAAATCAGAGTCATGAATATGGATTTAGGTATAGTACAGGCTGTCAATGCAGGACGTGTTAGTTTCAAATGTTATAAAAAACTTGATTTATGTCGAAGATATACAGTTATATGTAGACCAGCACGTACAAATTTTCGTTATCAATACCGTGCCTTAGAAATATTAGAAATTAATATGAAATTTTTTAAGAATTTTTTATTTCCAACTAAAATACCTCCCATGCCGTTAGCAAGCCAAAGGTAAATATGATCCTAAAGCTATAATATTAATTTCATGTGTATAAATATATGTGCATCTCTATTTAATTTAGATTGAACTTATATAATGACAATATAAATGAAGAACAATTGCAAGCAGTTTGTAATATAGCCGAAGGACCTCGCAATGATGCCACTTATATAATATTTGGTCCACCAGGTAAGAATATATATATCTATATATCTATCGTTCGTTGGTAATTCCATAAAATGAGAAGGACTGCACCGATTTGGAATTTTTTTTTTAATGTTGGTCATAGGTTTTTACGAAAATAACAATTTACCACGCCCACTTTTTTAAATTGATCTAAAATCGGAGAACGGGTGGATGGATTTCTCTATTTTTTTTAACTGTTCCAATTTAAGTTTTTAAGGAAAAAATTCTACCACGGCAACTTTTTTGAACTGGCAAAGTTTTTTTTAATTATTGTAATAGTTTATAAAAGTTTTTTAAGGAAAGAAAAATTGTCCACGCCCATTGATATGCACACTTTTTTAAATCCTCGGATAACTTTATGCTCAAACTGACTACGAAGATGCGTGTCGATCTGCAGAACGACCAATCTGAACAAGTATTATCAAAGTAATTGCTGGACATTGGCAACGGCAAAATCCTTGTTGACTTTTCGACCAACTCTATTCAATTTTTCGTCGCTTTCTGCTAATTTAACGAATCAAAATCCGAACTCACCCGAAATGTGTTTCCAAACATTACACAAAATGACTAGTTGGAGTTGTCACCATCGCCTGTCTTTGGCTTAACCATGGAGCAACTCTTCCAGCATAAGTATCTACAGGGTGGCACAAAAGGAGCTATATGGTTTAAATGGTTTATAACTTTTTTTATTTATGCGGTTATTATAATTTTTTTTTTTAAATACAGTATATTATTGGGGAATTTTTTGCTATTAGCTTTGAAAAATGATATCCTGTATGTGATGTCCATTTTCTGCTTCGCACATAGGTACGTGCTCTTTTTAGCATATTTTCCATAACTTTTCGCAAAATTTCGGCTGTAATGGCCATGATTTCATTTAGAATACTTCATAATTAATTCCCCAAGTCTTCTTCACAAAATGCTAAAAAAAAAACAAAGAAAAAATAATAATTAAAAAAGTTATAAAAAAAAAAAGAAGAAAAGTTAAAAGAAAAAGAAAGAATTCAAACCATATAGCTCCTTTTGTGCCAACCTGTACTTCTATAGTGGGACGACCTGTTGTCAACCTCCAAAATCAGCATCACTATAGCAATATAAATTCTTTGGTTCTTGTCTTTTGTAAATTATACCAACATTTAAAGTTCCAGCAGTATACGAGGTCTGTTCAATAGAAAAAGTGAATTTGAATTTTTTTTGAATATCCATTTTGTCCCCTTCAAAGCAGTTATGCCAGCGCTTCTTCCAATCCTCCAAGCACTTCTGAAATGCGCTTTTCGATAAGGTCATCAGCTCGTTCTTTGATTTTGACTTTATCTTATCAGTTTTGGGAATAGGAAATGGTCGCAGGGAGCCAAAGTATTGATGTGTGAGCTGGAGCATTATCGTGATTTTCATTGATTCTTTTTTCCACAATTTCGATCGTTTGAGCTGTATTGCTTCACGCAAACGTTTCATAACTTCCTTGTAGTATTCCTTTTTTAGCCGTACGACAATGATAAATTTTTAAAATTTTTTGCGAAATTTTAAATATTTTTCTTTAAAGAACCTAACAAACGAACCTCAAACCTAATATGAATTGTGATATTTTTATTTTAATTGTTTTTCCTAATGTGAATTAAAGAAATTTTATTTTTGCATACAAACGTTCGATTTTTTATGTCCATAAAAAATGCAAAAGTTTCTTTGCAAGTTTGTCTACGAGTTATTCAAACATGTTTAGAATGATCCAAAATAGTTTTGATGTTCTACTTCAGCCTTGTTCTATTTTAACATTGTTTTGTTGTACTTGTGTTCTCTTCTTCAATGTTTTGATCGTGGAACAAAAGAAATATTTTCGGAAGTATGTGTTTTGCAATGAGCAAGTAATACATACACACTAATTGCAATTTTATGAAATGCTTGTACGACATTTTTGTTGTATTTGTGCCACACTTTATATATTATATACTATATACATATATTCTTCTAGTCTCTAAAATTTTTTTTTATGTTTTTAGTTTATATAAATTTTTGTGGTCTTTTCTTTTTATACATGATTAGATTTTGAAGTTTTTTGTTATGTATGTACATATTTTATTTTTTATGTTATGTTTACAATGAATTAAAGCAATAAACATGTTGAAGAAAATATATATCAGCGTTAAGATCCATTATTTTTGTTTTATTTATTTCTGACGAAGAATACGCTTATTCAATTTTATTTTTTATCTTGAGACTTATTGACGTGCATGTATCCTTTTTTTATGGAAATTTGTATTGACCACAAAACCGAAACTACTAAATTCTGTACAGTACTTAATCTGATGCAGTAGTTTTTGCAGGATTCCTATATATTATTCACAGCACCGTCAACATAGATACATTTTTCGAAGATCATTCAAATAAGCAATAAAAACACAAAATTAACAAAACAAAACAACATTTTACAAATTCAATATTTTTAATAAAAATATTACGAAACCATTAATACTTTTGAGTAAGATAACAATAAAACGTTAAAATAATTTATTCACAATTAATTGCTTTTTTCCCTCTTACGATTTGAATTCGCCAAAATTCTTGCGATTTGCGATTTACAGAACATCTCTCATCTGCGTGCAACTCACAATCGTAAATATTATGCGGTATGTGAGTGTATACCACACCTGTAAGTCTGCACATGTATGTATGTGTGTAGGTGAATTAATAGTACTTTATGTAAAGCAAAAATATTTATTTACATACATATGTAACAGGCCTTTAAATCTAGCCGCAGGCACTTGGCCGATATCAGAAGCTGAACCAAAGTTTTTCATGAAAATAAAAAATTACAGCAAAAGAACATCGGGTGATGACTTTTGCCCCGGATGATTTCTTTTGGCCCACCTTGTATATCAAGAGAAAGAAAAAGTTTTTAATTAATAAAAGATAATGATAGAACATCTTAACAACTCGTTTTTTTAAAGTTATAAAATTAATACAACCTTATATTCTTGTTTTCTAGGCACTGGTAAGACCACCACTCTAGTGGAGGCTATTTTACAACTTTTAAGAAAACCTGATACTAAAATAGTAGTAACTGCTGCTTCGAATTCTGCTTGTGATGAAGTAGCTTTGCGATTGATAAAATTTATAAAACGTTTAGATATTAACCGATGTATGGTACGCATTTATGCACGTTCATCTGAAATTCGCTCTGAAACACTTGATGAGGAGCTATTAGAAAATTCCAATATGTACAACGGTCAATTCTATCCAGATATTGAAATATTGCATGAATACCGCATTGTGATTTGTACGTTTTCAGTTTTGGCCAAATTAGGTACTGGAAAATTTGGCCGGAAAGAAAAAAGAACTGGATTATTATATACGCATTTATTTATTGATGAAGTTGCTGCTGCCACGGAAGTTGAATCATTAATAGCTATATCAACAATTTTAACACCCGGTTCACATTTAATTATATCGGGTGACCACAAGCAATTGGGACCGATTTTGCAATCAAACCGTGCCAAAGGTTTGGGTCTTGGTGTCTCATTAATGGATCGCTTACTAGCTCGTGATTGTTATGCTGTTGATATGGATACTGGGCATTACGATCAGACTATACAAACTCGGTTGTTTCGAAATTATCGTTCTCATTCCGCAATCGTTAATTTATATAGTGGTTTGTACTATAATAATAGTTTAGTATCAAAAGCTAAACCAGGTAAATACAAATTTTTATTTTATTTGAATTAAAATTGTTCTCATATACATTTTAATATTTTTATTCAATTAATAGAGGATGTTTCTTTGTGCGAAATTTGGCATAAGTGTCGTAATAAACAATTTCCGATTTTATTTCATGCTGCATATGGACCCATAAAACGTGATGACAAATCTCACAGGTAAGCTGTTGAAATTATAAATTTGTAATGTTATATGTGTAGAATACTTTTAAAATAAAATAATTATATGAACTAAATTATCCCATTTGGGTCCTTATATGCACTGGGCGACAACTCTGTAATTCGAAACGAAAAGAAAATTATTCGAGTTTGTATGTTGTTTACATTGGTATACGATGACATTTTCTTTCGATTCGAATTACAGTGTAACTGTTTTGTTCGATAACTTGTTGCTAATTTTAAGATAATATCATTATGATTTTCTGTAACACATAAATTCTCCAGCGATTCCCTTCCAAGTATTTTTCTAGCACCAGTGCAGTGGGATGTTGCCTACGAATGCAATGCAGCGTATGCAATTGCACCCGATATATACTATCCCTGTATTATATTGACTGCAGATTTCACGCGCAAACTACTCAGGCAACATTAACCACTCTTTTCATATAGCTAATATACAGGGTCTAAAGGGCCCTAGACGCGATCAAAATAATCGTCAAGCATTGTGGTTGTATTAGGAAAATTTTTATGTATGCTGGATTATAAAATTTAGATTTTTGGTTGAGCTACTACAGACTATACGGTGAGTTATTTGAACCTGCGTTGGCATGCGTTTTTTGATACGGTGTGTACTCGGGAACGTTGTGGACGGGGTGGCCAAGGAAGAGGCCCGGGTGCCATACTCGCATGCCGATCGATTGGTTGGGATCTAACTGTGTGGATCAGAGGCTCTTCAAGACTGCGTATGACGGTCATAGCTACGTTAGAAGGCCCGCCAATTTGGGCGACCCAAGTAACACCATAGGTGCCCTTTTATTACTTTACCCCCGTAGAAACCAGAGGACGTCAAAGCCACCCTGTGCTGTTCACGTACCTCAATACATCCGTCAGATGCAACCAACAGCACAACTCCGAGTTGTCCAATGATAATAATAATAATACAACGGAACCAAGTTTGGACCCAAATGGCTTGGATGTAAATGTCCGACGGGCTGTGTAATCTACGTACCTACTAGCGCCTAAATTTGGCAGTCTGCTATCGATTGGAAATCAATTTCGATAGTGTTCTTATTTCTCATTCTGTCGATATTGAATGAATCGAAATGTTCTTTTTCACTGTTACGAAACCCAAATAAATGCTTTACAATACAGAATTTTTTTAACTATTTTTCTTTTCTTCAACGGGAGTCAAAATTAAGAACGTTATTTATCTACGTTTGTTATATGGTTTAACTGGTCTATATGTACATTTAATTTAGTACTATACCAAAATAGTCAGTAGACCTTTAACCAAATGCTAAGAAATTCCGAATTTCGGCTGTTTTTTTACATGCATGAGAATTTAAAATGTTAATACAAGAAGGAAATATTATTGAAATGAAATTTTTTTATTATAATATGATAGATAATGTCATGGCATTTATGTCTTAAATATAATTTCCGACATATGTCTGTTCAACGCCACAACGAGTTACATGGTGCATTCGATCAGTTAAAATTTTTTCTACTTTTTCCAATAAAACTGGCCGTATGCGGTGACTCGAATATTGGCTTCAAATTCTTCAAGAGTTCCTGATTTTTAAGCATTAACCAATGATTTAACATAGCCGCATAAAAAGTAACACAGAGCGTTAAAATGCACCACAGAGGGGGCGTGGAACAGGACCACTTCTGGAAATAAAGTTGTTATCAAATTCATTTTGCAATAAATCGATTGCTAAGTGCGCTGTATGGCAAGTTGCGCCGTCTTTTTTCAATCTTGGACCAGCACTTAGGAGATGACCCCTAAACATGCGATGCATTGTGCTGGAACTAGTGGGAAGGGCTAGTAGGAGAAATGACAGGAGGTCAAGCTTCACTATCTTAAAACTCTGCTTTATTGCACGTTCTTTGTTTTATAGCAGTGTTGTAGCGCCTCTGAAGTCAAGGATACCTATTTTAGTAGCCATTTTTAGTAGTTATTTTACTTCGCCGCTGCTACACAATACCGACGAAGAAGAGCGTTCTGATATATCTGTAGATTGGTTACAGATAAAGCTGTTGGAACCAAATGACGTTGATGTTTATGAAAGCATTATAATGAAATATGCCTCATTTTATTTGTAACATACGCGAGTACCAAAATTAATAACAACATTTCAGATTTTGTTTATTTTAAATTTTTAATAAACTTTAAAAGAAATTTTTTTTTAAATTTTCTTAAAATAACGGATTTTTTTTAACATTCTGAATATCTCCTAAACTATAAAGATTTGCAAAAAATGTGTGATAATATAATATGAAGGTTATTTTATTCTCGATTTTCTGTGTTTTTCTTAGTTCTTTCGAAGAGCTATTTGTCGAGTTATTGCAAATTCCGTGATGCAACCTCCGCTTTTTTCTATATAACGGTAAATCACGAGAACCAGAGTCAATCCAAAAAAAGTAATTTATAGCATTGAATCGGCGTACCATATGTATGGTCTAAGAAAACTCAGGCCAATAAATTATTGTTGTCCAGTGTAATCATTTGTCAACGTCGCTCTGTAGCACATTTTCCCAAAACCCGTGGCAAAAATATAAAATTTCCGTCGTTACCATTTGTAAATAATTTTGCTTAGTAAAGACACTTTTGACAGTGGTGTGTTTCAATTTTTAGTTAATATTTATAATAATTTTATACTTATTGCTCAATAACTTAATTAATTTTTTGTATCGAATATTGAGTTCAATGGCATTTATTGCTTAAATCTTAATAAACGTGTATGTCTAAATACCTGATCATGATGCTCAGTAAATCTACTTTTTTAATCAGAGCAATGGAACTAATTTTTCATTACTCCTACGGAGCTATCGCTTTGCTTTAATGCTATTAATAAGAAGCAGCTTATGATAAGTTCCAATTCTACAAAAATTCTAATTTAATTTTCCTTTATCAAAACTGGCGATGGGTGAAATAGTCTGCACGTTGACTACAAAACCAAAAAGTCGCTGGGTTCGACTTCAGTTTCAGACTAAGTAAAAAAATATTTCGCATTTTTTCTGCTGTGCATTGGTGTGTTTCTGTGTCAGTTGTTGTGTCGGAAGGTTTCAGTGGCAAAGGCATTTAGTGGTCGCCGAACAGTACCGGCTTCAGCCGTAACCAATCCCAAATTCACATCAGAGTGTCATCCTTCGTCGGTATGCTGTAGCATTAGCGATGTTAATAAATAATAACAAAAAAAAAGGCTACTAAAACAAAGCTTCAAAATTGAATACGTCTCCTTCCATGATCAGAGGCGCTGCAACTCTGCTATAAACAAAAAACACGTGCAAAAGCAGAGTTTTATGATAGTGAAGCTTCACTATCTCTCATCTCTCTCATTATCCCTTTCCTCTACTTCCAGCACAACTCACAGCATGAGTGCTGGTCCAAGATAAAAAAGTAATTTTCGCATTATTGTGATATGGATATACGGGACTAGAAGAAAAATAGGCTATAAATTTTCTTAATACGACCAGGAGCCAACATAGGGGATTAAAATATCCAAATTTTACTCTACAAGTTTTTTTGTATATCTCCTTTAAGAAAATAATTTAAAATCAATTTCCAATTTTGTACAACTCCTCTTATCATAAAAACGCACACTTGGGATCCCATTTCATTCATTCATTCGTATCCTAAATCAACATTTCCATCTATAACATCTGCCAATTTGTTATACATATGTAAAATTCTTTCTTTTAGATATTTCATCAAAAATTTAAATACATTCTCTTTCAAGAGGTTGCACTTTTTGAGCAGTTACTGTGACTGAATTAATTATACATAAATTATTGCCTGACTGCAGGTTTTTAATGCTACTCCATCTACTAAGGGATGACGGACTCGGAACATTTAATTTAGTGTATTTCTTAAAAACAAGTGTGTGGAGGTTGATCTGTAAAAAATACTTTTTTCTCATGATCTTTCCAACGCGCATTTTTCCCCCTATTTACCTTTGTGAGCATTTTGCAAAATATTTCTTCGTTAGGATTTATATTTAATTTATCAACCTCGGCTTCAATAGATTTTGTATTTATCATTTTGCGCTCTAATATTTTTAACCTTCTTTTTAAACATTCGTTTTTTTTTTATTTAGGTTCAGGCTTTAGGTTTAGGCTTTAAGTTTTTTAAACATTGTAAAATATTTCTTACCATAAAACTCTTAATTTTTACAACTTTTATAACAATTTGTGCATAACACTGGCGATTCCAATCTTTTACGATTACGGGGTGGAGATCTAAATAGAGATACGGCAACATTCTCAGTTCCAAAACAGATTTCTTTTTCTGTACCCGAGTCATCACTCAAGTTTAAAGTTGGTACAGCATTTCGTTTCAAGTATTTCTTTCCTATACAATCTGTCAAAACTGTCTTTTTTGTCATACAATTAAAAAGTCGACGATATTAAACTTTACGTAATGTCCATATAAATTGTGCGAAAACAAGGCTTCCTTTTGTTTGTTTATATTTCTTCTTCTTTTCAAAAAAAAATTTGAGCTATTTGAAAAAATTGCGAAAAAGCAGCAAATTCCTATTTTCTCTTTGATGGTTTGATTGTTTTTTTTTTGTAACGTGGGTTGAATTCCTGAACCTTGGCTCTTCTAACGTTTTTTTGGGCAAAATGTTTAATACAAGAAGAACCGGTCCTTGGTTCCACGTTCCACAAAAAAAAAATCAAACATTAAAGCGGAAATTGTAATTTGCTTCTTAAAAGGATAATAATTGTTAAATTAAATTTTAAAGTCTTTCAAATGATACCAATATTGATCATATACGTCCAGAAATGTGGTGGAGAATCGCACTTTTATAAGGAAACTTCCTAGTTCCATAACAAAAGTAAGCGTTGCCGCCATCTTTTGCACCTTACATTTTCTTCTTATTTTTAAATTTTCTATAACGCTGTATAATTCTTTTTCGATTTGGTGAAGCGTTGGTAATCTAGACTGAAGCTTAGCAAAATGACGATTTGACGTTTTTTCCTTAAAAATTATGATTTTTTGATTTGGTCTAAATATGCCAAATTGCGGCATGTTACAGGAAAGAGCGAAGAATCTCATAGGAGACAGTAGGGTATCCAACTCTATTGACTCTCTTGACCATCGTCGCAACGTGGGGTGCGTTTCGTTACTATAATGGCATGTGTTCTGATGAAATCAGGAAACTTGTTCCCGAAACCCGGTCATTCACGTGCACGACGCGTTCATCATTAAGAGCGCATCCATTTGTGGTCAACCTGGCAGCGAACCGCAATTCGCATTACAGAAAGAATTCGTTTTTTGGCCGAACAGCACGTATGTGGAATGGACTACCCGCAGAGGTCTTTCCTGCCACTTTTGACGTGGCAAAATTTAAATCAAATGTCAGTAAACGCTACTCCCTCTATCCACTTCATATTCGGGTGCTTCAACTCTCTCCCTCTTAAATGTTTTCCGGTTTTCGGCCTGTAATTTTGGTATGTTCTCCTTTGCAGTAATACGAATTTCATTTATATCCTCATTCAATACTCTAATAGCCCACTCCTTAATTAAGACTCCAATATCAGCCTGCGCTTCTAGAGGCATGTCGCAGCCGGTGAGTATTTTAAATGGTGATATATTCGTACTTCTCGGAGGAGTGTTATTAATACATTGTTGGACTATTTTTATGTCATTGTTGAGGATTTCCCACGTACAGTTTAGATAGTAATCATGTCACCATTTTAAGAACCCGCTCTACTTGTACGTTACCTCTAGGGATACCCGTCGCTATTAAAAAATGCTGAATATTACGTTGTTTGCAATATTCTATAAACGAATTCGATGTGAATGTGCTGCCACCATCGGAGAATGATCGGTCACTACCTGTATCGACAATTGCCGAAAACTTAACTTCGCCTATTGAAATATCCTTAAAATTTCGATGAACTGCAGACTTACTCCCCGAAGGGCTATTATTAAAATTTCCGATCATACATGAACTACCAGGTACCCTTATAATATTTCACTGCATTTGATCTCAGCACTTGTATGACTTATGCCCATGTTTACCACACTTAAAACATTTAACCACTGTTGATATGCAATCTTTGCCGTAATGACCACCTTCACCGTATTTATGCATTTCCTTTCTCTGTTCGCACTATAATTTATCTTACTCGCCTAAACCATTTCTGATACTGCAATGTCTATCGTTTGAAAAAAAAAAAACAATTCAGTTACATGCCGAAAGTGTTTTATATTTTGGACAACTTAAAAGCATACAGCAATTTTTCGAATAAGAAAAAAAATTTAAGCTAATTTCAATTATGCTGAGCAGTAACTTTTTGGGAAATTGCTGCTGCCGGCGTATCTTATTTGTTTTCTAGTATTCTAATGTTCTACTTCGGACTCTATGAGGATAAATATTTTATATTATTGATATATTCATTGTTTTTACACTTTAAAATTACTAATGTTTTTTTGGCACAAAATTTGTTCAGTAATATATTACAATTTCTCAAAAATGTATATTGAATAAATATCGCATAAGATAATTTGCTTACTCGATACGTATCGAAATATTATACGATGCGACAGTTTACTCGCTATCGAATACGGTGATAGACCCCAGTCTTCAATTTAGTACAGACGAAATTTACTCATTCTTTTCTTCTATTTTTCAATTTGTAATATTAGAGTACGTTTCATACATCTTGCAAAAAATATCATTATTTTCGCAAAAACAAGTTTTCCCAGAAAGTGTTTTGTTTGTACACAAAATAAAAAAATGTAAAAAAATTCATTTGCGTGATTACTTGTGTGCTGAACTTGAAATCTTACGAGAACAGTAAAGAAAGAAAAATGTTATCGTATACCAATGTAAATAACATAAAAATTCGAATAAATTTTCGTTTCGAATTACAGAGTAACTCCCCTGATTGTGTTCTTCATTAGTTTTGTTTAAAAATTAGTTCTTAATAAAAAAACGTGTTTTTTTACAGTTCGCGAGATATGGTGACCAATTCTACCACTTCTAATTAAAATACCTGTTGAAGCGAAAGGGATATATGATCACTAAACAAATATTAAAAAAAAACAATTGGGCAAACTAATAATTGCTTACAGTGACAACTGCGGTGGTCAGAATAAAGGTAACCACATTGTTGAATTTTGGTTGAATGTTCTTCGAAATTCTCATAATCATGAAATAGTTTTTACTCTGTGGACATTCCTTCATGGAGTGACCACAATTGGGAATTATAGAAATTACAAGAATAAATCAAATGTATATAGTTCAAGATTGAGAGATGCTTATGGCAAATTCAAGTACAAAGTAGTTTCATATAAAAATATGTATATGCCTAACGAGTCCTTTATTAAAATCGGTTAGTTAGTTTCGGACAAGCGGAAGTTGCACCTACCGTTGTGGTCTTATATTGAAAAAAATATATAGTCTATGTGTTCATCTAGATGCAAACCTATCTATGTTTAGGTCCCCGCTGTACCTACCGAAATCTTTATTCACTTTTCATGTGATGTACCACGCCCACTTCTCCAATTTCGCCCACTTTTTACTGATAATTTGTAATCATTAATTTACTCAGACCAAAAACAGAAATTTTAAATTTGACCGTTCTCAAGATATAATGAAATCAATATTTAGTTTGTACGGGAGGTACCACGCCTACTTCTTCAGTACCTCCCAGTTTTTGATTGTTGATTTGTTTTAACTACAAAGTCATTTGAGTCATATTCAATATTTCAAGAATATCGATTCAGCCGTTTAGCTAGGTATAAGGCACAAACACACATTCATACATACATACGAAGATGTCATTTTTATATATAAGGTTAACATGTCTTCCAGGTTCATTTAATGGAAATAAGAAAATAAAATAGTGCAGAAGAGAACCTTCTTCACTTTAAAGCAGGGTCAGACAAAATGCTGCCCTGGGCGCTTTGTTATTCTCTTATTTTTCCGTAGTTAAACACACATGTTGTCGAGAATTAATCAATGTTACTCATTCAGGCTTGAGTATTCAAAGAAGCAGGCTGTGTTATCGTTTATTGCTTGAAATCAGTGTTGCCACAAAAAAACTTTCTCCTCATCAAAAATTTTTGTTCTCTAATATAAAAAAAACTGCAAGAAAATATGTTTAATTGATATGAACTAAACCTTTTTTCAGATAATTATTTGGCACACTATAATACTTGGTTTCTTAACACACATGAAATGTAACTCCACGCACAGGCACTTTCTATTATTTAATTACAACTGTCGTTTTTATGGCTGTAAAAAAATATAAAATTTTATTGAAATGCGCAAGAATCCTTGTTATGTGATATTGTGCATCAAAATCACGAAGTTAAAGCAAAACTAATTAAAATGAGGGAAGGTCTGTCTATCTTTACCCCTTGCTAGTGAAATTGGGTTTCTGAAGACATTTTTCTGCAATAAGTAAACAAATTACATTTGCAAATTATATTCAATATTTATATTGATTTATTTATATTTGTGTGTCAACATTTTCTTTATTGAAACAAAAGTCGAATTCTTTTCACAGATAAAAAATTTCAAGACTTATTATGCCCAAACGAAATAAATATTAAAGATGCAATGCATACCAAAACTTATTTTGTAACTTTTTTCCATTTCCATATCTAAATTAATTTGCCTTTTAAATTGGGTATATGAGACACAATTCTACTCTGACAAAACCGGGCTCTTGTTCAAAAACAGAATATATGTAACACATACAGCCGAAAAACGTAATAGTATAGGTTTGCCTGCCACTGCTTTAAAGGTTACTTTTAAATATGATATTTTTTCACACTATATATTTAAATATCTCTCAGAATGCTAAAAAAAAGTTAAATTTCAGAAAGTATCTGATATTCTTTATTGCAATATTACTTAAGGTAATTTTTCTCCATGATTAATATTAGTCATTTCAGTACATTGTACTTTAACCCGCTAATTTGTATTTATAAATAAAATGTCTGAAATTGTATAAAAAAGTATTTAATGATTGTTTATAAAAAGTACAAAAAATATTGGAAGAGAAACATAAAAATAAATGAATTTACTTTTACAGGTACTGAACCTAGTTTGTGATTCTTCATCGTTTTTACCTTATGAAATATGGTTTTTTTTGCTATAAATAAAAAATAATTTTTAAGATTTATTCGTAGTTTATTTGCCATCTCTGTTATCTGCAATTATTTATTAATCACCAATACATATATTCCTTAGCTTATATAATCATATCGAATTGCAACTAGTTATGGATTACGTTCAGGATCTCATGCATTTCGGAATAAATGGCCAGCCAGTGAAAGAAACCGATATTGGCATTATATCACCATATAAAAAACAATATCAATGTATAAAAGAAGAGCTTAATTTACGCAAATGGTTTAATATTGAAACTGGTTCAGTAGAAATATTTCAAGGCAAAGAAAAGAACATAATTATTGCTTCTTTTGTACGTTCTGGGCAAGAAAATTTGGGTTTCTTGGCTAATCCAAGAGTAAGTAGAAATGAGAATGTAATTAAATGTATTGAATAAAAAATTAAAATGTGTTGTGTATATTATATTTTAGCGATTAAATGTTACTTTATCCCGTGCAAAATCCATATTAATATTAATAGGAAATCCAAAGACATTGAGTTTAAATAAAGATTTCAAATATATTATTAAAGAATGTCAACGCCACAAAACATTTATTGAATCAAGTACTCCAAAATATCGAGGAATATCAACAGATTTAAGCAATAAGATGGAAAATCTTAAAGTATTGGACAACAAAAAAGATGGAAATAAAAACGAAGATCAACCTTGTACAAGTGTTTCTGCTGCAAAGAGAAGAGGTTTAATCTTAAAAAGCAGAAAAATAAATATATCAAATGAATTAAATATTTACTTTCTTGTCAAATATAGGGTGCCGTGGGGGGCGGCGTCGTCGTCGACGAGCACATCATAATGGAACTCATGGAAAGAATACTACAATTGATAAAAATGTCAATGAGAATAATAATGCAGAATATAAAGACGTCGACGATGATGATGATGATGAAGATGAAAGTGTAGACAATGGTGATGATGAACCTAATTCCTTGGAAATAGAATGGAATTCAAAAATGAATTCGACAAAAGGTAAAAACAAAATAAAAACCACAAAATAATTAATTTTCTGCGCTAGCATAGCTGCTGGCCACAATCATAACAGCTATAAATTGACAAAGTATATTTCATTTACTTACATATATATATGTTTTGAAGTGGTGTGACGAATTTCAATTTTGAGAATTATTTTTAACCCAAATTGAAATAATTATTTTTGCAAATGTTACTTTGTTTTCCATTACATACCTAACCAAATACATATCCATACATACATATTTACATACTATTTATACATACATACATATAATCAGTTTGTCATGAAATACAATAAAATAAAATAAGAATTTTTGAAGATTTTTCTTCAAAAAGAAATTTGATTAACTGCAAGAAGTTATTGACTTTAGCAAGATGACAATGCTAGCACAACAATTACAACATCAAAAGGCTTTTTTTGTTTGTGTAAAATGCAGTTTTGTGCTTATGGTTTGTTATAACTGCGCTAAATTATTTGCAGGGATATAGTGATTTACTTTTTAATACATTTTTTTTTATCTTGGACCTACACATGCGATGCATTGTGCTGGAACTGTAGGAAAGGGATAGTAGGAGAAATCATAGGAGGTCAAGCTTCACTATCTTACAACACTGGTTTTTGCACGTTATTTGTTTTTACAGCAGTGTTGTAGCGTCTCTGGTCTAAAGGAGACGTATTACATTTTTTAATGCTTCGTTTTTAGTAGCCATTTTTATTAATTATTTTACTTCGCCGGTGATACACAATACCGACGAAGGAGGGCATTCTGACATGCCTGTGGATTGGATACAGCTGAAGCCCGTTACTATTCAGTGACCAGTGACTATGCCTTCGCCACTGCAACTTTGCGACAACAACTGACAAAGTTACACAAATGCACATCAGAAAAAATGCGAGATGTTGAACCCAGGAAAATTTTTCGTTTTGTAGTCAACGTGCACACTACTTCGTCTGGGGTGGAATCGTCACATCCGTGAACGTACAACTTGTTTCCTAAAAACACACATTTCAGATTATCACATACATACGTCAACGGATGATAATTCACAATATTTGGAATTATGACATACGTTATCGTATGACTTAACGTACGTTTTCTACGAACTGTCATCCGTTAATAAAATTTAGTTCGAGTTCATTGAAAAGTGTTAGAAATTTGCTAAAAAAAAAAATGTAAGTTATATGAAATCGCTTAAAATAAATAAATTCTAATGATATGTTGTTTAATAGGACTAACTATAATAAATTAAATCCCTGCCAAAAGGAAGTTATGGACGAGTTCATGAATGAACACAAAAACTTGGCAAAAAATATAATAGCCAATTGCGCGCAAGGAAAAGCTACAGCTAACAAACTGTGGGATGACCTTGCGAAGCGTCTGAACGCGGTAGGACCACCAGTTAAAGATCTGAAGATGTGGAAGAAGGTAAATAATTTATATTTTGTAAGAAAAATCATGTATTGATGACTTTGTGCCTTAGGCCTACGCTGACCAAAAATACCAGGCAAAGAAGAAACTCTCTTTTAATAAATTTTCCAAAAAGCGGACCGGTGACGGTCCTTTTGAGGAAAAATTTATAACGCTCAACGAAGAACAGTTAATTGGTGCAGCTAGGCTGGAAGCTACTGTTGAAGGCAACAATCGGTGCCAACATTTGGCAATGTGGACATGTGATAGCAATTTGGACAGTGATGAACCGAGCTGCTGTAAAAATGCCTTTGATAAAAATGTTGGAAAACTAAAAATAAAAAGTTAAAACGATGCCGACCAAAAATTGCCGTTGCTGGAAAATAATATAAAAGTTGCAAGAGATTTCCCAGCAAATGTAGATGCCAAACTGGGTCGTTTGCTTGAAATTCAAGAACGCCTGCTTCAAATGAAAGTAGAAAAACATGAGAAATATATGGCAATAGCGAACTTAGATTTACAAATAAAAAATCTGCAACATAAAAACCTCCAAAATAATGTGTAATTATTATGTAGATATTATTTAAATCAAATGTAGAAAACCACAAACTGAATTAAATTTTTATAGCCTGTTCAGGGATATCGAAAGCGTAAGTTCATTCGTGCTCTACGCGAAAAATATTTGATTTTGATTCAGCTATCTCACTTCTCTGCAAACAATGACTCGAACGTCAGTGCGAATGAAAACGTAAGTGTTTTCATACAGAATGCGGTTCAGGTATTTCGAACACATCGTCAACACTGCGAACGTAAATGTCAGAATCTGTCACTTGGTGTTTGGTTTTCGTTTAGGTTATTTTTAATATATAATACAAAAAATAAAACACAAATGGAAGGCAAATGGTAAGTACATATACAGATATAAATAATATGCACATTAATATAAGCATAATTGATTTGTATCGTTTAATTCTAGTATTAAAAAGTCAACAATGCAGCAACTGCAAGCGTTGTTGCAGTATATAGAAGAACACCCTGCGTTGGCAAAAGGAACACCGGTGTTTGGATCTACCAAGATTAATATGGATGAGCAGTGGGCATCACTTTCCCAAAATCTCAATGCTTTAGGGCCACCTACACGGTCGAAGGCAGATTTATTTCTTTCTTTCGTATTTACATATTTGCACCGTTAACTATGGTTGAAATACATAAATGAATTCCCAATATCTTACATGCATGTGAGTATGTATTCACTAATTTCAAAATTCTCTTAATAGACATGGGCAGTTTTAAAATCAAGAACGAAGAAGAAAAGTGCGGAGCATGCTGATGCCATGAAAAGGTTGGCGAATGCTGCCGAAATGCAAGCTGAATCAGCAAAAAGAAGAGCTGCTGCTGAAGAGCAGATAACGTACATTAGGGCACTGGAAAAAACCACACAGAGTATCGCGAAGAATATTGAATTGTTTTTAAACTTGAAGAAATAAGTTTTTTTCAAAATAATTATTAATTTTTTAATAAGTTTGTTTTATTGTTTTATGAATTTCATTTTTATTTACATGTACATAGACATATATTCTGAATTAGTTTTTTATTTAATTTTTATCTAATTTTAGTTTTGTTATTTTATTTTACTGTTTTGTTTTAAATATTTATATAATTTTGTTTTTTATATATATAAAACCTATATAAAACTTGTCTCGTGTTTAAAAATGAAAAAGAAAAATTAAATAAATGTGAAAAAAGTTATTTCTTTAATATATATTATCTATGTATGTATGCATGTAAATTGAATGTATATACATATGCATATAATTAAACAAAAATTAAAAATTTGATGCAATATTGTACCGTATAGCGGTTGCTTCTACACCTTCTTCCATCAACACATCATTGTCTGAAGTGTTGTCGGCTTCTAATGTTAAATCAGGCTCCTCACATTTGTAAAAAAGGCACATGTTCTGAAGTGCACAACATACGTTTACAATTTGCGTCACTTTTTTGGGTTCGAGATCCGATGATGCAGCGAAATCTGTTTTTCAAAACACCGAAGCAACGCTCAACAACATTGCGAGCAGATGTGTGCTTCTTGTTATATCGCTTCTCTGCAAGGGTATTTGGGCACCTAAATGGTGTCATCAAATAGGGCTACAACTTATACCCAGCATCACCTTAAAAAAATTAAAAATCTTTGGAAACTTGTACTATGTATGTACATATGCACTTACTTGTTTGAGGGCATGTCCATAAAGTTGGAAATATCACGCAGTTCTCTACGTTGTAGACGAACAGTATCGTCAGTATCACTCAAGAAATGCACGGCGACTGTTAAATTTTCCATCACTTTATGTTTATATTTTATTATTCAAAATTTTTTTAATACTTTTATGAATATTACTGTTGAATGACAATTTTAAAATACATTAACAATGGTTGTATTTTTTCTAAAGCAAATTGTAGTATTTTCTACTACATTTGAAGAAAATCGCTTAAAATCATTGATTTTCTTATCTGGCAACAGTGTTATTTGAGACTACGTAAAAACCAATAATTGACGCACGTAACTCCATGCGAACGAATGTAGGTGACATCGCTGAACCCAAATTTATTCGAATGCGAGTGACTCGCTTCGTTTCGCGTGAGCTTCCATTCGATATCCCTGAACAGGCCATTAATTTAAAAATTTAAGATTTTTTTTTTATCTTGGACCAGTGCTCAGGGGCTATCCCCTACATATGCAATGCATTGCACTGGAACTAGGGAGAAGGATAGGGAAGAAATAGACAGGTGGTGAAAGTGGTAGGAAGATAGAGCTTAATTCTTGCACAACTCTGCAGTTGCGTGTAAATTTATAAAGCAAAGTTGCGGCGTCTCTGATGTTTTTTGACGCATTATTTATTTTTAAGCTAAATGGAGCCATTTTATTTATTATTTTACTTCGCCGACGTTTTATTGCTCAAATACCGACGAAGGAGGGTGCTGTAGCACAGAAAACACAGAAAAAACTTTTCTGATTTGACCCGGCTGGGAATCGAACCTGGGTCTTTCTGGTTGCAGAGCCAACACGCTGACTACTCGCCATCAGCATACCCTTTTATGCAATAACAACTTACTTATTACATTTAAAATTTTAATCACTATGACTGATGTACTGTAATATGCCATTTACAGTATTGTACAAGTTAAAACCTATTGTGAATCTTAATTAAAATTACGATACGTTTACAATCGTATGTCATAATCCCACTCCGTTCATACGATTGACGTATCTCGTAATTTTCTTTCGTACGATTGTCGTTACGTTCACGGATGTAACGATTTGGCCCCTGTTTTTTTCCCTATCCTTTGGGTCTACTTCAATTTGATAAAATCCTTTAGTCTAATCGAGAGTTGCAAAATAATTAGCTCTTCCTAGTTTGTATAGTATGTCGTCTATACGTGGTATTGGATATTTGTCTTCGCGAGTTTGTTCATTTAGTTTTCTGTATTCGATTACTATTCTAAGTGATGTATTTCTTTCTTTGTCCGCTCTCTTTGGTACTGGCCAAATAGGTGCGTTGTATGGTGAACTTGAATGTTGTATTATTCCTTGTTCCAATAATTCTTGCATTTGGTCGCTAATTTCCTTTTCATAAATTGATGGGTATCTATATTTTCTTGTATATATTGGATCGTAATTTTTTGTTTCTATTCTGTGTTTCACTTCATTTGTAAATGTTAAATCGTCTCCTTTTCTATAAAATATGTCTGTATTGATTTTTATTAAATGTCTTATTTCGTTCTGTTCTTCCTGGTTTAGGTGTTCTAATCTTAGTTGTCCTGAACCTTCTAGTTCCTCTAATGCAAAAACTTGTGGTTGATTTGCTTTTTCTTTTTTATCTTCGTTATCGTTCTCGTAGTAAAGTGGTATTTTTCATCATAAAATATTATTTCCCTGTTGGGATAGTCTATTATACTATTATTTTGTCTTAGGGTTTCATGTCCTAAAATACCGTTAAAGGATGTGTGAAATTTGTAAATTCCAAACGTTGTATCTGAGTTAACTTTAATTCTCATTTTTTCAGGTGGCATTACACAATTTTGTGTTACTTTAAAATAACCTGATACTGACTTTATAGTTTGTGGGTCTTTAATTTGTCTAATATATTCTGGTGGTACGTCTTCGTGTCTAATAAAGTTTTCCGTTGAACCTGTATCTATTAGTAGTCTAGAGTGTCTTACTGGTCCTCTTAAAAGAATGTAGGGTAACCCGGTAAAGGTGGGTCGTTTGTTGAGGCTTGTGTTTAAAAATTTTCGTGTTTGTAATTTGAGTTTTCTGGTCTGCTTATTTGGTCATTATTTCTGAATTCTATGTTAGTATTAATTGCATTATTATTACCATATTTTTTTCCTTGGTTATAGTTCTTCTGGGGTAATTGGTTTTTTTTTTTTGGCGTGTGAGGTAGGGTTGAAAATGCCTTCGCACTTACAGAGACCGTCGTCTTCTGCGTCGAGTGGTGTTGCCACTAAAAAATTCCCTCCTCCTCTGGGTAGATTCCTCCCCGGGACCGCTTTTCGCATTACTTCGGGAAGGCCCAGAGCCACGTCCCAATCAGGACCACTCTCACTCACCCACGTCTGGGTCCGCCAAGTCCGCAGCCGGCACCATGGCCCCGGCCCGTATTGCCTGGTCCCCGTCAGAGGGGGCCCCGTTATGCAGCAGCGCATCGAGGTCCCTCTTCCTCCGCAGAACGTATCCCACGTACTGCGCCACAGCGTCCCAATTGTCCTCACAATCGAGCATCCTCCCTATCACTGTGGCCGGAGCGAACCCGCCAACCCGCTGCGCCATTGCACCTCTCTCAGCATGCCACCTGGTGCAGTCGAAGAAAGTGTGTTCCGCATCATCATCCGCAATACCACAGTAAATGCAGTCGGGACCATCTGCCCTGCCCATCCGGTACAGGTACTTTCGGAAGTATCCGTGGCCCCAGAGGAATTGTGTCAGGAAGTATTTAACTTCCCCAAATTTCCTCCGAATCCATACTTCCAAGCAGGGAATGAGCCTCGCCGTCCACCTGCCGACCGTGTCCGCGGTCCACCTGTCCTGCCATCGCCGGACAGTTTGGGACCGTGCGGTAAGCCGAAGCAACCCTAAGGGCCGCCGTCCGCTGTACCGCCTCGAGCACCCTGCGTTTGGTTCTCTCACCCAATACATTTCCCCAAATCTCGCTCCCATGCAGCAAGATCGACTTCGTGACCGCCATAATCAGCCTCCTCTTGCTCTGTGTCAGGCCTCCGACATTCGCCATGAGTCTGCTCAACATGCCAGTCATCTTCGCCGCCCTAGTCGCCACATGCCGTATTTGGGCCCAGTAAGTCAGCCTACAGTCGAGTCTGACGCCCAAATACCTTATGGCACTCTGGGTAACCAGAGACACATCCCCTATCTGCATGCCGACGCCGAGTGGTATGTGTGCCCGCGTCATCAACATCACCTCGGTCTTCTCACCGGCCAATTCCAAGCCGTGGTCCTCAAGCCACATCCGGGTCCTAATCATGACCCGGTTCAGCTTCCCCCTGGCGTCATCCATATCCCGCACCAAGATCACCGCCGCTATATCATCCGCGTATCCCACGAGCTGAGCATCCTCGAGCATTTCCACCCCAAAGATCCCATCGTAGGTCAGATTCCATAGGTCCGGGCCCAGCACAGATCCCTGGGCCGCGCCGGACGTGATCGTCCTGCTCCTCCGCCCAGTCGGCGTATCGTCAACAGTACCCGATCGTCGAGATAACTACGGAGAATTCTATACAAGTATCCGGAAATACGGAACCTCCCCGTAGCGCCTCTATAACATCAGCCCATCGTAGGCTGTTGAAGGCATTCCGAACGTCGAGTGTTGCCAGGACAACTATGCGCTTCGGATAATAGCGCCTCTTGCTCTGAGCGCGCTCGAAGCACTCAACCACATCAGCAATCGCCCCGAGCGTTGACCTGCCAGGTCTGAAGCCATGCTGTCTATCCGACAGCCATCCTCACGGCCTCCGCCAGCCTTCTTTGCAGTAGCTTCTCCAGCAGCTTGCCGGCACCATCCAACATGCAAAGTGGCCGATAAGCCGATGGCTGGGTCGGATCGCCCCTGCCCTTGCTAACAAGCTCGAGCCGCTGTGTCTTCCAGCGTCTTGGGTAGACGCCCTGGACTAAACAAGCATCATATACCGGAAGCAATGCTTCCGGCCTGCTCTCAGTCAGGATATTCAGCACCTCCGACGGTACCCCATCCGGGCCAGGGTCTTTCCCCGTCCTAAGAGCCCCGGCGGCGATCCTCAGCTCCCCCTCGGTAAAGGGGGTGGCACCTCATCATCGTAGGACCCACGTTCGCCGCCCAGCGGAGGGTGTGTGGGGAACAGGCCACCCACAATCGCATCGATCCGCGCGCCGTCCAATTGCACCCCAGCGCGGCTCGCGCCCAATTTTCCCGCCACGATCCCATAGCCGAGTCCTCATGGATCACGGTTCATGTCGCTCCAAAGTTCCTCCCATTTCGCCTTCTTTCTCGCCATAATCGCGCGACGCAACGCCCCGCGGTACCGCCTGTACTCTTAGGCCTCCAGTAGAGCCTCGCCGGCCCGCCTAGCTCTAGTATAGACCCTCCTATTGCGGAGGCAGTCACGCCTGAGTCCAGCAATCTCCGGCGTCCAGCAGTACACAGGTCGCCTCCCCGCCCGTCGCGTCGGGGGTAATTGGTTTGTTGATAGTTATTTTGTCTTGACTGGTATGTATCTACTTCCATTCTTTCTACTGGTTGTGGATAGTTCTGTTGTGTGTTATAGTTGGGTTGATAATTTTGTCTTGGTGTTCACTGCTGTTGATTCCTTTGTTTAGGAATGTATTGTTTTGGTTGCCAATTTTGGTTTTGTTTAAAGTTGTTATATACAATATATATATATATATAAGTTGTTATATACAATAGTATTGTATTGTTTAGGTTTTTCTTGTTGCCTTCCTTGATTTTGGAATTTATTATTGTAATTTGGTTTTTCATAATTTTTATTTATTGGTTGTCTTCTTTCGTCGTTTAAAAAACCGTTTGATGATAGTTCATGGATAGCTTCTTCCATGGTTGATACTTTTAATGCACAAAAAATTGTTCTCATATTTTGTGGTAGTCTAGTTGTAAATATTTTTAGTGCTGTTTGTGTATTTCTAATAACATCCTCTGATCTTCCTTCTTGAGCACTTTTTTGATTTAATACTGCCAATTGTTTTTGGATATAGTTGTAAAAATCTAATGTGTTACTTCTGTAGGTGGCTGCTCTAAGTTTTTCATATAGTTGATCTGCTGTAGCAAATCCTCCAAAGTTTGATTGTAACATGGCTTTGATGTCGTTCCAACTGCTTAGGTGTGGATGGATTTCCATAGCTCTTCGTGCCTTGCCGACTAATTTTCTTTTGACTATGTTGATACACATCTTTTGTGCTTGTTCATTATATTGTAGTAATGTGGGCAATATATCGTCTACATCTGTGCAGAACGTATGTAAGTTTTCTTTCTTGCCATCGAATGATTCTAATTTTTCTAAATAATTTAATAGGTTAATATACAGTACTCTTAATGTTGGAGTGGTCATGTTGTCTTTTATTTGTCTTCTGCGATCAATAATAGAATTTCTTGATGATTTATTTTGGTAATATGTTTTTGAATCCAGGGTCTTTTTTTTCTCTATGCTTATCTTCTAGAATTTTTGTTGATCTTCGTTCAACTGGGTTACTGATATCCGTTCAGCTAATTGTCAATTTTCGTTTGACGGGTAAAAATTTATTTGTGTCAATTTTTAGTTTTATTTCCACGTTTTTGCGATGTTCGTTCGAATAAACACTAGTGGGAATCACTGTTATTATTTAATCACTTTTATTTTCACTTTATTATTCGGAGTTCTATCTATTCTGCAGAATCTTTAATTTAAATCGTGGTAGGTCCTTATTTGCAGGGATAACTATATTAATAGCTATCCTACCGACTGCGCCAATTTTGAGTTGCTTTTCTATAGATAAATCTACTCCTTTTATGAGACTAATTTAACTTTTAGCAATGCTTCCTTCTACACGATTATTCATATGCGTTGAATGATCGTTTAATAAAATCATATGCGCTGAATTATTTTAGAGTAAAAGGAAAGACTTCTTTGTCTCGAGTGTAAATTGAATCTGTTTTATTTAGTGAAATTATACTGGTATTTATACATGTTTCTTATCTTAATAATGCTTGCTTGCACACGATTCTTGAGTCATAAAGGTCTTTGTTTTACTATGTGTGTAATATACTTATAAGTAAACGGGAAATACATTTCCAAAAGGTGATAAAGAATATGTGTTGAATCAGTTGTTTTAGTGCAGTGTGCGTACTGATAAGGTATTTGTCCAGGTAGTTTGGTACGTTTATTCGAAGGGTAGTTTGGTACGTTGTTGTTGGTCTTGTGTGGGTAAAACCAGTTTGGTACGTTGTGGTTGGTCTTGTGTGGGTAAAACCAGTTTGGTACGTTGTTGTTGGTCTTGTGTGGGTAAAACCAGTTTGGTACGTTGTTGTTGGTCTTGTGTGGGTAAAACCCTTGTTAGCGGACACAATTGATCAATTTTTGGTTTTGGTCTAGGGTTGAATGTCGCAATTTTGGCGTTGGTCTTGGGTTTTTTTTCTACAATTCCTTAAAATCAATTAATTGTTTTACGATACTGAAAAATATTTTTCGATTAGTTCAATATCGAATGACATAATTAGAAATAAGAAAACAATTTCCATCACGACTGCCAGAATTAGCCCCAATGCTTGAGTTCGAACCACGTCAATAGTCTAATTTCATTTTAATCTCTTTCATCATTTATCATCGTGGAATAAAATAACTCTGTATGTATTGCCATTGCAAATGTTCAATAATTCGGTTATAAATCCACAAATCAATCCACTCTATTTTACGCGAAATACAGGAATACGCCGTAATAACGCGGCGTCAGCACTTTGAAATTGGAAAATGTTGTTTTTAAGCCAATTTAGTGATTTATATCTATTTCTTATTTCTATTTAGAGTTTTTTTTTATTAATAAAAGTGAGTAAACATTACTGTTTCTAGCGCAACGTTAACGCTCTAATTTAGGTTACTCATTTCAGCATAAAAGTTCGAGTCAACTAAAGGAAGCCACAGTCGATGCAACGGTTGGCACAACTTGAAGAGGTTTTACAAGAGATTGCATCATCTGTGGGTAGTTGTGTTTCGGTTGTACGAAAACTAAAAGAAAATTTACTCTTGGCGTGTTGTACAACACCATTGTAACGTGTTGATTACTCAATTAATATATACATATTTAAAAACGCTAAATTATCAATACTTATGTAGTTGTTGCTGTAAGCACAATCTCATGGGAATCTGTCAATCATGACTAGCTAAGTTAAGTTATAGATCATGGCATTCTGAATTGTACTGCCAGTGAACTCAGTTTATAATTTATCTGTGAATATACATTACTATAGTAAAACTGTAACGCTGCATTTTTATTATCTATCCCTCACACAAATACAACATAACGTTTGTGTGGTTGTCGCACAATCTTTCATGTAATACATATGTTTATTATTGTTATGCCCATCTTCTAGTGAACATTAAATACATTTAATATTATTTGCGGACGAGACAAAATGAGGACATGAGAACTTTGGAATTGCAAAAATAAAAATTATAAAAAAAAAACATTCTTTATAGAAGTTAATGGTTAAATACAAAAAAGGTTAAAAGTGATGGTTGTTGGTGAAATACCTCGTCATAATGGCATATGCAATAATATTAATGTCGGCTTCACTTCATGAGAACTTGATTACAAAATGATGTTGTAAACGAAATTGCGCATTACATTGTATCGTTTGTGCGGCAAGCATACAACTTGGTTGAGAACGAAGGTAGTACGACGGTTGTATCGTTTATGGCTTGCTTGATGATGTACTAAAGTTATAGCTCAATTGAAATATTGATTTGCAAGTTCCATTGTAGAAAAATTCTGTTTCACCAACATTTTGTATATGTCTGACTTGTGCCAAGTAAATAAGTATAAAAGTTGTTTTATTTTTTTATGTACATATTTATAGGTTATGACAAGCAACAATCAGGAAAAGCTGCTGCAGCGAATGCTTCTCAAATTTCAATAGAGCATGCAGAAAATAAACATGAGCACATGGGGTATAAAAATGAGAATCTTCAAAAGCCTGAACTGGATTTACTATTCAATGGCTTGCCGCAAGTACCACAAAGATGTACACAACCATATGCAAACTTTAATACGGAAGAGCTTTCGCAAAACCAGACACACCAATACGCTTATAATTTTCAACCAAACGAATTTAGGAATAACTATAATCCATTATTAAATGCACAAGCCGGACAATGTGGTTATGGGCAATCAGCTCCTGCTTATCGATTTACTAACCAACGACAGCAATATTTTAATTCAATGCATCAGAAAAATTTTAATTCAATGCATCAGCAAAATTTTAATTCAATGAATCAGCAACATTTTAATTCAATGCATCAGCACAATTTTAATTCAATGCATCAGCAAAATTTTAATTCAGCCTATCAACAATATTTTAATTCAGTCCGTCAGCAAAATTATATACCACAATATCCTCATGTTCCTAATGCAAGTACTACTAATATTTCAAATGCCACTATTCCAAAATCACGTTGTAACACTTCAAAAAATAACTATTTTGATATGGCTACAGAAAAGCTAATAACAGAGAAGAAGACTGGCGAAGTGCAATCGCTTTCTTCAAATAAAAATGAGTCGTGTAGTATAAGTATTGGTCCTACGACATCAACTACTAATGGCCTCGTTACTGGTACCGCGGTTAATATTTATAACAACAATGATTCAATGCGTAAAAATATCTCTTTTAAGACATCTACTGCGCCAAATTCAAATGTGAGTAATATGTCAGCAAATATTATTGAAGCTTTCGATAGCAGGGCATTTATTAAAGAAAACAATAAAATCAATTCTACTGCGCCAAATTCAAATGTGAGTAATATGTCAGCAAATATTATTGAATCTTTCGATAGCCGGGCATTTATTAAAGCGGATGTTAACGAAAGTTCCAGAGAGATGGACAGTAATATAACACCGTCAAATGTAAACGTTGCTCATCCTACCACGGTAAATAAGTCCTCAACGAACAATCGTAACCATAATTCAACTAGTAACAAGAGAGAGAGAAATGCTAAATGCGTTATTTCTTAAAAAGGTGTGAAAGCTTTATAGACAAAAACTATCTGACCCACGATGTCACAGGATGTCGTTCCGTTACTTTATTACATTCAAAACCAAAACTACATTGTAAACGATGTCCTGTGATATGGTTTTTATATATGTATGTATACTCGTATGTTTTTTTAATAATATAGGGAACTCACAATAATATTAAGTAATAAAAACTGCTTTCTGTAATGCATAGTCAGGCAAATGCCGCCCATGGGCGTTTTGTTATTCTCTTATTTACTCTTACTTAAACACATATGTATATTGTAGAGAAGTAAACAATATTACTCATTCTGGCTTGAGCATTCAGAGAAGGAGGGTGTGTTATCGCTTGTTGCTTTTTTTCTCTTGGACCAGCACTCAAAACATGACCCCTACACATGCGATGCATTGTGCTGGAACTATAGGAAAGCGATAGTAGGAGAAATGATAGGAGGTAAAGCTTCACTATTTTACAGCACTGCTTTTACGGCAGTGTTGTACCGTCTCTGATGTCAAGGAGACGTATTCAATTTTGACACTTCGTTTTTGTAGCTATTTTTAGTAATTATGTTACTTCGTCGGTGCTACACACTACCGACGAAGGAGGCCCTTCTGATGTGCCTGTGGATTGGATACAGCTGAAGCCGTCACTGTTCAGTGACCAGTGACTATGCCTTCGCCACTGAAACCTTCCGACAACAACTGACACAAAGACAGAAATGCACATCAGAGCAAATGCGAGATGTTTTTATGAGTCTGACACTGGGATTGAACACAGGAAAATTTTTCGTTTTGTAGTCAACGTGCAGACTACTTCGACCATCGCCACCCTTAAAATCAGTGAAATAGGATTCTGAAAACATTTTTCTGCAGCGTTTTCTTACGCAAAAATTGGGTAAATGAGAGAGATTTTGAGAGAGTAATATTCTTGTTCTGCACGCACGAAACGCCCGTATTTTTTCTTCGGGCTAGTTTGAGCGTGAAGAACAAGCAATCATCTGGTTTATAATAACCATTGAAAATAGCAAAGGAAGTAAAATTAAAAGTTTCCCAAAAATGCAATGAACAAAGAATAGTTAATTTTATTTCATGATTTAGTTCAAAATTATTTAGGGTTTCTTTAAATAACATGTAACGGGTGTCCCAACAAGAACGCAAGATTTAAATTTTAAATAAAACACAGATATTTAAAAAAAATCGTGAAACTTTATTATATCGTAAAGTAGACAGAATGAGGTTATGTATGGAACAACATATCGGGCAGATGGCCGCCGTGGCTTTGCTGGCCCACACGCGATCTTTTAATGAAATTTTCCATGACCGTTTTGGATAAATGCTGCGGTATTATTCCATTAATGCAGCGTAAAATTTTTTTTTGTCTTGGACCGGCACTCAGGGGATGACCCCTACACATGCGATGCATTGTGCTGGAACTAGGAAATTAGGTTATGGGAAGGAGGATAGAGGGAGTAGTGTTTATTGACATTTGATTTAAATCTTCCCAAGCTAAAAGTGACAGGAAACACCTCTGCGGGTAGTCTATTCCACATACGTGCCGTTCGGCCAAAAAACCAATTTTCCCTGTAATGCGTGGTGCGAGTCGCCGTCAAATCGACCACAAATGGATACAATCTTAATGATGATCGCGTCGTGCGCACGAATGACCGGGTTTCGGGAACAAGTTCCCTGATTTCATTAGAACACCTCCCATTATAGTATCGATAGAACAACGAAACGCACCCCACGTTGCGACGATGCTCAAGAGAGTCAATAGAGTTGTCTACCCTACTGTCTCCTATGAGTTTCTTCGCCCTTTCTTGTACACGGTCGAGTAACTTCAAAAAGTCTTTGAAGCACCGGCCCATACATGAGAATTGTATTCTATTTTCTCTTTTAAGGCTTGAGTCGCCGTCGGCTTATTCGCGTAAACCATCGACTTCAAAAAACCCCAAAGAAAAAAGTCTAATGGTGTTAAATCGCACGAACTAGGCGGCCAATTCTGGTCTCCAAAACGCGAAATAACATGACCGGAAAATGACTGATGCAGCAATTGAATTTTTTCTCTGGCTGTATGACATGTGGCGCCGTCTTGTTGAAACCACATGCCCTCCACATTCATTTCTTCAATTCTAGGCACGAAAAAACTGGTTATCATTTCACGATACCGAACACCATTGACTGTTTGCGCTTGACCTGCCTCATTTTCATAAAAAAAAGGTCCAATGATTCCTCCAGCCCAAAATCTACACCACACAGTGACACGTTGAGGATGCATTTGCTTCTCGTGAATCACTCGAGGATTTTCCTAACCCCAAAAGCGACAATTCTGCCTATTGACGAAGCCATCAAGATGGAAATGGGCCTCGTCACTGAAGATGATTTTATCGGCAAAATCAGCATTTTCATGTTGTCTCTCCAATACCCAATTAACGAACTCCCTTCGCTGTCCATGGTCAGCTGGCTTCATTTCCTGAGTAAATTGAAAGTTCAATGAATTAAGATGCAAATCTTTCGTCAAACCAATTTGCTGAGCTCGGTGTCGAATTGAGGTGGATGGAGTTTGAGCGACATCATCACGTACAGCTGCGACATTTTCGGTCGATCGACCTGGTCGAAGGCGCGTTGTTGTCTTTACATCACTAACAGACCCAGTTTTGGCAAATTTATCCATTAAGCTCTTTACAGTGGGCTCTTTTGTAGCATTATTGTGACCACAAATTGATCGCAATTTGCGAACTGTATCCGCAAAACTTTCACCATTTTGGTAAAACAATTTCACAATGAGAATGCGTTGTTCATTCGTGTAGCGCTCCATTTTTACTAACCTCGTACATTCTACTAGCAAACAATAACAATTGTTCACATGTCAAACAATGACACTTCGAATGGCGCCAAATTTAAATCTTGCGTTCTTGTTGGGACACCCTTTATAAGCCAAATTATTGTATTTTTATGGATGTATGCATGTGTGAAGATTTGTAATTGTGCATGGTCATATATATTAGGTCTGTTCTAGGTGCATAACAAAATTGACCGAACTCGCACAAATTGTTTTATTTATATGTAGTATATGATTCTAATTTTAAAATTGTGCTTTTTCCCGAAAAAATATGTGAATATATTATCACATACTTGATGGTATTCTCATAAAGTATTTTTTCTATATGAAAGCAAACTCAAAAATTGAGGAGGAAAGCATATCCATTAAATACTATTTCGCTACTGCCTACTTAGCTCAGCAGTGGACTTTTCCCAATTTTTGACTGCGAATTCAAGATTCTTATGTTCAAAATTCAACTAATCAATCGAGAATTGATTTTGAATACCGAACAAAACACCAAAAATTTATAAACAAAAACATAACAATCCATTAGTTTACTTTTTTTATAACACATACATATTTCTATTTTTAGATTTTTCTTCTCGTCTATATATATGTAAGGAAATTGAATTCCCTTATTTAAACTTCTGACATCTACAATAAGAATTGACTTATTCAGGTTTCTGACATGTATCACATGTTTTTATAAACGCTGATCAGTAGAGAATTGTAATAATTTTTAAGGTTAAAGTACATAAATTGAAAATTATTAACTAATTGCTAATATTTAATGTAAAAAGGAATTGACATGGAAATTATAAACATTAAATGTCGTTTCTTTATTTACAGGTAAATAAAAAGCAATTGTAGAAAAAAGAAAAATTGTAAGAAAATAAGAATTAAAATGAAAGAAAAACCTTACTTTATTTACAGAGAAACTCAATTTTGTTTATTTAATCGGTGTTAGTTCCTAACATTAATAATAAGCACATTATAAAACGACATTTAAACAACTAATAGGGAAATACATTGAATTTAGTATCTAATTAGAAATAATGAAATAAAAGTATACTAATAATTTGTAATGATTCTTCACTCATCGTCGTCTTGGCCGTAAAAATACTTCTTCGTTAAAACAGCTTTCTCAGCAATACGTTCGCCATACCCTTGAGCTGAATCAAATTCAAAGAATTCTGTCGTGCCAAATGCAATTGAATTTTCCTTTCGGATTCTGGAAGCTATTGACATCTTCACTCTATTCAATTTGGCTATAATTTTTGCTCTCAAATTTGACCGCTCCACATACTCATTTTTGACTTCCAGCAAGGTTTTGAATAGGTCTTCGTCAATATTAACGCGTTGAGTACAGTCCCCGAAGAATACGGGTACTCGGCAAATTTGGCCCTTTCCCCCTGCCAAGAAATCTGTCTGCGAAGCGCTTACCAATTTAGCCACTCGTTAAACGTGCTAACGCCAAACTTCCTCTCTTCTCCTCTATTCCCTTTCAATTGAAAGTGATCTTTCATTGCACGCCTGTTTCGGGACGAATATCCAGTCATCCACTCCAGCAGCCCAAGGTCCTCTTTATGGGTGCCCCAGACTGCGTGGAAGATAGACTTATTGCTGTTGTTCGAAATGAGGAAAACACACAGCAATTTTGTAAAAATCTACTTTAATGTTTAATTTATTGCTGTTGTTCGAAATGAGGAAAAAACACAGCAATTTTGTAAAAATCTACTTTTATGTTTTATTGACCGCTGACGTGGCCAAAGGTTTTTCTGAAGCCTCTCCAAGTCAAAAAACGTGGTTGCGATCAGCATCAAAGTTGTAGTTTTTTTGTATGCAATTCACGTTTCATAAAAAGAGTAGTAGGCATCAGATGTGCATACCTTTTTTCAGTGTTACCACCACAGGGCTCCCCCTCTAGACGTTCAGTCCAAAAACCGAGCTGGACAATGTAATCGGCGTCCGGTTCTGGAGGTCCGATATTCAACTTCGATCGAATTTGGTTTCCCTGTGTGAGCTTCGATTCCGAGGTCCTCGTCGGTAAACGCGGGCTTGAGGCGATCGCACGAAATGTTGATTTTTCGCTGTCCCATCTCTATCTTACAAAATTTGTCACCTCTTTGCAATATTTTGAACGGACCCTCGTACGGTGATTCCAAAGGCGATTTTACTTTGTCTACCCGTATAAAAACAAATTTGCATTCCTGAAGATTGCGATTCACGTAGGAGTTTGTTTCGCCATGCTGGGTTGATGCGGTCGCCCTTAAGGTTGACATGCGTTTGCGTAGACATCTTAGGAAATCAGACTCCTCGCCTTTACTTTTAGTCGAATGGAAAAATTCACCGGGAATTCGTAGCTGTTCGCCAAATACCATCTCGGCAGGGCTGGCATTTATGTCCTCTTTTACGGCGGTCCGCAAACCGAGTAAGACCAATGGTAACGTCAAGGACCAATCAGAACTATTGTAACACTTGATAGCCGCTTTGAGCGTGCGGTGGAAACGTTCCACTAGTCCGTTCGACTGATGGTGGTACGCTGTGGTTTTTAAATGCTGGACGCCCAGTAGCCTTGTTAATTCGGCAAATATCGTTGATGTGAATTGCCTTCCGAGGTCCGTTGTGATGCACAGTGGCACACCGAAGATAGATATCCATCCATTTATTAAGGTTTGTGCGACTGTCTCGGCAGTAATGTCTTGCATTGGTATGGCCGCGGGGAATCGCGAAAATCTATCGACACAGGTCAGACAGTATCGGTTGTTTCTTGACACAGGAAGTGGGCCGATGATGTCTACGTTAATGTGCTCGAAGCGTCCTTCAAATTGTGGAAATTCGCCGATCGGTGTTTTGACGTGTCTGATTATTTTATTGCGTTGACATGCTAAACATTTTCGTACAAACTGTGCTACATCCCTCATCATGTGAGGCCATACATACTTAGTGGCCACCAAACGTTGCGTACCTCTGCGTCCAGGGTGTGAAAGATCGTGCAGCTTTGCTATTACTTGCCGGCGGAATTTTTCAGGTATAAACGGCCGAATACGTTCATTTGAAACTTCACAGTATAGCGCGCCTGATGAGTTTGGTATAGGGATCTGTCGTAGAAACAGCGCTTTACCCGTCGAACCAAGGTACGACTGAAGTTCGGCATCTGTTTTTTGCTCTTCGGCTAACTTTTCAAAATCTGGGCACTTGATGACGTTTATACGTGACATGAAATCAGCAACGCAATTTTCATTTCCTGATAGATGGCGAATGTCGGTAGAAAACTGGCTGATATAATCCAAATGACGTGCTCTGCGTGGCGGTGTCTTGTCATGCTTCTGTTGAAATGCGTAAATTAGCGGTTTGTGGTCCGTAAATATGATGAAACTTCTGCCCTCGAGTAGGTGTCGAAAGTGGCTGATACTTTGGTATATCGCCAGAAGTTCACGGTCGTACGTACTATATTTCACTTGGGCGTCGGATAATTTTTTGGAATAGAAACCCAGGGGCTCTAAATTATTATCCACGCTCTGTTGTAACACGGCTCCGACAGCATCGCTTGAGGCGTCGGTGGTGAGGACCAGCTGTGCATTTGGAGTGAGATAAGAAAGCAGTGTTGCGTTCGCCAATTCATCTTTGCACGCTTCGAATGCGCGGGTTGCATCCTCGTTCCACTCTATAGGCGAAACGTCATTTTTCTTATTGCCGCAAATTAGAGACTGAAGCTTCCTTTGATTTTGTGTTGCATTTTTCAAAAAGGTTCTGTAAAAATTTATTGTCCCCAGGAAGCGCTTAAGGTCCTTCGCTATTTTAGGCAGGGGGTAGTCACGAACCGCTGATACTCTTTCTTCTAGAGGCTTTATCCCCTGCGGTGTTATAGTGTGCCCTAAAAATTTTATTTCCTCTTGACCCAGTTGGCATTTCGGAGCATTCACCCTCATCACGTATGTCGTAGTCGAATTGTGACAACAGTCGTAGTCGAACCCGAATTTACTTTTAATTGGAATCATGTAAGACTTTCGACGTGAGTATTTTTTGTAATAGACTTTTTTTACAAATTGTTTGTGTTATGAGTTACCCTGTCAGAAAAAGATCAGCTGTTAGATAAAACCAATATTAATATGAATTTATTCAGTTAATTAATTTCTATTTATTCAATTAACTTTAACAACTAGAAACGCCTTTGGCTAAAAATATAAATAAAAAAAATTACATAAAGCAAAATAAGGTACTCAGACAAATTCACTTTAAAAATAATAGGTACTCTGACAAATTCATTTTAAAAATAGTAGGTATTCTGTAAAAAATAAAGTACTCCGACCAATTTTCTTCATGATTTTATGACATTCTTCTGTATGAATGGCTACTCTCTTCTATTTCAACCTTACGTCTTTTAAGTTCTATTTCTTCCAATCTTAATTTTAACTTTGCTGACCTTCGGATCTCTTTCTTCTTTAATTCTTCTTCGTACAGATTTAGTTTCCTTTTTTTAAGTTTTAACAGGTCTTCTTGAACTTTGAAATTTTTCCGACTGTATCTTTCGATTTCTGTCAAAGTTTTCTTCACATCGGTGTACAAATCCTTTTGAACTTTCAGCTGTTGCTGCAGGAGTGTTTCCTTCTCTACTGCTTTAGAGTGTATCTTTCTCTTCCTACTTTGTACATTGGATTGACAATCTAAATTTATATTACCCACGCTAGCTTCACTATTGCGACTGCCTCTTCTAATGGTGTCAATACCTTTTGCCTAAATGGGCCAGCACCAGTTTGACGGTTTTCAACTCTGTTGTGTACGAGTTTCTTTTTAATACTTGTCTTCATATCTGCCCAAACCTTCATCCATCCTTCGGTTTCGCGAGTAGGAGGACCAATGCTATTTAATTTTGTTCTTATTTCGTTCCATTGGTCCTTTATAATAGCCCTCTCGCTGTTCTTATGGTACCCTTTTGCCATGTTTGGATTTTCTACCATTAAATCGACCAGCCTTTCAAATTGTTTAGGAGTTGTAATTTTTAACCTAAATTATGAAGTAAAACACTTTTATAATAAAAACATTTGTTACAATTAATAAAAAGTTCTTACTTTTTATTGAGATCCATTTTTTACTGGCTTTTTTAACTTTTTTTTCTTTTAATACAATGTTCTCACAAGCAAAATTGACTACGAATATTTTACTCGAATTTTACAAGAAAAAACGGCATACAAAATACTTACATTTGTAATAGATCGTCGGCAGAGTCGCATTTCTGTCGTAAATCCACATCAATGATGCCATATTCATAAAGTTACAAAGATTCGACGTGAGTACGACTTACATGATCAGGGTGATTAATAGCCATTTTGTTTTCGCGCAAACGATTAAATATTATTTTAAGGTGCTGTCGGTGCTCTTCGATATTTGCGGAAGCGACCAATATATCGTCAATATACGCGAAAACGAAATCTAGGCCTTGTAGGACGGAATTAATATGGCGTTGGAACGTTTGCGCGGCGTTGCGCAGACCAAACGTCATGAAATTGAATTCAAATAACCCGAAAGGAGTTGTTATGGCCGTCTTTGGGATGTCGGATGGTTCGACTGGTATTTGGTGGTACGCTCGCAAGTCAACCACCGAAAAAATTGTTTTTCCAAATAATATTTGTGTACAATCGTGTAGAAAAGGGATGTGGTACCGATCCGGTATGGTGCAAGCGTTAAGGGCTCGATAGTCCCCGCATGGTCTCCATTCACCGTTCGCCTTCACCATATGAAGTGGGCTGGCCCAGCTGCTGCTAGAGGGCGTACAAATACCTTTTTCGACCATGTACGCGAATTCCTTTTTTGCTGCGCTTAATTTTTCTCCTGCCAACCTGCGTGGTCTCGTAAACACTGCTGGGCCATTCGTGACAATGTGATGTGTGACGCTAGACGTATTTGTCTGCGGGGGGCAATTGGTGTTGAGGACGGTGATGTCTCTAAATTCGTGCATCAAATCCGAAAAACTGTTTCTTGCATCAAAAGTTGAAATGATGGGGTGATATACCAACGTAGATATCCCTTCTGCCTCTAACAATGTTTTACGGTCGACTAGTGCATTGCGTTTCATATCCACCAGTAAGTCGAAATGTTTCAAAAAATCGGAACCTATGATGGGCATTGCAACATCGGCTACGATGAATGTCCACTCAAAGGCTCGTCTTAAAAAAAATGACAATTTAAGGCGTCGCTCGCCGTACGTATTTATTCGTGTGCCATTGGCCGCAAATAAAGAGAATGATGGCGATGATTTATACTTATCACATGGTCGGGGTGGTAGCACGGAAACGTCGGCTCCGGTGTCGATGAGGAAATTTATTTTTGTTGTGTTGTCCAGCAATGAAAGCCTAGCTATTGTGTTTCTGCCCGATGTGCTGAACGTTACATCAGACACAGGCACTAGTTTTTTTTGGTAGTTACAAGGTTGGCGGCACTTTTGTGCGTCCGCGCCGTATTTAGCGTGGTACCAACACATTGGACCTGATGGCGTTGAAGATCGTTGGTTTTTTTTGTTCCCTGCTGGCGGGCGATTACGAGAACGTGGACGTGAACGAAAAAGATTTTCCATACGTCTCTCTAATGCTGCTATTCGATTGGTTATTCCGTCTTCGGCTGGTGTGTTCGCTGCTGTAGCAGAAGCTATGTGTCGATAATCGCTGACTTCCAATATTCGGTCGGCCAGTTTGGCCAAATCTGGTAGATCTGCGCTTGAGGCCTGTAATATTGCACGCACCTGTTGTGGCAGACGCTGTAACCAGAGTGATTTTAGGAAATCGTCACTCACCCTGTTTTTGGCCAAACCGCCCAGTTCGCACAAGAGTTGTGAAGGGCGACGGTCGCCCAAATCGACGTCAGACAAAAGTCTTTGAAGTTTTTTCTGCTCACTTTCGCTAAACCGGTCTATGATGTTTTTCTTCAGGTGGTCATATTTGCCTGTCTCTGGTGGTCGGAGCACGGCATCAGAAATTTGTGCTAAAATATTTGACTCTATAGCTGCCACTACGGTGTTATAGCGGGTATCATCTGATGTAATACCTGCGATAACGAATTGGGCCTCGATTTGAGCGAACCAAATTTCTGGGTGATCAGACCAGAAAGGTGGCACTTTTACCGAAACCCTGTTCACTATTGCTTCTGTGGGGCGAGCTTGATGCGTAATGGGCTCCATACTTGCACTTCCGGCTGATGTGCCGGCACCGACGTTGTGACTAACATTGTCGTCCTTCTGCATCTTAGTGTTTTTGTGAAACGTTCGGGGTCACCAATATTGCTGTTGTTCGAAATGAGGAAAACACACAGCAATTTTGTAAAAATCTACTTTAATGTTTAATTTATTGCTGTTGTTCGAAATGAGGAAAAAACACAGCAATTTTGTAAAAATCTACTTTTATGTTTTATTGACCGCTGACGTGGCCAAAGGTTTTTCTGAAGCCTCTCCAAGTCAAAAAACGTGGTTGCGATCAGCATCAAAGTTGTAGTTTTTTTGTATGCAATTCACGTTTCATAAAAAGAGTAGTAGGCATCAGATGTGCATACCTTTTTTCAGTGTTACCACCACAGACTAATGCATAGTCCTAGTATCCGCTGTTGCTCCGATCCTCATGGAATATTGTGCGTCTAAAGCGGCAAAGTGCCAGAATTTAAAAGCGCCTTGGCCTGAGAAGTCAAGGGTTTTGATTGCCGGGTGCATCATGCTCTCTAGTATCGGCGTATTCGGGGTATTGTTCTCGAAAAAAGTGTGGTATTGCCCGTTTCTTCTTGCCACGTGTATCATGAAGGCGAATGGGAATGCTGCCTTGTTTGCAGTTCTAGTTGTACCCTACAATGCTTTACTTTAAATAACCTGACAAGATATTCGTGCCAGTGCAAAAGTAACCGGATTGCCTTTGTCTTCACCGTATTATCCGGAGCTATCCTAGCCTTTTGGAGAATTGCTCCAGCAATCCTTTTTGTGTCCTTCAGATAAACGCCTTTAAAAAAATAATTTTTTTTTTTTTATTATCATTATCGACTATTGTTGTAACAGACACGTTCAACAACACTGTGCAACAAAGCGGTATCACCAACTCTAAATGTGATGATGTCTTCATATATTAGTATGTTGATATTAACGCGGGTTCACTGTATATTTTTTAAGTTTTTTTTTTTATTTTTTCACTTACAAATACTTTAGCATAAAAATATACGGAAGCCAAAGAAACAGATATATGTAAGTTAAGATTCTGTGATCTTTTTTATTTAAAAAATATTAACTTCAAGATACCAATGTATCTTGAAGCGTTCTTTTCTTTATTGAGTTTACTTACGAACTGAACTCGTGTGACTTTACTTATGAACTAAACTAGCAAAAGTATTTACAATGCTATTTATACTTTTGCCATACTTCTAATCTATTACAATGTGTATCTTTACCAATGCTTTTCTCTTAAAGGAATAACCCAAACCACATTATCAGTTTATCTCTTTGTTTGCTGATATTGTGTTTTGGATTTTACAATGAATAATATTTTATTGTCGACATTATTACTAACTCCTGTGGAGTTTACAAATGTGTTCATATGTCGTTTACTTAATTAGGTTTTCTTAAGAATTCGGGTTTACTCATAATGTAATATTTTCCTGATAATTGTTGTATTAAAAATAACTACCCTAACTCTTAACTTGTATATACATATACATATATTAAGCTTTAAATATTCTGCACGCAAAATTACTTGAAGTCGTGTTGAGAATAATATCTTTTTCGTGTCTCTTATTTTCTTTATTATATACATGCATACATGTTTCTATTGTCTATGTTTACTAACTCGTTTGTTAATGAAAAGGATGTTTCAATCTCAGCACATAAACTGGATTAATTGTTGATTGCTATGTGTAACAACAAACGGCACTTGAACCGAGTTGTTTCCCAAAGAGGAAGGTTGATGTAGACTCTTTTAATGTTGAAAACAAAAGGCTGTCTATGTGTCTCAAGTCGTTCCGAAACTGCATCCATTTTGTATGCAGTTCTGCTGGTAGGGCTTGATCCCATTTAAGTTTCAATAGCCACAATTCCTGAATGAACATCTTTGCCGTGATTACAATTGGAGACACCATTCCCAGCGGGTCAAATAATCGAGCCAAATCTGAGACAACAGTTCGTTTAGTGACACGTTTGGCCTCACCCAAACATACCTTTACACAGAACTCATCGACCCTTGGTATCCATGTCAATCCCAGGGTTTTGACTGTTTGGTGATTATAGTGAGTATATAAATTTTTTATGAGTAAAAGTATGACTGACTTTCTTGAACCACAAGATCAACCTCTTTGCGTCTGTGCCCTCAATCTCAAACCATGATGTGGTACCAACGTTGGTATGTTTCCCCTCACGCATTTCCCTTGTGATTGATTTCTTAAACTCATTTATGGAGAAAGCCAAGTTGCTTGGATCGGTGGAGTATACGGAAGATTTAGACTCACGCTCCACATAATCGAGGAAGTTATCATTGTATCTTATTTTCCTGTCACCTGAAAACACTATCTTAGAGCACATCTGAGGTTGCATGGTGCGCAGACCTTTTAGCATGTTGGCATTAGCCATCTTTGAAATGTATTTTAAAATTGGTAGTGAGAATTTTTTCACAGGCGCCTCCACTTGTTTGGTAAAAACATCATTTACGTCTTTACGCTTTACCACTCCTTGACATTGGTGATCTGGCCTAATACTCCTAAGTCTTCACAAGCAGTTCCATATACTGAGTGGAATACAACCTGCACAATGTGCTCCGCATTTCCATTCGATTTCTTTGACCAAGTATACTTTTGAACGGCTGCATTTACTATGAATAAACCTTTCAATCCCGAGAAATTGAGGTCAAGGAATCTATCCGGGTTTGTGGCAGCTTCCTTCATTGCAAAGACTAGAGGGATATGTATTTTGTTATTGGATCCTGACTCAATCTTATTTGTCCAATTGAAAATAACTGGTGGTAAAATTCTGCCCCTAGAAGCACATCTATTTTATCAAGGCGATTGAATTCCGGGTCTGCAAGTCTGATGTTTTTGGGAATTGGCCAATTGTGAATGTTAATTGTTTGCGACGGTTGTGAAGAGATTATTTGAGGAAGAACAGCTGCTTCGAGTTGTGTCGTGAAGTTGTTGAGTCTAGAATGTACTGCGACATTGACTCTGTGCCGAACCTTAGTGTTGCTTGCTCCAATTCCGTTTATGGAAAAAAAGGATGTTTTAATCTCAGCACATAAACTGGATTAAATGTTGATTGCTATGTGTAACAAGAAACGGCACTTGAACCGAGTTGTTTTCCAAAGAGGAAGATTGATGTAGACTCTTTTAATGTTCAAAACAAAAGGCGTTCTTTATTTAAATTATTCTTTGTTTTATACAAAAATATTGCTTACTATTAGTTTTACATAGGAATGTTGTTATCTAATTTATGGTGTTTTTTTATGATATTTGAGGTTTATTGGCTGTGTGATAATGAGCATGAGGCAGGCAAAAAATACTTAGACTGCAATTTAATGTATAACAGGTAATCATACAAACAAACAAGAGTTACTCACAAACAAACTGCATAATAAGCGAAACATAAAATTGTAATAAAATACTTAGTGCAAATCAAAAATGCAAGAGTTGGTCAACCCAACAAACACAAAATTAATAACTTTATAAATACAATTATAAACGTGCTCCCCCCATTGAGCGCAGCTCAAAGCCTGTGTTGAATCGTAGTTTGGTGAATATGTTGAACTGGCATTCCTTTCTTTTCTTGAGGTGTAGTGATGGGGAAAACAACCATTCGTCTAAACATGAACTGTGAAGTCTGATGTTGCTTGCAAGTTGCGAGGAGCTGCAGTTGGTGTGAAGTTGGATCTTCTTTTAATGATTAGATACACAACGATGCCACCCGTAATGATTAATGTGGAGTAGCCGATCGTTATGTGGTGGTAGTTTCGGGCATCAATTTGGTTTGGAAGCTGGAATATCTTTTGTTCTGGGTTTGACAAGTTCCGTATGTGTTTCGTTCGAGATTTCCCAAAACTTGGTGTAGCATGTTTTTATAGAGCTGGATATTCTCTGTCGTGCTTGTATGGTTGTGGAATTGTATTGCAGCACGCATTCTGGCTCCAGACCAAGTAGTCCTGATCCTGTGAGAGTTAAATGCGTGATATCCCTTTTGCATACAGTAGTTGCGTGAGACGACGATGGTGTTGCATATATCCATTTGTTCTGAAGTCTCAGTGGAATCCATGCAGAATTTGCTGTTAACTGCTGCAACGTACAGTCTGACTTCGTTTTGTTTCTAAACAAATTGAATTCGCAAGCGCATGCCATTGCACCTGGCCTGTATTGAATTTGACCTTTGAAGCATATATATATTTCTTCTTTGAGGGTTATGCACACGTCGAGTTCCGAGCTGCTTATAGTGAAGTATTTGGATTGAGCAGTATTGATTGCCAACAGCGGAGAACATGGCTTTATTGCTATTAGGGTGTTGTTAGTCCACCGTGGGATTGGTATAAGATTGAAGAGATCGAATGATTCAGTCTCAATTAGTGGTAAGGTAACACTAAAAATGGCTGTGATATTTGTGAGTCCTCCTGTGACCTTCATGAGTTTGTATAACTGTACGAAATCTTCTCTTTTTGCAGGTAAATGAAGTGAATCGGGCAGATGAAGTGATATTTTGTCTATTTCATATTGTAGTTGAGTCGGAGTAAGTAATGCCGGGCTTATGATGCCATGATGTGTACTTGTTAGCAAGGTTCAGAAAGTACACACATCAAACATTCAGCGTACTGTTCAAAAGCAATCAACACATATTTTTATTTTCATAACATTTATGTGTGGTTCTAACTTTTGTTCGGTGCCAAACACTATCATACATGTGTTTCGTTTTAATATTCAATTTTGTACACGAACTTAAGAAGTTCACGTACTGTCCGATTATAACACACTTCAAAACACACAGGTTCGAGTGTACGAATATTTTAAATTCGTGTACGTTCGCGATAATAAAGTACATGTACGATAGACAGATTCAATTTTGCCTATACATTATGTACTGTACGTGTACGACAAGAAAAGTACATGAACGAAAATTTTTGTGTACGGAAAAAGTACATGAATGTTAATAATACGTACATTTATGTACGAACATTTTTTGAAAAATCTGATAAACGTAAATGAAAACAACAGCAATTTTTCAAAAATTTTTATTTTTAAAATGAAAATATGTATATAATTCATTGGCAGCAACAAAGAAAAAAATATATATTAAAAAAATAAAATTAAACTGTTATTCAGTTTTTTCTATTTTAAGAGCTGAGCAGTCAAGCAAGTCAAAATTTAATTTTGTAATTAAAATGTTTGAAATTGACTTCTTTGAGAGCTTAGACCTTAACTTGGTCAAGACAGTAGCAAGTGCACTAAACGCACGTTCTACAGAAACTTGTGTTGCAGGTACAGCAAGTACCACTTCGTCAAGCTTACTTAGTTTTAAATTATACTGTGATATTTTTTTCCAGTACTCCAATACGTTAATTTCTAACGGCTCCATTTGTTTTTCACATATAGCAATTAGTTCTGTTTTTATGTGATAATTTTGATTTATTGGATTTAAATTTGCTGTATTTACGAGTATATTTATGTGTTGTGCTAGCTTAGAGTGTGCGGTATTTAATGTACTTGGAGTAATATCTAATGGATATTCTGAAAATGAAGTATTGATATTTTCGTCTTGTGGAGATGACGAATGCGATATATGATTAAGCATTTCATAAGTCTTAATTAAGTGGTCCTAAAAAAATTATGTATATTATTATTATTATTTTTTTTTTTAAGTTAAAATTTAAACCTACCACTGCAGTTTGTTTTTGTTCGTTGGTTAATAATGGAGTTCCTTGAAAATTAAAGCGATGATCTAAATACAATCCTGAGATATATATATATATATATATTAACATATATTTTTTTCTTTGTTGCTGCCAATGAATTATATACATATTTTCATTTTAAAAATAAAAATTTTTGAAATAATTGCTGTTGTTTTCATTTACGTTTATCAGATTTTTCAAAAAATGTTCGTACATAAATGTATATTCTCATTTTTTGAAAATTTTCTAAACGATAATACTTTTTATCTGATTAAAATTCACAAGCCAACTGTTCCGCCGCCGGTGGCGTGCCGTCCATTTTCTGTTATTTTTTTCTTCATATAAAGGCTCATTTTTAAAATTTTAATCGCATAGAAATATATTTCGTCTTAAAAGCTTTTTTAATATTATTCATTTGATTTATTTCCTTTATCTAAATCGAATATTTTAACTGCTGCATACTTTCAAGAGCCGGCACGTTTGCCATCTACGTAAAAAAGCTGCCGCCGTTAGCCAATAATAATAATTCAATATGCGTATGCTGCTTGTGTTCCTTTATTATAGCTAAAGCCATCAAAACTCGACTTTTCTTTTTTTTTTAATTTTAAAACACTTTTGTTTATTAAAAATTCTTTTCTCAACTTCTGTTTTTTTTTGTATTTTCTCTCTATTTCAAGTGTGATGGTGTGAGTACAAAATGTCAGTTTACGTTAGATTTTTTGACAGTCGCATCAAATGTATTTAGATTTCTCTATCGTAAAATGTGATGAAAGTCTTAATACTTGTATAATAGTATGAACGGGCCTTTATTAACATTCATGTACTTTTTCCGTACACAAACATTTTCGTTCATGTACTTTTCTTGTCGTACACGTACAGTACATAATGTATAGGCAAAATTGAATCTGTCTATCGTACATGTACTTTATTATCGCGAACGTACACGAATTTAAAATATTCGTACAGTCGAACCTGTGTGTTTGAAGTGTGTTATAATCGGACAGTACGTGAACTTCTTAAGTTCGTGTACAAAATTGAATATTAAAACGAAACACATGTATGATAGTGTTTGGCACCGAACAAAAGTTAGAACCACACATAAATGTTATGAAAATAAAAATATGTGTTGATTGCTTTTGAACAGTACGCTGAATGTTTGATGTGTGTACTTTCTGAACATTGCTAACAAGTACACATCATGGCATCATAAGCCCGGCATTACTTACTCCGACTCAACTACAATATGAAATAGACAAAATATCACTTCATCTGCCCGATTCACTTCAGTTACCTGCAAAAAGAGAAGATTTCGTACAATTATACAAACTCATGAAGGTCACAGGAGGACTCACAAATATCACAGCCATTTTTAGTGGAAAATATACGATAGGTTCTGTCTTCTTCACTGGAGTTACGTATCCGATTGTATATTTGTGTTATTTGGACATCCATTTTATCAAACCTTTTCTTCACAGCTTCTTGGTCTACTTTAATGATGTTGATTATAGAATCTATAATTGACGTTTGATTCTTTAGTAGATTGAGTAAATGGTCTTCATTTTGTTTAACTTGCGCTATTGTGTGCGCCATTGTTTTTGCATATTAGGAATCTAGCACTCCAAATAATGTATTCGCAATGTTTCCCACCAGATCAGTTGCAGCTCTTTTATGTCTTTTTCCTGATAGTAATGTGCTGTCCATCAGCAGCCTAGCCTCAGCATGTTCAAAATAATTGACCAGATCTGTGCATGTTGTCTTTCGCTGCATTTCTTTGCACAAATGACTAAGTGCCTTGGTTTCATTTGAAAATAAAGCCAGTTCAGACCAGAACCCTTCCAAATCATAATAAATTAAAAACTGCCATATTGTGGGTGAGATAAATGTTGTTCCAATTCCCTCATAGTAAATTCCAGGCTGTTGCCCGAATTGTTTATTGTAGATATTTATTCCTAGTACCAGTGGTAGCAGCATCAGAGTCATTACCATCATGGGAAGGTTTGAAATGGTGGCGGTGCGTCTCCTTTTCGTAGGCGTTTCAGATTCGTTATCATCTTGATGGATGTTTTCTTCAGTTGCTTGATCTTCTGCAGATATTTCGGTATCGACTTCAGTATTTATTGGTAACGGTGCTAAACGTGTAATTGGCCGTCTGTAGTTGCCAGTTAATATTTTCACGTCAGCTACTCGGACGAGGCCGTCATCTCCTTGATGTACCTTTATAACTCTGCCCAGAGGCCACTGTAGTGGGGCTGTGTTCTCGTCTTTGATTACTACCATATCCCAGGCTTGAATGTTGTTTGCTTGAGTTTTCCACTTATGTCGATATTGTAATTCATTTAAATATTCCCGCGACCAACGTCTCCAAAACTCGTTTTTCAGGTGAGTTACCAATTTCCACCTGGTCAGTAAGTTACCCCGTTCTTGTGCGCAATTTACGTCAACTTGCGCATTGAGGGGTTCCCCAAGAAGAAAGTGGCCCGGAGTTATTGCTGCTAAATCATTCGGGTTTTCAGACATTGGGCTTATTGGTCTCGAATTGAGAATTCCCTCAATTTCTATGATCACCGTGTCAAGCTCTTCATAAGTGAGCGATGCTGTTGACACACTTCTGACGAGAAGATGCTTTGCGGATTTGACTGCAGCTTCCCATAAGCCACCGAAATGTGGTGCTCCTGGGGGGAAAAATTGAAACGTTATTCCTCGAGATGTACATTCTCTGTTAATTTTGTCTTGAGCTGAACCAGAATGGATTCTTTCTGATAGTTCAATAATTGATTCTTTGCCCCTACAAAATTGGTAGCGTTGTCGCAGTAGAGGTTTCGGCATTGACCTCGTCTGCTTATAAATCTTATCAATGCTCCTACAAACGATTCGGTAGTAAGATCACCAACCAGTTCCAAGTGTTACCATTTTCCTCCTTCTTTGTAAGCAGGATCACGTCGGGGTCACCAAAATGTTTACTAACTCGTTTGTTAATAAAAAGGATGTTTTAATCTCAGCACATAAACTGGATTAAATGTTGATTGCTATGTGTAACAACAAACGGCACTTGAACCGAGTTGTTTCCCAAAGAGGAAGATTGATGTAGACTCTTTTAATATTCAAAACAAAAGGCGTTCTTTATTTAAATTATTCTTTGTTTTATACAAAAATATTGCTTACTATTAGTTTTACATAGGAATGTTGTTATCTAATTTATGGTGTTTTTTTATGATATTTGAGGTTTATTGGCTGTGTGATAATGAGCATGAGGCAGGCAAAAAATACTTAGACTGCAATTTAATGTATAACAGGTAATCATACAAACAAACAAGAGTTACTCACAAACAAACTGCATAATAAGCGAAACATAAAATTGTAATAAAATACTTAGTGCAAATCAAAAATACAAGAGTTGGTCAACCCAACAAACACAAAATTAATAACTTTATAAATACAATTATAAACATCTACTTTTAATAAATTAGAATCATATCAAATATCGGATATACATAAGTATAAAGATAGTGCGTAAACAGAATAGAAATGAACGTGCAATATATAACTTTAGATATTTTCGCAAAATAATCTGATGCAGTGCTAACGAAAAAAAATATTTAAAGGGGATTTTCCCTGAGGACTGGTCCAAGATTAAAAAAAATGTGGCGCTATTTTGAATGAAAAGTATAGAGTAATCAATTCATATTCGTGCAAAGAATATGCGATTTCAAAAATATTGCTTGAAATTAATTTTTGATAAAATTTTAAATTATTACAATTGCAAATAAAAACCAAAATTAATGTTTACAAAAATTGCTGGATATTCAATTACACGGAGCTCGGATTTCAGATAAAAAAAGGAAATAAATATTTTCCCATTTTCTTTAGGCAATTTTACGTAAGAATAGCACATTTCAATAGATAATCCTCTAATACATATGTATGTACAGTGAAAACTCTCATAACCGGACACTCACTGTCGCAGTATTTTTGTCAGTTATCAGAGGTGTCCTCTTAAAGGGGGTACACATTTATTATTTTAAATATTTTATTTATGTTATAATGCTATAATGTTATAATGGAAAAAATTTATTCAGAATATATTGCTTTAACTTAGATCGGTTAAATTTGAGCCTTTGAGTTTCAAAATGATTTTAAAAGTAAAATACTTCAAACCGACAATCTCAAGTATTTAAGGAATCAAGTACATGTAATTTGCATTTTTTCTTTAATTGATAAAATATTTTTTTTTCTGTCCCGTTTTGTGACTTAAAGGTGCCAACACGAGCTAAACAAACAATTTCTTCAAATAAACAGCAATTTCTATGCAATCCCCAACACATGAATATGTAAATTCGTGTTAACACGGGAATCACAATTTGCAATGGCATTAACACAAATACGAATCAGAGTTGAGAAATTAAGAAATATTAATATTGTTGGTGAGTTTCATTTAAGGGGATTTAATTAAAATTGACGCTTCTGTCCGCTTATGGCGCATAATTTTTTAAAATTTTGTGTCCGCGTCCGGTTATGAGAATACATTTTGTATTGAAAAACTGATGAAGAACTCGGTTCTGCAAAGTTTGTCCGGTTATGGGAGGTGTCCGTTAGGAGAGGTTTCACTGTATATGTATTTATCGCTTACAGAAATTAAATAAAACTAGAAAACATTCTTTACTTTTTATGAACTTTTTTCTTTTACTAAATATTTTATTAATAATTATTTTTTAACCTTTTTTATTTTAAGAACAATCTATTATATTTCAAGCTCAAAGGTTCGTCTCTATTTTCATTTTTCTATATATTTCGATAAGAGCATCTTCCAATAGTGTGATTTCTTTTGGCCCACCTTGTAATTGTATGCTAAAATTAGTATTGTGTTAATGTAATTATAATAATTTAAAGTATTTTTTAAGTATTACATATATATACATATATATTATATAGGTAAATATATATAAATATATGGGATTATAAGTGTATATAGAAAAATATTTTAAATGTATATTTAAATGTAAATATTGTAAAATATTTTTAAATTTTATACATGTTGTTAATATTGTATAAAATTTAAAATATTTTGAATCATATTCTTTATACAATTTTTATGAAACGTTATGTTAAAAAAATTTTTATATTAATTTCAAAGAGAAAAAATTTATAGATAATAAAACTTTCCTGAAGATGTTAACATAGAGACGAACCTTTGAGCTTGAAATATAATGTATACATAGATTGTTTCTAAATATTTTATAGTAAACATTGAAAAAATCACATTCTTATTTGAAATAAACTTGAAGAAAAATAAATTACCGTTCTCATGAAGTTATAATATGAAATAGAGTTACAATTGGTGGAGTTTTATAGTTGATAAACTGTCAGGTTATATACAAGTTCCAATTAGAAAAGCAGGGACTACGTGTCAATTGTGATTATTTCCGGAAAACTTAGTCCTTATCATCAGTTAAAATCAATTTTCTCATTCAATTTGAGTCCAACATGTCCAGGCATTCGGATCACATAACGCTATAGATAGATGACTACGATTCGGTTGTGTATGTAGGCAACGCCAAAGTTTCTAAGTAACTGACAGGTAGATTGACATCAATCAATTAGCAAGACAGTCGAATATCCTTCACATTTCCAATAATTTTGTGATTCGTTAATTTGCGTAAATCGTTTTAATGAATGTATTCATTGTTCTTTGCAGAAGTTATTGAAATTTGAAACAGTTATTACTTTCAAAACGATTGAATTTAATTACAGAAATTGAAAGCGATATGTGAATAGTATAACTTATATTTTGTTTTAAAATCATATTGCCCATACATACAGACATACATATGTTATGGAAAACGAATGTTTTAGAGTAGTTTCATAATTTTCAATAGTTGATGTTTTTAATGAAATTTTTGTGTAAAAAATGGAAAATAGTAATTTTTAACTTTTATCTAAAGTAATTTCCACAAATGATCAAAGTTCATCATATCATGATTGAGGGTGGCGAGGGTCGAAGTAGTTGCACGTTGGCTACAAAACGAAAAATTTTCCTGGGTTCAACCCCAGTTTTAGACTCGTAAAAATATCTCGTATTTTTTTGGTGATGTGCATTTGTATGTGTTTGTGTCTGTTGTTGTCACAAGGTTTCAGTGATGAAGGCATAGTCACTGGTCACTGAACAGTAACGGCTTCAGCTGTATCCAATCCACAGGCACATCAGAACGCCCTACTTCGTCGAAGTAATATAATTAATAAAATGGCTACGAAAACATAGCTTCAAAATTGAATACGTCTCCTTGACATTTAAGGCACTGCAACACTGCTATAAACAAAAAACGTGCAAAAGCAGAGTTGTAAGAAATTCAATCTTGACCAGTTGTCACATCTCTCACTATCCCTTTTTTCCAGTTCCAGCACAATGCACCGCTTGTATTGTATACGGTCGTCTTTGAGTGCTGGTGCAAAATAAAAAAAAGCAAGTTTCACATTTATTATATTTTTAATTTTCACCTTATTGTAAGATATTGCATTATATAATATTTTAAGTTTAATGTACCTTATTAATTATACTAGTGTCTTCATTACAAATACAAGAAATGTGAATTGTCACACATATACGGGTTAATGGTTTATAAAACCAAAAATAATATTTTAAGTATAGATAAATATTTTTATACGTTTTATGTCCATGTATATATAATAAACAACAAAACATGCGTGTTATATTATTGTTTTTAATCAAAAAAAATTATTCTTGGACTGCATAAACATAGGCATATGTATATGTGTATATAAGGTTTAAAGGTAAGTACAACCTATTAAGGCCAGGACATAATGCAATCAACAAAGTAATCGGAATAGCGCAGATGCATTGATACATTGCAGTGCCAAAGCTTGTTTAAAAATTGCTTGAGACGTTTTGTTTTCTTGGTTCGTAATTAGTACGACTTGGCCAATCTTTTTTCACATAATGTCGGTCAGTTGCACGGCTATCCCACGGACACAAAACACAGCAAAATTTGGTAAAACCAGATTGCATCCCTATCAAGAGACCAATAACCTGTTGGAATAGTATATAAATCATTTATTCTTTAAAATTGAATTGAAATTTATTTTCAAAGCTTTAAATCGCCACAAATTTTTCATTGATGCTCTTTATATTTTATCTTAATCAAAATTTTACGCATGAGCAATCGAAATTTATGGTTTTATATTTCCATTGTGCATCAGAGCAGCTTTCAGGCTATATTTTGAATCATATATGAACAAACGCCATTTCCATCGTATGGTGTGTTCATCGCACCAAACAAACCGTTGATGTCATAGCAAAAGCATATATTCTACTTTTTTTTGAAAAACGGTAAAAACGCTTCATTTCTGGTTCTATATACAGTGACTTTTGTTTGAGTGCCAAGATATTTAAACTCCTGCATCCGTGATGCGAGCAATTCTGATTTTTGTTTCGATAAATTCAAATCACAAACCAAATCAGTGAGTTCACTTTGCGAAACTAAATGATTTTCCTCCATGTAAAATAATATCTAAAAAAAGGCTACTAAAAAGAAGCTTTAATACGTCTCCTTGACAGCAGAGACGCTACAACGCTGATGTTAAAACAAATAACGTGCAAAAAGCAGTGGTGTGAGATAGTGAAGCTTCACCTCCTATCATTTCTCCTACTATCCCTTTCCTATAGTTCCAGCACAATACATCGCATGTGTAGGGGTCATCTCCTGAGTGGTGGTCCGAGATAAAAAAAAAGAAAACTACGGAAAGATCGAGAATAAAATAACCTTTAAATTATATTATACATTTTCTGCAAATCCTTATATTCAGAATATTTTGAGAAAAGCCCCTTTTTTCAAGAAAATTTAAAAAAAAATTCTTTTAAGAAGTTTATTAAAAATTTTTCTTAATACTTTTTTTAACCTTTTTTATTATTTTAACAATCTATTTTTTTAAGCTTTAAGGTTTTTTCTCTTTTTATTTATTATTTTTATATTTATTTTCGATATTTCGTTAACCTTCGGTTAACATCTTCAGGAAGTTTTTATTTTTAAAATTTTTTTTCTCTTTTTTGAAGTTTATATACATATATAAACTAATATTATTAAAAATTTAAAATAAAGAAATTCTGAAATGTTCTTATTAATTTTGCATACTCGTATACGTTATATATAACATGAGTCATATTTCGTTAAAATCCATTCATAAATTCTGATTTTATTCCCAATTAACTGGTAGCATCTATTTTACAGAAAAATTTTGAACCAACACCACTTCGGTCTTTTTGGGCCAGCCTATAGAACAACTATGAGAGATACTTATACATATATATAACATGGAAATAAAATGGCAGATAGAGATAAATTTATGTTAGAAAAAGTTAAAGAAGCTAATCAATTTTTGAAAATTAATAGAAATATTATAGTAAATGCGGACAAGGGAAATGTTACTGCAGCTCTGAATAAGACTGATTATAATTCGAGGATGGAAGATATTGTAAATGATATAACAAAATATAGCATTATAAATAGAGACCCTACAAGTAAATTACAGAAGATTAATAATGAACTTGTAGAAGAATTATGTAAAAAGAAATATATAACAATAATAGAGAAGAATAAATTTAAAACAAATATTGCAATAGCTCCTAGATTGTATGGATTACCAAAGACTCATAAGAAAAATTTTCTATTGAGACCAATTTGTTCATTTATAAATACACCGTCATATGAGCTATGTGAATATATATCAACTATCATTAAAATATTAATTTTTTAATTAATTAACTATTAATTCAAACTATAATATTAAAAATTCTTTGAAATTTAAAAATAAAGTTGAAACTTTGAATATAGATAAGGATGATAGATTAATATCATTTGATGTTGTATCTTTATTTCCAAGTATTCCAGTTAATTTAGCATTAGATATAAAGGAAAAATGGGATAAGGTAGAAAGACATACAAATATAAATAAGGATCTTTTTCTACGTATTGTCAAGTTTGGTATACAGGATAACAGATATTTTTAATATGGAAATAAAATATAAATTCAGAGTAAAGGACTTCCTATGGGATCATCAGCATCACCAATTGTAGCAGATATTGTGATGGAAAAGCTATTAGATTTTTGTATTGGAAAATTAATTTTAAAACCGATAATATTAACTAAATATGTAGATGATCTATTCTGTATTATTGAGGATAGTCAAGTGGATAATATGTTGACAGTTTTTAATAATTTTAACCAGGATATTAAGTTTACGATAGAGAAGGAAATAAATTTAAAACTTCCATATTTAGATGTATTAATTGAGAGAAGTGGTCAGAATTTAATAATAGATTGGTATCATAAACCTACATCCTCGGATAGAATAAACTATTTTTCAAAACATCCAATAGAAGTTATAATGAATACGGCTGGAAATTTAATTGAAAGAGTTTTAAAACTTAGTAGTAGTCAATTTCATAAGAAAAATAAGGATATAATTATAAATATATTGAGGGAAAAAGATTTTCCAATACGAGTTATTCATAAATTATTAAAAAAATACGGTAATCGGGATAATATTAATGGGAATAGGAATATGGAACCGAAAATTTATAAATCTACGACATATATACCTAATATGTCGGAACAACTTGTAAGATCGAAAATATTTAATACGTAAAAATATAGAATCTATATATATAAAATAGGATGTGTGTATGTATGTAACGTATTGACTCCAAAACGGCTGGGCCGATTTTTATGAAATTTTCAGGGAATCTTCAGAATATTCAGGCGGGTGACACTGTGAAATCTGATTTTTGATTTTCGGTCTGCGGGCGGAGGGGCATGCCAAAATCCAATTTTCATATTGCACCACCAATGACATACATATATGTATGTATTTATTTTTTTGCTTTTTTTATTTTAAATAAATAAATTGTGTGGTAATACAACACTAATATTTGCTTAGGGCCAGCAACGCGGACCTGATCACCTAGTAACATATAAAACATGTAATAATTTATGAAAATTATTTAATAAAATGACCGATAGAGTTAAAAATACAGAATTATCTAATTTAGTATACAGGATACCTTGTGGAGGAAATAATTTAGAAAGTTGTAATAAAGTATATGTAGGAACAACAAAAAACAAACTTAAAACTAGATTAGCAGGACATAAGTCAGATCAAAAATACAGACATATAAATATACAAAAAACAGCATTAACTACACATTGTACAACATTAAATCATTATTCAAAATTTTAAGACAACTATATTAGAGAAAGAAACTAATTATAAACGACGTTTTTTGTTGGAAATGTTACAGATAATTAAAATACCTGCGGACAATAGAAGAAACTATAAATCAGATTTAGATAATTTAGCACAAAATTATAGATATTTAGTTAATACTATTTAGATTTAGATTATGTATTATATATATATGCAAAAAATTGAGTTAATAATATATAGTCATAGGTCATTTATTAAATAATTTTTAATAATTATGTTCTATTGTTATAGTTATATGTTATTATTACATTATAGAAATATGTTATTTTACATACATGTATGTATATACATATGTACAAAAGAAAATAATTTTGAAAAAATGTTTATTTATGTATACATGTACAGACATTTATACATATGTATAAAGAATATTTTTAATATCAGTAACAAAAAATTTTCATTTCCTTCAAAAATATTTTCTTTTTCTTCTTTTACAAAAATTTTTTTGTTAATACAAATGATTATTTCCTGACGATGCTACCTATTTGGTAGAGAAATATTGAAAATAAATAATTGGAAAAAAACTTTTCATAAAAAAGACCACCGCTCAAAAATAAATATAATTAAAAAATTTTAAGTGAGATATGTACTTATTTTTAAAATTTAGTATACAAACAGTAATCTCTATTTGCTCTTTGAAAACCAAATGAGTCCATACAGATACTTATTCAACCATTTCCTCTCTCTACTCAACTACATGTAATATAAATTTCTTCATCTAAGCTGCCATAAAGTAAAGCAATCTTGACGTTCAATTGGTGAAAGCGGTAACGTGTACACAATTCAACAGCAAAAATTACCCGTATGGTACTTAACTTGGCTACTGCTGCATATGTTTCTTTGTAGTCTACTCCATACTTTTAAATCTCATTTTGCCACCAGACGTCCTTTGTATTTTGAAGATCTTTCAACTTCATCCTCTTTTATGCGAAAAACAGACTTGGACCTTAAAAGTTCTTATTTTAAAGGTGATTTTTTTAATGTCTAAATGTTATTTAAATCCATTGATTTTAGCTCATAAGATATAGCAGCCTTCCAGTATCATGTCTTCCAAATTTTTATTATAACTTTCAGGAACAACCTTAAAGCCATCAACAGATGAATCTGATTGTAAACAAGTAATAAAGGGTGTCCCAACAAGCACGCAAGATTTAAATGACTGATGCAGCAATTGAATTGTTTCTCTGGCTGTATGACATGTGGCGCCGTCTTGTTGAAACCACATACCTTCCACAGTCATTTTTTCAATTCTAGGCACGAAAAAACTGGTTATCATTTCACGATACCGAACACCATTGACTGTTTGCGCTTGACCTGCCTCATTTTCATAAAAAAAGGACCAATGATTCCTCCAGCCCAAAATCCACACCACACAGTGACACGTTGAGGATGCATTTCCTTCTCGTGAATCACTCGAGGATTTTCTTCACCCCAAATGCGACAATTTTTCCTATTGACGAAGCCATCAAGATGGAAATGGGCCTCGTCACTGAAGATGATTTTATCGGCAAAATCAGCATTTTCATGTTGTCTCTCCAATACCCAATTATCGTACTCCCTTCGCTGTCCATGGTCGGCTGGCTTCAGTTCCTGAGTCAATTGAACTTTGTATGCATGAAGATGCAAAGATTGGAGACACCAATTTGCTGAGCTCGGTGTCGAATTGAGGTGGATGGAGTTTGGGCGACATCATCACGTACAGCTGCGACATTTTCGGTCGATCGACCTGGTCGAAGGCGCGTTGTTGTCTTTACATCACTAACAGACCCAGTTTCGGCAAATTTATCCATTAATCTCTTTACAGTTGACTCTTTTGCAGCATTATTGTGACCCCAAATTGATCGCAATTTGCGAACTGTAGCCGCAAAACTTTCACCATTTTGGTAAAACATTTCACAATGAGAATGCGTTGTTCATTCGTGTAGCGCTCCATTTTTACTAACCTCGTACCTTCTACTAGCAAACAATAACAATTGTTCACATGTCAAACAATGACACTTCGAATGGTACCAAATTTAAGTCTTGCGTTCTTGTTGGGACACCCTTTATAATCAAAAAACTTACTTTGGAATCGGCGAGCTGTAAAAACTTTTGATTTTTAAATCCAAATGTCTGTGCACATTTGTAGTATAATAGATCATCATTTCTTTACGATTTTTAAGATTAAAGTTTTTTTTTGCATTGACTTGAAACTCCATGAATATGATTTGCAACCAAAGTAACGGGTGAACAAATGGTGTTTTTTGTAGTCTCTTGCTAACGATGATAACAAAAATATGTGTATTAGCGCATATTTATTTGTCCCTTTCAAACGATGATCCAATAATAGCTGATTTTTTTCGTTTTTCAACTGTTACTTCTTATATCTCTGTATGCTCTTTGCTCGTACCTTCGTCAAATCAGGCTTCTTTCTGTGCCATATTTCAGCGAGAGTTTAAGAATTTTGTATGGAACTTGTACAACACTGGTTCAATATGTATGTTATACATCGCGCTCCTTCACTCCGCAGATCTCTTGGCACATGTGATCCAAGTCATATGGCTCTTACTCTTTCCAAGTACGCTCCAATCGCTCAGCAACTCTGTCCTTTTAAAAGGTATTCTTGACCCTTATCTATAGTGATTTTTGGTATTTTAGAACTAAACATTGCTGTTACCATAGTCTCATATTCTTTTAAAGCATTAAAAAAAGGGATTTCTTTCCTAAAAATTGCTAAAGTTATCAATAAAATCAATCAAAAATATATAGCGCGAACCATTTATATGCAATGGATTTACAGGTCCACAAACGTCAGTCTGATTTGGTTTAAATTGCTCTAGATTTTATTCCAGTTCCATCGAACGGAGATCCAACATGTTTTGTTTCAACAAACACTATTCTATTCAAATCACAGATGTTAAAATAGAATGGTAAATCAAAAAGGTTAAGCGATAGTACGTTAAAAAAATTAACCTTAAAATGAAAATATGTATGCATTATAATTCACGGTATAAATGTAAGAAGATTTTGAAAGTTACTTCTAAATCAATATAGAAAAACTTCATGAATAAAAAATTCACTATGCAAATTGGGCCTTACTTGAGAATATGATCTTCTCCACCACTTCAATCTCCTCTTCGAAGTAACAATTGATTCACAAATGACTTTTGTGTAAAGCTCTCTTCTAACCTATTCCACATTTCTTGTCCAGTACATAACTTAGACAATCAGTATGGATATGTAATTCATTAAAAATTCAGTTATTCCATTAGTATCGGTCGAAGGATCATCGGTTAAAACATCCAATATGTTTAGTGAATCCAAATGAATCTTGGCCCTAAATTGCCACTTATCATATCCACAACCGTTAAATTGCTGAACACACACAGGGTGCTCATTTGCGGAAAAAGTGGTCATTATCAAAGAAATTGTAAGGCGGTCAGAAGAAGTAAGTAGATCCGTGTGATCAACAGGAGACGATAAGCGGATGAACTAAGAAACATCATAGGAGTCCCAGTTAAATTAAAACGAGCTAGCGCTAACGGGTATGAGATGGCTGCCGGTAATGGGAGGAACATTTGATGAACATCTGAAAAACTCCGGTATAAAGCTCAGCGTTAAGAAATGTGCATTGTTCCAGAAATAGGTGAAATATTTGGGCCACAGCGTTCCAAAAGACGGTATTTCAACAGATGAAAACAAAATACGTGCAATAAAATACTGGCCTTAGCCACAACTTTCGCAGTTTTCAGGGCCTGTACCGCGATTTTCGGTATTCCAGGATCCCGGGATTTCGAGATCGATTTATTTCTTTAATATTAAGGTGACCATACGTCATATTTTTTAAAGGACAATCCATTTATTTATTTATTTATCTAGGCCAAGATACGTATTACATAGTAATAAGAAACTGAGTAAATACTAAAATTATTATATTGCATAAAACATTATATTGCATAGATAATATTAATATTATTTGCAAATTTAAATCTAATACATAAAATTCTCGTGTCACGGTGTTTGTACTTAAACTCCTCCGAAACGGCTTGACCGATTCGCATGAAATTTTGTGTGCATATTGGGTAGGTCTGAGAATCAGACATAATCTATTTTTCATTACCCTAAAATTAACCACGCCCACTTTTGTTTTACCTACTTTTTCCTTTTTTGCAATATGGGTATCAAATGAAAGGGTATGATGAGGAGATTTTGAAAAGTTTATCATCAACCTAAATCCAATTTGGCGACGGACCCTAAAACTGCAAACACCTAATTTTAATGCTTATTTGAAATATGGGTATCAAATGAAAGGGTATGATGAGGAGATTTTAAAAAGTTTATCATCAACCTAAGTCCAATATGGCGACTGACCCTAAAGGGGTGAGAACGAAGCCGGTCTCCTGTTTTACTCACTATACAGTTGATAGTAAAAATATTAATAATTATTTTTAATGTTTAGATAGCTATCGAGAATTGTAATTTAAGATATATTTGTTACTTTGATAAAGATTATTTTTTAACCTAAATAAAGCATACTTTCATTGTCTACAACGCTTTCGATTATAAGTAAATCCCCGCACACATATATTAGATAGTTATTTTTATTGAACTAAAGAAATGTTTCCTAGGAATAGCAAAACATCGTTTGCTGGGTCAGCTAAAAACAGCAAAACTTATTTTTTTTCTCATTAGTAAACATATTCCGTGCGAAGCCGCGACGGTCATCTAGTATAATATTACAAATATAAATTTTATATATAAATATAAATTTTGATCCATTTAATTTAATTTAATTTAGTTTATTTTAATGGTTGCCCAACCATACTAATAAAGAAGAGAAGAATTTAGTTAGGTAATATGTAAAAAAGACATATCCGGATTCCATCACTGACAGCAAAAAGAATATTAAAAAAGAGTACACATAATTAGTTGTTAGAAAAAAATTTCATTAATTTGAGCCGAAAAACTTTATTAGAATGCGAGAAAATACGTAATTCAAGTGGTAGAGTATTCCAATAGCGAGAAACCCTTACGACAAACGATTTCTCAAACAAAGAACAATTAATTTTAGGTATTATAATCTGTTTATTCCTAGAGGAACGTGAAAAAACGAAATTATAACACAAAGGCTTTCCACCCCTCATGATCTGATAAAAGAAAACCAAGTTCTTGAGTTTCATAAACTCATTAAAAAAACATCCCAAAAATGTATACACATGCTCAGAGATGTGCTCCCACCTCCGAATGTTGAAGACAAATCTCACAACTGTATTCACATTGAATTGTGCCTCAAAACATAAACGACGGTCAATTATAACTCCCAAGTATTTTTTTTTTTTTGTCTTGGACCGGCACTCAGGGGATGACCCCTACACATGCGATGCATTGTGCTGGAACTGGGAAATTAGGTTATGGGAAGGAAGATAGAGGGAGTAGTGCTTATTGACATTTGATTTAAATCTTCCTATGCTAAAAGTGACAGGAAACACCTCTGCGGGTAGTCTATTCCACATACGTGCCGTTCGGCCAAAAAACGAATTTTCCCTGTAATGCGTAGTGCGAGTCGCCCTCAAATCGACCACAATTGGATGCGCTCTTAATGATGATCGCGTCGTGCGCGCGAATAACCGGGTTTCGGGAACAAGTTCCCTGATTTCATTAGAACACATCCCATTATAGTAACGATAGAACAACGAAACGCACCCCACGTTGCGACGATGCTCAAGAGAGTCAATAGAGTTGGCTACCCTACTGTCTCCTATGAGTTTCTTCGCCCTTTCTTGTACACGGTCGAGTAACTTCAAAATAGTCTTTGGAGCACCGGCCCACATATGAGAGTTGTATTCCATTTTCGGTCGGATGTAGGCGGTATAAATAGTGAGGAGATCAGATGGGGTGAAGTATGTCTTACACCGCCTTAAAAAGCCTAGGCACTTGAATGCTTCCTTTGAGACCTGGAAAATGTGCTCAGTCCATTGGACATCACACTGATTTTTCATGCCAAGAACATCAAGAGCTTCTGATTCCTCAATGTTTATGCCACCCATTTTTACAGATGAGGCAGCGTGATCGTGCATACGGCGGTGTGTTAGCATGCAGCATTGGGTCTTTTGGGAATTGAAATCGACCCTGTTCGCGTGACCCCATTCCAATATTCTCGTGAGGTCACCTGTTAGCGAATCATTCATATTCTGCCGCGTCGCCGCGATCATAGTTGATGTCGGCCTACGATCGAATGAATATGAATGGCAGATACTGCTGTCATCTGCGAAAGAGTGGATAGGGTTTGAAGTATGACATAGGAGGTCATTAAGAAAAATAAGAAATAGGTTAGGAGAAAGAATGGAGCCTTGTGGTACCCCTGAATTGATCTTGAACTCGTTTGATGAGATCCCGTCTATAACAACTCTTATAGCGCGATCCCTGAGAAAGCTCGATATAAATCGAGAGAAGATATCACCGACACCAAAAGCAATAAGTTTGGACAAGAGTGCTCCATGCCACACTCTGTCGAATGCTTTTGAAACATCTAGAGCCACTACCTTACTTTCGCCAAAATGGTGGATGGATCGACACCATTTTTCCGAGAGGAAGGCTAATAAATCTCCCGTGGAATGTCCTCCACGGAAGCCATATTGCCGGTCGTTAAGTAAGCTATTGGACTCCAGATATTTCATAAGATGGAAATTTAGCATACTCTCCATTACTTTAGAAATGGTAGAGCATATTGCGATTGGGCGATAATTTTCAGGGTTGCTTGCCTCTCCCTTCTTGGGGATCGGCGTAACATTTGCAACTTTCCAGCACGACGGAAATTCACCTGCATGATAGAGGGTGCTGAAAAGGATTGCCAGAAGACGCGATAACGTCGAAGAGCACTGCTTCAAGGCTAGTGCCGGAATTCCATCCGGGCCAGGAGACTTATTTATGTTGAGGTCCGATAAAACCCTTTTAACTGCACGAGCCCGAAAGTATATCTTTTTCATAGTTACGGATACACGCTCGGATGCGGGCAGTGGTTGATTGCTTTCCGGCAGGTGAGAATTACCTGCAAACATTTCAGCTAGGAGGTTAGCTTTATCAACCGGGTCAGTGAATATTTGATCAGCCTTTAAAAGGGACGGAATAGAAGAACTAGCATTTCCCTTAACTCTTTTAACGAATGACCAAAAGCTTTTACTTTCCGGTGGGGCAGTAAGAACTTTAGCGCGAAGACTCTGCTCGTACAAAGTTTTTGCACGTCTTAGCACTTTGGCACACGAAGTTCTCGCGCTTTTGCGCATCATATCAGTATCTGCGTTTTTATTATTCCGCCAGACACTAAATGCTTCCTCTCTGGATCTGACTGCAAGTCTGCACGTCTGATTAAACCAAGACTTTGTTCTAGGCCTAATCGAAATTTGCTTCGATGGTATGAACGTTTTCATACCAAGCATTATTATAATTTGGACCATTTTAGCCATGGCATTGACATCATTGTCGAGGAAGCAGAGCCTGCAATTGAAATGCCGAAAGAAATCGTTGAGCTCAGCCCAACGTGCCTTTTCGTAAATATATTTCAAACGTTTCATAGCTGGCGGTGAAACGCCTCGAAGTTCCGCAAACGAAAAGGAGGCAGAAATGGTGCAATGATCCGAATTTCCGAGAGGGGCGCTAGTGTTCATTTCATACTTGTCAGGGTGTGAAGTGAGAAAAAGGTCGAGGGTGTTGTGTTGGTGCCCGTCAACACATGAAATATGTGTTGGTTCATTCACTAATTGCGCAAGGTGATTGTGCGCTGTGAATAGCTCAGTATATTGGCCTTCTGGAGTTGTATTGCTCGAATGGCGGAGCCACGATAAATTATGGACATTGAAATCACCAGCAATAACGATTTCACTGTTCGGGTAATTTTCGAGGATCCCCGATATATTGTCGGAAAGGGCATCGAAGTTCTGTATAGTCTTCTCCCTTTCCGTGTTTGGGCTTCTGTAAAGAAACCCAAAATGCAGAAGATGTGCCCTGATTTTGAATTTAACCCAAAGACAGCTAAATTTGGGATCATGCGTGTCTAAAGATTGCTGACACTGGTACACAACTTCATTGCGTATATAAATTGCAAGGCCCCTGTGTAGATAGTAAAGAGATAGGAGGCGATACCCAGGTATGTGAAAATCCTGTGGGTCAGCATCCTCAGACACCTGGGTTTCACTTAAGGCGAAAACATCCGGCCGATGGAGACAAACGTGAACATAGACAGAGAAGAAATTTGCCCTTAGACCACGTATGTTGCAGAAGTCAATTCTGAATCGGCCTGTTATGATTAACGCGAAAAAATCTAAATAAAATGTCTATCTTTTGTATTGTAGTTGCCACTGAGCAAATCGCTGCTTGAACGACTGCCTGTGATCAGTGTTACTCCTTCATCACCAAACAGTCTAGCAGTAACCAACACAATGGCACCAACAATGCAAAAGATTTAGTCGGGTATGGTAAAGGGAATTAGCACAATGCCACGAAAAAAGGCCATGAAAGACCTCATCCGGTCACCGTGACCCGAAGTGACAGCACTGGTTGGTAGTGTCAGCACTGATGTATTTTAAATGTCGTTCCGTCACTGGTAACGGGGCTTTTCCTTTTCATATATTTGTTTTTTGTGTAAGTTGTTGTTGTTCATTCGTGTATATGTTTGGAATACTTTATTTTTGTTTTGTCTCCAGGTTTTTTCACTGTTTAATTGTTATAGTTTTTGTATTTTATTTTCAGTTTATTGTTTTTGTTAATTTTTCGTGTAAGTGAATTTTTTCAGTTGTTTATGTTTATTGTGTTTTTCTATTTGTCACTATCTTGTTTATTAATTTTTTGGCACTTGTTCTGTTTTATTTTTAATGTGAATAATAAATTCGATTCCCGTTTCAATTTTATTTATTTGGACCAAAAGAAGACGCGTGTCTACCAGACGAACGAATAAACACTACTGACTAACTATGTTGACTAACAAACTAAATTTGAAGAATTACAAATATTCAAGTTAAAGTCAGGGAAATTATCATCAGATAAATCAAAGCAAATAGCCTTAGATTTAGAAGGGTTTATGGATAACGAATTTACATCACACAAACCCCAATTTGTTCCAGGCAATATTTTATATTTGGTGCTAGCACATCTACGAAATCATGATCAGTATTAAACAAAAGCATAATATCATCGGCAAACAAGAAGGTCTTACAAATACTGGAGTCTATGCAGATAGGAAGGTCATTAGGTATAACAAAAACAAAAGAGGACCCACAACAGACACCTGCGGAACACCAGATGTAGGAGAAATTGTGCGAGACAAACTACCACTCAGATCCACAAATTGTTTTGTACGACTCAGATAAGACTTAATTAATTTACAGGCTGCTCTAGAAAAATTAAACATTTCTCTGACCTTACTAATCATAGTGTAATAACATATAGAATTGAAAGCCTTAGTTAAGTCAAGAGAAGTAAGGACACATAACTTCTTAGAATTTAAACAAGTTCTAATAGTATCAGTTAACGACAATCTATTTCAAATAGTGCCATCTATAAAGTTTGTGTCTTCTTTCTGTCATCCTTTTTATTATCTGTCGTCTTTAATTTTAAAATAATGATCAATATTTGTTTTTTTAAATTATTTTAAAGAAAGTTCACGAATCTGAAAAGTACAATAAACCTTAAGCTAACTATATGTGTTAGATATTGCAATAAGAAATATTAAATAAGTTAGTCAGTCTCTTTTGGCTATTGAAAGACAACAGACAAGATCGCGCATAAATTCTATTTAAAACATATTATTATTATACAGTTAATTTTTTTTTCCAAATTAACAATAACAAATTAATGCAATTTGCATTATATGATTTAAATTTTTTCCTGATTTTGTTTTGTCAATTATTGGAGAGACTTCTGTGAACAAGTGAGCGAATGTAAAACGCTCTCTTATTCGAACATGAGTTCGAGTAAGAGAAAAAGAGCGAATGATGGAATTGCTTCCACATCTAAAAATTCTAAAACAACTGTTAACTCAAATTATTTTTTTCCATTACAAACTTTAATGGATAAAGCAGATAATGATAATGTGGATGATTTACCTACAAAAGAAATTAAAATTAATATACCACCTATTACCTTAGTGAAATGTGATATGGAAAAAATACAACTAATGTGTAAAAATCTATCGATTTCGAGTTACTCAATCAGAAAAATGTCTATCGGTCACAAACTCTTCTGTGAGCTTCAATATGATTATGATTGTGCAATTAATTATCTCAAAGAGAACAAAGTTGAGTATTTTTCATATACACCAAAAAATAATAGGCTATACAAAGCTGTTCTGTCGGGTTTGGACAAAACCGACCCAATCCAACTAAAAGCCATTCTTTCGAAACTTGGGCTGCAGTGCACTGATGTTAAGCTAGTTTATAGAAAAACAGAAAAAAATAAAGAAATAATACTTTACATAGTTTACTTTAAAAAAGGTGTTATAACGCTTAAAGAACTGCGCGAGAAATACAAAAGTATAAATTATGTTAGAGTTAAATGGAGCTATCAATCTAGGAATTCACATAAGCTTACTCAATGTTATAACTGCCAGATGTTTGGCCATGGTTCGGACAATTGCAATATAACTACGTTTTGCTCTAAATGTGCTCGTCCTCACAAAACAACGGAGTGTAAGACTGACGTAGTCAAATGCGCAAACTGTCACGGGGATCATAAAGCAACTGATAACACCTGCCCAAGCAGATCAGCTTATATCGGATTGAGGCAACGTTTTGCAAGTAGACAAGGCAGAAATGATCAACAGGCTTCCCACAATGGACTGCCAAATGGTAATGCTCAACAAAATGTTAATTTTACTCAACAAAATTATGGTAACAGAAGCTGGGCCAATGTTGTATCTTCTTCTCTTAATAATAATAATAATAAAAATAATAGTAATAATAATAATAATATTAATAATAATAATAATAATGATTTGTTTTCTATAGAACAACTAAAATCTTTAACATTTGAACTGATAAATAATTTAAAAAATTGTAAAAATAAGTTAGAGCAGTTTGATGTTATAACTTCATTAGCAATTAAATTCTTGTCGTAAAAATGGATAACAACATAAAAATAATTACTTGGAACGCTAGAGGTATTCCTAACAAATTTAACGAGTTTTTTGATTATCTTATCAGAGAAAATATAGATGTTGCATTAGTGTGTGAAACATGGCTGAATGATAAAATAATTATGAAACATCCAAATTATTATTGTTACCGAGAGGATAGATCCAACTCAAGAAGGGGAGGTGGTGTTGCAATTGCAATCAGAAAAAATTTATAGCACGATCCAATTTACTCACTGCAAACAAAATTAATAGAAAACATTGGACTCAAATTATATACTTCCGATAATTACCCCATAAATATCTACAGCTGCTACTTTCCTGGAGGGACCGTAGGTCCAAATGATATTAAGAAAAACCTATTTAAAGCTGATTTAAAAATGTTTTCAAGGATAAAGGGTAATTTTATAATTGGTGGGGACTTTAATAGCCGACATCATAGCTGGGGTTGTTTGAGACTTAACTGTTGGGGATCAATAATGCACGATTTAATAACAACTAATACTTTTAGCGTGGTTTTCCCCCCTGATCCAACTTTAGTTCCCACAAGTAGTACATCTCAGGCCTCAGTTCTTGATTTTTTCCTAACAAATATTCCTGAAAAAGTATCTTCAGCACAAATTTTCCACAGTTTGAACTCTGATCACATGCCAGTACACATTTCTATAGACTTTTCTTGTAATCGCTTAGTGACTGAAAAATATAATTTCAAAAACGCAAACTGGAATATATTTGCAAACCATGTAAATAATAATGTGGATTTGCTTTCGCAAATGGATATTAGTTCTGAAAATGATATTGACTGTTTAATTGAACAATTTACGAATGTTTTGAAAGATGCTATAGATGCTGGTGTACCAAAAATTTCAATACCAAATATTTACGTGAAAAGATTACCAGAATCGATTCTAAAAATTATTAAATTAAGAAACTGTGCTCGTGGGAAGTGGATAAGATTAAAAAACCCACTTTTTAAAGCACAAATGAACTTCTTAAACAATGTTATTAAAAGTCAAATTCTAGAATTTAAAAATCAGCAGTGGAACAACGTTCTATCTAATCTACCCATAGGTTCTACAAAGTTTTGGAGGATATCTAAAGCTCTTAAGAAAAAAGCAAATTGTATACCTACGCTAAAGCAGAATAATAGTTTGTATGTAACGAATAATGAGAAAGCTGAAATACTGGCTCAAAATTTCTTTTCGAGTCATAATATTTCTTCAAACTTAAGTGACTTGGGTACAGAGACTGTAGTAAGCAGTACCTTAAGTACGATTGAAAATGATCAAAACTTAAGTCATACAACGGTTAGCATCAATACTCTTAAAAATATTATTAAAAATTTAAAAAACAAAAAAGCGGCAGGAATTGATGGCATCTCAAATTTTAGTTTGAAGAAAATTCCAGCGAAAGCTTTAAAAGTTCTGTGTCGTATTTACAACTTATGCTTACAGTTTTGTTACTTCCCATTAATTTGGAAAGAATCAAAAACCATCGCATTACCCAAACCTGGAAAAGACAGCAGCAATCCTAACTGCTATCGTCCAATAAGCTTACTAAACACAATGTCTAAAATACTAGAAAAAATTATTAAAGAAAAAGTAGTTTGTTTCACGGAAGAAACCAACATTTTACCGCCACAACAGTTTGGATTCCGTTCGGAACACAACACAATCCAGCCTCTTGTTAGAATAAGAAATATTGTCAAGAACTCCTTAAATGAAGGTAAGTCGACAGGAATGGTCCAAATGGATATAAAAGCGGCCTTTGATTCTGTTTGGCATGATGCCCTAATTCATAAACTATATACAATTGGACTGGATCCTGCGCTTGTCAAAATAATAAAAAGTTTTTTATCAAACAGAACATTTAAAGTTCATACTGGAAATATTTGTTCACAGAACTATGATATTCCTTCTGGATGTCCACAAGGATCATGTCTATCTCCAATTTTATACAATCTTTTTACGCATGATTTTCCAGCTTTACATGGATGTAATTCATCTATTTTTGCAGATGACACAGCTATACTTAGTTCAGAAATATTACCGGAAGATATCGTACACACTTTGGAGGAATCAACTAAAATAGTTACCGACTATTTTAAGAAATGGAAAATAAAGATAAACCCCTCAAAAACTCAGTCTATCTTCTTTACAAGAAGAAGAAAAAGTTTATTTCTACCACAAACCAACATTATTGTTGGTACCGACTCTGTTCCATGGGATGACAAGGTTAAATATCTTGGTATAATGCTAGATAAAAAACTATTATTTAATGAACATATTAAATATATTGTACACAAAATTAATACAACAATTAAAATAATGTACCCGTTAATAAACAGAAAGTCTGAACTAAATACACACAACAAACTTCTTATCTTAAAATCTATATTCCATTCTATAATGTTTTACGCGGCGCCTGCTTGGTATGTCACCTCTGAGTGTCATCTTAAAAAACTACAAATATGTCAAAATAAACTACTCAAAATGATATATAATTTGCCAATACATTTTTCCACACAAACTTTGCACTCTATGTCTAACATAAAATTAGTTAAAGATAAACTTAATATATTGTCTCAAAACTTTAAAAATCGTTGTAGATACTCTAGCTATCTACACATCAATGCATTAGTTTGATAACGTTTATCCCTTGTTTTTATCCTCTGACATTACTGCTCTACTTATAGGGTTTTTGATATCCCTTTTTCCCTAAATAAATGTATAAATGATAAAATAAAAACATACTTATTAAAAACATTGCTGTAAATGATTAAGTAGAAAAATTTGATTAAGAATTGATCTCTTAAAATTACAATTAAGTTATTGTAAAAATGTAAATGTTACTGTAACAATAAAAAAAAAATAAGTTAGTGTAATGAATTTTTAAGTTTCGTTATTTTTACAAATTTTATACACATACATATTTATAAGAGAATGTAAATTCTTCCATTTGTTATTATTTTCAACTAATTTTACATATACATATATGTATGTAAGTATGTGAATGCTTAATATATGTATAGACATTGAATTCAAATAATTTTGTTACTACTTGTTAGTGCCTTTTTCTTCTCCAAAATCTGCTCGCCTTATTAATATACTCGTGAACATATTTTTAAATACACAATATTTAAAAAAAACATCGTTATTGTATTCATTTATTTTTAAAACGTTTTAAGTACATAGCATATATTTTTTAAAAACAAAACTTAACAGAACAAATAATAGTTACATACATTCATACATATACTCGTATATGTAAGGTAACAAAAGAAAAAAGTCTAATGCATTGGGCATTTTCTGTAATTCATTTTAATTAAAAATAGTGTGAAGGAAATAGAGAACAGAGCCCCATATAAATTTTTAAGCAAATAATCATATTTAACTTTTATAATTTCTTTTAATTACAAGCTCATGTATTAAAATGTTATTTACTGATTTGAATCACGCTATTTCTTTGCGAAAAGGAGATTAGTCCACGTCAATTTACATTAGATTATTATTATGTATATAGTATGTATATGCTACATATTTATACATATAAAAATTTAGTTTATTAACATATTTTTCGAATAATTTATATTTTTTTTGTAACACATTAATTGTCGTTAGTTTTTTAAATTTGAAATTATCGATTTTTTCGTATTTTTACGAAATATGTAATACAAATTATTTTTTGAAGTAGTTATTAAAAAAATGAAAACGTCCAATGTTTCAACAGATAATCTGGAACGAATTTTGATTCCAACATTCGCTGCCGTTGAAAAACATCTTTCACAATCCACAATTGTGAGTAAAATAGTTTCTAAATAGCTGTAGGCATCTTGTATATGCATATTTTTTTTTTTTTTTTTTACTTGGACCGGCACTCAGGGGATGACCCCTACACATGCGATGCATTGTGCTGGAACTAGGAAATTAGGTTATGGGAAGGAGGATAGAGGGAGTAGTGTTTATTGACATTTGATTTAAATCTTCCCATGCTAAAAGTGACAGGAAACACCTCTGCGGGTAGTCTATTCCACATACGTGCCGTTCGACCAAAAAACGAATTTTCCCTGTAATGCGTAGTGCGAGTCGCCCTCAAATCGACCACAAATGGATGCGCTCTTAATGATGATCGCGTCGTGCGCGCGAATAACCGGGTTTCGGGAACAAGTTCCCTGATTTCATTAGAACACATCCCATTATAGTAACGATAGAACAACGAAACGCACACCACGTTGCGACGATGCTCAAGAGAGTCAATAGAGTTGGCTACCCTACTGTCTCCTATGAGTTTCTTCGCCCTTTCTTGTACACGGTCGAGTAACTTCAAAATAGTCTTTGAAGCACCGGCCCACACATGAGAGTTGTATTCCATTTTCGGTCGGATGTAGGCGGTATAAATAGTGAGGAGATCAGATGGGGTGAAGTATGAAGTACTTATTTACCGTTAATGCCATTAAATTAAAGAACATGTCTATTGTTAATAACTATATTTCTTTGTACATAAAAGTTGATACTAAAAATAACAAAAAAACCCTGATCTTCGGGATTTGGGATTTTCCGTTTGGCATCCGTAATACTTATGTGTTCTTCTGCATTCAGATCTGTTTTAAATTATATTAAAATATCTTTGAAAGTTTTCGATGGCGCTGCTTCTAATTCTTTAAAAATGTACATAATTTTTTTTATCTTGGACCAGCACTCAGGAGATGACAATGCGATGCATTGTGCTAGAACTAGAGAAAATAGCAGAAATGATAGGAGGTGAAGCTTCCTTATCTAAACACTGCTTTTTGCACGTTATTTGTTTTTATAGCAGTGTTGTAGCGTTTCTGATGTCAAGGAGACGTATTGAATTTTGAAGCTTCGTTTTTAGTAGCCATTTTTTAGTATTTATTTTAATTCGCTGGTGCTACACATTACCGCCGAAGGAGGATGTTCTGATGTGCCTGTGGATTGAATACAGTTGAAGCCGTTACTGTTCAGTGACCAGTGACTATGCCTTCGCCACATCTGACAAAAAGGCACATTAGCAAAATGCGTGAATCTTAAACTGGGGTTGAACCCAGGAAAATTTTTCGTTTTGTAGTCAACACAACAGGGGCAAACACTGCCCCTAGGCACCGTCCTGGTTTCATTTATTTTAAAATAATGTTCATCCGCACTCTTCTGTACTCAGATCTATATATGTTCTAAATTTTATGCAAAGCTCTGTCCGACACTATATCCAAGATCCTCGAAAATTACCCAAACTGTGAAATCGTTATTGCTGCTGATTTCAATGTCCCTAATTAATCGTCGTTTCGTTATTCGAGCCATTCAACTCCAGAAGGCCAATATTGTGAGCTATTTGCAGTGCACAATCTCTTTGTGCAAATAGTAAATGAAACAACACATATTTCCCGTGATGACGGGCACCAGCACAATACCCTCGACCTTTTCCTCACTCACACCCAGAAAAGTTTACAAATGAATCTCGGAAGTTCGGAGCATTACACTATTTCTGCCTCCTTTTTGGTTGCGGAACTTCAAAGCGTTTCACGGCCAGCTAGGAAATGTTTCAACTATATTTACGAAAAGGTACGTTGGGTTGAGCTCAACGATTTCTACCGGCATTTAAATTGGTAGTTTTGTTTTCTTGACAACAACGTCAGTGCCATGGCAAAAATTATAGAAAACATAATATTGTTTTGTATGAAAACGTTCATACCATGGAAACAAAGTCTTGGTTTAATCAGACGTGCAGACTTGTAGTCAGATCCAGAGAGGAAGCATTTCGCATCTGGCGGAATAGCAAAAACGCGGATACTGATTTGATTCACAAAAGGGCGAGATCTTCTTGTGCCAAAGTGATAAGACGCATGAGCAGCGTTTTCGCGCTAAAGTTCTTATTGCCCTACTGGTATGTTCTACTATTCCGCCTCTTTTAAAAAATTATCAAATATTTACTGGCCCGGTTCATAAAGCTAACCTCCTAGCTGGAATGTTTGCAGGTAATTCTCGCCTGCCGGGAAGCAATCAACCACTGCCCGCTTTGGAGAGTGTATTTGGAACTATACCGAAGATACACTTTCGGAGTGGTGCAGTTAAAAGTGTTTTAGCGAACTGCAATCTTCCCTGAAGAAGTTTTCCATTGTGAAAACGAAATATTTGATATAAATAAAATACATACATATTTATTGTTCTTTTGTAAAAAAAAGTAAGATTTCAACTTCATTTGTTAATAAAAATGTTGAATGAATAAATGAGTGCCTTTGTAAAAAACTCAAATAAGATAAACAAGGAGTTTGATAAACATACTTTTTTCATTTGCATACAGACAAAGGTATATTTATTAGGTGTGTTTTTTACTTTTCTGGTAAAGTTCGGTCAAATGAGAGTAAACTATAATTTATCTCAATAAGAGGCAAAAATGTACAAAAGTAAGAAAACGGAAAATACTATAAAATTTACCACAAAATAGGTCTGTTCCACGTGCATAAGAAAAACATTTGCATCGTTGGCAACGGTTGTAAAATGTGGGCTAAAATTAATTAAAAAAAAGTAAAAGCCATTTTTTATTAAATAAATTTATAAATATGCACAAATATATGTACTTACATTTTAAAATTTATTTAAAAAATGTCCTTTTTTAAATTTTTAAATAAAAACTTGTCGTTTCTTTGCAAATTTTCTGATTAATTTCTTAGTTTCATATATATATAAAAAACAGCCGATAATTTAATTCTAGACTGAACTCCATAGACCTAACATATAGACTATGATACAAACTACACAAAACTAATTACATAAGTTTTCAATTCTTTACCTGTCAAAAGAATTGGGCTTTTGTTTCAATAAAGAAAATGTTGATACACAAATATATATAACTCAATACAAATATGAAATATAATTTGCAAATATTATTTGTTTGCTTATTACATACATATATCTGCAGATATATATAATCAGAACCCTATTTCATTAGCATGGAGTAAAGGTAGACCTTCCCGCATTTTCATGCGCAATGTCACGTAACAAGGATTGTTATGCATTTGAATAAAATTTTATATTTTTTAGTCATAAAAACGACAGTTGTAATTAAATGATATAAATTAAATGTGGGTGGAATGACTTTTCTTATTATATTTTCCATGCGAGTTATGATAATGTACTAAAAATAGTACTTATCATCACTAATCCCTTCTTCATTAGTATCATAAACTTTCTTACTCAGGAAAGTAACGGTACAAACCTGTTTAAGTAGATTTAAGAAGTTTTGATATTGATAAGTTTTAGTTTTGTGTTTTAGAATCAGTGATATAAGAACATTTGAAGAATAAAGTTTAATTTATATTTGATAAATAAAAAAAGTATTTGATGTGATTTTTAAAATAACATAATTTTCGTGTTAAGAAACCTAACATTTAATTTTTTTATATAATTATCGGAAAATAAGTTTACTTCATATTATTCATGAAACATATTTTATTGCATTTTGTTTATATAAGAGCAAAAATGTTTGCCGAGGAGAAATTTTTTTTGTGGCAACACTCATTTTAGGCAACAAGCGATAACACAGCCTGCTTCTTTGAGAGCTCAATCCAGAATAAGTAATATTGTGTAATTCTCTACAATATGTGTGTTTAACTACGGGAAAATGAGACAATATCATGGCACCCGTGGGCGGCATTTTGCCTGACTCTGCACTATGGACTCGCTTGGTTATTGTTATAAATAAATTGAATGAAAATAAAATAAATTTGTGAAAGTTCGGGCACTTTTGTTATGCACCTAGAACTGACCTAATGTAAATGACTGTGTAGGTATAATACAAATCTACACACATGCATCCATACATTAAATCATAATAATTTGGCTTATATTTATATGCTCATTAAAAAAAACCCAATTAATTTTTTTATTAAATCATGAAAGAAAATTAACTATTATTTATTCATTACATGTTGGGAAACATTTAATTTTACTTCTTTATTGTTTACTTTTGAACCAGCTGATTGCTTGTTCTTCTTGCCCAAACTAGCCCGCAGAAAAAGAACGGACTGTTTCGTGCAATAAGTACAATAACATCCCTCTCCCAAAAAGCCTCTCATTTACCAAATTTTTGTATAAGAAATGCTTTTTGGTAAGATATTAAAGTATAAAACAGACCTATTTACACAACAATGACTACAATACAGTCTCATCCAACCATAAATTCGTGCCACATTTGTAGTCTATTTTGCTCTTAAAGTATCCGAAATAAATCTGGCAACTCTTAAATAAAGTGCGACAGTTTGAGAACTGCTGGGACGCAAATTTTTTTATGGTTTTCAAAACTCGGCGGCTTTTCAAGAAAGCAGATCAATTATACTAAGCGGAAAATTTATAATAAGAATCCAAGCTATCGCTTAATTAGTTCCATTTATAAGAATTGCGACATAATATTTCTTTATTAAAATAATTGATTTGACGTGCCAAGCCAAACTAAAATTTTGTGTTATAATTCAGTGTGAACTTGTTTGTCATTTGTGCAATATTGTGTGTATAAACTTCTCTTGATTAGGAGTTAATGCTTTATTTGTACAAAAGTGATTATGGATTTAGAATTCTTGAATTTTACGGAATTACGGGATGCTGAAATAGTTGGACGCATGCGTAAATTTAATTATGAGAAATTTAAAACACTAGTGCGTATGCACTTATCATTTGAACTGGATTTAAATACAGATGAGTAAGTTTTAAATATTTTTTTGTTAAATTTTTTATAATTTTTCTTTTGTGAATCTATTGTAGATTCGATTTGCCCTGCCATGAAATTGTGTATGAAGATAAGGGCAAGTTAAAAAAATGGAATCGTTTAAGTAAAAAACACAAACATGGTGTTGCTGGAGGTTGTACTGCTCTAGTTGTTGCCAATAAGAGTTGTAATAGTACGCTTAACCAAAATGTAAATAGCAGTCCAACTGAATCCTCGAGTCAGCAAATTGATTCAGGTTTTCTATTTCATTTGCGGGAACTTAAAGAGTTTTTAATGCTGGAAAAAAGTAAGTTTGCAACTATTGCAATTTTATGTATGAGAAATTGTTTTTTATTTATGTGTTATCTATTTAATATTATTGAAGATCTACAACAAGAGGGAATTTTTCGTAAAAATGGCTCCGTTTCTAGACAAAACGATTTGCGCTCACAAATACAAAATGACAATCCTTTAGATTTAGAAGCTGTCGGTTACTCTGCTCATGACTGTGCTACCGTCTTCAAAGGATACTTGTCCGAATTATATGAACCTCTACTGACCGATGCCCACTATCCAGCTCATCTCCAAATTGCACCTTTATGCATTTGTGTTAACAACTATATTGTTAATAAATTAAATCAAGAAAAATCGACTAATGCTGACAATGCAGAACGTGTTAAAAAAGAATTACATGTATTAAATTCAATACAATTGTTACTACTACTATTACCCGATGAAAATCGTCAACTGTTGCAACATATTATTGATATATTGAATGCCGTTGCCCAGCACCATTCCATTAATAAAATGGGTCCGGATAATTTAGCCACTCTATTTGCACCGCATTTGATTTGCCCACGTAACTTACCGCCAGAGGCTTTACATTATTTAGCTAAGAAAATGTCCAGTATTATTGCTTATATGATAATAAGAGGACAGGATATATTTTGTGCACCTGCAAAATTGGCAACGGATATAAGGGCATATTTTTTAGAACGAAAACGTAAAAAGACTATGTCTCCTGAGATGACTTTAGACGAGTCAATATCGGATATATCAACTGTAAATACTGTATACACGTTTGTTGATCGCGAGAAGACGGCTGCAGCACACAACGCTAATACTACTGATACTGAATTGGCTCAATTGTATGCTCATATACAATCCTTACCAGAATCGTCAAAAAAACGAAGATTGATTAAGCAATTTAATAAACAAAATGGGCAAGGTATGTGCAAATATATACTTAGCATTTTTCCAGTTTTGTGATAACAATTTGAGTAGAAATACACCTGTGCCTGAAAAAATTTTGTAAATCTAGACTAATATCAATCGAAAATTGGGAAATAATTTCACTAAAACGCATTTTCTTAATAAATTATGTATGTATCTAACATTTAATATTAAATCTAGAGTCCTTTTCGTTTGAATCTTCGATATATTAATAGCAAACACGTTTTTTGTAAGAAAGAAGAAAGTGTGTTCTGTATTATCATCCGTCATACCGCAGTAAATGCAGTCGGTGGCATCTGCCCTGCCCATTCTGTACAGGTACTTTCGGAAGTATCCGTGGCCCGAGAGGAAGTAGTTAACCTCCCCAAATTTCCTCAGAATCCATACTTCCACGCAGGGAATGAGCCGTCCACCTGCCGACCGTGTCCGCGGTCGTCCGTCCTGCCACCGCCGGACAGTTTGGTGTCTCAGCTCCATAGCACCAACAACAAGGCCCTCCCCCTCGAGTTCCATGCCTCTCTCGCGACACGTGGTCTATGGGTATTTCTCCATATATCACCAGGACCTCAGCGCCCGCGACCGTGAGGTAATCCGAAGCAACTCTAAGGGCCGCCGTCCGCTGTACCGGGTCGACCACCCGAGTTTGGTTCTCTCACCCAATACATCGCCCCAAATTTCACTCCGATGCAGAAATATCGAATTCGTGACTGCCATATTCAGCCTGCTTTTGCCCTGTGTCGGGCCGCCGATATTCGCCATGAATCTGCTCAACATGCAAGTCATCCTTGCCGCTTTAGTCGCCACTTGCTGTATTTGGGCCCAGTAAGTAAGCCTGCAGTCGAGTCTCACGCCCAAATACCTTATTGCACTCTGGGTAACCAGAGACACATCTCCTATCCGCATGCCGACGCCAAGTGGTATGTGACCCCCCGTCATCAACATCATCTCGGTCTTCTCACCGGGCAGTTGTAGGCCGTGGTCCTGAAGCCAGATCCGAGTCCTAAGCATGACCCGGTCCAGCCGATGGCTGAGTCGAATCGCCCTACCCTTCCCAATAAGCACAAGCCGCTGTATCTTCCAACGCTTTGGGAAGATGCCATGAGCCATACAAGTATTATATACCGAAAGCAATGCTTCCTGCCTTCAGCAAAGGTCCTCAGCACCTTAGAGGGTATCCCATCTGGCCCAGAGGCCTTACCCGTCCTAAGAGCACCGCGGCAGCCCACAGCCCCCCCTCGGTAAAGGGCGTCCAGCGGAGGGTGTGTGGGGAACAGACCCCCCACGATTGCGTCGATCCGCGCGGCGTCCAATTGTACACCAGCACGGTTCGCGCGAAATATACCCGTCACCATCCTATAGCCGAGTCTCCATGGATCACGGTTCAGGTCGCTCCGAAGTTCCTCCCACTTCGCCCTCTTGCTCGCCACAATCGCGCGACGTAACGCCCCGTAACCGCTTGTACTACTGGGCCTACATCAGAGCATTGCCGGCCCGCCAAGCCCTCGTGTAGACCCTCCTATTGCGGATGCAGTCTCACCTGAGTCCAGAAATCTCCGGCGTTCACCAGTACATAGGTCCACCCCGCTCGCCGCGACATGCGGGACATCAAAAGCACCCTCCAGGGAGTCTGCGTCATCTCCGCGGCGCAAAACCCTTGCCGCGTCGAACCCTGCCATCCTCGAGAGCGGCCATCTTCCCCCTAAACTGCCCCACACTATCGTTGGGAGTAAGGTAACAGCTCAACAACATAAAACCGCCGATCCAAGCCCACGCGTAACCGCAGCCGGTCCCACACCGTGCAGCCGTTAGCACACTGCCGACCGGTAACCAGAGCGGCGCCGTACCCATCTCGTCACCGAGCCAGAATTCTCTGTGCATCCGCTCGTAATGCTTGCTGACAACAACCACGTCCGCACCCTCGGTCACCATCGGCCGAAATAAAGCATCTGCCGTCCTGCTCCTGTGCACATTCGCCTGGAGCACCCTAATCATCTGCGGTATAGCGGGCAGAACCTCGTGCCCGGCAGGTGATCAGTCCTACCGCGCCCCGCCCGCGATCACAGGACATACTTGGGGACCGCTCTGCACTTCCTCATCTTGTGTCCTGCTTCCCCTCATCTGATACACAAATGCCTCCTATCCGTCCCAGTACAGTTTGCCTGGGTGTGTCCCGCCCCAAAGTAGCGGTAACACCTGCCGACACTCGCACGTCCGTATCCTGGACCTAATCCATTCGATCCGCACGTAGCTAATATCGACGAGTTTCGCGGCGCTCTTCAACAAAGTAGCAAACGCCCGAACCTGTTCGGACACGTCCGATGCCGTCACCCTTATCCGGAGCTGTTCCTCGCGACCGGCAAGCAGCCCACAGACCGCCATCTTTACCTCCTCCCCGACCGTCAAGGAGTCAAGACCCCACATCTCCACGATCGACGCCGTTTCGCGCACAGTGCCCCTCAGACGCCGCACACACTCCGGGTCAATCCAATCCGCCTCAGGCTTCGCGCGCCGCGGTGCACCATTTCTCCTTCCTCCGCCCTGGTCCTCTTAGATACGCCTGGCTGACAGCTGCCCGTTTGTCGGCGCACAGTCGACTATTTCACGAGAAGGCGGTAATAAATCCATAACTTTTGATTGGATTGGAATTTTGATACACGGTTTTTTTGTTTAGTACGTTGGACTTTAATTTTTGGCATAAAACAAAAAAATCGACCGATAAGAAAAAAAGTTATGGAACGTTTTTTACATATACTTTAGTTTTTAGTTGAATTTTAGTATAAAAGTGAAGTGTTAAAACAGGTTTTTTAATATAATGTCTTGCTTTTTCAAAACTTTTACAAGTAATACTTATTAACAATTTTCTAACTTAAGTTTTGTCAGAAAAAGCCAAACTTTGGCTCCGTAAATTTTTAGCCCTAATATTCGCAAGGGCCAAAGGTTGCTCTTTTGAAACACCCAGAGCAAAAATATAATTAAGTAAGTAGCGAACGTTAAAGTTCCCTGTTATTAGCTCAAATTTATCTAATATAGAGAAGTTTTAATAAAAAAGTCGTATGTTTCCCTTTTAGTTAATTTTATTTTTTTTATAATAATATTTCAATACAAATTTATAAAATAAATAGTGATTATAAAAATTGTTATCTATATAAAAACTACTAAAACTTAGTGCACTAAAAAACTACTATAAATCAAACAGTTTTAGTAAATATTTTTTCTAAAAAGCTTTGATTTTCACTGTCTAGAAGTTGTTTAGCTTCTACGTCTAATTCAATAGAGATAGTTTTCCATTTTTGTCGTATGTTGGACATATATGGATCTGAAGTGCACAAGAAAATAGTGATAAGTAGAATATCTGGACATTTTTCTGGTGTTGTGCTCGCGAAAGAATCTGTAGTCTTTGTTCTTTTTTCCTAGGGCTTCTTCAACTAGATCTCCTATTGGTTCCCCATGGTACAACATTTTATGAACTGTGGATGGCATACATCTCTAGAAGTATTTTTCGTTATAAAGTATAGCTGTTTTGTTGGCGTACTCTCCAAATTTTTTTGCATTTATATTTTCGCTGCATATAGCGTGCTTCTAATATGATTTTGAATCGGCTTATTAATTCATGATATACACTAGACGTCTGCACGAATGCATTTAAACTTTGTTTCAAGTCATTCCCTTTTCTTCGAATTAGTGCTTGTCGATTGCTTTTGGCTATGCTATGCAACTCGTGAACTGTTTAAAATAAAAACGAAACAAAAGCACGGACGAAAATTCAAATCAACTCAAAAGGGAATGGGAATCAGCAAATGATTCCCTCTCATCAACGAAAGATTACTGATGGTTTTGTATCAACAAACATACTGTGACACACCATAACATTCCTTAACATTGCGGCTGTTATAAACGACAGTAAATGCATGTGCGAATGATTTTGTTGTTGTTTCTCTCTATATTTTTCTCACTTATTATGAGCGCTAACTTTTTGGTTTTTTCCACTCCAGCAACAAAAAAGCAGAAAAATGTTAAACTGTACGTTGATGTTTTGGTATTGTTATATGTTTTATATTGATGTTTGTTTTTTTTTTTTTGAAAGGGAATGCAAAGGGATTCAACTCGTTGAATGAGTTGTTTTGCGTTGAGTTCAAATTCAGCACAACAACTACTGTAAACAGTTAATTCGTTTTTTTCTTATGTCGCATAATGAAAAATATCAGTCGTTGACAGCAAAAGTAGTGATGTGTGATACTGTGAGTTGAAAAACAAATCCATTCATGCAGAGGTCTAATATACACCTGTGATAGATGCTGCAGTTTCGGAAAAAATTTTGCAGTATTCCCATCATTTGAGTTTCCTTCTCTTTGTTTTGGTTGGTAGATTATGAGGCCTAGCTGAAGATATTTTTCTTGAATTTGTTTCTTTTTCTGCTTTCTGTTAATTTTCTTTGATTTTTCTCACTTAGACGACCAAATTTCAAATCATAACAAAATTTAAGAATTTGCTCCATAAAACGTTTTTTTTTATTATTTCTTTTTTATTTTGGACCAGCCCTCAGGGGATGACCCCTACACATGCGATGACAATCCAAATTCGTAAGCTTACTTAAAACTATCGTTTGTGGTGGGTGTGGTTGGCTTAATTGACTTGATGTCTTTTGGCATATAATGCAGCTTGACGATGACTTTGTTTCGGTTAAAGCTTGTGCAACTTTTCCATCAATCATTGTGAGACACATTTTAAAATTTACTTCGATGTGTTGGTCATCAAATTTAAATATTACTGGTTGAAGTTCTTTTTTTGTAGTCTTTTGAAGCTAAATTAGACCTATTTTTAAAAAAAAGTTTAAAAATTTCTCAAAGACACAAAGATTTTATTTTTTACAGCACTAATAGCTTTTAATGAGTATTTAAAATTTATTTTCCTTTGAAATCTTAAAAAAGTTATAGTCATATTAAAATTAAAATTTACTTGGAAATTTAAATTTTTTCCAAATTCTGAAAAAGTTCATTTTGGATCACCCTGTTCGCTGTGATGTGGTTGAAATAGAGTTGTAATTTTTTGGCTCCCGAGGTTCACTGGTATTTACTTTTAAATTTAAAATCGGCGACCATGAAAAAATGATTTTTGGCCGCCTTCTCGTGAACTGGTCCACAGTGCGGCGGAAGCAGGGTCGTTAGCAGCCTGTTTGGTGGAGGCAGCCGGGCCGTTAGCAGCGCGTCTAGCGGGGGCAGCCGGGCCATTAGCCCGTTTGGCGCGTCCGCCGCATCAGAGACTGGAGCACACCCCCAAGCCGATATGGAACCCGAAGCTGAATATTGACGCGCGTAGCATGCAGTTTACGTTCGTTCAAATTTTGCCTTTAAACTTTTTAAAATTCTCTCACTTTTTTACTATTTGCTTTCAAATTCTCTGGGCAAATTTTGTTTCACATTAAGGGCAAGACAACAGCTGATATATATTCTTATGAAGAGCGAAGCCATCTTGATAAATGAATTTGCTTTTAACCCATTAAAGGCGGCTCAGAGACCGCTCGTACGATTTTGACGAAACTTACAGAATTTTACCTAGAGGTCCATAGAAGTTGCTGGGTGTAAAAAAAAAATTTTACTTCTACCGTCTTAACGATATATTTTTTTAAATATTTTTGAATAATTGTGTTTTTCTTATTTTAGTATAAATAAAAAGCTATTTATTTGTCTCGAAAATTATTAATTTTTTTGACCACTCAAAGTTCCGGTACACCCCACTGTGCCAATTAAAATGTACAGGGTTACTTCGAAGAGCGTTACAAATATTTAAAATTACGCCGTAAAAAGTAAATCCAACTTTGAACTCTATAGCTTAAGGCCCGTTCACACTATTATACTTTGTAATGATACTTGCCAAAAATTCAAATAATACGTGCAAGTGTGATAGTGTGAACGCAACATGTTATGAAAACCACATGTATTACGATAAAAAATTGACATCCCATAATACATTCTCATTTTTTGAAAATTTTCTAAACTATAATACTTTTCATCTGATTAAAATTCGCAAGCCAACTGTTCCGCCGCCGGTGGCGTACCGTCCATTTTTTTTTATTTTTTTCTTCATATAAAGGCCCAACATTTTTAAAATTTTAATCGCATAGAAATATATTTCGTCTTAAAAGCTTTTTTAATATTATTAATTTAATATTAACTGAATTTATTTTGGGAATATTTATTTATATATACGATTCTAATTGTGCTTTTTCCCTTATAAACTATATGTCAAATTTATTATTACATACTTTATGATATTCTCATACAGTATGAAAAATATCATAAAGAATTTTATTACAAAAGTAACTCAAAAATTGAGGAGGAAAGCATATCCATATAGTAATATTTCGCTAACGCTTACTTAGCTCATCAGTGGATTTTTCCCAACGTCTGAATATAAACTGGTGTAGATGAGAATAAAAAAGCTAAAAATAGAAATGTGAGTATGTTATAAAAGTAAACTCATGGATTGTTATGTTTTTGTTTATGGATTTTTTGGTTTGTATGTTTAATGTTCAAACAATTCTCGTTTGATTAATTGAATTTTAAACATATAGATCTTGGGTTTATATTCAGACGTTGGGAAAAATCCACTGATGAGCTAAGTAAGCGTTAGCGAAATAGTACTATATGGATATGCTTTCCTCCTCAATTTTTGAGTTACTTTTGTAATAAAATGCTTTATGATATTTTTCATACTGTATGAGAATATCATAAAGTATGTAATAATAAATTTGACATATAGTTTATAAGGGAAAAAGCACAATTAGAATCGTATATATTATTCATTTAATTTATTTCCTTTATCTAAATCGAATATTTTAATTGCTGCATACTTTCAAGAGCCGGCACGTTTGCCGTCTACGTAAAAAAACCTGCCGCCGTTAGCCAATAATAATAATTCAATATGCGCAAAGTTTCTGGAACTAGCTCTGAAATCAACGATGGAGATACTCTAAACCCATAGGAAAGATCTTTAAAGGAGTTTCCCGTTGCCAAATATCGTAGTGTGATAAGCAGACTGAGCGGAAAAAGAAAACAGAGAATTAACATGATGTTATTACGCAATTATTTTAAGAAATTATACCGTGTTGCAGCTGAAACGGATTCTCTTAGCACTGTGTTTTGTTTTGATATATTTTGGCAAACAACATTTAACAATTCATGGAAGGAATGTTTAGAAAGCCTGCAAAAATTTTCAAAACTTTTTGGGTCCTCTAGTCGTAATTCCTTGGTTGCAATATGAGTTAAATCTCTTCCCGAATACCGCGTAGAAGCCATTCACGGCTCCAATACCGTTTTCTACTTCGTCGAACGTACAATTCATTATGTTTGTGTTTCTTTATTATAGCTAAAGCTATCAAAACTCCCACAAATTTACATTTATTTCTTTTTTGAAATAACATGACTTTTCCTTTTTTTTAATTTTAAAACACTTGTTTATTAAAAATTGTTTTCTTAACTTCTTTTTTTTTTTTTTTTTTGTATTTTCTCTCTATTTCAAGTGTGATGGTGTGAATACAAAATGTCAGTTTACGTTAGATTTTTTGACAGTGGCAATAAATGTATTTAGATTTCTGTATCGTAAAATGTGATGAAAGTCTCAATACTTGTATAATAGTCTGAACGGTCCTTTAGTAGTTTGCTTTTACTTTTTCAGGCTTGTTGAATATTTTACATGTAGTTTATTTTAGTAAAGCAAAGTGAACAGGTGAAATCAACTGAATTTTTTTACAATAAAACAAGTGCATATAAACAAATTTATACGAAAAAAAATTATAAATAACCGATGCAAAAATGAAACGTCGTCAGAAAATTCGTACTACTGCCGAATTACAAGAAATTGTCGATAGTTGGTCCGATGGGGAAGAAGATTTTGAAAGAGAATCAGATACAACTGATGTTGTTATAAAGGGTGGTTAAATTTCAAGGGCCGATGTTGATTTTGAATAAAACACAAACTATTTAGGAAATTATTGTAATTTTATTTTATTATGATATATTGGTATTACTCAATTATGTATGGAACAAAATATCGGCCAAATGGGCGCCGCGACCACGGCAACAGTGGATGATCAATTTTCGAAGAAAATCATCTTCAGTGATGAGGCACATTTTCACCTCAGTGGATTCGTCAATAAACAGAATTGCCGCATTTGGGCGAATGAGAATCCAAGAGTGATTGTCGAAAAACCAATGCACCCACAAAGAGTGACTGTTTGGTGCGGTTTATGGGCTGGGGGCATCATCGGGCCGTATTTTTTCCAAAATGAGGCCGGTCAGGCAGTTACTGTGAATGGTGTTCGCTATCGTGAGATGATAACGAACTTTTTATGGCCCGAATTGGAAGTTATGGATGTGGACGATATGTGGTTTCAGCAGGACGGTGCCACTTGCCACACAGCTAACGAAATAATGGCTCTTTTGCGCAACAAATTCAATGGCCGTGTTATCTCACGTAATGGCGATGTCAATTGGCCGCCAAGATCATGTGATTTGACACCGTTGGACTTTTTTCTTTGGGGTTATTTGAAAGAAAAGGTGTACGTCGATAAGCCAGCAACAATTCAAGAGCTAAAGGATGAGATAATTCGGCACATTAACGGCATAGAACCTCCATTATGCCTCAGGGTCATCGAAAATTTGGACCATCGGATGGAGGTGTTCCGCCGTGGTCGCGGCGCCCATTTGGCCGATATTTTGTTCCATACATAATTGAGTAATACCAATATATCATAATAAAATAAAATTACAATAATTTCCTAAATAGTTTGTGTTTTATTCAAAATCAACATCGGCCCTTGAAATTTAACCACCCTTTATTACCACCCGATGACGTCGACGAGATAAGTGATACGGAGGAGTTGGATGACAATTTACAAGTGTTAAACGACGACCAAAAACGTTTCTTCAGTAGATGGAATGAATATATACTAGCTGCTGAAAACGAGAATGATGATTTGCCAATGACTTCCAGTAAAATTGGTAAGAAGAGACGTACAATTGATAAGGGAATGAAACCAAAATGGTCCCGAAAGCATAATTACAAGTTTGAGAAGGAGCCTTTGGATGATACGGAAACATCACACAAAGCTCAGATTGTTAAAATGAGTCCCCAGCAACTTTGGGAATTGTTTATTGATGAGGTTTTGGACCTTATAGTGAATTCCACCAGCAAGTATGCTGCAGCGAACAATTGTCCATAATTTGTAACAACACCTACGGAAATCAATATGGAAGTTAGACATGATCGCGTCGATCATTTAATCGGGAAACTCCCAGCACGTCGTCGCTACCTGCAGTGCGGTGGCAAAACAGAATACGGATGTTTGAAGTGCCAGGCGAATTTGCACCCATCAGCATGCTTCCTGGATTACCATAGAAGTGTCATACCAGATAAATCTAAAATTGCAAAGTCTAAATAACCTCTAAATTTCTTTAAATAAATTTAAAAAATATAAATTCGCGTTTTATTTACGCCAAAAAGAATTATTTCAATATAGAGAAAATAGTTAATTTTAGAACTCATTATGAACGGTTCGGTATTTAAATACCCATTTTCATTTTTTGGGGTGTGACGGCCAAGTGTGTTGACAAACCGCTTTTATTTTTTCACATTACCAATGCGGCACATAAGGCTCTTTAGAATGTGCCGGCGTTTTTCATTTTTCTCATTATCCTTTATTTTACAAACCTTTTTTTGATCATTTTTTTACAACCAAAAAAACGCAATTTTACCAATTCTCAAACTGAAGGTAAAAATTAAAAAAAATGTTTTTTTTTTAATTTTTCCCACATTAATCAATCTCTAGTATTAAATAAAAAAGCAACTTTCAGTCATTGGGTGGAGTGAATAAAAAAGTAGCTTATGCTACAAAGTGTTAAGTACTAGCACTAGCTTGTGCTTTCAGTGTGCTAAGCAAATACACTTAACTTTTTAAGTCTTAAAACAGAAACTTCCAGCATCTAAATCACTTGCTTAAAAAAATCAAAGCATAAACTAGTAATTTTAAGTGTTCACTAGTTTTTATTCACACCTTTTTCAAGTTAACGCTCGAAAAACTAGCTTTTACTAGTAAGTAAAAAGTACTAGCGTTCACTGAAATTTTTATTCACCTGAATACTAGCTTTAACTTCAAATTTTGTAGTAAAAGCTTTAACTACCTATTTATTCACTCCACCCATTATCTCTTATCAAGCCACGCGGGCATTTTTTTACTACTTTAACTTTTTCTGTATTTAAATACCCAGTCGACGAAAATGGGTTAAATTGCTCAAAACTTGCAGCCTACATCACAGCTATCAATACACATGAATTTTGAGAGGCAGTAAGTGTAAAGAATTTGAAAGGAAAAATTTATAGTGTGGCTGCAGTGTACATAAATCTGAGAAGTTTTAGGAGAGTAATCGTCTTGCACGAAACAGACCGCAATTTTTCGTCTAGGTTGGGCAAGTAAACAAGCAATGAACTGTTTCAAACAATATCAAAGACAATAAATTACAGTGCACGAGCGATAATGTGAACTAATTAAAACCGGCGGTTTCCAGGTTTGCGAATTGTTCATATTTCGAATACTAAAAATAGAACAAAATTGTATTGTATTTTTAATAAGAATTCATATTTAAGAAATTGGCTTATATTTGTTATACATTATTTCAAACAAAATTATATAATAATTTAGAATTATTGACATATGTCCATATATACATACATACATACATACATGCACATGTTAATATATAACTTGACAAAAATTAGTTATGTATTAAAAAATCGGTTATTCTTTTCTGCTGCATTTTCTTATCCAAAATTTGTATTAATATATTAAATGAAATTGGTAGTCAAAACATATAAATGCCAGATAAATATGCTCACGCATAGTATGACAAATAGTGATTCCCGAAAGTAAGAAAAGCAGAATATTAACATTTTAATTTTCTTGTAATTAAACGCATTGTTCTTTTTTTGTTCAAGTTACAAGCTTTATTTCTAAGTTTGTCCTTCTTTTAGGATAGTCAATTATAAAAAAAATTTATCTACATACATATTTATAAAAATTTTTTGTTTAACAATGCGAAATATCGTCTACTGATTGTTTGCAGCGCTACCTATTAATAAGTAGTTAGTATATTTGGCGTACATATATACAGTGCAAGCTCTATTTTACTTGATTCACTTTTGAGATTTAAAGCCAGGTTAATTCAGAAAGAAAAAAATTTATGCAGAGCACAATAAAAGTACGTTTTACTCTCACGATGATTCTCCCTCTATTTCGTATTGCATGTGCTCCTACCAATATTAAACCGAGGTCGTGTCATGATGCACAATGAAAAAGCTAATGCCTCAAAATGCGTTCTTAAAGAAATTTAAATAAGAAATAATATAAATGTGTATATAGAAAGATATGCCCTCCTTGTGTAATTAAATATATCCGTATTTTAAATTTTATGAAAATTGGCTGAAGATATTCATTTCGAAAATTTTCGATTACCCGAATCGGGTATGTTCTGTAAACCGAATCCGCAAAATTTTTCGTTTTTACACATACATACATACACATGCTTAGGTATTGAGAAATCACTCATTTTTAAATCGACTTGGGGGGATAGTTTTGTTTTTAATTACTACGTAATTTCTTGCAAATCAATTTTCAATCCGCATTAATTTTTCTAGACTTAAAATCATTGTCTATTTTCTCTGAAAAATTAATATTAGTCACTTGAAGCCTTAGTCATCTAACTCCCTCATATGTCTTTCTGTACTCAGATCTATCTGTCCTTTAAATTTTATGAAAAGTAGAACGCTTTAATCAGATTAGAGGTCTAGTATTTTTTTTACAGGGTGATGTATACTGATTGTCCGGAATATGTCCGCACACTTTACATACACTTTACGATTTTTCTAACTTGGAGAGTTCATTTTTTAAACGAGTTGGCAAGTTGTAGAATTCTTTAACACGCTCTGTTAGAGAATTTCAATTCACCTCTACTGCATTGAAGAACACTTTTCTAATCATACCACATATCTAAAGTAAATTGACCTACTTTAATACATATTTGTCGTTATTGTATTTTATTCCAGCTATGCATTTATTAGACTCCTTTCTTATTGTTCATAAGTTATACAGGGTGGCCCAAAATAACCTAAGGGGTTTGAGTTCAAGGAGCCATTGTGTCCATCGCAATGTGCGCTGTGACTCCATCCTGTTGGAACCATACCTGCGGATGGTTTTCCACGACTGGCCTTAAAATATTTTCCAACACTGTCCAATATCTAACACCAGTGATGACAAAGGCGACTCCATGTTTATATAAACTGGTGTAGATGAGAATAAAAAAGCTAAAAATAGAAATGTGAGTATGTTATAAAAGTAAACTCATGGATTGTTATGTTTTTGTTTATGGATTTTTTGGTTTGTATGTTTAATGTTCAAACAATTCTCGTTTGATTAATTGAATTTTAAACATATAGATCTTGGGTTTATATTCAGACGTTGGGAAAAATCCACTGATGAGCTAAGTAAGCGTTAGCGAAATAGTACTATATGGATATGCTTTCCTCCTCAATTTTTGAGTTACTTTTGTAATAAAATGCTTTATGATATTTTTCATACTGTATGAGAATATCATAAAGTATGTAATAATAAATTTGACATATAGTTTATAAGGGAAAAAGCACAATTAGAATCGTATATATTATTCATTTAATTTATTTCCTTTATCTAAATCGAATATTTTAATTGCTGCATACTTTCAAGAGCCGGCACGTTTGCCGTCTACGTAAAAAAACCTGCCGCCGTTAGCCAATAATAATAATTCAATATGCGCAAAGTTTCTGGAACTAGCTCTGAAATCAACGATGGAGATACTCTAAACCCATAGGAAAGATCTTTAAAGGAGTTTCCCGTTGCCAAATATCGTAGTGTGATAAGCAGACTGAGCGGAAAAAGAAAACAGAGAATTAACATGATGTTATTACGCAATTATTTTAAGAAATTATACCGTGTTGCAGCTGAAACGGATTCTCTTAGCACTGTGTTTTGTTTTGATATATTTTGGCAAACAACATTTAACAATTCATGGAAGGAATGTTTAGAAAGCCTGCAAAAATTTTCAAAACTTTTTGGGTCCTCTAGTCGTAATTCCTTGGTTGCAATATGAGTTAAATCTCTTCCCGAATACCGCGTAGAAGCCATTCACGGCTCCAATACCGTTTTCTACTTCGTCGAACGTACAATTCATTATGTTTGTGTTTCTTTATTATAGCTAAAGCTATCAAAACTCCCACAAATTTACATTTATTTCTTTTTTGAAATAACATGACTTTTCCTTTTTTTTAATTTTAAAACACTTGTTTATTAAAAATTGTTTTCTTAACTTCTTTTTTGTATTTTCTCTCTATTTCAAGTGTGATGGTGTGAATACAAAATGTCAGTTTACGTTAGATTTTTTGACAGTGGCAATAAATGTATTTAGATTTCTGTATCGTAAAATGTGATGAAAGTCTCAATACTTGTATAACAGTCTGAACGGTCCTTTAGTAGTTTGCTTTTACTTTTTCAGGCTTGTTGAATATTTTACATGTAGTTTATTTTAGTAAAGCAAAGTGAACAGGTGAAATCAACTGAATTTTTTTACAATAAAACAAGTGCATATAAACAAATTTATACGAAAAAAAATTATAAATAACCGATGCAAAAATGAAACGTCGTCAGAAAATTCGTACTACTGCCGAATTACAAGAAATTGTCGATAGTTGGTCCGATGGGGAAGAAGATTTTGAAAGAGAATCAGATACAACTGATGTTGTTATAAAGGGTGGTTAAATTTCAAGGGCCGATGTTGATTTTGAATAAAACACAAACTATTTAGGAAATTATTGTAATTTTATTTTATTATGATATATTGGTATTACTCAATTATGTATGGAACAAAATATCGGCCAAATGGGCGCCGCGACCACGGCAACAGTGGATGATCAATTTTCGAAGAAAATCATCTTCAGTGATGAGGCACATTTTCACCTCAGTGGATTCGTCAATAAACAGAATTGCCGCATTTGGGCGAATGAGAATCCAAGAGTGATTGTCGAAAAACCAATGCACCCACAAAGAGTGACTGTTTGGTGCGGTTTATGGGCTGGCGGCATCATCGGGCCGTATTTTTTCCAAAATGAGGCCGGTCAGGCAGTTACTGTGAATGGTGTTCGCTATCGTGAGATGATAACGAACTTTTTATGGCCCGAATTGGAAGTTATGGATGTGGACGATATGTGGTTTCAGCAGGACGGTGCCACTTGCCACACAGCTAACGAAATAATGGCTCTTTTGCGCAACAAATTCAATGGCCGTGTTATCTCACGTAATGGCGATGTCAATTGGCCGCCAAGATCATGTGATTTGACACCGTTGGACTTTTTTCTTTGGGGTTATTTGAAAGAAAAGGTGTACGTCGATAAGCCAGCAACAATTCAAGAGCTAAAGGATGAGATAATTCGGCACATTAACGGCATAGAACCTCCATTATGCCTCAGGGTCATCGAAAATTTGGACCATCGGATGGAGGTGTTCCGCCGTGGTCGCGGCGCCCATTTGGCCGATATTTTGTTCCATACATAATTGAGTAATACCAATATATCATAATAAAATAAAATTACAATAATTTCCTAAATAGTTTGTGTTTTATTCAAAATCAACATCGGCCCTTGAAATTTAACCACCCTTTATTACCACCCGATGACGTCGACGAGATAAGTGATACGGAGGAGTTGGATGACAATTTACAAGTGTTAAACGACGACCAAAAACGTTTCTTCAGTAGATGGAATGAATATATACTAGCTGCTGAAAACGAGAATGATGATTTGCCAATGACTTCCAGTAAAATTGGTAAGAAGAGACGTACAATTGATAAGGGAATGAAACCAAAATGGTCCCGAAAGCATAATTACAAGTTTGAGAAGGAGCCTTTGGATGATACGGAAACATCACACAAAGCTCAGATTGTTAAAATGAGTCCCCAGCAACTTTGGGAATTGTTTATTGATGAGGTTTTGGACCTTATAGTGAATTCCACCAGCAAGTATGCTGCAGCGAACAATTGTCCATAATTTGTAACAACACCTACGGAAATCAATATGGAAGTTAGACATGATCGCGTCGATCATTTAATCGGGAAACTCCCAGCACGTCGTCGCTACCTGCAGTGCGGTGGCAAAACAGAATACGGATGTTTGAAGTGCCAGGCGAATTTGCACCCATCAGCATGCTTCCTGGATTACCATAGAAGTGTCATACCAGATAAATCTAAAATTGCAAAGTCTAAATAACCTCTAAATTTCTTTAAATAAATTTAAAAAATATAAATTCGCGTTTTATTTACGCCAAAAAGAATTATTTCAATATAGAGAAAATAGTTAATTTTAGAACTCATTATGAACGGTTCGGTATTTAAATACCCATTTTCATTTTTTGGGGTGTGACGGCCAAGTGTGTTGACAAACCGCTTTTATTTTTTCACATTACCAATGCGGCACATAAGGCTCTTTAGAATGTGCCGGCGTTTTTCATTTTTCTCATTATCCTTTATTTTACAAACCTTTTTTTGATCATTTTTTTACAACCAAAAAAACGCAATTTTACCAATTCTCAAACTGAAGGTAAAAATTAAAAAAAATGTTTTTTTTTTAATTTTTCCCACATTAATCAATCTCTAGTATTAAATAAAAAAGCAACTTTCAGTCATTGGGTGGAGTGAATAAAAAAGTAGCTTATGCTACAAAGTGTTAAGTACTAGCACTAGCTTGTGCTTTCAGTGTGCTAAGCAAATACACTTAACTTTTTAAGTCTTAAAACAGAAACTTCCAGCATCTAAATCACTTGCTTAAAAAAATCAAAGCATAAACTAGTAATTTTAAGTGTTCACTAGTTTTTATTCACACCTTTTTCAAGTTAACGCTCGAAAAACTAGCTTTTACTAGTAAGTAAAAAGTACTAGCGTTCACTGAAATTTTTATTCACCTGAATACTAGCTTTAACTTCAAATTTTGTAGTAAAAGCTTTAACTACCTATTTATTCACTCCACCCATTATCTCTTATCAAGCCACGCGGGCATTTTTTTACTACTTTAACTTTTTCTGTATTTAAATACCCAGTCGACGAAAATGGGTTAAATTGCTCAAAACTTGCAGCCTACATCACAGCTATCAATACACATGAATTTTGAGAGGCAGTAAGTGTAAAGAATTTGAAAGGAAAAATTTATAGTGTGGCTGCAGTGTACATAAATCTGAGAAGTTTTAGGAGAGTAATCGTCTTGCACGAAACAGACCGCAATTTTTCGTCTAGGTTGGGCAAGTAAACAAGCAATGAACTGTTTCAAACAATATCAAAGACAATAAATTACAGTGCACGAGCGATAATGTGAACTAATTAAAACCGGCGGTTTCCAGGTTTGCGAATTGTTCATATTTCGAATACTAAAAATAGAACAAAATTGTATTGTATTTTTAATAAGAATTCATATTTAAGAAATTGGCTTATATTTGTTATACATTATTTCAAACAAAATTATATAATAATTTAGAATTATTGACATATGTCCATATATACATACATACATACATACATGCACATGTTAATATATAACTTGACAAAAATTAGTTATGTATTAAAAAATCGGTTATTCTTTTCTGCTGCATTTTCTTATCCAAAATTTGTATTAATATATTAAATGAAATTGGTAGTCAAAACATATAAATGCCAGATAAATATGCTCACGCATAGTATGACAAATAGTGATTCCCGAAAGTAAGAAAAGCAGAATATTAACATTTTAATTTTCTTGTAATTAAACGCATTGTTCTTTTTTTGTTCAAGTTACAAGCTTTATTTCTAAGTTTGTCCTTCTTTTAGGATAGTCAATTATAAAAAAAATTTATCTACATACATATTTATAAAAATTTTTTGTTTAACAATGCGAAATATCGTCTACTGATTGTTTGCAGCGCTACCTATTAATAAGTAGTTAGTATATTTGGCGTACATATATACAGTGCAAGCTCTATTTTACTTGATTCACTTTTGAGATTTAAAGCCAGGTTAATTCAGAAAGAAAAAAATTTATGCAGAGCACAATAAAAGTACGTTTTACTCTCACGATGATTCTCCCTCTATTTCGTATTGCATGTGCTCCTACCAATATTAAACCGAGGTCGTGTCATGATGCACAATGAAAAAGCTAATGCCTCAAAATGCGTTCTTAAAGAAATTTAAATAAGAAATAATATAAATGTGTATATAGAAAGATATGCCCTCCTTGTGTAATTAAATATATCCGTATTTTAAATTTTATGAAAATTGGCTGAAGATATTCATTTCGAAAATTTTCGATTACCCGAATCGGGTATGTTCTGTATCTGAATCCGCAAAATTTTTCGTTTTTACACATACATACATACACATGCTTAGGTATTGAGAAATCACTCATTTTTAAATCGACTTGGGGGGATAGTTTTGTTTTTAATTACTACGTAATTTCTTGCAAATCAATTTTCAATCCGCATTAATTTTTCTAGACTTAAAATCATTGTCTATTTTCTCTGAAAAATTAATATTAGTCACTTGAAGCCTTAGTCATCTAACTCCCTCATATGTCTTTCTGTACTCAGATCTATCTGTCCTTTAAATTTTATGAAAAGTAGAACGCTTTAATCAGATTAGAGGTCTAGTATTTTTTTTACAGGGTGATGTATACTGATTGTCCGGAATATGTCCGCACACTTTACATACACTTTACGATTTTTCTAACTTGGAGAGTTCATTTTTTAAACGAGTTGGCAAGTTGTAGAATTCTTTAACACGCTCTGTTAGAGAATTTCAATTCACCTCTACTGCATTGAAGAACACTTTTCTAATCATACCACATATCTAAAGTAAATTGACCTACTTTAATACATATTTGTCGTTATTGTATTTTATTCCAGCTATGCATTTATTAGACTCCTTTCTTATTGTTCATAAGTTATACAGGGTGGCCCAAAATAACCTAAGGGGTTTGAGTTCAAGGAGCCATTGTGTCCATCGCAATGTGCGCTGTGACTCCATCCTGTTGGAACCATACCTGCGGATGGTTTTCCACGACTGGCCTTAAAATATTTTCCAACACTGTCCAATATCTAACACCAGTGATGACAAAGGCGACTCCATGTTTATATAAACTGGTGTAGATGAGAATAAAAAAGCTAAAAATAGAAATGTGAGTATGTTATAAAAGTAAACTCATGGATTGTTATGTTTTTGTTTATGGATTTTTTGGTTTGTATGTTTAATGTTCAAACAATTCTCGTTTGATTAATTGAATTTTAAACATATAGATCTTGGGTTTATATTCAGACGTTGGGAAAAATCCACTGATGAGCTAAGTAAGCGTTAGCGAAATAGTACTATATGGATATGCTTTCCTCCTCAATTTTTGAGTTACTTTTGTAATAAAATGCTTTATGATATTTTTCATACTGTATGAGAATATCATAAAGTATGTAATAATAAATTTGACATATAGTTTATAAGGGAAAAAGCACAATTAGAATCGTATATATTATTCATTTAATTTATTTCCTTTATCTAAATCGAATATTTTAATTGCTGCATACTTTCAAGAGCCGGCACGTTTGCCGTCTACGTAAAAAAACCTGCCGCCGTTAGCCAATAATAATAATTCAATATGCGCAAAGTTTCTGGAACTAGCTCTGAAATCAACGATGGAGATACTCTAAACCCATAGGAAAGATCTTTAAAGGAGTTTCCCGTTGCCAAATATCGTAGTGTGATAAGCAGACTGAGCGGAAAAAGAAAACAGAGAATTAACATGATGTTATTACGCAATTATTTTAAGAAATTATACCGTGTTGCAGCTGAAACGGATTCTCTTAGCACTGTGTTTTGTTTTGATATATTTTGGCAAACAACATTTAACAATTCATGGAAGGAATGTTTAGAAAGCCTGCAAAAATTTTCAAAACTTTTTGGGTCCTCTAGTCGTAATTCCTTGGTTGCAATATGAGTTAAATCTCTTCCCGAATACCGCGTAGAAGCCATTCACGGCTCCAATACCGTTTTCTACTTCGTCGAACGTACAATTCATTATGTTTGTGTTTCTTTATTATAGCTAAAGCTATCAAAACTCCCACAAATTTACATTTATTTCTTTTTTGAAATAACATGACTTTTCCTTTTTTTTAATTTTAAAACACTTGTTTATTAAAAATTGTTTTCTTAACTTCTTTTTTTTTTTTTTTTGTATTTTCTCTCTATTTCAAGTGTGATGGTGTGAATACAAAATGTCAGTTTACGTTAGATTTTTTGACAGTGGCAATAAATGTATTTAGATTTCTGTATCGTAAAATGTGATGAAAGTCTCAATACTTGTATAATAGTCTGAACGGTCCTTTAGTAGTTTGCTTTTACTTTTTCAGGCTTGTTGAATATTTTACATGTAGTTTATTTTAGTAAAGCAAAGTGAACAGGTGAAATCAACTGAATTTTTTTACAATAAAACAAGTGCATATAAACAAATTTATACGAAAAAAAATTATAAATAACCGATGCAAAAATGAAACGTCGTCAGAAAATTCGTACTACTGCCGAATTACAAGAAATTGTCGATAGTTGGTCCGATGGGGAAGAAGATTTTGAAAGAGAATCAGATACAACTGATGTTGTTATAAAGGGTGGTTAAATTTCAAGGGCCGATGTTGATTTTGAATAAAACACAAACTATTTAGGAAATTATTGTAATTTTATTTTATTATGATATATTGGTATTACTCAATTATGTATGGAACAAAATATCGGCCAAATGGGCCCCGCGACCACGGCAACAGTGGATGATCAATTTTCGAAGAAAATCATCTTCAGTGATGAGGCACATTTTCACCTCAGTGGATTCGTCAATAAACAGAATTGCCGCATTTGGGCGAATGAGAATCCAAGAGTGATTGTCGAAAAACCAATGCACCCACAAAGAGTGACTGTTTGGTGCGGTTTATGGGCTGGCGGCATCATCGGGCCGTATTTTTTCCAAAATGAGGCCGGTCAGGCAGTTAGTGTGAATGGTGTTCGCTATCGTGAGATGATAACGAACTTTTTATGGCCCGAATTGGAAGTTATGGATGTGGACGATATGTGGTTTCAGCAGGACGGTGCCACTTGCCACACAGCTAACGAAATAATGGCTCTTTTGCGCAACAAATTCAATGGCCGTGTTATCTCACGTAATGGCGATGTCAATTGGCCGCCAAGATCATGTGATTTGACACCGTTGGACTTTTTTCTTTGGGGTTATTTGAAAGAAAAGGTGTACGTCGATAAGCCAGCAACAATTCAAGAGCTAAAGGATGAGATAATTCGGCACATTAACGGCATAGAACCTCCATTATGCCTCAGGGTCATCGAAAATTTGGACCATCGGATGGAGGTGTTCCGCCGTGGTCGCGGCGCCCATTTGGCCGATATTTTGTTCCATACATAATTGAGTAATACCAATATATCATAATAAAATAAAATTACAATAATTTCCTAAATAGTTTGTGTTTTATTCAAAATCAACATCGGCCCTTGAAATTTAACCACCCTTTATTACCACCCGATGACGTCGACGAGATAAGTGATACGGAGGAGTTGGATGACAATTTACAAGTGTTAAACGACGACCAAAAACGTTTCTTCAGTAGATGGAATGAATATATACTAGCTGCTGAAAACGAGAATGATGATTTGCCAATGACTTCCAGTAAAATTGGTAAGAAGAGACGTACAATTGATAAGGGAATGAAACCAAAATGGTCCCGAAAGCATAATTACAAGTTTGAGAAGGAGCCTTTGGATGATACGGAAACATCACACAAAGCTCAGATTGTTAAAATGAGTCCCCAGCAACTTTGGGAATTGTTTATTGATGAGGTTTTGGACCTTATAGTGAATTCCACCAGCAAGTATGCTGCAGCGAACAATTGTCCATAATTTGTAACAACACCTACGGAAATCAATATGGAAGTTAGACATGATCGCGTCGATCATTTAATCGGGAAACTCCCAGCACGTCGTCGCTACCTGCAGTGCGGTGGCAAAACAGAATACGGATGTTTGAAGTGCCAGGCGAATTTGCACCCATCAGCATGCTTCCTGGATTACCATAGAAGTGTCATACCAGATAAATCTAAAATTGCAAAGTCTAAATAACCTCTAAATTTCTTTAAATAAATTTAAAAAATATAAATTCGCGTTTTATTTACGCCAAAAAGAATTATTTCAATATAGAGAAAATAGTTAATTTTAGAACTCATTATGAACGGTTCGGTATTTAAATACCCATTTTCATTTTTTGGGGTGTGACGGCCAAGTGTGTTGACAAACCGCTTTTATTTTTTCACATTACCAATGCGGCACATAAGGCTCTTTAGAATGTGCCGGCGTTTTTCATTTTTCTCATTATCCTTTATTTTACAAACCTTTTTTTGATCATTTTTTTACAACCAAAAAAACGCAATTTTACCAATTCTCAAACTGAAGGTAAAAATTAAAAAAAATGTTTTTTTTTTAATTTTTCCCACATTAATCAATCTCTAGTATTAAATAAAAAAGCAACTTTCAGTCATTGGGTGGAGTGAATAAAAAAGTAGCTTATGCTACAAAGTGTTAAGTACTAGCACTAGCTTGTGCTTTCAGTGTGCTAAGCAAATACACTTAACTTTTTAAGTCTTAAAACAGAAACTTCCAGCATCTAAATCACTTGCTTAAAAAAATCAAAGCATAAACTAGTAATTTTAAGTGTTCACTAGTTTTTATTCACACCTTTTTCAAGTTAACGCTCGAAAAACTAGCTTTTACTAGTAAGTAAAAAGTACTAGCGTTCACTGAAATTTTTATTCACCTGAATACTAGCTTTAACTTCAAATTTTGTAGTAAAAGCTTTAACTACCTATTTATTCACTCCACCCATTATCTCTTATCAAGCCACGCGGGCATTTTTTTACTACTTTAACTTTTTCTGTATTTAAATACCCAGTCGACGAAAATGGGTTAAATTGCTCAAAACTTGCAGCCTACATCACAGCTATCAATACACATGAATTTTGAGAGGCAGTAAGTGTAAAGAATTTGAAAGGAAAAATTTATAGTGTGGCTGCAGTGTACATAAATCTGAGAAGTTTTAGGAGAGTAATCGTCTTGCACGAAACAGACCGCAATTTTTCGTCTAGGTTGGGCAAGTAAACAAGCAATGAACTGTTTCAAACAATATCAAAGACAATAAATTACAGTGCACGAGCGATAATGTGAACTAATTAAAACCGGCGGTTTCCAGGTTTGCGAATTGTTCATATTTCGAATACTAAAAATAGAACAAAATTGTATTGTATTTTTAATAAGAATTCATATTTAAGAAATTGGCTTATATTTGTTATACATTATTTCAAACAAAATTATATAATAATTTAGAATTATTGACATATGTCCATATATACATACATACATACATACATGCACATGTTAATATATAACTTGACAAAAATTAGTTATGTATTAAAAAATCGGTTATTCTTTTCTGCTGCATTTTCTTATCCAAAATTTGTATTAATATATTAAATGAAATTGGTAGTCAAAACATATAAATGCCAGATAAATATGCTCACGCATAGTATGACAAATAGTGATTCCCGAAAGTAAGAAAAGCAGAATATTAACATTTTAATTTTCTTGTAATTAAACGCATTGTTCTTTTTTTGTTCAAGTTACAAGCTTTATTTCTAAGTTTGTCCTTCTTTTAGGATAGTCAATTATAAAAAAAATTTATCTACATACATATTTATAAAAATTTTTTGTTTAACAATGCGAAATATCGTCTACTGATTGTTTGCAGCGCTACCTATTAATAAGTAGTTAGTATATTTGGCGTACATATATACAGTGCAAGCTCTATTTTACTTGATTCACTTTTGAGATTTAAAGCCAGGTTAATTCAGAAAGAAAAAAATTTATGCAGAGCACAATAAAAGTACGTTTTACTCTCACGATGATTCTCCCTCTATTTCGTATTGCATGTGCTCCTACCAATATTAAACCGAGGTCGTGTCATGATGCACAATGAAAAAGCTAATGCCTCAAAATGCGTTCTTAAAGAAATTTAAATAAGAAATAATATAAATGTGTATATAGAAAGATATGCCCTCCTTGTGTAATTAAATATATCCGTATTTTAAATTTTATGAAAATTGGCTGAAGATATTCATTTCGAAAATTTTCGATTACCCGAATCGGGTATGTTCTTTATTTTATTTTTTTTTTTTATTTATTTACATACATCTATGGATTCATGATCCTTACAAATGATATAATGATATACAGTACATAATTAAGAGTTTAAAAATACAATTAAACTAGATTTGACACTATCAACATTAAGCGAATAATCAATATGGTTATACAATTTATTAAATTGCTTACAAATTCTTAACAATGGTTCCGAATTAGCATAATTTACTCTGAAAACTTTAACTGCAAGCGGATAGTAATGACGTGTAAATCGTGAAGGAACATTAATAAAGATATTGCTAATCAAAAATTCAGAACAAACATTTCCTTTTAGCAAATTTAAAACAAAAGTAACATTAAGCATAGTCCTGCGACTCTTAAGGGTCGGCAGCTTTATCAAGGCAAGTCTGCTAGTATAAAGTGGGAGATCCAACGGATTCCAGCGAAGCCCACGTAGACCAAATAAAAGAAACTGCTTTTGAACGGATTCAATACTATTGATATGAACCATATACGTTGGATCCCAAATTATTGAGCCGTATTCAAGAACAGGTCTTACCAGAGATGTGTACAATTGCTTTGTAATGTACGGGTCGGAGAACTCCTTTGCCCATCGTTTTATAAATCCAAGAAGACCGCGTGCTTTAGCAACAGTAGAAGAGATATGTTGTATAAAATTTAACTTGGAATCAAGTAGAATGCCAAGGTCGGAAATAATATTTAAATTGTCTAGCGAGTAACCATTTAAAATATATTTTACGCTTAAGTTACGTCCACGGAAGAAGCTCATACATTTACACTTTTTATGATTTAATTCCATCAAATTACGATTACACCAAGAGCTAAATGCATCTAAGTCCTCCTGTAGGTAGTGATGATCAGCATATTTTCTATAGCTTAAGAAAATTTTGACGTCGTCAGCATACATTAAGACATGACAAAACTTCAATATTTTCGGTAGATCATTTATAAATAAAGAAAACAAGAGCGGCCCTAAATGGCTACCCTGCGGCACACCAGACAATACAGCAATCGGCTTAGAATAACAGTTTTTAAAATGAACATTTTGAGTTCTATCAGTCAAGTACGATTTTATCCACTTAAGACAGTTTAATGTAAATCCCATTGAGTCAAGCTTTTTCAAAAGTATTTCGTGATTAACCTTATCGAACGCCTTGCTAAAGTCGGTATAAATAACATCAGTTTGCTCTTGTTGTCTAAAACCACGATGAACAAGTGATGTTAACTGCATAAGATTTGTAACAGTTGAACAACCTTTACGAAACCCATGTTGGAAAGGAGACAATACAGATGATACTTGATGAGAAAGAATGTCAGTACTAATTTTTTCAAAAAGCTTCGGTAGAGTGCTCAGTTTAGCAATGCCTCTGTAGTTTTCGATATTATTTTTACTACCATTTTTGTATAATGGAATTATGAAAGAGGTTTTCCAAACCTGCGGAAAACATCCAGTCCTTATTGATTCATTGAAAATAAGAGTTAGTGGGGTCGATAAAGCTTCAGCACATCTAACTAACAGACAACTCGGTATTCGGTCAGGACCACAGTTAAATGAAAATTTCAGTTTTTTTAAGGTATTAACTACAGTAAGTTCATCAAGAAGTGGTATTGAAACAGGTGGATATGGTAATTCAGATAGTGGATGAGAATCTGAATCAGCAATCTTGACATCAGAATATGTGGACGAGAAGAAATCCGCAAACAAATCACAGATTGCAACATCATTATCGGATTCAATATCATGGTAATTCATCACAGAAGGAAACGAACTCGATCTTCTTTTGGAATTTACGAATTTATAGAATGTTTTAGGATCACATTTTAAATTTTGTTTGACTTTAATTAAATATCTGTAATAGCAGGAGCGATTAGCTGAGATGTATTGAGCACGAGCTACAGAATACTTGGCGTAATCAGCAAAAAGTCCAGAGGATTTATATTTCTTGTAGAACTTATTCTTTTTATTTTTTATAGCAGAAAGAACTTTGGAATTCCATGGCGGGCCAGAACGATTAGAATCAAAACATTTAGGAATACATTGATTCATGTACAGATACATTCTTTTGTAAAACGTGTCAACCATTTTGTTAATATGTATTGAATTAGTATTTAAAGCAGCATTCGTAAAAAGGTTCAACCAGTTTGTATTAGACAGAAGCTCATCAAGCCTATTATAGTTTGTTTTCTTGAAGCAAAACGATTCTCTTCTCTCTGTTTGAAATGATGACACAGAAACACGACTAGATGCAACAGAAATTTCAATTCCAATTGTAGGATGATGTAAGTCCTCAGGCAAAGAGATCGGGTAACAGCGATCAATGGAGATGTCACTCAGTACATTTAGGAATATTAAATCAAGTAGTCTCGAATTTGCGTTGTATAAGCCATTTAATTGGCAAAGATTCAAGTCTAGAAGAGAATTAACAAAATCCATATGGTAAGCATTACCACCAACCATTCTCGGAATGAAATAATTAACTTCAGAAGAGAAGTCCCATGATAATAAAGGCATATTAAAATCGCCAAGAGCAATAACGTAATCGTATTGATTTGCGGCCTTAACAACATTCCCAATAGCTGTTACATGTTTCATGTAAACCACTTCAGGTGAAATTGGAGGAATATATGAACAGGTAATAAACATTTTCATATGTTTTAACTTAACTGCAACACCAATAAACTCGATGTCATACAGACCTTCACTATAAAGAACATCAGAAGATAGACGATTAGAAACTGCAATCAGAACACCACCACCTTTGATAAGATTACCACGATCGCGTCTATAAATTTGATAATTTCCGCAGAAAATTTCAGTATTGAGTACATTATCGACAAGCCAGGTTTCAGTAAAAATAATAACATCATATAAAAAATCAAAGCTTTGGTTGTAAATTGAAGGTAATTTTGTATTTAAACCACGAACATTTTGGTAAACTATAGACAATTTATCAGGTAAAATATTTAGTTTTTTGAAATTGTCAGATTAGACGATGGAGCATTAATTTGTGGTAGGTGGACTATATCAGAAGGGACGTTTTCACTATACACGTATTCACGTATAAGTGCGTTCTTCGGCCAAAAATCTGGATTAACAACTGAATCAAAATTTTCTTCATTAACAATAATTTTGAAAGAGGATTTACGTCTCTGATTAGAGTACTTAAATTTGTAGACGGATAAGTCAATATCATTACCAATTTTGAAACAAATATAACGTTTAACAGCATCGGTACTTGTATTAGAATCAAAACGAGCGGCAAAAATAATCCTTTTTGGTGGAATAACCTTTAAAGTTGGAGCAGTAGAGGTATTATAAGCAGGAACTGATGGGTTTAAATTAGTAGGAATACAGCTGTTTTGCAATGGTTGTGGTGAAACTAAAATTGTTCCCGAAGATATTTCACGAGTTTTAGTTGAGCTCGCGGTGCCACATACGGAAGGAACTGATTCAACAAAATCATATGATGGAGTTAATACTGGAGTGGTTACAAGAGATGCTCCAGAAATATCGCTTATTTCAATAGAATTAGGTTTAGATACCAGTGAACTTGTTAATGTTTTCTTCTTTCCTTTGGGTGAGCACGGTGCCTTATCAAACAGGTTCCTGTAATTCGAAAATTTAGTGTTTAAATTTTTCAAATCATTACCCAATTCATCCAATGTACTTTTAGTGGATTTAAAAAATTTATAAAATTCCACATCAAACAAAATACAGTTTTTACAACACCAGCGGAGTCCCTTGTTCTCATGCAAATTATCCACAGTGCGTGCAGATAAGTCAACGCATTTTGCATGATAAACCGATTCGCAAAGCCAACAGGCAACCATAACATCATCGGACTTATTGCGACACTTCGGCTTAGAACAGGCCATAATTAATATATTAGAAGCGATGTAAAAAGTTAAATTAATTTAAAATTACCAAAGTATATGTATGTAGACAATTTGTTAAACAGCACAAATATGTAATAAATTGCTTATATTGCTTTTGTTATTTAAAGATTATTTATTGCACCAAAGATAATGTTGTTGTTTCAACCAAAAAGTATGTACACTGTTTAAAGTAATTTAACAGTTAATTTAAAGTTATTGTTTGTGTAAATTCTTTGTAAGGAATTCCAATTGCAGAGCACTATGCATAATATGCAAAGAAAATTCAGTTGTTGTTGTTAAAAATAGATTTAGTGAGTAAAAAATGACTAAATCTTTAAGCAGCCAAAATGTATTTTATCACACAATTGAATAATTAAATTTGAAATTATAATGCACAATAACTTCAATAAAATCAGATAGATTTAATTAATTTATAAATTAAAAACTCAGCGCACAAAAATTTTCAATCGAATTGTAAACCGAATCCGCAAAATTTTTCGTTTTTACACATACATACATACACATGCTTAGGTATTGAGAAATCACTCATTTTTAAATCGACTTGGGGGGATAGTTTTGTTTTTAATTACTACGTAATTTCTTGCAAATCAATTTTCAATCCGCATTAATTTTTCTAGACTTAAAATCATTGTCTATTTTCTCTGAAAAATTAATATTAGTCACTTGAAGCCTTAGTCATCTAACTCCCTCATATGTCTTTCTGTACTCAGATCTATCTGTCCTTTAAATTTTATGAAAAGTAGAACGCTTTAATCAGATTAGAGGTCTAGTATTTTTTTTACAGGGTGATGTATACTGATTGTCCGGAATATGTCCGCACACTTTACATACACTTTACGATTTTTCTAACTTGGAGAGTTCATTTTTTAAACGAGTTGGCAAGTTGTAGAATTCTTTAACACGCTCTGTTAGAGAATTTCAATTCACCTCTACTGCATTGAAGAACACTTTTCTAATCATACCACATATCTAAAGTAAATTGACCTACTTTAATACATATTTGTCGTTATTGTATTTTATTCCAGCTATGCATTTATTAGACTCCTTTCTTATTGTTCATAAGTTATACAGGGTGGCCCAAAATAACCTAAGGGGTTTGAGTTCAAGGAGCCATTGTGTCCATCGCAATGTGCGCTGTGACTCCATCCTGTTGGAACCATACCTGCGGATGGTTTTCCACGACTGGCCTTAAAATATTTTCCAACACTGTCCAATATCTAACACCAGTGATGACAAAGGCGACTCCATGTTTATATAAACTGGTGTAGATGAGAATAAAAAAGCTAAAAATAGAAATGTGAGTATGTTATAAAAGTAAACTCATGGATTGTTATGTTTTTGTTTATGGATTTTTTGGTTTGTATGTTTAATGTTCAAACAATTCTCGTTTGATTAATTGAATTTTAAACATATAGATCTTGGGTTTATATTCAGACGTTGGGAAAAATCCACTGATGAGCTAAGTAAGCGTTAGCGAAATAGTACTATATGGATATGCTTTCCTCCTCAATTTTTGAGTTACTTTTGTAATAAAATGCTTTATGATATTTTTCATACTGTATGAGAATATCATAAAGTATGTAATAATAAATTTGACATATAGTTTATAAGGGAAAAAGCACAATTAGAATCGTATATATTATTCATTTAATTTATTTCCTTTATCTAAATCGAATATTTTAATTGCTGCATACTTTCAAGAGCCGGCACGTTTGCCGTCTACGTAAAAAAACCTGCCGCCGTTAGCCAATAATAATAATTCAATATGCGCAAAGTTTCTGGAACTAGCTCTGAAATCAACGATGGAGATACTCTAAACCCATAGGAAAGATCTTTAAAGGAGTTTCCCGTTGCCAAATATCGTAGTGTGATAAGCAGACTGAGCGGAAAAAGAAAACAGAGAATTAACATGATGTTATTACGCAATTATTTTAAGAAATTATACCGTGTTGCAGCTGAAACGGATTCTCTTAGCACTGTGTTTTGTTTTGATATATTTTGGCAAACAACATTTAACAATTCATGGAAGGAATGTTTAGAAAGCCTGCAAAAATTTTCAAAACTTTTTGGGTCCTCTAGTCGTAATTCCTTGGTTGCAATATGAGTTAAATCTCTTCCCGAATACCGCGTAGAAGCCATTCACGGCTCCAATACCGTTTTCTACTTCGTCGAACGTACAATTCATTATGTTTGTGTTTCTTTATTATAGCTAAAGCTATCAAAACTCCCACAAATTTACATTTATTTCTTTTTTGAAATAACATGACTTTTCCTTTTTTTTAATTTTAAAACACTTGTTTATTAAAAATTGTTTTCTTAACTTCTTTTTTTTTTTTTTTTTGTATTTTCTCTCTATTTCAAGTGTGATGGTGTGAATACAAAATGTCAGTTTACGTTAGATTTTTTGACAGTGGCAATAAATGTATTTAGATTTCTGTATCGTAAAATGTGATGAAAGTCTCAATACTTGTATAATAGTCTGAACGGTCCTTTAGTAGTTTGCTTTTACTTTTTCAGGCTTGTTGAATATTTTACATGTAGTTTATTTTAGTAAAGCAAAGTGAACAGGTGAAATCAACTGAATTTTTTTACAATAAAACAAGTGCATATAAACAAATTTATACGAAAAAAATTATAAATAACCGATGCAAAAATGAAACGTCGTCAGAAAATTCGTACTACTGCCGAATTACAAGAAATTGTCGATAGTTGGTCCGATGGGGAAGAAGATTTTGAAAGAGAATCAGATACAACTGATGTTGTTATAAAGGGTGGTTAAATTTCAAGGGCCGATGTTGATTTTGAATAAAACACAAACTATTTAGGAAATTATTGTAATTTTATTTTATTATGATATATTGGTATTACTCAATTATGTATGGAACAAAATATCGGCCAAATGGGCCCCGCGACCACGGCAACAGTGGATGATCAATTTTCGAAGAAAATCATCTTCAGTGATGAGGCACATTTTCACCTCAGTGGATTCGTCAATAAACAGAATTGCCGCATTTGGGCGAATGAGAATCCAAGAGTGATTGTCGAAAAACCAATGCACGCACAAAGAGTGACTGTTTGGTGCGGTTTATGGGCTGGCGGCATCATCGGGCCGTATTTTTTCCAAAATGAGGCCGGTCAGGCAGTTAGTGTGAATGGTGTTCGCTATCGTGAGATGATAACGAACTTTTTATGGCCCGAATTGGAAGTTATGGATGTGGACGATATGTGGTTTCAGCAGGACGGTGCCACTTGCCACACAGCTAACGAAATAATGGCTCTTTTGCGCAACAAATTCAATGGCCGTGTTATCTCACGTAATGGCGATGTCAATTGGCCGCCAAGATCATGTGATTTGACACCGTTGGACTTTTTTCTTTGGGGTTATTTGAAAGAAAAGGTGTACGTCGATAAGCCAGCAACAATTCAAGAGCTAAAGGATGAGATAATTCGGCACATTAACGGCATAGAACCTCCATTATGCCTCAGGGTCATCGAAAATTTGGACCATCGGATGGAGGTGTTCCGCCGTGGTCGCGGCGCCCATTTGGCCGATATTTTGTTCCATACATAATTGAGTAATACCAATATATCATAATAAAATAAAATTACAATAATTTCCTAAATAGTTTGTGTTTTATTCAAAATCAACATCGGCCCTTGAAATTTAACCACCCTTTATTACCACCCGATGACGTCGACGAGATAAGTGATACGGAGGAGTTGGATGACAATTTACAAGTGTTAAACGACGACCAAAAACGTTTCTTCAGTAGATGGAATGAATATATACTAGCTGCTGAAAACGAGAATGATGATTTGCCAATGACTTCCAGTAAAATTGGTAAGAAGAGACGTACAATTGATAAGGGAATGAAACCAAAATGGTCCCGAAAGCATAATTACAAGTTTGAGAAGGAGCCTTTGGATGATACGGAAACATCACACAAAGCTCAGATTGTTAAAATGAGTCCCCAGCAACTTTGGGAATTGTTTATTGATGAGGTTTTGGACCTTATAGTGAATTCCACCAGCAAGTATGCTGCAGCGAACAATTGTCCATAATTTGTAACAACACCTACGGAAATCAATATGGAAGTTAGACATGATCGCGTCGATCATTTAATCGGGAAACTCCCAGCACGTCGTCGCTACCTGCAGTGCGGTGGCAAAACAGAATACGGATGTTTGAAGTGCCAGGCGAATTTGCACCCATCAGCATGCTTCCTGGATTACCATAGAAGTGTCATACCAGATAAATCTAAAATTGCAAAGTCTAAATAACCTCTAAATTTCTTTAAATAAATTTAAAAAATATAAATTCGCGTTTTATTTACGCCAAAAAGAATTATTTCAATATAGAGAAAATAGTTAATTTTAGAACTCATTATGAACGGTTCGGTATTTAAATACCCATTTTCATTTTTTGGGGTGTGACGGCCAAGTGTGTTGACAAACCGCTTTTATTTTTTCACATTACCAATGCGGCACATAAGGCTCTTTAGAATGTGCCGGCGTTTTTCATTTTTCTCATTATCCTTTATTTTACAAACCTTTTTTTGATCATTTTTTTACAACCAAAAAAACGCAATTTTACCAATTCTCAAACTGAAGGTAAAAATTAAAAAAAATGTTTTTTTTTTAATTTTTCCCACATTAATCAATCTCTAGTATTAAATAAAAAAGCAACTTTCAGTCATTGGGTGGAGTGAATAAAAAAGTAGCTTATGCTACAAAGTGTTAAGTACTAGCACTAGCTTGTGCTTTCAGTGTGCTAAGCAAATACACTTAACTTTTTAAGTCTTAAAACAGAAACTTCCAGCATCTAAATCACTTGCTTAAAAAAATCAAAGCATAAACTAGTAATTTTAAGTGTTCACTAGTTTTTATTCACACCTTTTTCAAGTTAACGCTCGAAAAACTAGCTTTTACTAGTAAGTAAAAAGTACTAGCGTTCACTGAAATTTTTATTCACCTGAATACTAGCTTTAACTTCAAATTTTGTAGTAAAAGCTTTAACTACCTATTTATTCACTCCACCCATTATCTCTTATCAAGCCACGCGGGCATTTTTTTACTACTTTAACTTTTTCTGTATTTAAATACCCAGTCGACGAAAATGGGTTAAATTGCTCAAAACTTGCAGCCTACATCACAGCTATCAATACACATGAATTTTGAGAGGCAGTAAGTGTAAAGAATTTGAAAGGAAAAATTTATAGTGTGGCTGCAGTGTACATAAATCTGAGAAGTTTTAGGAGAGTAATCGTCTTGCACGAAACAGACCGCAATTTTTCGTCTAGGTTGGGCAAGTAAACAAGCAATGAACTGTTTCAAACAATATCAAAGACAATAAATTACAGTGCACGAGCGATAATGTGAACTAATTAAAACCGGCGGTTTCCAGGTTTGCGAATTGTTCATATTTCGAATACTAAAAATAGAACAAAATTGTATTGTATTTTTAATAAGAATTCATATTTAAGAAATTGGCTTATATTTGTTATACATTATTTCAAACAAAATTATATAATAATTTAGAATTATTGACATATGTCCATATATACATACATACATACATACATGCACATGTTAATATATAACTTGACAAAAATTAGTTATGTATTAAAAAATCGGTTATTCTTTTCTGCTGCATTTTCTTATCCAAAATTTGTATTAATATATTAAATGAAATTGGTAGTCAAAACATATAAATGCCAGATAAATATGCTCACGCATAGTATTACAAATAGTGATTCCCGAAAGTAAGAAAAGCAGAATATTAACATTTTAATTTTCTTGTAATTAAACGCATTGTTCTTTTTTTGTTCAAGTTACAAGCTTTATTTCTAAGTTTGTCCTTCTTTTAGGATAGTCAATTATAAAAAAAATTTATCTACATACATATTTATAAAAATTTTTTGTTTAACAATGCGAAATATCGTCTACTGATTGTTTGCAGCGCTACCTATTAATAAGTAGTTAGTATATTTGGCGTACATATATACAGTGCAAGCTCTATTTTACTTGATTCACTTTTGAGATTTAAAGCCAGGTTAATTCAGAAAGAAAAAAATTTATGCAGAGCACAATAAAAGTACGTTTTACTCTCACGATGATTCTCCCTCTATTTCGTATTGCATGTGCTCCTACCAATATTAAACCGAGGTCGTGTCATGATGCACAATGAAAAAGCTAATGCCTCAAAATGCGTTCTTAAAGAAATTTAAATAAGAAATAATATAAATGTGTATATAGAAAGATATGCCCTCCTTGTGTAATTAAATATATCCGTATTTTAAATTTTATGAAAATTGGCTGAAGATATTCATTTCGAAAATTTTCGATTAAATCGGGTATGTTCTGTAAACCGAATCCGCAAAATTTTTCGTTTTTACACATACATACATACACATGCTTAGGTATTGAGAAATCACTCATTTTTAAATCGACTTGGGGGGATAGTTTTGTTTTTAATTACTACGTAATTTCTTGCAAATCAATTTTCAATCCGCATTAATTTTTCTAGACTTAAAATCATTGTCTATTTTCTCTGAAAAATTAATATTAGTCACTTGAAGCCTTAGTCATCTAACTCCCTCATATGTCTTTCTGTACTCAGATCTATCTGTCCTTTAAATTTTATGAAAAGTAGAACGCTTTAATCAGATTAGAGGTCTAGTATTTTTTTTACAGGGTGATGTATACTGATTGTCCGGAATATGTCCGCACACTTTACATACACTTTACGATTTTTCTAACTTGGAGAGTTCATTTTTTAAACGAGTTGGCAAGTTGTAGAATTCTTTAACACGCTCTGTTAGAGAATTTCAATTCACCTCTACTGCATTGAAGAACACTTTTCTAATCATACCACATATCTAAAGTAAATTGACCTACTTTAATACATATTTGTCGTTATTGTATTTTATTCCAGCTATGCATTTATTAGACTCCTTTCTTATTGTTCATAAGTTATACAGGGTGGCCCAAAATAACCTAAGGGGTTTGAGTTCAAGGAGCCATTGTGTCCATCGCAATGTGCGCTGTGACTCCATCCTGTTGGAACCATACCTGCGGATGGTTTTCCACGACTGGCCTTAAAATATTTTCCAACACTGTCCAATATCTAACACCAGTGATGACAAAGGCGACTCCATGTTTATTTTCAAAAAAATATGGGGTAGAGTTAAGTGGGTGTTATTCTTGCTGTTGAACTACTCTTGCATTTTCCGTAGCTCTTTTTGCCTACTAACGAACACATTCAATTGGAAATGGGCTTCGACGCTCGTAATTAAATTATGAATAAAATCATGATTTTCTTCTGAAATAAGGTTCTACGACTTTGTACGTTGTTCAATTGTGTACTGTGCCATTTTAAATTCCCCAAGTCTTCTTTACAAAATACTAAAAAAACAATATTAAAAAATAGTCATAAGGAATTCAAATACCTTCGCTCCTTTTGGGCTATCCTGTATTACTATTATTCCTTTTATTATATTTTACTATATCATATGTACATAACCTTACGATTGTTCTCTACGAATTATATGTGGCTGTAAGGGCTCGGTTAGTATGTATATTTAATGAATAAGTAAAAATAAAAAATGTTTTTAATAAATGTATAGCATATGTGTATGTGTACACTTATGTAGATGTTTTAAAGTTCATCAAAATAGGTTAGATAATTTTGCAGATGTACATATGTATGTATATATTACCCCCAATTAATTTTAAATATTTATATTATTTCTCCTTTTTATTCGACCTTCTATTCTTATCGTATGCAATAAATTATTCAGCAAAGCAGGTCTTATTTTTATAAAATTTTTAATTTATTTAGCAATATGTTTCCTCGATATTTCGCTAACCCTTGGTTAGCATCATCAGGAAAAATATATTTTTTTGAATAAAATTATTTAACAAACATACAATTAAAATATTTTATATTATTTGAAAAGAAAAAAATTTTTTTTGTCAATCATTTATATATGTAAAAGTATTTTGAAAAAAATGTTTCTTTTCTTTTTCATACAAAGTCAAAATAACTCAAAGTACATACAGGGTGGCTGATGAATATTGCTACATCAAGAAACTCAAATAAGTTTTTTTTCAGTGTATGGAATTAATTTTTCTTTTATTCATGTCAAAGCTCATTAAATTTTATTAAATATGCTTAATTAGTTTTAAAAATAATGGAATTTAATACCACTCTCTCTCATACATGCTCAAGTAACGGTCTCCAGTAACTGTAACGGTGTGACCATTTTCTTCAAAAAAGTAGGACCCGACAATGCAGCGTGCTGAAACTGCACACCACACTGTGACACGAAGTGGATGCAATTCCGTCTCATGGAGTATCTGTTGGTTGGAAGCACTCCATATTCGACAATTTTCTTTTTTTATGTTGCCGTTTAAATCCAAATGGGCCTCGTCAGACATAAAAAGACAGTTCAACATGTTTTCGTTCTCTTCCACCATTTGAAGCATTTCCTGGCAAAATTCCAAGCGAATAGGTAAGTCTGCTGCGTTCAGTTTGTTGACCATTTCAATTTTATATGGGAATAAGTCCAAATCATTGTGCAAAATTGACTGCACTGACTGTCTGCTTATACCCATTTAAGCAGATAAGGTTCTTGTCGAAACTCTTGGATTGTTTTGTATGGCAGCAGCTACAGCAGCGATTGTTTCCTCCGTCCGAACTGAAGGGTTTCGATGGTAAGGTCTTCTTTGGACTGTTCCATACTCGGCAAAATTGTTCATAAGTCTCATTATGGTCCATCTGCTCGGAGGATTGCCGTCAAACGTGCGCCTATACTCTCTTTGAACCGAAACTACGGACTGCAGTGCGTGATAGCGGCGGACAATCCAAACTCTTTTTTTCAGTGTCCCAGTTATCCATTTTTGTTAAATCTAAAAATCAATCTGCAAAATAAAAAAAAAATAACCAGATTCATTAAATAGAAAAAAAGTTATTAAATTTCTTTTTGGTAGCGGCTTTCATCAGCCACCCTGTATAAAATATTTAACAATTATAATAGAAAAACTTAAAATTACTATTATATTAAATAAATTCTCCCTATTTTATATTAACGAAATATCTATAATTTTGAGCTATCTTATCTATGTATATCTGTCTTAAAATTAATTCTTCTATCTATTTGTACTTTTATTATCTCTGACATATAACGGCGTTTGTAATTATCCTCTATTCAATATTTCTACTTCATCAAATTTCGGAAAGTGATTCAAGTTCGCACAGTGTGAAGTTAATGCAGTTTTTTGTGTATTAATGTGTCTGTGGTCTACGATAACATTTTTAATAAGATGTCGGAATACGGGTATTATACCTAATTTTATATAGTTAATTCAACTAAGAATGTAAAGAATATTTTTGAACTAGGAGGAATTAAAAGAATTCAGAGTTCAATTTTACATTACACAAAAAACTTACACTTATGAAATCAAGGAAATTTAAGAAATTGTAGAATATGAGGATAATGTAATAGAATCTTTCAGTAAAAAAATAAAAGATATACATAGGAAGAAATTTGATAGTTTATTAAATTTACATAAGAAGAGTTTAAGAATTAAATTTAATAAAAAATGGTTTGTTAATAAGTCAGATTTGGATATACCAAAAGATGTAGAATGAATTCATTCTTTAGGGCAAAAGTATGCACTTCCAATTCACATAGAGAATCTTTCAGTTTTAAGATTTCATAAATACTTTGGAGCAGAAGGATAAACAGGAAATAGCAACGAACAAATTAGCACGAATAGTAGATAGACATTTAAATGTGATGAGAAGAACGAGTAGGGATAAATTTATTTCAGATAAAGTTAGAGAGACAAAAAGTTTTTTAAGAAAAAATAACGATATACTTATATTAGTGCAGATAAGGGAAATGTGACAGTAGCTATGAATAAGGATGATTATTTTTCTAGAATAAATGATATAATTAGTGATAATGATAAATACTGGTTGTCCGCCGAGAAGGTATACTACTTTGTTTGTTTGTTTATAACTTTTAATTAAATGAAAGAGAATGGATCTTATATTGACAAATGGTTTATTTAATGTCGGCAATTATGTATGGAATACAATATCAGATAAATGTCCGCCTCTGCTAGCCTCACAAATGCGAGCCTTTTTGAGCACATTTTTCATTACATTCTCACACATTTCACGCGGTATTTCATTAATTTAATCATGAATATTTTGTTTGAGTTGCTCAAGTTTCTGGTTTGTTTGAATTAACCTTGCTTTTCAGATATCCCCATAAGTTGTTCTTTGAAGACCAAGCTCCTGAGCACGGCGTCGAATTGAGGTTGATGGATTTGTTTTGAACACTTTCTTGAGCAGCAGTAATGTTTTCAGCCGATCTTGCAGTACGTTGTGGTCACCTACAGACTCTATTTCTTCGAAATCATTCACTACAAGATAAATAGTCCGTTTTGTTGGCACGTTGTTTCTCCCAAAAATTTCACGTAACTTTCTTATCGTCACAGTAATCGGTGATTGATTTTGATAAAATGTTTTAACGATTAAAATACGTTGGTTTATCGAATATTTTTCCATAAAAAACTTGCAATGTGTCTACTTCACGACTGCCAAATATTAACCGTCAAGATTAATGTTTACCAAAATGGCGGCAAAACAAAGTAGTATACCTTCCCGGCGGACATCCTGTATATTGTTTTAAATAAGGATCCGTCTAATAGATTTCAAAAAATTAATAATAATATAGTCGAGGAACTTTAGAGAAAAGAGATTATAAGCTCAATTGAAAAGAAAAACAAATATCTCAACAGCACCAAGGTTACAAGGACTACCAAAAATTCACAAAGGTTTTCCTTTAAGATAATTTGTTCTTTTATTAACTACCTATCTTTGGACAGTGGATATTCTTAGTAGATTGACGGATAATTCAAAATATAATATTAAGAATTCATTAGATTTTAAAAATAGAATAAGGAATAGTGAAAGATTATACTCATTTGATGTAGAATCATTATTTCCTACTGTTCCAGTAGATTTAGCTATAGATATCATAAGGATACGATGGAAAAAATTAGAGGGACATACTCATATGGAACAGGATCTATTTTTTCGTATTCATAAATTTTGTATAGAGGATACTAGATATTTTATGTATAAGAATGCAATATATGGACAAAGAAGGGGTCTTCCTATGATTTCTGCAGCATCACCAATTGTGGATGATATAATCTTGGATCAGTTGCTTGATTCCTGCATTAGTAAATTGAATATACACCCAAAAATTTTGACTAAATATGTAGATGATTTATTTTGTGTTGTAGACGAAAATAGTGTGAATGATTTTTTGAATTCTTGTATTAAATTTACGATAGAAAATGAAGAAAATTCAAAATTGTCATATTTAGATACATTAGTAATAAGAAGGGATATCATCGTTGTCATATAATATATAGTCTGGCATCACCAAAAACGTCATTATTAAACGAGGCGGATTGGCAACGACGACGGCGCAACAGAGTGCTTTTTGATCAAGCATTCCGGACAAGAACACGAGGTTACAAGACACAGTAGAATAAACCAAAAATAATTATTTTACTTTACGCTTATGTACAATTAGAAAATAAATGAATTCAAACTAAAGTACAGAAGCAAAATAGTAGTTTTATATATTAAGGAAAATATTACAATCGTGATGATAGATTGGCATAAGAAAAAAACATCATAAGGAAGGATTATAACATCCTAGGATGTTTTATGTTTTTTAAATAATTTTATTCAAAAAAATTAATTTTTCTTGATAATGCTAACGAAGGGTTAGCGAAATATCGAAAAAACATATTGCAAAATAAATTAAAAATTTTATGAAAATAAGACCTGCATTGCTGAATAATTTATTGCATTTATAGATCTATGTTTTAAATTTCTTTAAAATTGGATAGCTAGCTTCAGACACGCGTGGTCCTATTTTTTAATATGTACCCTATGTGTCCTTCTGGAATCATGCTCTTAATTTCATCATAATCCATTCTGCCGTTTAGCAGTAAAGCGGAACGAACAAACAAACTTACTATCTCATTTATAGTATTTGTTGTATGGATTAGTAAGCATTTTAGTTAATAAATTGATATTCTTTTCAAAATGTATTAACTTTTTCCCTCTATATAAATATTTTTTTGTTATCTTGGACCAGCACTCAGAAGATGACCCCTACACATACGATGTATTGTGCATATACGATGTATAGCTAAGGGATAGGAGGTGAAGCTTCACTATCTTACTCTGCTTTTGCACGTTCTTTGTTTTATAGCAGTGTTTTATCGCCTCTGATGTCAAGAGACGTATTAAATTTTTGAAGCTTCGTTTTGCTATACAATACCGACGAATGTGGGCGTTCTGATGTGCCTGTGAATTGGTTACAGCTGAAGCCGTTACTGTTCAGTGACCAGTGACTATGCCTTCGCCATTTAAATTTTCCGACGACAACTGACAAAGCCACACAAACGCACATCAGAAAAAATGCCAGATGCTTTTATGAGTCTGAGGTTGAAGCCAGGAAATTTTTGGTTTTGTAGTCAACGTGCAGACTACGTCGGCCATCGCCACCCTAATAAATTTCTAAATAAAAGAAATTATAAGCTGTATGACAGTTTGTGTGAACATTTTTGTCTAGTACTGTATATTTATTAAAAATAATTGAATTAATTTAAGAAAATTATATTTTTTTTTAAATTATCTTTTGCCATTTTTAATGCAATTCCATTTCGAAGATTGCAATTGGTTTTATTCCGATAGTTTTTTTTTTTTTTTTTCTTGAACCGGCACTCAGGGGATGACCCCTACACATGCGATGCATTGTGCTGGAACTAGGAAATTAGGTTATGGGAAGGATGTTATAGGGAGTAGTGTTTATTGACATTTGATTAAAGTTTTCCCACGTTAAAAGTGATAGGAAACACCTCTGCGGGTAGTCCATTCCACATACGTGTCGTTCGGCCAAAAAACGAATTTTCTCTGTAATGCGTAGTGCGAGTCGCTGCCAAATCGCCCACAAATGGATGCGCTCTTAATGATGATCGCGTCGTGCACGCGAATGACCGGGTTTCAGGAACAAGTTCCCTGATTTCATTAGAACACATCCCATTATAGTAACGATAGAACAACGGAACGCACCCCACGTTGCGACGATGCTCAAGAGAGTCAATAGAGTTGACTACCTTCTGTCTCCTATGAGTTTCTTGCCCTTTCTTGTACACGGTCGAGTAACTTCGAAATAGTCTTTGAAGCACCGGCCCATACATGAGAGTTGTATTCCTTTTTCGGACGGATATAGGCGGTATAAATATTAAGGAGATCAGATGGGGTGAAGTATGTCTTACACCGTCTTAAAAAGCCGAGGCACTTGAATGCTTTCTTTGAGACCTGAAAAATGTGCTCAGACCATTGGACATCACACTGGATTTTCATGCCAAGAACATCAAGAGCTTCTGATTCCTCAATGTTTATGCTGCTCATAATTACAGATGAGGCAGGGTGATCGTGCATGCGACGATGGGTAAGCATTGGGTCTTTTGGGCATTGAAATCGACCCTGTTCGCGTGATCCCATTCTGATATTCTCGTGAGGTCACCTGTTAGCGAATCATTCATATTCTGCCGCGTCGCCGCGATCATAGTTGATGTCGGCCTACGATCAAATGAATATGAGATAGAAAATAATGAGATAGTGCTGTCACCTGCGAAAGTCTGGATAGGGTTGGAAGTATGTCATAGGAGGTCATTAAGAAAAATAAGAAATAGGGTAGGAGAAAGAATGGAGCCTCGTGGTACCCCTGAATTGATCTTCAATTAGTTAGATGAGATCCCTTCTATAACAACTCTTATAGCGCGATCCCTGAGATAGCTCGATATAAATCGAGAGAAGATATCACCGACACCAAAAGCAATAAGTTTGGACAAGAGTGCTCCATTCCACAGTCTGTCAAATGCTTTTGAAATATCTAGAGCCACTGCCTTACTTTCGCCAAAATGGAGGACGCGATAACGTCAAAGAGCACTGCTTCAAGACCAGTGCCGGAATTCCATACGGGCCAGGAGACTTCTTTATGTTAAGGTCCGCTAAAACCCTTTTAACTGCACGAGCCCGAAAGTATATCTTTGGCATGGTTACGGATACACGCTCGGGTGCGGGCAGTGGTTGATTGCTTTCCGGCAGGCGAGAATTACTAGAATTTCCCTTAACTCTTTTAACGAATGACCAAAAGCTTTTTCTTCCCTGTGGGGCAGTAAGAACTTTAGCGCGAAGGCGCTGCTCGTACAAAACTTTTGCACGTCTTAGCACTTTGGCACACGAAGATCTCGCCCTTTTGCGCATGATATCAATATCTGCGTTTTTATCATTCCGCCAGATACTAAATGTTTCCTCTCTGCACGTATGATTAAACCAAGACTTTGGTCTAGGCTGAATCGAAATTTGTTGCGATGGTATGAACGTTTTCATACCAAACAATATTATATTTTGGACCATTTCAGCCATGGCATTGACATCATTGTCAAGGAAGCAGAGCCTCCAATTGAATTGCCGAAAGAATCGTTGAGCTCAGCCCAACGTGCCTTTTCGTAAATATATTTCAAACGTTTCGTAGCTGGCGGTGAAAACTTCGAAGTTCCGCAAACGAAAAGCAGGCAGAAATGGTGCAATGATCCGAATTTCCGAGAGGTGAGAAAAAGGTCGAGGGTGTTGTGTTGGTGCCCGTCAACGCACGAAATGTGTGTTGGTTCATTCACTAATTGCGCTGCGAATAGCTCAACATATTAACCTTCTGGAGTTGTATGGCTCGAATGGCGGAGCCACGATAAATTATGAACATTGAAATATCCAGCAATAACGATTTCACTGTTCGGGTAATTTTCGAGGATCGTCGATATAGTGTCGGAAAGGGCATCGAAGTTGTATATAGTTTTCTCCCTTTCCGTGTTTGAGATTACAGAGAAAATTCGTTTTTTGGCCGAACGGCACGTATGTGGAATGGACTACCCGCAGAGGTGTTTCCTGTCACTTTTAACGTAGGAAAACTTTAATCAAATGTCAATAAACAATACTCCCTATAACCTCCTTCCCATAACATAATTTCCTAGTTCCAGCACAATGCATCGCATGTGTAGGGGTCTACCCCTGAGTGCCGGTCCAAGAAAAAAAAATGGCAAAGTGAACACGAGGTCTATTTAAAGAGGATACGGCATGAGCTTGTTGGTAAAGTTTTCACTTATTTGCTTCGATGAATTTGCTACGGGAAAATTTCCCCAAAAACTGATCAGTCGCTTTGGGGACATTCCATGGTCACTGACGTCGCCCGATCTAACCAATGGATTTTTTTTATTGGGCTACCTCAAAGAGAGGGTTTATAAAGACAATCCCCAATCTCTTGTGGCTTTAAAGGAAAATACTCGTCCAGAAATCAGCTCAATGGACCCAAGTTTACTGCAGCGTGTGGCGCAGACCTCAAGGCTCCGTTTTGAAGACATCTGGATGACATACTCTTTAAAAAATAAAATCCGCATTTCCATTCTATCATTCAATGCTCTTAATAAAATTTTGTGCCAATTACGTTTTTTATATAATTTTTTAAAGTATAGTTTTTTATGTTATCCTTATGTACAAGGACACCCCCCTGCGTTAAGATCGTGTCCTCGTTGTTTTCTTTTACTATATGTTTTTTATATCTTGCGTTATTTTTCTTGCTTAATTCAGATATCTTTACTAGTATTTGTTCGTCTGGTTCGAATGTACGGTGTTTTCTTCCCTTGTTTAATCTTTCTAATGTTCTCTCTGATGCAGACTTTATTTTATCAGATATTTCTTGTATATAATTTTTATAGTTTCGATGAGCTCTGTCGTGTGTACTTTTCACTTTTCTTTTTGTCTATCATTGTTTTCAACATCGATTAATTTCGTTGGTGTAAATACGAATAGTATACTGTTGAAAGTATTTTTTCTTACAGTTCTCAATACATAAATTTACTCCCTAGTATGTCACGCTGTTTGGTTGTAATATTTTTCTTAATTTTGCTATTAAATCTTGCTGGGTTATCAAGTTTATCGTCTGCCTGACTTAATTAGGAAACACTGTACGTGTTATTGTCTCAATTTTCTTTTTATTTTATACGAATTCATGTTATTTGTTCGATAGTTTCTACTGCTGAACTCTCGGCTGAGTGTACTGTACTAATTGTGGATGAATTTATTTGTTGCCTAGAAAGGGCGTCGGCTACGACGTTTAAGTGTCCTGGGATATATATCAGTTTCGGACCAAAGTCTTATAGTTTTACCTTTCTCCTTAATTTTGTATTAGAGTTTTTTCAGATGTCGCAAAAGTTAGAGACTGGTGAGCAGTATAGATCGTTAAATCAGCTACTCCAATAGATACAATTTCTGACTTTTTGTAACGACCATATGATTGCTAGGAGTTCCTTTTCTTTGGTAATGTAGTTTTCCTCTGTTTTGCTTAAAGTACGTGATTAAAAGAATATTAGTTTTATCAAGAACTGCATCAATTGCTATGTTGGATGCATCTGTTTTTAATTCAAAAGGTTTAGAATAAAATGCAGTTGAAAAAGTTCTACCGGTTCTTTCAAGTTTGTCTTTGAGATATTGATAGCTTTTAGAGCTTGTTCGTCAAGTTTTTTTTTCCTACTTTTCCGTTGTCTCAGCTTCAACGTACTGTCAAGGGCTTCGCTATGCTAGCGTATCTTTTAATAAATTTCTTATAATGTCCTTGTTATGTATACTAATTTTATCTACCTCTTGCGACTGTTTTGCTTTGTACATTTGGTGTTTAGTGTCCATTGTGCACTCTTAGCTTACGGTGTACGTACACCTGCTTGCAATTACCTCATGTAATTTGATAGTTGATATATCATCTTTTGTATACTAAAGGCAAACAATTGCTGTCGCTGACGACTTTTTTGTGCTGTACATCTGTTGTACACCTTACTCCAGTTTTTTCAGAAAGAAACACAGTTTGTTCCAGTTTTGGTAGCTACCAGTATCCAATTATCTCATATAACTTCATATCTTGAACGTTTAACCTTATCGATTTTTGCTATAGCTTTTGGGTAATTTTCCACCGTGAAAATTAACCCAACTTGTCGCCGCTCATTTTAGCCGCGATCACCGCGCAGAGGGCCGCCCATTTCCTAATAGGCAACATACAGCAACCATGATACAATAATGAGTCGACTTGAGTTAAAAACGTACCATTTTAACTCCCTTGATCCCCGTTTCAATACAGAGCAATCCTGTTTTTTTCCTATCGTTTTCAGAGATTCTTATCTCGTGGAAACCAAATTCTAAATCTAAGGTGGTGAAGTATTTGGCCTTACCTAAGTTTTGTATCGTCATGTTCACATCTGGAATAATATACCTATCCGTGATGGTGTTAGCATTTAATTTTTGAAAGTCTATGACCATTCGTTTTTTTGGTCTTCCTTGTTCGTCCGTACTTCCTCTTAATTAGGGTTATACATATTGTGGCCGCCATCGAGCGCCCGGGCAATCGCCACTGGATCGAAGTTATTGAAGGCATCCTGCATGTCCATAAATGCCATCAGGGTAAAGTTCCCATGCTCCAGTGATGCGTCTATGTGGCCCACGAGCGAGTGAAGAGCCGTCTCCACCAACCTACCCCTAGTATAGGCAGGTTGGGCGGTGGACATCAGGGAGCTGTCGATGGCCATCCTGATGTGTACATCAAGCATCCTCTCCAGAGTCTTCAAAAGATAATAAGGAAGACTTATGGGCCAGTAATCCCTCGCCTCAGTATGCGACGCCTTCTCCCCCTTTGAAATGAATATCATGTCGCTTTTCGTCCACTGGTCCGCGATGTGGGACCAGTGCAAACATGCCCCGTATATGGCCAGTAGCCGCGCATGACAAGATCCACATTATGCTGTAGAACAGTCGGAATGATGCCATCCAGTCCATGATCTTTGAATGGTTGGAAGCTTTCAATCGCCCAATGTATACTGTCCGCCGATAGCACCACAGGTGTTGGAGCCAGGGCGGGCGGTGCAGCAGTTACCATCCATCACGCTACCCCAAAGTCCCTCCAGGACCTGCGCTTTGCCCTTCTGACCAGATTCTTGACCTGTTCACTGAGGATTTATATAGTGTCCAGTTTCCAGTATTCTTCGCCTCGTCGGGGTCGTAGTTAAATTGGACGTCTAGCTCGTTCAATAGAGCGTTTTCGTCTTCTCCGAAGGTCAGCTTCCCCTGGAGATCCCCAACCAGATTTGACTCTGATTGCGAGCTTCCTGTGACCTTGTATGAAAATCGCAAACATAGTTGCATAGTTGTTTTAACCTGGACAGCAATCACTATAGAAAACTTCATGATGAACATTGGCATCTAATTGCACTAAATGAATGTATACGCATGAAGCTATTTCGATCCACCTTCGTTTTTTTAAAGAAGCTATTTGGTTTGTTTTGTTTATATATTTCGTAGTTCTCAAATATTGTGTGGGAGTTTTTAATAAAGGAATATAAAAAGATATAAATTTGTTATTTACATTTGTTTTTTTGTGAAAATATAAAGTGAATTTATTGAAATTATAAAAAGTTGTTGTTTAAAGTATTAAAAACTATATTTCTATAAATATAAATAAAATAAGTACTGCTGAAACTTAAAAAACGATCCTCCATTAGTTGCTCTGGACTATGCTTTATTCTGCGACACAATTTTCTTCACGTCGCTTTTCCATTCAGTCCAAACCTGTATAAAAAAAAGAACACAATCTAGCAATCCATCCGTTAACATCCTTTTCCAGTGGACCTGCGCCGTTTAGCGGTTCAGCCAACTGCTCCCAAATCAAATGTGCTATTGGCTTATCACTTTTTGTGAACCGCCTTACAACGTCTGTATATTTTTCTATAAACTCGAAGAATATCGAAATTTGGGTACTATTTTTATACATATTTCCTCTATTGGAAATAAACATATAAAAACAAATTTTTTATAGCAATTTATAAAATTTAATTTACCTACTTACTATTCGCAAAAAAATCGAACTGTTGAAAAAAACAAGAAGAAAAATTTAGCTTTTAGCTACTCTATTTATTTCCAATACGAAAACGACAGCTGCCAGCTGCTTGGTTTATTTTCAATAACAAAACCGATGACAATAGTTTCTGTGACACCTAAAACCGACATTAAATCTAGTTCGAACATAAAATCGATAACATTGAATTTCATGACACCAAAGTATTTTTTTTTTGTCGATTTCAAATTCAATTCCGATTAGATTGGTTCCAATGGCATGACTATTAGCTTCATTAGAATCTTTTTGGATGAAAGGGTGACGACGTCTGAAGTAGCCTGCACGTTGACTACAAAAAACGACTGGGTTTGAGCTCAGTTTCAGACCAAGTAATAAAAACATTTCGCATGTATAAAGAGGGTGGCGATGGCACGATGGATGGTAGTCTGCACCTTGACTACAAAACCAAAAACAGACATGGGATCAACTCCAGTTTCAGACTAAAATTATAAAAAAAAACCCATCGCATTTTCCTGATGTGCATTAGTGTGTCTTTGTGTGTCAGTGTTGTCGGAATGTTTCAGTGTCGATGGCATAGTCACTGGTCACTGAACAATACCGGATTCAGCTGATAGCAATCCACACTCACACCAGAACGTCCTCCTTCGTCGGTATTGTGTAGCATCGGCGAAATAAAATAATAATAAAAATGGCTACTAAGCCGAAGCTTCAGCACTGCTCCGAGTATCAACAAAGAACGTGCGAAAACAGAACTGTAAAATAATTAATTAAGCTTCACCTCATGTCGTTTCTCGTACTAGCCCTTTCCTATAGTTCCAGCACAATGCTTCGCATGTGCAGGAGACATTTCCTGAGTGCTGGTCCGAGATAAAAAAGTACATAATAATATTATTGCTTTAAAACAACATTTTAGCAGTTTACACTGAAATTGCTATAATATACATTTCTCTTAGGTACACCTCTGCAATTGCAAGCCATGAATCGTGTAAAAAACTCAGAATTGGCGCGCTCATCTAAGTCATTAAGCGATTCGATTAAGAAACATATATTTCACAAGGGAATTATGTCAAGGACTCCTAAACGACAACCACTTGCTGAAGGAGTATTAGGAGTAAGTTTTTTTTTCTTGTTTTCGTACGAATATTTTAATTAATTAAGCATGTTTTTAAACTAAATTTATTTACTTCATTTACTTTCCCTAAAACTCGCATAAATATTGCAATAAAAATAAAATCTATACATATATATGTATATGCACATAGACGCCAAATAACGCCAGCATGAAAGTGCATAAACAAAGGATTTTATTTTCTAGTCCTAATCCTCAAACGTTTGTTACACATTCTGCAAACACACCTCTTTTGTTATCATCATCATCATCTGTACTAACGACATCTAATAATACTGCTAACAGTAATACACTCTATAATATAAAATCGCATCCTCTGCAAAAATCTATATCCTCATCTTCACTTCTAATGAAGCAGCAACATTATGAAGTAAGTGCAAGAGCTGGGCACTCTTCCAATTGCTGCACTACAAATCTGGTTCATAATCATCATGGAAATAACAGTCAGAGTAGTGATGGAATTCTATACAATACCAAATCTGTTTCCGCTCCCGTTAGTCGTCAGACATCTTCAGATTTACAAAAACATACTAACATTACTACAAAATCTTTGCCTATGTCATCAACCTCATTGCCGTTGAGACTATCAGATATGAACAAATATTTAGATGTCAATTGTTGTGCGCCCGAACATTTTACTGTAGCCGCGGGTGGACCCGTTGATAAGAAGTCAGTGGCGTGGGAAGATGCTCATCTTAAAAATACTGAATACATTTATAATCCCTCTATTCTGTGGTGTGCGGCAACCAATCCGAATGATTTAAAATCTCGTTACAAGTCGGAACCAAATCTTAGCATGTCATACAGTGTCTGCGATACTACAAATACATCTATAGGTAATAGACAAGGTAGTTATGAAGAAGTCACGCCCATAACGAAACATATTGGGCGCTCTCTAACCAGAAAATTAATGAAAGGTGTCAGCATGGGCAATTTGAAGTTTCCCTTTAGCACGCCTGATTCCACAAAACGCTTTGTACGTACGGTTTCCTCTACCTTGAAGCGCCGGTCTAGCGATGATTCTCAAATTTACCAACAAGCTGAGGGAAGTTTCATTGCAGCCTTTAGAAGTGGCAATGTACCGCTTTTAGAAGATATGGATGATAATAATATTGAAGAAGAATATTTCGAAGAGCAAGAATGTGATGCAGAAACTGAAACCGAAAAGGAAACTGAAGATAACAAAAATGAGTACATCCTTAAAAAAAGTTCAAATGTGCGCACTGACGCATTGAGCGCTACTGGTACTAGAAGCAGCAACTCCTCAGATCTGACAAATTCTTTAGCCGGGGGATTACAACCTTCTTATAAGCAATTGCTGTTGCATAAAAATGGTTTATATCAACACAATGTGGATTTAGTTACCAGCACTCCATCTCTGCTGCATAACCGCCGGTCTATGTCACCCATAACAAAATCAACACAAAGAATGCCTAAAGCAATGCAGGTAAAATTTTGATTTAAAATTATAGGAATGAAAAGTAAATAACATAAATTACTTTCCTAAGAGTAATAACATGAAATCATTTTATTAAATAATGTTTATAAAAAAATTTTTTGTATATTGCAGGAATCTATTATGACGCCTCGTTCACGCAAGCCAGTAATGGTTCTAACAAGTTCAACCATTACTTCCTCTGAACAGAATCAAAACCAAGAAAATTCTAAACACAAATCAGAAGAAACTGAAAGTATTGAAGACTTTGTTGGCGATAATGATATCGACAACAGCGAAGATTGCCTTATGAGTGTGGGTAGCTTGCATCCCTCCTGCACTTCAGATGAACCAAATATTACTACACTTCCTAAACCGGAAGTTATTAACGAAGATGCGACATCTTTAGGTGGCTATTCGGAGATACTTAAACGCCAGCATCTCTTACAAGCTAATCAAACTTTTGCACAGGAACATTCCGTAGGAATAGATCCAAGTTCGGACTCAGACTTTCAAACAGGGTCAGCTCACTCTAATGTAAAGGATTTCAGCAGTCATAATCAAAATATAACAAATGCAGATACTTTAACATCTAATTTTAAGTAAGTTTATAAGCAAAACTAACATTTCATAGTTTTTATTTTATTAACAACACTTTTTACAACCGTTGGCTGAGTATTAAGCTCATGAACTTGCAGGCCGAAGGCCTTGGATGCAAACTCTACATCATCAAAGATTTTTCTGATGTGCCTCAATGTCCATGCTAGTGTACAACAGAAACTCCTTCTACGTCGATGCTATTTATTTAATGATTTGAATAATGAAAACGTCAGCGGAGTAAAAAATAAACAAAATTGCTCTCCTTTACCTTACCAATTAATGCGTCAACTTAACACCAGCGATGTAATTGTAATTGTGCTTTACAAAGTAACAAAATTCGCACGAGCAGTGTTGTATAATTTACTTCTGTTCCTGTCTTTCCTCTACACTTTCTAAGAAGAAGATAACATACAATGTGATCATTGTTGCTAGCATCGTAACTGTCTGAGTGACCCTTCTCTTAAAAATAACACTGGTCAACAAGAATTTGTTGGCCTGAGTTTTCTTAGTCAATTGAAATAGATATTGTACACCGATTCAATGCCTATAAAATACTTGTTTTGGTTTGACTCTGGTCCTCGAGATTTACCGTTATAAAGAAAAAAGCGATGAGGGAATGAAAGAAAAAGCCTTTTTTCAAGAAAATTTAAAAAAAGATTTCTTATAAAAAGTTTATTAAAAATGTAAAATAAACAAAATTCGAAATGTTATTAATTTTGGTACTCGCATATGTTACAAATGAGTCATATTTTACTAAAATCGATTCATTAATTCTGATTTTATTCACAATTAACTGGTTGCAACTATTTTACAGAAAAATTTTGTGGTTTTCTTTAATATTCCTTTCTATAAAATTTATATATTTTCTGAAATGTTGCGAATAGAGAAGTTTATTGTCCGCCTGTCTGTGTGTCCGTTGAAACGACGAATTCGGCCAAAGTAATCATCACACAAAATTCGTTTTGGGGTCAATAGAACTGAGTCTCTTGCTATTTAAATTCAGGCAAATCGGTTCAATAGTTTCCGAGCTATAGCCGATGAACCACGACCACGTCGTTTTTTTACTTGAAATTTTAGTACAAAAACTTCCATTACTTCGAACCGGCTGGAACGATTTTAATGAAATTTAGTCCATATATGTAACTACGTGGACTGCTTACTTTAAATACCATGTGGACCAGCTAAATAGCGTGATATATATTCAAAATATACAAAAAAAAACTAAGAAATATTCGATTTCCTTACGAATTATGCATTATAAATTCTAAAGTTGGAATGATAGAGCAATACTTATATTAAAACAAACACTTACATATATAACATGATTCGAACCACCAACAAAACTCCACCAAAACTCCTTCCAGATACTCTGGCACCTCAGACATCGACACCGCTGAGTTTGTTATAACTTATCAAGACTATTTCTTGTCACAATTTTCCCACTAATCCAATCAAATACGCTAATACAAGTCGTATAACGACCCTTCTTAGCAATCCATATCTCGTGATTCACACACATCAAGTTTACCTGATCAGTTTTTGTTAAATTTTCCTTTGAACCTGCATTTACGCTCATACACAAAAACATTTTGCCGTCAAGTTTCGCTTTTTTTTTTCTCTTGGTGCGGCACTCAAGGGATGACCCCTACACATGCGATGCATTGTGCTAGGACCAGATAAAAAAAAAAATGGATGCGCTCTTATTGATGACCGCGTCGTGCGCGCAAATGATCGGGTTTCGGGAACAAGTTCCCTGATTTCATTGGAACACATCCCATTATAGTAACGATAGAACAACGAAACATATAACGTATATGTGTGACTAATATTGAAACTGAATATTGATCGTGTAGCATCCACTTAGTACAGGAATGCTGAAAAATAGTTAGCAACGCAATTGATGGAAAAATTTTACAGTGACGCGTAAATAAATCCACATAATATTGTTTTGGTGTTAAAAAAAATTTATTATAATGTACTTTGCACTTATTTTGCAAAATAGTGAAGATTTTAAAATTTTTAAGCAAGTAATTTACGGAAAATTTTACGATTTTATATAATTTATAATAAGAAATAGCTAATTCAGTGTACACTGTGGCAATGTTTGCAAATTTTCGTAAAAAGGAATATTATTTCCTCCACTGTATTTGAAAAAAATATCAACAGATTTATTTAGCTTGTTTACTCCTCCCTGTTTCATGAACCGCTATTAAAAAGCAAAAAAAATGTGCTGTGGCTTCTAAACAATTGATTGGTGAAAAAGACATATGCTTTAATTTATGAGTGCTTACGTACTTATATATTTTTTTTTTTTTGGCGTGTGAGGTAGGGTTGAAAATGCCTTCGCACTTACAGAGACCGTCGTCTTCTGCGTCGAGTGGTGTTGCCACTAAAAAATTCCCTCCTCCTCCTCTGGGTAGATTCCTCCCCGGGACCGCTTTCCGCATTACTTCGGGAAGACCCAGAGCCACGTCCCAATCAGGACCACTGTCACTCACCCACGTCTGGGTCCGCCAAGTCCGCAGCCGGCGCGTTATGGCCCCGGCCCGTATCGCCTGGTCCCCGTCAGAGGGGGCCCCGCTATGCAGCAGCGCATCGAGGTCCCTCTTCTTCCTCCGCAGAACGTATCCCACGTACTGTGTCACAGCGTCCCAATTGTCCTCACAATCGAGCATCCTCCCTATCACGGTGGCAGGAGCGAACCCGCCAACCCGCTGCGCCATTGCACCTCTCTCAGTATGCCACCTGGTGCAGTCGAAGAAAGTGTGTTTTGCATCATCATCCGTAATACCACAGTAAATGCAGTCGGGACCATCTGCCCTGCCCATCCGGTACAGGTACTTTCGGAAGTATCCGTGGCCCGAGAGGAATTGTGTCAGGAAGTAGTTAACTTCCCCAAATTTCCTCCGAATCCATACTTCCACGCAGGGAATGAGCCTCGCCGTCCACCTGTCCTGCCATCGCCGGACAGTTTGGGGTCTCAGACCAATAGCACCAACACCAGGGCCCTCTCCCCTCGAGTTCCAAGCCTCCCACCGCTCGCGCGCCAAGAGGTCTATGAGTATTTCCCCACATATCACCAGGACCGCAGCGCCCGAGACCGTGCGGTAAGCCGAAGCAACCCTAAGGGCCGCTGTACCGCCTCGAGTACCCTGCGTTTGGTTCTCACCCAGTACATTTCCCCAAATCTCGCTCCCATGCAGCAAGATCGACTTCGTGACCGCCATAATCAGCCTCCTCTTGCTCTGTGTCGGGCCTCCGACATTCGCCATGAGTCTGAGTCACCGCCCCCGACCCCGTTAGTCGTCGGGCAGACAGTATCCTCCAAAGATCCCGCATCCACAGGCGAGGCAGAAGCCGCCCCATCCGTGGTCATCACCGGGAGCGGGGAGCATCTCACAGGAGGCGACCTCAGCACCAGGCCGCTTCTCCTGAAGATCGCATCGCCCCCCCAACCTTCGGTGGTCCCGGAAATCACCCCGCGCCGGGAAGTGGAGGAGTCCTGGGCACCGCTACACATCGTGCCCTCAGCAACGACGTCCGCAAAAGAGTCGGGTCGCCCAACTAGTGGCGTCCCAACCGAAACTGTTGGCCCCCTTTGAGGGTCGGCCCTTGGAGTGGAGCCAATAAGCCCCCCTTGTGGGTCGAGCTTTTTTCCTTTGGCGTCCGCTAAAGAGTCGGGTCGGCCCACTAGTGGCGTCCCAACCGAAGCTGTAGGCCCCCTTTGAGGGTCGGCCCTTGGAGTGGAGCCAATAAGCCCCCTTGTGGGTCGAGCTTTTGGTCTCCGTCTTTCTTCTCATCATCGTCGTTGTTTTTTTTATTTGAATACATGTAATTCCCACGAGTGTGGGGGAAAGTAGGTCGGCCGGGCCATAGCCCCCGATAACCCAGCAAGGCCAAAACATTATTCACCGAGGTGGCCAGGTATCGGTGAAGCTCCGTTTGCGACTAGACTATTTTCTGAAGGGGGCCTCTAGCCAAGCTGATCCCAGGCACGGGTCGCATCACACCATGATCCGGCCCCCATATCGTTGCTTACTTTAGCCATGACCGAGTATTGGTCTCCAGAAAGGAAAAAACGCTTCCCACCACACAAGGACAATCCACAGTGTAGGGTGAGCGAGGTTTCCTAGAAAGACCCAGACCCGAGCATGTTAACGGTGGCCGCCGCGTGGAGGCAGTAAGTCTTCTTGTGTGTTTCTCCATAAGGATCGTACTCTGACTTTACCCTATGGACCCACACCTGACCACCACGTACTTATATATTACATATATATATATACATATACATATATACATATACATATATACATACATATACATATATACATATATATATATATATATATAGACAGCATACTATATGTTCCGCTCACTCCTATAGGAGTTAGTAACATTAGTAACACTGAATGTAATGAAGTCGGTGGATGAGGTAGGAACGAGCATGATGTCGAGTAGCAAAGTTTTTTGAGTAAATAGGTGTCTCTCAGAATTTCCGTTTCTTTTTTTCTACCGGTTATAGAAATTGATAATATGTTAAACACATTACCTGAAATAAAGTAAAATGAATTTTTTTTTAATTTACAAACCAGACATTTAATTATATCATCTAAGATCGCAACAGTTCTTACTTAGCATAATTAAAATATAGGATGAATGTGTAAAGAGAAGCAAAATTTTCCGTTGCTTCGTATTTCCATTTGAAAAGAAAAGCGCTTGTTTGGTACATACAAATTTTTGAAAAAAATGCGATCATTCGTGCAATGTTATTTAGTTTCAAATATAATGGAAGGCATACTGACTTTACACTCAACACACAGTTATGCCAACTTAGATATTTTCGTGCTAAAATTGTTTTTGTAGAAATAAATTCAATATAAATATACATGTATGTGTGTCTATAATCATATAACGCGTAGAAAAGTGCAGCCACAAATTTTTAAATTTTACAGGAAGAAAAAAATTTATAAAATAGTAGTGATAGTTGCAACGTTGTTTTCTATTGTTGACTATTATGTCGGCATGTACATATATACAATAAATAATTGAAACCCTAATTTTGAAATTTTTGACATATACCGTATATACGGTCATATGTTCCATTTGACTATGTAAATATTTCCATATAATTTTTGTGAAATAATAATATACGGAAATATGTAGTAAAAATTGGATGAAGCACTTATAGTTTGTATATTCTAAAAGTATTTACTTCAAAAAATTAAAATTTATTTTTAAGTAAAATACATACATACATATGTACATATCTCGATGTGGGAAAAAGTAAATGGTGTAATCCTCAAAATGTGAAGTATTAAACACAATCAAAAAACTTGCTTGAATTAACATAAAATTCATTGCTTAAAACCTCTACATCGTAGGAACATGTTTTTAATTAAGTAATGTGTATCTGATTCTGTTGAAAATATTTTTTCACTGGCAATAAAAAAGGAGTATTTGAAAAAAAAAACGTTAAATGTTAAACAAAGTTTACAAAATTTGTGTTGAGTTCTGCCGACTCTGGTGTCATGGAGGATGTAAACATCTTTCATTTTGAATACCTATGATATGGAGAGAGCCAAGAAACCACCTGGATGAATGTTACTTTTTTTACTGTCAAAGTAAAAGGGTATGAACCGACAACAAAAACGTTCTTGGGTTTACCCAAACTTACTACCCGCTAAGCCACCAACACCGCACAGACAAATAGTACCAATACCTGAGTTTATTTCCTTGTTCCACAATTCTTTCCAGGAAATCCTAGATTGCACCAAGATATCGAAATCATGGAGGATCGTCATATAATGCAAGCTATTTCTGGAACTGACAAACAGATTGTCCTGCCGAAACATGCAGTAGAAATTCCTACGTAAAACGATTTTATTATCAACTAAAAGCAAATTCATTAAAATTCAACTACTTCTGTTTTGCGTTAATCAATTTAAAATAACAAAAAATTAAACGACAAAATTTTTCTGTAAAATAGATGCTACCGGTTAATTGTGAATAAAATCAGAATTTATGAATGGATTTTAATGAAATATGGCTCATTTTATATTTAACATATGCAAGTACCAAAATTAATAACATTTCAGATTTTGTTGATTTTACATTTCTAATAAACTTGGTAAACTAAATTTTCTTGAAATTTCTTGAATTTTCTGAAAACATTCTGAATATCTCCTATAGTAATTTAAAGGTTATTTCATTCTCGATCCTTCGATCGAAGAGCTAGTTCTCGGGTTATTGCAAATTACGTGACTATGAAACCTAAGACCACACAAAAAAAATTTGATTTTGTTGATCTGTGTAAAAGTAAAATCAATTTATATAGTACTTACATAATTTCTGGTGCGGTAAAAAGAAAATGGAAAAGACTTTTCATAAACATAAATAAGAATTAAATTGATATGGGTATTTCACTTCCCTCTTTGTGGGCGCGTAGCATGTGTGCAAAGTTTTGAAGAATCGGTTGAGTAATACTTTAATATATCTGTCAAGTTTCTCTAAAATCGTTTGGGTGAAAGTACAGATGCCTCCGTAGGCTAGTGTATGCGCATTAGTCTATCAATCTGGAGGTTGCGGTTTCGATTCACGCTTCGACACGGGGTGTTTGTGTAAACAAGTTAAGAGCTTCGCAGATTGTGTATTGTTTTAAAAGAAAATACAGCTATGGACATATAAATGGCACATTTTACCTTTAGTTCTTTCTTGGGCTACAATATCGGAAATATTAATAATAAACAACAAATTTTTGGTTTTTTGCAAAGTTGTAATACTCATATTTAATATTAAATAAGCTTACACTAAAATTCATTAATATAAAAACTAAAAAAATTCATTAAGTCTAAACACTCCTGAAATGATTTGGACACATAAATGGCACAATCTTGAAAAAGTATAAAAAATTTGCATTCCTCGATTTTTTTGTGTACCAGCATTTTATTGTTAATATTTAGTGCTCAACCCTTTGTTTCTGATGACAGCTTCGCACGTCCTGCCCATACTTTCAACGAGTTTTTCGCATTTTGCTTTAGGTATCTCATACCAAGCTTTTTGCGCTGCTGACCACAGTTCGTCCATATTTTTATAATTATGTTTCGCTATTTCAACCTTGACTTCGTTCCATAGGTTCTCTATGGGGTTTAAGTCAGGGCTCTGGGCTGGCCAATTGAAAACATCAATCTTCTCCTCACAAAACTACTTTTTTACTACTTTGGAGGTATGCTTGGATCCGTTATCCTGCATGAATTTCCACTTAGTTGGCATGGAGTTGAAGGCATATGGCTCCATATAGTTTTTCAAAATGTTTAAATATTGAAACTTGTCCATTTTTTCATTTAATTTAACAAGCCATGCCAAGAAAATGCACCCCAAACCATAATGTTGCCCCCACCGTGTTTTACTGTCTTCTGGGTGAACCGAGGATTGAACTCTTGGCCTTTAGGACGATGAACAAATATTTTACCATCAGGTCCCATCCTATTAATTTTTGTTTCGTCGGTCCATAACACGTTTTTCCAAAAATTTATGGATTTTTCTTTATGGTCTCTGGCGAAAATTAAACGTTTTGAAATATTTTTTTTTGAGAGAAGTGGCTTTTTTCTGGAAATGCGTCCAAACAAATTTGCCTCGTTTTATCTTCTCCTGACAAGCCTGCTAGATATTTCCAAGTTCAAGGAATCATTTATATCTATTGCTATCTGCCGTGGTGACTTGAATGGGTTAACTTTTGCCATTCTTACTATGACTGCATCCGTACGCTCATCTGTTTTTCGAGGTCTTGGTTTCCGACTTTTACCTTAATCAATATATGGGAATCCCCAGCACATGATTTAATTGCATTGTACACTTTTTTTTCGAGAAATTTGCATTACTCCAGCAATTTCCGCCACTTTCTTACCATCTGGGTGCAATTTCCATATGATCCGTCTTTCCTCAATTGTGGTATGTTTGCCTGAGCCCATTTTTTAATAATTTCTCAGCTTATTTCGTTTTTGTAAACTACGCAAAAAATAAACTGATTTGAATTGAATCTACGCGAGAATTGAATATTTTTCGTTTATTGTGCCATTTATATGTCCACTTAAAAGCAGCATTGTTTACACAAAAAAGGTAACGGTAAATAACTATTAAAAATATAACGGATAATTTGAGAGCAACAGAGATTAAACTTGCATTTTTAAGAAGTTTCGTTAGAAAATACTAAAATCATTGCACATTTTAAAAGTGTGCCATTTATATGTCCATAGCTGTATATGTATGCTTGCTTTTGCACGCTGCTGTGCTCACGTCCAACTTCTCAGAATTTTTCAAAGAATAAACAGCATAGATTACCGGAGAGCCATATATTTTTTCCTAAATTTCCCGTTAAATTTTTTAAAATATATACATTCTATGTTTCGGAGAGGCTCCCTCCTGGTCCTATTTATGTAAAATAATAACAAGATACGGAAGTCATTGTGTGTGCAAAACTTCAAAAGAAGTGCTGTCCATTTCTCAAGGCTCAAAACGTAGCGAGGATTGACCCGAACGTGCGTTAATAATTTCAGCTCAACAGCTCCGGAGATCATGATTTACTAACTAACACAAAAACGATTTGATACACATACATATATAGAAAAAAAAACTAAACACCCTTAGCTTATATGTAAAAGCTTTGCAGAAGGATGGGCAAGTGAAAAAAAATATCGAACGAAATCGATATACATGCATACATATATCAAAAAAATATCGATGTGGCATACCGATATTTTTCGATATGTGTATAGCGAATTTTTTTTCCATCGGGATTATAAAAATATGATCCCGAAAATTCGTGGAAGTAAAACAGAAAAAATACATTTTTAAATAAAAACGTAACAGTTTGATGAAACCAGTACTCCGATATTGATATGAGGAAAGGCTGGTAATTTATCTAGAGCTTTTCTCTCAAGTAGTGAGTGATCTAGATATTGTTTAGCTCATTGACCCCATACCAAATTGAAGAAGTTTTAGGGTTTTCTTGTACCCTGCGTCCTTGTTCGTTCTGAATATCACTTCTGGTTCTGGCTATTGCATTGGAAACAACAATTCGCGAAGTAAAATGAATTCTTTTAAAACCGAAATCTAATATTGATCCTGCTGACAGAAAAGTATTTTCCTTTAAAGGAGCCAGTCTTTCTTGAACTTTTATCAGAATGGCACCGTTTACAGAAAGTTCAAAACTAGTGAATATATACTTATACTTTCTGTTGCTTGACGAATCAAATTCTTTACCGGAATGGGGCAAACTGAAAGTTACGTAACTAGCTCCACTTATCTCTTCCGTGACATATTTTAAAGGCGCCAAAGTAGCAATAAGCTCCTTTATTACATTTAATTGCAATGTTGCGACGATGTCGGGTATTTTTCTGTTTTGTTGACTTGTTGTAGCTAAAATTATAGCTATTATCGCACATAGTTTAACGAATCTTTCTAAAATATCAAAACTCGAGTTCCAACTTCATGATGCCAGTAACGTATACAGTTGAAAAAGGGCTAAAGTTTATGGAGCTCTTAAAAATACACAATACACATGTTTGTTGTTAAATTGTTGTGATCTTCGCTTTTCAAATAGCTCATTTCTATTATAGAAATCCAAAAATTTGTAAGAACATAAATTTTTTTGATATGCATCATAATCAATAAAAAAATTATTATTATTAATTTTATAATTTGCAAAGTAACTGCACAAAAATGGGAGGGGTGACTAGGACCACATGCCCAAGATGTTATTAAGAACAATTTAAAATGGCCTTGTGACTGACTTAAATCGACCTATGACTTCGCATATGAAGAACCGTAAAATAATTGTGACACATAAATTAACCATTGCGAGCGAGACGCAAAGCTCCCGAATGAAAAAGAACAAAAACAAGCCTGACCGCACTGTGAATAAAAAAGTAATTTAAAATTTTTTTTTGTTACGTGGTCTTGCATTTCAACTAACGATATAAATCCAGCCAACGAATTGTTCAGACAAATGATTAAAAAACATCAGGACTTATTCGATTGTGACGTAAATAAAATTAATTATGTGCGTGAAGTTAAATTTTAAAATTTATAGCCCTAGACACAAACCAGCTGTTAACATTTCCAACGATTGGCCATTCAGAAACTTCCAGAAATCCGCTCCATAAAATATTATTCGCCCATCACCTACCATTTTCGAGAAAAGGAAAAAAGTCCTTTAACAGAACTAAAAATGGGTTTTTACAAAATATTCTTATATTGTCTAAAAAAAAACAAGCTGTTAACATTTTCAACGATTGTCCATTCATTTAGGCACTTCGAAAAGTCCTCCTGATATTTATTTTTATTATATTTTTGGTTTTTAATATGATTATTTTTAAATTTTAAAGTAAAACTAATTTTTTAATTGTTTAACATTGCCATATTAACGCGTTAACAGAGCTCTGTTAAACTCGATTGCTTTTGTCTAGGGTAAGAAATTTTAAAATTTATCTTCACACGCATAAATTAATTTTAGTTTTTCTTTATTTATTTTTAAAACAACGAAATTTTCGAAAGAACATGTTTATATATTTCCAGAGAATATTTACTTACCCGCAGTGTTCTAACAGCACCTCCAGAAGATACTTCATTTACAAGTCATTCAGATGATTTTAATAGTTCCCACGAAATTGAAGAACTCGATACAAACCGATTAAGTTCTAGTTTATTATTCTGTTTAGATGGCAATAGACCAGAAACAAGAAATGATTCCAATATAACAGCAGCAGATACAATAGATACTGCGCCTAATATTAATGAAGTTAATTTAGCTACAAATAAAAATGTATCAATCTCGAATACCACCAGCAGCAGCAGTATGTCCAACAGCAGCAGTAGCTATTGTAGCAACGACAGTAATAACAGCAATAGTTCAACTTATATTCCAATTATAACAAATCGTTTAGCTAATAATCCATTTGTTATACTTAACAATGCGCGTAAACGTGCTGCTACGGAAGATTTCGATAAAATCTCAGCTACGTTATTTAACAGTCAAATGGAATCGCCAAATTTTTCTCACACGTCATATCAAACAGGTTTAAAATTTCAGCATGCAAGTACAACAACAAAATTTGATAAACCAAATAATAAACTTACACCTGTAAAAAATTTAACCACAAATTCGAACTCATCTTCCAATAAGGAAAATTGTGAACAAAATGAGAATTATCTATTAACAAAGAAAGTACTTATAAGTGAGTATACTGGAGAAACTTCATTTTAAATTATTATTATTATTAACTTAAATATATAACAATATGTATTATAATAATGAGTATATATGTATACAATAATTTACTATAAGGCCATTAAAATAGTTACCATATACACTATTACAAAAAAAAATCATATTCTGCAATTTTTTAAAATTAAAACCAACTTCCATTTAATATGTATGTTTTAAGTTAATGATAAACTAAAAAGGAAATAATAATTATAAATGTCAATGAAAGATATACTGCCTGCTGAAATTATTATCATACAAAATTTAATTTATAACTTCTGTAAACCAAAAATAATTTTATGAATACGCGGAGATAAAGTAACTGACGTGGTCATAAAAATACGTATGGTGAAATAAATTCAGTTATGTCTTTTTTTCCTTCTTGCCACAATTAAATCTTTTGTTCGATATTGTATTTCTAAATCAGAGATCATAAATTGAATGTAATTTTCACGACATCAAGCAAGCAACAAGTGTGCTAGAGTGTTTGAGGTCCCTATACTACTGTATTGGCATATTTTTTAAAGTTACGATTACATCTTCAGGGATACCATTTTATTCTTCCATGGTAAGTTTCACTAATCAAATTTATATAGTAAATTTCGACTCAGCATTCCTTAATCACAGAAATATGTTATGAGACAATCAAAAAAGGTCGTGTATTTATTGAACTAATTATGATTTTCGTGTCAATTAAATGGTATGTATATTAAAAAGCAAAATATAATTTTCAAAGTCAATTCGAGTTCGACTGCCATAAAAATATTTATTTATATATTTAATATACATTTAGATACATATATCTCATAAAGTGAATTTATAAAATGTATAAAGTAAATACACCGCGCAACTAAACCTGGACTGAATAATAAACATTTATGGCCGTTCAGCGTGCCATGAAATAAATTAATTTGGTGGTTTCGTTCGAAACCAGACTAGAAATTAAGTAATTCCGTTTACATTTTGCGTTAGCTAAATGAAGTCATTTAATTTATTGATTATTTATATTTTACTGAAATTGATTTGATAATACTAAAGCTACGACTGGTGCGATTCCGTTACTTTTAACTATTTGTTCGTTTTGTTAAATTTCTTGACGTGTCAGGTTATTTGCACTAACGATTGTTCGATTCTGTAACTTGATATTAACGATTGTACTTAAACATAAAAGATTTTCACGCTGGTGGTTGTGCATATTTGCATTTTGCAAATTTGCTCTGCATATTGGGGTAGTTTGTGCGCGTACATTTTCTAATACCTTGGATTTCTGTGGAAAAGATTATAGCTCTACTCACAATCTTGTGTATTTGAGATTGTAAATATATGCAATAGCAAATTTGTGCTATGAATGACATTTTCAATTTATTATGCACTACTCATTGCAAGAACAAAATTCACAGCTGATTGGAAAACAAACAAATTTGCCAAAAAAAAAAAATATATATAAATATCCAATAAAAGTTAATGAATCGCACTACTGGTTTTTTTTGGAGGAAAATAAGCAGCGGCAAGTATGCGGTGATTACGATTTGATTGGCTTGGATTATTGTTAGTCAGCTGTTTATTTGCAATTAGGTGTTGCATACTCATAGCAAATAAATCCTATTGGTTTTAAGAGTTGCATATAAATTTAAGTCTAGCATGTGCATTGCTGTGTAGTTTGTTACTGTAGAGCAAAAATATGCTATACCTTTTTGCAAATGCAATGATGCAACACCATATGCACAAGATTGTGAGTTGGGCTTATAATTTTCTAAAGAAAAAAATGGCAACCGGAGTAAAATGAAGCAAATTGCAAAAACGTACATTTTATGTTTCTATTGATAAAAACGAAGTATTTTTGCACACATTTGTATCCCTTGCAATTAACATCATGAGAACCACTATTGAATACAAGTGACATATCTGTGAAAGGGGAACATGTAAAAACAAACAAATGGTTGGTAAGTATTGTAAACTCTATTCCTTCCTTTCGAATAAAAAGATTAAGTTTTCAATGTTTCCAATCCAAGAGTTTTTTTTTACAACTAACTAAGTATAGAGAGAAAACGTAAAACATAAGTAAAACAGAAAATGTAATATGAGTGTTGTACAAAGTCCAAGTCGTATCAAATAGAATTCAGTGCTGCAACAGTATGTAAAACGAAATCAAAATGTAATTTAAAATATATATATATTAACTGAATTTATTTTGGGAATATTTATTTATACATATGATTCTAATTGTGCTTTTTCCCTTATAAACTATATGTGAAATTTATTATTACATACCTTATGATATTCTCATACAGTGTGAAAAATATCATAAAGCATTTTATTACAAAAGTAACTCAAAAATTGAGGAGGAAAGCATATCCATATAGTACTATTTCGCTAACGCTTACTTAGCTCATCAGTGGATTTTTCCCAAAGTCTGAATAGAAACCTAAGATCTATATGTTTAAAATTCAATTAATCAAACGAGAATTGGTTGAATATTAAACATACAAACCAAAAAATCTATAAACAAAAACATAACAATCCATGAGTTTACTTTTATAACATACTCACATTTCTATTTTTAGTTTTTTATTCTCATCTACACCAGGCTTGCCATTGGCCAGCATAACTAATGGCCAGCATTAAAATGCTTTATGATATTTTTCATACTGTATGAGAATACCATAAGGTATGTAATAATAAATTTCACATATAGTTTATAAGGGAAAAAACACAATTAGAATCATATGTATAAATAAATTCAGTTAATATAAAATACTACATGTGCACGGTATTGAATTCTGATATTCTTTTGTTTTGTTTCATTTTTTAATTTTTTCATTTGATTCAAAATGCATTAGTTATGCTGGCCAATGGCAAGCCTGGTGTAGATGAGAATAAAAAACTAAAAATAGAAATGTGAGTATGTTATAAAAGTAAACTCATGGATTGTTATGTTTTTGTTTATAGATTTTTTGGTTTGTATGTTTAATATTCAACCAATTCTCGTTTGATTAATTGAATTTTAAACATATAGATCTTAGGTTTATATTCAGACGTTGGGAAAAATCCACTGATGAGCTAAGTAAGCGTTAGCGAAATAGTACTATATGGATATGCTTTCCTCCTCAATTTTTGAGTTACTTTTGTAATAAAATGCTTTATAATATTTTTCATACTGTATGAGAATATCATAAGGTATGTAATAATAAATTTCACATATAGTTTATAAGAGAAAAAGCACAATTAGAATCATATGTATGTAATTTAAAATATATATTTTCATATATTTATATACACAAAAACAAAGCTTTTTCGAAAGTAATGCATTTAGTATGTGACATATGATTTAATGGTATATAAGTTATACTTTTTTATCTTGGACCAGCACTCAGGGAATGAACCCTACACATGCGAAGCATTGTGCTGGTACTAGATGGGTAGTGAGAGAGGTGACAGCTGGTGAAGCTGCACTATCTTCTAACTCTGGTACTTAATTATGAAATTAAAAAAAAACAATTTTGTTGTGTTCGGTCAACGTGACCGCAGTTTATTGAAGTTAAAATTAAATTCAAATCATTTAAATTTTTACTTATTTTAGACTTAATTCTATGTTTAATTGATCGAATTCTAAAAGTGGCATAATCAGTAATTCGGTGCAATCGTTTGTAAAGCGATATCCTAATAAATGAAAGCAAATGCTAAATTATCCTTCGGATGGAATAAACTTATTCTTTAGAAACGTTTCCATAAATTTGGATGCTGCAAAGTTGCATTTTGTTTTTAACTATTAGCATTTATTTGATTAAATATTCGCATTTTTCTGATGTGCATTAGTGAGACTTTGTGTCAGTTGTTGTCGGAATGTTTCCGTCACTGGTCACTGAGCAGTACCGGCGTCAGCTGATATTAATCCACAAGTAACATAAGAGCGCCCTCCGTCGTCGCTATTTTGTACCAAATACAGCTTCAAAAATTTAATGCAAACGCAGAGGCGCTGCAACACTGTTAGGAACCAAGAAACGTGCAAAAGCAGTATTGTAGAAGTAATGAAGTCTTTTTCTATCTATGCCTTCATCACATGTAATCTCTATGACTATTCCTTTCCTAGGAGTTAACACCTAATAGTAGACAATCATTGCCCGAGTGAGAAACTTATTCTTTTTTTCTTTATCTTGGACCAGCACGCAGGAGATGACCACTACACATGCGGTGCATTGTGGTGGAACTAGAGGAAAGGGATTGTAGGAGAAATGATAGGCGGTGAAGCTTTACTATCTTACAACACTGCTTTTTGCACGTTATTTTTATTATAGAAGGTGAAGCTGCACTATCTTATAACAAATCTTTACAAATGTTTGCATTGATTTAGAAGTTGCGAGGTTAAATTTCGGTTTTAATTATTACTATATATCTTTGATAAATATTTACTTTAACACTTCCACTCTTAAGTCTATTGTCCTCGATCGATTTTATTATAGGGGTGTTGAAATTTACAGGAATAGTAATTTTTTCTTCTTGGGGTGTGCCTATACACTTTTAAGATAATTTCTTCCTGCTCTTGTTTACTTTTAATATTTCTTATGTTATATTTTTATAGTTTTGGAAATGAATTAGAAATATGTATGCCCTGTATTATCCCTATAGTTGGTTTGGATTTTTATACAATTATGATCGCTGGATAAAGGAATTTTCCTAAAATCTGCACTAAATCGCCTGTATTAAATAGGAGTTGGGATATTGTATACCTGTGATAGATGGGGAAAAGGATTTCGAATTTGTAATTGGTCGTAGGGCCGATATTGGTTTTCAAAATGCATTTATGGGAACGTCGACATGATGTATTACATTTTGAGAATAACTTTCAGTGCTATTTGTTGCTACAAGAGTGTGTGGATGTCAGTTTCTCGTGGTATTCTTTTGAGATCATCAAAGTTAGCAGTTATAAGTTGGGATTTTTCCCGAATAAAAAAAATATATTTCCTTTATTCCGCCTTTGGGATTTTCCCCAAGTAAAACGATTGGGTGATTTTTACAACTGATTTCTTTATTATATCATCTTCTTATAAGCTAACTACAATTAAATATTATTCTTATTAATTTCGTTCTGCTTACCTGTTAAGCATCATCTTGCTATTATTGCTCAAAGCGTAAAGGAGGTGCTGGTGGTCAGTGTATATTGTCACCTTTGCTGATCCGTGGAAGTAGTTTCTTGAAATAAAGGAAATAGAACTGCACCTATCTAAAGTTGGACGTGTCAGTTCTGAGTTCCACTTCTTTGATAAGATCGGGATATGCTATTGTTATGTTTTCGTATATCAAGGTATTTTGAATTCTATTAAATACTTTTTTAACTTCCAAATTTAGATTTATTGAAACAGGAAAACTTTTTTTTTTAATATTCTACCTTCTTCCCCTCTTTGTAGTGACGTCAGGGGCTTGGCTAATTTTTCTTAAAACCTTCTGTAGTATCGCGATAAACCTAGAAATGACCCAAGTTCCTTAATTGTTAGGTTCAGGGAAATTCGCTACTGTTTCTACTTTGACAAACTAGTGAACTCGTATTTGCTTTTACAAACAGAAAATGCAGTTTTCTCATAATGGGCTGGTTTATGCTGAATCCCATTCCTAAGATCAAGTACCGTGAAATATTTATTTTCGCGAGGTTGCCATCTGGCAACATTTATTTCTGGTATTGGTTACTGGTCCGAAACGGTTACAGAATTTATTTTCCTATAGTCTATAACCATTATATACTGCTTGTTGGTAGCCGAATCGGGTTTATTACTTACATTCCACACTCACACATTCCGTACTTATTTCACCTACTGCTTTTTTATCTTGAACCAGCACTCAGGAGATGACCCTTACACATATCGCATGGAACTGCTGGAAATAGAGGAAAGGGACAGTTAGAGAAATGAGAGTGTTGAAGCACCTCTGATGTCCAGGATTAAATTTTTTCCCCGTTGATCTAAAAAGGGGTCGCATTTTTTCACTTAGATCAACTCCGGCCCTTTTTCTATTCCAGTTTTGCTACGGGAGTCTAAATAATATTTCTGATGAAACGTTATTATTGACAAGAGGATTTTGAGAAACAACAATCCCCCCACCGACTAATCGCTAGTGGCTCTCAAAGGCTCTCGTCTGTTTCTAAAGACTCTATAAAGCTGAATCGAAAATAATCTGCTTTTTGCTTGTTCCGTTTAATATCTGATGACAAAAGATTTTTGAACGCGAATAGAAATTGGCATAACAGGATTTTGTTCATTACATAAATTGGCGCCCAACGTGGGGCTCTAAAGAGGTTGGTATGATGTAATATAAATCATTGTATCGAATCTCGCTGAGCTCTAAAAAATAAATATATTTCAATTATTAAGTTTCGTAAATTTTCATTAACTTGCACAGCTTTTTATTTTATGTATTATTGAAGCCTAGTCTTCAAATAATTTTTAGCTATATTCGGAATTCGTGTCTCTGATTGATTAATGTTCGGGTAATGCGACAAGTACAGTACTATTGATGCCTTTGAGGATAGGGTAATGTTGTACATAACATAAAGAACGTGTGTAGCAGTTTTAAAGGTTATTTTTTCGTCGTTGTCTGTGCTGTAAGTTTCAGCGTCAGTATCATGGATTTACTATGAATTTGCTTCATTCGCGAATCATGGTCTGTTAAGTCAGTAACTACGAAACGAGAATATACAAAATATCGGTTTGTTAACATTTTAGGATGTTTGAGCATAATAGACAGAAATTGATTTGGGATCAACCATATGTAGGAAAATCAATTTTTTTTTCTACTTCACTTATTCGTATCACACATTGTAAGAGAGCTCAAATATTGCAATAGAATTCACACACTAACACAAACTCTAAATAATCATGTGGATAGAGTGATTAATCCTACTCAAGTTTCTTTTCTACTTGAGTAGCCACGAACTAGTAAACTATTACTAGATATATTTTTTTCATTACCGGAATTTAGAATTTTAATTTTGTTGTGTTCCACGGAGCATTTACCGAAAGTTGCTCACCAACTTCTCTAAAACTTTCCTTGTGAATAATTTTTTTGAATTTTTTTTTATTATTGGAGAATTGGCTGCATTTGCGGTAAAAGATATCATTTTCTTTTTTCGTAAAATTTTCATATACTGTGTTTTATGTTATTTTTGGACAGGATATTCATATAGAATTGGAATTAGATTTTATACATTCATTCGTAGGATTAGTATCAAATTAACAGCCAATCCCACGATGTCGTGAAATTTCGTTCGCATGCATTTTAAACGACAATCAGCTGTTTTGCGTCCCACTAACAACCTTTAGCACGAGAACTCGAATGAAAATTTATGCGAACGATAACGTAAGCATTTCAGTACAAAATTGCGTCCCACTATGCATTATCGCTGTCACTTGTGCGAATACAAATGTAAAAATCAGGCACTTGTCTTTTATTCTTCGCCAAGAAATTTTTCATATGTTAAACTACATACATATGCAATTGCAGAGAATATAATAAAGCTAAAAGAAATATAAATAAAGTTAAAAAAGTATAATCAAGTTCAAATCAAAATGGCAAACAAATGGTAAGTAAAAAATACATAAACAAAATATATTAGTTTAATAACTTGATATGTTTACATATTAATATTTCAGTATTAAAAAATCGACATTGGTGCAACTGCAGGCTCTAGTGGAATATATGGAGGAGCATCCTGAGTTTGCTAGAGGAAGTGCTGTTTTCGGTCGCAGAAAAATTACAGTAGAGGAGCAGTGGGCAGTTTTATGCAAAAAATAAATTCACTGGGACCCCCCGTACGTACCATTTCCGAGTGGAAAAAGGTGGTGAATGTTTTTTTTATAATTATATATGGTCTATACGGTGTTTCCAATTTCTCCGAATTAGAACAAATAGTGGGGCAGACATTGTTTTTGACTAAATATGCACCACCCAGTGGTAGTGTATTTGGGTATGCAGATAAAAACAATGTGACCGATGTTAATTCAATGGATTATTGCTTCCAATCATTGACGGGCACACCACCAAGGAGTAGCAGCACGATAGCGGTGGTTACTCCTACAAGGCACGAACAACTTAGCATCTTTTCCCAACAACAGCCGGACAATAAGGTTTGTAACAGCTGTGTCACCCGGAAATTTTTTTCCTATGGAAGAATTTTCCAGAACAGAGCTGTTGAATCAACCAGCACAGCAACAACAACAAAGCCATCCGCAAAAACGGCGACAACAGAAATAGGTTGCTCCTCCGCCAAAAAAATAAAGCCTAATGAGCAACATGCCCTTATTCGTCGTCAGATAAGGGTAAGTGAGGCGTCAGCTGCTGCAGCCAAAGAGCAGGCTGAAGCAACATAAACATTGGCTGAAGCAACAGAAGCCCTTGTTGTAGCTGTGCAGGGAATGGCCGAAACACAGAACAAAATACTAATGTCGATGGAAGCATTTAGGTCGTCATTTAAAATCGGAAAAGGTGGCAGTTACATTTAAAAAAATTTACAGAAGATGAAAAAACTACCTAAAATTAAAATGAAACCACATTAGATGAAGCTTACGTTTTTATATTGCAGTATAAAATAATCTGAATGTGATTTATTTTTAACTTTTGGAAAAATTAATAAAACAGTTAAACAAATAATTTTAAATTCAATATTAATAGTTTTAAAAATTATATTAAAGATTTGTTACAACAATACAATATGGAAAATTGTAAAACATCATCAGTTCCACTAGAACCAAATTTTCAAACAAAATGCAACGAAATTTTGAAGAGGTTGATTTGTCAACAATAAAAGTCATACATGTACATTGTGTTTTGTACATTACTTTTTATATAAGAACTTTGTGGAATTATTAGAAAGGGTTTGCATCACCACCACTACATTTCAATAAATAATTAGTGTTATTAATATAAAAAGAGGTCAAAAAACTAGAAAAATTATAACTAATTAAATATATTTTTAAATTTTAATTTTGATTTTGTTTAAAAGAAATTAGTTCAACTAAATAAATAAATAAACAAAAAAAAATATTTCTAGGGTTAAGTACATGTAGACGATATTAAAATTTAATTATTTTTATAAGTTGTTTGTTTGTTAAATATATACGTTATTTTCACGCATATGTGGTGAATGGTTATGAACACCACTGGTCTTTATTAACTTCCTTTGAAGTGATATACAACGTGCTTTGCATTTACTGCTCCTATAACCTTTGCACATCCAATAACTTTTCACGCCTATCAGAGTTTCCAACGTTTTATTACGATAAAAAACGCAATTTCTATGCAATAACGATTTTGAAGGTAACATCACAACATTCGGACAGTTTGGTGGTATATCTGTGGGATTAGTAATGCCCTGGCAATCTTCATTGGATATATGTGCACAATTTGGATGTTCTTCTCTGGATTGTGGCGATGCAACAGCAGCTGAAGTAAATAATGTAGAAGTAATAATAAGTAATATGCTTATTGTGGGAATATATCGATAGTGAATCAGAAATATAACCTGAGTGGCTATGCTCATAGCCATACGCACGTACGTACACACATGCAAAGATACCCAGTCAACATTTTAATTAATTATTGATCATATTCGAGTCTTTTTTATTCTTCTTCGCGATTAAATTAATCATTTATGCGCACGTTTCTGAATCGAAAACGACTGTTTTGTCGGGAGAAAATGGTACCTTAGATACGACTCTTCAAAACGAGTCTTTTATGACTCGCGTTTCTGACTCATTTTCGCGCTCGTTTCTGAATCGAAAACGACTTGTCGGGAGAAACTGGTACCCTAGATACGACTCTTCAAAATGAGTCTTTTATGACTCGCGTTTCTGACTCATTTTCGAGGCAGTTTGCAATAGTACTTACAATCAATTACGACACTTTTTCAAGCCATTTTACAGTCATATTACTAGCCGTTAGTGAGTCTTGTTTTATTTGGTATAACATAAAGAAAGTATATTCTTTAGCGGAACTCACTCTTTGGTGCAAATCATTTGCAATCATTGCAAACAGTGCAAATCTAACATGAAATGCAATACCACAAAAACAAATACATGTAACCGCGATTTGCACCTCCATCCAATTTGCACCAAAACAATTCATTGCAAGAAATACAAAAAAATGCTAAACCAAAACAGCTGACTACATAAATAAACAATTAGATAACTGAGTTCGTAAATTTTTATAACGGTGTCGCCGTCACACAATTTGGCCCCAGAACTTTTAATTTTCATTTACGGTTGGTCAAAAAGTAAAAATCAGAGTTTCAAGTAAAATCTTAATAATTAATCAAAATTTTCATAAAATTATTAAAATGAAATCTGATAATTATTTGTATTAATTGACAGGAAATTTAATTATAAGACAAGTAAGAGGGCTATATTCGACTGTGCCAAATCTTATATACCCTTCACCATATGAGCATTTTACGTTTTGCCGATTTTCGTGCGTTTTGGCGTTTTTATTTATTTTGGCAACTTTTTGCGTTTTGGCAATTTTCCCGCGTTTTGGCAGTGTTCTTGAGCTTTGAGGATTTTTTTGCCACCTAACGTGAAGGGTATAAAAATTAAAGTAAACTAAACTTAATAGAAAATGGTGATTCTGCGTAATATATCTGCACATATTGATATCATTGAAAAGCTTGTCAAGATGCGTATTAGATGCCAAAAAAATGTTATCTCAAGCATAAAAAGTTAAATTTTGGATATCATTCTTGTGCACGGAATCAAAATCTTATGAAGGAAATTGCAAGAGATATGAAAAATTTCTTATCTTCTAAGAATTCAATTTCCTACAACCTAATTTACATTTTCTTTTATTTGGAAGTGCTTTCATAAACCAGATTTGTTCCCTTTCATTCGCTGTAGATTGAGCAACGGCGTTATGATATTGAAAGCGGCTAACTTTTTGCCGGCGTTAAAAATTTTAGCATAGTTTGTGCAATAAAATTATAGTAATTAGACAACACAAAAAATAAAATTTAATAAAAATATGAATATTGAAGGACCAAAAAAGAAAATAAAACAAATACGGCAAAAACCAAATAACAAAAAGTGGATGGACGATGAATTGAAAAAGATTTTGGATTTCTTAATTTTTACAATTTCTTTATTTACTTTTTGTTAAAAATGCAAGCAGTCAGCTGTTATCAAAAATTTGATATGCTTATAAAACAGACACTCACGCTTCGTTGCAAAGACTAGCATATTTGCATTTTTTGTAAGTATGCACCAAAGAGTGAGTTCCGCTTTTTATTTTTTTCATTATTTATTTATTACTCTTTAATTTAATCAACTTTTATTGTTCTTTGCACCATGAGCTTACCACACAAATAAACATAAATTCACAAAACTCATTTCTTTCAAAATCAGTAAGAAAATTTGTCCCGTTATAAACAGTAGCAAAAACCATAAGAAACAATTTTTCATCGTCAAGATGCGCTAAATATGACTCCAAAATGAAAATAAAAATTCTTAATACAGTCACATTTCGGGCATCTACATGATGAATTTATGATTGCGCACATTCTATACATATTGTTTGCGTTTTTTAAACAAGTCGCTTTCCAAGCATTTGTCGGATTCATTTTCGGGTATTTTTTTAAGCGCACAACTGATTAATCCGTTTTTAGTCATCTGAGGTAGTCTTAAAAGACTCAGTTTGGTGATTTCTGCCAAAACAATCTTCCAAATGCTGACTGGGTACAGTCATAAACATATACATATGCAGCCACAAATATACCCTGCAATCAATTCAGTTAACTTTTATCTAACTTTAAATATATTTTTATCAACTAGTTGTGGCTGATGCCTAGATTATTTTTAATGGAGCCAACTGACTATTTTAACATTGCGATGGCCTATGCGAGTAGTCAATTATCCGACTCTGCATGACTTTGTAGTTAGCTTAAAGTTAGTTGTTACAAAATTAAATATAAATAGATTACTTTTGTAGTCTTTAACAACGTTGCTTGCATTACCGAATTACTTTGTAGTTAGTTTGTAGTTAGTTGTTAAAAAGTTGACAATAAATGGATTATTTACGTAGTCGACTATCGATTTGCTTGCAGGGTATGTACATGTACACATACATACATATATGCATATATTAAAAAATTAATAAATAAAAACAATTATAAATAAAAAGTTTTTTAACAATAAACTGTATGATGAAAATGTATGTATATAATAAGAAAGTGTGCTTAACAATACATACATATATGTATATGAATTTTTTAACAATTTTAAACATAAGTACATATTTACAGATGCAAAAATATCAAACATATTGTATAACAATTATAATTTCTTATTATTCCTGATGATGTTAACAAGCTGTTAACGAAATATCGAATATTAAAACAAAATAAAATAAAAAAGAACTTCAAATTACCTAATAAGTTTTCTGAGCTTGTTGAAGCTGTTGAGGAAGAAGAATTTGTTACCAACCCTTTAATTTTTAGTAGTAGTGCAATTTTTAGGATCTTTTGTAAATCGGTATGTTTTACGTTCACACTACCTTGGTACATGAACTTCAACAGTTGGCACATAATACTGTGGGGTACATCATTCAATGTTATGAGATTTTGAGATAGATTCCTACTGAACGTCTCTTGGAAGTATGGGCTATAAATGGCCAGTACAATTTTGTGAGCCTGTATCATTTTCCCATCACAGACCAATGTGTTAAAAATTTGTTGGCACATGTTTCTATCCAATACATAATTTTTTCTTTATAAATTTGTAGCTATACAGTGTTATCTTCTGCATCGCGATCTTCATTATAATTTGAGGTAGTCGCTTCTTCAATTTCTTCAACTGTTTCCTGTATTTGGCAATTGTATTTGATGCACAAGTTGTGTAAAGCACAACATGCATTTATAATTTTGGTGGCTTGTTGAGAGCTGTAGTGGAGCCCTCGTGAGCCGAGTATGCAACGAAATCGGTTTTTAAGAACACCAAAACACCGTTCTATCACGTTGCGTGTGCTGGTGTGTAAATGTTGCTGGAATTCATTTCTGCAAACCACTCCATCAGAAGAACAGTTTTCTTTTAATTGTGATCAGTAATTTTGCTTTAAGTGTTTAGTTATTATCATTTTTAAATTAATAAGAAAATAAAATATAAAAAGTAAATAAAAATGGAAAATATAGATGAAAATTGTCAATCTGACGAGGAATATTCAAACAATAGTGATTTTGAGTGCTACCAAACCAAAAGCAAGTAAATATAAATCAGAAAAATCGAATGAGGGGAGAGACATATGCAAACACTTCAAAGGGGTCTTCCTCACAAATTTCCGCAAGACGTCTAGGTTCGCCGTGTCAGTCAAAGCACTGCGAAAAAAGTACTTTGAGATATTGCTCATTATTTAACGAGTGTATAAGAAAAGAAATTTTTACTGCGTTTTGGCAGATTACGTGGGAACAAAAGCGCATATATGTTGTTAACCTCGTCAGTTTAGCAGAGCGCAAACGCATTTATTCTGAAAGTTCTAGACGGACGCAGTCAATTGCATATTTTTTAAACAAAAACTCGAGCCGACTGCAAGTATGTCGTCGTATGTTCCTTTCGACATTAGGATTAAAGGAAAAGATGGTGCGAAATTGGATTAGAAAAAGTGAGAAACATGGAATACAGCAGAGTTCAGAGAAGAGGAAAAGTTTGCGCATACAAAAGGAGCGATGTTCCACAAGGGGCCAACGCAATCACATAAGACGTGATTTTTTAGAAAATTGGTTAACAAGGTTACCAAAGGTAGAATCTCATTATTGCAGGCGCGATTCAACAAAACTGTACTTTGAAACTGCTTTTTCTTCATACAAACAAATATATGACTTTTACCTAAGTGAGTGTGAAACAAACGTGGAAAACAAAGATATGAAATTGTCTTATTCTGTAGTAGTCGAAAAAATAAAAAAGTTAAACTACTCTTTTTCAAACCTAAAAAAGATGAGTGTGATGTTTGTGTTTCATTCAGAAACAAAAATTTGTCAAAAATTTCGTACGAACAACATAGGGAAGAAATAGAAAAAATGCACTGATATTTTGTCTAACTTGAAAAAACTTAAAATGTCCTTTAATTATGGTCCTGATGGAGTTCCAAGTTGCATTTTAAAGCGATGCGCTGAATCATTTGCCACACCATTAACTTTATTGTTTAATGCTTCGATAAAATATGGCTATTTTCCTGTATTGTGGAAAGATTCGTATATAATACCTCTATATAAATCTGGTAATAAGTCCGATATTACGAATTATAGAGGTATTGCTAAATTAAGTGCCATTCCGAAACTGTTTGAAAAACTACTTGCCGATTTTTTATGTCATCACACTGCATCGTTAATGTCACCTTATCAACATGGTTTTAGAAAAGGGTGCTCAACTACAACTAATGTTCTTCATTTAACTACTTTAGTCAATTATGCATTTACCCAGAAGAAACAAACTGATGCTATTTATACGGACTTCAGTAAAGCATTTGATAAAGTCAACCACCAACTTATTCTTGCTAAACTGTATCTATTCGGCGTAACTAATAACAGTTTAAACTGGTTAAGATCGTATTTAATTGATAGAAAACAAACCATTCGTTTTAACAACAGTTCTTCTAAGTATATATATGTCTCATCTGGTGTTCCCCAAGGCAGCCATCTTGGGCCGATTCTATTTTCGCTGTTTATTAACGATCTTCCTAATGTTATCAATTTCGCCAATATACTAATGTACGCTGACGATGTTAAAATCTTTTATTCTTTTAATAATTTTATCGACCACGTTTATCTTCAGAATGATCTCGACAACTTTTTTGTATGGTGCAGACATAACATGATGGAGCTGAATTTAAAGAAATGTAAATTCATGCGCTTTTCCAGAAGTAACCCAATTGCAGCTAACTACTCATTGGGAGATCATCAGTTGGAGTTAGTTGATTCATTTCTTGATCTTGGAATTTTACTGGATCCAAAGCTAAATTTTTCTTCTCATATTACCTTGGCTGTAAATAAAGCTAGAGGTGTGCTTGCCTTTATAAAGCGCTGGGCTAAAGAGTTTTCTGACCCTTACATTACGAAACAGCTGTATGTGTCGCTAGTTAGACCTATTTTAGAATACGGATCAATCATATGGGATCCTCACTACACTTTCATAATATTCGTATTGAATCTGTGCAAAAACAATTCTTGTTATTCTGTTTACGTGGCCTTCGATGGAGCTCCTCAACAAATTTGCCTTCCTATACGAGTAGATTAGCATTAATAAAACTACCTACTCTCAAAAGTCGTCGAACAATGTTAAATGTGTCTTTTATGGTAAACCTTATCAATGGTAATATTTGCTCCGAATTTCTGTTCAATTTAGTGTACCTTGTCGTAGTATTCGTCATTATAATCCTCTTGTTATTAACTTTTGTGGATCTAATTATGCTATGGCTGATCCTTTTACGAGGTTATGCCGACAATTTAATAATTTGTCTGAATTTGTTGATTTTTCTCTAAATAATAATGTTATAAAGCATAAAATCATTGTTTTTCTGAATTCATAAATTCAATATAGTCATAAGTACATTGTTATTAGTCTGTAAGGATTATATCCATTGACTAAATTTAAATAAATAAATAAATAAAAACGTTCAGATATAGAAAATGATAAAATGGGGCTATGTGCGGTGTTTTGTATGGACATGCAAGCATTAAAATTAGTACCACAATTAAATGCCAATTCGGCATACTACAAAATGAAACTACAAATTCACAATTTCACAATTTACAATCTTCTAACACACCAATCGGACAATTTTGTATGGGATGAAACTGCAGGAAACCTTACTGCTTCGGTTTTCACAACATGTATTATAAAGCATTTAAGGGATTTTTTGGACAGATCTCCAGATAGTCACCACAATATTATTTATTCAGACGGTTGCTTTTATCAAAATCGCAACGTCACGTTATCTAATGCTATTCTCTACTTATGTGAAGAACGTAATGTAACTATTGAGCAAAAGTACTTAGTTGTTGGGCATACACAGATGAAGTGTGATGCAACCCATTCGCTTATCGAAAGAAAAACAAAAACAAACAAATAAATTTGCCGTCGCAGTTTGTACAAATTATTAAAGAAGCCAGGAAATATCCATCACGTCTAGAAGCTCACCATTTGGATTACACGTTTTTCTTTAATTTTGAAAAACTTCCGAAGCGATATTTATCAATTCGACCAGGTAATAATCGAAATTATTGTGCATATTTTATTAATTTTTATTTGAATTTCAATTGCAAATTTAATTTTAGGAAAAAAGGCAGGTGATGATACCGTAAATATGTTGCGTGCTCTTGCATATGATCCTTCAAGGGTCATATATTTTAAAACAAATATTACGGACGAATATGAGCTCCTTCCACATAGAACAAAATCCTGTATAGAACGCATCATTCCAGCTCGGTTATATAAAGAAAAATTGGCAATTTCGAAGAAAAAATGGGAGCATTTACAAGATCTAAAGAAGTTGATTCCTATAGACTGTCAAAACTTTTACGACACTTTGCCATACAAATTATAAAGACTATTTTTATTTTCGAACTTAATATTTTTAAGCAATGATAAGACTTTCTGTTAATTTTAATAATGAATTTTCCTTAATATAATTTGTTATTATCGCTACAGAAAAAAGCCCTAAGTTACATTTATGCTCTGAAATGAGACTGAAAAAGCCCTATCTCAGTTTAGTTTTTTATATATTTAAAAATAAAAAAAAAGTTTTGAAAACCAAATTCGTCCTTCATTTTAATAATAACCTGCATTTAAAAAACCATTAATTTATGTCAATTACAATTTTAAATGTGTTTTTACTTGCTCCTGTAAAGTTTCAAATATGCGAGACATTAGACATCGATATATATTTTATTCTTACATATATACAAATTTATTTACCAGAACTAAACAACATACCTGAAGAAGTTGGGAATTTCCAATGAAACGTTAGATTTCGAAAAAAGAAAAACTAATGAATAAATAATAAAAAAAAAAAACATTTTTTTTTATTCATATTGGAAGACCATAAAGCTCGCATAAATAAAATTATTACTTTAATTTATTATTTTAATTTAAAAAACCTTCCAAATTTGCTGCAAAAATAATCTTATTTAGCCTTTAGCCTTTTTTTTAGTTTTGTCTACATTTAGCAATTATTGCTGTAGGAATTCTGGCATCACTGATGTGATAACGTAATTTCAATTTAACAGATATAATTTTTACATTTTGGTTACAAGTTGATTTCAATTTAACACTTTAATTTTCATATTCTGTTTACAACCAGTTTTACCATTTGTAAAGTTTTCCTTTTTTTTTCCAAATTTTTTGAAATGCCTATAAGTTTTTAAGGTTTTACCTTCAAAAATAAGTTTTTTTGAAACTCATTAAAATTTTTAAGTTTTGTTTATTAATTTTTAATTTACAGTATATATGATAAAAATATTATTTGATGTTATCATGTAATGTGAATGATCTTATAATTTTTCTCTTCTTATCACTGCAACAGTTTTAAATGTGTATATTACCTTTTTAATAGAACTGTGACGTACATATTAATAATATTACAATTTTTATGCCTGTGTTTTTTTTTCTAAAAAGTTTTCTATTTGGAAAAAGCAAGGGTAAATATTTAAAGAAAAGGTTAAGGATAATATTTTTAGTTTTAAATAATTCTTTTGGTGTTATTAGTTTTAAGCAGCAATGTAAGTGGCGAAATAGCGTAGCATATGATAGAAACTCATCGCAGGCTCCAACAAAAGTTAAAAAAATTGGAAACTTCTCAAAATCGTGGAAAGAATAAGTTTATTGTTGTTCTTTACCATTTTTTGTTTGTTTATCTTATTTTCAATAAAAATTAATTCAAAATATATATTTTTATGTTTTTTTCGTTTTTTGGACACTTGTGTGAAAAAGGTTTTTGTTGAAAAATTAAGTTTTTTTTTCTTAATTATATGGGGTACGCTGCTTACAACTATAGTTTGTTGTTGTTATTCAGTGAATGTGGGAAATTAAGATCGTTCAGTGAGTATGGGAGATTATTATGTGATTTAGTGAATGTGTTAACTTCCCCTTTTTTAGGTGCCAGCGTAATTTCTGGAAAAGTAAGAAGGGTTGGTATCTGTAGTGTTCCCTTACTAGTCCTGCATCTGAAATATTTCAAAATCAGCAGTATTAAGACGAATCCCATGAAAATAATTATGTAACTAGAGTCAATTGAAACCATGCCTCTATATGAGAGATCATCCTTTATGCTTTTAATGTTACTCAAGTGAAGCTGGTGGAGACATTGCATATCGAGCTTGATTTAATTTCTGTAATAATGTAAGATGTTTTTCAGGTATTTTCATCCCGTTCAGTGACCAGTAACTATGCCTTCGCCACTGAAACAACTGACACAACGCCACACAAATGCACATCAGAAAAATGTGAGATGTTTTTATGAGTCTGAAACTGGTGCTACTAAAAACGAAGCTTCAAAATTTAATACGTCTCCTTGACATTAGAGACGCTGTAACACTGCTATAAAAACAAATAATGTGCAAAATGCAGTGTTGTAAGATAGTGAAGCATCACTCCTATCATTTCTCCTACTATCCCATTCCTCTAGTTCCAGCACAATGCACCGCATGTGTAGGGAGCATCCCCTGATGCTGGTCCAAGATAAAAAAAAATTATTACCAATGCGTCTTTTTAAGTCTCCCTATATGTGCTCAATAGGATTTATGTCCGGGGATTGCGACGGCCACTCCCAGACGTGCACGCTATTGTCACGAAACCAAACATCTAAAATGCATTTTTTTAGTTTGTTTCTATAATTTTTTCCACCACTGTATATCAATTCTTATAACTAAATGTATTGTACTGTTTTCTTCTTTGAGTTGGAAAAGTTCTATTTCAGTATTCTGAACCAAATTCGAATTGCAGGCATAATGTTCAATCCGTAATCGAGATAATTTAATTTTATGTGCATCAATAAAACAAATTTTTAATATATATATTTATATATTTTTCAGTACTAGTAAATATTTTACTTAATTCAACATGATGTTATTAACGTATTTCGAATTAATATTATTTAAAATTAAAGATTCCCATAGTTCTTAAAATATTTCCTTTAAGGAATAATATTTTTTGTTAATATAAATTAAAATAAAATAATATGTATTTTGTGGAACTGGTTATATATTTGTTTTATTTCTCTAAAAAGTAACTACTTCTTTTTTCGTTTAAATAATTATGAATGTAATTTAGAAATTTATAAAATTTTTTCTAAATAACTACATATTTTTCAGACATTTTAATACAAATAAAAGAACCAGTTCAATTAATACTTCTAATTCTTATAATTTTGCGTAATTTATTTAATATATCAGGTAGTTAAAATTGGCAATCACAAAAGTAAGGCATTATGTGGCAAGTACTTTTTAAGGTAATGTAAAATTTTATGCTGGGAATATATTCAAGGAATCCAACACTTGTTTTGAGAATATTAGCCTTTTCTGGAATTTTTAAGACCGAAAAGAAACCTTAAAAGTTCGAATTTAGTACCGCTATTTAATCGTATTTTTGGTTTTGTTTTTTATTTATTTGTTATTCATGTCATTTCCATGAAATTAAACCAGGTATTGCAATTTCAATTTGATACGAATTATTATTTTTAAATTTTTTCGAAAAACAATTTTTATTCAAATAATTTAAAAATAATAAATTAAGTATGTATACATATATTAATCATTAAGAAGAATTGAATTTCTGGTATTAGTTATCACATATTTGAAATATTTATACAAGAAAATTAATCAAAAAAATTTAATATTCCGAGACCTCGACTCAATAAAAGTATTTAAATACCATATAAAATTCAATTCTATATATATATATAATTATAAATTTATATATTATATATAAATAAATTTAAATACGATTATTTCAAAAAGTAATAAACGGTGGGGAGGGGAAGGAGGTGCTGTGGGAATTATCGATTGTGCGGATTTGTCACTCACATTGTCGCAGTGGTCGAGTGAGCATCGCGCGTTCGCTGTGGAGACATTTTTTAGGAGTCCACAATTTTGTTCAAAGTTCGGTATTCGGCGTATAAGTGATGGACGGACGGAGTGTAAATATAATTCGTTCGTGGGTGCACAGATTCCGCGCAACTGCTTCGGCTATGAATGCCCCACGGCCAGGGCCCAGTCGATCTTCAAGGACTCCCCAAAACATTGAGATGGTTGAAAGCATGTTAGCGACTTTCAATACGGAAAAGAGCAGCCTCACTGGGACTTCCAAGAGCGATTATTCATGAAAACTCAAAAAAAGGTCTTGATGACATACTCTTTAAAAAAATAAAATCCGCATTTCCATTCTATCGTTTAATGCTTTTAATAAAACTTTGTGTCAATTATTACGTTTTTTATTTAAGTTTGAAATTATAAATCTGCTACCAGACACCCTGTATAATAAAACGATTGCACAATGTGTTCGACATTAATACGAGCTTGTGAATTGAACAAATATTTTATAGAATACGTGAAATTTAAGCAGTAAATATAACAATAATGTTAAAAACTTATTTTTTAAGTCCAAAGAATTTCTAATGTTCTTAAGTTTACTTATTTTAAATAAAAAATATATATATTTAATACAATTAACATGCTGCTTTTTTTATTAATACAATGCATAAATGAGTTGAGCTTAAATTATTAAAATTTTGTTTGAGCTTGGGTACTACTGCCTTCAAATTCATAGCTCAAGATTAATTGTGACGAAATTATTTCTTGCTTTTTTAATATTCATTTCCACTAATATTAATTCCTTCTGCATTTCTACCATCCTTGTTGCAGTATGTTGCATTAGCATTTGTAAATGCACTCTTGCAATTGTTTCCCCAAAAGAAGTCATCCGATGTTGTTTGGCTCTCATTTTTTTTCTAAATGAAAAACTTCGATTCTGTTTTTTGATTATGTTTATCTGAACCTTTAGAATTTTATTGGTCAAGTCAAGAAGACGATATCGGCCAAATGGGCGCCGTCACAATTGATTGCTATACGGGCTCGTTTTATGGTATTTTTCATCACTTCGGCGAGAACTTCGGGCGACAGTTTAACGCACTCGTGTCGAATGTTGTCCTTGAGGGCTTCCAGGGTTTCGGGCTTGTTCACGTAAACACGGGACTTCAAAAAACCCCAAAAAAAAAGTCTGGAACGCCTAAATCGTGCGATCTTGCGGGCCAGTGCAAATCACCAAAACGAGAGATGAGGCGACCCGGAACGCCTTCTTCAAAATAACGGTTGTGGCTCGCGCAGTGTGTGTCGTTGTTCCGTCCTATTGGAACCACATGTCTTCCAATCCTAATTCGTTCAATTGCGGCAGAAAAAACTCGGTTAACATGGCCCTATAGCGCGCACCGTCCACTGTTGTAGTTTGACCGGGGCCGGCCACTCTTGGTACCGTCTCGTGTGGTCCCATACTCTTCAAGATTGGTGGTCAAACGGTGCAGTATTTGCGCAGTCGGTGTCGGACGACCGGGGAATCGGCGACGGAATTCGCGCTGCGCCAACACCGCATACGAATTGTTACGCAAAAAAATAGGCATAGATTATTCCGCGTTCTTGGGGAGTGTATCGCTCCATGGGTTGTTCACTTGTATTCTACATCTGTCTAGTTCACAAATGTCAAAACAGATTTGAGATTGGCCGCCATTTGCAAAAATAAGAGCATCTTCCAATAGGGTGATTTCTTGTGGCCCACCTTGTATATGTGCATATATTTCTGAGACTATCAAATGGTGAAAATAAGTTACAATTTCTTTGTATATTCTCCATGCCAATATTGTAGTACAGAAAGTTAACTGCGTCTTCAATGTGCTCGCTTGCATGCTCCTTCAATTAATACGTCTATTTTATTTTTGATTAAATGAAGGAATTGCTGTCTCTTATACTTTATATATTTTGAACATGGCGACCCACTTGCCATTTCAGGACTTAAATATTCTAAGCAACTGTCGATTTCCAGCCACTTTTGTTCCAACTTACGATAAGAAAGTCTTATTGTTTCATGAGAATATTTAATATGGCCTCTAGCAGGGTTAATTTCTTCCTTTTTTTTTTCTTTTGTAAAGGTGCAGTCAATATAAAATACAAAAACTATATAGTTATGACAGACGAACTAAAAAATGATTTATTTTTACAGAAACAATAACAAAACCAGCTTTTAATATAGTGCTTTAATCAGCGTTATCATTTGTCAAGTTTTCCCTTTTTTCCAAGTTTTTTGAAATGGCAAAAATGTTTTAAGTTTTTGGCTTCAAAAAATAAGTTATTTTTTGAAATTCATGCAAATTTCAAATTTTGTTTATTAATTTTTAATTTACAGTATATCGTCACCTAAAATGTAAAATAACGTAACATCACTTTTCAGAAATTTACAGGAGAAGCAAAAAACTATATAAGATGGAAATGGTTGGAGGCATTGAAAAAAAAATTTTAAAACTAGATTGACATGAAACAAGAAATATATTTTGGATAAAATGAATCTGTTTTTTACAGTACATTTTGTGCTATGTGTGTTACGTTATTTGGAACTGTTGTTTTCTGAAACAAACTAACGTATCATCAACCTAAAAAATAAAATAAATAAAAAATATATATATTATATGTTTTTTTATATTTTGTATTTTGATGTTAATTATAATTAATTATTATTAATAACCAGTGCAAGTTTTTTTTGGCACGAAAAATTTTAAAAATGGCTGGCAAAATGGCACGAAAAAGTGTAATAAATGTCACAAAAAATGGCAAAACTGGCCAAAAAAGCATGTTGTTTTATAAGAAATATTTATTTTATTAAGTTTTGATTGCAATGTACAATCAAATGTTTCTTCAAGTTTTCAAAAATAAAAGCTTTTCTATTATCGCATAAAACCGTTGAATAAATGGAAAACACTCTTTCGACATCGCAAGAAGTAACTGGAGCAAATTTGAATGCTAAAAGTTCAGATGGGGAAAGGTTTGCAATATATTCATCCGTTTCACTTGCATTAAAATAAATAATATTTTTTATTTTAACTAATACTTGTAGTCCGGTGTTTCGATTTAAAACTTTTTTTAACTTCTCAGCAAAATCTTGTCTACTGACATCTTCAATATTTTTCTTAACACGGTCAATAATATCTAAACTTTCGTTTAAAGAAAGCCCTCTTGCTTGCAATTTTAGCAGACTTGAGCAGATGCATTGAAAATGCTCTTTTATATACACCAATTCATTTTTTAGTTCAGATTTTTGCAATATTAATTTAACGTATCTAATAGATTCTGCATCATATTTGTTAAGATTGTTTAAAACATCAGAGATTTCCTTAAAATTGTCGCAATAATATATTGCAGCTTCAATCGACGTTCCCCACCGAGTGACACAAGGTGATGGAGGTTTTTTTAAATTTGGAAACATTGACTTTAAAAGATTGTTGCGAGAAGGGGCCTGCAAATACAAAATAATACTGTGATCTTGTATGTATACATTTACCCGTTTTAAAATTTACCTTGAGAAATACAGCTTTACAGTTTGATATTAACGTGTTTACATTTTCAAAATGTAACCGAATAAAATCAGCTAGTCTGTGTAGTCCATGTGCCAGGCACGTTATGTGTAGCATTTTTGGAAATAATGTTTTAAGCGACCGGACTGCAGACACCATATATGGTGCAGCATCTGTCAACACAAGCAAAACACTGTTGTACTTAATGCCTGTTAAAAATACAAAATACATAGTTAAATAAATAAATACAGTAATAAAATTATAAATTTACCATCAGGCCACAATATTTGTAAAGAATCTGTAAAAAAAGCAGCCATGGAACTGGCATTAGCTTTTTCTATGTGAGCAATGTTTAAAAGATATGACTTCTCCTTTTCGTTAGAAATTCCTTGACAGCCGGGTTATTTATTTTATACAGTGGAATGTTTGCAGCTAAAAAAGTTTTGCACAAATCCAAAACGTATGGGTTCAGTTCTGTTGTAGTGTCTGTGAGTAAAGATTGTGTCGTGGGTGATTTAAATTTTTGAACTAGAGCTTTATGTTTCAATGAAGAAAAATGCTGCTCAACATTGTACAATTTTGGTTTATTTAGTTTGCAGTCGCACACTACACAATAAAGCACTGATGAATCTCCTTTTAATATTTTCGGAAACTTTTTCACCATTCGTAAATTGAATTCTTTTTCCGTCTCTTTGGGCATTATTTACGCAATTATATATGTATGTACATATATTTTAAAAGAAACAAACGAAACTGCAACTCGTTTACTTTTTTTATATTGTTTTGTAATATAACGTTACTTTCATAGAATTGAATGTTATATACAAAAAACTAGCAAATATAAATCATGTACGGAAAACAAGGATGCATATATTGTTGAAATGTCAGTATGATTAACACCATTACTAAAACAGTTTGACATTTCACAATCTCTTCTAGGTTGCTAAAAGAATGCATTTTATGGCAAGGTGAACTAAAAATGGCTTTTTAACGAAATGGCAACAGTGGCAAAAAGTGGCAAATGCCAAAAAAAAATTGCCCTGTTAATAACTAAAGAAAGGTGTTTCATAAAATGTTCATAAAGACAACAAGAACAAAAAACAAGTATGTATGTATTTCAATTTATTAAAAGAACATAAGACACTAACAAAAATAAGGTAAACAGCTATATATTAATTAATTACTCAAAAGGTATACTATCATAGAAGTAATGGCAATCTGCTGGAAGCAAAGATTTTAGGTCCTGGAGATGTTGACATTTCTTCTTGGAGATTGCAAGCCTTTGGGAGTGCAATAGTTTAGGCTGCTGAATTTCAAAATTTCTAGCAGTCCTTTGTGAAAGAATATGATAGTTGCAATTAATATTAATTTTGTAATAAATGGATTCTGTTGGTTCATACGCCCCATGACATCTGCCAAAAACGTTCAAATATTTCCTTCCACAAATTTTCGGGAAAAATAGAACAATGGCGAGTTGAACTTTACTCACAATACTTGGACGTGCATCCAGCCATACATTCGTTTCTTTTTATTTTCTTCTCTTTTGTTAACTTTTTTATTATAACTACTTTCGATTATAGAACACATTTTATTATTTTTACAACGCTTTTGTATTTTTCTTTTCGCTTTTGTAATAATTTTCAATTTGATAAAAAAAATCCACTAAAACTAACAGTAAATAAAACATAAACAATAAAAAAGTCAATGCTTGCTGTATTCTTCTAAAAAAATCAAATAAGTACCTACATACATACCTACTCTGCTGTTCTTTCATTAGCATGAGTGATGGATGATACGTTATATTTCCTTTAAGAAAATCATGCAGTTGATGATAATTTATTTTGAATTTTGGTTATAACTTGTGTATTTTTCATATTAGATGTTAAAAATTTTGTAAACATACTTATGTAATATGATGTAGTGAATCGTAATCAATAAAAAAATTAATTTTGATTTTTTATTATGTATATGATGTAGATACATATATGATGAAAATATTATTTGATGTTACCATGTAATGTGAAAGGTCTTATAATTTTTCGCTCTTATTACTGCAACAGCTTTAAATATGTCTATTTCCTTTTTAATACAACTGTGCCGTATTAATAATTCTATAGGTTTTTATGCCTGTGTTTTTTTTTGTAAAAAGTTTTATATTTCAAAAAAGCATGGATAAATATTTAAAGAGAAACGGTACGGATAATGTAATATTAATTACATTAATTATTTAAGTTGCAAGTCTTTTTTATATATTCATCATAAATATAAAAAGAGGTCAAAAACTAAAAGAATTATAATGTAACATTTATAGTTCTAAATAACTTTTTTTATGTTAATAATTTTAACTAGCAATGCAGGTGGAGAAAATAGCATAGAATATGCTACAACCACATCGGAGGCTTCAACAATAGCTAAAAAAAAACTACTCAAAATCCTTGATCCTTTTATAAATTTTGTGACGCCCCACGTCCGGTCTGTACATTAGCTTTAAGGTTTTTTTTTAATCTGCCAGTTTTCTGTACATTTATCACAACGTTCTTTACATCCCCTTGTATACGTTCGATTAGTTTTGAAGACTCAATTAACACAGTAGGTGGCGTTTTGTTACCCTAACCCCGTATAAACCAGATGTCGTCACAGCCACCCCGTCCGTCAGATCCAACCGATAGCTCCCAAGTTGTCCAAGAAAGGTGCCCCAAGGAATGTTAGCCTCGATCTAGCCAGACCGGGGCACTCAGAGAGAAAGTGCACAACAGGCTCCTTCTCCGAATCTTCCGCACAGCCGAACCCAGCTCATCAGTCATCTTATTCCCCTGATGTTCCTATGCAAAAAATTCCGGAGGACAGCCACCTTCCCCTTAAATTCTATACAGCTGGTTAGGTTCCTGATGTTCGTGCTGTTGCTGCTGTAGCTCCATATATGCAACTCTTACGATATACCGGGTGGAGCAATAGTACCGCTACCATTTTGATTGCCTATAACTTTGTTCAAATAAAAGATAAGTAAGTTTGGTTTTCATACAAAGTTTATTTGGTCTTTACATTTTTCTTTATTTATGATTGGAAAATTATATCGGCTAAATGGTAACCGCGAATCGGCTTGCAACTTTCGGCTCTTTTTAAGGCATTTTCCGTGACCCCTACACATGCGATGCATTGTGCTGCAACTAGAGGAAAGTGATAGTTAGAGAAATGACAGAAGGTGAGGCTTTACTAATCTGATTTTTCACGTTCGTTGTGTTGTAGCGCCTATGATGTTAAGGAGACGTATTAAATTTTTTGAATCTTCGTTTTTAGTAATTATTTTAGTTCGCCGCTGCTACACAATACCGTCGATGGAGGTCATTCTGACGTGCATTTGGTTTGGTTACAGTTGAAGCATTTACTGTGCAGTGACCAGTGACTATGCCTCCGCCACTGAAACCTTCCGACAACAACTGACTGAAACTGTTAGGTTCTTAGTTAGATAGTTGGTTTAGAAAAAGAAAAATATTTTTTTTATTTAATAATTATTTAATTATTACACCAAGGCAGAATGGATAAACGAAAAATCAGACCCAATTCGTAAATTCCCCTTTAAAGTTGCTATCGAAAATCAATTGTGTTGATACGATCATTTTTAGTTCCATGTCTTTTTTACAAATTTAATATTTCTTTCCACCAGAGTTGATTATATTTAACATATAGAGTTGGTTAAAGAAATAACACAATTTTTACTAATGTGCTGGATATATGTATTTATAAATTTTTATTTTTTTATTTATTTTTATTAATCCATTTGTAATATAAAAATACCCTAGCTGAGTAATGCATTCCACAACTTCGCTACTCTTACTATATGAGATAATTGAAATTAAATTCATAAAAACCGTGTTGTAAATGCAAGGTATGAATATTTGAGGATTTCTCGATGATCTTATGGAAGTAATGGTTTGCATCAGATTTTCCGGGTATTGAAAGTAAAATTTAAACGTAAAATTATTGTAACAGTTCTTTTTTCACAAATCAATTCATTTATTTCACTAATAACAAAGAAATAATAAAAAAGAGGTCACAGAGCAATATTAATAAAACTAAGAATTTCATAACATCATGCTTTGTCGCAATTTGAGCGCAAAATAACGTATTTACACACAAGCAAACTTTGTATAATAACCTTATAACTGTTTCACATTTGCGGGATAAACTTTTGGTATTTCTCCAAAGAAATAGAGTTCCATGCTTCGTATATACCTTAATCGCGATTCCGCATTTTGAACAAAAGAAAGCAAAAAACAACAATTGAAAAAACTTAATAATACTTTTAATTAAATAAATTTACTAAGGGAATTGAAAAAATTCAGACAATTTAATTTTAACAAAACAAAAGAATGTTATTATGTCAATTGTAAGTATTCTATTTCCTGGTTCATGGCTGTGTGGATGTATGTATTTAAATATTTCGAATATGTTACTTCAAAGTACAAACAAAAATAAAAAGTTAAGCTATGCAATTACAATATTTTCAGAAAAATGTTTAACAAAATGTGAACTTACAATTTTTACCTGGCAACATAGTCAGTATATTGTGCAACAATATTGTCAGGCTTCTAACAATCGTAACAACGCCCGCCATTTCCAAAAACAGTTAATTGCCAGATGTTGTATAGTCATTTGGTATTTTTTTTTTTATCTTGTCAGATGTGCATAATTTAGTGCACCGTACAATAACACCATTGTCAGATAAATATTTCTATTGGCAACGTTGCCCATAAATATTAAGAGACAATGCTTAATAACGGATACGGCAACTTTTATCATACAATAACCTCACAGCCGTGTGAACTGACAATTTTTTTTGGCAGATAAATTTATTATCACATAATTGTCTGGCAAACGACCGTCTGTATATAGCTAAACTTTAAATTTATATTCAACATGTACGTTTAGCTGATATTAATTGTTGCATTAGCATAATTTTATTATCCTTTTAAAAAAAATTGTTATTGGTTGAAACGTAAAAATTTATTAAACTTCAAGATTGCAATGTATTTCCATAAGCAATTTATAATTTTCAGTATGTACGGAAATGAATGAAATTCGAAGAATTAATTTTGTAAAGTTTGTTGACTTTAGATTTTGCAAATACAACCATTTTACATGTATTTTATTTATCTTAAAACGTTCACATTCAATACATCTTTGGTTGAAATAAATGTTTTTACACATTTACTCGTATTTATATTTATGTTTTATTTTACAATATTTTAATTACTTTTAAATCAACGCGCATTAAAAAAAGAAGGCTTAACAAGCTAAAAATTAATTCCATTATCGTTGCTATTTATAACTACATACATACTATGTTCTTATAACTTTTTTTGCTTTAATTCTCACGTTTTTATGGTCACCTTTTTAATTCTTTCAATTTAAAAATAAACTTAACAAATTCATAATCAAAAATATATGTACACATACTTATAAATATGTATGTATGTAAATAGGAATTTGTATTTAAAATTTCCCCCTTGTTAAATAGATAAGACATTTTGTATTTTTCTTAACGTATTATTGTTACGAAAGTCTTTCTTATCAACGTTTTGATAATGAAAACAACAGGCATAGTTTTAGATGTTTCTTGGTGGTAAAATTTTAAAAATAGTTTAGAGTCGATAAGTTCATTATTTATCATATTAAATCCATGTAGAAATTTATTTGAATGGCACTTGATTTTTTTACGAGTTGTTTATTCGGATAATGAAAATTTATGCAGAGATGACAGATAATCTAGGGTCAAAATCGTCAAAATATACGGAAGAAATTGTAGAAATCGTCAGAACGATTCATCGATATAGTCAAAAAAAATATTTATTTATTTAAAAAAAAATATTTATTTTTATTTAGTAAAATATAACCAAACAATTTAATGCACGGTATTTATGAAGGTTAATTAACAAGTTTAGCAGTTAAAGGACTAGGTTAAAAGGCTAAAACACTTGCTTCTTATTGGAGAAAATTATATATTTAACATCGTGCAAAAGTGAAAAAAAATTTAATTTTATTATTTATTGAAACGATCCAATAAGGCCATATTTGATTAAAATTTTATATAAATGATAATGAAGAGATAAAAAGGAGAATTTTTGCGAAAGCAGAGCTGTTAAATAATTAATTAAGCTTCACCTCCTGTCGTTTCTCCTACTATCTCTTTCCTATAGTTCCAGCACAATGATTCGCATGTATAGGAGTCATCTCCTGAGTGCTGATCCCAGATAAAAAAAAAAATAAATATATATAAAATTGATAGAAAAGGACAGCAAAGGTAAGTTGACAACTTAGCGATTTATACACAATGTCTGCGATTTTGAGCTTAGTTTTTGTCCGTATATTTTTCTTATCGTTTTTTTAATGAAAATAAAGAGGTAACACTAATAGGCGTGTTTTTTACTTTTCTGGTAAAGTTCGGTAAAATCTGAGTAAACTATAATTTATCTCAATAAGAGACAAAAATGTACAAAAGTAAGAAAACGCAAAAAATCATAAATTTTGTTCCACGTATATAACAAAAGTGCCCAAATAAATTTTCTTTTAGTAATTTTAGACGTTTCAAATGCATAAATTTGAAAAGCAAAATATTTGAATCGTTCGCAACGGCTGTAAACTGTGGACGAAAATAAATTGAAAAAAAAGTAAAACCCTTTTTTTTATTAAATAAAGTGATAAATATGAACAAATATATGTAATAAAATCTTCTTTATTTTTAAATTTTTAAATAAAAACTTTTGCCGCTTCTTTGCAAATTTTCTGATTAATTTAATTATATTAAATTAATTAAATAAAAACCGAACTTACCCAAAGAAAAAGGTTGTGCAAGTTTTTACAGAAAATTAAAAATTTTACTCTAATTTTCTCTCAAAATTGCACAAAAATTGTTTTCTTGAACGCTTTTGGATAAATTTAAAGGATTCCTTCTTACACTTAATTCACTCAAAGATAAGCTTGTGGAAAATTTCTCGCAATTGAAATGATCTAGACTCTGAATATATCGACCCCTGTGCGCGAAATTATCGTATGTTACAAAAACTAAATTTCACAGGAGAGCGTTTTTATTCGTCTTTTTCTTATTTGCCTGACAGCAGTAACTGTTACATATGATAAAATGTACATAGTGTTATCTCCATAACTATAACAATTATCGCTATAATACTTTATCTGCAGATGAATTAATGGATTTAGAACCATTTTGCATAAAAAAGTCGATTTCGAAGAAAGTGTAACATACGATAATTTCGCGCACAGGGGTCGATATATAATCAAATTCATGCGCAATATAACTTCCAATTTATATAGTAGCCTTATCTAATAATATTATAACTATCATATTTTTCATGAACAATATTTCTAGCTTATTTGTTGCCTATATACATATATATATATATAGATGAGAAGAAAAATCTAAAATAGAAATATGGATGTGTAATAAAAAAAGTAATCTAATGGATTGTTATGTTTTTGTTTATAGATTTTTGGTTTTTTGTTCGGTATTCAACTTCAATTCTCGATTGATTAGTTGAATTTTTAACATAAGAATCTTGATTTGTAGTCAGAAATTAGGAAAAATCCACTCAGAAGCTAAGTAAGCATTAGCGGAATAGTACTTATTATGTATGGATGTGCTTTTCTCCTCAATTTTTGAGTTTGGTTTTATATAAAAAAAATACTTTGAGAATACCATAAATTATGTAATAACACATTCACATATTTTTACGGGAAAAGGCACAATTTTAAAATTAGAATCATATATAAATAAAATAAATTTGTGCGAGTTCGGGGAATTTTGTTATGCACCTGGATCACACCTAATGTATATGACCATGTACAATTACAAATCTACACACATGCATACATACATCCATAAAAACACAATAATTTGGCCTATACATCTTAATTAAAGAAACCCCATATAATTTTTAACTAAATCATGAAATAATATTAACTATTATTTGTTCATTGCATTGTTGGGAAACTTTTAATTTTACTTCATTATTGTTTGCTTATAAACCAGCTGATTGCTTGTTCTTCTTGCCCAAACTAGACCGAAGAAAAAGTATTGGCGGTTTCGTGCATGAAGAACAAAAATATTACTCTTTCAAAACGTCTCTCATTTACCCAATTTTTGTGTAAGAAAACGCTTTCTTGTAAGATTGTGCGCCCGCGGGTTCCCAATTTAGAGTAAAAAAAACACACCAAGTATATTGTATTTGTTTCTTTCTGGCTTTGCTGCCCATTTCCATCAATTTTATATTAATTAATAAAACATAAATGTAGTGGCAATAGGGGTTTATGAATTTTTAACTTTTGTTTACGCTGTTGTTAAATGTTTAAAATTTTTCAGACATACTGTTTGCCAGAAATCATTTAAATTGACGGCTGTGACGTAGGGTGTTCGCAAGTTTTAAGAAATTTAAGAATAATTTTATTTCTCAAAAGTCATCGTAACGAAAGCAACAGCAAAACTGTACATGTGTAGAAAGAATAACAGTCAAATGTTTCTTGCTCGTAATTTGAAACACACAAAAGGAACGAAATTTCCAAAGCAAGTTTGCTTTAATTTTTAAAACTACAAATGGATTAGTGGAAAACTATCAGTGTATTAAAATTTAAAAGTAAAGCTTGATAATATTAAGTATGATGTAGACTTTTCCACATTTACTGAAGAATGTGGCAAAACTAAATTTTTTTAGAATTTTTAATAATGTTGGAAATAAGAGAGTTGAATATCGCATTTTCCTTCCTAATACCCCTTTACAAAAATTTTAATAATATAAATATAACTCCAGGTTGCTCTAAGCGTATTAAAACAAAGTGGAATGTTGTCAAACTTAATTTTTAGAAAATCGTTACATTTTGGGGAAAAATCGTCAAACTGCTGTTTTTTTGCCACGCAAAATTAACGAATTTGAATCCAAATGTTTTCCCTTGATTAAATGATAAGAGATATTCTGTTCTTAACGTAGTATTTTTACGCTACTCATACTGTTATCAACGGTTTGAAAACGCATATCAATTTATAATTTTCGTCTAGAAAATTTTTAGGTTTGATTTTGATATTTTTAGACGAGTCGACTGCGACTGTCTTAAAGAATGATATATTAATATTTTTGTCTCGAGAAGCCCAATATTCTGCATCAATGGCCATTAAGTTCAAATATTTCGTTTGAACACAGCAATGCTTCCAGGTGGTCTTATGTATAAAACTGCAGGCATTGAGGCTCTGTCAATTCGAATGTGGTGCAATTGATCATATTAATGTAAGAGTCACTTGCGAAGTTTATGAAATTAGTGTGCTTGGCAATTGATTTTAGAGTGATCATTACAGATCACTTTGGTATCAGGTCATTCACATGAATGTTTGCCGTGATTGTAAATACAATTTGTTCTTGTTTTGAAGCGAACGGGATAGAGAAGTAAGTAAAGACAAAAATATTGATATCGGACTATAAATGCCAAAGATATAAAGTAAAGTTTAAAAAGGCGACTCCTACCTTCATCAAAAAAAATTATTTTTTTTTAAATTACTATCCAAAAATACCCTATATTGGGGTGTGTACGGAAAAAAATTTTTCCTGTAAGGTTGTACGGTTCTGCTCATTTGTAATCAAAAGGACCAGCTATTTTTAGGAATACAGGAGTTTTCTAAATAGAGGGATTTTAATTAAGCGTGTTTAAAATTAAAAAAAAACGAATTACAGGAGTTAGAATTCAAAGAGGTTTAAAATATAAAAAAAGAAAAATTTCAAGAAGTTTAAATTTTTTTAAACAAAAAAATTATATATAATAAATAACAAAAACGAAAGATTTGTATACATGTATATGCACATGTGAACTAAAATAAGAATTTAAAAGAAAAATAAATCCATCTCCATTATCAATTGCTTTTTTATCAATAATGGTAATGTTCTGTGCGTGGCTTTGTCTTAACATTTTTATGTCGTACTCTTCAGTAAAACTGTAAATAAACTAATCTAAAGAAACACACAAAATTCCATAAGAAAACTAATACTATGCTTTTGTAATTATATATGTAAATATATATTTTTTTTCATAATTCTTCTAGTTTTTTTTACCTCTTTTTATATTAATTACACGAATTATTTAAGCTGTAGGTCCTTTTTATATACATATGTAATATTTCTTTTTATGCGATATTTCGCTACTCCTTTGTGTAGCTTCCAGGAAAATTGGTCTTTTTTATAACATTTTTCAGAACATTGGATTTTATTACGAACTAGATTAATCCGGTGAGCTTCGCTACCCCCGCGAATTAAAAAATATGTTCAAAACTATGCGGAAGGAGTCAAATAATTAAAAAAAAAATTGGCGTGAAAGTGAACGTGATAAAAAAGTAGCCTATAATTCATTCAGGAGTCCCAGTAAAATGTTGTGAAAATTCCAAGAAGATCGGTTCAGAGGTCTGGTCTCCTACAAGGTACAAACAAACAACCCCCAATTCCGCTTTATATATAGATTACTAGCTAAAACCCGGAGTGCTTCCCTACACCCATTTAATGGCTGTCTATAAGGCACAAAAAATAAACACTTGACGAATTCCGCCCAATTTTTAACTGATGATTTGTAGTGAACATTAAGTTACTCAGACCATCATCATCCATCCATGCATTTGTTTTTCGACAGGACAACGGCAGTATTCATGTAAGTAAAGTATTGAATGAATTAAGTACATATACATAAATATGGTACAAAAAACAACTTTCACTTTATTATTTGTTATTTTGTAAAAAAAAAATTAAAACTGGGAGTGCGATGAGGAAACTTAGTCTCGAGCAGGTGCTAGCGATAACTAGTAAAAGGCCAAAAACGTTATTTTCTTTCTTAATAAAAATAAAAGTCGTTCTTCAATGTTCAAAAGTATATCTAAGAATCCATTTATTTGACAATCTACCAAAAATAATTTTTATATTTTTCAGAGTGAAAATTTATAAAGCAAGGGTAACTAGATAGTTTTTGTTGAACATAAAACAGGTATATTAAATATTTTAAAAAACATATAAATGAAGATTTCCAACAGTCGGCTATCCTGTATTTAAAGCGTCCTCGCTTTGGTCATTGGAAGAATCATAATCAGTTTCACTATCAAAGTTGGGTGGTAATTCCCAACAAGGTTTCAATTTGTCAGAAGCATAAACCGATGAGTAATGATGTGACGTTCTTTTGGAATTTTGAATATCTTCTATTATGTATCTATCATTATGAAGAACTTTAGATATTTTGAAAGGGCCTTTGTATCGTGGTTCTAATTTTCGAGAAGTGCCACTACTTGAAGGTTCGTTTTCAGCAAGTACAAGATCATCAACTTTATATTTATGAGGAGTTGAATGTCGCTTATCAAATTGATCTTTAATTTTTTTTCGTTTTGTATTAATATTATCGGAAGCTGTTTGTCTAATTGCATTTACCTCATCTTCGGTTAGATTATAGTTCTCTTCGATGTTTTGTGATGGAAAATTCTCTTTTAACATAAGATTATTCAAATATCTATAATCAATACAAAATCTTTCATCACCGTTTTTCTTTCTTTTTAGTACAACCGGACTAGCATATTCTGAACTGGATGATGGTATAATATCATTTTCCATAAGTTCGTGAACCATTGTTGCTTTTACATTTTTCTTCGACTCTGGCACACGATATGGAGATTGTTTGACAATTCTAGAATCTGTTAAACTTGTTTTCATTTTAACTAAATCTGTTTTTCCCAAATTTTTCAAACTATTTGAAAACACATCTCTATTTCCATGGATAAGATCTAGTAGTTTAAATTTTTCTTCATTTAACTCACATTTAACAAAATCTGCTTCAATCGGTGCTTTCTTACAATTTCTTTTTAATACCTCTTCAGTTTTGCTATTAATTCGTATTTTTTTTTATCAGATTTACCAATAATCGTTATTTTCTTGTCTTCAACTACCATTACTATATTACCATCAACAAATGCGTCTTGACCAAGTAAAATATCTGATAACAAGAGTTCATCATCAATCAAATATAAAGTTACGGGTACATTTATATCGTTAATAATTAGATTGACCAATATCTTTTCATTTGCGACACGAATACCTCCACAAATACCGGTAATTCTCATTTCGCATTTAATACGTTGTAAAGTTATTTGTTTACAAATAGATTTCTTTATTAAGCTGCATTGACTTCCTGTATCTATGAAAGCAGTTAAAACTGTATTATTTAAATTAACTTTTATTTTAAAAATATCGTCGTTATTACAATATGTATTTCGAGTAGTAGTAATTTTTTTACATAGACTTTCATTCATAGGGTGAACTTTATTGCATTTATCACAACGGGAACGTCTTTGAGGTTTCAAACAATTGGTAGAAATATGACCTATTTCATTACAATTAAAACATTTAATTTCTCTACCAGATTTTACTAAACTATCTTTTTTCGCGTTCTTAGAGTTGGAATACTTATTTATAAAATCGTGTGGTTTATTTCTGAATTCAACATATTTCGTTACTGGTCTTAATGGTACGTTTCTCTCATACTCACTCAATATATCACGCAATTGTTTAACTGAATCAATTTTCTGAGCAGCGATAGCAATTTGAATTTCACGATTTTGCAATCCTTCTCGCGCATATTTGACAATAGCTCTTTCACTCATTTTATAACGTTTCCCTAATGCACATATTCGAAAACAATAGTCTGCAATCTTTTCATCAATTCTACGCACCGTATTTATCATTTTAAAATGTATTTCAGCTTCATCTTCGGTAGAAGTAAATTCATTCATCAATTCTCTTGAAAAATCACTCCATTTTGAATGTAAAATTTGAAGCGAGTCCAACCATAAACGTGCTGCTCCCTTCATTCGACTGTATACTGCGAGAAGTAAACATTTTTCGTCCCATTGATAAGCTTGTATTGCACTCTCAACTCGTTCAACAAATTGTTCCACGGATAGTGAAGATTCACTCGTTGGATCAAATTCTGGAATAGTTTCTGCGATTTCACGAACAGAACAATTACTAGGCGTTCGTAAACTTGAATAGACATTCGACGTTGTAACATTGTCAAATTACTGTCGTTGGACATTTGTTACTTCATGTACATTTTGAGTAACCGTTTGAAGAACGTTCATCGCATTTTCCAACATTTTCTTCAAATCATTCACCTGTCGTTGTAAATGTATGATATCACTGTTGCTTTGTTGAACTGTAGTAACATTCTCTTGTTCATCAATAGTTGAGGATGTTTCCTGAAAAGTATCAATATTCTCACCATAATTAGCAATTACGTCTGAACCAATATAACTTTCAAGACGTTGAATCAATTCAGCTTTTGTTCCTGTGCTAGACAACTCTCGTTCTCGTAATAGCTGTTTTAGCTCATCTACCTTTAATTCTGAAAGCTTCTTCATCTTTTATTGTATTGATTCCGATCCCACTTCTGATCTAAAAGGCCAAAAACGTTATTTTCTTTCTTAATAAAAATAAAAGTCGTTCTTCAATGTTCAAAAGTATATCTAAGAATCCATTTATTTGACAATCTACCAAAAATAATTTTTATATTTTTCAGAGTGAAAATTTATAAAGCAAGGGTAACTAGATAGTTTTTGTTGAACATAAAACAGGTATATTAAATATTTTAAAAAACATATAAATGAAGATTTCCAACACTAGGGAGTCAGTGATGAGATTCGAAGTCTAGAGCAAACGCTGGGATTGGAACGGATCTCAATGGCTGATGGGTTTGCAACTTGTTGGTTGAAAACCGAGGCGATCTAAAAGGGAGCCGATTTGGTGGTGGTCTGCTTCGATGTTCCCCCACACTTTAATAATAAAAAGAAATATTTTGCTAAGCCTCTAATGGACATATGTATTTGTAATACGAATGACTAATTTCAAATCTGTGGACTTTTGACAAAACATCATAAGTAAAATTTGAAAATTTAAACTAAAAAAAAAAATTAAAACTAAAACTATTTAAGTGGTCGTTTTTGTTGCGTCTTTTGCTCGTCTTTTAAAAAATTTATGAATTAAGGTAACTTTTCTGTATTCAAACTTACAAATTAAAACAACAAGTACAGGTAAGTTAAACTTTCCTTTTGTAATATATCAACAACTCAAATTCATAGAAAGGTGTAAACAAAACATCTTGTGAAGATTATTTAACGATAAAAAAATTTAACAAACTCCCTTCTCTCGATTTATTTAAAAAGTCGGCAGAACGATACCTATGAGTATATTTCTTAGTTTTTAATTAATGTAAGAACGCATGCCTTACTATGTAGTACCAAAAGTTCCCCTAATGCTCTTCATATTTCTTATTACTTTTCTGTAGTAGATTTTATTTAACAAATAAATTTTATTTTAACAAAACTACAGTTAAATTTGGTCCTAAAAACTGTAGGTAAATAAAGATATTTTTACAAGCTAAGAAAAAAATTAAACGGCTGCTATTATTCTGTAAATACAGACTGTAGATTATTTGAAATTCAATGAACCAGAGAACGAGTTCAAATAATCGAGAGTTAATATTGACAAGTATTTCATTGTAAGGAAGTTTTTGCGAAACTATACCAAAACATTTAGTTCTTCATTTGTTTCAAAAGCACGTTTGTAGGTAATCACATTTCCAGTTCAAAGTATAGAGTATATATGTATGTAAAAGCCAAACTTAAAATTATAGAACAGCGTAAAATTAAAAAGGGGACCAAATTACATGGATTTGTTTTCAATTTATTCAATGTTTCTCAAGGAACATGGAAAACAATTCAAATTATTGCGACATTCAAAATAAATCTTAAATTTTATGATAAAATAAATATATACAATCAATTTCAAATATTTGCTGTTATGTTTTTCTTCTAAGTTAAGTCTAAACATTATGAAATATGGTGTTGGACTTTTAAAAAAAATTCAGAAATTAGAGTGGTGCTATAATTATGAAAAACACTTTACGAGTATAATATAACCAAGCATTTTTCGTGCTTTCTTTTTCGTAATTTTTTTGCATAATCGAGAATCTGTATATGTACATCCATACGTAGATTCGTAACTTTAAAAAATTGTCTGTAGAGGAGAAAAGACTATAGAGTTAATTAATAAGCAATTAACATAATATAGGGACCAGACGACCAATTAAGAGCCAAGTAGACTACACAAGCTGTGTGACAAACATACTTATTCATTTGCACACAGCCCATAGAAATTGATTTTTGTGCAATACGCTAGTCACCATAGACTTGTACAAATACAAATTTCTGTCGTGTTATGCAAATCGCTTTTATAGCCCAAAGCGAATTGAGTAACAGGTGGACTTATTCCTACAAAAACAGAACAGTACTGTAAGGCGCAAACCGAACTGTCAAAGAATGGTAAGTCAGTTTTATTCAGTAGATGGTGCGCATAAAATGTATGAATAAAAAAGTTATGAAAATAAACAAAAATTGCATAATATTGCGAACATTTTGTGTCAATATGGCCCAAAATGAAAAATTTTGGCATATGGGTTGAAACAGATGATAATCATTTGCGCTAATAAGGCCACCTGGTACTTATTCACCTTGGTGTAGTCTATTTGTCCCTTTAGAATACATATTCTGCAACAATTGCTAAAAGATATTGCTGAGCAATTATCTTGTAACACAAGTTATTAAATTCAATTCCAAGCAAGTAAGAGTTGTTATTTTTGAGACTCATTTTAAAAGCACATAATAATAACACTTCAAAGTTTTATTTTATTTATTGAAAAGTTTTTAGCTATAAAAGAGGCTCATATTCATAAAAAAATACCAAATGTATTTAAAATCTATTTTTAGAAAATTATGTATGAACAATTTTAAATAAAGTACATTTCAATTCAATATGGGTTTAAAAATATACATAATTGCCATAACAAAGCCATGTATGTAAGTGTTCGCCACATAAGAAACTGCTCGAGTAGTCCATATGTTATATACAATAGAAAAAAATTACTTAACTTTCAAAATTATATTTTCACGCTCAAACAGCGAATAAAATTTTATTTGAATATATATGTACATACATATGTATTTACGTATGTATGTATGTATTAAAGAAAAATTTACATAATTATAAGAACATATATAAAAAATTTTCAAGATTTTGTATTTTAATTATTTCTAAGAATTCTTATTTAAATATATCGTCAGTTGTTGACGTCTAAGGGATGTTATCACGGAATGTTTGCTAAAAAACCAAAATTAGTTACTAGTACATTGCATGATCACTTCATGTTATAAGTAAACAAAAATTATGTTCACAAATTTGTATTAAAATTAACGTTCTAGTTTTAAAGTTCCTTCTTTATGTAGCTACTACATTTTTCCTTTTATTATCAATAATAAATGCAAAAAGTTATTATACAGATTTGCTGCTGCATTCGAAATAGTCCTTTGTTTACGTTATCTAACTGTCGTCTAACTAACTGTCATTATCGATGTCGTCGATGCATAAGCTTCAAAAATTTTTTAATTTTGAAATTAAAAAAAAAATTTAAACGGCAATCTTTTTGCACTGTCCTTTAAATCTTACGCCTCAGAGTGTTCGATTTCAGAAATTAGGACGACAAAAAAAAATTTTGTTAATTAAAAATTTAAATTGTTAAAATTTGTTTGCAGGCAAAGGCCCAGACTAGCTTAAAATTATGTGATTATAGTATATCTTTCAGTTTGTAAGCTTATAACGTTACTCTGAATGACATGTTAAAAGAAAACAAATAAAAACACAAAAATACTATGCGTATTTTATGCAAATTGAAAGGTAAATAGAAGGCGTTGTAGAAGCGATATTATATTTTATATATTTTTTGTTCAATTGTTGTAACTTTTAAAACTAACACACAAAAACGCATTATTTTCTTATATCTGGTAATTTTTTTATTAAGTGTAAAGCTAAGTGAGTTTTTTTTACAATTATTAACAAACAAACTGACTTTTTCAGACGAAATCTGAAATCCATCCGTTTCACCACATCCATAAGGATTTCAACGTTGCTGCTATAGACTTATAACAAAATTCCTGCCCCTAACTGACCCATTAAAATTTTTTTCAAAAGTATAATATGAGCTCGGTTTTAATTACCCGCCTAGATGTTTTTAATGTTTGGCTCTCTTCTTTAAAACAAACCGTCATGACTGCATAGTTGATTTTATTTCGTCAAATTTTTACTTTAGCCACAACTATACAATTTGATAACTTAAATCTTCTTGCTTCAAACTTGTGCACTAAATTTGAAAAAAAAGTGGCAACAGGCTAACAGAACAAAACCACGATTTCTCCATAATAATAACGATTGGTTAACAGGCGCAATTGATTACTCATATCTCACATCAACTTCTGTTGCACAGGGTAATACTAAAGGCAGAGGCAGGTAAAAAAAAAACTTTGAAGACTGCTCCCAAAGAAGTAAGGAGAGAAAATCAAGAAATCTGGCAAATGTTGCAAGTAATGAACAATTATTCGTGGCAGTAGAAATGCAAATGCGATCAGCAGGTAAGCGTAATTCAGCGCGAATAGTCAAAGAGTTAGCTATTGCATCTCCAGAAAGAGGCTCTAAAATAAAAAAATTTAGGTTAGAAGAAAAAACACAAAAATCTATCGCCTGATGCAGCATTGGCAATGATCTTGGTTTTGGATTTGTATGTAAATAGGTTGATGAAACAGTATACAAAATATATTAACCGCGACCTTTATCCTTCTTACGAATTAGTTCGAGCTTAAAAAATATTGCGCTATCCAGAAAATATAAAGGTAACATAATCATATGCTGAAGTAAACTTATATTCTTTAATGGACCACACAATTTTAAGATTGTGTGCATCATACAATGACGTACTAACTGATAAAATAGGACCTTACCACGAACTTTTTTTTATTGTGTAAATGGAAATGTGAAGGGGAAAATCAAAACCTTTATAAACAAAAATGGTTGGAAGAATCAGAAGAAGGCAGTGGCGATGATATTATATGCCGGTAAGTGTGCACAAAGTTATTTGGCATGGCAAAATAATTATTCAGAATTGCATCCTCCCCATTGGGCAATTGTCTGAGGAAGCTCAAGAGTCGAGAAATAAAGATACTAGACGCTACAGGTTGCAATTTACGCGCCAAATATCTCGCAAAGATACCAACTCTGATTTAATAAATAGACTGCTAATATCATCATATATATATATATGTAATTTAAGAAAAGCCCCAAGAACTAAGCGTGGACAATTAACTCCAGATATTTTGAAATTACTACAAAATACTATTATAAATAGTGAAGACTCAGATGATGAATATTTTTTTTTTAAAAGACAATACAAACTCTACGAAGCTCTTAAATATTTACAATTTTATGATTTTTGTCGTCCTAAATTCTTAAATCGAACACTGTACGCCTGTAGGATTTACTGTTGATATCACACTAAAGTGCGTTGCTCAACTTTGCTTCCAGTTTAAATTTTTACATAATAGAGTTGCCATGTTCATCATATAAGAACTTTTGTTTAGAAAGGCAAACATTTGTAATTATTTATATTATTTTAATTATATTAATGCTCTATAATTAATAAACTTGCATTTTTCTGTGCGTACTTCAAAGAAATAAATCATAATAAAACATTAAAAAAATCATATTTTAAATTTAAATTTTTATTTAATTTTCAACAGAGTAACATTGTTGATCGTTCTGTCATTTATTATATATGGTGGTCAATTATAACCACCAAACTTTAATTTATTGTATACAATTTGTGGTATAAACAAAACTGGGAAGAACTAAGAATATTTCGTAACGAATATTCGACGACAAATAAAGGGTGTCTGGTAGCAGATTTATATTTTCAAACTTGAATAAAAAACGTAATAATTGACACAAAGTTTTATTAAGAGCATTGAACAATAGAATGGAAATGCGGATTTTATTTTTTAGAGAATATGTCATCCAGATCCTTTTTTAAAATTTCATCAATAATCGCTCTTGGAAGTCCCAGTGAGGCTGTTCTTCTCCGTATAAAATCGCGGATTTCCACGTAAACTGTTTCAACCAGTGTAATGTTTTCAAGATTCCTTGAAGATCGTGTGAGCCCTGGCCGTGGGGCATTTATAGCCGAAGCAGTTGCACGGAATCTCTGCAACCACGAACGATTAAATTTACACTTGGTCCATCACGTATTCACCGAATACCGAACTGAACAAAATTGTCGACGAGCAATTACGTAAGAATCATTACTCTTAAAAAATGTCTCCACAGCGAACGCTAGATACTCACTCGAGCACTGCGACATCGTGACTGACAAATCCGCACAATCGATAATTCCAACGGCGATATTTTGATTTATTTAATTAATTTTTTTTTTTGGTTTATTATTTTTCAAGTAAACAAAGTTAGTGTTTGTTTGAAGAATTGTTTTCCTTTTTCACTTGCAGCATATAAATTCAATAATCACTTTTTTACATATACATACATGAATCGCTTTTAATCGTTTTTTACCGTTGTTTTGCATCCTTTTTTGATAACATGATGTTTATTAATTTAATAATGTGCACAAGGCGCTCAGTTTGGTTCATATTTTTCCAATATGTATTTTTTGTGTATGTAAGTACCTGTGTACAGGGTGGCACAAAAGGAGCTATATGGTTTGAATTCTTTATCACTTTTTTAATTTTCTTCTGTTTTTTTTTAACATTTTGTGAGGAAGACTTGTGGAATTAATTATGAAGCATTCGAAATGAAATTATGGCCATTACACCCGAGATTTTGCGAAAAGTTGTGGAAAATATGCTAAAAAGAGCACGTATGTGCGAAGCAGAAAATGGACATCACTTACAGGATATCATTTTTCAAAGCAAATTGCAAAAAACTCTCCAATAATATACTGTATTTAAAAAAAAATTATAATCGCATAAATATAAAAGTTACAAACCATTTAAACCATATAGCTCCTTTTGTGCCACCCTGTATACATATATGTAATTGTCAAAATTTCAAATTTCACATGCCATTAAAGGGTGCTTTAGACGATAAGATCTGTCGTACGACATGTCAAATTTTTGTGTAGAAGAGCACAAGTCGGATCGTCTAAACGTAATATGTAATGAAACCATAAGATTTTGAGAGAAAATACGGATGAAAATTTGACAGTCGTATGGCTCTCTTGATTTTTTAAAATTTTTCAAAAACCAACACACACCATTAGATCAGGGATGCATTTTTATGTAACCAAATGTGAGAACGCCAGGGAGGGAAAACTGGTTTCATAAATTTATACCAATTATAAAATTAAAATGTACATTTTAGACCACGACAGCACAATTTTATAAAAATATACGTATATTTTCTAAAAGAACACTAAAAATTTTGACCAAGAAAATAACATATTCGAAAGTTATAAAAATATTTTTCAAGGTTATTAAAAAAAAATTCATTTGCACAAGAACTCCATCCCTGGGGAACACAAGCAAACAGCTGTAGTTAAATTAAATGAGAATGTTTTCGTCTTACTTGATTTTATCCATACCAACGGTGTAAAGGCCAGAAAACAACCATCCGATTTTTACTCTCTTTTTTTGAAATACGGATGCCCTTAAAGGGTGCTTTAGACGATAAGATTTGTCGTACGTAAAATGAGAGAGAAAATAAAATGAAATTCCATCCGTATTTCAAAAAAAGAGAGTAAAAATGGGATGGTTGTTTTCTGGCCTTTACACCGTTGGTATGGATAAAATCAAGTAAGACGAAAACATTCTCATTTAATTTAACTACATCTGTTTGCTTGTGTTCCCCAGGGATGGAGTTCTTGTGCAAATGAATTTTTTTTTAATAACCTTGAAAAATATTTTTATAACTTTCGAATATGTTATTTTCTTGGTCAAAATTTTTAGTGCACTTTTAGAAAATATGCGTATATTTTTATAAAATTGTGCTGTCGTGGTCTAAAATGTACATTTTGATTTTATAATTGGAATATATTTATGAAACCAGTTTTCCCTCCCTGGCTTTCTCACATTTGTTTACATAAAAATGCATCCCTGATCTAATGGTGTGTGTTGGTTTTTGAACATTTTTAAAAATCAAGAGAGCCATACGACTGTCAAATTTTCATCCGTATTTTCTCTCAAAATCTTATAGTTTCATTACATATTAAGTTTAGACGATCCGACTTGTGCTCTTCTACACAAAAATTTGACATGTCGTACGACAGATCTTATGGTCTAAAGCACCCTTAACAAAGTTTATTCTCGCACTAATTATGTCTTAGTCTACTAATTTACGCCACGAATTCTTGTCGACAAGTTCGTCGTGCTGAGCGAAATTCGTCTTTCGTTCCAGTTGTCGTTATACCTTTAAATGTTTAAAAATTTTATTTTGGTGAATATATATTATATATGTAAGTGTTTTTTCGCAATTAATTGTGATATCGAAAAATTAAACAACTCAAACACAGGGTTTTTCAAAGAATTCGTCATTAAAAAAAGTCCTAAATACATCGAATTTTGGTCTCTAAAATTCATTCCTACCAGTGTTGTCAGTTTCTTTTTAAACTTTCTCGGTTTGTGGAAAATGGCCCAAATATCAACAAAATTTTATTTTGCTTACTAATATAGCTTTTAGTTTCAGCACGTTTACCGAGATCATACGAACCAGCACAATCCATTTGTACCGTTATTTGTTAGTTGGTAACATAATGGCGCTTTTAATATCGAATTGAATCAGCCTTAAATTAGATTTCAAGAAAATTTAGCAAATTGCTAAGGAGTGTTTAAAAGTTGTACATTTTGCCGAGAGTTATTGTTTCCAGTCAGTCTTATTTTTTTCTAATTTTCGCGGTTTTAATATATTTTTCAATAATTGTCTATATATTTTGTATTTATTGTTTACTACTTCCAACTTTGATATTTACCATTTGATATTTATTTTTTATGAATGGCAGACTATTAGGGTTTCTATAAATATAGGAATCAAAGTTAATTTGCTTCAATACGCCAATGTACATAATTTCTTAATTAATCAACCTTTAACATATGAAGGAAAGCCAGCAGATTATTTTTATTTTTTTACACAATGTTATCGTAGGGGAAATCACATAAAAAATAGCCAAGTATTTGAAATATCGCCATTCTAAAATGTTAATCGCCAAAAAGAATTTTTTATCGCGACAAAACGCCACAACTAACATCACTGATCCTTAAGCCAACGTTAGCAATCCGTAATGTAGATGTAGTTGCATCAAACCAAGATGTTTGATGTATGAAAACCCATGGAAATTCTTGTCTACGTAATGCCACGTAATTGTAATGTCTTCAATGTGTAGAAAATAGAATATTATTACGACGTTGCGTTACATTTGTAAGCATTTCCATAGCTTATCAAACATCATGGTTTGATTCAACTACATCAACGTTACGGCTGGCTAAATGAGCCTTTATCTTTTTCATTTTATCGTGCACTATTTTATGCATGAAAACAAGAGTCAAGAAGCAATTGAATTAAATTAAATCAAAACTTGTTAGTAGTTTTTATGATTTTTTATTTATAGTTTTGTTTTTTATTTTGTGCCAGTAATTCGTTTCAATCAACGTTTATTAATTTATTGTCTCTTTAAATTAAATAAATAAAATACTCTTTTTGAACGTATCTATTTCTATCTCTCTCTCTCTCTCTCTCTCTCTCTCTCTCTCTACAGAAAAAGCTGCATGAGTATTATTAATTTGTGCTTTTCTTAACAGTAAATTATAAATTCGTGTAAATGTAAATAGGCATGCACATATGTATGCATGCAGTGATACTTTCTCGTAAGTTTTCAATGCAAAATTTAAAATTCTTTAAGGACTTTTCGGAAACGATCCAAAACAATGTTTGCATGTTTTTCAGTGAATATGAGTGCTGGTCTAAAACGTACGGACAAATCACCGCAGCCACCAGTTTGAACACCTTGCATTTTAAGTTTATTGATAATATCGTCACGTTCTTGCGTGTTTCTGCAGTTGAAAGCCAAAAAAGTACCTCGACCTCTAGTAGAGTTTATGATAGAGGGAAATTCCTTTTCTAAGTCTAGTAGACCAGATTTCAAGACATGACCTGATTTACTGACTTGAGTCAAAAGATTTTCTTGTTTGATGGTCTTAATGACTTGTTCGAGCATAAGAATTTTGCTAGGTTCACCCATCCAGGTGTTAAAAATGCGGTATGGTTCTTTAGGGCGGAAAGAAGAATTATGGAAAAAGCCACCGAGTTGCATTTTCTTACTAAATGTGACTACATCGGGTGGAGATTCAAGATTAAAGTATTCGTGGCACCACATTCTTCCAGTACATCCACCACCAGTCTGGACTTCATCTATTAGCAATGCCATTCCATTGTCTTTACATATACGTTGCAAGTTTCGGAAAAATTCAGGAGATGCTTCATTATCACCACCTTCACTTTGAATGGGTTCAACTACTACGCCGGCTACAGGAATTCCCTTTTTACGATATTGCTCAATAAGATCCTGTACCTCTGCTAAGCAACGTTTATCCTCTTCCCTGTTGTGTGCAACATTTTGCTCTAAAGGATAAATATATTGAGGAAAACTGGCCACGGGCCAATCGAAGCAAGGAACATCAATTTTATGTATATACTTAGAGTGTGTAGTGGACAAAGAGCCCATAGTACGACCATGGAATGCACCCTTGAATGATAACAAACTTAATTTTGGGGCACCAGGGGCCATATTTATCATACAAGAATTTTTTTCTTCATCGGTGAAGCTGACATTTTCACCACGTTGATTTTGTCTGTACCACATGAAAATGTTTTTGTAGGCATTTTCATTAGAACAGGAACCACACATCATTGTAGCTAAATTGTCCATACCTTTCGGTGCTATTTCCAACAAAACATTTCGCAATCTTTCCGGCCATTCTTTGTTGGGAAATACACCCAAAGCTGGGCGGTTAATTAGAGTCTTTAAGTTGGCTTCATTTTGGAAGATACTTATTAAACTAGGATGATTATAGCCCAATGGCATTGAAGATATTTGAGTGTAAACATCCATTAGCATGTTGCCATCTACATCGCACAAATAGTTGCCTGTCGAACGTTCATAATCCGCAAATAATTGGACACTTCCTGTATTTTGAATGGCACTTAATTGTTTTTTTAATTCCAAGGATTTAGGTCCAGGAATAGTTGCTGTTTTTAGTATGGGTTCCTTGGGTTCGGCTAAACTGGCAAAATGTTTAACATTTTTTAAAATGGAAGCACTATTCACTTGTTTTAAACCTAAGGCAGCGCGCATTGTAATATCGTTTTGTTTAGTTTATTTTTTCTTTTTTGTAGTTTTCGTTCACAAATTTGTTATATTTCCTTTTGATATCCAGCAGATACTTGTGCTAATCGATAACTCCAATGAATACGGGGCAAATAAACTAATTCAATTACTGAACGACACGGAATACGTTTTAATACTAAATAATGGTATGCAATATTACCGTGTTCAAATGCGATAATATACCCCTACAGTGAAGCTGAGACAAAAAAAGATGATAAAAAGAAAAAAAAGAGAAACCTAATGTGTACTCGTAATAGCAATAATAACAACCAGTCTGAAGATACTACTTGTATAAGGGAACTTCGTTAGCGCAGGCAGCGACTAATAACTACGTTATGTGGTAGTAGTATTTTTGTGAGATTCAAGACAATTCAAAACAGATTCGGCGCATTTTTCTAAAGAATTATGTTTGTGTGAGTAGATAGAAGAAGCCTTTGTCAAGGCACATTCAAATGCTTTGGCCTGTGTTGGATGTGTTTGTTAATTTTTTGTTTGATTTGGTTAAAAATCGTTCTGCCTAAAAAATACTTAATCGGGTGGGAACGAATTGCTTTTGCAGTACAGAAATTTAAAACCCTGTGATAGTTAAGGGCAATTGATGAGTGTCGACGTATAAAAATAATGATTAGAAAATTCGTTTTCAAGGAAGAATATAAAAACGAATGTTTAAAAGCGATTTGCTTTTGATAAGGAATATATAGATCCACGCTTGTATTTGTATTTGCATTGAGCGCCTTAAGTCCCCGTCCATACTGTGAAGCATATGCTGCAAAACTTTTGAGTTTGTAGATGAGAAGGGGAAGAGGAGTGGAAGTATGTACGCTGTTTCATGTACATGCAGTTTTTGTTGAATTTCTTATTTGCATCTTTTGACATGAGGTGTATTTGACGTTTCATTTTATTTCTTTTCGTTTGGTATACTGTTAACATCTATCATAATAATAGCTACCCTGTTTTATTGTTAATTTTTTGTGAAATATAATCAAAAATTTAAAAAAAAAAATATAAAATTATATAAAAATTATTATATAATTTTTCTTCTTAGCGTCCATTTTGCTTCAAATTATACCTTGTGCTTCAAATGTCTATCCAAAAAAAAATATTCACACCTATCACAGGGTAGTTATTTTATATTTACATTCGGTATTGAGAAATGTCAAAAAAAAAATTAAAAAAAGAAGATAGAAGGGAGGAATAAAAAATACTAAACATGAAGCAAAAGATTCATGTATGGACACTGCTGCAGTTTCAAAACAGAATTCAAAAAACTTTTGCAGCAAAAACTCAACAGTATGGACGGGGACTTAATAGCCAACAAAAAATATAGTTTGTACTCTATTTAACGAAGAAACTAACAAAAATTAATACCCAATTGGGAGATTCAAACGGTGTGCTATTAAGTCATATTGTCTTAATATTTTCCAATAGTTAAAAAAATTATTGTTGTGCTTCAAACAAATATGTTATAAACTAATGCAACTTTCTGATATGTTGTATATGGGTATTTGCTCTAAGATATAAGATCTTAAGGTAGAAATAACACACAGTCATTCATCGACGATTATCATCATATGCATATGCATAATTAATTTTTGAAAGCATTTACTAAGTGTGCAATAACAATTGTCTTTGTTTTTTTCAAGATTTGTGTAGGTGTATGTGTATAAGAAGTAAAATTTGTTTATACACATAATTTTGTATTAATTTCTTAATTTGTTCATTTCCTAAAAGTTAATTAACTGAATTTTGCTTATAACACATATGTATACATTCAGAAAATATTTCCTGATTTTAAATCTTGAAAATTAATGGGAATGATTTTTGTTTGTTAAATTAGGGATCTTTAACTATATTAAATATGTGTATATACGTGTACATATACACTCGGTTTTCTGGACTGATTAAAAACCAGACCTGTCGCGAAAACTGAATTTTCGCTATAACCGGACACAAAAATTTTTTCAAAATATGTTTTGTAATTGTTTCTAATAAAATTTGTATTTATTTCTGATAATTTACATTTTAGTTAGTTTTAAAAAAATTTTCAAATTTTAAGTTGCTTTTTTTGGCAAATTATTCTTTAAAATAACGGCTGAATCTCGCAGTTCATACAATGCAGTTGTGGGCATTTATTTCATTTAATCGATATAATAGCATCATTTAATTTTATTTTCATAACCTATGATAGTGGTCCTCCTTTAACCTCCTATCTACGAATAAACTATAACAATTAATTAAATTACAAAACAAAATATCAAAACTTTAAAAAAGATTCGTGCACGAGGAAAACTAACTGGATTTCCGCTGCTACTTCTTATGCTGAGACAAAAAGCAATGAAAAAATAAAAGTCGCGAAAATTTAGCCTTTTTTAAGAACTTTCGGTGTTATAGAAGCTGCAGTGCAAATTATTACACTGTTTCGAAAACAGTATAATTGCGATAAGTAATCGCGAAAACCGAGCGTATACTGCATACATATGTATGTAAATAAACAGAATTTATTCCATAAACATTAAGTCGATCAGTTACTGGTAAGTAATATTATTGGCTTACGATTTAGTACGTGTGTTTTTTTACTTTTCTGGTAAAATGACAGTAAACTATAAGAGACAATAAGAGACAGAAATGGTCAAAAGTAAGAAAACACAAAAAAACCATAAAATAGGTCTGTTCCAGGTGCATAACAAAAGTGACCGAACTTTTTTAAAATACAAAGAAAATTATTCTCTGAATGTGACAAAGTTGCCCAAAATTGCTGGAACGCAGACAATCACAATTGAATATCTTGAAATACTAGTCCTGCTTACTTTCTCAAATAAATTTTATTTTAAATTTTCTGATTAATTTCTAAGTTTCATATGTAAAACAGCCGATAATTCATTTATAGCCCGAACTTGCTGAAAGAAAGAGTGCGTGCAACTTTGTACAGGAAATTAAATATTTTACTCCCTAATTTTTTCCCACGCTTTTGGGTAAATTTAAAGCATTGCATCTTACACATAATTCATTCAAAAATAAGCTTGTTGAACATTTATCGCAATTGAACTGATCTAGATTCTGAATATATATTGTCAAATTCGTACGCAATATAACTTTTATATAGTAGCCTTATCTAATAATATTATAACTATTATTTTTTTCATGAACATTGTGTCTAGCTTATTTGATGCCTACATATTAAATAATTCTTATGTTACACCTGTAGTCCAGCAACTATATATGGCTCTATGGGCTCGATTGGTTATTGTTATAAATAAATAAAATAAATTTGTGCGAGTTCGGGCACTTTTGTTATGCACGTGGAACAGACCTAATGTATATGACCATCTACGTATAATACAAATCTGAACGCATGGCTTTAGAAATCTACACACATTCATACAAAATAAAAACATAATAATTTGGCTTATACATGTTAATTTAAGAAAACCCAAATAATTTTAATTATTAACTTTTTATCATGAAAGAAAATTAACAATGCAATGCAATGCAATTGTTCGGAAAAAGTACGGGCTCAAGGTCTATTTATTCTGTCTGTGCAACTCGCCATGTGTTTTACAAGTATTTTATACTCGATTCTCAAAATTTGTTTACATTTTACTCATTTGTTAGTTTTAGAGAGCGCGCAATTAACAATTTTACTCATTTCTTCCTTTTTAGAGGGAGTTGCAAAAGCAATTAAGGCATAAATTAATAAAATTAATGTTTTCCTTGCTAGTAGTCTATTTTTATGACATCCCAAAATTAATTTACACAGACAAAATGCCAGTTGTTGTTGCGTTGTTCATTATTGTAGAGCTGCATAGACTTAATAAATATACCTTGTACGGGCTGTTTCGTGCAAGAAGAACAAGAACATTACTCTCTCAAAATCTTTCTCATTTACCAAATTTTTGTGTAAGAAAACGATTTCTACTAAAATTGGTATCCAGCGGGTGCCCATTTTAGAGACACTCACCTAGTATTATATTTTATTGTGTAAGCCATTTCCTGTAAATTTAATTACATATACACATGTATGTATGTACATATATGTAGATTAAAAATAAAGAATAGACAGTAATCATTAATGTGTATCTAACTTGGACGGCTTGAAATATTTAGTTTCAGTCTAAATTCATTGCATTTAGAATTTCTAACTGCTTGAGAATTGTGATCGATACACATATATGTTCATACATAAAATGAACAGAGGATCTTAATTCAAATGTCTGACGTCCTTTCTTTGACCAGTGCTCAGGGGGATATACTCTAGGAATGCAATATATTGCACTGGACATTGCACAGTGGTGGGAAAACATAGAGCTTACTTCTTGCACAACTCCGAAGTAGAGTATTAAATATAAATCAAACTTGCAGCGTCTCTGATGTTCATTTTAAGCTAAGGAGAGCCATTTTATTTATTATTTTACTTCGCCGTTTTGTTCCTCAAGTACCGACGAAGGAAGAGCTGTAGCGAAGATAAATTTAAAAAAATGTTTGACTTTACCTGCGCAAGAATCGAACTAGGGTTCTTCTGGTTGCAGACTCAACACGCTAACTACTCAGCCATCAGCACCCCCCTTCTCGTTTGCTGAGCATATGAAGTGTGTTGATTACTAAACACAAAGACTTGTATATGGTATATAACAACTATTAACTATTAACAACTTTAAAAATATCGATCATATAAAAAATATGTGAATGTGCTCCAAATGTTAATTCAATGGTCACACTTTGGTTAGTTCGCAAAATTTAAATAAAACAAAAATTTAATTTCAAGTAAATTTATTTAATAAATGTATGTGTATTTTGTATTTCAGGCCATATAAAATAATAAATAGTGTATGTTAGTTAAATGAAAGTTTTGTGCCATTTCATATTTCCTTTCGGCGACTTTTCAATAATTTCTCGAGTTATACTTCTCATTTTTATGTACATTAGTTCGAAAGAATATTTTTTTAACTTTTTCACTGTAGTTGATGTGGTGACTGACTGGTGGAGATGAATTTTAAAAAAGTCGTAGTTATTAGTAAAATATCTTTATTTACTGTTGCGAAACTTTCGTCCAAGGGTACATCATTGCCTGCGATCAAGATAAATTCATTACCAGGTAAACTCACTAGCTAATTTGCCAGTCCGCTGATTCTACGAATTGTATCGTATTTTAAAGCCGAATATCAGAGTTTGTTTGTGAAGAATTTAAGAAAAGTGATTGTAAATAATTTAATAAATATAATCATTCATTATTATAATAATAAGAATGCATAAAGCATGCTTTTTGTAATAATTAATTTAAATTTTACTTACATTTGTGTTGTGTGTAATTGAAAGTGTGTGTTTATAAAGAATTATAGATTGAATGAATTGAATAATAAATGGGAATAAATATAAAAGAATGAATTGAATAAAATTGATGATTTGAAGAATTTTTACAACACGCATACATCCTGTTCAGGCCCCACGTTGGGCGCCATTTTTGTCTTGTGTGTATGCATGAAAGTGTGTGTGTAATGAAAAAATTTTAATTATTTGAATATAAAAGAATATGGGAATAAATTGAATATGAATATGATGTTTGATTTGATCTTGTGATGAAGAATAAATTGAACAAAATAAATATAAAATGTTAAATTGAATATTGAAGATGTATGAATAAATATAAAAGAATGAATTGAATAATATTGATGATTTGAAGAATTTTTACAACACGCATACTTCCTGCTCACGCCCCACGTTGGGCGCCATTTTGTGTTGTGAGTGTGAATAAATATGTTTGTGAATGAATAATGTGATCAGGATTTATTATTCCTGACCTTTAGACAGACTGTTGGCGGCGCTGGCATTATGGCGTATTGCTCCGGCTGAAGCATGTGGGTTTCTTGCCAACCAGCCTTCTCATTTTTTCCAACACACAACAACAAAAAATTTTAAAATGCCAGCCTATTATTTACCTATATTGAAATTTAGAACTCGTCAAGTGTTAATGAAAATCCAGTTGCCAAACGAACTTTCCGAACCCTCGCACTCAAATACTCACGATATTACCCTACTGTCGCTCGAAATCAGTTGAAGCCGTTCAACTTTTTCCGGCTTCGGTTCGACCTTTTTCCGGCCTCGGTTCGCCACCCTCTACCATGGTAGTACTTTCCGATTAATTTAGTACTACCCCCTAATTTTAACTACTGTGACTCTTACAGGCCCCTTCCTACTTTCACCTTACCTTTCTTTATTTATCTAGCAATTTCCGTTTCAATAATATACTCCTCAAACGAAAATGTACATATTGCTTATATATATATATTTATTCTTTTAATGATATCTTTCTTAAACGTATACAATACTTTTAATTCTATAAAAAAAAATATTCTCTTAAAAGTATTTGATACTCCTATATTTCTTTATATATTCGTATCCTTTTTACAAATAGATAACACTTTTCAGTTTAACAATTTAAATACATTAATATTCTTTTAAAAGTTTAGGATGCGTTTCTAATTACTAATTTAAATTCCAAACTATTACTTTGTTTCAGTTTGATAGTAACCTACCACGAACCGCCAATACCCGGTATAGGAATCTTCACTTAAATCATGACCTAGGGTGAGCTAACCTAAACGACATGCCTATTCCTATACTAATTTCTATACAAAAATTGCTCAGAAATATCAAAATGCGAGAATAGAATTAGTATAGTCCTTTACGAACTGTACGAATATCCTTACATATATATATAGATTAAGAAAATACAAAAATAAATTTAATACAGTCGTTTAAGAGACTGTACAAATATAGAAAATGTTACGAAAATACAAAAATAAATTTAATACAGTCGTTTAAGAGACTGTACAAATATAGAAAATGTTACGAAAATACAAAAATGAAATTTAATACAGTCGTTTAAGAGACTGTACAAATTAAGTTATACATATATAGAAATGTTAAGAACATATAACCATGAAATTAATACAGTCGTTTAAGAGACTGTACAAAATGAAAATATTGCATATTTAGAAAATCTTACGGAAATATGAAATGAAATTATTACAGTCGTTTAAGAGACTGTACAAATTTATAATATGCACGTTTACAAATGTTACGAAAATATAAAATAAGATCAATACATATATATATATATATGTATGTCCATAGGACATGTTAGGAAATACAAAATAAAATTGATACAATCACCCGAATACACCAGAACCATGTGATTATCTTCAGTCTGTTGCGAAATAGCCGGGGTACTTGTTTTGCCCTTCTTCAAAATCACTAAAGGAATTGTATGTCTCTCCGGAAATATCTGCTACTGTTTAGTTGTCGGATTCGGCTTGAGAAATATCTGTTGTTGATGAGTTGTCGGATTTGGCATGAGAAATGTCATCCGAGTCTAGGGAATCATTCACCAGGTACTTTGTTGTCATCCTTTCTGGTTTTATCATGGTTGTTGGACGCTTTGTCGCCTTTTAAGCAGAGTTGTCTGATTTAGCAGTTGAGACGGATGTGTGGCCGAGTTTTGTATACCGAGCTTGAAGAAATTGTTGGTTGAGGTGGTACGGCAGGAAATCGGTGTACAGTTGTTGCTGTTGATGTAGATTCGTTGTTCCTTTTGCGTTTTCTTTAGTTGTTTTCTTTTTGTAGTTTGAATCTTTTTAAATAGTTTATAATATTAATTCTAATATACTTTTCATAAAAATTGTGTATGAACCACCAAATTTAGTACTATTATAGAAGAAAAGTTCCACACACTTTTTCAGCAATATACTACATTTTTACTTTTTATAATTTTATTCATGGCATTTTGCTTCTCATCAACAATTTTTTTTTTTCACATATTTTGTAGTTTTGTTATTTATGAATATATTGCCACATTATTTTATAAAATAGGTTAGGTTTCTCCAAAGTTATTTAGCATTTATTTAAATTTTCTTTCACTGTTTCCGAATAGCACATCCACCGCTCACCACACCCAAACCATAGAATACCTAGAAGTGTCAGTTCGGGGTCTGACAAATTTTAAATCAGCTTTTCTTAAAATAGGGGGAGAAAGAGACAAATATACAATTTTACGAAAGATGAAAAGTAAACAAAAGAAAAATGTAAACATAAGCCACATTTTGTGCATAAGAACAAATTTATAATTTCTTGTGGTTTTATTGGTTTTAATTGTGTTTTGTGTTAATATTATAGGTAAAAACATAGTGAAGCTTGTTTTAATAGTGTTTTGTGTTAATATAGCAAAAAAAAACATAGCGAAGCTAAAAAATTACCAAAAAAAAATTTGTCAGTATTTTGGTGATGAAAAATTTTGTTAACATAAGCCACAATTTGTGCATAAGAACAAATTTATAATTTCTTGAGGTTTTCTTTGTTTTAATTGTGTTTTGTGTTAATATTGTAGTAAAAAAAACATAGTGCAGCTTGTTTTAATGGTGTTTTGTGGTTCTAATCGTGTTTTGTGTTAATATAGCAAAAAAAACATAGCGAAGCTAAAAAATTACCAAAAAGAAATTTGTTGTGCATAAGCCAATAAAATAACATTTTAGTGATCTTGTGATTTTTCGGTATCTATTTGTTTTAATAAATAAAATTAATTTTCATAGTACATAATTTTCATAACACAAAACACCACATTGTTGAGTTTTTTAACCACAGATTCCTATAACCTATGTTTGTAACATTGTCGTGCTAAAAATTGCGAAATTGTGAACATAAAGTAGATGAAAAAACACGTTTAATTTTCACATCTAGAAAATAAAAATCAAAACAAAACAACAATATTGAGGAAATTAGAAGAAAAAGGAATCACCGAACAGAAATAGGGGGTAAAAGAGACAGCATATTTCTTGATGATGTCTCTTTCTCTGCTCGTTCGCTGCTTTGAACTGACGCCTCTGTATACTTTGTGCCCAAACGATTATTAACCGCCACCTTTTTCTGCTTCACCACTTCAACTATGGCGTCTCCATCTTTTCTTTTCTTGACACTAGGCGTCTGCCATCTTTTTTCTTTTGTTTGACACTTGACGTTTGCCATCTTTTCTCTGTTTGACACTTGACTGCCTTACCCATCTACAGGGTGCACATGACACATTACACTAATTTAACACGTTCTTTTTAGGTTATGTTATTATTAACAGAACACATGTTTACAAAAAATTTGACGTTCGGCTGCAAAGCGGATTACCAAATTTCCTTTGCGACAACTTTGTATTAATAAACCTTTCCTGTGATGGTTTTAAGGCATTTCACACTTAATTGTTCTTTACATTGTCCCACAATTCGTACGACATGCCAAATTTTTGTGTAGAAGAGCACAAATCGGATCGTCTAAACGTAATATGTAATGAAACTATAAGATTTTGATAGAAATTACGGATGAAAAATTGACAGTCGTATGGCTCTCTTGATTTTTTAAAATTTTTCAAAAACCAACACACCATTAAATCAGGGGTGCATTTTTATGTAAACAAATGTGAGAAAGCCAGGGAGGGAAAACTGGTTTCATAAATTTATACCAATTATAAAATCGAAATGTACATTTTAGACCACGACAGCACAATTTTATAAAAATATACGTATATTTTCTAAAAGTACACTAAAAATTTTGACCACGAAAATAACATATTCCAAAGTTATAAAAATATTTTTCAAGGTTATTAAAAAAAAAATTAATTTGCACAAGAACTCCATCCCTGGGAAAACAAGCAAACAGATGTAGTTAAATTAAATGAGAATGTTTTCGTCTTACTTGATTTTATCCATACCAACGGTGTAAAGGCCAGAAAACAACCATTCGATTTTTACTCGCTTTTTCTGAAATACGGATGCAATTTCATTTTATTTTCTCGCTCATTTTACGTACGACAAATCTAATGGTCTAAAGCACCCTTTATCAACATCTACCATCAATTTACGAGGATGTTGAAAGTTTCCGATAACCCTGCCACTGATTGCCACTAGCAAATACATATTATCATCGAAAAATTCTTCGAAATACTAGCATCTAGTTTTAAGAAACAGGCCGCAGATAACAATTGAAATATAAAAATGTATAATAAGGAAATAACACTTTAATTTCTTAGCCGAAAAATGGATGATACAGTAAAATTCGTTTGTAGTCACATTGTGCATAGAATAGTAATAGTAGTACAATAGTAACAGAATGTCATACAAAATATTTATTTGCAGAAAAAATTCACAGATGATGGCCCACTCCAAGGTTCTGATGGATATTTCTATTTTATATTATATTACATTTCTTTTTTTTTATATAAATTTGACTTATACAATTTAGTTTGCATACGCGCAAATCAACCGATTTTAAATTTATAAACTTCCTTCTTAATTTATCTATGTTTTAAATTTGACAACCTTGCAACCTTCCTCTCGGTCCTATTCTTATATTATTTTTTTTATATATCCTATGTTTGCTTCTATACTCAGATCTGTCTTTGTTTTAAATTTCATCACAACCGGCCAAATAATTTCAGAGAGGTTTTTATATTTTGGCACCACTGATATATCAATAGAAGAAAATTAAAACTTCCACCACAGATGTAACCAGATATAGCAGAAAGGACTTTTGAAAAGTGCCCATATAATATTAACCCTTAGGTATAAAGAGCAAAAATATACGTGGCATCATCATAAGCAATGGGTTAGTGAAAACAAATATACAACCCAAAACAGAAAAAAGGTCTGTACGTTTACTTTCTGGTAAAGTTCGGTAAAATGAGAGTAAGCTATAATTTCTCTCAATAAGGGAGCAAAATGTACAAAAGTAAGAAAACGAAAAACCCCTAAAATTTACCAGAAAAAAAGAAATGTCAATTTTTTACAGCTCTGTTTATATCGGAGATGATATTTGACAATTTCAAAATTGTACTTTTTTGACCCCAAATGTACTAAAAACATAAAAGTTGTGTTAAGTTTTACTATTATTAACTATTAGTAACAGAAAGATAAAATAAAATGAGTTCTTGAATATTGAGAATTTGTTTTGAAATCAATCAAATTAAAGTAATACTGAAGGAGTTCCTATTACTCGAGAGACCACCTTGTTGCGAGACAACCAACGTGTTGTTGAATAGTTAAAAATTAATGCAGTTCATTTCAAAAGTATTTTTGAATTTTCGCAAATTCATCAATTTTACAGAAAGGATAATTTTACTCGTTTGTAAACTTATAATTGTTTTTGAAGCTCCGTACGACTGAGTTTAGACGAGAAAACATTTAGTTTGGTAGCATGTTACGGGTGTGGAAGAGAGCTTCGTTTTTGTGTTCGGTACTCGGCGACACGTTTTAACAACAACATATGTTGTCTTTGCTGATGGATAGAATTAATTTTTATGCAAATCCCTGAATAGTTTGTTTTAATATTTGTATATTTTAAATAATTGTGGGCAATTATATTAAGAAAAAATTCTCAGATGATGGCCCACTCCAAGGTTCTGATGGATATTTCTATTTTATATTATATTAGATTTCTTTTTTTTATATACATATGTACATATAAGAATATTGAAATAAAATCAACGTAAAGAATTGAAATAAATAGTGTTTCATTTCAATTGGGATATTCGTCTACAGTGAGCGATATATATACATCAACGCTGACTATCACATGTACACAGAAGTTTCGGTAATTTTTCTAATATTGCCCTTAAGAAAATGATATCAACTTTGTTCTACGCAATGACCGATAATTCTGTCAGCAATGACGGTCATATCACCGGTCAAATGACCGTCAATGTTCTTGTAGGGCAGCTAAACTTATGAGCTATTTCGCTGGTCACTTCATTCAACAGGCCAAACGTCAAAGTTTGTGAAAAAGTTGTGAAAAGTGGTTGTGAATAATTTAATAATTAAATAATATATATTAAGAAAAATCGAAAATATATTTTTGCTATAATTAATTTAAATTACTGAACAACGTGTAATCATATGAATATACTTTGGTACTTAATATTTAGTGGAGTCAAGTAGTACTTTTGCAATGCAAAGTGTACTGAAAAAAGTACAATTGTACGAGGTTGATTATCCCTGATTATCATTGAAAGTTAAATGTGATTGATGATAGTTTACCGAAAAAAAACTATTTGTGAAAGAATTTATTTAAAAAAACAAGTATTGAAAGAATTTATTTAATTATATTTATTTTTCAGCGATGGTCTTTTTTATGAAAAGTTTTTAACAATCATTTATTTTTCAATATTTCGCTACCAAATAGGTAGCATCGTTAGTCCCCGTCCATATTGTGAAGCATATGCTGCAAAAGTTTTTTGAATTCTCTTTTGAAAGTACAGCAGTGTCCATACATGAATCTTTTGCTTCATGTTTAGTATTTTTTATTCCTCCCTTCTATCTTCTTTTTTTAATTTTTTTTGACATTTCTCAATACCGAATGTAAATATAAAATAACTACCCTGTGATAGAAGGTGTGAATATTTTTTTTTGGATACACATTTGAAGCACAAGGTATAATTTGAAGCAAAATGGACGCTAAGAAGAAAAATTATATAATAATTTTTATATAATTTTATATTTTTTTTTTTAAATTTTTGATTATATTTCACAAAAAATTAACAATAAAACAGGGTAGCTATTATTATGATAGAAGTTAACAGTATACTAAACGAAAAGAAATAATTTGAAACGTCAAATACACCTCATCTCAAAAGATGCAAATAAGAAAGAAACAAAAACTGCATGTACATGAAACAGCGTACATACTTCCTCTCCTCTTCCCCTTCTCATCAACAAACTCAAAAGTTTTGCAGCATATGCTTCACAGTATGGACGGGGACTTAGGAAATAATAATTTGTATTAACAAAAATATTTTTTAAAAAAATGGTATTTTTTATGAAAAGTTTTTAACAATTTATGGTATAAATAACAAAAATGTTTGTAATTAATTATTGTTAAGAAAAATTTTTAACACACAACTTTTTTAATGTCTGTCAGCTGTTTGGGACATTTGTAATTTTGCTTTGTTATTTTCAATGTTTATTATAAACAAACTGATTGCTTGTTCTTCACGCCCAAAGTAGCCCGAAGAAAAAGTACGGGCATTCTCGTGCGTGAAGAACAAGAACATTACTCTCTCGAATCCTCTCTCATTCACTCAATTTTTGCGTAAGAAAACGCTTTTGGGTAAGATTGGGCGCCCGCGGGCGATCAATTTGGGGTAATGGAACGGACCTTTTATTGTAGAGTTGCGGGTACTTGATAAATATTGCCGTGAATAAATCAAACCGGAATTAAAATAAATTTAGCAAACCGGATGTTTTGGTTTGTTGCTTAGCACATGGAAATTGTAAACAAAGAGTGAAAAAAATTATTGATATTCGATCATTTATTTCTCAGGCAATAGTATATCAATTTAAAAATAAAAAACGAATATATGTAGGAATAAGGCCCTAGAATCAAATTTTATAATGCTCATAAATTATATTGATGATATATGCCAATTATTCAATGACCTGTTCAACGCCTTTATATGTAGTTATCCGCTTATAATTTGAAAACCGTTCTTCGTGCACATATGAGACTGTACAAGAAAAGCTATAGCCCGCCAAACTTTTGGAAAAAAAACGCAACTGTACATTTTCAGTATATCACTTATTGCACCCAAACGATTCTTCGTGCACATATCGAGCTACCTACCATCGATAGCTATTAAATATACGCGTTGATTGATATGCGTATCATTTCTGGGGAGACTGTACGAGAAGAGCTATAGCCCAATTAGCGTTTTTCGCCATTTCTAAACAGTTTGTTGGGCTATAGCTCTAAGCGTACAGTCTCCCCAAAAACAGTGCATATATCAATCGACGCGTATATTTAATAGCTATCGATGGTAGGTAGCTCGATATGTGCACGAAGAATCGTTTGTACGCAATAAGTGAAATTTATTTGCTTGGTATGAAAACGTTCATACAATCGAAGCAAATTTCGATTAGGCCTGGACCAAAGTCTTGGTTTAATCAGACATGCAGACTTGCAGTCAGATCCAGAGAGGAAGTATCTAGCGGAATGATAAAAACGCAGATACTGATATGATGCGCAAAAGGGCGAGATCTTCGTGTGGCAAAGTGCTAAGACGTGCAAAGGCTTTGTACGAGCAACGTCTTCGCGCTAAAGTTCTTACTGTCCCACAGGGAAGTAAAAGCTTTTGGTCATTCGTTAAAAGAGTTAAGGTAAATGCTAGTTCTTCTATTCCGCCTCTTTTAAAGGATGAAAAAATATTCATTGACCCGGTTAAAAAGGCTAACCTCCTAGCTGAAATATTTGCAGGTAATTCTCACCTGCCTGAAAGCAATCAATCACTGCCCGCACCAGAGCGTGAACCGTAACTATGCCAAAGATATACTTTCGGCCTCGTGCAGTTAAAAGAGTTTTAGCGGACCTTAACATAAAGAAGTCTCCTGGCCCGGATGAAATTCCGGCACTGGTCTTGAAGCAGTGCTCTTCAACGTTATCGCGTCTCTGGCAATCCTTTTCAGCACCCTATGCCATGCAGGCGAATTTCCGTCGTGCTGGAAAGTTGCAAATGTTACGCCGATCCCCAGAGGCAGAATATGAATAATTCGCTAAATGGTGACCTCGCAAGAATATCGGAATACGGTCACGCGAAGATGGTCGATTTCAATGATCAAAAGACACAATGCTGCTTCCTTACGCATCGACGCATGCCAGACTGCGCTGCCTCATCTGTAATTATGGGCGGTATAAATATCCAGGAATCAGAAGCTCTTGATCTTCACGGTATTAAAATTTTGTGCGATGTTCGATGGACTGAGCACATTTTTCAGGTCTCAAGGGAAGCATGAATATACCCAAAAAATTTTTTGACGCTTAATAGCGCCTACGAACTTGAAGCACGTAATGTTATCTAGGACTTGGAAAATAACTCACTAGCTTGTGTACAATAGCCCAACGGAACCATCTAAGAACCAATAGTGAAGTTTGGATTTGACTCTGTAGCCTGTGGAACAAATATATCCTTCGTAGTATTACGGATAGATGGGGAATTATGTAGTATCGGTAACGAGGGGATTCCGAGTAGTTCATGGAAGGGAGGCAAATAGCTTGCGAAACGTTTTTTTTTTGTATTGATGGATGTTAATTTAATTGCGTCCGTATCTCATGACTGGTAGAGCTTACTGGCAGGATTGTAATGATGGGTGTCCACATTGTTGTTTTTTGTTTTGTACAGTTGATTGTGCAGACCGGACATGATGAATTTTTTGTATTTCCGCTTTTGTTTGTTGAGCCGCTTTGACGACCGCCACTTATCTTTATGCCTAAGCCAATGACAAAGAAGTAGAATATTTGGAATAGAAAATTATTTATTTTTATTGATTTATATATTGATAGTACATAAGAGAAGTTATTGAGATTTGTGTTAATTAGGTAATTGCCCGAAGTGTAGAATTTATTTTGTATAGAGTAGTGCTGAGGGTGGCTTTTTTGTGTCTTTTGGTGGTTGTGTGAGGAGGAGATTATTAGATTTGGGTTGTTTTTAGCATGTGCGATGGTTCTCAGGAACGCGACGGTAGAAGGAGGTCAAGACAACTTCAGTTTGATTTAAATAGGTCGACACCCGTAGTATTTGGAGAGGCATATAAATCAGAGACCCCTGGGCATAAACTCAGCAACAATAGAGCCACAGAAATGGAGCAGGATTTGGGAAGTACGGTGCCCCAGATAATAGACAAATCGGGCACGATAATTTCGACCAATCGTCAACAGGAGCGGTACCTCGCAGCAACCACATCAGCAATCGCCCCGAGCGTTGACCTGCCAGGTCTGAAGCCATGCTGTCTATCCGACAGCCCCCAGCCATCCTCACGGCCTCCGCCACCCTTCTTTACAGTAGCTTCTCCAGCAGCTTGCCGGCACCATCCAACATGCAAAGTGGCCGATAAGCCGATGGCTCGGTCGGATCGCCCCTGCCCTTGCTAACGAGTACGAGCTGCTGTGTCTTCCAGCTTCTTGGGAAGATGCCCTGGGCAAAACAAGCATCATATACCGGAAGCAATGCTTCCGGCCTGCTCTCGGCCGGGATCTTCAGCACCCCCGACGGTACCCCATCCGGGCCAGGGGCTTTCCCCGTCCTAAGAGCCCCGGCGGCGATCTTCAGCTCCCCCCCGGTAAAGGGCGGTGAAACCTCTTCATTGTAGGACCCACGTTCGCCGTCCATCGGAGGGTGTGTGGGGAACAGGCCCCACACAATCGCATCGATCCGCGCGCCGTCCACTTGCAACCCAGCGCGGCTCGCGCCCAATTTTCCCGCCACGATCCTATAGCCGAGTCCCCATGGATCACGGTTCAGGTCGCTTCGAAGTTCCTCCAATTTTGCCCTCTTGCTCGCCATAATCGCGCGACGCAACGCCCTGCGGGACCGCCTGTACTCTTGGGCCTCCAGTAGAACCTCGCCGGCCCGCCTAGCCCTAGTATAGACCCTCCTATTGCGGAGGCAGTCAGGCCTGAGTCCACCAGTACACAGGTCGCCTCCCGCCCGTCGCAACAAATGGGGCATCGATGCGTCGCATCCACGGACAATGCGCCGCATCATGCATCCGCCAGGGAGTCAGCGTGTCCCCCACCGTCCAAAACCGTAGTACCGTCGAAACCGGCCAAGAACGCCCCGCGGCCCAACCTGGCGACGTTCCAACCACGCGTGCTTCTCCCCCCGTGCGCCCGCGCGACGCCCTCCTCCGATACTATCCCAAACTCAACATACTGGTGATCACTCCCAGTATATTCCTCGGGCACCCTCCATCCTTCGATCATCCCAGACAGATTCTCGGATACCAAAGATATGACAGGAGTGGTGAACTCGCACCCCGGCCGCCTGAAGATGGTCGCACCACCAGCGTTCATGACCACCAGGCCCAACCTGGCCGCCATATCCAGGACGCACCTCCCCCTCGTGCTCGTCACCGGATCACCCCACTCCACAGCCCTGGCATTGAAATCACCGGCCACCACAAAGGGTCCGGCCATACCAGCCAGAGCGTCCTCGATAGCGGACATCTTCTCCCTAAATCGCGCCACACTATCGCTAGGAGTGAGGTAACAGCTCACCAGCACAATACCGCCGATTCGAGCCCACGCATAGCCGCAGCCGATCCCGTACCGCGCAACCGCGAGTTCACCGCCGCCAGGTAGCCAGAGCGCCGCCGTACCCGTTTCGTCCCCGAGCCAGAATCCTCGGTACATCGGACCGTATTTTTCGCCGATAACAACCACGTCCGCGTCCCTCTCGGCAACCATCTGCCACAGCAAAGCATCTGCCGTCCTGCTCCTGTGCATATTCGCCTGGAGCACCCTCATCATCTGCGGGATAGCAGGCAGCTCTTCGAGCCCGGCAGGTGGTCAGTCCTACCACGCCCCGCCCCCGAGCACAGAACAAACTTGGGGACGGCTCTGCAGTCCCTCATCTTATGTCCTGCTCCTCCGCACTTGATACACAGTTGCCTCCTGTCTGTCCCAGTACAATTTGTCTGGGTGTGTCCCGCCCCAAAGCATCGATAACACCTACCGACACTCTCGGACATCCGTATCGCAGCCCTGATCCATCCGCCACGCACGTAGCCAATATCGAAGAGTTTCGCGGCGCCCTCCACCGACAAAGTCACGTACGCCCGAACCTGTTCGCGCATGTCCGGTGCCGTCACCCTCACGCGTAGCTGCTCTTCGCGCCCGGCGAGCAGACCACGGACCGCCACCTCCACCTCCTCCACGACCGTCAAGGAGTCAAGACCCCGCATCTCCACGGTAGCGCTCGGTCTCAATTCCGCGACGCCTCAGACGCCGTACAAACTCCGGGTCAATCCTGTACCCCTCCAAGCTCCTACAGTATGTCACCTGCCCCCTCCTCCTGACGGACCGTACCCCCTTCGCGACCCCCGTCACGCTGCCACGCAAATCCCTCAGCACCCCCGCATAGGTGTGCCCCACCGCGGGCTTAATGAGCACCGCCTCAGGCTTCGCGTGCCGAGGTCGCAACCGACGGACCGGGCGCGGTGCCCTCCCGTCGTCCACCGCCGGGGTCCCCAAACCCCGTCTCTTCCTCCTTCTCCCCGAGGTGACTGTCCTCCAGTCATCATTCCTGGACGCAGGAGTTGCCCCGAGGGTCCCATCCGGCCCCTCCGCCCTGGCCCTCTTAGACCCGCCAGTGGCAGCCGGGCTGCCAGGTGCAGCCCGTTTCGCAGGGGCAGCCAGCAGCCCGCTCATAGGGGGCAGTCGGACCACCCACCGACCGTCTTGTGCGAGCCGCCGCAGCAGCAGGTGCAGGAGCATCCCCCCAAGCAGAGTCGCAGCCCGCCAGTGGGGACCCGGAAGCGCCACGTTCCCCTCAGCTGCCCTCCACGCACGCCTACAATCGAGCGCGACATCAAGAAGCTTGGACATTTTGGCCACGCCTCCCTTCACCTCACCACTGATGTTCCTCTGCCGAACACAAGCCTCCCGCATCCCGCTTAACACAGCCCTGCATTGAGCGATCGCGTCACCTCCCTCGCCCTCATATCCCGGATACGCCCCAGTCGCGGCGATCCCCCCGCCTGGCCAGACACGCCCGCACGCGGCGCGTCACCGCCACCGACCCCGTTGGTCGTCGGGCAGACAATATCCCCCAAAGATCCCCTATCCACAGGCGAGGCAGAAGCCGCCCCATCCATGGTCACCACCGGGGGCGGGGAGCACCTCATAGGAGGCGACCTCAGCACCAGGCCGCTCCTCCTGAAGATTGCATCGCCCCCCCCACCTTCGGTGGTCCCGGAAATCACCCCGCGCCGGGAAGTGGAGGAGTCCTGGGCACCGGTACACATCGCGCCCGCAGCAGCAACGTCCGCAAAAGAGTCGGGTCACCCAACTAGTGGCGTACCAAAACATTATTCACCGAGGTGGCCAGGTATCGGTGAAGCTCCGTTTGCGACTAGACTATTTTCTGAAGGGGGCCTCTAGCCAAGCTGAACCCAGGCACGGGTCGCATCACACCATGATCCGGCCCCCATATCATTGCTTACTTTAGCCATGACCGAGTATTGGTCTCCAGGAAGGAAAAAACGCTTCCCACAACACAAGAACAATCCACAGTGTAGGGTGTGCGAGGCTTCCTAGAACCACCCAGACCCGAGCATGTTAACGGTGGCCGCCGCGTGGAGGCAGTAAGTCTTCTTGTGTGTTTCTCCATAAGGATCGTACTCTGACTTTACCCTATGGGCCCACACCTGACCACCAATCTTTTATAATCTCGTGGTCTAAAATGTACATTTTGATTTTATAATTGGTATAAATTTATAAAACCAGTTTTCCCTCCCTGGCTTCCTCACATTTGTTTACATAAAAACGCATCCTTGATCTAATGGTATGTTGGTTTTTGAACAATTTTAAAAAATCGAGAGAGCCATACGACTGTCAAATTTTCATCCGTATTTTCTCTCAAAATCTTATAGTTTCATTACATATTACGTTTAGACGATCCGACTTGTGCTCTTCTACACAAAAATATGACATGTCGTACGACTTGTGGGACAATGTAAAGCACCCTTAACTACGATTAGTACGATTCTAAGATGTATTCGGAAGGTCTTACAATCGGTAAATCTACTTCTAAATACGATTAGTACGAGTGTTACTCATGATTCACACACATCAAGTTTGACTCGTCAAGTCCTGAGTATTTTGGAGAGAGGGGAAAAGAACATTGCAAGGGGTACAGACTTAACGGTACAGTCAAGTTTGTTTTCTTCTCTCTTCTTTTTTGTTTCTTTCTCTCTTCTTTTCTTAACTGTAGTATTGTAAAACAAACGAAACTTGACGTAAAAATGTTTTCGTGTATGAACGTAAATCCAGGTTCAAAAGAAAATTTAACAAAAACTTGATAAGTGTGAATCAGCTCTATGATGTATTCGGAAGATCTTACAATTGGTACAACTACTGTTAAACTGGTACAGACAGAAGCAAGCAAAGATTATAATCTGTGGAAACAAGAATCGGTAAAGCACTTTGACGATATCGTTAATTGTTCGCCTTTTTGTGTGCAAAACTGGATTCCTTACTTATTCAATATAAAAAATTAACTTCATGAGAATATTAACTTGTAGTAATTATTCATATGCGTTTGCATGTGTTGTTTTCCTTGTTCTGGTACTCCGTTTTATTTATATACTATTGGGTAAGTATATCAGTAGTTGTTTGTGAACAAGTTCATAAAATTGTAACACATTGTATTTTAATTGGAGTATTAAGTAAGGGCATTTGTAACGGCACGTTACAAACGTCAATTTTACGTTCGACATTTGTACATTTTTTTGACAGTTACTCAGTTATTATGGATAGTGAACGATTTGACTTTTTTTTTATTCAATCTAATATGCAAGTGACACAAAAACAACACGCATTTACTTTGTGTAAATCAAATTTGGGATTTAAAAAAAATTAAACTACTCTCTCAAAAGTAAACACACACAGGCTACAATAGCAATAAAAACATTAATTTTATTTTGGGATACCTTATACCACGTTCACACTTATGTTTTTAAACGCGTTTAAGCAAAGTGTTTTAATAACTAAACACAACCGTTACACTATTGGCGTTTTCTTTTCTGACAAAAATGTTACATATATGCTACATTTCGTTACAGTTTCTGTTCCATTCTAAAAAAATATGTAACATTAAAAAAAGCTATTTCGTTCCTTTCTAAATATGTTGCACAAATAACTGGCAAAATATGCAACATATTTGACCCTCTAATCTCAAGTCGGGGTGATATAATAACCTTTTTTACATCTTTGTGAAGTACTTTTTTATACAAATAAGAATTATGAAAATCATTATACTCTTCACTTTGACTAGAGTCCGTCAGACTTTTGTTGGAAGAAGATTCTGTTTAATTTATTATTTATTTCAATGTAAACTTTTTTGGTTTAAAGTTTTTGCAGTTTGTTCTAGGTAATAGCAGATGATTAGAAAACAATGTTGCTGACGATTTTTATTGATAAAATGGTGCTAAAAACCGTAGAAACAGTGAAACGCTAAGTATACATTAATATTAAATCTCAAATATTTTGTACCATTGTGGCAGTAAAAAATGTATCACTTTTTAAAGGTGTGGGCAAACTGTAGAAAATGTTATCCATCGAAAGGGCAACATATTTGTTCAGAAAAGAAATCACCATATTATATTTGAGATGTTTAAGAATAACGTTTTATCAGCTGTTTATGGTTTCGTAAACAATTGTATACAAGTTTGAGAAAATTAAAAAGATGTTCAAATGGAAAAAAGTACAATTATGAAATTATCAGCTGCATATTGGAGTTTTGTTAATGATGGAATTGTTAACATTGATAGCCATAAAAAAATTACACATTCGTCAAAAACACACTGAACATATCCCAAAATTAAATGCAACCCTGCCATTTACGCGTTTAGCGAAGTGTTTAAATCTAAAACATTTCATTTGAGATATTTAACAAAACGCGTCAATGTATGGTAAAACATCTCAAAATCGATGTGTTTAATCCTTAAACACGATTGAGATGTTAAACACGATAGGTGTGAACATAGTATTATGCTAGGAACGCAATTAGATTGAATGACGAACTTCGTCGTGCTCAACGAATCCGTCGGTAAAAGTTCGTTACGTAAACAATACCGCCGAAAAATGTGTAGCTGTCATAATCAGCAAAGGGTTTTGCTGTCTGTGTACCGTATTAAAAAAAAATTACTTTACACAAATTAAACATTAACAGACAACAATTAGAGAGCAATTTTATGGTAAATAATTGTTTATATTTAATTTAAATTATTTATTTTAAAAACTACCCAATTATTAAAATAAAAATTATCTTTATTTACTAATATATTTGAAAACTAAGTTGAAAAACGGTAACTGTGTACTAAATTGTTCGTCGGCGTATAAAATAAAAATAAATCTATCTCGAAATTAGTCTCTTGCACGACGAATTTCGTCGAAGGCGGTATTATGTTAATTTTCATATGCACAAATATGCGTTTTATTCCTGAGGATGAAAGTTCGCAACGAATAATTCGTTCGTTCCAATTGTATTCCTAGCATTAGTTGCTTTTGCAATCCCCTTTCAAAATAAAAAAATTAGTAAAATTGTTATTTGCGCACTATCTCAAAGTAAACAAACGAGTAAAATATAAACAAATTTTGACAGTCGAGTATAAAATACTTGTAAGGCTCATGGCAAGGCGAATTAATACCATGTGGCTGCATTAGCTAATATTCTCATTAGCTAATTTCTCTTCATTAGTCAAAGGTGTGTTCTACTCAAAGCATGTTCTTATGTAAACTATTTTCACAACTTGAATAAAATTGTTGTATTTGTAAACAAAAAATGCTGTTGTTGTATGGACGAGATCACCTGGTATGAATTCGCCTTGGCACACGGCGAGTTCCACACACCTTATAAACAGACTTTCACTTCACTGAACTGAAATCTTTAAAAAAAAGTCATGACTCACCAGTGTTGCCAGAAATTTTCTGCAAAATTTAACAATATTTCACGAAAAAATCGGTGTTATTTTTTTTTAATCTGCAAAATAATCTTCAAATCAAAATTTATTACAACTTCTTTAACAATGTATTAAAAATATTTACATACATATATGTGTACATATAAGTGTGAATATACATTGTTTTGCATAAAAAACGGAAATAAATACAATAACATAATAAATAACAAATTCGGTTGCAAGGTCTATTAATACAAAGTTGGCGTAAGGCGAATTCGTCAGTTCGCATTTTGTCCATAGGTCCGAATTTTTTTTGTATACACGTGTTTTGTTAAATGTAAAATTACCTAAAAAGAACGTGTTAAATTAGTGTAATATGAATTCAAATTAAATTAATTATTATAAAAAGTAATATATTTTGCATTCTTATTATTATAGTATATATTATTATAATTCTTAAATTATTTACAACCACCTTTCTTAACTAAAGTAAACACACTTTGACGTTCGGCGCAAAAGTACGTTACAAATTCTTGTATCAGCTGCCTGGCGAATTTGCTAGTGAGTTAACCCTCTAATGAATTTGCCTTGTTAGTAGCAAGTTTTAGTAATTATTTTACTTCGCCGGTGCTACATAATACCGACGAATGGGGGCGTTCTGATGTGCATGCGGATTGGTAAGTCCCCGTCCATATTGTGAAACATTTGCTGCAAAATTTTTTGAATTCTCTTTTGAAGCTTCAGCAGTGTCCATACATGAAACTTTTGCTTCATATTTAGTATTTTTTATTCCTCCCTTCTATCTTTTTTCTTTAATTTTTTTTGACATTTTTCAATACCGAATGTAAATATAAAATAACTACCCTGTGATAGAAGGTGTGAATATTTTTTTTTGGATACACATTTGAAGCACAAGATATAATTTGAAGCAAAATGGATGCTAAGAAGAAAAATTATATAATAATTTTTATATAATTTTATATTTTTTTTTAAATTTTTGATTATATTTCACAAAAAATTAACAATAAAACAGGGTAGCTATTATTATGATAGAAGTTAACAGTATACCAAACGAAAAGAAATAAAATGAAACGTCAAATACACCTCATCTCAAAAGATGCAAATAAGAAATTCAACAAAAGCTGCATGTACATGAAACAGCGTACATACTTCCACTCCTCTTCCCCTTGTCGACAACAAACTCAAAAGTTTTGCAGCAAATGTTTCACAATATGGACGGGGACTTACAGCTGAAGCTGATATTAAAATAGTGATTAAATAGCCAATGTCGCGTATATAAGTTCCATTAAGTTAACATAACATAACGGCCATAAAAGTGTACATTTATTACAATATAAACAATGAGAAGATTTTTGTTCTTCATTTCACTTAAAAACGTGTTTTTTTATTACTTTTAAAATGAATCTGTATTTAAATACAACTTAAATTTATATGAAAATTAACGAAATTCTTATTTAAATACAACGTCAAACACTGGGCATAAGAAATTTTCCAAACTTGTAACAAATAAAAATATACATGAATTATAAATTTTTTATAATAATTTTAAATATTTTTCAAATGACAAATATTGATCATATACGTTCAAAACTGAATGAAAATTGCCCTTTTTTTTGAAACTTCCTAGGTCCTGAAATGGAAAACTAAGCTTTGTCACCAACTTTTTCACTTTATATTTTCTTTTTATTTTTTAATTTTCTATACGCCTATATAATTTTTTTCCCATATGGTGATATGTTGGTAAACTAAATTTGTTCCAAAATTTTAAATACAATAAATATTAATTATAAAAAAAAACAAAATCTCCATTATTACAGCATAAAATCAAACAGTAAATGAATGCTGGACAAGTCATTATTTTTCAGTAAATATTATGGCATATATATTAAAAATTAACATTTTTAGTTGTCAGATTTTTTGATAAATTTTTTAACTAATCGATTATTTGATATTTCATAGGGATTTATCTGGCAGCCCTCAACAGATGAATGAATTTGAAAACCAAAAAAAAAACAGAGCAAAGAAAAAGTTATAAAAGCAAAGAAAAAGTTAATAACAAGTTTTTTGAAACTCTAAAATTATTAACATTTTTATAGAATTCGACATATTTACAAAAATGGGCAAATGGACTTTGGAAGTTTTCAAAATGTGCTTGTACATTACGTTTCCAGTTGGTCTGTTTCATTTATTTAATCAGCCTGCCTACTTTGAAGAGTGGGTCACCAAAACGAAACGTGAACTTTATCCACCAGAAAATTTGGGCCACCGTGAGGCCATTCAAAACGCCATACGGGAACACCGTGAAAAAAATGATTCAAAATTAAGGAAAGCTCTCGAAGATATAGAGAAAATGGAAAAAAAAACTGTTGTGCAGTAGTGATGCAAGAACTTTGAATTGTGTTTAACAATTATTTAAAATGCAATAAATTTTTAAGAAAAATATTACACGGTTCTTAGCGACCGTAATTAATTAATAAGGCAACTAGGTATTACTCATGGTGTTATATAAAAAAATCAAAATCAGTGCTGTTTCAGTTCAGGATATTTGGAAATGTTCTTTACAATTAGGGCACCGTATATGTACATATGTATGTTCTATTATTTAATACATTGGCAACAATATATCTGTGCATTTGGCGAGCTCATATCTTCTAAAAGAAATTGCTTTTGATGTGGAGGTAAAATTACTTATATATGTATGTAATAATAAACTTTTCTTCAATTTCTTTCCTTATCTATTTTCATATTATAGTTTTATTGAGTCACTTCAGAGAAAGCACCGGAATATACCACAAATGTGGTATCTCAGGTTGATGCTGATATGACTGAACAGATCTTTAATGAATCTTGTTCGTTACATTGGAACGTTTACTACATTTATCCGTCAAATATTAAAAAAAAGAGCAAAAATTCAAATACAATCTTTAAGATCAGAACGCCCTCGTTAGTCGGTATTGTGTAGCATCGTCGGCGATGTAAAATAATTACTGAAAATGGCTATTAAAACCATAGCCTATGATTAAAACTCTGCTTCAAAATTTCACCCGTCTCCTTGATATCAGAGACGCTACAATACTTCTATAAACCAAAGAACGTGCAAAAGCAGAGTTGTAGATAGTGATACATCTTTTTTACTTTTTTATAGGAGAAATAAAAATAGTTATAAATTTAAGCAGCCAAATTTCAGAATTATCCTTAAAAAATCAATACGGATTTGGTTGAATAAATAAATGTACTAAAATAATAGCAGTTTTGATTTTGAATTGTTCTTTTCTGAAATCAGAAAGCCATAAGAACACAAATTTTGTTAAAATAAAGTTATAATTATGATCAAAAATCCGGCTTTTCAGCCTTATTAAATAGGTATTTAGCAAACTACATTTTCTTCTTTGTGTTTTGAATGTAAGGATACAAAATTCCTTGCAGTTAATTGCACAAATTTGAGAAAAATATATTTTATTTAAAAAAAAAAATTTTTTTGGTTACATAGAAAGAAAACGACTTCACATTGCAAAGTAAGATTATATGTGTTTAATCTAAGTATGGTATATTACCGTAAAAACTATGGCACTCAGAAGTAAAAATTTAAGTCCTTGAAGATTCGTCCATTTATTTTTATATATTCAAGATCTTCAAACTTTTGTTGTGTGAGGTGATGGGTTTTTTCGTGATTCCTTAATCAAAATTGCTAGTTCAGATATTAAATTGATTTCTCTCTTGTTCATTTTTTTTTAATGAGTGAGTGGAATCACTCCATTTGTGTGTGTACTAGGGAATAGCATCGAATGTTTTGAAATCAAATACGTTTGCCTTTTTGAACATTCTCAGCGTAATTCAAGTGCATCAAGTACAGTTCAACATCACCCTGTAAAAAAAATACTAGACCTCTAGTCTGAATAAAGTCCTTAAAACTGCATTTCATATAAAATTTAAAACACAGATAGATCTGAGTACAGAAGGACATGAGGGGTTAGATGACTATGGATTAAAGTGACTAATATTAAGTAATCGAAGGAAATAGACAATGTTTTTAAGTCCAAAAAAATTAATGCGTATTGAAAATTGATTTGCACGAAATTTTACTTCATTAGGTGTGTTCGTTTACTCTAAATTGGTCGCCCGCGTACTTTTTCTTCGGGCTAGTTTGGGCGTGAAGAACAAGCAATCAACTGGTTTATAATAAACATTGAAAATAAAAAAAAACAAAATTAAAAGTTTCCCAACAATGCAATGAACAAACAATAGTTAACTTCATTCCATGATATACATTAAAATTATTTGGGGTTTCTTTAATTAACATGTATAAGCCAAATTATTATGTTTTTATGGATGTATTCATGTGTGTAGATATGTGATTGTACATGGTGATATACATTAGGTCTGTTCCAGGTGCATAACAAAACTGCTCGAACTCGCGCAAATTTATTTTATTTATATATGATTCTAATTTTAAAATTGTGCTTTTTCCCGAAAAAATATTTGAATGTACATACTTTATGGTATTTCCATAAAGTATTTTTTTATGTAGAAGCAAATTCAAAAATTGAGAAGGAAATCTTATCCATATAGTACTATTTCGCTAATGCTTACTTAGCTCACCAATGTACTTTTCCCAATTTTTGACTACAAATTCAAGATTCTTATGTTCAAAATTCAACTAATCAATCGAGAATAGATGTTGAATACGAACAATAACCAAAATTATAACAATCCATGAGTTTACTTTTTTTATTACACATACATATTTCTATTTTTAGATTTTTCTCCTCATCTATATACATATATACTGTCATAAAATGTGTAATAATACATTCACATATTTTTTTTATGGAAAAAACACAATTTAAAAATTAGAATCATATATAAAGGGATATTCTATTTTATTTATTTATAACAATAACCAACCGAGCCTATAGGGCAATATATAGTTGGTAGACTACAAGTGTAACATAAGAATAATTAAATAAGTAGGCAACAATTGACCTAGTGGGCGCCCAATCTTACCCGAAAGCGTTTTCTTACGCAAAAATTGGGTAAATGAGAGAGGTTTTGAGAGAGTAATGTTCTTGTTCTTCACGCACGAGAATGCCCGTACTTTTTCTTCGGGCTAGTTTGGGCATGAAGAACAAGCAATCAGTTTGTTTATAATAAACATTGAAAATAACAAAGCAAAATTACAAATGTCCCAAACAGCTGACAGACATTAAAAAAGTTGTTTGTTAATAATTTTTCTTAACAATAATTAATTACAAACATTTTTGTTATTTATACCATAAATTGTTAAAAACTTTTCATAAAAAATACCATTTTTTTAAACAAATATATTTGTTAATACAAATTATTATTTCTAACGACGCTACCTATTTGGAAGCGAAATATTGAAAATAAATAATTCTTAAAAACTTTTCATAAAAACGACCATCGCTGAAAAATAAATATAATTAAATAAATTCTTTCAATACTTGTTTTTTTTGAATAAATTCTTTCACAAATAGTTTTTTTTCGGTAAACTGTCATCAATAACATTAGACTTCCAATGAGAATCAGGGATAATCAAGCTCGTATAATTGTACTTTTTTCAGTACACTTTGCATTGCAAAAGTACTACTTTACTCCACTAAATATTAAGTACCAAAGTATATTCATATGATTATACGTTGTTCAGTAATTTAAATTAATTATAGCAAAAATATATTTTCGATTTTTCTTAATATAATATTTAATTATTAAATTATTCACAACCACTTTTCACAACTTTTTCACAAACTTTGACGTTTGGCGTGTTGAATGAAGTGACCAGCGAAATATCTAATAAGTTTATGTGCCCTACAAGAACATTGACGGTCATTTGACCGGCGATATGACCGTCATTGCTGACAGAAGTATCGGTCATTGCGTAGAACAAAGTTTATATCATTTTCTTAAGGGCAATATGAGAAAAATTACCGAAACTTCTGTGTACATGGGATAGTCAGCGTTGATGCATATATATCGCTCACTGTAGACGGGTATCCCAATTGAAATGAAACACTATTTATTTCAATTCTTTACATTGATTTTATTTCAATATTCTTATATGTACATATGTATATAAAAAAAAGAAATGTAATATAATATAAAATAGAAATATCCATCAGAACCTTGGAGTGGGCCATCATCTGTGAATTTTTTCTTAATATAATTGCGCACAATTATTTAAAATATACAAATATTAAAACAAATTAATCAGGGATTCGCATAAAAATTAATTCTATCCATCAGCAAAGACAACATATGTTGTTGTTAAAACGCGTCGCCGAGTACCGAACACAAAAACGATGCTCTCTTCCACACCCGTAACATGCTACCAAACTAAATGTTTTCTCGTCTAAATTCAGTCGTACGGAGCTTCAAAAACTGTGGTCCGAATTATAAGTTTACAAACGAGTAAAATTATCCTTTCTGTAAAATTGATGAATTTGCGAAAATTCAAGAATACTTTTTTAATGAACTGCATTAATTTTGAACTATTCAACAACACGTTGGTTGTCTCGCAACGAGGTGGTCTCTCGAGTAATAGGAACTCCTTCAGTATTACTTTAATTTGATTGATTTCGAAACAAATTCTCAATATACAAGAACTCATTTTATTTTATCTTTCTGTTACTAATAGTTAATAATAGTAAAACTTAACACAACTTTTATGTTTTTAGTACATTTGGGGTCAAAAAAGTACAATTTTAAAATTGTCAATTATCATCTCCGATATAAACAGAGTTGTAAAAAATTTACATTTCTTTTTTTCTGGTAAATTTTATAGTTTTTTGCGTTTTCTTACTTTTGTACATTTTGCTCTCTTATTGAGAGTAATTATAGCTTACTTTCATTTTACCGAACTTTACCCAAAAAGTAAACGTACAGACCTAATATTGCGCATTCATTTGACTATATGTATTCAAAATCTATATTAGTTCAATTTCGAGAAATGCTTATATTTAAGTGAACTACGTGTAAGATGGAATACTCTAAATTTACCTAAAAGCATTCCAGATAACAATTTTTTTACAATTTTGACATAAAATTAGAAAGTAAAATTTTTCATTTTCTGTACAAAGTTGCACGAACTTTTTCTTTGGGTAAGTTCGGTCTGGAATAAAATTATCGGCTGTTTTTATTTACATATGAAACTAAGAAATTAATCAGAAAATTTGCAAAGAAACAACGAAAGTTATTATTTAATTAAAATTTATTTTAAAAAGATTTTTTAAATAAACTTGAAGTTGTAAGTTCATATACTTGTTCAGTTTATTTTGGTCCACATTTTACAGCGTTGCCAACAATGCTTTTCAAATATTATGGATTTGAAGCGTCTAAAATCACTAAAATAAAATTTATTTGGGCACTTTTATTATGTACGTGGAACAGACCTATTTTGTGGTAACTTTTAGGGTTTTTTGCGTTTTCTTACTTTTGTTCATTTTTGTCTCTTATTGAGATAAATTATAGTTTACTCTCATTTTACCGAACTTTACCAGAAAAGTAAACGAACACACCTATTATTGTTTACTTATAAACCATCTGATTGCTTGTTCTTCACGCCCAAACTAGCCCGAAGAAAATGTACGGGCTTTATCGTGCGTGAAGAACAAGAATATTACTCTCTCAATACCTCTCTCATTACCCAATTTTTGCGTAAGAAAACGCTTTCTGGTAAGATTGGAGTAAACGAACACACCTAATATCTGTAAAATTGTAGGTAGGATTTAATAATTTGGGCCACCAATTTAATGTACACGTGTACATAATCTTATACCAGGGTACACAGAATTGATAATTAAAAAAATTTTTTCATCGTAATTCATTTACAAGTTTGTCAAACTAGAAACGATTTTTTAAATTAATAATACATACTATATTTTTTCAACTGCAATACAAAAAATTTTAAAATGCCTTCAGGAGCAAAAGTTTTACCACAATATGTGGCTGGCTTGTCAGCGGCCATGGGGTCGTTTGCTCTAGGCGCAGTGATTGGTTGGATAAATCCTGTTGAGCCCGATATTAAAGCAGGAATTTTGGGATTCGAAGTGTCTAATACCGAATATGGATGGGTTGGCTCGTTGATGGCTTTGGGTGCCGCCTTTGTTTGTGTTCCAACTGGCTATGTAATTGATATAATTGGCAGAAAATATACAATGCTGTTGTTGGTGCCACCGTTTATGTTGGGATGGATATTAATTCTATTCGCTTCTAATCTCGTAATGTTGTTTGTGGCCCGTTTTTTGCTTGGCATGTGTGGTGGAGCCTTTTGCCTTACAGCTCCTATATACACAACGGAAATAGCTCAGACTGAAGTTCGTGGTATACTAGGCTGCTTCTTTCAAATGCTTATTACCAGCGGTGTATTGTATGGTTATGTAGTGGGAGCGTTGGCATCTTTTAAGGCCAATACTATTCTTTGTGCATCGGTGCCAGTTTTAATGGTCATACTGTTCGTTATGCTGCCAGAATCACCAGCCTTCTTGGTGCAAAAGGGAAAAATGGAAAAAGCTAAAAAATCTCTACAATGGCTGAGGGGCAAGGACTACGATGTATCTGCGGAAATGGACGAATTTATAGCAAATGACAGATACACAAAAGAAAGAAAAGTTTCCTTAGCACAAGCCCTAGTTAAAAAATCTACTTTAAAGGCATTTCTTATTTCAATATCTCTAATGCTATTTCAACAACTCAGTGGCATTAATGCAATAGTTTTTTATTCTACGGGAATTTTCAGAGATGCCGAAACTGGTTTTACAGACACCACCTGTACTATATTAGTGGGCATTATGATGGTGTCGGCCACATTTGTTTCGTTATTTTTTATTGACCGTTTGGGTCGTCGACCTCTTTTATTGTTGTCAGCTATTTTTATGTCTATGTCGACTTTTGGAGTGGGTTTTTATTTCTTCAACAAAGTCGGTGATGAAGAATTTGCGAAATCTATCTCTTCGTTACCGGTACTATGTTGCTGTTTGTATGTGATTATGTTCTCATTTGGATTTGGAGCAATACCCTGGCTGATAATGGCAGAAGTGTTTCCGGAAGATATTAAGGGTATAGCTGGTTCAATATCTGCCACCACAAATTGGTTCACTGCGTTTTTGGTAACAAATACCTTTCCTTATATAAGTCAAGCTATCGGCATTGGTCTAACATTTTATATATTCTCCGCTTTAACTGTCGTGGCAGCAATTTTTGTGCTATTCTTTGTGCCTGAAACTAAGGGGAAGACATTTATTGAAATTCAACAAAGTTTGGAAGGCAAAACCAAATAGTGTTGTTCTTAAATCAGAATTTTCATACTAGAAATTTATAAATTTATTAGAGATATTGAATTAATATTTTAATAAAAATTTTGTGAATTATACGAAACGGTATTTTTTATAACTACTTGAACAATATATTTTTTTAAGCTTTAAGGTTTTTTTTTCTTTATATTTATTATTTTTATATATATTTTCGATATTTCGTTAACCTTCGGTTAACATCTTCAGAAAATTTTTATTAAAAAAGGATAAAAAAAGTATTAAGAAAAATTTTATAACTACTGGTAGCAAATTATGGCACGAATAACTTTTTGCTGTTGTTTGCTGTGGCATAAATACATTTTTCTTTATTAATTTCTTCCAGAAATATGTTATAAATAAAACTATACTAATAAAAATTACAACAGAAATTCCGATAAATTAAATTTAATCAATATTAAATGTCAAAATTTTAATTAATAATGAAAAGTAATTAATAATCCTTATATACAAGGTGGGCCAAAAGAAATCATCCGGGGCAAAAGCCATCACCCGATACTTTTTTATTTTCATGTAAAACTTTTGTTCAGCTTCTGATATAGGCCAAGTGGCTGCCGCCAGATTTGAAGGCCATCCAAGCAGAACTAAAGTTTGTCATTAAAAAAAAATTACATCGGGTGATGACTTTTGCGCCGGATGATTTTTTGTTGGCCCACCTTGTATATAACTATATACTATATCGATGGCTTAACATGCAAAGGCTCCAAGTCCATATTTTAAAATTTTACAGGAGAGAAAAAACAATCAAACTTTTTTTTGCGTAAACATTTTTGAGTTCTGTAAATGCAATTTTGTTTGTATTTTTCATTGTTTTCTATGTGCGTAAAAGCAAAATGACAAAATAAGCATTTGCCGTGATAAATGATTTTTTTTGGACTTAGAGCTTTTTCTATTGCATATTATGTATTTTTTCTTAGAATTTGTCTTTCATTATATTTCTTATTTATTACAATAAAAATATTGGACTTTTCTTGTTTTTATATTCTTTTTATTCAAATAAAGCTAATAATATGAAAAGGTAAAGATTATTTTGATTATAAAGGGTGTCTGGTAGCAGATTTATATTTTCAAACTTAATAAAAAACGTAATAATTGACTCAAAGTTTTATTAAGAGCATTGAACGACAGAATGGAAATGCGGATTTTATTTTTTAAAGAGAATGTCATCCAAATCCTTTCTGGATCTGCTTTGAACCAGTTTAATGTTTTCGGATCGACTGGGCCCTGGCCGTGGGGTGGACATATTGCATTGAGTCATAACCAGCTAGGTCTGGATCAGGATAATTGTCCAATAGTTCGTTATTAAGTTGTTCTAAATGCTGCCATAGCTGGATAATTGCGGATAGCCGAAGCAGTTACGTGGAATCTCTGTACCCACGAACGAATTAAATTTACACTCGGCCCATCACTTATTCGGCGAATACCGAACGTTGAACAAAATTGTCGACGAACAATTACGTAAGAATTATTACTCTTAAAAAATGTCTCCACAGCGAACGCGCAATGCTCACTCGACCACTGCGACATCGTGATTGACAAATCCGCACAATCGATAATTCCAACGGCGCCAACCTCCCTCCGCACCGTTTATTACATTTTGATATAATCGTATTTAAAAGTATAAATTTCCCATCGGACACCCTGTATTAAAATAAGGAACATATTTTATTCAGAAATATGAATTTCAATTTCGATATTTGTATTTTAATAATGAAAAAAAAATTACACAGTCTTATTTCATTGCTGCTATTACAAATAATATTAATTAAAACTTGTAATACATACATATGTACATACTTATATGTATATGAAGCTAAGAGAACTGGCGACGACTATTTTTATTCATATGGCATATGATCACATTAGACAAATATTTGCCCAAAAAAACATAACCACTAAATTCTATACAATTTTTTTATTATTTAAAAATACTTTTGACTTGAAACAGGTGTTTCTCTTAAATAAAACTCTATTGGTTCTCAATATTTGCCTAATGTGACCGTAGCTTAAGTCTTCGTACTTTCTGGTCGTTATTTTTCTTCTTTCTTGATGAAGTTGCTGAAATCCGACCACTCCAGTGCTACTACATTTCTATTTACTTTTTGGAGCAGATTTTTCCATTCATCAGGAAATCTAAGTTTAAATTTAAGTTCATCATCTGGTGTGTATTGTATTCTTCTAATGTTCGTTACTTTGGAATCGACTTTTCGACGGCCAGGGCGAATATTTTTGCGAAATTGAACATTATACATAAATTGAAATAATATTAACAATTAAAAAAATTAGCATTATTAAGTTATGCTATCGCTACAATACTGACAGGTTGATATTAAACAAATTAGCGAGCGTACTTTACTTATTATGATACAGCTAGTCGGTATTCTTAATACATGTAATTGAACAACTTGACAGAAATCTTTAAACTGCATTTTTTAGGGTCTTTTCTTTTGATAAATTGGACTTAGCGCTTTTGCTCATCACTAAAAAACAACAGTAAAAAACGAGATAACTGTAATTTGTTCTTTGTAAACCATGTATTTTTACTTATTGTACATTACTGCATTAAAATCTCAATTTCTAGAAAAAGTGCACTTAGAGTCTGCATGTTAAGCCAGCGATATACATACTATGAGCGCCAAAATAAAGTGGACAAAAGGATTTTTGCAATATAATTTTTTTTTAAATTTTTCAAAATACGATTAAGTTTAACAATTTATGTTTTCTGAAATCAGTATTCATCTCTTCACTTAAATTTAAAAAAACAACAATATATCTTTACAACAACAAAAGTTATGAAACAAAAACAAAATCTACTGCATATATTACGCACCAAAATAAAGTGTACACTTTACAACTGTGGCATTTTCACGATATCTTACTGTACAAAATACCGTTATATTTGGTTGTTTTTTTATTACATTTTCTATTTAAGCATTCTTGATTGAAAAAGTTTTTGTGTGAGGACAGCTAAGTATTTTTTTCAAATGGGCAAACAAACTTCCTCTGATGTTAGAGAATTAGTCTTAAAAATTCGCAACGAAGGCAAAAGTTTTCGAGAAATTGGCAGTTTCATTAATAGCAGCCATAATACTGTAAAGAAAATAGTTGAAAAAATTTAAAAAGTTGGGTAAAATAGAAAATCTCCCAGGTGCAGGCCGACCAAGAATTTTAAGTGAGACACAAGTAAGGTCTATAGTGCGTGATGTGAAGAAAAATCCATTTAAAAGTGATGTTAAAATATCAGAGGAAGTTTCAGCTACTACAAGTACCAGCGTAAGCGCCACGACAATTCGACGTACACTACATGCGAATGGGTTACTTGGCCGATTTCCACGGAAGAAGCCGCTATTATCAACAATTAACCAGCGAAAACGCTTTGATTATTCAAAAAAGTTCATAAATAAAGACGTTTCTTTCTGGAATAATATTATGTTTAGCGACGAAAGCAAATTTGAGATATTTGGCCAGAAAAAAACTGTAAAAGTTTGGAGAAGCAAGAATAATGAATATGCCGATCAAAATTTAATTACCACTGTTAAGCACGGTGGCGGTTCAGTGATGGTGTGAGGATGTATGGCGGGAAGCGGAGTTGGAAATTTATTTTTTATTGAAAGTAATATGAACAAGATGGACTACCTAAATATTTTGAGAAACAATTTGCCAACTAGTATGGAGAAACTGGGATTACAGGGATCTTGGATCTTTCAACATGATAATGATCCCAAACACACAGCTGGAATAGTAAAGGAATGGCTACTGTACAATACTCCCAAAACACTGGATCACCCTCCACAATCTCCGGACTTAAATCCAATCGAGCATTTGTGGGAGTACCTGGACCGCCAAATCCGGAAGAGAATAATAAGCAATAAGGAAATGCTGAAATAGGTTATAACGGAAGAGTGGCAGAAAATTTCGTCCGACGTAACAAAAAAGCTAGTCGAATCGATGCCTCGAAGGCTGAATGCCGTTATAAAAGCAAAAGGAAAAGCAACCAAATATTAACTCACTATTGGTTGTATAAAAAAAATTGTGTACACTTTATTTTGGTGCGTAATATATGGAGTAGATTTTGTTTTTGTTTCATAACTTTTGTTGTTGTAAAGATATATTGTTGTTTTTTTAAATTTAAGTAAAGAGATGAATACTGATTTCAGAAAACATAAATTGTTAAACTTAATCGTATTTTGAAAAATTTTAAAAAAAATTATATTGCAAAAATCCTTTTGTACACTTTATTTTGGCGCTCATAGTATATATTATAACCGCACCAAAAATTGATTATCAAATCACCATGAGTTTTCGGTATTAACTTTTCTTTCCACTTCAAGGCATAAAAGGCCCGAGTACCAGTAACATTTTTTTATCGTGTTTGTCAAAGCAAAACATTTGCATTATTGGCAACAACTGTAAAAAGTAATAGAAATAACACTAAAAAAGGCAAAAGCCAATTTTTATTAAATAAAATGTTAAATATGGACAAATATATAAACTTACAACTTCAAGTTTATTTGAAAAATTTTCCATTTTGCTTTTACATAAATTAATAACTAAAAACTTTTGTCCTTTCTTTGCAAATTTTCTGATTAATTTCGTAGTTTCATATTTTGTTTCTATCTTGGACCAGCACGCAGGAGACGACTCCTATATATGCGGTGCATTGTGCTGGAAGTAGTACGAGTAGCACAACTTGCTTTTTGCACGTTCTTTGTTTTTATAGGAGTGTTGTAGCGTCTTTGATGTCAAGGAGACGTATTAAATTTTGAAGCTTCGTTTTCAGTAACTATTTTTATTAATTATTTTATTTCGCCAGTGCTACACAATACCGACGAAGGAGGGCGTTCTGATGTGCCTGTGGATAGGATACAGCTGAATACCAGTGACTATGCCTTCGCCACTGAAACCTTCCGACAAAACTGACACAAAGACACACAAATGCACATCAGAAAAATTGCGAGATGTTTCATGAGTTTGAAAGTGGGGTTGAACGCAGGAAAATTTTTCATTTTGTAGTCAACGTGCAGACTACTTCAACCATCGCCACACTCAAATAAATGTAAATAAAGAAACAGCCGATAAATTATTTCTAGCCCCGAATTTACCCAAAGAAAAAGTGCGTGTAACTTTGTACAGGAAATGAAAAATTTTACTCCCTAATTTTCTGTCAAAATTGCACAACAATTGTTTTCTGGAAGCTTTTGGGTAAATTTAGAGTACTCCATCTTACATGTAATTCATTCAAAGATTAGCTTGTTGAACATTTCTCGGAATCGAACTGATCTAGATTCTGAATATATATACATATAGTCAAATAAATGCGCAATATAACTTCCAATTTATATATATATTTTTCATGAACATAGTTTCTAGCTTATTTGTTGCCTACATATTTAATTATTGTTATGTTACACTTGTAGTCCACCAATGGACTCAATTGGTTATTGTTATATATACTTAAATAAAATAAATTTATGCGAGTTCGGGCACTTTTGTTATGCACCTGTTACGGACCTAATGTATATGACCATGTATGTACGTACAATACAAATTTACACGCATGCCTTTACATGCATACATCCATAAAAATAATAATTTGGTTTATACATGTTAATTTAAGAAAACTCAAATAATTTTTAACTAAATTATGAAATAAAATTAACTATTATTTGTTAATTTCATTGTTGGGAAACTTTTAATTTTACTTCATTATTGTTTACTTAGTCCCTGTCCATATTGTGAAACATTTGCTGCAAAACTTTTTTGAATTCTCTTTTGAAGCTTCTGCAGTGTCCATACATGAAACTTATGCTTCATGTTTCGTATTTCTTATTCCTCCCTTCTATCTTCTTTAATTTTTTTTGACATTTCTCAATACCGAATGTAAATATAAAATAACTACCCTGTGATAGAAGGTGTGAATATTTTTTTTTGGATACACATTTGAAGCACAAGGTATAATTTGTAGCAAAATGGACGCTAAGAAGAAAAATTATATAATAATTTTTATATAATTTTATATTTTTTTTTTAAATTTTTGATTATATTTCACAAAAAATTAACAATAAAACAGGGTAGCTATTATTATGATGATCTTAACAGTATACCAAACGAAAAGAAATAAAATAAAACGTCAAATACACCTCATCTCAAAAGATGTAAATAAGAAATTCAACAAAAGCTGCATGTACATGAAACAGCGTACATACTTCCACTCCTCTTCCCCTTCTCGACGACAAAGTCAAAAGTTTTGCAGCAAATGTTTCACAATATGGACGGGGACTTAAGGCCCTTTCACATTAGGTCTGTACGTTTACTTTTTGGGTAAAGTTCGGTAAAATGAGAGTAAACTATAATTACTCTCAATAAGAGAGCAAAATGTACAATGGAAATAAAACGCAAAAACCATAAAATTTACCAGAAAAAAAGAAATGTCAATTTTTTACAACTCTGTTTATATCGGAGATGATAATTGACAATTTTAAAATTGTATTTTTTTGACCCCAAATGTACTAAAAACATAAAAGTTGTGTTAAGTTTTACTATTATTAACTATTAGTAACAGAAAGATAAAATAAAATGAGTTCTTGTATATTGAGAATTTGTTTCGAAATCAATCAAATTAAAGTAATACTGAAGGAGTTCCTATTACTCGAGAGATCACCTCGTTGCGAGACAACCATCGTGTTGTTGAATAATTCAAAATTAATGCAGTTCATTAAAAAAGTATTCTTGAATTTTCGCAAATTCATCAATTTTACAGAAAGGATAATTTTACTCGTTTGTAAACTTATAATTCGGACCATAGTTTTTGAAGCTCCGTACGACTGAGATTAGACGAGAAAACATTTAGTTTGGTAGCATGTTACGGGTGTGGAAGAGAGCATCGTTTTTGTGTTCGGTACTCGGCGACACGTTTTAACAACGAGATATGTTTTCTTTGCTGATGGATAGCATTAATTTTTATGCGAATCCCTGAATAGTTTGTTTTAATATTTGTATATTTTAAATAATTGTGAGCAATTATATTAAGAAAAAATTCACAGATGATGGCCCACTCCAAGGTTCTGATGCATATTTCTATTTTATATTATATTACATTTCTTTTTTTTATATACATATGTACATATAGGAATATTGAAATAAAATCAACGTAAATAATTGAAATAAATAGTGTTTCATTTCAATTGGGATATCCGTCTACAGTGAGCGATATATATACATCAACGCTGACTATCCCATGTACACAGAAGTTTCGGTAATTTTTCTAATATTGCCCTTAAGAAAATGATATAAACTTTGTTCTACGCAATGACCGATAATTCTGTCAGCAATGACGGTCATATCACCGGTCAAATGACCGTCAATGTTCTTGTAGGGCACCTAAACTTATTAGATATTTCGCTGGTCACTTCATTCAACAGTCCAAACGTCAAAGTTTGTGAAAAAGTTATGGAGAGTGGTTGTGAATAATTTAATAATTAAATATTATATTAAGAAAAATCGCGATTATATTTTTGCTATAATTAATTTAAATTACTGAACAACGTATAATAATATGAATATACCTTGGTACTTAATATTTAGTGGAGTAAAGTAGTACTTTTGCAATGCAAAGTGTACTGAAAAAAGTACATTGTACGAGCTTGATTATCCCTGATTTTCATTGAAAGTTTAATGTGATTGATGACAGTTTACCGAAAAAAAACTATTTGTGAATTTATTTAAAAAAACAAGTATTGCAAGAATTTATTTAATTATATTTATTTTTCAGCGATGGTCTTTTTTATGAAAAGTTTTTAACAATTATTTATTTTTCAATATTTCGCTACCAAATAGGTAGCATCGTTAGGAAATAATAATTTGTATTAACAAAAATATTTATTTAAAAAAATGGTCTTTTTTATGAAAAGTTTTTAACAATTTATTGTATAAATAACAAAAATGTTTGTAATTAATTATTGTTAAGAAACTTTTTAAAACAGCTTTTTTAATGTCTGTCAGCTGTTTGGGACATTTGTAAGTTTGCTTTGTTATTTTCAATGTTTATTATAAACAAACTGATTGCTTGTTCTTCATGCCCAAACTAGCCCGAAGAAAAAGTACGGGCATTCTCGTGCGTGAAGAACAAGAATATTACTCTCTCAAAACCTCTCTCATTACCCAATTTTTGCTTAAGAAAACGCTTTTGGGTAAGATTGGGCGGCCACTGGCGCCCAATTTGAGGTAAACGAACACACCTATTATAACTATTATTTTTTTCATAAGCATTATTTCTAGGTCATTTGTTGCCTACATATTTAATTATTCTTATGTTACACTTGTAATCTACCAACTATATATTGCCCTATAGGCTCGGTTGGTTATTGTTATAAATAAATAAAATAGAATATCCCTTTATATATGATTAGTCGCGGTCCATACTGTGAAGCATATGCTGCAAAACTTTTGAGTTTGTTGATGAGAAGGGGAAGAGGAGTGGAAGTATGTACGCTGTTTCATGTACATGCAGTTTTTGTTGAATTTCTTATTTGCATCTTTTGAGATGAGGTGTATTTGACGTTTCATTTTATTTCTTTTCGATTGGTATACTGTTAACTTCTATCATAATAATAGCTACCCTGTTTTATTATTAATTTTTTGTGAAATATAATCAAAAATGTAAAAAAAAAATATAAAATTATATACAAATTATTATATAATTTTTCTTCTTAGCGTCCATTTTGCTTCAAATTATATCCTGTGCTTCAAATGTGTATCCAAAAAAAAATATTCACACCTTCTATCACAGGGTAGTTATTTTATATTTACATTCGGTATTGAGAAATGTCAAAAAAAATTAAAGAAAGAAGATAGAAGGGAGGAATAAAAAATACTAAACATGAAGCAAAAGTTTCATGTACGGACACTGCTGAACATAGGCTAATATAGACGCGACATAAACAAAAATAAAAAGGGTTTTCTCAGCTGTGCTATGTAGATCGAAAAGAGAAAGAAAATCATTGGGAAAGCAATGGGTTAGAAGCAATAATTATACATTGCTTTGCGCAACATATGTTTAAAAATTATTAGTATTTTTCGTCCACAAAATTTTTGACAAAAGCACGCAAAAATATGAAATTTTATTCATTGTGTTGAATTAAATGTATAATTCAACAAAAAAATTTGGTTTATCTATTAAGCAAAGGGTAAGTATTTAAATGGAATATATTATTTGACTTCCGACAAGGTATTTATCATAATATCATATATTTTCTTGTCAGGCACCCTTCATCGGAGCAATTGGAAACTAGTTTTATGGTGTTAAATTTGCTTAAGTTGTTCAATTTGATGGTCCTCTACAGCAGTAAGTGCAGCATTGAGTAAATGTGCCGTGAATACGGAATATTAGCCGGCCGCTTGTGTTAATTTTTACATATGCTGCTGAAGCTTCAAAAGAGAATTCAAAAAAGTTTTGCAGCAAATGTTTCACAATCTGGACGGGGACGTAGCGACCGTAATTAATTAATAAGGCAACTAGGTATTACTCATGGTGTTATATAAAAAAATCCAAATCAGTGCTGTTTCAGTTCAGTACCGCGTTCAGGATATTTGGAAATGTTCTTTACAATTAGGGCACCGTATATGTACATATGTATGTTCTATTATTTAATCCATTGTCAACAATATATCTGTGCATTTGGCGAGCTCATATCTTCTAAAAGAAATTGCTTTTGATGTGGAGGTAAAATTACTTATATATGTATGTCATAATAAACTATTCTTCAATTTCTTTCCTTATCTATTTTCATATTATAGTTTTATTGAGTCACTTCAGAGAAAGCACCGGAATATACCACAAATGTGGTATCTCAGGTTGATGCTGATATGACTGAACAGATCTTTAATGAATCTTGTTCGTTACATTGGAACGTTTACTACATTTATCCGTCAAATATTAAAAAAAAGAGCAAAAATTCAAATACAATCTTTAAGATCAGAACGCCCTCGTTAGTCGGTATTGTGTAGCATCGTCGGCGATGTAAAATAATTACTGAAAATGGCTATTAAAACCATAGCCTATGATTAAAACTCCGCTTCAAAATTTCACCCGTCTCCTTGATATCAGAGACGCTACAATACTTCTATAAACCAAAGAACGTGCAAAAGCAGAGTTGTAGATAGTGATACATCTTTTTTACTTTTTTATAGGAGAAATAAAAATAGTTATAAATTTAAGCAGCCAAATTTCAGAATTATCCTTAAAAAATCAATACGGATTTGGTTGAATAAATAAATGTACTAAAATAATAGCAGTTTTGATTTTGAATTGTTCTTTTCTGAAATCAGAAAGCCATAAGAACACAAATTTTGTTAAAATAAAGTTATAATTATGATCAAAAATCCGGCTTTTCAGCCTTATTAAATAGGTATTTAGCAAACTACATTTTCTTCTTTGTGTTTTGAATGTAAGGATACAAAATTCCTTGCAGTTAATTGCACAAATTTGAGAAAAATATATTTTATTTAAAAAAAAAAATTTTTTTGGTTACATAGAAAGAAAACGACTTCACATTGCAAAGTAAGATTATATGTGTTTAATCTAAGTATGGTATATTACCGTAAAAACTATGGCACTCAGAAGTAAAAATTTAAGTCCTTGAAGATTCGTCCATTTATTTTTATATATTCAAGATCTTCAAACTTTTGTTGTGTGAGGTGATGGGTTTTTTCGTGATTCCTTAATCAAAATTGCTAGTTCAGATATTAAATTGATTTCTCTCTTGTTCATTTTTGTTTAATGAGTGAGTGGAATCACTCCATTTGTGTGTGTACTAGGGAATAGCATCGAATGTTTTGAAATCAAATACGTTTGCCTTTTTGAACATTCTCAGCGTAATTCAAGTGCATCAAGTACAGTTCAACATCACCCTGTAAAAAAAATACTAGACCTCTAGTCTGAATAAAGTCCTTAAAACTGCATTTCATATAAAATTTAAAACACAGATAGATCTGAGTACAGAAGGACATATGAGGGGTTAGATGACTATGGATTAAAGTGACTAATATTAAGTAATCGAAGGAAATAGACAATGTTTTTAAGTCCAAAAAAATTAATGCGTATTGAAAATTGATTTGCACGAAATTTTACTTCATTAGGTGTGTTCGTTTACTCTAAATTGGTCGCCCGCGTACTTTTTCTTCGGGCTAGTTTGGGCGTGAAGAACAAGCAATCAACTGGTTTATAATAAACATTGAAAATAAAAAAAACAAAATTAAATGCAATGAACAAACAATAGTTAACTTCATTCCATGATATATGTACATTAAAATTATTTGGGGTTTCTTTAATTAACATGTATAAGCCAAATTATTATGTTTTTATGGATGTATTCATGTGTGTAGATATGTGATTGTACATGGTGATATACATTAGGTCTGTTCCAGGTGCATAACAAAACTGCTCGAACTCGCGCAAATTTATTTTATTTATATATGATTCTAATTTTAAAATTGTGCTTTTTCCCGAAAAAATATTTGAATATACATACTTTATGGTATTTCCATAAAGTATTTTTTTATATAAAAGCAAATTCAAAAATTGAGAAGGAAATCTTATCCATATAGTACTATTTCGCTAATGCTTACTTAGCTCACCAATGTACTTTTCCCAATTTTTGACTACAAATTCAAGATTCTTATGTTCAAAATTCAACTAATCAATCGAGAATAGATGTTGAATACGAACAATAACCAAAATTATAACAATCCATGAGTTTACTTTTTTTATTACACATACATATTTCTATTTTTAGATTTTTCTCCTCATCTATATACATATATACTGTCATAAAATGTGTAATAATACATTCACATATTTTTTTTATGGAAAAAACACAATTTAAAAATTAGAATCATATATAAAGGGATATTCTATTTTATTTATTTATAACAATAACCAACCGAGCCTATAGGGCAATATATAGTTGGTAGACTACAAGTGTAACATAAGAATAATTAAATAAGTAGGCAACAATTGACCTAGTGGGCGCCCAATCTTACCCGAAAGCGTTTTCTTACGCAAAAATTGGGTAAATGAGAGAGGTTTTGAGAGAGTAATGTTCTTGTTCTTCACGCACGAGAATGCCCGTACTTTTTCTTCGGGCTAGTTTGGGCATGAAGAACAAGCAATCAGTTTGTTTATAATAAACATTGAAAATAACAAAGAAAAATTACAAATGTCGCAAACAGCTGACAGACATTAAAAAAGTTGTGTGTTAAAAATTTTTCTTAACAATAATTAATTACAAACATTTTTGTTATTTATACCATAAATTGTTAAAAACTTTTCATAAAAAAGACCATTTTTTTAAATAAATATTTTTGTTAATACAAATTGTTATTTCCTAACGATGCTACCTATTTGGTAGCGAAATATTGAAAAATAAATAATTGTTAAAAACTTTTCATAAAAAAGACCATCGCTGAAAAATAAATATAATTAAATAAATTCTTTCAATACCTGTTTTTTTTTAATGAATTCTTTCACAAATAGTTGTTTTTCGGTACACTTTTGACCGCTGATATGACCGTCATTGCTGACAGAATTATCGGTCATTGCGGTAGAACAAAGTTTATATCATTTTCTTAAGGGCAATATTAAGGGCTCACTGTAGACGGATATCCCAATTGAAATGAAACACTATTTATTTCAATTATTTACGTTGATTTTATTTCAATATTCCTATATGTACATATGTATATACAAAAAAGAAATGTAATATAATATAAAATAGAAATATGCATCAGAACCTTGGAGTGGGCCATCATCTGTGAATTTTTTCTTAATATAATTGCTCACAATTATTTAAAATATACAAATATTAAAACAAACTATTCAGAGATTCGCATAAAAATTAATTCTATCCATCAGCAAAGAAAACATATGTCGTTGTTAAAACGTGTCGCCGAGTACCGAACACAAAAACGATGCTCTCTTCCACACCCGTAACATGCTACCAAACTAAATGTTTTCTCGTCTAATCTCAGTCGTACGGAGCTTCAAAAACTATGGTCCGAATTATAAGTTTACAAACGAGTAAAATTATCCTTTCTGTAAAATTGATGAATTTGCGAAAATTCAAGAATACTTTTTTAATGAACTGCAATAATTTTGAACTATTCAACAACACGTTAGTTGTCTCGCAACGAGGTGGTCTCTCGAGTAATAGGAACTCCTTCAGTATTACTTTAATTTGATTGATTTCGAAACAAATTCTCAATATACAAGAACTCATTTTATTTTATCTTTCTGTTACTAATAGTTAATAATAGTAAAACTTAACACAACTTTTATGTTTTTAGTACATTTGGGGTCAAAAAAGTACAATTTTAAAATTGTCAATTATCATCTCCGATCTAAACAGAGTTGTAAAAAATTGACATTTCTTTTTTTCTGGTAAATTTTATGTTTTTTTGCGTTTTCTTACTTTTGTACATTTTGCTCTCTTATTGAGAATAATTATAGCTTACTTTCATTTTAACGAACTTTACCCAAAAAGTAAACGTACAGACCTAATATTGCGCATTCATTTGACTATATGTATTCAAAATCTATATTAGTTCAATTTCGAGAAATGCTTATCTTTAAGTGAACTACGTGTAAGATGGAATGCTCTAAATTTACCTAAAAGCATTCCAGATAACAATTTTTGTACAATTTTGACATAAAATTAGAAAGTAAAATTTTTCATTTTCTGTACAAAGTTGCACGAACTTTTTCTTTGGGTAAGTTCGGTATGGAATAAAATTATCGGCTGTTTTTATTTACATATGAAACTAAGAAATTAATCAGAAAATTTGCAAAGAAAAAACGAAAGTTATTATTTAATTAAAATTTATTTTAAAAAGAAGATTTTTTAAATATACTTGAAGTTGTAAGTTCATATACTTGTTCAGTTTATTTTGGTCCACATTTTACAGCGTTGCCAGCAATGCTTTTCAAATATTATGGATTTGAAGCGTCTAAAATCACTAAAATAAAATTTATTTGGGCACTTTTGTTATGTACGTGGAACTGACCTATTTTGTGGTAACTTTTAGGGTTTTTGCGTTTTCTTACTTTTGTTCATTTTTGTCTCTTATTGAGATAAATTATAGTTTACTCTCATTTTACCGAACTTTACCAGAAAAGTAAACGAACACACCTATTATTGTTGACTTATAAACCATCTGATTGCTTGTTCTTCTCGCCCAAACTAGCCCGAAGAAAATGTACGGGCTTTATCGTGCGTGAAGAACAAGAATATTACTCTCTCAAAACCTCTCTCATTACCCAATTTTTGCGTAAGAAAACGCTTTCTGGTAAGATTGGAGTAAACGAACACACCTAATATCTGTAAAATTGTAGGTAGGATTTAATAATTTGGGCCACCAATTTAATGTACACGTGTACATAATCTTATACCAGGGTACACAGAATTGAAAATTAAAAAAATTTTTTCATCGTAATTCATTTACAAGTTTGTCAAACTAGAAACGATTTTTTAAATTAATAATACATACATACTATATTTTTTCAACTGCAATACAAAAAATTTTAAAATGCCTTCAGGAGCAAAAGTTTTACCACAATATGTGGCTGGCTTGTCAGCGGCCATGGGGTCGTTTGCTCTAGGCGCAGTGATTGGTTGGATAAATCCTGTTGAGCCCGATATTAAAGCAGGAATTTTGGGATTCGAAGTGTCTAATACCGAATATGGATGGGTTGGCTCGTTGATGGCTTTGGGTGCCGCCTTTGTTTGTGTTCCAACTGGCTATGTAATTGATATAATTGGCAGAAAATATACAATGCTGTTGTTGGTGCCACCGTTTATGTTGGGATGGATATTAATTCTATTCGCTTCTAATCTCGTAATGTTGTTTGTGGCCCGTTTTTTGCTTGGCATGTGTGGTGGAGCCTTTTGCCTTACAGCTCCTATATACACAACGGAAATAGCTCAGACTGAAATTCGTGGTATACTAGGCTGCTTCTTTCAAATGCTTATTACCAGCGGTGTATTGTATGGTTATGTAGTGGGAGCGTTGGCATCTTTTAAGGCCAATACTATTCTTTGTGCATCGGTGCCAGTTTTAATGGCCATACTGTTCGTTATGCTGCCAGAATCACCAGCCTTCTTGGTGCAAAAGGGAAAAATGGAAAAAGCTAAAAAATCTCTACAATGGCTGAGGGGCAAGGACTACGATGTATCTGCGGAAATGGACGAATTTATAGCAAATGACAGATACACAAAAGAAAGAAAAGTTTCCTTAGCACAAGCCCTAGTTAAAAAATCTACTTTAAAGGCATTTCTTATTTCAATATCTCTAATGCTATTTCAACAACTCAGTGGCATTAATGCAATAGTTTTTTATTCTACGGGAATTTTCAGAGATGCCGAAACTGGTTTTACAGACACCACCTGTACTATATTAGTGGGCATTATGATGGTGTCGGCCACATTTGTTTCGTTATTTTTTATTGACCGTTTGGGTCGTCGACCTCTTTTATTGTTGTCAGCTATTTTTATGTCTATGTCGACTTTTGGAGTGGGTTTTTATTTCTTCAACAAAGTCGGTGATGAAGAATTTGCGAAATCTATCTCTTCGTTACCGGTACTATGTTGCTGTTTGTATGTGATTATGTTCTCATTTGGATTTGGAGCAATACCCTGGCTGATAATGGCAGAAGTGTTTCCGGAAGATATTAAGGGTATAGCTGGTTCAATATCTGCCACCACAAATTGGTTCACTGCGTTTTTGGTAACAAATACCTTTCCTTATATAAGTCAAGCTATCGGCATTGGTCTAACATTTTATATATTCTCCGCTTTAACTGTCGTGGCAGCAATTTTTGTGCTATTCTTTGTGCCTGAAACTAAGGGGAAGACATTTATTGAAATTCAACAAAGTTTGGAAGGCAAAACCAAATAGTGTTGTCGTTCTTAAATCAGAATTTTCATACTAGAAATTTATAAATTTATTAGAGATATTGAATTAATATTTTAATAAAAATTTTGTGAATTATACGAAACGGTATTTTTTATAACTACTTGAACAATATATTTTTTTAAGCTTTAAGGTTTTTTTTTCTTTATATTTATTATTTTTATATATATTTTCGATATTTCGTTAACCTTCGGTTAACATCTTCAGAAAATTTTTATTAAAAAAGGATAAAAAAAGTATTAAGAAAAATTTTATAACTACTGGTAGCAAATTATGGCACGAATAACTTTTTGCTGTTGTTTGCTGTGGCATAAATACATTTTTCTTTATTAATTTCTTCCAGAAATATGTTATAAATAAAACTATACTAATAAAAATTACAACAGAAATTCCGATAAATTAAATTTAATCAATATTAAATGTCAAAATTTTAATTAATAATGAAAAGTAATTAATAATCCTTATATACAAGGTGGGCCAAAAGAAATCATCCGGGGCAAAAGCCATCACCCGATACTTTTTTATTTTCATGTAAAACTTTTGTTCAGCTTCTGATATAGGCCAAGTGGCTGCCGCCAGATTTGAAGGCCATCCAAGCAGAACTAAAGTTTGTCATTAAAAAAAAATTACATCGGGTGATGACTTTTGCCCCGGATGATTTTTTTTTGGCCCACCTTGTATATAACTATATACTATATCGATGGCTTAACATGCAAAGGCTCCAAGTCCATATTTTAAAATTTTACAGGAGAGACAAAAAACAATCAAACTTTTTTTTGCGTAAACATTTTTGAGTTCTGTAAATGCAATTTTGTTTGTATTTTTCATTGTTTTCTATGTGCGTAAAAGCAAAATGACAAAATAAGCATTTGCCGAGATAAATGATTTTTTTTGGACTTAGAGCTTTTTCTATTGCATATTATGTATTTTTTCTTAGAATTTGTCTTTCATTATATTTCTTATTTATACAATAAAAATATTGGACTTTTCTTGTTTTTATATTCTTTTTATTCAAATAAAGCTAATAATATGAAAAGGTAAAGATTATTTTGATTATAAAGGGTGTCTGGTAGCAGATTTATATTTTCAAACTTAATAAAAAACGTAATAATTGACTCAAAGTTTTATTAAGAGCATTGAACGACAGAATGGAAATGCGGATTTTATTTTTTAAAGAGAATGTCATCCAAATCCTTTCTGGATCTGCTTTGAACCAGTTTAATGTTTTCGGATCGACTGGGCCCTGGCCGTGGGGTGGACATATTGCATTGAGTCATAACCAGCTAGGTCTGGATCAGGATAATTGTCCAATAGTTCGTTATTAAGTTGTTCTAAATGCTGCCATAGCTGGATAATTGCGGATAGCCGAAGCAGTTACGTGGAATCTCTGTACCCACGAACGAATTAAATTTACACTCGGCCCATCACTTATTCGGCGAATACCGAACGTTGAACAAAATTGTCGACGAACAATTACGTAAGAATTATTACTCTTAAAAAATGTCTCCACAGCGAACGCGCAATGCTCACTCGACCACTGCGACATCGTGATTGACAAATCCGCACAATCGATAATTCCAACGGCGCCAACCTCCCTCCGCACCGTTTATTACATTTTGATATAATCGTATTTAAAAGTATAAATTTCCCATCGGACACCCTGTATTAAAATAAGGAACATATTTTATTCAGAAATATGAATTTCAATTTCGATATTTGTATTTTAATAATGAAAAAAAAATTACACAGTCTTATTTCATTGCTGCTATTACAAATAATATTAATTAAAACTTGTAATACATATGTACATACTGAATGAAGCTAAGAGAACTGGCGACGACTATTTTTATTCATATGGCACATTAGACAAATATTTGCCCAAAAAAACATAACCACTAAATTCTATACAATTTTTTTATTATTTAAAAATACTTTTGACTTGAAACAGGTGTTTCTCTTAAATAAAACTCCATTGGTTCTCAATATTTGCCTAATGTGACCGTAGCTTAAGTCTTCGTACTTTCTGGTCGTTATTTTTCTTCTTTCTTGATGAAGTTGCTGAAATCCGACCACTCCAGTGCTACTACATTTCTATTTACTTTTTGGAGCAGATTTTTCCATTCATCAGGAAATCTAAGTTTAAATTTAAGTTCATCATCTGGTGTGTATTGTATTCTTCTAATGTTCGTTACTTTGGAATCGACTTTTCGACGGCCAGGGCGAATATTTTTGCGAAATTGAACATTATACATAAATTGAAATAATATTAACAATTAAAAAAATTAGCATTATTAAGTTATGCTATCGCTACAATACTGACAGGTTGATATTAAACAAATTAGCGAGCGTACTTTACTTATTATGATACAGCTAGTCGGTATTCTTAATACATGTAATTGAACAATTTGACAGAAATCTTTAAACTGCATTTTTTAGGGTCTTTTCTTTTGATAAATTGGACTTAGCGCTTTTGCTCATCAATAAAAAACAACAGTAAAAAACGAGATAACTGTAATTTGTTCTTTGTAAACCATGTATTTTTACTTATTGTACATTACTGCATTAAAATCTCAATTTCTAGAAAAAGTGCACTTAGAGTCTGCATGTTAAGCCAGCGATATACATATATGTATATTATAGCCGCACCAAAAATTGATTATCAAATCACCATGAGTTTTCGGTATTAACTTTTCTTTCCACTTCAAGGCATAAAAGGCCCGAGTACCAGTAACATTTTTTTATCGTGTTTGTCAACACAATTGTCAATGGTCAAATTCAATTCAATAAGTGTGAAATTCACATTTAATGCGAAAACTTCATAAATAATCAAAAGGGTGGCGATGGACGAAGTAGTCTGCACGTTGACTACAAAACGAAAAATTTTTCCTAGTTTCAACCCAGCTTCAGACTCATTTTGTTGCGCATTTGTGTGTCTTTGTGTCACTTGTCGGAAGTTTTCAGTGGCAAAGGCATAGTCACTGGTCCAAGATGAAAAAAAATAATTAATAGTAATCTTTGAAATATTTTGATTCTTTTTGGTTCTTTTTGTTGGAATTTCAAGTAATTCAAATTACTTTTCCATTATTAGTAATCGTCATCAATTAGTAATCGTGCAAAACTGAATATAATCGTAATTTAATTATTACTTCAGCCTTCAAAAAAATGTAATCAAATTATTAATTATTACAATTATTAATCAGTACTTAAGAGCTATGGTTCCAGGTGCATAACAAAAGTGCCCGAAATTTTTTTTTATATGTTATAAGCAAAACATTTGCATTATTGGCAACAACTGTAAAAAGTAATAGAAAATAAACTAAAAAAAAGTAAAAGCCAATTTTTATTAAATAAAATGTTAAATATGGACAAATATATAAACTTACAACTTCAAGTTTATTTGAAAAATTTTCCATTTTGCTTTTTCATAAATTATTAACTAAAAACTTTTGTCCTTTCTTTGCAAATTTTCTGATTAATTTCGTAGTTTCATATTTTGTTTCTATCTTGGACCAGCACGCAGGAGACGACTCCTATATATGCGGTGCATTGTGCTGGAAGTAGTACAAGTAGTACAACTTGCTTTTTGCACGTTCTTTGTTTTTATAGCAGTGTTGTAGCGTCTTTGATGTCAAGCAGACGTATTAAATTTTGAAGCTTCGTTTTCAGTAACAATTTTTATTAATTATTTTTTTTCGCCGGTGCTACACAATACCGACGAAGGAGGGCGTTCTGATGTGCCTGTGGATTGGATACAGCTGAATACCCGTGACTATGCCTTCGCGACTGAAACCTTCCGACAACAACTGACTCAAAGACACACAAATGAACATCAGAAAAATTGCGAGATGTTTTTTTTATGAGTCTGAAAGTGGAGTTGAACGCAGGAAAATTTTTAATTTTGTAGTCAACGTGCAGACTACTTCGACCATCGCCACCCTCAAATAAATATAAATGGGGGTGCTGATGGCGAGTAGTCAGCGTGTTGGCTCTGCAACCAGAAAGACCCAGGTTCGATTCCCAGCCGGGTCAAATCAGAAAAAAAATTTTTCTGAGTTTTCTGTGCTACAGCACCCTCCTTCGTCGGTATTTGAGCAATAAAACGTCGGCGAAGTAAAATAATAAATAAAATGGCTCCATTAGCTTAAAAATAATGCGTCAAAAAACATCAGAGACGCCGCAACTTTGCTTTATAATTTACACGCAACTGCAGAGTTGTGCAAGAATTAAGCTCTATCTTCCTACCACTTTCACCACCTGTCTAGTTCTACCCTATCCTTCTCTCTAGTTCCAGTGCAATGCATTGCATATGTAGGGGATAGCCCCTGAGCACTGGTCCAAGATAAAAAAAAAAAAAAATAAAGAAACAGCCGATAATTTATTTCTAGCCCCGAACTTACCCAAAGAAAAAGTGCGTGTATCTTTGTACAGGAAATGAAAAGTTTTACTCCCTAATTTTAAAATTGCACAAAAACTATTCTCTGGAACGCTTTTGGGTAAATTTAGAGTACTCCATCTTACATGTAATTCATTCAAAGATTAGCTTGTTGAACATTTCTCGGAATTGAACTGATATAGATTCTGAATATATATATATATAGTCAAATAAATGCGCAATATAACTTCCAATTTATATAATAGCGTTATCTAATAATATTATATTTTTCATGAACATAGTTTCTAGCTTATTTGTTGCCTACATACATATTTAATTATTGTTATGTTCCACTTGTAGTCCACCAATGGACTCAATTGGTTATTGTTATAAGTCAAGGTAAACAATAATTAAATACTAATATTGCAACTTTTGCCAAATGAAAAATTATGAATAAGAAAATGCTGACCTAATTAATATTGCTAAAATTATTTGTAAAAGGGCAATAACCGAACAAATTGCAATTTAGCGTCTTTGCAGTTAAATTTATTTGGAAAAGAATAAATTGCAATTTGATCAATTAAATTTGTAAATTATGCGATTGCAAAATTACCAGGAAATTTATATCACGCCACATTTAGAAATAAGCTAGAATAAGTACATATATGTAAATAAAACCAATTGTAAAATTAATTTTAAGTTAATTTTTAAGTTCAATTTTAAACTTCAATAAAGTGTGTCGTGCAGACCGCAGAAAAAAAGAAAATTAGGTCTGTTCGTTTACTCAAAATTGGGCGCCCAAAAGCGTTACTTACGCAAAAATTGAGTAAATGAGAGAGGTTTTGAGAGAGTAATGCTCTTATTCTTCTCGCACGAGAATGCTCGTACTTTTTCTTCGGGCTAGTTTGGGCATGAAGAACAAGCAATCAGTTTGTTTATAATAAACATTGAAAATAACAAAGCAAAATGACAAATGTCCCAAACAGCTGACAGACATTAAAAATGTTGTGTTAAAAATTGTTCTTAACAATAATTAATTACAAACATTTTTGTTATTTATAACATAAATTGTTAAAAACTTTCATAAAAAATACCATTTTTTTAAATAAATATTTTTGTTAATACAAATTATTATTTCCTAACGATGCTACCTATTTGGTAGCGAAATATTGAAAAATAAATGTAATTAAATAAATTCTTTCAATGCTTGGTTTTTTAAATAAATTTTTTCACAAATGTTTTTTTCGGTAAACTGTCATCAATCACATTAAACTTTCAACGAAAATCAGTGATAATCAAGCTCCTACAATTGTACTTTTTTCAGTACAATTTGCATTGCAAAAGTACTACTTTACTCCACTAAATATTAAGTACCAAGGTATATTCATATGATTATACGTTGTTCAGTAATTTAAATTAATTATAGCAAAAATATATTTTCGATTTTTCTTAACATAATATTTAATTATTAAATTATTCACAACCACTTTCCACAACTTTTTCACAAACTTTGTCGTTTGGCCTGTTGAATGAACTGACCAGCGAAATAGCTAATAAGTTTAGCTTCCCTACAATAAGAGTGACGGTCATTTGACCGGTGATACGACCGTCATTGTTGACAGAATTATAGGTTATTGCGTAGAACAAAGTTTCTATGATTTTCTCAATGGCAATATGAGAAAAATTACCGAAACTTCTGGGTGCATGTGATAGTCAGCGTTAACGGATATATCGGTCACTGTTAACGGATATCACAATTAAAGTGAATCACTATTTATTTAAATTCTTTATATTGATTTTATTTCAATATTCTAATATATATGTACATACATATGCATATAAAGAAGAAATGTAATATAATATAAAATAGAAATATGCATCAGAACCTTGAAGTGGGCCATCATCTGTGAATTTTTTCTTAATATAATTGCTCACAATTATTTAAAATATACAAATATTAAAACAAACTATTCAGGGATTCGCATAAAAATTAATTCTATCCATCAGCAAAGAAAACATATGTCGTTGTTAAAACGTGTCGCCGAGTACCGAACACAAAAACGATGCTCTCTTCCACACCCGTAACATGCTACCAAACTAAATGTTTTCTCGTCTAATCTCAGTCGTACGGAGCTTCAAAAACTATAGTCCGAATTGTAAGATTATAAACGAGTAAAATTATCATTTCTGTAAAATGGATGAATTTGCGAAAATTCAAGAATACTTTTGTAATGAACTGCATTAATTTTTAACTATTCAACAACACGTTGGTTGTCTCGCAACGAGGTGGTCTCTCGAGTATCAGGAACTCCTTCATTATTACTTTAATTTGATTGATTTCGAAACAAATTCTCAATATACAAGAACTCATTTTATTTTATCTTTCTGTTACTAATAGTTAATAATAGTAAAACTTAACACAACTTTTATGTTTTTAGTACATTTGGGGTCAAAAAAGTACAATTTTAAAATTGTCAATTATCATCTCCGATATAAACAGAGCTGTAAAAAATTTACATTTCTTTTTTTCTGGTAAATTTTATGGTTTTTGCGTTTTCTTACTTTTGTACATTTTGGGCTCTTATTGAGAGTAATTATAGCTTACTCTCATTTTACCGAACTTTCCCAGAAAAGTAAACGAACAGACCTATTGTGTTTTTTTTATCTTCCTAATTAAGGGAAAGATTAACTTATATATAAATAAAATAAATTTATGCGAGTTCGGGCACTTTCGTATTGCACCTGTTTTTTTTTTTGGCGTGTGAGGTAGGGTTGAAAATGCCTTCGCACTTACAGAGACCGTCGTCTTCTGCGTCGAGTGGTGTTGCCACTAAAAAATTCCCTCTTTCTCTGGGTAGATTCCTCCCCTGGACCGCTTTCCGCATTACTTCGGGAAGGCCCAGAGCCACGTCCCAATCAGGACCACTCTCACTCACCCACGTCTGGGTCCGCAAAGTCCGCAGCCGGCGCCATGGCCCCGGCCCGTATCGCCTGGTCCCCGTCAGAGGGGGCCCCGCTATGCAGCAGCGTATCGAGGTCCCTCTTCTTCCTCCGCAGAACGTATCCCACGTACTGTGCCACAGCGTCCCAATTGTCCTCACAATCGAGCATCCTCCCTATCACGGTGGCAGGAGCGAACCCGCCAACCCGCTGCGCCATTGCACCTCTCTTAGTATGCCACCTGGTGCAGTCGAAGAAAGTGTGTTCTGCATCATCATCCGTAATACCACAGTAAATGCAGTCGGGACCATCAGCCCTGCCCATCCGGTACAGGTACTTTCGGAAGTATCCGTGGCCCGAGAGGAATTGTGTCAGGAAGTAGTTAACTTCCCCAAATTTCCTCCCAATCCATACTTCCACGCAGGGAATGAGCCTCGCCGTCCACCTGCCGACCGTGTCTGCGGTCCACCTGTCCTGCCATCGCCGGACAGTTTGGGGTCTCAGACCAATAGCACCAACACCAGCGCCCTGCCCCTCGAGTTCCAAGCCTCCCACCGCTCGCGCGCCAAGAGGTCTATGGGTATTTCCCCACATATCACCAGGACCGCAGGGCCCGAGACCGTGCGGTATGCCGAAGCAACCCTAAGGGCCGCCGGCCGCTGTACTGCCTCGAGCACCCTGCGTTTGGTTCTCTCACCCAATACATTTCCCCAAATCTCGCTCCCCTGCAGCAAGATCGACTTCGTGACCGCCATAATCAGCCTCCTCTTGCTCTGTGTCGGGCCTCCGACATTCGCCATGAGTCTGCTCAACATGCCAGTCATCTTCGCCGCCCTAGTCGCCACATGCCGTATTTGGGCCCAGTAAGTCAGCCTACAGTCGAGTCTGACGCCCAAATACCTTATGGCACTCTGGGTAACCAGAGACACATCCCCTATCCGCATGCCGACGCCGAGTGGTATGTGTGCCCTCGTCATCAACATCACCTCGGTCTTCTCCCCGGCCAATTCCAAGCCGTGGTCCTCAAGCCACATCCGGGTCCTAATCATGACCCGGTTCAGCTTCCCCCTGGCGTCATCCATATCCCGCGCCAAGATCACCGCCGCTATATCATACGCGTATCCCACGAGCTGAGCATCCTCGGGCATTTCCACCCCAAAGATCCCATCGTAGGTCAGATTCCATAGGTCCGGGCCCAGCACAGATCCCTGGGCCGCGCCGGACGTGATCGTCCTGCTCCTCCGCCCCGTCGGGGTATCGTACAACAGTACCCGATCGTCCAGATAACTACGGAGAATTACATACAAGTATCCGGGAATACGGAACCTCCCCCGTAGCGCCTCTAGAACATCAGCCCATCGTAGGCTGTTGAAGGCATTCCGAACGTCGAGTCTTGCCAGGACAACTATGCGCTTCGGATAATAGCGCCTCTCGCTCTGAGCGCGCTCGAAGCACTCAACCACATCAGCAATCGCCCCGAGCGTTGACCTGCCAGGTCTGAAGCCATTCTCACGGCCTCCGCCAGCCTTCTTTGCAGTAGCTTCTCCAGCAGCTTGCCGGCACCATCGAACATGCAAAGTGGCCGATAAGCCGATGGATGGGTCGGATCGCCCTGCCCTTGCTAACAAGCACGAGATGCTGTGTTTTCCAGCGTCTTGGGAAGACGCCCTGGACTAAACAAGCATCATATACCGGAAGCAATGCTTCCGGCCTGCTCTCAACCAGGATCTTCAGCACCTCCGACGGTAGCCCATCCGGGCCAGGGCTTTCCCCGTCCTAAGAGCCCCGGCGGCGATGCTCAGCTCCTCCCCGGTAAAGGGCGGTGGCACCTCATCATCGTAGGACCTACGTTCGCCGCTCAGCGGAGGGTGTGTGGGGAACAGGCCCCCCACAATCGCATCGTACCGCGCGCCGTCCAATTGCACCCCAGCGCGGCCGCGCCCAATTTTCCCGCCACGATCCTATAGCCGAGTCCCCGTGGATCACGGTTCAGGTCGCTCCGAAGTTCCTCCCATTTCGCCCTCTTGCTCGCCATAATCGCGCGACGTAACGCCGCGCGGAACCGCTTGTACTCTTGGGCCTCCAGTAGATCCTCGCCGGCCCGCCTAGCCCTAGTATAGACCCTCCTATTGCGGAGGCAGTCACGCCTGAGTCCAGCAATCCCGGCGTCCACCAGTACACAGGTCGCCTCCCCGCCCGTCGCGACAATCGGGGCATCGATGCGTCGCATCCACGGACAATGCGCCGCATCATAGCACCCGCCAGGGAGTCAGCGTCTCCTCCACCGTCCAAAACCGTAGTACCGTCGAAACCTGTTGCACCTGTTACAGACCTAATGTATATGACCATGTATGTACGTACAATACAAATTTACACGCATGCCTTTACATAATTACATAAAAACAATAATTTGGTTTAAACATGTTAATTTAAGAAAACTCAAATAATTTTTAACTAAATTATGAAATAAAATTAACTATTATTTGTTAATTCCATTGTTGGGAAATTTTTAAATTTACTTCATTATTGTTTACTTAAGGCTTTTTCACATTATAATACAAGTCTTACGATTTTCATTATACTTTGTGAGAGACAAATCTAATGAGATTTGGGCCGACTGCCAAAAAATCTAAAGTAGTATTACATTTTGCTTTCACACTGTCACACTTGAAATAAAATTAAAAGTATAAGTAGTAAGAACAAAACCGGATTAGAAGCAAAAGACTTTTTTGTTGTTTTGTTATTTTCCTTGGTTGCTTACACATCCCTGATAGAATGAAAAGTATAAGCTTTTTGAAAATTGTTAAAAAAAATAGTGAGAACCATACGACTGTCAAATTCCCATTCGTATTTTGGTCAGATTCATAACATATTGTTTTTACTCTATTATACTTTACCATTTGATTTAAGTTATTGACATGTCGTATTACTCAGTATTACAATGTAAAAGGGAATTTATAAACCAGCTGATTGCTTGTTCTTCTTGAAAACGTAGGGGCTGTTCCGTGCAAGAAGAACAAGAGCATTACTCTCTCAAAAATGTTTCTCATTTACACAATTTTCATGTAAGAAAAGGCTTTCTGGTAAAATTGAAATCCCGCGGGTGCCCAATTTAGAGTAAAAAATGGGGGGTGCTGATGGCGAGTAGTCAGCGTGTTGGCTCTGCAACCAGAAAGACCCAGGTTCGATTCCCAGCCGGGTCAAATCAGAAAAAAAAAAAGTTTTTTCTGAGTTTTCTGTGCTACGGCACCCTCCTTCGTCGGTATTTGAGCAATAAAACGTCGGCGAAGTAAAATAATAAATAAAAAGGCTCCATTAGCTTAAAAATAATGCGTCAAAAAAAAAAACATCAGAGACGCCGCAACTTTGCTTTATAATTTACACGCAACTGCAGTTTTTTTTTTTTTTTTTTTTTTTTTAATTTGGGACCAGCACTCAGGAGATGACTCCTACACATGCGAAGCATTGTGCTGGAACTATAGGAAAGGGATAGTAGGAGAAACGACAGGTGGTGAAGCTTAATTAATTATTTTTGCAGCTCTGCTTTCGCACGTTCTTTGTTTTTACTCGTAGCAGTGCTGAAGCTTCGGTTCAGTAGCCGTATTTATTATTATTTTACTTCGCCGGTGCTACACAATACCGACGAAGGAGGGCGTTCTGATGCGATTGTGGTTTGCTATCAGCTGAAGCCGGTATTGTTCAGTGACCAGTGACTATGCCTTCGCCACTGAAACCTTCCGACAACAACTGACACACTAATGCACATCAGAAAAATGCGAGATGTTTATTTTTATTTTAAAATTTGAAACTGAAAACTGAAATTTGATTTTGAAACTGAAATCTGAAACTGGGGTTGAACCCAGGTCTGTTTTTGGATTCGTAGTCAACGTGCAGACTACCATCCATCGTGCCATCGCCACGAAGATTTAAGCCCTATCTTTCTACCACTTTCACCACCTGTCTCTTTCTTCCCTATCCTTCTCTCTAGTTCCAGTGCAATGCATTGCATATATAGGGGATAGCCCCTGAGCACTGGTCCAAGATAAAAAAAAAAAAAAAAAAAAAAATACACCTACTATTTATGAAAGAGATGATGACAAAAGTATTTCTTTAAAAAAATAATCATAATTTTTATAAGTGCTTACTCCAGAAATTATATTTACAATGCTCTTTTGACCAAGTACAACCGACAGGACTTTTTTTTTAAATAAAATCAAAAACAGGCCGTCAAACAATTCTCTACTAAAATCTTATTTTCGAAGAAATTTTTTATATTTTGTTTAAATAACTTCATTTGCTTTTATTGCGTTATGTCTATGCTGTTGACTTTACATTTACATATAATCAGGTGTGTCACAGAAAATTGTATAAAGTGCGAATTTCCACATTTTTCTAATCGTAAAGTTTTTGGTTTGGTTCTTCAGCTTTCATATGTTTTTGTCAATACGGAAAAAAAAATTACAACATAGTTTCTTGTTACTAAATATCACATCCCTATTTAGTAGCTGCTTTGAAAACAACTGAAAAGTAAACAAAAGGGGAGAAAATATGGAAATAATTGCCGGAGTTTTGAAAATAAATTAAAAAACTTGCATGAAATTAAATTTTATTCTTTAAAAATTGTCAAGTATTAATGCTTTGTGGTTCACTAATTGCAGTTCGGATAGAAAATAGAAAAAATGGCAATACTTCTTTTTTTTCTTTATTTTCACATTTTTTTCTTGTAAATTCGCTATTAAAACCGATTATTTACAAAGTTTTTAAAACAGAACATTAGAAACAACTGGATTCTTTACCATTTGATATATATTTCAAAGTTTCTTTTACGTAAGTGCTCTTAAATTAACAATTCCACCTTGAATTTTGCAACGGATTTAAAACAAAACATGTTTGCGTTGCAAAAACGTTATCATTTTCACTATCGTACAAATTTGGTGTCTGTCACATACAAATATATATGTATGTACATATATATCTATAGGTTGGAGCAAATCTACACCAAGTCACATTTTTTCGAAATAAGTTTTTTTTATACTGTTGAACTTAGAATTTTTCTCTATCGGTAGGTAAATTCCAATAAGTTTTATCTAATCTATTTTCGAAATATTGAAATATCAATACCATCGTGGGTCTCTACCATAATTTTAATAAGTATCGGTAATATGGTATGACGTAATTATATTAACACCCATCGAAATAAAAAATATTAATATTAGAGTTATATATGTATATAAAATATTAGGGGGGTTTTCACCTTGTTGATTGTCGTCTTCTGTAAAATTTCTAAAATGTTACTGCATAGTTCACCTCCGACCAACAGATGTTTGCATTATTATTATAAAAAGATCTGAGTTGAGTTTTGTACCGATTACGATTCACTACATCATATTGCATATGTAAGTACATACATACGAGTATATGTATATCTGTACAAAATGTTAAGCTTCTACTTTCAAATATAACAAAATTGCTGGCTTTTCTTAAACAAAATAACGTATCATCACACACACAAGAAAAAATAACATTGAGATTCAATTGAAAAATACGAAGATTCAATTAAAATAATAATTAGATTTCAAACTATCACGAAAATTGCAGGATCAATTAACAGTTTTATTAGAAAAATTTCGACGATTTTTTATTTGACGATTTTATATTATTTTGATTGCACTGTTGTGAGAGAACAGCAAAATCAATTAAAATAAACGTAGATTCAATTAAACTATTAATTAAGAAAACGATTTTACTGAAAAAAAAGACTTAATTGGGAAAATTTCACTATTATTTTTTCTGTGCATGCTAAAGAAAAAAAATTATATTCTTTTTTTTATATTTTTTTAAGAATACAGTGTTCACAATTGGAGATTAGAGGCAAATTTAAGGCGTATCATTAGACCGGGCAATGTAATTCTTTTTTCCTTATTCAAATCAGGAATGTAATTTCTTAACAATATTGTAATAAATTAACAGTGAACTTGAACACGACAAAATTTCTTTAGTATGTAATAACTACAGTTCAATTAAATTCTATTATTAATATCAATAATAATAATATTTTATCTATTTATTACGGTTTTTATAAAAAAAATTTTAATTTGGTAAATGTATATAATAGCATTATATTTATATGTACAAATATTTTAAGCAAGAATATTTTGTTTAAATTTAACAATACAAATAGAAGTCTTTTTCTTATAAAATACGTTAAACATAAAAATAAAGAATTTATCAACGAGTAATATTTAATTAAAATTACATCACATTTAGCTGCCAGCAGCATTTTTATATAAAATTTATTATAAATCCTTCAATGGTATCCATATATATGTACATAAATATAATAATCATATAAGTACATAGATATAAATGTATGTACATATAATTTTTTTCAACAAAATTTTTCTGCAAAATTCTTTGATATTTTATTTTTTATCTTTTTAGTTTTAATATAATCAAATAAATATTCCTCGAGCTTTAGGTCTTTTTATATAAAGATTATAATATTTAATTCAATATTTTTCTTCCTTGAGAAAATGAGGCTCTTAGTACACTGTATTGAATTTATTTAAACTTAAAATTTATTCCATAGCACTTATTTTATATATACATATATGACTTATTTTATAATATGTAATACATTTTATGCATTTTTATATATACTACATATTATGTACTTTTTAGCGTCTCATTAAACATTTTCTTGCCTCGCCTTTAATAAATAAAAAAGAATGAAATGTTTTTATTTTTATATCTTAAGTGTTAATTATTCCATTATACCACAAATACTTACAGCTCCTATGTTATTTTTCGAAATTTAAAGTGCAGAGACGGACCACGCTCTTCAAGTGATTTAAGTAGGACTTAACTGTTAAGCTAACGAGACTCATTTTTGTCTTTTTGAAAGAACGTGTTGCATATTTTGGGCTACGGTGAGATATATTCCCCCTATGCGGCCACCATTAAAATTAGGCCACACTGTAAGTACGACCTTCCCAATGAAAAATTATCATGAAAATCGGTCCAACCAGTTAAAAGTTTTGCCTATGGGGATCTGTAGTTTTTAAAATTTTTCTAAATTCATAATTGTTTTATATATAATTTTGATTTGCATTAGAAGCCACTGAAAAAAGGGCTGAAATATTAAATTAAATATTCTAATTTTTGTTTAAATATTATTCCCGAAGAATATTTATTTGATTATATAAATATGTTTCGAAGCTCACATTATTATTAAAATTTATAAAACAAAAAACAAACTATTTTCGAGTACAAATAATAATATGAATTAAGAAAATATGATTTTGTTTTCATTATATAAATTAAGGAACCCAATTTCTGCTTTCTCTGAATGCGGTAATTTCGCGCTATCATGCTGGGAACACAACTAGGTTAAACGACTAACGTCGATTGTTATAATTCGGTTCATAAAGTCGCAGTGTGGCGCACAATTACGACAAAAAAATTACAGCTGTCATAATCAGGAAAGTTGTTTGATCTGTGTTACCATATAAAAATAAATTACTTGAAAAACTTAAATATTAACAAAATACAATTAAAAAGCAATTTTTTTTGTAAATAATGTGTATATTAACTTAAATGATGTATGTTGAATATTAAACAATTATTAAAATAAAAATGAACTTTATTTGCTAATATACCAAATTGAAAACAAAAATGAGAACCGGTAAATCGGCACTAATTTGTTCTACGTTCGTCGTCGTATGAAATAGAAATAAATCTATCGGAGAGTTTGTCACGCACGACGATTTTCGTCGACAACGCTGTTGTGTTAATTTTCATATGCACATAATGTGTTTTGCAAAAATGTGTTTTATTTCTGATGACGAAAGTTCGCAACGAATAATTCGTCATTCGTTTCAGTTGTGTTCCTAGCATCATTTTCAGAAATTTTCAGATTTAAAATTGATTATGGAACAAAAGCAAAAACAATTACATATTTTATAATTTAGTTTTTAATTAATAAGAAAATACAAGTATTCCATTTAGAGTCAGCATCCAAGTTCTACAAAAATGTTTCTGAACTTTACATCTTAGTGGCGAAAAATATATATAGAATCCCTCATAATCATAATCATCTAGAAGAGATTACGATCTTTTCATATGTTGTCACGAAACGATCCATGAATGCACTATTCCTGGAAACAAAATAGAGAAGAAACGATTTATATTTTTGTTTTGTTATATCCTATCTAGCAAAATAGTGCAATGTCTGTCGGATATCTGAGAGAAACATCGACAAAACAGTTAAGGTATAGTTAGTAAAAACGTATCGTTCTCCGTTAAGCGAATGCTACACGATCAATGTGCAGCCTCAATATATATGTGTGGCTATTTTTTTTTATAAAATAACGCACACAATGACAAATATTGAAGCTGAACATTGATCGTATAGCATTCGCTTTAGACTTGTCAGTATCGTTCTACTTTAAGGGTCGGTTATTAAAAACGTAAAACTTCAAGCAATTCAGTCAGCTTGGCTTGTATTATCATTTGAAGTTCTCAGCTATAAAATGCACCCGATATACATAAGTACAGAGTTTCTTAATTTTTTTTTAATCTCAAAAAACATTTTCTTTTAAAATAAAAAAGTTTTTGCGGATATATTTAGTTTTATTCGTGCAATAGGCGATACTAAATATGAAAAGTTGAAAACCCGTGAGACAGGTCAGTGGAACGTGCGGCGTTTCCAAATGAAAATACTATACTCTTAGAATGCACTGAACAAAATATCGTAGGTATTTATAACGAAATAACTAGTAAACCTTTAACGAAAGAAATAGTTAAATTTAGTGAATTTTTATTAAATTACGTATGGATTTTCAAAATCTACATACGCTTTATTTGGGAAAACGAATATTCAAATCAACGAAATTTATTTTGTTAAAAAATATGTATTTTAGTAACAGTTCTTGATTTTGATAAAATTTCATAAAAAAAGTGTAATAACTTTTGTTAAGTCAACAAAAATTTAGTTAAATCAACAAAAACATAGGTAAAATAGAAAAAATACATCGTAATAAAAATGAGATAAATTTAATTATTTTTTCGTGTAACTAAAGAACCTCCTGTAGAATTCAAAAAATTTCTTATTTATGTGAGAAATCTTTCAACATTTACAACTGTTTTTTAATACAGTTTTTGTATAAGTCATATTCACCACAAAATATACAGAACTGTTTAAATAATAAAAGTAAATACAGAAAAATATTCCTACTGGGGCTTCCGAATTGCATAAATCGTGGTAGTTAAAATGAATATTAATTCTTCAATAGAATTAAAAAATTATTTGCATTAATTAATAGTTGATATAAACAAAACTTATTCAACGTGAATTAAATTTTAATTAAATTGAATAAAAAATGTTTAGCATAAATAAAATTATTAGTTAATATATGATTCTAATTTTAAAAATTGTGCTTTTCCCCCAAAAAAATATGTGAAATGTATTCTTACATACTTTCTGATATTCTCATAAAGTATTTGTTTATAAAAGCAAACTCAATAAGGGAGGAGGAAAGCATATCCATATAGTACTACTTCGCTAATGCTTACTTAGCTCAGCATTGGATTTTTCATAATTTCTAACTACAAATTCAAGATGCTTATGATCAAAATTCAATATTCAATTACATAATAATACATTTCACATATTTTTTCGGGAAAAAGCACAATTTTTAAAATTAGAATCTTATATAAAGAGATATTCCCAAAATAAATTCAGTTAATATTATTAGTTAATTTGAATATTTCTTTTATTCATTTAATCAAATTACGTTCGATTTACATCCCAATAAAAGACGAAAAAAACACTGTTAAATTCAAGAAATTTTTTCAATATGAATAAATTACTAAATTTATTAATTTTAATAAAAGTAGCCGTAGTCTTAAAATCTATTTTGGTTAGACTTATGATTGTGAAGCTTCACCACTTGCATCTCTCTCAACCCCCCTTTCCTCTAGTTCCAGCATAATGCATGCGATGTGTAGGTGACATTCCCTAAGTACTGGTCCAAAATAAAAAAATTGCTACAGCGGCTGACCAGCAAACTATTGAGAACCATTGTTAGCGACGCAAAAAACCAAAGGTAATAATAAAACTAATAAAAAAAAACCAGGAAAGTGTTTTATATATGAAAAGCCTAGCCACTGGAACCTATAACTGTGCCGCTCAGCTATAAGCTAGCTCAATTTACTGATTCTGTAAACTAAGTGAAGTGAACGCTCACTTTTTTGATTATTTGAGCACAGTGAAGAGTGGTTTCAATGTTTTTACGTTTACTTTGTTGCTTCCTCAGTGCTACCAGAACCAAAAAAAATTTTATATGAAAAATTTGTTAATAGGTATGATGTCCCAGATGCGGTAATTTTACGTCATTGTCGATTACGTCCAGATATTATTATTTTCTTAAATAATTTCTGTTTATTTAAATAATTTCAAACCAATAACTTAAACTTTTAATTTTGTTTAAAGAATTTTTAATAAATTGGGTATTAATTTGCCACAGTTGATATTTTGATTTTTCTCAAATGAGCAATAAAACAAACTGAGGTAAAAAATTAGTTGAGCTGCACAATGAACCAAAAGAACCAGCTCACCAAAAATAACTGATCTTCAGTGAGCGCTCTGCTCACTGAACTGAAAAAAAGAAATCCACTGGTAACGTGAATGCTCTTTAAATAAACGAAGAAAGCATATTTATCAAATGAAATCAACTCATCAGGTGATTTTTTTTGCTCGTTTCTGTTTTACACGCCATATATGTCAAAATTTGTTTATATTTATGCGCGCCAGTATGGTTTTTACTCATTTGTTTAATTTGAGAGCGCACCATTAACAGTTTTATTAATGTGTTTCTTGCTATTGTAGTCTGCGATGGTCGAAGTAGTCTGCACGTTGACTACAAAACCAAAAAATATCTCGCATTTTTTCTGATGTGCATTTGTGTGCCTTTGTGTCAGTTGTTGTCGGAAGGTTTCAGTGGCGAAGGCATAGTCACTGGTCACTGAACAGTAACGGCTTCAGCTGTATCCAATTCAAATGCAGATCAGAACGCCCTCCTTCGTCGGTATTGTGTAGAAGGGGCGAAGTAAAATAATTACTAAAAATGGCTACTAAAGCGAAGTTTCAAAATTCAATACGTCTCCTTGACTTCTTCTCTTGACACTTCAACACTGCTATGAAACACAGAACGTGAAAAAAGCAGAGTTGTAAGATAGTGAAGCTTCACCTCCTGTCATTTCTCCCACTATGCCTTTCCTCTAGTTCCATCACAATGCACCGCATGTGTAGGGATCATCTCCTGGTTGCTGGTCCAAGATAAAAAAATTGTAAAGGAAAGTTGATACGTTTCTGATGTTCGTTTTCACGAATTATTTTTAAGCTAAAGGGAGCCATTTTACTATTATTTTACTTCGCCGGCGTTTGCTCAAATTCCGACGACCTACTACTACTAAGTCGTCAGCACCCCTGTGCTCTTTAGAACTGATTAATTCAAGTTTTTCAATAGCATCTCTTGATGACTAAGGCCGAATTTACATGATGTATTAAATTCATGAATAAAATTCATGATGTTTTTTTTGTTGGTGAGCGGGGTGGAGAAGAAAAGAGGGTAGAAAAACAACACGATTTCTGTTTTCAATGATTTATTTTAAATTTCTCTTTCCATTAATTTTCGGTTTAGGTTTTATATTTTATTCATTTTCTGGTAGCAATTCAAGTGTAAAAAGTGAAGGCGAACACGTTTAAACTAATTTTAATTTTTGGAAATTAAAAAATGTTTTAAGAAAGATAAACATGTGGAACAAAGAGCTTATGGAATTTTCAATTACTGTTAAATCAAACAGTCGGTCAAATTTACCATTGTGTTCACCTCCCTCTACTTCAAAGGAAGCTAAAACACGAAAACGTTTAAAGCTGGCTGACAGAGATTGAGTTTGTAGAGTCTTTAAAAACATTAAATAATCTTGCATCGTCTGTACTCAAAAGAGCGCATTGAAATTAATTTCACTTGTAATTGAGCACCACAAATAATTACTTAGGCTTTAGTTTTTATAAGTGTTTTTATTTCTTTTTAAAATAAATTTGCTTTAGTTAACTCTTTAAAATGAATTCGTATTATTTTTATCATGTAGGATGTTTTTTATTTTATTTTCGGCTGCGGTCAAAATAATAGCATTATGGAATAATAAGGACACTTAACATTAAAATTCGAAAGGATTTATCTTTAAAAAAAATCGAATATAAAAAAAATAAAAAGTGCTTTGCATGTAATTTACTTAGCTTCCATTTTCGCTTATCAATCATCTGGCACTGTGCTGCCTGCTTGTAAAGAAACGCACCTCGTGTACACATTTTTTTCATATGGAAGCTTTGTTTTTCCAGAAAAATTTTTCGAAGTGGGTGAATCGTTTCAGAAAAAAACACTCAAAAACCTAAATTCTTTCGGAACAAAATGGGTGAATCCAGCTTTAGCAAATAAAGAGGGTAAAACTATTGCACGTAAAAAAATCAACCCTGCAATAAAAATATTCATGATTTAGAAATCATCGTATAAATGAAAGAAGTTTTTAGAAGGTACTTCTAAAGAAATTTCAAAAAAAGTCATGAAAAAAAATTCTTCGTCTAAATTGTGCCTAATAGAAGGAAAAAAGTTATTTTCAAGAGGCTACTGTGTAAACCAAATGATGTTATATCTGGCGTGCCGCAAGTAAGTCATTTTAAACCATTCCATTGTGCTACAGCTAAATTATGCAGGGGTTCTCATATACCAATTCTGTTTTGTTGGAGTCCATAGAGAACGAAAATACCTTTAGGTTTTTTAGGTCACTCCGAAAAGTGCTTTTATAACGGTAAATGTAGTGAAAAACGTGTTTTTTAAAGTTTAAAATTGAAGGAGTCATAACTTCTTTCTTTCTTAATCGATTGCAATCGTTTTTTCTTCTGTTTGAAGGATATGATATTATCTTTTAAACATATTATATATTAAACATATATATTTTTTAATCGGTTAATAAATGTCTAAGTTATGGTGGTTGAGGTGTAAAAAACACATTGAAAAAAAAATTTTTTTTGTTCATGTTCTAACTTGCTTATGAGATGCCAAACAATATATATTTGTTATTCTGAAAAAATAACACCAAATTAGCTTTCCAAAAAGGGTAAGTACTAATAAATCGGTTAAAAAATAAAACTTATTCTATGTTTTGTGTTTTGAATTTTTCGTTTCTTATCTAGAAATGACATGCTTTTGTCTGCTTTTTATAAACTTCGCTGTCAGTAACGCGCTTTAAAGACCACCAGAAAGCATACTGATTTTAGTTTTCCGGTTGACAAACAAAGAACATATGACTGCTTCAATTCAGTTTTGTGGTTGGAGAGTTGGTTCTTGCCGCCGTTGTTTAAAATGCATTTTGGGTACTTATTTCTTTTCAGAAATAGGGGGTTCATTTAATTTTTGTTTTGGAGAGTTATTTCATGGGGAGTCATTTCATACAATGTCGAATATTTACATATCCACATGATATACTTACTATTTTCACCAGGTGATAAAGTTATTTGAATATCTTCTCTACTTAGCACTGCTTCTTCAAATAAAATAAAAAATGTAAAGAAAAAATTCAATTTAGAATTGAAAAGTTTAATTTTAAACTAAAAAAATTTTTGAAGTAGTTTTCACAATGGAGATTCAAAGCATATGTTTTATTACAAGAGACAATTTTTTTCTTCTGACATTAGTATTGATAACAAATACAAGTTTTGCCGTCTGTTCCTTTTTCTTGCTTAGTGGTTAGTGGAAAAAATTTGGAGCGGTCATGCAAATTCACGCTCACAAAGTACTCAGGGAAAAGAAAGCAAAATAAGCCAAGCTAATTTCTTTATGAAAAGTATTTATTATTTATTATTTTTCAGAGCTATGCAATGTGTCTGTGATAGTAATACTGTCAATCAAACCTTTTTGTACACCAAGGCGAATTCGTACCCCCAAAAACTTTTATATTTCAATTATAGTGTCTGCGTTATTTTGTGTTTAAAAACTAAATATTTTTTTTCTTGGGAAGGAGGATAGAGGGAGTAGTATTTATTGACATTTGATTTAAATTTTCCCACGTTAAAACTGATAGGAAACACCTCTGCGGGTAGTCCATTCCACATACGTGCCGTTCGGCCAAAAAACGAATTTTCTCTGTAATGCGTTATGCGAGTCGCAGCCAAATCGACCACAAATAGATGTTCTCTTAAGGATGATCGCGTCGTGCGCGCGAATGACCGGGTTTCGGGGACAAGTTTCCTGATTTCATTAGACACCATCCCATTATAGTAACGATAGAAAAACGAAACGCACGCCACGTTGCAACGATGCTCAGGAGAGTCAGAGTTGGCTACCCTACTGTCTCCTATGAGTTTCTTCGCCCTTTCTTGTACACGGTCGAGTTACTTCAAAATAGTCTTTGAAAACTGACCTGAAACTGTGTCAAGAGCTTCTGATTCCTCAATGTTTATGCCGCCCATAATACATTTGAGACAGATTGATCGTGCATACAGCGATGGGTAAGCATGCTGCATTAGGTCTTTTGGGCATTGAAATCGACCCTGTTCGCGTGACCCCATTTCGATATTCTCGTGAGGTCAACTGTTAGCGAATCATTCATATTCTGCCGCGTCGCCGCGATCATAGTTGATGTCGGCCTGAGAAAGCTCGATATAAATCGAGAGAAGATATCACCGACACCAAAAGCAATAAGTTTGGACAAGAGTGCTAAATGCCACACTCTGTCAAATGCTTTTGAAATATCTAGAGCCACTACTTTACTTTCGCCAAAATGGTGGATGGATCGACACCACTTTTCCGAGAGGAAGGCTAATAAGTCTCCCGTGGAACGTCCTCCACGGAAGCCATATTGCCGGTCGTTTAGTAAGCTATTGGACTCCAGATACTTCATAAGATGGAAATTTAGCATACTCTCCATTACTTTAGAAATGGTAGAGCATATTGCGATTGCGCGATAATTTTCAGGTTTGCTTGCCTCTCCCTTCCTGGGGATCGGCGTAACATTTGCAACTTTCAAACACGACGGTAATTCGCCTGCATGGTATAGGGTGCTGAAAAGGATTGCCAGAGGACGCGATAACGTCGAAGAGCACCGCTTCAACACCAGTGCCGAAATTTCATCCGGGCCAGGAGACTTATTTATGTTAAGGTCCGCTAAAAGCCTTTTAACTGCACGAGCCCGAAAGTATATCTTTGGCATAGTTACGGTTCACGCTCGGGTGCGGGTAGTTGTTGATTGCTTTCCGCGAGGTGAGAATTACCTGCAAATATTTCAAATAGGAGGTTATCCTTTTCAACCGGGTCAATGAATATTTGATCATCCTTTAAAACAGGCGGAATATAAGAACTAGCATTTACCTTAACTCTTTTAACGAATGACCAAAAGCTTTTACTTCGCCGTGCGACAGTAAAAACTTTAGCGCGAAGACGTTGCTCGTACAAAACTTTTGCACTGCTTAGCACTTTGGCACACGAAGATCTCGCCCTTTTGCGGATTATCTGCGTTTTTATCATTCCGCTAGATACTAAATGCTTCCTCTCTGGATCGGACTGCAAGTCTGCACGTCTTATTAAACCAAGACTTTGGTATGGTATGAACGTTTTCATACCAAGCAATATTATATTTTGGAGCATTTCAGCGATGGCATTGACATCATTGTCAAGGAAGCAGAGCCTCCAATTGAAATGCCGAAAGAAATCGTTGAGCTCAGCCCAACGTGCCTTTTCGTAAATATATTTCAAACGTTTCGTAGCTGGCGGTGAAACGCCTCCAAGTTCCGCAAACGAAAAGGAGGCCGAAATTGTGCAATGACCCGAATTACCGAGAGGTGCGCTAATGTTCATTTCATACTTTTCAGGGTGTGAAGTGAGAAAAAGGTAGAGGGTGTTGTGTTGGTGCCCGTCAACACATGAAATATGTGTTGGTTCATTCACTAATTGCGCAAGGTGATTGTGCGCTGCGAATACCTCAGCATATTGGCCTTCTGGAGTTGTATGGCTCGAATAGCGGAGCCACGATAAATTATGGGTATTGAAATCACCAGCAATAACGATTTCACTGTTCGTGTAATTTTCGAGGATTTCCGATATAGTGTCGGAAAGGGCATCGAGGTTGTATATAGTTTTCTCCCTTTCCGTATTTGGCCCTCTGTAAAGAAACCCGAAATGCAAAAGATGTGCCCTGATTTTGAATTTAACCCAAAGACAGCTAAATTCGGAATCATGCGTGCTTAAAGACTGCTGACACTGGTACACAACCTCATTGCGTATATAAATTGCAAGGCTGCTGTGTAGAAGGAAAAGAGATAGGAGGTGATACTGTGATCAGTGTTACATTCTTCACCACCAAACAGTCTTACAGCACCCAACACAATGGCACCAACAATGCAAAAGATTTAGTCGGGTATGGTAAGGGGAATTAGCACAATGACACTTAAAAAGGCCATAAAAAACCTGATCCGGTCACCGTGAGCCGAAGTGACAGCACTGATTCGTATTCTTAGCCCGTCACTGGTATAGCGGTTTTCTCCTTTTCACTCCTTTCCTCCCCAGTTATTCCACCGTATAATTTGTTATTGTTTTTTGTATTTTATTTATTATATTCAAGTTTAGTGTTTTTTATATTTGTTAGTGTAAATAAGTTGATAAAATTTTTTAAGTTTATTTCGTTTCTTTGTTTGTCACTATGTTATTTTTTTTATTCTCTATTTTTTCCACTTGTATTTTTTGTTTTATTTTATTTCTGTTGTAAATATTTCTATTAAAAATCAAGACCGAACAGCGGCCCAAAAGAAGACACGCGTATACAGGTCGAATGAATAAACACTACTAAACTAAATATTATAATTATAATAAGTATATAAACTAACATATCAATTAATTTGAAAAAAACACTTCCTTGTGTGTAAACAAAAAATATAACAAATAAAATAAAATATAAACTATAAGTTTAAAAGATAAGTGGTTTTCTTTAATATTAATTAGTGATCAAATTGAAATATAATAAATAAGAAAGAGTAAAAGGCATTTTGAAAATTGCATGTCAAAAGAAAAATGAGCTTATGAGTCCAATATAAAAAAATATAAAAAATTTGTGGCAAAGAGTGGTGATTATTGTCCCAAAAAATTAAAATTGGTGTCTATCGTTAATTGTGAAGCATCCACATTCGCAATTTACGTTGCAGAAAATGTGTTAAGTGATAGCATTCGTAACGACTTAGGTCGTAACACATCCTCTTTTGTAGAAGGCGCGGGAAGTACGGATAGTAAGGCAAAATGTAATGAGATAAAATCATGGGCTGTTAGGAATAAAATATCCCAAAGTATTTTAGAGGATTTGTTGCATACTTTAAAAAGAGTAGGTGTTGAAGATTTGCCATTGTCTGCCAAAACTCTTTAAGGCACGAGTAAGAAAAATATTCATATATCCACCATCCATGAGGGAGAATTTTTATACTTAGGTATACAGAAATATTTTCTTTTAGGTTCATTCGACTATTTACATATATAAAAAAAGAGGAAGTTTCATAGTTCGAACAGAGTGTTGTGGCCTATTCTTGGATCAGTCGTAGGTTTTCCCAACGTTAGTCCGTTCATGATCGGCTGTTTTTTAGGATTTACGAAACCTAAAAATTTTGATGATTTTATGCAAGATTTTTGCGCAGAAGTGGAGGAGCTTAAAGAAAATGGTGTAAAAGTAGGTGGTAATGAAATGCTTTTACGGTTCAATGATCTGTTATTTGTCTGTGATTATCCAGCTAGGGCATTTGTTACAGGCGTTGTGTCCAATAATGGGAATAATGCTTGCTCCAAATGTTGTCAGGAATGGTTATACAAGGAGAGGAGAGTGTCTTTTTTGAAATACATCGGTCTTCCACGAAATGATACATTTCAACGAGATGTAACCCTTTCCACCACAGAGAAGAATTTAGTCAGAAGAAGTGTTTTAGAAGATTCAGGTTTTGAAATGGTTTCACAGTTTCTTATAGATAGCATGCATTTAGTAGATTTAGGAGTTACTAAAAAACTGCTGAAACTTTTGGTTTCTAAAAAAAATATAAGTGATATGAATCAAAAAATTAATTTAATCTGCAAATGAATGAAGCTTAAATGAACTAAGTAATTGGAAATCTACAGACTTTAGACAGTTTTTGTACCTGTAGTATTTTTATTCTAAAAGATTGTGTCAGTAGTGATCAATATTATCACTTTTTATTATTACACGCGGCCTTTTAGACTTTTCTCTAGTGAAAGGTCGCATAGAAAACAGGCCGATATTTCCAAGAAAGTATTAGAAGCTTTTGTAAACTTTTTCGGTATATGATATGGCATTAAATTAGTTAGTTTTAATATCCATGGATTGGTACATTTAGTAGATTGTGTAAAACAATTTAGACCATTGGGTTCCTTTTCGTTATATAAATTCGAAAATTATATGCAATATATAAAAAAAATAAAAAAGCCCAAAAAATACTGAAGCAGACATGTCGTAGGCTCGAAGAAGGACATATACCTAAATCCGATTGTGACACTGACTGGTCAGCAGTGACCGATATATCCATCAACACTGACAGGTCAGCAGTGACCGCTAAATCCGTCAACATTGACCGGTCAGCAGTAAGAAATATTTGATTTTGGTTACCGAAACGAGAAATAATTTTTTTTGGTTACGATTAACTATTTTAGAAACCAAAAAACTGTTGCACGAAATTAAAATTATATAAAAATTTATTTACAAATGATGTACATTTTATAATTAAATTAAACAAGAAAAAAATTTTATAATTACATTTCAAGAAAACTGTCTACATTTAAAGTAAAATTTTAAGCAAACATTTACATTATAAGAAAATTAATTATATTTAATAACTAAATTTTGGGAAAACATCTACAAAATTGTTCCCCTAAAAAGTAATTTTACAGCACATTAAAAGAGAACATGCAAATATTTTTAATAAATACAGTAAAAAGTGTAATGCCCTTTTTGAGAATCGAAATCACTATTAGATACTTACATTGCATACACTAACAGTAAGTGACACAATTTTGGAGTAACATTACCAAATCATTTCACGTTGCGATTGGAATACAGCACCCTTAAGTTTCACTGCGATTTATTAAAGGGTGCTTTAGACGATAAGATTTGTCGTACGTAAAATGAGAGAGAAAATAAAATGAAATTAGATGAATTAGAGAAAATAGATGAAAACATTCTCATTTAATTTAACTACAGCTGTTTGCTTGTGTTCCCCAGGGATGGAGTTCTTGTGCAAATGATTTTTTTTTTTATAACCTTGAAAAATATTTTTATAACTTTCGAATATGTTATTTTCGTGGTAAAAATTTTTTAGTGTACTTTTAGAAAATATACGTATATTTTTATAAAATTGTGCTGTCGTGGTCTAAAATGTACATTTTGATTTTATAATTGGTATAAATTTATGAAACCAGTTTTCCCTCCCTGGCTTTCTCACATTTGTTTACATAAAAACGCATCCCTGATCTGTGTGTTGGTTTTTGAAAAATTTTAACTGTCAAATTTTCATCCGTATTTTCTCTCAAAATCTTATAGTTTCATTACATATTACGTTTAGACGATCCGAATTGTGCTCTTCTACACAAAAATATGACATGTCGTACGACTTGTGGGAAAATGTAAAGCACCCTTAATAAAGACAAATGCACTTGTTCCGATTTAACAGCTGCTGATAAATGATCAAAAACAGTGTTGTTCTTCGCGTAAAAAAAGAGTTGCCACATTATACAAAAATCCCGTATTTAAAAAAATGGTTGCTAATTTGAGTTCGAGTTATACCGATTTCGCGTAAACAAAGTACCGCGCAAAAGCAGGTTTACCTGTATAATGTAATACGATTCTTTGCCATTATTGTTGTAACAGAAAAGAAAAATGTAAAAGTAGTATATAAACAGACATAATTATTGAATAAAATTAGAATTTGAAGTAGTCTGCACGTTGGCTACAAAAATAAAAAGTCCCGGATTCGACCCCTGTTTCAGACTAAGCCATAAAAACATTTCGGATTTTTTCTGATGTGGATTTTGACGTTTTTGTGCCAGTTGTTGTCGTTTCCGTGGCGAAGGCTCGTCACTGAACAGTACCGGTTTCAGCTGTAACCAATCCACAGGAACATCAGAGCACCTTCGTCGCTATTGTGTACTACCAGCGAAATAAAATATTTACTAAAAATGGCTACTAAATCTTGACATCAGAGGCGCTGCAACACCGCTATAAACAAAAAAAGTCTACAAATAGTAAAGCTTCACCACCTGTCATATCTCTCACTAACGCTTTCCTCTAGTTCGTAAAATAATATGATAAACTTAAAAACATTGGGTCTAATTATTCATTCTGTGTGTGCGTAATCGTTCCGCAGTTTCGGTATCGTCGCTACAGTGACGTTATTCCTATCCCTACAAGAACAGTGACGGTCATATGACCGTCATTGCTGACCGAATTATCGGTCATTGCGTAGAACAAAGTTTCTATTATTTTTCAAGGGCAATATGAGAAAAATTACCGAAACACATGTGATTTTGTACCCTTCTCTAACTTATGAATTTTCATTTGAGGCAACCATTTTGATATGAATACAGTTTCAGACTCATAAAAACATTTCGCATTTTTTCTGATGTGCATTTGTGTGGCTTTGTGTCAGTTGTTGTCGGAAGGTTTCAATGGCGAAGGCATAGTCACTGGTCACTGAACAGTAACGGCTTCACCTGTTTTTTGGGATGCAGGCGGTGTCATTCACATAGATTAATTACATAGAGAAGTGTGGAACGATCACCGTCCAACATTATTCAGAGCTTTGATATTTATTTAAATCAAAAAAGACCACATTTGGCGGAAAAAAATGCTGTTCCATCAAGAAAATGCACAAGTGTAAACATGGGTAATCAGTATGGCAAAAAGTCATAAATTTAGCTACGGACTACTTCTATATCCAGCAGATTTAGGCCCTGCGGCTATTTTCTTTATTCAAACTTAAAGAAATGGCTGGGTGGTAAGAGATTTATGAAGAGGTCATAACCGAAAGAAAATCCTATTTTGATGCCCTTGAGAAAACCTATTATTTGGAAGGAGTAAACAAATTTTAAAAACGCCGGACTAAATATTGATCTAAAAGGAGATGTTGAAAAATAAAACGTTTATTTGCCGAAAAAAAATTTTTATTCAAGTAGTCACGGAGTTATCAAACAGAACGATTTTATATGTCGGTTTATTATGCAAACATAAAACTTTAAAACGAGTTAGAGACGTCGATATACGTTATCTTTTTTAGGGATTGTACTAGAATCAGTTGGCAGAAACTTATTTTAAAAAATTTGTTTAATTTGTTGTACAATATAAGTTCTCATCAAATAACGCGGATGAATCCAATACTCGGTTTTTTATAATTTTCCCCAAGATTTCTTTAGATTTTGTCAGTTTATTTTCTTAATAAACACGTAAACAAAGTTTGCTGAAAAAATATTACTGATTTGTCAAGTCTATACGATATTTTTGAAATGAACTCTTTTTCTAACTCTGGTTCCACTTACATTTTATATCACGGACAAACTAATATTAACAAATATTATATAAATAAGAAAATTAAACTCATAAATCAATTTTTTTTATAGTCTCCTGATCCGAAGCTATTTTTATTTTGTTTAAATTTGTCTCTGAACTTTTTCTGGCAGCGTTATGAATAGATTAAATCATATATTTTACGATATTATCAAGCCTCTAGATTTATATGGGGTATAAACTGCATTGCATGCCATTATTAAGGGTGAAGTTTTTCAGAGTAAAACATACTACCCTCTCTGAGCAAAAAACATATTTAAGAAACGAACACCAAACTGCACGTTTAAAAAATTACACATTTCTTTTTGGTAGAAAAGCAAATTTCTTTTTCTCGATGGGAAAGCTTCTTACAAGTTACAGAAATGAGACACAATGTAAAAAAAAATTACCAACTGTATGTAATAATATTACTTAGCAAAGTAGGTATTTTTTATAAAAAAGTTTTTTAAATTATTTATTTTTTCGATTTTTCGCTAACTCCTGGTTAGCATCTTCAGGAAAATTGAATTTTTTTTTTTTTCTAATAAAATTATTTAACAGACATAAAATCAAAATATTTTATATTATTATAATATAATAATATTATAATATAATAAAATAATATATATAATAATATAAAATATTTTGATTTTATGTCTGTTAAATAATTTTATTAGAAAAAAATTAAATTTTCCTGAAGATGCTAACCAAGGTGTTAGCGAAAAATCGGACAAGAGCTTTTTCTTGCCCTTTGATGACTCACCAAATTCCAAAATTGAATTCTATGTAAACTTAAATCACTTATCGTTAAATAATTATTCCTTTACAAAATGTTCAGAACTTATTTATTCAAAGGTTTTAAATGGACTGTACTTAATGATAACAAAAATTTATTTCAACTCTTAATATATTTTAAGTATTGGTGGGTACTCAGTTTTACGTTTTTTATGCATAGTTTTTCAATTATTGTCTTGTTAAGCGGTTAATATTGATAGCTATAAAGTTTTGTTCCAAAATTCTTAATTTTTTCTACATTGATTTACAATGCATGTCTCGAGTAGCAGTAACTTGCATTATATACATATATGTATTTGTTGTTATTATTTTAATGCACGAAACTAGTGCATTGGCCACTGCATACGAATTTGACTAATTGAGACAAGTAATAAAAAGTATACCCAGTTGGCAATTCAACACAAGGGTTAGCGAAATATCGAAAAAATAAATAATTTAAAAAACTTTTTTATAAAAAAGACCTACATTGCTAAGTAATATTATTACATACAGTAAAAAAAGAAGGTCAAATAAAAATAAGAATTAAAAAAAATTATCAATTACGACTGTTTTTGTGTTAGCTTAGCGGACAGTTTCAGATAAAAAATATTTCGGTTCAACAATACGTAAAACAGTGAAAACGATTATGCGTTTTTAAAATGCAAATCAATTACAATTTTGGGGAAAATTTCTCTGTTGGAATGTTTCCCAAAATATCAGTTTAGATCTGGGTCGTGTTAATGGAAGCCTATATGTATAGTTATTTTAATGGTTGAGTTTATCACTTCACTTCATGAACTTAAATCAAGCAAAACGTTTTCGCAATTCAACTATTAAACAACTTGCAACACATTAATTAAAATAATGACAACATTTAAATAAGATGCAATCATATAAAAAGCTATATACAAAAAGTTAGTAAAATAATTCAAGGACATCAATCAGTAGTAAAATTAATAATACATATTTATATAGTGGATATTAAATAAGAAAACATGTATAACAGTATAACACAATTATAAATGATATCAAATAATTATTAGGTATGCAAAGCAAAATGCTGTAACTGCTGTTGAACCAAACTAGTTTCATGCTCTAAATTTCCACTGCCAGCAGTTAAGCCATTTGTGGTGCTGCTACTGATATTGTTAATGGCATTAGTAGAGCGAGAGCTTCTCAAGAGACCCAAAGAAGGTGAGTCATATGGGGCTGCTGTTGCATTAGTTCGATTGTTTAAATTTGTTAGCCTACCAGGTATTATCCTAACGTTTTCACAAGTTTCACAAATATTCAATTGTGGATGGTTGCGGAATGTACACATATTGCACTCCCACGGTTCGACTACTTCTTCATATTCGTCATAATCGTCAACATCATCTGCGACTAGATCAGGTCCATCGAACAAGTCGTTATTGTTGTTTCTTAAATTTGTGTTCAGTGGCGCTGACTGTTGCTGGTAATATGGGGGAGTTGTTAAGGAATAGTTGGTTTGATTTTGCAGTTCCAGTTGTTGCTGCTGTAGTTGTTGTAGGGAATTATACATATTTAAATTTGGAGAACAGACGACAGGTGGTGTTGATGTTTGACTATGATGTTGTATTATGTCTAGACTAGTTTGCCGTGGCGGTGGTGGCCTTGGTGGTGGTCGTGTTACTCTTTGCCGTGGGAATGGTTGTCGTTCTTGCTGTTGTTGATACGTTTGCTGCTGAGCCTGATGGTTTATGGCTAATTCCTGTTGTGAAAGAGGCTGCGTAAACGTGTTACCTATAAAAAAAACAATTATTAGAAATACTTTACGGTATATAATTCATTTTATGCGGAGTCTTTCAAGTTCGAGTTTTTCTTTACAAATGTGCTATTTCTTTTCACATATTTTTCTTTCTTTTTTTTTATAGCTTCAATTTGCGTTAAGAATTATTTAAAAATTAGTTAAAAACCACTATCCAACTACGGGATAAGAAATTATGAAACAATCTGCACAAGATGACCAACGCATATGGATTATTTTTTTAAAGATAGCTTTAAATAAACTAGAAATTTCACCTAAAGCTTGGTCATGTGTTAGCGTGCAAGTGCAACCATAATTTGTAGACCTACTATATTTGAAAGAGAAATTTGAACTGGAGATACCTTATATTTACTTCCAACTTACTACTTCTAAGCATGTCTTGACAATCTCTCCTTAATTTTGTAATGTCGTCATCGAGTCTTTCGGACAGCCCCTTTGTGGGTATTGAGCCCGTAAGTAAATTTATTTCTTGTTCTACATTACCCAATCGATTCTTATATTCACGTAAAGCTGCTGCCAGCTTATCACGTTTTTTCATTTGTCGCTGTAATATTTCCTGAGTGAGAGCTAGAGTATTGTTATTGAAATAAATAATAAATATATTAATAAGAATAATAAATAATAAGCAAAATAAATCTATTTAATATACATACATATAATATTAACATGTGAAACATCTTCCGATAAATATATGAAATGTATGATGAGTAATATGACATTATCATAAAGTATTTAAAAAAATAAACTCAATAAAATTTAAGAAATTAAGGAGGAAAGCATTTCCATATAGTACTATTTTGCTAATGTTTAGTTATCTCATCAGTGGATTTTTCTTAATTTTTGATTATAAACTTAAGATTTTTATTCAAAATTCAACCACATAAAAGAGAATTAAATAGTTGAATAACGAACACAAAATCAAAACAAAAACCAAAATTATTGCGTTTCCTTTTTTAGACATACATACGAGTATATATTTCTATTTTTATATTTTTCCTTACATCAACATTAGTAACTTAAATGAAAATTAAAATCATATAACATAGAATAAATTCATTAATATTCATGTGAAACTTCTTTAACAAAATGGTGCGGTCTACTGATGAGTTGGCATTAGCTAAGGCGGCTAGTTTTTGCAAACGAAAAAAGATAACACTAACAGAAGTAGTAAAAAAACATTATTTGAATTCGATGTCTATATACATATTAAAAATTCACATAATTACATGCATGTAAAATTAGATAAGAATAATAACAAATGGAAGAATTTACATTCTCTTATAAAGATTAATAAAAAAAATAACGAAACTTAAAAATTCATTGCACTAACTTATTCGGAATTTCTTATTACAATATCTATACCTTATTCAAATTAGCTTAAGGTTTATTGTACTTTTCAGATTCGTGATTTTTCATCTTCATGATACACTATCAATGTTCAGCTTCAATATTTGCCATTGTGTGCGAAAATTAGTCACACATATACGCTCTTTTTCTTGGACCGCCACTCAGGGAATGACCCCTACACATGCGTTGCATTGTGCTGGAACTAGGAAATTAGATTTGGGAAGGAGGATAGACATTTGACATTTGATTTAAATTTTCCCACGTTAAAAGTGACAGGAAACACCTCTGCGGGAAGTCCATTCCACATACGTACTGTTCGGCCAAAAAACGAATTTTCTCTGTAATGCGTAGTGCGAGTCGCCGCCAAATCGACCACAAATGGATGTTCTCTTAAGGATGATCGCGTCGTGCGCGCGAATGACCGGGTTTCGGGAACAAGTTCCCTGATTTCATTAGAACACATTCCATTACAGTAACGATAGAAAAACAAAACGCGCCCCACGTTGCGACGATGCTCAGGAGAGTCAATAGATTTGGCTACCCTACTGTCTCCTATCAGTTGCTTCGTCCTTTCTTGTACACGGTAGAGTACTTTCAAAATCTTCGGTCTTTGAAGCACCGGCCCATACATGAGAGTTGTATTCCATTTTCGGTCGGATGTAGGCGGTATAAATAGTAAGGAGATCAGATGGGGTGAAGTATGTCTTACACCGTCTTAAAATGGCGAGGCACTTGAATACTTCCTTTAAAACCTGAAAAATGTGCTCAGTCCATCGGAGATCACAATGTTTATGCCGCCCATAATACAGATGAGACAGCGTGATCGTGCATACAGCCAGATGGAGGATGGATCGACACCATTTGTCCGAGAGGAAGGCTAATAAGTCTCCCGTCGAACTTCCTCCACGGAAGCCATATTGCCGGTCGTTAAGTAAGCTATTGGTCTCCAAATACTTCTTAATGTGGAAATTTAGCATACTCTCCATTACTTTAGAAATGATAGAGAATATTGCGATTGCGCTATAATTTTCAGGGTTGCTTTCCTCTCCCTTCTTAGGGATCGGCGTAACATTTGCAACTTTCCAGCACGACGGAAATTCGCCTGCATGGTATAGGGTGCCGAAAAGGATTGCCAGAGGACGCGATAACGTCGAAGAGCACTGCTTCAAGACCAGTGCCGGAATTCCATCCGGGCCAGGAGACTTATTTATATTAAGGTCCGCTAAAACTCTTTTAACTGCACGAGCCCGAAAGTATATCTTTGGCATAGTTACGGATACACGCTCGGGTGCGGGCAGTGGTTGATTGCTTTCCGGCAGGTGAGAATTACCTGCAAACATTTCAGCTAGGAGGTTAGCCTTTTCAACCGGGTCAGTGAATAATTCATAATCCTTTAAGAGGCGGTATAGAAGAACTAGCATTTCCCTTAACTCTTTTAACGAATGACTAAAAGTTTTTACTTCCCCTTGGGGCAGTAGGAACTGTGACGCGAAGACGCTGCTCGTACAAAGCTTTTGCACGTCTTAGCACTTTGGCACACGAAGATCTCGCCCTTTTGCGCATCATAACAGTATCTGCGTTTTTATCATTCCGCTAGATACTAAATGCTTTCTCTCTTGATCTGACTGCAAGTCTGCACGTCTGATTAAACCAAGACTTTGGTGTATGCCTAATCGAAATTTGCTTCGATGGTATGAACGTTTTCATACCAAGCAATATTATATTTTGGACCATTTCAGCCATGGCATTGACATCATTCTCAAGGAAGCAGAGCCTCCAATTGAAATGCCGAAAGAAATCGTTGAGCTCAGCCCAACGCGCCTTTTCGTAAATATATTTCAAACGTTTCGTAGCTGGCGGTGAAACGCCTCGAAGTTCAGCAAACGAAAAGGAGACAGAAATGGTGCAATGATCCGAATTACCGAGAGGTGCGCTAATGTTCATTTCATACTTGTCAGAGTGTGAAGGGAGAAAAAGGTCGAGGGTGCTGTGTTGGTGCCCGTCAACACATGAAATATGTATTGGTTCATTCACTAATTGCGCAAGGTGATTGTGCGCTGCGAATAGCTCAGCATATTGGCGTACTGGAGTTGTATGGCTCGAATGGCGGAGCCACGATAAATTATGGACGTTGAAATCACCATCAATAACGATTTCACTGTTCGGGTAATTTTCGAGGATCTCCGATATAGTATCGGAAAGGGCATCGAAGTTCTGTATAGTTTTCTCCCTTTCCGTGTTTGGGCTTCTGTAAAGAAACCCGAAATGCAGAAGATGTGCCCTGATTTTGAATTTAACCCAAAGACAGCTAAAATCGGCATCATGCGTGCCTAAAGATTGTTGGCACTGGTACACAACTTTATTGCGTATATAAATTGCAAGGCCCCTGTGTAGAAGGGAAAGAGATAGGAGGTGATACCCAGGCATGGGAAAATCCTGTGGGTCAGCATCCTCAGACACCTAGGTTTTACTTAAGGCGAAAACGTCCTGCCGATGGAGACAAATGTGAGCATAGACAAGAAGAAGTTTGCCCTTTGACCATGTATGTTGCAGAAGTCAATTCTGAATCGGCCTGTCATGTTTAACGCAAGAAAAGTCAAATAAAATGTCTACCTTCTGTATTGCAGACGTCTCTGAGATAATCGCCACTTGAACGACTGCCGGTGATCAGTGTTATTCCTTCACCACCAAACAGTCTGGCAGCAACTAACACAAGCGCATCCACAATACAAAAGATTTAGTCGGGTATGGTAAGGTGATTTAGCACACTGACACGAAAAAAGGCCATGAAAGCCCTGATCCGGTCACCGTGACCCGAAGTGACAGCACTGGTTGGTAGTGTCAGCACTTATTTGTATTTTCTCGCCCGTCACTAGTATAGCGGTTTGCACTCTTTTCTTCTTCATCGTTTTAATTTTTATTGTTATTCTTTTCCGTATTAAATTTCAGTCTATTGTTTTCTTTTTTTTTTGGGTACATATATTTAGTTGTTTGTTTTATTATTTTTTTAATTTTGTATGTTAAGTCTTTTCTTTTTTGGTTTAAATTTATTTGTTGGATTTTTTGATTGTCTTTGTTTAATTATCCGTTTTTTACTATTTTTTTTGCAACACAGAGGAAAACGAGTGTATACCCGACGGACGCCCAAACACTACTCATATACGCTCTGTGTAATATTGACGAATATCAAAATGGTTTTAATATTCATCAAATTTTTCTCAATATTCATTTTGTTTCAGGTATCTTTGAGTGCACATCTTAGTTGTGACGCTTTACAAATAGAGTAAAAAAATTTTGTAATCAAATTAATTGAAGTAATCGCTCACTAATGGCTTTTTGGGACGTGCAAATTAAAAAATATAGTAACAAAAACGAAAAATAGTATAATCAGTGCTTTTTTTAAATAAATAAAAGAATAAATAGATATGTATTTTGCAGATGGTAACTTCAAAAAATGTTTTGCCGATGGTAACTTCTATATGTTTGCACTTGAAAAAACCCGAAAAAATTAATATTGATGAGAAATGTTGACTTCAATATATATGTATACTAACACAAAGACAAATATTGAAGCTGAATACTGATGTGTGTATCATGTGCTATAGATAGATCTAAGTGCAGAAAGACACATAGGCTATATTTAAAGCAGATAGACCTGCGTATGGTATGGAGCTATATAAGTATGAGCCCTAACCACTATTAATTCGTACACCAAATATTTTTCTACTGTCTAACATTAAACACCAGAAAAAAAAATCAAGTTAACTATACTTACAGGGTTGTACTTTTCTGAATGGTTGCTTTGTTTCCTTTAAATTTATTTATAAAGATAATTTAATATTGTACGAAAATATTAATAAAAGGCATAAACTAAAAAAATCATTATTGTTCACTGAAATTAATTTAACCACTATTAATTCGTACAGTGTATAAACTAGGGTCAAAATGATAAAAAAAATATCAAAATGTAAACAAAAATTGATAATATACCTATTGGCATCACTTGCAGAAAATATATGCGTGTATTACTACCATTATTATCAACTCTGAGACGCGAGTATATGCACGCCACAATTTGAATATTAACAGTCTTAAAGCAACGCCCTCAGAGAAAACATCAAAGAAAACACACACAAGCCAAGTCAAGTCACAAACAAGCCAAGTCAAGGCAAGTCAAACCGAGCTAAAGAGAAAAACAGGCAATCGCAGAAGAATAGTGCATTAAAACCTAACAATAAAGCCATTAATAATAAGTTTAGTTATTTACAAATAAGATTGTCGCCTTTTATTTCTCATCTTCGCAAAGCCATTCTTTTACCTCAGCGTCGTTTTTCTCCGCGTTCGAACATCGTTTTTCTTTGTTTTCTGTGGGTGCTTGCATTTGTTACAACACGCGAAATTAAACTCGTCAAAGTTACTAATTAAAAGTCTAAAATTAAAAAGTCGTCATGTCCAAATCATTTAACATGCATAAGAAACCAAGAACTAGATCACAGACCGAAGTAGTATCTGAAGAAGACCAACGGAAGGTTTCAGTGGCGAAGGCATAGTCACTGGTCACTGAACAATACCGGCTTCAGCTGATAGCAATCCACAATCGCATCAGAACGCCCTCCTTTGTCGGTATTGTGTAGCACCGGCGAAGTAAAACAATAATAAAAATGGCTACTGAACCGAAGCTTCAGCACTGCTAAAAGAATAAACAAAGAACGTGCGAAAGCAGAGCTGTACAATAATTAAATAAGCTTCACCTCCTGTCGTTTCTCCTACTATCCCTTTCCTATAGTTCCAGCACAATGCTTCGCATGTATAGGAGTCATCTCCTGAGTGCTGGTCACAGATAAAAAAAAAAAAAACAGGCAGATGGTAATTCCTCGGAGAATGAATGTCTGGATGAAACAATAGTCGACAAGAATTGCTTGGAAGATGGTGCTGCCGGAACACAAGATGCATCAGGTCAGTCGCAAGTACATTCGCCACAACAATTTACAGATTTCCTTTCAACGTTGTCATCCTTGAAAGCTGCAATCTATGAACTGAAAGAAGAGTCATTTCGTAACAACAATGCAATAAAAAGTTTAAGTTCCCAAATAAGGGAAAATCAACAACGTCCTCAAGATGCCGCAAACAACAGGTATGTAATGTCATATGAAAACTTGCCTCCCTTGACGGCAAGAAACGTCGAACAAACGCTTCCAGAAATTGATCAAACAGATCAACGCTCGTCTTTGCGAAATCAGGTCCAATTTGTACCGATGCATAACTGTGAGCAAATGCCACCGCCAAGTCGTCCACAGCAACCACAGATGCAGGACAATTTTCATCAATTGCCGTCATCAGTCAATAATGCACAATCGCCTTCGTCAACAAGCCGTCGGTATGTAGCGCCGCCAATAACATCACCGTATTATTTTACAACCAACGCCAGCCAATACAGCGAATTTGCAACCAAACTTTATCATTTGCCACCGTTTGATGGAAAGCCAGAGGATTGGCCATTATTTTTTGCAACGTACGAAGACACTAACGCTGAATTTGGGTACACTAATCGTCAAAACTTAATACGTTTACAGAAAGCTCTACTGGGAAGAGCCAAAGATTCTGTGAAGTCAATGTCGATTCACCCGGAAAATGTGCCAATTATTATTGAAGAATTGAAATTTAACTTTGGTCGTCCTGAACTACTTATAAAGTCACAACTGGAAAAAACTTAAATGTATCCTGCTATTACAGAAGGTCGTCTTGACAATATTTTGGGTTTGGCTACTTGTACTAAAAATATTGTTGCCTTTTTTAAATCAGCTAAATGCGAGAATCATTTAATAAACCCGACTCTTTTAGAACAGTTGGTTTTGAAACTGCCCCTATCAAAACAGTATGAATGGGCAAAGTTTTCATCGTCTGTTTCACCATGTGCGACGGTAGAACATTTTGCAAAATGGATTAGTGAGATGGCACGTTTTTGTAGTTTAATGCCACAATTTATGGACGATCGTCGACAGCCGATAACGCCAGTGAAGACACGAAGAGTTTTGCATAGCAAAGAAGACCCATATAGACGTCAAGAATGTTTCCATTGTAAAGAAAATCATGAATTGGCAGACTGTAAACAATTTAAGGAAATAAATGTCAACTCCAGATGGGAACAAGTTAAGAGATTTCGTGTATGTTTCTCCTGCCTTTCTAAAGGTCACAATTTGACTCAATGCAAAAAAAGGAAAATGCAGCCGTTATCATCATCCAATTTTGCATCAAGACGTCTCGGGCACAGTCGCCTCAAACCAATCTGAAGAGTCTGGACATGTCTTACAGTGTAACCAAAAGGAGATTACATCTCATTTGTTTAAAGTTTTGCCAGTTACCCTTCATGGTCCGAACGGATCCTTTACGATATACGCCTTATTAGATGAGGGGTCCTCAGTATCGCTTATCGAGGAAAATATTGCAAAGTTGCTGGGCTTAAGAGGTCAAAGGTCATCAATAACATTGCAATGGTATGACAATATGCGGAAAACAGAAATGTCTATGAAGGTGAAGGTAGAAATATCTGGGTTGAATAAATACCACAGAAAATATACAATTAACAATTTACATACCGTGAAGGAATTAAATTTACCTATACAAAGTTTTAATAAAGACAATTTTGAATATTTAAAACATCTTCCAATTGCCAATTATAATAATGAAAAGCCATCAATGCTTATTGGTTTAGACAATTGCCTGCTTGGATTAGCCGAACAAGTCATCGAAGCTGGTCCTAGTTTGCCTGTAGCGTCTGCTACCAAACTCGGTTGGGTCGCGTATGGTCCGACTTCTGAAAAACAAAATAGTGTCGCCAGAGTTTGTCACATTAACGAAAGCAGTGCATGGAAGGATGTTCACAAAATGGTACAAGATTACTTCTAAGTTGAAAACTTTGGGGTAAAAGCAACAAATATGATATTGGAATCTGAGGACGATAAACGCGCTAAATATATTTTGGAACATTCAACAAACAAAATTGGTAATCGTTATGAAATAGGCCTACTGTGGAAAAGTGATGATACCGCGCTGCCAAATAGTTTTGATATGGCAAAACAACGTTTGCTTAAGGTTGAAAATAAAATGAATCGAGATACTGATTATGCCGCCAGCTATAGAAACGAGATCAACAAATACATTGCCAAAGGCTACGCAAGACCACTGTCACCAGCAGAAATGAAGGCATATCCTCATAAAAGAGTCTGGTATTTACCTCATTTCGGAGTAAAAAACCCGCATAAGCCTGAAAAATTGAGAATAGTTTTTGATGCTGCTGCAGTCACGTCAAATGTTTCGCTGAATTCAGTTTTGCTGAAAGGCCCTGAACACGCTAAGCTGCTTCAAAATATATTATATCAGTTTCGCCAAGGAAAGGTCGCAGTCGCCGGTGACATAGAAGAAATGTTTTCGCAAGTGCAATTTATAAGTGCCGATCAAGATTCACAACGATTTTTGTGGCGCAATGGTGAAACAAAGAATAATATACAAATCTTTGTTATGCAGTCGATGATTTTTGGCGCAGCTTGTTCACCGTGTTGCGCTGAATATGTGTAGAATTTAAATGCCAGTAAATATGAGTCAACAATGCCCAAAGGTGCTAAAGCTATAATTAACAACACATATGTTGATGATCTCGTCATAAGTTTCGATAGCGTGGAAGAAGCTCTCGAAGTCACGAAAGAGGCCATACATATAAATGCAGCTGCAAGTTTCAATTTGAGAAAGTTTGCATCTAACTCGCCAGAGGTTGAAGAAAGCTTAAATGGTTTAAGCGAAAATGGTCCAGATATTTTGAACATGAAGAGACAAGATCAAACGAACAAAATTCTGGGGTTGTATTGGAACAAAGGTACCGACAGCTTTGAGTTCCAGGTAAGGTTTTATAAAATTAGTCCTGATGTGTTAGAGGGAAGCCGCCCGCCTACTAAAAGAGAAGTTTTGGGAATAGTTATGGCAATATTTGATCCGTTTGGTTTTTTGGCCAATTTTACCATTTGTTCGAAATTACTTATTCAAGCAACTTGGAAATTGTGCTTGCAATGGGATGACCCTCTACCGTCACAGTTGTTGACGCAATGGAATGCTTGGTGGAGAGAATTTGACGGGTTAAAACAATTTTCATTTCCCCGCTGTTATTCATCGTTTCTAAATATTGCTGAAGACATTCAACTGCACATTTTTGTTGATGCTAGCTTAAGTGCCTACGCCGCAGTCGCTTACTTACGTATACAATATCAGGGCGAAGTGCAAGTTTCATTTATTGTCGCCAAGGCCAGATGTGCACCGGCCAGAGGAATGACTATTCCTCGTCTTGAATTACAAGCTGCCGTGCTGGGTTGCCGCATTAAAACATCAATTGAAGAAAGCCATGACATATCAATCAGTCGTACAATTTTATGGTCGGACTCATCAACGGTTATATCATGGATCCGATCTTCCGAGAGGGAATATAAACAATTTGTTGCATGCAAAATTGCTGAAATTTTATCAACGTCACAGGTTGAACAGTGGAGGTGGCTCCCGACTGATTTGAACGTTGCTGATGAAGCCACAAGAGTGAAGTTGCCCGTTAACTTTGGCTCTGACTCAAGATGGTTAACTGGTCCACAATTTTTAAGAAATAATGAATACATTTGGCCAGCTGATCCGCCTATACATGAAAACAACCATACTCATGAAGAAGAAAGACCAAGTACAATTTTACTTGTCAACACGAAAAGATATTAAATTTTTAAGTTTGAACGTTTCTCAAAATTTTTAAGATTAAAACGTACTGCTGCTTGGACGTTGCGATTTATTAGTATTAAATTGAAGAAATTTAATTTACCGTTTAGTGAACTATCTGCTTCAGAGTTAGAAGCTGGTGAAAAACTGATATGCCGACAAGTTCAGATAGAAGTCTTTGGTGCTGAAAGATCATGTTTGCTAAACAAAAGCAAGCTTCCAAAAACGTACAGTATCTATCAACTAACACCATATATTGACGATGATATGTTACTAAGAGTCAATGGACGGATTGACAACGCCTATTATTTGCCCAATACTGCTCGGAACCCAATTATTATGCCAACTAAACATTCAGTAACGTTGATGATCGTTTCTTACTATCATGAGAAGGGACACCATCAGAATGATCATATCGTAATCAATGAAGTCAGACAAAAATTTTGGGTGCCATGTATTCGCTCTGTGTTGAAGTCCGTAAAAAAGGTTTGCCCAGTTTGTATTCGAAATAACGCACAGCCTACACAACCACTGATGGGACAACTGCCTATTGACTGTCTAACACCTTATGTCCGTCCTTTCAGTTATGTCGGTTTGGATTATTGTGGCCCGTTCTATGTCGCTATTGGCCGCAGGAGAGAGAAGAGATGGATAGCGTTATTCACGTGTTTGGGTACTAGAGCGCTTCATTTAGAAATTTCAGTCGATTTGTCATCAGACTCATTTTTGTTATGCCTGAGAAATTTTGTCAACCGAAGGGGTGTTCCTGTACAAATCCGAAGCGACAACGGCACAAATTTTATTGGTGCCCAAAAGGAGATGCTACCAGAAAGCCGTTTCTTTGACTATGCAGTAATTCAACAAGAACTGTCTAAAAACAACATTGGTGGGGTATTCAACTGTCCGTCAAACCCACATGCCGGTGGCTGCTGGGAGCGATTGATTCGCTGTGTTAAACAGTTGTTATATCGTGTTCTCAAAGAAGAGGCTCCACGCTTGGAAACATTTAGAAGTGATATAATCGAAGCCGAATGCATTATCAACAACCGGCCTTTAACCCAACTGCCAATCGATGCTGACTCCGAAGAACCCTTGACGCCAAATCATTTTGCTTTGGGTGGTTTAAGTTCAACACAAACACCTGCTCCTGCAGAAGAAAATGTATGTTACCGAAAGCAATGGCGAATTGCTCAACATTTAAAAGATAGACTATGGAAGAGGTGGGTCACCCAATATCTGCCACAACTTTTACAACGGCCTAAATGGAGGGAAACGTCTGATCCGATAAAGATTGGGGATTTGGTTCTCGTACTAGACTCTAACCAGCCAAGAAGTCAATGGAAGATGGGAAGAGTAACTGGAGTATATGTTGGGAAGGATGGCCAGGTGCGTTCTGCTGAAGTTAAAACTAAGGCTGGTTCCCTACGTCGACCCACTGTAAAGTTGGCAGTCATGAAGTTAATGGAATCCTCCTAGATGAAAAGGATTCACGGGGGGAGGAATGTTGGCATCACTTGCAGAAAATATATGCGTGTATTACTACCATTATTATCAACTCTGAGACGCGAGTATATGCACGCCACAATTTGAATATTAACAGTCTTAAAGCAACGCCCTCAGAGAAAACATCAAAGAAAACACACACAAGCCAAGTCAAGTCACAAACAAGCCAAGTCAAGGCAAGTCAAACCGAGCTAAAGAGAAAAACAGGCCATCGCAGAAGAATAGTGTATTAAAACCTAACAATAAAGCCATTAATAATAAGTTTAGTTATTTACAAATAAGATTGTCGCCTTTTATTTCTCATCTTTGCAAAGCCATTCTTTTACCTCAGCGTCGTTTTTCTCCGCGTTCGAACAATACCGTTACAAAAAGAAGAAAATAATGCAAGGAAGCAAAAAATATAACTTTTCTTACTATCTTTTATTTTAATATTTCTTATTTCTGAAAAATGTGCCGCGCTAAGCCCATTTGTGAAGAAATTCGAATTTTAGTCATTGAAAAATTCAAATCAGGAAAGACATATGGGCAAATATCGACTGATCTTAAGCTCCCAAGATAAACAATACAAAGCATTGTTAAAAAATACGAAATAAGAAGAAACTACTGCAATGCAGTTTCAAAAAGAGGCCGGCCCTCAAAAATAACGCTTCGAGATAAAAGAGCTTTAGCAAATATTATTAAGCAAAATCGTCGAAGACACTGTTCGTGACATAGCTTCGAAGTGGTCAGATGCTATGGAAAGCCCGTAAAACGTGAATGGACCCGCCAGCAAATGAAAAGTTTAGGGTATAATTTTTATAAAGTAAGTTAAAAATTTTCTCGGTATGTCGAAATCAGTTTAGAATATTATAAACTTTTTTAGGCTAAGGAAAAGCCATTGCTTACCGCATTTCAAAAAAAAAAGAGAGACATGCTTGGGTACAAAGGCAATGGGGCATTATTTTTAGTGATGAATCGAAGTTTGATGTTTGTGTTGGTGATGCTAGAAAAAGGGTGATTCGTAAAAGCACAGAAGCTTACAATAAAGACTGCTTGAAACGCACAGTCAAGTTTCCAGCTAGCCTCATGGTATGGGGATGTATGTCCTCAAAGGGTGCCGGAAAGCTTCACTTCATTGATGGAACCGTAAACGCAGAAAAATATGTAAAAATATTACAGGAAAATCTGATACCATCGGTACCAAAGTTAGCCGACTGCGGTGAATATATTTTTCAACAAGATGGTGCATCATCCTATACAGCAAAAAGAACTAAAAGATGGCTACAGAAAACGGTATAGAGGTCCTTGATTGGCCATCATCTAGTCCAGACCTCAATCCAATAGAAAATCTGTGGGCTATTATGAAAAGAAACCTTCGCAATAATCCTCAACGGACTCTTGACGGATTAAGATTTAAAATTCAAGAAATCTGGGACTCAATAACCCCTGAAGATTGTCAGGCGATGGCACGATGGATGGTAGTCTGCACGTTGACTACATAACCAAAAATAGACCTGGGTTCAACTCCAGTTTCAGACTAAAATTTTAAAATAAAAATAAACATCTCGCATTTGTGTCTTTGTGTGTCTGTTGTTGTCGGAATGTTTCAGTGGCGAAGGCATAGTCACTGGTCACTGAACAATACCGACTTCAGCTGATAGCAATCCACAATCGCATCAGAACGCCGATCAATCAGAAAAAATGGCTACTAAACCGAAGCTTCAGCACTGCTACGAGTATAAACAAAAAACAAAGAACGTGCGAAAGCAGAGCTTTAAAATAATTAATTAAGCTTCACCTCCTGTCGTTTCTCCTACTATCCCTTTCCTATAGTTCCAGCACAATGCTTCGCATGTGTAGGAGTCTTCTCCTGAGTGTTGGTCCCAGATAAAAAAAAAAAAAATTATTAAGTACCATGTCAAAGCGAGTCGACTCCGTTTTAAAAAACAAGCGAGATGTAACACAGTTCTAAGTATGAAAATATGTGACTGTATGAATTAGTAGTGGTCAATTTATTTTAATTGAAAATAATGCACTTTCGTTTTTATTTATATTTTTAAAAGAATTTTTTTTAAATACCTTACTTTTTCAATGTATACATATTTAAATACAATAAAATTTTCTTTAAGAAAAAATATTTACTTTCTGGTGTAGTCAGTATAATTGGGAAAATATTCCTACTTTAATATCGCATTGTAACAAAATTGTCAGTGTACGAATTAATTACAAAATGTATTAGCAAAAAGTTTTAGTGTATTGAGCTTTTCCGACTTGTACTTGCAAGTGTCAAGGGGGGCGTAACCCTTCTTTGACACATGCAAACACTTGCATACTGTCTTCAAAGTTGGATGAAAGTTCATGTTAAAAATGTCGGTGAGAGCAGAACAACTAAAGAAATTATTTATTACTTCTTAATGCAAAATTGCCAGTAACATAAAGTTTAAGTTTAAGGGACTCGTATAGCACTTATCTTTATTCCTATTGCTTCAATTATATTTATATATTAAAACTTCATTAAATGCTTTATTTATCTCGTTGTTTACTAGATTGAATTAGTGCACTTCGCTGACCTCAAAAATTCTTTAAGAAAAATAATTTAATTTTACTACAATTTTTTTAACATTTTTATTGTGCACTCCCGCATAAAAATAAATACATATTTAAGTATGAATGTATTGCTTAATTTTTTTATTTACTTAAAGAGGGAGAAAAAAACTTTATATTTGATTCACTACTTATTTCCTCTGTTTTTGTTGTTTCTAAAGGGTGGTTAAATTTCAAGGGCCGATGTTGATTTTGAATAAAACATAAACTATTTAGGAAATTATTGTAATTTTATTTTATTATGATATATTGGTATTACTCAATTATGTATGGAACAAAATATCGGCCAAATGGGCGCCGCGACCACGGCGGCACACCTCCATCCGATGGTCCAAATTTTCGATGACCCTGAGGCATAATGGAGGTTCTATGCCGTTAATGTGCCGAATTATCTCATCCTTTAGCTCTTGAATTGTTGCTGGCTTATCGACGTACACCTTTTCTTTCAAATAACCCCAAAGAAAAAAGTCCAACGGTGTCAAATCACATGATCTTGGCGGCCAATTGACATCGCCATTACGTGAGATAACACGGCCATTGAATTTGTTGCGCAAAAGAGCCATTGTTTCGTTAGCTGTGTGGCAAGTGGCACCGTCCTGCTGAAACCACATATCGTCCACATCCATATCTTCCAATTCGGGCCATAAAAAGTTCGTTATCATCTCACGATAGCGAACACCATTCACAGTAACTGCCTGACCGGCCTCATTTTGAAAAAAATACGGCCCGATGATGCCGCCAGCCCATAAACCGCACCAAACAGTCACTCTTTGTGGGTGCATTGGTTTTTCGACAATCACTCTTGGATTCTCATTCGCCCAAATGCGGCAATTCTGTTTATTGACGAATCCACTGAGGTGAAAATGTGCCTCATCACTGAAGATGATTTTCTTCGAAAATTGATCATCCACTGTATCATAACTTTAACACGTTGTTGGATTGTGTATCTCTCCATGGTTCAAATTGAGTAAGTCTGAAATAGAGAAATGTCAAATAAAATTCGGAAAAAAGCTTGGCGTTTAGGTGTGGTTCACATTCAACATCGGCCCTTACAATTTAACCACCCGATACAAAAACACGTAAAGCAAGGTATATTTGCTTTTATTTTTACTTGCATCTAATAAAAAGATAAGTGTTATATTTAAAATTAGATTGTGCACATTGTGCCGAAAAATCTTTAAGGCCATGTACGTACATAAATATATCGTATATCTTTTCAAAACCGGCGCAATAGTACAACTGTAAAAGGGATTACAAAAAAAAACATGTTTGCCTCTTAATTTGTATATAAATTATTTAGAAAAAAATATATTTTGTTTTTATTCTATATCTGTACATTTGTTAATATAAATAATGTAATATTACTCTCGAATTCTGAATTGTATTAATAATAAAATAGGAAAACTTAAATGTTTTATTTTTAAGTTATAAATCCATTCTCTTTTCATGACTTTAATTTAGAGAGGGGAAGGCGGAAGATGCTTGATTCAATTGAGAAAATTACCGAAAAAAGGCAAAGACAATAAAAATATCACAAAGTTCCACATCCTATTCTGTCTACATCTGGCGCCCTTCCGGGATTGAATGGTGTGCAGAAAATCCAACTGAGGAGGTTGATAGAAGAAGTTATACGAATAGGGGACAATTTTACTCGATGAGCGGGTGCGTATCATTGCAATTTTAGATGAATTGAACAGTGTCCCGATATTGTGAAGTAACTCTAAGGGAATTTTCTGGTGAGTTTAGCTCATGAGGTAAATTGTTAAATTGTCTCCCGTTATCCCCTAACACGGGCTAACGTAATCTAGTAAACATACATCTATACGCATATATTTACAAACTCTATTTTCATACATACTGCTAAATTTTATTCGATTAATTTTTCTTCGGAATTGTTTCACCGCACTTCCGTTCTCATAACGAAAATGCAGTGCATTCTATTTTATTAACGAAATTAATTCATTTTTCTTAAGAATTGTTTTAAAATAAATTTGTTACTATATCATTATTGGGCCCGAAACACTGCGAAGATGTATTGTGCAAAGCCCCTCATATTTGACTCCCATATTAAGTGTTTTAAGGAATCCAAGCACTTTTTGGAGTCTGCTGTTCCACACCGCAATTTCACCCAGATGGTGAAATCTCTGTTTACCGAGCGCAGGACAGTCGCAGAGAAAGTGCTCAGATCGCTCAGTGTCACTTTCACAAAATCGACATTGGTCTCGGAGAGACTCTTTTTATTAATGTGATACCTCAAGCCACAATGGCCCGTAAAGTACCCCGTTAGTAGGGTGAAGTCCGCCTTATTCATCGAAAGCAGCCTATTTGAGATCGCCCTATTTGGGATCAGGAAGCGTTTGGTTTGATACTGACCGGCACCATTATGCCAGTGAGCAGCGAATTCCCCTTATTCCCAGTTCCTGTGAATCATTTCTGTGGCTTTGTGTAAGTCCACAGAATGGATCTGGGGCTATTAGGGGCAAGATAGTCCGACATTTCATTAGCCTCATACCCCTCATGACCAGGAACCCAGCCCAATCCAACGGCGTAAAAGTTTCCCAGCTCATTGGGTAGGTTTAGGCACTCTCATAACATTTTTCAGGTCAGCACGGTCGATTGAAGGGCGCTAAGCGCCGCACGCATATCCGATAGTATAGGCGTGGGCCCCTCATGATCCTACGGAGACACTCGGCTACACACGTTCCGATGGCATGAATCTCCCCTATTGGAATCGATTTTCTGAATCGGGCCCCATTGACTCCCGACCCTGTTCTACCATCCAATCTCAAGGCACCGATGCATGGGTTTCGCGTCATCTCCTGAGTGCTGGTCCAATATAAAAAATTTTTTTGAAATCAAACCTTCGTGTCTGTTGGGAAAGTATAGATATATATACAGATGTAAATGTACATATGTATGTATGTAAAAGTTTTGCTCATTTAAGACCCTTTCACAGTATAATACAAGTCTTACGACTTTCATAATACTTTGTGAGAGAGATATCTAATGAGATTTAGTGCGACTGCAAAAGAAATAAAAAGAAAAGTACAGGGTGTCTGGTGGCAAATAAAATAATAAAAAAATATAAATTTAAATACGAATACACTAAAGCCCCGATTTGCGTCGATCCGATTTGCGTTTTTTCGATTTGCGTCACTTTTTAAAAATTTTTATAATCCGAGTTGCGTCGTTGTGGTTTCAATTTGCGTCGATTCTATTTGCAGGTAGATGCTGAAAATGAAGTTGAAAATATTTGCAGAGAGGTGGTTGATTCAGCTAGAGAAGCTCAATTTGAAGGAATGGAGGAAGATGACATTAATGAAATCTTATTATCTCACGAAGAGGAGCTTGACAATGAAAGTTTATTAGCCATTAATGTTCAGCGTGCATTAGAAGAAGATGTTGTAATGAATGATGTTACTTTAGAAGAAAAAAAGTTAACAACTTCCAATATTTCCAAAGCTTTGCAATTAATTTCACAGGCAATGGATATATTTACTGAAAAGATCCCGATGAAAATCGATGCTTAAGCGTAGCATCATCTGTTGAGTACGCCATCAGTTGCTACAAGGAAATCTATGTGCAAAAGAAATCTTTAACAATTCAGCAAACCTTAGACAGTTTTGTTAACAAAACAGTGAGACCACCTAACCAAATGGAAACAACTGTTGTTAATTTAGATTTATCTGCTGAATAACATTTATAACACTATTTTTTACTTTAATGTTTATGTGAATCGTATATACGTATGTATTTATGTATGTATTTATGTATATGAAAATGAATTTTAATAACTTAATATATTATTTTTTTTTCTAAACTTTAAAAACGTTTATTGAATGAAATTAAACAAATAAAAACGTATTCTGACTTTTTTTTATCTAAATATGTATATATTTTTTCGAAATTTTTTAGTTTTTCACCCTATTAATTCGAAATCAGAACATTTGTATAGAAACAAATAATTCGATTTGCGTCGTTTCAATTTGCGTCGCATTCCTCCCGTCCCCATTAACGACACAAATCGGGGCTTTAGTGTATTTCAAAAAGTAATAAACGGTGCGGAGGGAAGGTGAACACATTGAACTGGTTCAAAACATTTTACATGAAATTCCACGACTTTCAATATGGAAAAGAGCAGCCTCACTGGGACTTCCAAGATCGATTATTTTGAAATTTTAAAAAAGGATCTGAAGGATCTGGATGACATACTCTTTAAAAAATAAAATCCGCATTTCCATTCTATCGTTCAATATGCTCTTAATAAAACTTTGTGTCAATTATTACGTTTTTTATTTAAGTTTGAAAATATAAATCTGCTACCAGACACCCTTTATAAGTTATAAGAACAAAACCGGTTCAGAAGCAAATGACTTTTTTGTTGTTTTGTTATTTTCTTTGTTTACTTCCCAACATACCAAAAGACTTGAGAAAATTATTATAATAAGCTTACCAACACAAGCCTTAAGCTTGAAAAAGAATTAAGATAATATTGAAAAAGGCTATCGTAACAATTGTAGAAAAATCAAAACGGAACCCTCGTAAAAATATTGTTTCTGCAATATTATTTTAAGCTTATCCTTGTAATTGTAGAATAAGCTTGCGAAAATAATGTTTTATTAATTGTTGTTTAGAAAATCTTATTAGTCTCAATATTTTCATAAGCTTTTTTATATAATTGTAGAATAAGCTTCACATATAATACCTGCATATATTATTTAATAAAATCTCAACTATTTCCTTTAGTTTCATTTAATTTATTTTTGATTTAATAATTACACATTTACGAGTATGTATTTTTATTATTTTTGTAATTAAGCTGCGAGCTTAATGTGATTTTTCGCGAACTGGAAAAACGTTCGGGTGTCCTTAATAAATGTGTCCTCTGTACAACCCACTGATATAGCTGCATCTATAAAATGTAGAAATTTAATGATTATTATTTGTTTATTTATTTTATTATTTATCGACGTTGCATTACTTTCACTGGAACTTGAACACTCAATAGTATTTTCGATAATTGGGCTATTATTGGGAACACCAGCACTTAAATCTTCCGATTCATTTGTTTTTGTTTTTTATTATTAAAGAAGTTCAATTACTTCCTTTGTTTGTCTTCTAATACTTTTTCTATATTTATTAGGCATTGTCAGATCAAAAATTATAACACTTAATATAATAGTAAATTTACTCAACAAGCATAACGGTATTTGACGCCAGTTTTTTTGTGTCGCTTAAGCATTATAAGCGTAGAACAAAGACAGCAAGACTTTAGAATGTATTGAGAAAAATAAGCCTTTTTCAATCGTCATATTCAATATGCATACATACATTTCCCATACCTTAGAAACGGTTGTGTATAATAAGAGTTTCTCAAGCATTGCTAAAAAATGCTTGTGAATTCATATTTTATACATATTATTTTAAATAAACTTAAGAAAAGCTTAAAATCCACTATTAATATAAGCTTACTGTCAAGTTGTATTGCAGTTTGATTAATATATGGTATGTTGGGTTACTACACAAAAACAGATCCCTGATAAAATGAAAAGTATGTGTGTTTTTACTCTAAATTGGACACCCGCGGAAGTCCAATCTTACCAGAAAGAGTTTTCTTACACAAAAATTGGGTAAATGAGAGACATTTTGAGATAGTAATATTTTTGTTCTTCTTGCACGAAACAGCCCGTACTTTTTATTCGGGCTAGTTTGGGTGTGTTTATAAGTAAACAATAATGAAGTAAAATTAAAAGTTTCCCAACAATGCAATGAACAAATAATAGTTAATTTTATTAAATGATTACTTAAAAATTGTTTTGGGGTTTCTTTAATTAACATGTATAAGCCAAATTATTGTGTTTTATGGATGTATGCATGTGTAGATTTGTAATTATACATTGTCACATACATACATTAGGTCTGTTCCAGGTGCATAACAAAATTGCCCAATCTACCAAAAATTTATTTTTTTATATATGATTCTAATTTTAAATTTATGCTTTTCCGGGAAAAAAATATGTGAATGTATTATTACATACTTTGTGGTATTCTAATAAAGCATTTTTTTATATAAAAGCAAACTCAAAAATTGAGAAGGAAATGTTTACTTAGCTCTCACCAGTGGACTTTTCCCAATTTTTTACTACAAATTCAAGATTCTTATGTTCAAAATTCAACTATTAAATCGAGTATTGAAGTTGAATACCGAATAAAAAACCAAAACACATACATATTTCTATTTTTAGATTTTTTTTCTCATCTATATATATTTATATATATATATATATATATATATATATATGTATATGCTTTCCTCCTCAGTTATTGAATTTGCTTTTATAAAAAAACACTTTATGAGAATACAAGTGTAACATAAGAATAATTAAATATGTAGGCAACAAATAAGCTAGAAAAAATGTTTATGAGAAAAATAATAGTTATAATATTATTAGAGCGCTACTATATATAAATTGGAAGTTATATTTCGCATGAATTTGACTACATACATATGTATATTCAGAATCTAGATCAGTTCAATTGCGAGAAATGCTTATCAACAAGTTTATATTTGAGTGAACTACGTGTAAGATGGAATCCTCTAAATTTACCCAAAAGCGTTTCAGATAACAATTTTTGTGCAATTTTGAATAAAATTAGCGAGAAAAATTTTTCATTTTATGTACAAAGTCGCACGAACTTTTTTTTTTTTTTTTTTTTTTTTTTATTATCCTTATTAGTATTTAGAATACTTTAGTTTTCAAATCTACTATATTACATTAATAAAAAATTAAATAAAAAATAAAAAATAAAAAATAAAAATTGATGCACTACAAAAAAGTTTTAGTTGTTTTTAACAAAATTAACACATTGTCGTTTGAATATATAAAAATTTCTTTATGATTTTAACTCATATGGAATTTCATTATACAGTTTAAGACCTTTATAAAATAGCGATCTTTGCATTGCAGTTGATGTTGTTCTAGGAAGTCTAAAGTTTTCTGAGTTTCTGAGCCCATATGGCTGTACGTCACCCACAAAATTGATGTTTTCGCAGAGATACTCTGGCGCATTTCCCACCTTAATTTGTGGATAAAGCATAAAGTGTTCATTTCCAGCCTTTGTTTAATATTTAACCATTGAAGAGAGTTAAGCATTACTGAAATATGTGTATACCTATTGCACCTCAAAATACATCTCATTGCCTTATTTTGTAGTTTCTGCATTCTCTCGATTTGTGTTTGTAGGCAGCAAGTGTATAATATGGTTGAGCCAAATTCAAAATGCGGTTTGATTATGGTGTTATATATGTTTATCGCCGTGGTTATTGAAATTCTTTTTCTTATTCTTTTAAAAAAGCCTATTTTTTTACCAATCTTTCTACAGATATACTCGATGTGATCTTTGAATTTTAGTTCTTTGTCCATTATGAATCCAAGATATTTTATTTTCTCAACTTTTTCTATTACCTTGTTATTAATTTCAAAATTTGTTTCATTATTCATGTTAATTTCCATCAGCTTAGTTTTATTTTCATTTAACTTCAGTTTGTTCATCTTTAACCAATTATTTACGTTATTAAAATCATAGTTCATTTTGTTCCTACATTCACTTTCTGTATCCCCTTCTGCATATATCAGAGTATCGTCGGCATATAAGATTATGTCACTTTTGTGAATAATATTAGGCATGTCGTTTATATAAATAATGAAAAGTAAAGCACCAAGAACCGATCCCTGAGGGACACCATAGTTATTTTCCAAACTACCTGATAACACACCGTTCACTCTTGTTTTTTGTTGTCTGTTGGTTAAATATGATTTAAACCACTTTAATTCAACATCTCTAATTCCATACATAAATAGTTTTTGTAACATTAAAGTTCTATCAATTGTTTCGAAAGCTCTTTGAAAGTCCAGAAATAAGGCTATTATTTTTTTATTTTTACCCTTATATTTCCACTGATTTATTACATAATTTACTGCTGTTTCGCATGAATATTTTTTACGAAATCCCGACTGGTATTTTAATAGCAATGCATTTTCTTCAAAATAAGATTCTAATTGATTTTTCACAACTTTTTCCAATACTTTTTCACAAGTTTTTAACATGTTTATCGGCCTAAACTCCTCGCATTTGCATGTTTTTGACACTTTTTCTATTGGAGAAACCATTGTCTCTTTCCAACTTTCCGGAAAAACACCTGACCCGATTGATTTATTTACTATTTTTCTTAAAATTTCACCCGTTGTGTTCCAGTTATCAAGTATAATTTTTGTAGACATTTTGTTGAAGTCAGGTTTACTTTTAAGATATTTTACAACGGTTTTAAGTTCAGTTATTGTTATTTCATGGAATTTAAATATTTTGTCTGTTCTCCGAATTTGGTTTATATATTGCACGTGTTCAATTGATTCTCTTATTAGCTTTATGCTGTTTATAAAATATTCGTTAAAGTTATTAGCTATTAGTTGCTTATTTGTACATTCGTTTCCATTAAATATCACAGAGTTTATCACAGTTTGACTTTCTTTTAGCACCAAATTTTTTATTTCTCTCCACATTTGCTTTTGGTCTTTAGCTTTTCCGATTTGACCGTTTATATAGTTGTTTTTTAGATTTTCTATTTTTACTTTGTATAAATTTCTAATTGATTTATATTTTGCCCAAGCTTCCGACGTATTTAAATATTTAGCCATATGATATTTTTGGATTTTTTCACTTTTCATTGCGTAAATTTCGGCATAATACCATCCTTTAATATTGTCTTGTGTTTTAACTTTAATTGTTTTAGTAAATCTTTGTATTGTTATATCGAAACATCAAAATGGGATACATTTTCACTAAGATCTTTGTTATCTTCAAACTTCAACATGGAACGCATTTGTCGACTAAATGCTACTTTGCTGTATGTAAATTTCTCAATTTTCCTCTCACTATGTTCTTTTTTTATATTTTCATCCTTAATAAAAATTTCAATCACTTCGTGGTCCGATATTTTTTGAGTGAGACTATTTTGCACTGCTATTTTTTTGCTGTTTGTGATAACGTAATCAATCAATGTTTTCGTACTTTGAGTTACTCTTGTATATGATTTTACGATTTGTTTCATTCCGTTATCACTTATTGTTCTTTCTATTTGCTTTTTATAACAACTGTCTTTCGCCCAATCTATGTTAAAGTCTCCCGTTATCAAAATATCACTTTTCTGTTCACTCATTTCTTCCAACACATTTCCAAATTTTTCACAAAATTCTGATACTTGGCTACTTGGTGATCTATATATTGCTGATACAACCATTTGAATGTTTTTATATTTAGCTTTGCACCACAACATCCAGTATTTGGTGTCTTCGATTATATCTCCAATTTTAACCACTGACCAATATTTTTTAAAATATATAGTTACACCACCTGTTCGATTCGAGTTCGATAAACTACTTATATTATTGTAGCTTTTTAATGAGATTTCTTCATCTTTGATATTTTCAGTTAAATGCGTTTCTGAAAGAACTATAAATTCAGGTTTTTCTATTTCAGTAAGTATTTCAAGTTGTGAGAAATTATTTGTTAGACCTTGAATGTTTAAATAAATCATTTTTAAATTCTGTGGTTGTTATGCGGCGATGCCTATTTTCTTCCTCTTTATGTTTAATTTATTTTGATACACTGGACACTTTTTGTCATGTGTGAAATGATTTTCATCTAAACCCATATTTAATGATTTATTTACTCGCACACAGTTTATACATTTTACTATAGTATTATTTTCACACTGGTTGTTTTGGTGTTCTCCGTGGCATTTTGAACAAATGTCCCCGATTTTACATTGCCTTGCCAAATGATTATAACCTTGAAACATTGCACCACATCAGTTCCATCAAAAACTCTACATCTCTCCCATCCGATATTAATTTTTTGCGCACTAATCAATTTTGTGTACGCTTCTGTGTCAGTAGATATTTTAACATTATATATTATTTTATTATTTCTTTTATATTCAAAAGTTTTTACTACTTTTATATTACAGTCGTTTAAAAATGTGTTCTGTTTTTTAATTTTTTCAATAATCTCTTCTTCGCTATATTTAAAAGTAATGTCGTTTATATTTATTTTCATTTCTGTTGGATTTGGTACTCTAATTTCATACTCTTCACTCATTTCATTTTCGATAGCACTTTTTACTTTTTCTCTTTCTTCGGCATTTTCAGTTTGTATAACCACTATCCCGTTTCTCCTGCTTTCAACATTTGATATTTTTAAATTTATTGGATTGACTTTTTTATTTAAATCTTCTTTAGTTTTTTCACCACCCTGCTTTTCTTTTGGTTTGACGATCACTGGCATTTGTTTTCTTACTTCTGGCATCACCAGTGCTTTTTTAACCGTTTCAGAGTATGACATTTTTGTTTGTTTTACATTTGTTTCATTTATTGTCTTTTTTATTACATCACACATTTTGTTGTTATTTTCTTCAATAATACTGCATAAATCTTTATTCTTTTCTTCAGCTGCTTTAGCTTGACCATATAGTTTTTGAATTTCTTTAATATTTTTTTCATTTGAACCTTGTACTGCATCAATTTTTTTAATTTTTTCTTCAAAACGGCCTTCAACTGCCTGTAAAAACCGTTTAATCTCTCCCTCGTTTTGTTTAAGAGATAAATTAAATTCGTTTTTGTATTCACTCAGATATTGTTTACTCTTTTTCACATCATCTAAAATATCTTTAAGCGCCATATCTACATTGTGTATAAGCTGCATGCAATCATCACAAACATAACGAACAAAATTTCTTTTTCCTATGATTCCAGCTGAATAGCTATCAACACCGGCACACTTATTATTGGCATGAAACACTTTTTTACAAACTCCTTCGCAACAAATGCCTGTTTCACCACGTATTGCCGACCTGCAACTATTGCACTCAGCCATTTTTTTATGAAAATATTGAAATAAATGGATTTCTATCGATTTTGCCAAGATTTGCTTGCTAAATTATGTTCCTCCTTCTAGTGAAGGAAGTCTATTTATTTAAAAGGTTTTTTTTAACAATATATTTAATATATTTAATTTTTATCACGGAGCTTCGAAATTTTACTTGTTTACTCTTAAGTACTCTGTACTCTTAAGATTTCTTTGGGTAAGTTCAGTCTAGAATTAAATTATCAACTGTTTTTTATTTACATACATATGAAACAAAGAAATTAATCAGAAAATTTGCAAAGAAACGATAAAGTTTTTATTTAAAAATTTAAAAAACAAGAAAATTTTTTAAATAAACTTCAAGTTGTAAGTACATACATATATTTGTGAATATTTATCACTTTATTTAATAAAAAATGGCTTTTACTTTTGTCCACATTTTACAGCCGTTGCCAACGATGCAAATGTTTTACTTTTCAAATATTATGTATTTGAAGCGTCTAAAATCACTAAAATAAAATTTATTTGGGCAATTATGTAATGTAATTATGTGGAACAGACCTATGTTGTGGTACATTTAATGATTTTTTGTGTTTTCTTACTTTTGTACATTTTTGTCTCTTATTGAGATAAATTATAGTTTACTCTCATTTTACCGAACTTTACCAGAAAAGTAAAAAAACACACCTAGTATAAGCTTTTTAAAAATTTTTAAAAAATGGTGAAAGCCAACGACTGTCAAATTCCTATCCGTATTTTAGTCAGATTCATAACATATTGTTTTTATACTATTATACTTTCCTATTTGATTTACATAAGTTTTTGACATGTCCAGTATTACAATGTAAAAGGGAATTTAAAGATATTAGATTAAGTAAGTTTTCAATATAAATCCTAGCATCATTTGGAAGAAACATAAACAAGTCTTTGCTTTATAATTAACACGCAACTGCAGAGTTTTGCAAGAATTAAGCTCTATCTTCCTACCACCACCTGTCTATTCTCTACACCATCCCTCTCTCTATCTAGTTCCAGTGCAAAGCATTGCATATGTAGGGGATATTCCATGAGCAACTGCCGTATTTTTATTTTTTTTTTATTAAAAATTTTGTGCTATAAAGAAACAAGCTCTTTGGTTGTTTTGTTTGTATATTTCGTAATTCTCAAAGATTTTTTTTGGAGTTCTTGTTTTAACATATGAAATTTCTTAGTTTTTTCAAGAATTTGGTTAAATGTCTACTATCGATCTTGGTATTAGTACCGAATGAAATGTATATATAGACCAGCTAAACCATATAACAAACATAGATAAATAATTATTATTATTGATAAAATTATGCTAAAAACCGTAGAAACAGTGATATGCTAAGTTAAGTCTCAAATATTGTACCATTGTGGTTATAAAAAATGTATCACTTTGTAAAGGCCGGGGCACATAGAATCCGTCATCCATCATACTTTGCCTTTTTCAACTGACAACTAAGTTGATATACAAAGTTTCGGTACGTCTCCGTCAAAGCAAAGTACTAAAATTGGTCAACTTTTAGCGCACGTTAAGTACGTTGCCGTGGCGATGTGAATTTTTTTTTTGCATTTTCTTTACTTTTTCCAGCCTAAGTATTACTTAATATGTAAATTTTTTTATATCTTACTTGTAAAGTTTTAAAATCAGATTTATACCGCGTTTATTACGAAACGTTGTTAACACTCTTTTGTTTTATTAAAAATTGTTTCTGTTGTAACAAAAATTCAAGACTGCTGCAGCAGAAACAAAAATAAAATAACACAGTACAGTGAATGTCAAATAGTACGTACTTTTGTTTTTACGAATTTCCAATATACGAAAGGAAAATATTTTTTCATTGGCAGTACGAATAAAAAAATTTTTGTTTTTCGATAATATGAAGAACTGAATTTTTTGTAAGAATATGTTTGCTTTAAGTTTTGTACTTTTTTTTTCTGCGGTCAACTGCCAAATAATCAGTTGATACAAAATTTAATAGTCTTGCGTCGCTTCATCTACATATGTATGTATATTTGATACATACAACATGATAAAGTAAAAGAAGTGAAAAAGAAACAGATTTCTTAGGTTAAAAAATGGAAGACCTATTTTTATAAAATAAAAAATATTCTGGTATTTTTTTATTTTTTAACTTTTTAAAAAGATTGTGTTTGCGGAAATTTCTGGTAACGCTGGCTATGACTTGATATCCATCAACAAAGTACTCATTGTGCCAATCTCATCCGTCGGTACGTTAATGTCATTTGAAAAAGTCAAAGTATGACGGATAACGGATTCTATGTACCCCGGCCTTAAAGGTATTGGCAAACTGTAGAAAATGTTATCCATTGAAAGAGCAACATTTTTGTTTAGAAAGAAATTCATTATAAAATACAAAAACTATCAAATCGGTATTGCGTAGCATCATCGGCGAAGTAAAATAATTAATAAATTATCTACCAAATACAGCTTCAAAAATTTAATGCGTTTCCTTGATATCAGAGGTACTGCAACACTGCTAAATATAAAACAAGAAACGTGCAAAGTCGTATTATAAAAATAATGCACAATTTTTTTCCTAGAAGTTAACACCTTGTAGTAGGCAATCAATCCCTGAGTGGTACTTCTCTTAAAAAAAATATCATGAGAGACGAACTAAAAAATAATTTATTTTTACAAAAACAAAACCAGTATTTAATATTGTGCTTTAATGCCACTTTAATTAAAAAGAGTGTTAAACATCTAGGCTCCTTTTCTTTTCAAGGGGATCATCATCAGAAAATAAAGTGTTGCACTTTTACATATTTTCCAGAAAAGAACTTAAAAACATCTAAAAGGCAGAATAACTGCATAATATTTCTCAGAAAAGAAAACAATTAAAAATACACGGCTACTTTTTTGTTTGATATTTGCATATTTATTTCCGACATTTTTACGTATGTAGCTATTTTTAAGTTTAAAATACTTTTTTTTGTTTTTGCTGCTAGTGATGATATAATATATGTACGTACATATATACATATGTATATACATACATATGTACGTGTGTTCATACGTACATATATAAACACAGTATTGGACATAAGTCAGCACGCCTTACTGTCTTTTTAATATTTATTTTAATTTTATGATAGATTTATTATTGAGTAACATGCAGGATTTTCTGACACTAGCATTATTTTAAAATCGCCAAACTTGATTTTACATGAAACTCACGCATTTTGGCTGCGATTTGTGATTTGATGTTTTTATAATTTTTAATATCTGGAAGTCTGTATTTTTCGAAATTCTAATAGTTTTAGATGACATTATTGGTAATGGGGCGGTGCGATGGTCCTGGGATGGAAGTAAAATAATTACTAAAAAAAGCTTAAAAAGCGGTTATCTCCTGAGTGCTGGTCCAAGATAAAAAAGTAATTCGCTACTTCCTTTAAATTATTCACAGCACTGTCAACATACATTTTTCGAAGATCATTAAGATGAGCAATAGAAATACAAAAATATGTAAAACAAAACAACATTTTATAAATTCAATATTTTTAATAAAAATATTACGAAACTATTAATATATTTTTTTTTTATCTGGGACCAGCACTCAGGAGATGACTCCTACACATGCGAGGCATTGTGCTGGAACTATAGGAAAGGGATAGTTAGAGAAACGACATGAGGTGAAGCTTAATTAATTATTTTACAGCTCTGCTTTCGCACGTTCTTTGTTTATACTCGTAGCAGTTCTGAAGCTTCGGTTTAGTAGCCATTTTTATTATTATTTTACTTCGCCGGTGCTACATAATACCGACGAAGTATGATAGAAAGAAAATATTAGTTTTTCATCAATATCCGTCAAAATACTTATTGTGTCAACATTATACGTACGTACAGGGTGTCTGGCGGCAAATTTATATTTTTAAATACGATATAAACGTAATAAACGGTGCGAGGGAGGGTGACACCGTTGGAATTATCGATTGTGCGGATTTGTCAATCACGATGTCGCTCGAGTGAGCAGCGCGTTCGCTGTGGAGACATTTTTTAAGAGTAATGATTCTTACGTAATTGCTCGTCGACAAAGTTCGGTATTCGGCGAATAAGTGATGGACCGAGTGTAAATTTAATTCGTTCGTGGGTGCAGAGATTCCGAGCAACTGCTTCGGCTATGAATGGCCCACGGCCAGGCCCCATTCGATCCGAAAACATTGAACTGGTTGAAAGCATTTTACATGAAAATCCACGACTTTCAATACGGAAAAGACCAGCCTCACTGGGACTTCCAAGAGCGATTATTCATGAAATTTTAAAAAAGGTATTCTATATGCCTCGGTTTGTATATAAAAATATCGACCCCTTACCAATCCGATCGTAAGTGACATTTTGTGACTAAAAATTTGATTAAAAAATAAAATTGTATGGATCTAAATTTAGAAAATGGTAAAATTGTTAATAACTTTTAATATGGTGTTGATTTAATCATAAGTCATGTTCTATATAAAGTAATATAAGAAAATAAAAAGAAAAAACCTTCCGCTGCAAAATTTGTGTTTTAGCGCCTTCGATCATTTGACGTTAAGCAGTCGATATGTTTAATGAAGAATAATATAGTTTTTTTTTTCGTGAAGCAGTGCTCAGGAGAAATCCCTACATATACAATGCATTGCACTGCAACTAGATAGAGGGGTAGTGTAGAGAATATACAGATGGTGAAAGTTGTAAGTAGAGCTTAATTCTTGCATAACTGTGTAGTTGCGTGTTCATTATAAAGCAAAGTTTCGGCGTCTCTGATGTTAATTGTGACGTATTATTTTTAAGCTAAGGGCAGCGATTTTATTTATTATTTTACTTCCGACAAAGAAGAGTGTTGTAGCACAGAAAACTTTTTTTTTTTTTTTACACAATATATATTATTTATTGAATCTTCAAAATCAATTGAACTAACAATAAGTATTCAAATCTTAAGAACTAATTGCTAATTATTATTAAGTACAGCCTAGCTGTACAAAATTATTTATTGCTCGTATAGTTTTATTTCCGCGTCTACTACGTTCGGGCTAGGGAAAGAGTATCCCTTCTTTTCAGTCGAATGAACCCTCTTTCGCTTAAAATATTTCGGGCTAGTATATTTGGATGATCTTGGAGTTTGGTTAGGTATGACGTTGCGTATGTTGTTATCTCTTGTTTGACTGTCGGAATATTTCAATCCTTGTGTATGTTAGAATTTTTTATATACCACGGCGCATCTGTTATCATTCTCAGTATTTTGTTTTGACACCTTTGAATTTTTTCTATATTGGAAGCTGAGGCAGTGCTCCATAGCTGGATACCATAGCTCCATATTGGTTTTAAAATTGCTTTGTAAAGCAAAAGCTTACAATCCAGTTTTAGCACAGAATTTCGACCTATAAGCCAATTTAGTTGAGTTGCTTTTAATTTCATTTGAGTTAATTTTGCATCGATGTGCTGTTTCCCTGTTAGCCGTCTATCAATGTGCATCCCTAGATACTTGACCTCCAAACGTTGAGGTATTAACTGGTTGTTGATCAGAATAGGAGGACATGTGTCTCTGCGCAGGGTGAAGGTTATATGTACGCACTTATTCTCATTAACTTTGATTCGCCATTTTTTTAGCCAGCTTTCCAGCTGCAAAGTTTGGTGCTGTAGGCGACGAGATGCTTCGTCAGCACTTTCGTGAATGCTTAAGAAAGCTGTATCATCGGCAAAAGTTGAGGTATGGATGTTAGCGACTGTTGGCAAATCTGCGGTGTATATCAAGTACAGCAATGGACCTAATATGCTGCCTTGGGGAACTCCAGCTTCAATCGGCTGCGGTGATGACAGCCAATCGCCTTATTTTAAAATAAATTTGCCACAAAGCAGGTAACTTTCCAGTAGCTTACAAATATTTTCAGGAAGGTACTGGGTCAGTTTATATATTAATCCCTTATGCCACACTTTATCAAAAGCTTGGGAAACATCGATAAAGAGGGCTGAGCAGTACTTTTTTTCTTCTAGGGTATGCTTTATAACATTCACAAGTCTATGTGTTTGCTCAGTTGTGCTGTGTTTACTTCGAAAGCCAAACTGATGGTCTGGAATGCAGCGCTTTTCGCTAATGATTTTATTTAACTTGATAGCTAATAATTTTTCAAAAAGCTTAGATAAATTTGGCAAAAGGCTAATTGGCCTGTAAGACTCAACTCTGGTGTGGTCTTTACCTGGCTTAGGTATCATAGTTATTAGTGATATCTTCCATTTAGATGGAAAGTATTCAATGCACAATATCGCGTTGAAGATGTGGAGAATTCTTTTAACTACTGTAGTTGGGAGCTCTTGGAGCATCTTGTTGCTAATTTTATCGATGCCAGGAGATTTTTTAGGGTTCAAGTTGGCGATAGCTTCTTCGACGTCTTTCAATTTAAACTTTATCGAAACTGCTGCATCCGTAACTATCGATGGAAGTTCTTCAGGGTCGCTTGGTGCATTGGGGGTGAAAACATTTTTTAAGTGCTCAACGAACAACTTGCCTTTTTCTGTGTCGTTTCTTGCCCAATCCCCAGTTGGGGTTCGAAATGGAGGTTTACGAATAACCGGTCTTTTGAGATATCTGGTAGCACGCCATAGTGAATGATCGGATTGCGGTGTTGCATCAAGACCTTTAAGATACTCATTTAAATAATCAGTTTTTTTGGATTGTAACATCTCTTAGCTTTTTGGTACACTCTATTAGTTTTCTTTTGAGTTGAGGGGATCTATGAAGCTGCCACTCTCTTCGAGCTCTTCTTTTTTCAGTTAATAATAATTCGATGTCTGTGGAGCAAATTTTTTCTTGCCTAATTTTGCGTGAATTAATAATAGCGTGCTGTGCCGCCAGCTTGAGACTTTCGTCCAATTGTGTAAGAGATGCATCTACATCGTCTGGTGTACGAAGTAATACGTTTTGACAGCAGTGAGTAGCAAGGTATTTGCGAAATTTCAACCAATTTGTGTATGTTTTTATTTTTTCAGCTATCTCAGTCGCGTGTGAGTTTTGTGAGAGTGATATTGTAATTATAGTTGGTGAATGATCTGATGATAAGTCAACAGAAGATTCAACAAGAATGGATTTAGCTGCAATGCCCTTTGTGATTGCGAAATCTATGACATCAGGTATTTTGTTACGATCAGTTGGCCAATATGTTGGTTGTCCGCTTGAGGCGACCGTCAAACACATTTTGGAAACTACGTTGTATAAAACGCGACCTTTTGGGATAATCAGGCGTGATCCCCAATACGTGTGCTTTGCATTAAAGTCGCCAGCAGCTAGGAAACTATTGTCCAACGATTTAAAGAATTCAGAGTACTGATCCTCAGCAATTGAAAACCGCGGAGGCGAGTAAATTGACGATATAACTAAGCCTTTGAAAAATTCTTCAAGACAGATCGAAGTTGCTTGAAGATAGTCTTTGCTGACTGCACCCACTAAGTAGTGCTTTATTCTGTTCTTTATTAATATAGCTGAGCCCCCACATGCTCTACCACGGGGATCTTTGGCGTCATAAAATGTATAGCCTATTACCTTAAAAACACTTCTAGGTGTTAAATGAGTTTCGGCAATGAGCATAACATCGATTTGTTGATCCGCTAGGAAGTGCTCAAGTTCGTTTTTTTGTTGGCGTATGCCGTTAGCGTTCCAGAAACATAACCTTAGGCAGTTCATGGACTTTTTGTTACAGCCTGCAAAAGCGCAGTTTGCATATTTATCAGTGTTTGCATCATTGGCAACATGGTATTAACGAAATTTTGAACTGTTTGCACCAACATTTCTATTTTGGCTTCCATTTGGCTGGAATTTATGGGTTGTGGCTGCACTGTAGGCTTGGAGCTGATGTTTGTGGTGTTATTGTTTGTCTTCAGGGCACTGCGCGTTAGAGGCGTGGCTGAATTTGCTTTTAGAATGTTAGCATATGAAATTTGTTGATTATTTGATGTCGGCAGCTGAGGGTAATCATTGGTAACGAGCTGTTCTTGTGTTCGGGAAGCAACATTTCGTATCTGGTTCGGCGAGGTTCTAACGAGAGAGTAGACTCTGCACCCTCTATAATTTGCGGTATGGTTTTCGCCACAGTTGCTGCATTTTTTGGCCTTCGGGTCACCTTTTGGCTTTTTGCAGTTTGCTGTACTATGTAGGTCGCCACACACTACACAGACAGCATGTAGCTTGCAGTATGTCTTACTATGGCCAAATTCTTGGCAGTTTTGGCATTGCACAGGTCCTGATCTCTTGTAAGGTTCCTCTATTGTCACCCTACGATGCAACAGATATCTCACGTTGTATATTGGGTGAACTTCACCCTTCTTTAATTTTTTTTTACCTGGCTGGACACGAAAGATGGGCTGTGGTACCTTTTCTTTATTTATTAGGTTTATTATATTTTTTACCTTAAAGCCTAGACTCTCCAGGCTGTCCTTTATTTCCTTTGTAGCAACACTGGGGTCAACACCTTTTATGATCACTTGAAGGCCTTTTTCACTTTTAAGCTGATAAGTGTAAAAGCTTTTTTTTGTTTCCTCAAATGTCTTTACAACTTTTCGATAATTGTCTTCTGTTAGGACCTGAATTTTCGTTTCACTGATTTTACCGCGTCTTACCGGCACGGTGTAAAAAGAGTTATCACCGATAGTTTCTATTAAGTTTTTTATTATAATGTTCGAGCTTGCCTGTCTTAGATATATTGGAGGTGGTTTTGGGGATTTACCCGAGGTCGTAGGGACGTTATCGTCATTACCCAGAATTGCAAATCGGTTTTGAGAAGCAACGCTAGCGGTTTCCGAATCTCTAGCTACTTTATGTTGAGATGCGATGTTGGCCGATTTCGGGCTACGTTTCCTTTTCGTCACTATTACGTACCTGTCCATACCGGTTTGTGCCTTTTCCTTATCCGAATTCGGAGGCAATGTACCGTCTAAGGGCGTTTTTAAGGCTGCGAATGATGTTTTTGGATCCTCTTTAGATCGCGAGCAATCTGACTCTGATTGTGTTCGCTTGGGTGTTTTAATGGAAACGTAATTACTGTTGTCCACACTCTTCATTAAGTTGTTGCTTGAACGAGTTTTACCTTCATCCGATTTCGTTGTTACGTATATATTCCTTTCGGGAACACTTGAACGACTAGGGCTTATATTTAAGCCATAATGGCTTATTTATTATTTATTTATTTATTGTTAATTTTTGTTTGCTGGGTAAAAAAAAGAAAAATATACAGCAAGTAAAGCAGAGCAAAAACAACATAAAATAAAAACTAGCTGTATTTGGTATGATATATGTTGTTGTTTAATTTATATTGTTTATTATATTATTTTTGAACTAAAAAAAATTCTTAGCACTTCACTTCTCACTCTCACTGACAGAAAACTTGAAAAAAAAAAATTTTGTTCTTGACCGGCCTGGGCATCGAACCCGAGTTCTTCTGGTTGCTGAGCCTACACGCTAACTACTCGCTACCAACACCATTGCGACAATATTATACTTTCTTCAAGAAATATTTCCCGCAATTGGTTTAATTTACATAAACGTCTATATGACTGTTTTTATATGTCGTCCATTGTATTCATACAATGATTTTTAGTTCCATTTTTAATTGAAATATGCAGAGATGGACAAAAAATGTACTAATGTGAATAAATTCAAACGTAAAATTATTGCAACTTTTCATAAATAATTTCATTTATTTCATTACTACCACAAAAAATAAATAATATTAAAAAAAAAGGACCACTAATCAATATTAATAACATTTGAGCTGGATATCTCACCATTATCATGCAAAAATGCATTTACATGCAAACTTCATGGAATAACCCTTATTACTTATAAATGTTTCAGATTTGCGAAATGAACTTTTGGTATTACTCGAAATTCTTAAAATATAACTTTTGCATATTTTCACCCAATTCATTTCGTCATCAACAATTTTAATTTGAAATTAATTTGGGTACTTATGTATACATACATACATACATAATTCACAATTCAATGAGTTTTACTAACATTTAACATGCATTCCTGCAAAGTATCTTTAACTAATATTACGAATATGCAATACCGCAATCAAATTTTAGACAGAAAATGCTATTGTTTAGCCCTTTTGGGTTTTTTTGTAAAATCGTCTGTAATTACGTTTTATGAAGAATAAGTGAACCAAACGTAATAGATAACACAACACAATTAAAAATCGTTTTCATAAAAAGAACTAAACCCTGCTGGTGGTGCTTAGTTATGTCCCATACTGTACATATGTGTATAGTACATAATATGTTTTTATCAATGGGAACAAAATAGATAATACAATTTTGTACACGAGCCAAGCAAAATATTGAATTATATTTAGGAATATATTTTAAGCAAACAAACATTTTTTCGCATTAAGTTTCATGTATGAAATATGTATGTGTATGTATGTACATACATACATATATTTTTGCCGCTCTTGCTCCGCCTAAACATTTGCTAAGGTTAAATGGACAGCCTCGCAAATATCGGATGCTCACAAAGGCGTTTGAACTCAATTTTAAAGAAGAGGCAATCCCCGCACTACCCCTTCACCATTTGTCTCTTGTCATCACAATAATTTTTTAAAAAAGAATGTCACCGTTATTGGAAGGCATCTAATTACGTGAGTGTTACTTCTTTTAAAAAAAATGTGTGTACTAAATGTACTGCTGACTTCAGACAAATAATCATTAAATTCGTGTCTGAAAGTGTTTAGTTGTGCGTAGATCAGTATATGACAGAAATCCCAGAAACAAATTTTCGCAACACAAATGTGTATCAGATCTTCAATTAAATACTTAAAGATGCAGTCTTTTTTTTAGTGTTACCCATTTTAATTGCATTTTCAGGGTGGCGATTGTCGAAGTAGTCTGCACGTTGACTACAAAACGAAAAATTTTTTCTGGGTTCAACCCCAGTTTCAAACTAATAAAAACATCTCGCATTTTTTCTGATGTGCATTTGTGTGTGACTTTGTGTCAGTTGTGGCGAAGGCATAGTCACTGGCCACCGAACAGCAACGGCTTCAGCTGTATTCAATTCACAGGCGCAACAGAACGCCCTTCTTCGTCGGTATTGTGAGATAATGAAGCTTCACCTCCTATCATTTCTCCTACTGACCCTTTCCTCTAGTTCCAGCACAATGCACCGCATATGTAGGGGTCATCACCTAAGTACTGCTCCACGATAAAACACAATTTCTTCAATATGATTTTACACACACATTCGCCTTGAGCACGTCAAGGGTATGACATTTGTTGGCATAACCGTAAAAAAGAAGCCCGTACAGATCAGATGTGGATGATCCGGGTTGTCGATGTCACCTTTTTTACGTTACACATATATGTAGGTAATTTTTGTCACGGAAACTGAATGCATTATAAACAGCTGGACAAGTCATGGTGCTTTTTTATGCTTTAGTGCCAACATTCACCTAGTAGTGATATCAAAGACTAAATATATGAAGATGTTCTACAGCCGGACATTGTTCTCTAAATGCTAAATTTAGTGATGGCAGTAGTACTACTACCAAATTTTGATTATTTTTTCAGAGAACTTATTATTCTTATCTCTCTATTATTCATTTACTTCTACATACATACGTGTGTGGCTTTGCATACGTAGGTTAATGTATGCATGTGTACATATCCTAAACAAACAAAAAATATAAAGAAACAAAGTCTTGTTTTCGCACAATTTATATATTTACATAATATCGCCGATTTTTTAGTTGTATGACAAAATTATGTATTTTATTGTTGTACTAATGCAAGAAAATCGATTCGCACCGAACTTTAAATTTAGTACATATAAATTTTGATAGTATTTTCAATTCTATTTATCCTTTTCAATTTGCATATATAAAGGGATGAAGTATTTATGTTGATAAATATTCCTTTGAATCTCTAACCCCAGCTATATTATCAGTAGAATATGTTTATCTATGTTTTGTACTGATATCATGCTTTGGATTTTACAAACAAAGACCAAATAAGTTTGGTCTGGAGTACGGAAAAACAAACAAAAATGACGAAATTAGCACATAATCCCAAATACTTTTCAAAAGATGCTAATAAAAATCCCCAGTTTACACGAAGTTCTTCAGCAGTAGCCACTTCAACGTGTAGTTTTATAAAAAAGCTCGATAGCTATTTTGATTGTTTAAATAGTATGTATGTTAACGATAGAAAGTCCATGAAGCATGGCACAGCTGGGCAATTATTCGAAGAGGTTTTTTTTTTTTTTAAACACAAACCGACCGAAAATGGAATACAACTCTCATGTATGGGCCGATGCTTCAAAGACTATGTTGAAGTTACTCGACCGTGTACAAGAAAGAGCGAAGAAACTCATAGGAGACAGTAGGGTAGCCAACTCTATTAACTCTCTTGAGCATCGTCGCAACTTGGGGTGCGTTTCGTTGTTCTATCGTTACTATAATGGGATGTGTTCTAATGAAATCAGTGAACTTGTTCCCGAAACCCGGTCATTCGCGCGCACGGCGCGATCATCATTCAGAGCGCATCCATTTGTGGTCGATTTGGCGGCAACTCGCACTACGCATTACAGAGAAAATTCGTTTTTTGGCCGAACGGCACTTATGTGCAATGGACTACCCGCAGAGGTGTTTCCTATCACTTTTAACTTGGGAAAATTTAAATCAAATGTCAATAAACAATACTCCCTCTATCCTCCTTCCCATAACCTAATTTCCGAGTTCCAGCACAATGCATCGCATGTGTAGGGCTCATCCAAGAAAAAAAAACTCTACTAAGCTCTTATAGCTTTCTTATTTTTTTTTATCGTGGACCAGCATATCTCAAATAAGCAGTAATCAACATATATTCAATCATTGGCCTAATTCTAACCACGACAACTTTTTTTCCCCCTATCGTCCGCATTCTTTGCAGAAAACTCAAATTTAGTCCCCATTTTAACGAATCATTTCAACCAAGATCCTCTGGAAAACTTGTTTTCTTATATGCGTACCAAGGGCGGGCACTGTACAAATCCTTCGGTTTATGAATTAAATATCGCAGTAGCTAAACTGTCATCTCTAAAAATAACTCAATTTAGCTCCTCATCTAATTGTGCAAGCGACGATGCAATATTTTTACCAGTTGACTTTAAAATAATTTTAGAAGATACTCAAAGAAACGAAAGTATATCCGAAAGTACTCACACCGCTGACGTAGATGTTACAAGCATATTCGATAAGTCTAACAATATTCCAATAGAGTTAACATCAAGCCGATATTTTGGTTATATAGCTCAACGAATATACTGTGCCAAATGCCGTATGGATATAATTAAACCAGCGCAAATCTTGTCATATACTTCAGAAATGTTTCTGAATGCAAAAAATTATAATAAAAAAAACAGATTTTGGAATTTTATGTGATTCATCAGACGTATTTTCTACAGTGTGTACGATTCACAAAAAAGTTTTCGGAAAATATTTTTCTAATTGTAAAAAAGTAATAAACATCAAAAAAAAACTATTGCTGAACAATGTGTAAATTGTGACAAAAATACAATATATTCCTCTTGGTTGGAGGAAAGTAACGTATGCTTTAAGCACTGTATTACTTTATTAGTTCTTACGCTATTAAGAAAACATTCGTCATGGGTAACATATGAATGCAAAGAAATAAGCAGTGAAATATATAAAATTTATGGTTGGCAAACTTATGTTATCTCACTTTATAAAGGGTGTCTGGTGGCAAATTTATATTTTTAAATACGATTATTTCAAAAAGTAATAAACGGTGCGGAGAGAGGGTACCGCCGTAGGAATAATCGATTGTGCGGATTTGTCGGTCACGATGTCGCAGTGGTCGAGTGAGCATCGCGCGTTCGCTGTGGAAACATTTTTTAAGAGTAATGATTCTTACGTAATTGCTCGTGTCTTATCTACGCATGAGGTAATTGGATCATTCTTTTTTGGAAAATTCTCGAGGGCAAGCGACGAATATCAACGGTGAAAATTATCGACGCATGATTTCGGAGTTCTTTTTGCCAAACTTGGGAGCTCATCCATCGTACTCTTCACACATGTGGTTTGAACAAGATGGGACGACTGCACACACAGCCAGAGCTTCGATGAATTTGCTTAGGGAAAATTTCCCCAAAAACTGATCAGTCGCTTTGGGGACATTCCATGGCCAGCGAGGTCGCCCGATCTAACTCCCATGGAGTTAGATTGCTAAAAACTTCGCAATAGAGAGATTATTTAGTGTGAAAAATTCTATTTAGGTCTTAAAAAATTGTACGTTACAGAGAGAATTTCGCTATAGGGAAGTTCGTTATAGGAAGATCAAAATGTATGAAAATACTCACAAAAATGTCGTGTTCACGAATTTTATTTGTTATAGAGAAGATTTCGTTATAGAGAATTTCGCTATAGAGAAGTTCGACTGTATATGAAAACAAGAAACTTCTTTCAGTTATTTCATATTTTTGAATACTTGAATGTGCTTTGAACAAGAAATATAACACAATCCCCCAAACAAATTTCTCAGTGAGCATCAGTCATATGTATGTGTATCAAAATAAAACGGCCAAAAACAATACATATTACTACATACTTATATATGCTTAAAAATTTTGTGCTCTCTTGTTTGTGGTTTTGCTCAAATAAAAAAACCGGTTTATTTTTTCCTTATTACTACCCCGCGCAGCATCTACAAACACCAAACATTTTACATTTTATTTAATGTTCTACGTGCACTATCTTCATTTATTTATATAGTAGTCTTTGGTGATATCTTTTACCTTTGACAAATAGTCACTTATCTGTTTTTTGCTTCTTTTTTATATAATTTCTTTTTTTAACATTATAAGCAATTATTTTAATTTTTATTTATGAAAAAATATTGTTTTGTATTAATTTTTTTCTGTTATTAATTTCTTCATTTTGACATAAAGATAATATGAACGTGTATATATGTGTATACATATAAACACGATTCGTGTTTTACTGATATGATTACTACTTTATTGGCGAGAGTAACGAGGGGAAGGGTGACGAGTACTCATGTATATGTACTGTCAGTCCGTTTTGCTTTCTCATTCTTAATTTGAATATACACACAAACTACAGGGTGTCTGGTGGCAAATTTATATTTTTAAATACGATTATTTCAAAAGGTAATAAACGGTGCGGAGGGAGGGTGACGCCGTTGGAATTATCAATTGTGCGGATTTGTCAGTCACGATGTCGCAGTGGTCGAGTGAGCATCTCGCGTTCGCTGTGGAGATATTTTTTAAGAGTAATAATTCTTATGTAATTGTTCGTCGACAATTTTGTTCAAAGTTCGGTATTCGCCGAATAAGTGATGGACCGAGTGTAAATTTAATTCGTTCGTGGTTGCAGTCAATCTTCAAGGAGTCTTGGAAACATTGAACTGGTTGAAATCAGTTTACGTGAAAATCCGCGACTTTCAATACGGAAAAGAGAAGCCTCACTGGGATTTCAAAGAGCGATTATTCATGAAATTTTAAAAAATTATCTGGATGACAAACTCTTTAAAAAATAAAATCCGCATTTCCATTCTATCGTTCAATGCTCTTAATAAAACTTTTTGTCAATTATTACGTTTTTTATTTAAGTTTGAAAATATAAATCTGCTACAAGACACCCTGTATATGTACATGTCGCCAACAAGACAATAATTGTGTGAACACCAAAGAGAGTTCATAGAAGAAAAAGTAAGAATCATGTCATTAAAACATGAATCGTGTGAACTCAGACTTAACAATAAAACATTTCCTATTGATGCAGTGCCCAGCTCAAAGTCCCGATATCAATCCAATTTGTGGTCAACCGTGAAGAAACGGTTGGGACAATACTCATCATCTTCAACCAATTTCGACGAGCTTTGGCTGCGGATTCAGCGTGAGTGTGAGAATATTCCAAATAAAGTGATTGAAAAATTAGTAAAGACTATGCCAAAACGAGTAGAAAGTGTATTACGTAATAACGGACTTTGGATTAATATTAAAAAATGCTATCATTCCTTAAAGTTTTTGAATGGTGCAAAATTGAGTACAAGCGAATTGTTTGTTTTATTTATTTTTTTCTTAGAACTTGTTGGCTTTAGTTTTGAATTATATATTATTTTGTTCAATATTAAACATAAAATAAATGACAAATAAAAATTTTTGGATTTTGGCTTCATTATTTTAGTTTTTATACAATAAATAGTAGAGAAGGTACAAACATGTATGTACTCATTTGTGCTTCCTACTGTATATACATACATATGTATATAAATAATTAAATTAATTTCATTTAAAGGGGGTAATGAAGCGGACCGGGTTGGACGAGATTTAATTCGTATCGAAACAAAGAATGTTTTTTAAATAAACAAAATAGTTTAATGAGTGCAAAATGAAGGAAATGAAATATGTTTTTAATAAAATGCACCACATAATTATAAAATATTAAAAATACGTACCATCCGTTGCCTGTCGAGGTGATGGTAAGCACATACTACCATTCAAATATACCGATGTGTTTTCACCCCCACTATTCCCTTCAAAACCAGATGACGTATATAAATCCCCAATGGTCTGAGGTGATTGTATACTATTTTGTATGTTTTGTTGTAAAGCCACCACGTTGTTATTGTGATATTGTTGCTGTTGTTGTTGCACATTTAAAAAAGAATTTGAATAATTATATTGATTAGTTTTTGTTGCGTTACCCGAATTGACCTTGCAATTATTTTCATTTTTAATATTTACTTGATTCAAACAACTTTGTTGTTGTTGGTTTTGCTGAGGACGTATGCGAGAAGCGGTAAAAACCCCACACTCGTCGGTAACAGTTATTTGAAATTTTTGCTGATAACCCAAACGAGCATCATAAGATGTGCTTGAATAGTGAAGGCTATTACCACCACCACTGGCTCCAGAAAATCCCGGTCCGGCTGTTATATCGATTGTAGAGGGTTGTAGAGCGAAATTTTGACTGTTTTGTGAAACGGGCGGACGAAGAGTGAGATTCACTGACGTGAAACTCTTTGGCGAACCAGCCACGGAAGTTGTGGGTGAAGAATTAATCGATAAGGAAGAAATTGTAGCAGTTGTTGGATTTGTTGTAGCTGAAGACGCTGCCAGAGGTGACGCCAAAGGAGCCGAAGATGCATAAGATAACGATGCAGGTGTACAAAGAAAATCCCGCGCGTATGGCGGCTCTGGTTGCAGTGTAATGACTGATCTATGCCTAATGGGTGATTTCGTTTCTGAATGTTGTTGATTTACTGTTGGTGTCTGTATTGGTTTATTAAATGGGAGGTGAGTTGCTGCGTTGGGTGGTGACGATGATGTTGGCGACGGTGTCGATAATGATACACTAACAGAAATTTCAGATTCGGATAGGGGACTCGTCGTTGTATTATTTGTTAAGAGAGAATCATTTAAAAAGCTATTTGCGGCATTCGTATTACTGTGGCTTGTTTGCAATTGTGAGGGTTTGGGTGAAGTGGGAGGTAAAGGGGCTTTGCGTAAAGGTTTAATAATAATTGTAGAATTTTGTTGTTGTTGTCTATTTCGTTGTTCTTGAAAACGTTGTTGCAATTGTATATTTAAACGTTGCCTCTGCTGTTGCTGTTGTGTATTTAAATTGAGAGTAGTTGGGCGTTGACGAGGCAAAGTTTTCACATTACTCACATCGATAACATCAAAACTTTCACCATTACACACCTTAGGAGATGTTAAATTTGTTGTTGTTGTTTTTGTTGTGGTAGACTGTACAAACCCTACAGAAACAGCATTTTCAGTATTGTGTAAATCTTCACCAGCTAACGCTTCAGTTATCGAAGAATTTGTAGTTACTATTGGATTTATTTTAGTAGAATTATTATTGCTGCTATTTTGTTGCTGATTTAGTGCTGGTTGCAATGGTGCTGCTCGTATGGGTTTTATTGGTTTCAATGGTGGCTTTTGCTGTACTACAAAGGGTTTCTGTTGTAAAGGAGGCTTTTGTGTTAATGATGTAGTCGATGTCGCGGATGCTGTAGTTGTTGTTGCTGTGTCATTGTGATTAGTTGAATTTAGTAAATTATTAATTGATGGATGTAAAACTTTGGCAGGATAACTTTGAGCAGGTATTGGATTTAATTCCAATTCATGTTTCAACATTTGTATGCAATTTTCACGTTGATGACAATTTTCATTAACACATTGAGCTACAATTGTATCGCCTAAAGTGGGAAATTCTTGCTTCATTTCATGAAATAAGTGCATTATACTAATATTGCTACAATTACAATTGGTATGCTTTGTTGCCACACTTGATGTATCACTCTCAACGTGATTTGTTGCTTCTGTACAAACCGTTGTAGTTGTTAAGTTATCCTTTCTACTGTTACTTTCTTTATTACTATCGTCGTCGTTGTTTTGCTGCTGTCGCAGATGTTGGTTTTTATTGATGTGTTGATTAAGTAAAGACTTTAGAAAATTTCCTGGCGGCTTTGTTGGTTTAGCCGCCATTTTATGCCATCATCTAACAAAAACGGAAACCTAAAAAGAAATAACAAAGGATATACATATGAAAAATAAAAACAAAAACAATTTTTTGGCTATTTTAATATAAAGCGAAAAAACCAAAATGTCAGAAATGCATTAATTATGGCCAATAGGCTATAAGCATTATAAATAAATTTAATAAATAAATAATAAAACTGAGTTGAATATTTTGCAATTCGGTCTACAATGTTTCAGTATTTTGATTGGAAGTTTTCGTTATTTGTTCTTTCAGCCTTAGAAAGATGTCCAATTTATATGGCATCGAAAATCACTTGGAAATTCCCTATGTAAGTATGCCAAATTCTTATTTTATAATTTTGCAAAGCTAACCGAAATAAAACTTTTTATTTATTAAAACCTGACTTTTCTACTTGGTAAAATTATGTGTAACTGGAAAAAAAATTGTCTTTGAATTGAGCACGTATGACATTCCAGGGCTAATTAAATTAACACTTCTTTTGAAATCGATATAAATATGTATGTACGAGGTTTCTTCAAAACAAAAGGTGAATTTTGTTTTCTGCGATTACAATGGCATTGTGCATCATGCGTTCTTGGCAACAGGTCGTAAAAAAATCATGGAATCTGCATCACGATAATGCACCAGCTCACACATCAATTTGTTGTTACTTATTTTTTGACCAAAAAGAACACCCTAGCCAGGCCTCAACCACCTTATTCAACAGATTTAGCTCCCTGCGACTTTTTCCTATTCCCAAAACTGAAAGGAAAGCGTTTCGCCACAATTGATGAGATAGAGTCAAAATCGAAGAACGAGCTGATGGCCTGATCGAAAAGAGCATTTCAGAATTGCTTCGAGTATTGGAAGAAGCGCTGGCATAAGTGCATTATATCTGAGTATTACTTTGAAGGGGACAAAATGGATATTGATGAATAAAAAATTCAAAATTCACGTTTTCTTTCGAACAGACCTCATATATGTATATATAATTCCTAACTTGTTTATCGATTTTAAAACAAAAAATATCAAATAAATAATAAAAGGACACAGGAATTAGAACAGCGACTAACTGGTTTTATTTCTGAAAAACAGCGGCAAAATAAAACTAGTAACAAAAACAAAAAGCAAAAGAAAAATTTAAAAATTAAATTAAAGAAAATTATAAAGAAATGACAAGTGAATTTAAAAATATTTATGACACCAAAATCAAATAATACACACATTAAAAATTGCTGTGCAGAAATGCTTTTTCTTTCTATTTTACATACTTTCTTTGAAATTTATTTCTTTTGCAAAATTAAATTTAAATTAAAATAAACTACGCCAATCATGCTGATTACGTATAACGTAAATACATGTGGGTGGGCATGAATGTGCAGATGTTCAAATAATGCAAAATTATAAATAACAAAAGCGGCTTCTTGAATCAATTTCAAAGAACTTTTCTTTAAAAGTTTTGGTAATGATGGGGAATTAAATAGATTACATACTTTATTTCAATTAAAAAATTAAAAGATCGATGACACCTTCAATAGTGATAAATTTTTCCCCCCTACGCGATATTGGCCCTACGTTCCTCCTATGACATTAGCTCACAACAAGAATGTTTGTAATAATTCGTTCTCTTTTGGAGAGGATACGCCACTTAACCTACATATGTATTACTTGTAATGATATTTACATTAATTATTATTTTATAATTTAATATACTAGTCTGTAAGAAAATAGTTCATAGGCCATAACTGAATAAATAAAGAAATAAAACCAGAACATCAAAGTAAATTTTGGTACAAAGATCGCTGCATGACAGACAATAAATTTGATTTGAAAATTGTATATAACGGCACCGCCCTTAGAGGACACAGTGCCGGCAGCGCTCCAGAAGAAAAGCATTGCAATCGCTCCCCTTGAACGGACTCTTATCACGGGTGGCGAAAAAAATTTTCTGGGACGGACATTTCATTTGTTTTTGTCCGATTTTTTCATGTCATAATTTAGAAATAAACTTGTCAAGACTTTTTTAATTTGCTCGTCTCAAAAACAAGGCTCGCTTTGTTATATTTACTACATCACATAACATAATTAAATGAAATATCTAAAGATTCAACAGATGAAATTGGAACTTTAGCTCTTCAAGATTCAAGAAACAACATACTAACATATAAAGAGGTTTTGACTATAGCGCAGGATCTTATAGAGTTTGTGAAATGCCTTCGTTTGACTAACATGAACATTTTGAAATATTATTTTTTCGAAATAAATTTTAAACTTTTCATTTTAAAAACCTAATCAGCTCATAACCTCAAGAAGAAATGCCGATTGCAGCCAATTCGATTAAAATCGGGCAATTCGGTTGAGAGATATCGTTGACTGTAAATTTGGAAAAAAAAAATCATTTTTTTCTAATGAGGGTGGCGATGGTCGAAGTAGTCTGCACGTTGACTACAAAACGAAAAATTTTTCCTGGGTTCAACCCCAGTTTCAAATTCATAAAAACATCTCGCATTTTTCTGTTGTACATTTGTGTGGTTTTGTTAGTTGTTGTCGGAAGGTTTCAGTGGCGAAGGCATAGTCACTGGTTTTGCGTTTATTCCCTCCTTCATAATTGCACTAAATTTTCCAAAATATATGGATTATATTATATGAATAATGAAATTTTCCAAAATATATGAATTATATTATATGAATAATAAAATTTAATTTTCTTTTTACAAATTAAATTTAATTTTCTATAAACAACTGAAACAAACGACGTTTCTCTTTAAAAGTTTTTGACAAGTGCGCAATTTGCTTGTGGTTTTTGGTATTGTTGGATTATTGTAGAGCCGCACTGACAACATCAACAACAACTGGATCATGGATCAGTAAAAGAAAAATTAATGGCATTTTCAAATTCTAATTAAACGTATACGAAATAAAATTTTTAAAATAATCAGCAGATATTTTAATTGGAAATTATAGCAAAGGTGAGCATCTTAACAAGAAACAAGTTTATTAAATACCCCTTTTCATATTTTTCTTTCGTTCCTTATCCCCTAATTTCAATCAATTGTTGAGTGATTATAATAACAACCTATTTTTTTATATTGGATAACGATAAGAATAAAATCTGTTTCTGCCAACTAACAGAAAATAGGGAATTGTATTTACCAAACAAACATTTCATTTCACTTTTTCATAAGTTACTTTCAATAGTAAAACTTGAACTTTATGATCTAATGTAATTTTTAAATAAATTTTACTTAAAGTCAGTTTTAAGGCATAAACCACTTACATTTTATAAAACAATTACAAAAATAAAATTAATTTACATTTAAACTTGATTCACTTTAAGATAAAATATTTTTTTATATTTCATATTTAATATTCCTAGTAATTACTATTATTTTATATATTGTATGTATATACATACATATTTTTGATTACGTTTGCAAATAAAGCAACGCTGTTAATTAATATTAATTATAAACACAAAATTAATAAATTACTATAATTGCACTCATTAATTAGAACAAAAATTTTATTTGAATAATATATTTGCATAATTTTTTTAATATAAAGAGGAAATTTTCAACAAGAAATTTTTTTGCAATAATGTAGTTTCATTTAAAACAACAAAACTTTAAATTAAAATATTCATAAATTTTATTTATTTATTTTTTCGAAGAATGCCGTAATTGTGTTTGCTTTCAGAAAACGTTTTAATTTGGGGTTTTTGCTATGAAAGGGAATATTTCCCGATATTGGTTGCTTGTCAATGCTTTAAATGCTTTAGAAAAACTAAGAAAATTTCTCTACAAATGTCGATGAGCAAAACCGTACAACCATCAAAGAGATATTTTAATTATTATGTGCCAGGCGTGGAAAATAGAGATTGTAAAATTATGCATAAAAATACATTTAACATAAAGAAACGAATTACTTTCTTTTGTGACAAAAGTATTAAATACTTGTATATGCTACATTTCGTTATTATTCCTTTCTAAAAAGTATTGTAAGATTATAAAAAGCGACCACGTTACTTTCTAAATATGTTGCACCAATAACTAGCAAAGTATGCAACATATTTAACCCTTTACTCTCAAATTTGTCAGGATACTAACCTTATTTAGATCTTTGATAAATACATTTTAATACAAATAAGAAAATAAAAAAATATGTAACAGAAAGGAAAACGTCATAAGTATACATTAATGTAATGGAGGTTTTTTTTCTGAGACATATTCTGCATTTATGCTGCCTTTTAGATTTCTTTCAGTTCTTTCCTGAAAAATATGTGTAAAAGTGTAACGCGTTCTTTTCTCACAATGTTCCCCTTAAAAAGAAAAATAATGCTACATTTCATTTTAATTAAAGAATTTAAAGAATTCACAATAAGTCTTAAATATTTTGTACCATTGTGGTAATAAAAACTTAACCACTTTTTAAAGGTAATGGCAAACTGTAGAAAGTGTTATCCATCCAAAATCCAAAATTTGTATTCAGAAAGGAAATCACCATAAGACTTGACCTTTGATTCGATATAAACAAATTTAATACATTTCTGGTAAATTTCCTCGAATTCCTCTAATCTTTTGTATTTAATTATTGGAAAATATTATTATTGTACACTACTTTCTGAAAATGTATAAATTATTTTATACATAACAATTTTAAATTAGCAAAATAAAAACACGAAAAGGAAAATAACGCACTTGACAAGTAACATTTTGTTTTCTGGAAAAAATAAATAAATGGCTGCAAGTCACAATATATTCATACTTTTTTATATTGGACCAGCACTCAGGAGATGAGCCCTATACATGCGATGCATTGTGCTGGAACTATAGGAAAGGGATGGTAGGAGAAATGATAGGAGGTGAAGCTTCACTATCTTACAACACTGCTTTTTGCACGTTATTTGTTTTTACAGCAGTGTTGTAACGTCTCTGATGTGAAGGAGACGTATTAAATTTTAAAGCTTCGTTTTTAGTAGCCATTTTTATTAATTATTTTACTTCGCCGGTGCTACACAATACCGAAGAAGGAGGGCGTTCTGACGTGCCTGTGGATTGGATACAGCTGAAGCCGCCACTGTTCAGTGACCAATGACTAAGCCTTCGCCACTGAAACCTTCCGACAACAACTGACACAACGACACAGAAATGCACATCAGAAAAAAATGCGAGATGTTTTTATGAGTCTGAAACTGGGGTTGAACCCCCGTTTGTAGTCAACGTGCAGACTACTTCGACCATCGCCACAGACTAAAATTTCTGTTATATAATTCTTACAATAAATACAAGTTTTAGGTTTGAACAAACAAACAAAAATGGGAAAATAAATGTGCTTCTGAAAAAAATTAAATACCAGGAAACATGTTTGAGGCAAATGTGTAGTGGATATAGTTCGCTTTTCAGATTTTTTTTATTTAAAATTACAAAAATGAAAATCCTTGTTGAAATAAACCCGAATTTGAACTCTTTTTAAATTTACATTGAAAAGTGAAAAGTTCTTGTTCGGGTAGTTGCTTCACTGCAATGTATCGGCTGTTCGTTTCTGGTTTATGCAAAACAATGGGCCTAATTATTCATTCCATTCCGCAGTTGCGGAAAGCTATTTTTAGGCGGAAAAAATATTGTAATTATTCATACATTTGTGCGGTATCACTCTACAGTTGTTGTATTGCCATATTATTGATTCCGCAGAATAGCTATTCTTAGACATTTTGCGCTTACGTTAAAATTTTCTAACGGAAGGAACAAAAAAGTAATTAAAAATATACTCTTTCGAAAAAAAAGTAATTAGTGTTAATCGATACCATACAGTCAAAATTACATGTGATAGTTACATACTAACATTGCAGCCATTCGTTCAAATTTAACTTTCAAATTTTTTAGACATACTGCTTCTCAAAATTCATGGGACGTAGGCTGCACGCAATTTAATAGCAAATTCATTTATCAAAATGACATCGCTGTTCATAAGAATAAGTATCAGCTGTTTTCTGGCCCATAATTTAAAAGAAAAGTTTGAATTCTCATCAAATTTTCAAAGTATGAGTGTATTAGTAAAAAAGTGAAAGAATTTTAAAATTTGAAAGGAAACATTTGAACGTGCAACCTCCAAGTAACATACAAACTAAATCATGTAACTATCACATGTAATCAGCTGCAATAAAAACATATATAAGGTGATATATGATACAATTTTTATTTATTCATTTGAACTGTGATACAATTTTTAAAAAGTTAATTTAAAAAAAAAGTTTTTATTTTTTACTGACAGCACACAGCATTGCCAGCTCATAATTATATATAACAGGGATGTTAAAACTGCATTGCGTAAAGCTTATACCGCAGGAATGAATAATTGCAAATGCTTACCGAAATAAAATGTGCCGTTGCTGGAACGTTCGTACGTGACATTTTAACATAGTGATGGGCTATTTTAAATTCATTGGTATGTGGGAATTTTTGTTTTTTTTTGCTTTTTTTTAATAGCTCACAAATTATTTATATAAACTCTTCTGTTAATAGCAAGTTTAAAAACTTAGTTCTCTTGTGATATAAGCACTTAACAAATCATGCCATATTACAATAGAAAATAAAAATAAACAAAAGACAATGCACGTTGTTAGAGAATAAAAATGATAAGAGTAAATATTTCCATTTGTTATTTGTATTATCGGGTATGTTCTGCAAAGCGAATCCGAAAAAAATTTTCGTTTTTAAAACGAATACACCTACTTAGGGTGTTCTCTAAACCGAATTCGCATAATGTTACTCGGTTTAAAATCGAGTAGATAAGTCCGGTCGAAATTAAATCGAATTTACTATCTTCCTAATAAATAACTGATGAAGCAGAAAAAACAATTACCAATTTTTACTAGAAGTCTCTGTAATAGATTTTAATACAAATAATCAATTTAAAAAACACTCCAATATTTCGCCATCTTCTTGTTAAGGTATGGAGATAAAGTAGATGGATGAATAAACGCACATTTTCACTAAATTCATTAAATATATCATTAAAAATCACTTTTAAATAAGAATAAATACTATTTTGAAGAAAAGTTATCAGTAGCTTTATTGACGTTTAAAAAATGTTATTCGAAAGCTAGTTCGAATGTTTCCAACATCATGTGATTTTAGAACACCAAATTAGCATTTATTCGGTTTTGAGAAATCATCGTTTTTACATCGATTCGGTTTACAGAACAGGCGGCTGGGTATATATCTACATATGTAAGTACATATTTTTAATTATAAATACATATTTGAAATATATGTAAAAGTAAGTTGATAATATATATATATATATATATATATATATATATATATATACCCTTTGGTGCAATACCGTAGTAACTCAAAATTTGATTTTTTTGAGCTGGGTATGCAGAAATGATCTTTGGGGAAATATATGTATATCTATCTATGTCTTCATTGCCTTCAGCTATTTCCAACAATATTTATTTGCAATAATAAAATATTTCATTTATGACAAGAAATTTACAAACAGAAAACATTACAAAACATGCCTCTTTATTTAAAAACTTGTAAAACAATAACTTTAGTAAACGAAAATACTATCAAAAAGAAGGCTCGAAACTTCAAATTCATTTTTCTCAGCTCACGATTTTTTGAATTACTACGGTATTGCACCAAAGGCTCGATATATTAAAAAATTGTATAACTCAAAAATTTTACAAGCTCTCAATAAGAGACAAAAATTTCTCAAAACTAAAATAACTTTGGTACTTTTTTTTACCTCAAACATTTTTCCAACATAATTTACTACCATCACTAAAATTAATATTATTGTGAAAATAGATGATGAGCAACGTGACCATATTACATTTTTTTATTGTGAAATTTAGCTTAATTTTTTCGATTTCGTTTGAATAGTTTCTTACATCTTTTTGAATTTGATTTTTAGTTTTTGCATTTGTAAATGTATATGTATATGCGTGAAGTATCTGAAAATGCGAGAAATGAGACAAATTGTGGAAAGTTATGGGTAGCAGCAGTGATACAGAAGACTCCTAGCAAAGACTATAAATATATAAAGATGTTGCACTGTCATACATTGTTCTGCCAATGCAAAATTTGCTGATGGTTTTAGTAGAAAAACCATGCTAAAACCACTTTTTTCAAGAGAGTCATTTATTTTCTGAGAGAATTTATTATTCTCATGTCTCTACTATTCATTTACATATGCATACATGTGTTCATACGTTTGTGTCTTTGCATTCTCAAGTATGTGTGCATGCGTGTACATTTAATAAACAAACGAAAGAATCCATATAAACAAACAAAAACAGCAAAGGCTCGTTTTGTGTTCGCACAATATATGTGGACATAAGATACGTAAAGCTAATGTCGCTGATTCTTATTTGATTGGCAAATATATGTATTTTATTGTTGTACTATTGCAAGAACATCGATTCGCACCGAATTTAATATTATTTAAAATTGAAAATTTATATTACATAGTTATATATCTATATAAAAATAACGTGTCACGACGTTTGTTCTCGCTAATCTCCGAAACTACTGGACCGATTTAAATGAAATTTTGCGCAGATATGTTAACAGTGTATAACTTGAAATATAGGCTATATTTTATTTTGAATTTGAAATAGAAAAAAACTCAAATTTGATCTGCATTTTAACAAGCCATTTCAATCAAGATCCGTTGGAAAACTTATTTTCATATATACGTGCCAAGGGCCGGGCACTGCAAAAATCCTTCGGTTTATGAATTAAATGTCGCAATAGCTAAACTGTCATCTCTAAAAATAACTCAATTTAGTACCTCATCGAATTGTGCTAAAGACGATGCGATATTTTTACCTATCGAGTTTCAAACAATTTTAGAGGATACTCAGAAAGTACTCACATTCCTGATGTAGATGTTACAAATATATTAGCCGAAATGAAGATTATTTTAATGAAGATGCTGATTGTTTTAACTCTGAAAACATTCCAATAGAGTTAACATCAAGCTGCTATTTCGTTGGTTACATAGCTCAACGGATATCTTGTGCTCGGTGCCGTATGGATATAATAAAACCCGCGCAAATTTTGTCAGAAATGTTTGTACATGCAAAAAATTACGATAAAAATTCAGATTTTGGAAGTTTGTGTGCTCCATCAGACTTATTTTTTGCAGTATGTAAGATTCATATAAAAGTTTTCGAAAAAAATTTTTCTGAATCCAAAGAAATAAAAAAAACTATTGTTGAGCAATGTGTAAATTGCACCAAAAATACAATATATTCCTTTTGGTTTCAAGAAAACAACGTATGCTATAAGCACAGAATGGAGATGCTAAATTTATTAATTCTTACACTTTTACGAAAGCATTCCTCGTGGAAAACATACAAATACAAATTAACGAGCGCAGAAAAACTTAAAATTTTAAAACAATAAAACATATGCTCAATTCAGAAAATTATTAAATATGTACCAATCACCAAAAATAATTACATTTCTTGTGCTAGTTATCACTTATTAAAAAGATTTTAATAAATTTTATAATAGTTTTGTAAACAAAATAATAAATTGTATGGTTTTCGAACTCAGGTAAGCTCACGTTTTATTTGATTTATGCATATACATAGATATTCTAACTATACAATTGAAAATTCTAAAATAAAATATTTAATAAAACAAATGAGTATACATAGTTCAGTGCGAATCAACATAAATGCAATAGTACAATAACAAAAAATGTAATTTTACCCTACAGCCATAGAAATCGGTCGCATTGGCTTTGCACTGTTTATTTGCACATGATTTATATGAATACAAGAAACTGCTTTTAGTTGTTAATATTGTTATTGAATGTGCTTTGGACAAGAAATATGACACACCCAAACACATTTCTCAATAAGCATCATTTATATGTGTAAACAACAAAAAAAAACTATAATTTCTGTGGAAAAAAAATTTCTAGTAGAGTTAAAAAAAACAAAAATGTTTCAAAAACAACAACAAAATAAACTTGACAAAACCAATGCTTATTACTACATACATACTTATGTACGTACATATGTATGTATGCCTAAAATTTTTGTGTTCTCTTCTCTTGCTCAAAGACTCTCTTGCTACTTCCCCCACAGCATCTATAAACGCAAAGAAATTTTGTTTTTATTCAATGTTCTACGTGCAATATCTTTATATATTTATAGTCTTTGCTCCTAGTGATTTCTTTTCTGAAAACTGTCATTCCAATTTTCACATTGAAAACAAGAAACACTATTTGTGCATAGTAGCAGTCCAATGTAAAAAAAGGTACTTTGAAAAATGGTTTGTATTTCACGAAATGCGCTCAAATATGAATTGAAAAAATTTCCTTGTAAGCTTTTTCTTGTTAAGGTTTTTATTAATTTTGAACACGATTTAGCTTTATGACATTTTAAAATATGGTCACGTCACACTGATGATAAGAACGTTTTTAAGTAAAATACAATACAGCAACAGCAACGCTCGGCTAACGACGCGACGCCTTTAATCATTAATTAAACTCAAACATAACCAAATCGTTAAAATATCACATCTTTCGTTGCATCAACATTAGCTGATATAATATTTGATAAAAAAAACTTTTGGAAATTTATATAAATGTATTTATTTCATCTTAAATATTACGTCTTTCAATATATGTACCTGTTGTTGGAAAGTTTTATAATTGTACTACATTTCCCATCCCTGATATGTACATGTAGATATAAAAGTTAAATATAAAAAAACCTTTAAGCGCATGCTACACACATCGTATATTGAAGCCTCTGACACACTTCGTCAACATTTCTCATCAATATTCATTTTTTGAGTTTTTTCAAGTGTAAACATATAGAAGTTACGGTCGGCAAAATACATATCTATTTATTTCTTTATTAAAAACAAGCGATGGTGGCGATGGCACGATGGATGGTAGTCTGCACGTTGACTACGAATCCAAAAACAGACCTGGGTTCAAACCCAGTTTCAGACTAAAATTTTAAATTAAAAATAAACATCTCGCATTTTTCTGATGTGCATTACTGTGTCTTTGTGTGTCAGTTGTTGTCGGAAAGTTTCAGTGGCGAAGGCATAGTCACTGGTCACTGAACAATACCGGCTTCAGCTGATAGCAATCCACAATCGCATCAGAACGCACTCCTTCGTCGGTATTGTGTAGCACCGGCGAAGTAAAACAATAATAAATATGGCTACTGAACCGAAGCTTCAGCACTGCTACGAGTATAAACAAAGAACGTGCGAAAGCAGAGCTGCAAAAATTATTAATTAAACTTCACCTCCTGTCGTTTCTCCTACTACCCCTTTCCTATAGTTCCAGCACAATGCTTCGCATGTGTAGGAGTCATCTCCTGAGTGCTGGTCCCAGATAAAAAAAAAAAAAAAAAAAAAAAAAAAGCACTGATATTTTTTTTTGTTTTTGTCACTATATTTTTTAAAAGCTATTAACACTAGACCGTCATCCTTATTTTTTGTACATTAAAGTCACCCTTCGTCTTTTTGACTACAACATAATTTAACTGATTATAAAACACCTCACGAGCAAAATAAATTTTTTATTTATATTTAGTTATTTTTTTTATTAATATTTAAAGAAAATCTTTTATATACTTTTTAATCTTTAACGAAATATTAACACTTCATAACTTTCCTTTAATAGGCATGGTTTTTTAAACAGTTAATAATAAAATAATTACTAAAATTTATAACATATTGCAAATTTTTTCAATTCAGTCTCTCAGTTTCTTATAACATATGTAGATATTAGATTAAAAAATTAACATGAACTTCGAGGTAAATTCTTTCGTATAAAGCACTAGGCACAAACTTGAATTTTATGCTCGCCACTCACCTTTTTTGGCATTTTGCACAAAAAACATTTGTCATTCTGCGCTTCCTTTTTCTATTTTGATTTTGTGAAGGTACATTCTCGGAAACTGTGGGGTTATTGATTTGCAGCTGATCTGGAATATCATTTCTGACATTCAACTGATTTTTATGAATCCCGAAAAAAGATTTTTCATCGAATTAACGCTATTTATAGGGTTTTGGCAGGTTTAAGCATATTCTGTGTGTATATTACATATTTTTTTTTTCACATTTTTCCATTTATTGAATCTTCAATGTAGTATATTGAACTAACAATAAGTAATCAAATCTTAAATAATAAAACAAGAATAAATTCAGCCCAGCCAGCGCCAGGCCAAAAGAAGCGTTTCTACAGAGGTTTCAAATTATTATTTATGTGAGTTGAGATCGGTAGAGAGCTAAATAGTCCCACCTTCTCAGCCTGGTGTGTCCTGAGAAATTTTTGATATTTCTAGCCAGAGGATTCGAGTAGAGATCAAGTTTTTCAACATAAGTTGTGGTGAGTTTAGAAAATACGGTATTTACCAACGGAACATTAAGATCCCCGAGTAGTCGAGAATTTTTAATGTACCAGGGGGCCGCTGTAATTGTACGGAGGATTTTATTTTGTTGTCTTTGGATTTTTTTCATATTTGTGCGGGAGGCAGTAGCCCATAATTGTATGCCATAACACCATATTGGTTTTAAGATTGAGTTGTACAGTAATAACTTGCAGTCAAGGCTTAGAGAGTAGAGTTTCTCCCCATCAGCCAGTTTAGTTGAATTGCCTTCAATTTCATTTGTGTCAGCTTAGCTTCGATATGGGTCTTCAAAATAAAACGACGATCAATGTGAATACCGAGGTATTTTACTTCAGAGTGTTGTGGGATATATTGGCCGTTGATTTGAACAGGTGTACACGTGTCATGCCGCAAGGTGAACGTAACAAACTTCCGTTCGTTCACTTTAATTCTCCACTGCTCTAGCCATTGTTCTAGTCGAGATATATGGGCCTGCAAGTTGCTGGAAGCTACACTTAAAAAGGCTGTATCGTCGGCAAATGTTGACGTGTGGATTTCATTGTTCGTAGGCATATCAGAGGTAAATATCAGGTATAACATATTACAGATGAATTAATTAATGTCATGTTTAAAATTCCGAAAAATTGACATAACCGCCATCTGTTCGTTATACTTAACAGCTCAAAACACTGCATATCTGATCGAATATGCCAACTCCTCCTTTGCCTTCTTCGTTGCACGATGACAAAAGCTAAAACATTTTGTTTGCTTTCGGCTTATTGTCGTAGCAAAATATAGCCGTACCGCACTTTGCAACGGAATCGTCTTGATAAACTTCGGTGTCAGAACTTATTTCATTAAAATCGTCTTCTAAGTCATAGTTGTAGTTTTAACTTAAAAATAAAATCTCGTGTCGTCATTTTGACGAAGGATGACGGCGCAGGGTTAATAGCGATATACTTGAATTAATTCGATTACAAAAATGTTTTACTCTATTTGTAATGCGTCACAACTACGATGTGTACTCAAAGTTAAAAATAAAATGAATATTGACAACAACACTGCCACACTACGTCAAACTGCTTCAATATTGTGATGAATATCAATACCATTTTGATATTAGTCCATATTACACAGAGTGTATATGTGTAACTATTTTTCGCACACAATGGCAAATATTGAAGCTGAACATTGATCGTGTATCATGCGCTTTAAACTTAGGAAACAGTATGACTATTGTAGCTGTTTTGAAGCTAAATTTATCTCTTTCTTCTTAGATTTAGCTCAGAAATTTGCATTTAGCTCATTTCAAAAATATATTTAACCCTTTTAACTCTTTTTTTTTTATATATTTAAAAGTTTTATAACCATTACTATAACACCTGCCGTAGAAGGATTTCTGCTCTGGATGCAACGATGAGGAGAGCGTAGCTCACTTCCTCTGTGAGTGCCCTGCGCCTTTGCTTGGTGGATATGCATCGTTCGACGTCCTATCAAAGGTGTCGAAGGAGATGTTGCTCAAGGAGCTAAGCGCTTTCATTGTGGTAGCGGCTAGTTATCGCGTTAGCACCGCCGCATTCATCGGACCATCGAATCTATCTATCTATCGAATCCCCATCCAGTAATGCATCTCTTTTCCTGGCCTATTTTATCTTATCCTATCATCTAGCTACTCTACGCTACCCCTTCTCTTCTTCTTCTTCACAGGTATTACAACGGGACCATGATAGATTGGACACAAGTGAGCTGGGCTCTTTATTTTCAGCGGCGACTTGCCTACCTAACATAACCTACTATCACACCTACGAAAAGTATTTAAAATGTTTGAAAAGAACGATACAATCTCTACCCAGTTGTCTGCAAAACTCTACAAACAAATATTAGATGACTATCTAATTTCTATGCTATACTTAACTTTGATGATTTTTTGCAATCCAAGAAACATATAATTGATTCTGAAACTGAAAAAGAGAAAATAATTACTGTCTGAGATTTGAGCTAATATAACTATTTAAAGAAGTTTAAAGAAGAAATGTTAAATTTGACAACAGTACAGAACAGCTTTAGAATTACAAGCAGGTAGTTGTAAAGTCATTTATATCATCTATAGAATTAAATAGAATTCAATATATGATATTAATGGCTTTATCTACCTCCTTGTTGACACAGAGAGTACTGATGACGTGTATAGAAAATATATACATATATATACATACGTGTTCCTCTCAACTGCTGTTGGCGATTAATTGTTCTTTTTCCCTTTATTCTAATCGAAAGTAATTAACATTTAAATTATTTTATTTTAGTAATAATGTACATGTATTGTTTTATTTTTATAGAAAATTTTAAGAAAAATCAGTAAAATATATCTAGCTCTATTGTGTGGTTCCTTACAAAATCCTTTTAGATGTATCCTAAAGACGATTTAGCACCATTAAGTTTTTAAATGTGGTCACAATTGAGAAACAGGGATGATAATTGACTCTCTCCAAATTGTATTTAATAGAGTATAAAATTCTACTTTATTGACACAAATTGTACTAAAGCAGAAAAAAGTTGTTTTAAGTTTTGTTATTAGAATAACAGCAATTAAAGTAAAATTAGTTATTAATAGTTAAAATTAGTTCTTGAATATTGAGAATTTGTTTCGAAATAAATAAAATTAAAATAATACTGGAGGAGGTCCTATTGCTTCATAATTCGGGAGACAGGGTGCCACATATGTATATATGTATGTAATTTGAAATACTTTTTTTACGATCAAGACGACACTAAGTTCACAATGTGATATACATATACACTCGCTGTCACAATATAACAATTATTCTTTTTAATACCAATCATGTTCTCCAATGATTTGTTTGAAGAATAGTGTTAAATATTCCACTTGCGTTATAATCCTCATTTGCAGCCTATTCCAAAAGCGATTACGACTAAAAATTCTTATTATAATCAGAGAGGTCAGTTATTAAAAAAAAACGTGCCAAATAGAGCTAAAAATAGCTAAACTTACAAATTGTTTTTCATCTTGGACCAGTACTCAGGGGATGACCCTATGGGAAGGAGGATAGAAGGAGCAGTGTTTTTGGACATTTGCTTTTCCACGACAAATTAAGAAATGTTCTGTTTTTTATTATTCAATAAGTTCTTAAAACTTCTTGCATTAAAACAATATACATATTTATATACATAAAAAATAATCAATGTTTAATAAAATTATTTCACAGAAATTATATATACTATTTTATAAACTTTGTTCCTTCCTGTGCAACATTTAAACAAAATTTCGTATTTAGTCGTATTGTCGTAATGCCCTAATATTTTACAATAGTTTAAAAACATTGTTTTTGGTCCTCACACAAAAAAATCGTAAAATAATAACACTTTTTAAAGTATGTATACAGATGTGTTGTAAGTAGTAGTAGAAATAGGCGCCGAAAAGTTGAGTCGCCTTAGTCAAGCGGCTGATAATAATTGCAAGACGCCGCACACTGGGGATTTCGCGGAAAAAAGTCAAATTGTCAACATACTCTTCATGCAATATGCAGTGATATTTTGAAATTTTAGACTAAATGGTACAATCAAATCAAAAAGAATTACTCCGATCTGACTGCTAGTTTTTTTTCATAGCCGTCTCAAACTCAGTACTTGTATGTTTTACCGAACCAACTTAATTTAAACCTAAGAATTTCAAAACGAATATTATTTTATTATGTGAGCTAACGTTTTTCTTTTTTTATTTTTTATTTAAAGTAGGATATTTCAGTATACTGAAATTGAAATATTAAACTCTTTAGAGACTTAAGTTTTTTTTTGTTTGTTTATTTTTACATATAACAAAAATCCCTTTTTTCTCCAAACATTTGGACCTGCAATTTTAGCCATACTTTCCCACAGTTGGAAACCACTACTAATACATTGTCTCATATCTGTTTTTACATTTTTAATCAATTTCAAGTGCCACCAGGTGCCACCTCTCAATTTGTTGCATTACACAGTACAACATTTTTCAGGTGATTGATTCGCGACTCAATTCTGATAAGGCTCTTTTGTTTAACATAACTCAAGAACCACTAATCGGATTTTGCTTAAACAAATTTAGAAAAACCAAGAATTACAATTACTTTATATAACGTTTCGCTACATAAGCAACAGTTTCGCAGTTATAAATAAATGTATGAAGAAAAAAAAATATATTTTGCCTAAAAAATTAATTTTTTTTTTTTAATTCATAAAAAATCCAAAACGGTAAAAAAGTGTCAAGTCCTATTACTTTCACGTAAAGACGCATAACCTATGAACAAAATGAGACATAAATCATGAAAATCGATGAACGCGTTTCGCTTTTATTCAAAATTTAATAAAGGTATGAATTTAAAAAATTTGCTCGAGATATGCACAAAATTCTTTGGAAAAAGCATTGAAGACTTTTTTTATGATTTTCAGAATTAAAAAAAAAGTAATAAACAAAAGGTTATTTGATTTTTATGATTGCAGTAGCAAAGTAATAAACGGTAATAAATTTGCGTGGACAATTAAAAGGAAAAAAGGAAAGCGCACTTTTTTAATTATTTGGGTTTTCCGTTAGTTACCTGCATGATTTTTTTTACAGAAATTGCACCCACATTTATGAGTGCTCATGTTTTGGAACGTTTCGAAATATGCGCCCATTCATAAGTTCATGCGCGTATTAAGCTGATGGAGTGTCTTTTGCATGTAGCTTATGATATTGAATTTAAACGTGGGAGAGTCGACTCAAATACTCGTCCGATAAAAGAAGCCCGAAAATGTTTGATAAAGCGTGAACTTAAAGAGATCCAAAAAAATTTGGTGATTTTTGTCTGGAGACGGCAAAAGTGTTTGTTGCACTGTACGAGTGGTACAATATGCCACCTACACTTCACAAAATTCTGATTCATGGAAAAAATATAATTGAAAAGTGTATTTTTCCTGTAGGCTTACTATCCGAAGAGGCTCAGGAAAGTCGCAACAAAGACTATAAAAAATATCGCCTTAGACATTCCAGAAAATGCAGTCGAATTGCCACGAACGAAGATATTATGCACCGAATGATGGTAACATTAGATCCCATGATCTCACATTTGACGAAGTTAAGGCTCTTTTAGAATATTAAATTAAAAATAGATTTAAAATAAATTAAAAAAATCATTTAAATTTTTTTGTTAGTTAGGGCTTTTTACATTGTAGGTAACGATATGCATTTCTCTAAATTTCTTTATTTTGATTACTTTTCTGAAGAGTCGAAGTCAAAGAAAATTAAAAAACGAAAAGTTCAAACAGTTGTAGTTGAAGTATAATACAAAAAGCAGAAGTCACAAGAAGTCGTAGTTTTTGTAGACTTTAAAAATATAAAAGTAAACACAACGTGGTACTACAGAAGTTGACATGTTCGATCATTCTTATGTTTGACTGACTACAACTTTTGATAAATTCCGAAGTTAAAGCATTAAAGACATTGTGTGTTTTTTCTGTTATTTTTGCATACATACAGCACATACATAAATATGAATGCATATTAATTTTAAAATAATAATAATAATAAATAAAATAATAATATATTGGACTGGTAACCGAAGATTGTATTTCTTTCAGCATTATAAATTCTACAACAACTACGACTTCTTGAATTTTTCGTTTTTTTGGTTGTACTTCAACTACATCTGTTTGAACTTTTCGTTTTTTTATTTTTCTTTGACTTCGACTCTTCGTATTTTAAGAAGCATTAACTTAAACAACAGGTTGTGTTTGTGTAGTGACAAAAAGAGAAGTCGAAAAAATAGAAAAAACTTCCGACTTCTGCTACATTGACTGCAGTTTTTTAAACGCTGCTCTTGTGTATTACTATATAAATAAAAGTAAATTTGTGATGAAATCACTACATTTTTTGACAAATATATTTTTTTCCTCACCTCCATACAAAAATCCCCAGTGTGCGCCGCCATAAACGTCAGTAAAAATGATCTTAAATAGGAATGAAACTAAAAAGCGCATATATAAATTGAATACACATACATATATTTAAGTATTAAACATATTGTAATGCATACATATCGTCAAATGCAATTCAAAAAGGCTTTAGTTACAGAAAATTAAAAATTTTTGCTTCTCCTTGTAAATTTGTTGAATGTAACTTAAGGGCTACAGACAATAAAACAAATATACGATTTTTATAATAATATAGAAATATATAATATAATAGAAATAAATCTACTCAGATTTGGTACGACTATCAAAAAATCTAACAATATTACATTTTGGTTTCATACAATCATACTAGAAATAAAATGAAATGACTTTTTTGAAATCTGAATCTTTCTTAAGTTCGCTGAAGATTTAAACAAAATAAATTAAATGAAAAATTGAATTTCTAAAAACGATGAAGTCGTATAGGATGTTAAATTTATTACCGTACTAGCTAACTCACGGCATGTTTCGCTACACCTATTTAAATTAAAAAAGTTCAATATAAAGCATATGTTCATGAGCTTATATTAAAACTTTTTTATTTTTTTTTTCTGAAATAAATGTAGAACTCCTGTGATTATGACGTAAACCACGCGCACTTGTCCAAATCCTCCCACTTTATGACTGATGATATGTGCTAACCATTAAGTTACTCATACCAAAAACAGAAACATTTACTTTAACCTTGAAATCGATATTTCGTTTGTAATTGTAAATGCAATTTTTAAAATTTATATAGGTTATAGTTCCTTCCAGATATTCAGAGAGATACTCTGAAAATTTTAAGAAAATCGGTTCAGCGGTTTAAATGTCTATAAGGCACAAACACACATACAAATATGTAATTTTTAAATATAAGATTATTCGTCATTGCATTTTTGACATGCCTTAATACAAAGTATTATAGGGGTTTTTTCATTTTAGGACTTTTTTCATACTTTTATAATTTTCTGAGAATTTGCTTTAAAATTCGCTAGGTAAGTTTTGTTTCAAATTATGGCCAAGAAAACAGCTGATACCTATTCTTATGAACAGCGAAGCCATCTTGATAAATGAATTTGCTTGTAAATTACTCAAAACTTGCGTGCAGCCTACGTCACAGCTATCAATACACATGAATTTTGGGAAGATTTATGTATAAAATATTTGAAAGCAAAATTTGAACGTGTGCAAGGTCTATTTATTTATTTACGTGCAACTCGCCATGTCTTTTACAAGTATTTTATACTTTTTTTTTTACATATTTATTTATTTGCAATATATCTTACGATAATAAGCAAATGAGTTAAGTTTAAAAAATAACATGTTTGGTTGCTTTCAAGTGAAAACAAAAATTTAAATTATATATGAAAATAATATTTACATATATAGAGTTAAATTAAATATTTAATATTATAAACAATAAATTATAAAATACTATTATAATATTATAATAATAAACATTTTATATATATATACATATATTTGTATTTTTATTTCATTACTAACGTCAGTCTATCAAGACTGTATACTTAAATGTAAGGGAGATCTAGGATATGATTTCGTTTAAGCCTTCTAACTTCATCAGTCTCATCTAAAAGCGTAATTGCTAGTATGTTTACATGATTACTAAGCTTTTCTAAGTAATTGGAGCTGAATCTTCTAATTTCGGATTTGACGAAAGGTATTTTCAGGTCGATGTGTAGAGTTTTGTTCGTTATATAAAAGGGGGCGTTTGTTATAGAGCGCAATGCTTTGGACTGAAATCTTTGTAAAATTTCTATATTGGAATTACAAGCAGTGCCCCATAATTCTATGCCATAAGTCCATATGGGTTTTAAAACGGTTTTATAAAGCAGTACCTTATTTTCCATAGAAAGTTGGGATTTACGGCCCAGAAGCCAGCGCATTTGCTTAGATTTGATGTTAAGTTGTTTTCTTTTCGCGCTAATATGCTCTTTCCATGTAAGTCTTCTGTCTAAATATAAGCCTAAGTATTTGACAGTATTATCACTAGGGATTGAAGTGCCATAGAGAAACACAGCTGGGCAATTTTCTCTTCTTGTTGTAAAAGTGATGTGACTTGATTTTTGAGTGTTAACAACAATGTTCCATTTTGTAAGCCAATCATAAAGACTATTTAGCTGCAGCTGTAAAATTCTAGAAGCCTCTGTAGGGGAATCATTGCAACATAAGAATGCTGTATCGTCGGCGTAAGTAGCGACTGTTACATCTTCTTTTGTCGGCATATCATTGGTGAATAAAGTATATAAAATTGGTCCAAGGACGCTCCTTGTGGTATTCCAGCTTCTATTTGACAAATATGAGAAAAATCGTTGTTGACTTTGACGTAGAAATATCTGTTTTTCAGGTATGATAAAAAGAATAAATACAATGGAGCAGGAAGCATGTTTTTTAATTTGCATAATAATCCCTCATGCCATACTTTATCAAAAGCCTGCTGTATATCCAAAAATACAGAAGAACAAAATTTTTTATTTTCAAAAGAGTCAGTTATCACCTTAACAATTCGATGACACTGTTCTGGTGTGCCGTGTTGACTTCGAAAACCGAACTGATGATCGGGAATAATATAGCATTTCTGAAGAATTGGGTAAAACGTTTGAGAAATAATTTTTCAAAAATTTTTGATAAAATATGCAATAAGCTAATAGGCCTGTACGACGTCAATATATTTTCCGGCTTGCTTGGTTTTAAAACCATTATAATTTCAGCACACTTCCATTGTGAAGGAAAGTGTTGGAGGCGTGTCGCCAATTGGCGTTTGAAACATTTAAATTTAAATACTTAACTTGTATATTTGTTTGCTGGGTTGATTTCATTTATATTTCTTATTTGTCTTATGTACTTAAGATTTCATGCAGTCTATGTAAAAGTTGTTGTTCTCTTTCACATTTGATCTCACTTCAGTGCTTTTGTTAAGTTTATCCCGTTACTTTTCGTGTGTTTGCACATATATAGACACGTGGACAAGACGTGCCGAGTGTCACCAAAATTAAACACAGTTCTTATCAGGTTGAATGTAACTCCAGAACTAACTTTATTTAAATATGAAATGCAAATTATTTGTTACATTTACAGAGAAAAGCTTAGTGAGAATAGTATACATTAATAAGGAGTGGAGATCATCAGATGTTTATTAGGTTAGTAAGTAAGTAAATAAATATAGTACATAATATAAACTTAAGGTAAGGTGATGAAATAATATTAATTATAGTTTTAGGAAGTATTAGTAGAACTTAGAACTAGGCATAAGTGTATTATATGACTCCTCGCTCCTTTAAAAAAATCAACACTTCCTGTTGATTTAAAATAGTTTAAGTATAATTAAAAATAGTGGATTTTCCTTTGTTTTATAGATCTTGATTAATAATATATATTTTTTTTTCTGAACAATTCAAAGAATATCTAAAGATTAATAAATTTTTGTTTGTATCCATCTCTTTGTTTTCATTTTTTTTTTTTTTTTTTTTTTTTTTTTTTTTTATATATTAAGACAAATTTGTATTAATTACAATTTGGTAATATCATAAAGCATTATTATTTTTATAAATTTTTCTTATTTATTTTTTTTTTCAGTAATGTATTCCTTATTATTGTTGAAATTTGTTTTTTCTTTTTACCTGAGTTTTGTAAATTTTAGGGAATTTCCCATAATTGGAAATAATGTGATTATCCTTTCTTTCGAAATTACTTATCCTTTTATATTTGGGATCAGATTTACCAACTCTATTGTTTTGTACGTAACAATTTTCAAAACTATCTATCGAACGTCTATTTGTTCTTTTGTTCAGATTATTAATTTTAACTTCTTTTGATTTATGTAAGTTTTGTGCAAATTCTTTTATCTCTTCTATGGAAATTAAATTATTTAGAAAATCTATAGGCCGTTTTTTCGTACTAGAATGTATAGTGTTGTTATAAGCCATTACAGCATTATAAACTTTATCTTTTAGCTCATCAGAATTATTAGGATCAGCGTGGAAAAGTCTTAAATGTTCGTTTAAGGTACTGTGCAGTCTCTCAACGTCTGCATTGCCAGTTTTAATGTAAGTAGTGGTAAAATGTACTTCGATATTGTTATCGTGGAAAAATTGTTTAATAGCTGCCGTTTTCAATTCATTGTCAGTAACAATAAGCCTAGGTTTCCCCAAATACTGAATTCTCATTTTTATTGCCTCTATTATGGAAACCCACGTCCTGTCTTTAAGCTCAAATGCAGTTGCGTATTTTGTTAACTTGTCAATAGATGTTAAGTACATTATATTACGTTTAGGAAACCAGATGTCTAAGTGCACCGTATCATTTTGCTTCTCAGGCGTTTCTGTGACATTAAACGAATACTTGATAGGCTTTCTATCAAATTTTGCCCTATTGCAAATATCGCAATTGTTAATGTATTGATGAATTTGTCTTTGTAAGCCAGGTAGTAATAGTTTTGTTTAATTTCGGAAAATATTTCGTTTACACCGCGATGGTTATTTTTCAGGTGTTCGCTTTCTATTATCTCTAAAAGTGCGTTTTTGTCTATGATATCTTCTACCATTATTTTTGATCTTATAACTTTTAGGTTTCTATTTCGCACAAAGTGACTTCTGTAAAAATCTTCAAATTGTTTAAATAAATTATCATTTTTGCTAAATACCGCTACCAAACCTTTCTGTGGAATATTTTCTTGCATCATTTTTAACAAATCACTATTATCTACAATTTTGAATGTATGTCTGATCATTTTCCTAAAAATAATTTTTGACTTAATTTCCTTCTTATTCGATTGAGTTAAAACGACTTGTAACTTGAACAGATTTAGCGGTTTTTCCGTTATTTTATTGAAATCACAACTGTCCGTTTCTGCACTATGCACAGTCTCTATGTCGTTCATATCAAACAGTTCGTTCATATTAATTATAAAATCGTCGTCAGCAATGTCCTCATTTTCATCCCTGCACCTATTAACTGTGAGTCTACTCAAAGCGTCAGCAATAACATTTTCCTTGCCCTTGATATGTTCGATATCGAAATCAAACTCGCTTAACATAACTTTCCACCTTTGGATTTTAAAATTTGGCTCATTGATATTGCTCAACCAAACAAGAGGCTTGTGATCGGTTTTAACAGTAAATCCTCGACCGTACAAATAATGTTTAAAATGTTTTACCGCCCACACGACTGCGAGAAGTTCTTTTTCAATCGTTCCATAATTCTGCTCATGTCGATTGAGTGTTCTACTTGCATAAGCTATGACTTTTTGCTCTTGCATCAAAGCCGAACCTAGTGCATAGTTAGTCGCGTCTGTTACAAGTGTAAATCTTTTTGAAAAATCAGGCCGAATCAAAATAGGGTCAGTTTTCAAAATCTTCTTTAACTTCTGAAAAGCCTCTATATAGTCGGCGTCTTTAATATTAACTCTAGCATTTTTCTTTAAATACTTCGTCAGATTGTACGCTATTTTCGAATAGTCCTTAATGAATCTTCGATAAAATCCTGTGACTCCTAAAAATGTTTTAATTTCCTTCTGTGTTTTAGGCAGTACGATTTTATCTATAGCTTTTACTTTTAACGGGTTAGTTTTTATGCCTTCTGCGGTTATAACGTGACCCAAAAAATTTGTTTCCCTTTTCAAGAATGAACATTTTAAAATCTGTAATTTTAAATTTGCCTTTATAAGTCTCTGAAATATTTTATTTAATGACTCTATATGTTCTTCAATACTAGTTGAAAAAACTAAGATGTCGTCTAGGTATACCACACAAATTTTACCAATAAATTCTTTAAGCACACTATTAATCATTTGTTGGAAAGTTGCCGGTGAATTTCTTAAGCCGAATGGCATACGAAGGAATTCATAGTGGCCGGTCGCAGTTGAGAATGCAGAGTTATGTATGTCCGTTGGATGCATCTCAATTTGGTGGTACCCTTTCGCGAGATCCAGTGTAGAGAAGTACTGGCATCTACCCAATTTGTCGAATATGTCTTCCATATTCGGTATTGGAAATCGAACTTCAGTTGTGACGCTATTAAGTTTTCTATAGTCAATCACTATTCTCCATTTCTGCTCATTTGAACTATCTACTTTTTTTGGTACTATCCAGATCGGGCTATTGTATGCACTATTTGATTCCCTAATTATTCCTTGCTTTAACATCTCTTCTATCTGCTTATCTACTTCTAGTCTATGAATCTCAGGGTATATGTATAATTTTGAATAAATAGGAGAGTCTGTTTTTAGGTCTATTTTGTGTTTAATTTTTTCTATAAGGTTTCTTTTTCGTTATAGAATACTCTTCTATTGTTCTTGATTAGTTGAATTACTTTATTTCTTTCCCAATCAGTTAAATGTTGAAGATCAATTATTTTCATTATATCATGCGGCATTGACTCATTACTAAATATTTCGATAGTATTTTCCTTATATGATTTACAATAGTACGTTTCTTCATTTTTAGTTAAAAATAATGGCAACACTGCATTTTTGGTAATAATTTGTCTATTATTAAAATCTATGATTGTATTTAATTTACTCAAAATGTTGTTTCCAATTAGACCATCGAATTTATCATTAACCTTCATTTCTAAAAATTCGCATTGCTCATTCTCCAGCTTAAATTCTTTGAACAACGGGAACCGACACAGTTTTGTAAGTACACTTTCCTTACCTAGAGCTTTTATTTTTACATTAACACTATGTTTCCATACAGGGTTACAAATATTTGGATTGATTAAACTGAATTCAGCACCGGTGTCTATTATAAAGCATAGAGTTCTCACAGGGGTTTTTATTGTTATATAGGGTAGTTTTGTTGACAGGGGTCCCGAAAATTTAAGGAATTATTGCCAATTTCCATTTGTGCTACATTTTCACCGTAATTAGTCCGAGGCTGTGTTGACCTAGTTCTATCTGTCTGCATACGACTCATAGTCGAGTTTCGATTATCATTAAGGTTTCTATATTGGCGATTATTTTCCATTTGGTTAACGTTATTATAATTTGTGTTTCTATTGCTCACAATTGGCGCATTACGATTACTCTGGCTAAAATTTCGTTGAAAATTTTGGCGATTATTTTGAAAACTTGTAGTTTGATTGTGATATAGTTGATTACCGGAAGAATTCCTAGCATTTCGATTTTGATAGTTTACGTTTTCGAAAGGGCGCGAAAAATTTCGATTAAAGCCATTACTGTTTTGTAAACGGTTGTTGAAATTATTAAAACGGGAATTTTGTACATGAGTTAAATGATTATCATTTTCATTTATTACTAAATCATTATACGAATTTCCTGTGTTAAACATATTTCTATTTTCACTTCTATTGTTGTGAGAATTACTGAAATTATAATTCCTATTACCGTTGCTGGTTCTTCTCAAATTCTGTCCAAAACGAGTGTATGTCTGATGTCGAGCTTCTAATATGACTTTGTAAGCCTCATCTATATTTAAGGGGTTTCTGGCGAATATCATGGTTTTCGTTGGCTCTGGCAAATGTTCTTTATAAACGCTAAGTGCAATTCTGTTAACCTCTACTGAAGAATACGTATTTTCATTGTGTGTTCTAATATGATTTAAAATGCGCACAGTTAGCTTCGTCAACTTATAAAAATAGTTTTCTATCGTACCATCTAACCGACAAGTTTTTACTTTGTCCATTAACTCACTACTCGATTCTTTTTCACCAAAATGTGTTACCAATTGTTCCTTTAAATCTAGCCAATTTGTAACAGGGCCATATCTATTAATTGTGTCCCTGGCTTCGCCAACACATTTATTTTTTATGAAATTAAATATAATAGGTTGGCTAGTTGCGTCAAACTGTGTTACCATTGCTGAATAAATGTTTTCAATCTGTTGAATAAAATCGGCTAGTCTGTTTGGATCTGATCCATCAAAGCTTTCAATATCTCTAATACATGTCATAACAGCATTAAACAATGAACTCGAGTTTTCAATGGCCATGATGATTGTTCTTATTGCGATTTTTCTTGGTTTTATTTTTAATATTGTTCTTTCAAGCCTTTATAATTTAAACCAACGCGAAAATTATTGCACGAAAAAAAAATTCGTTTATATATATTTCTTTTTATTGATTTTCTTGCAAAATAATTTATAGAGTTGATAATTTTAAGCGTATTTCGAAAAATTTGATTAATAAGGAATCCACACCAAAATTAAAACAAGACCAAGGAAAAAGTTTTTATTATTTTTGTTCATTGATCTCCATTTTTCCTAATATTTTATACTTATTTTTAAATCTTATATTTCAAATAGGTTATTATTAAATAAATTTCATTTCAACTTAGATTATAATTATAGCAACAATAACAAGATAGATGTACAAATGTAAAGTATTAGTTGCCCTATTATTTAGTTAGTATAATAAATGTTATTTACAGTTATGTTCTTTAAGATTAGTTTATTTATTACAAAAATTTCTCACAATTAAGAGTATTAAATATTTATTGCCATTATCGATTAGTTGTAACTCTCTTCGCTATTGTACTCCAGTGTGATTCTTGATACCTGGTTTGATTGCTATCCAACTCACGCTCGTCTTTTTATGCAATTTTTGACTCTTTTTATTCTTCTATTTTATAACTGCTTTGGATAATTCAATTCTTGTTTACCGTCCACTGTTTTTTTTTTCTCAATCTTTTACTCTGAATATTTCTGATTATTTTAATTTGTGATAACTGTTTTCATTCTCACTCTTTCTCTGTCCTAATTTTTTTTTTTTTTTTTTTTTTTTTTTTATGTTCATAGCAACGTAAACTGTACTTTTTTATTCACTTTTCCAAAAATTTATATATATTAATTTAATGTTCATAGCAACGTAAACTGTACTTTTTTAAATTCACTTTTCCAAAAATTTATTCAGAAACAAAATTTTATGCATTTTTAAATAGTTTGTATTATTGTTATTTATTTATGCTTTTATTTGCAGTTATCATAAATTTGACTAAGGATTACTTTAATTGTTTTTCCTTATAAGGTCCAACCTCACTTTTGTTTTAAACCTTAGTACAGTCAGAAAATTATAACTTCCCAAATATTGGTTTCTTAACAGTTTTGTTTTTATAAATTTCATTATAACATTTTTCTTATATAAATTTGATTTTTACTTGGTAAAAATCACTTTTTTTTTTTTTTTTTATCAACACGTTTTAGCGGCACTTAAGGCTTATAATTGTGCAATTGCCTAAGCTGATTTTGAATACACTCTTCCGACTACCAAAAGTTTTTAATATTTTATTAAACTCTTTAATTTTCTTAAAAGTTAATTTTTCTTTGCTTCTTTGCTTAGAATTTAACTTTTTTTTTTCTTTTAATCCTCGTCGCCAACCACGTGGACAATACGTGCCGAGTGTCACCAAAATTAAACACAGTTCTTATCAGGTCTAATGTAACTCCAGAACTAACTTTATTTAAATATGAAATGCAAATTATTTGTTACATTTACAGAGAGAAGCTTAGTGAGAATAGTATACATTAATAAGGAGTGGAGATCATCAGATGTTTATTAGGTTAGTAAGTAAGTAAATAAATATAGTACATAATATAAACTTAAGGTAAGGTGATGAAATAATATTAATTATAGTTTTAGGAAGTATTAGTAGAACTTAGAACTAGGCATAAGTGTATTATATGACTATATACGTACGCATGTACATACAATGTATGAACATATATTTAAATACCTAGTTACCGCAAGAGTTTTAACGGGAAGAATTTAGTTTGAAAAGGAAAAGCACTGTGGTAAGTTGTATTAGAATATGTATGTAGAATATTGGAAAATAATTTTGTAATTTTTAGAAATAAACCGCACTCATTGTACTTAGCACAATTTTAAATAATTGTGTTTCGAATTTGGAGTGGAGTTAAATTCGCCTCCTTTACAAACTACAGTCGCAGCCAGCGACAAGGCGTAAAATGGAATTAAATATTAAAGTCAGGAATAAGATGCCCTTAAAAGGCAAAGACTTTATTGCAACCGCATCTATTTTGTCATATGCCGTAGATTTTTTGTTATTAAGGGCACATACTCCATTTTTGTTTCATTAGGTGTAATATGCTTTATAGGCAACTCCATTTGACAAGCTATGTCTAAGAAATGAGCTACATCGTCAACATAACTACTCGTTTGTTGAGGCTTAAAAATTGATTCTAGATGTCCAGCAAATGCATTAGATTTTTCTTTGTCAGTTCTGAGCCAAGCATCATTAGCATTTTTGATAGGGACATTTCTTTTTGCAGGTCGCTTGAGAAATTTAGTAGCATTGTACAGTTCATGATCTTTATTTTTTTTTTGAGGTTTTAGTTTTTTTAGATATAAATTAATATTTTCATTTCTCTCTTTCGCCAACATCTCTGAGCATAATTTAATTGCCAAATTCCAGTTAGCCTTATCCCTTGGGTTTCTGGTTCGGTGCCACACTCTTCTTAGACGTCTGGATTGTCTTATCATATCTCGAGCAGCAGCGGATGCATGCACTTTTCGACCTATATCCTGAATACGAATGGATGATGGTGGGGTGGATAAGGACGTGGCTTCATGTATTAATAAATTAAAAGATTCTATGGCGTCATCTAAATCTTCCGTTGTATTATTTTCGGTATTTAAGTTTAAATTATTACCAACAAATTCTTTAAAGAAGTCGAAGTTAGTATTCCGTTTGATTAGTTTTCCATTTTTAGATGATATTTTCACATTAACATTAAAATTAATTATAAACGGTGTATGGTCAGAGCTTAAGCTATCGTCATCTAAAATATCTAGCGAATGCCTAGAAATTCCAGAATACACGGCAAAATCAAGGAGATCTGGTATCTCTGCTACATCAGTGGGCCAATATGTTGGGTTTCCTCCAGAAAGTGTAGGATAATTGTTTTTTGAAATACATTTGTATAATTCTTTACCTTTGGGGTTAGTGAGCCTGGAGCCCCACCATGGGTGTTTTGCATTATAATCACCAGCAACAATAAAACGGGGTCCCAAAGATTTATAGAAGCTTTCGTATTGTGCGCATTTAAAATTCTTTCTCAGGCTCATAACGAATAGAAGATTTTATGAACAACCCAGCACCAGCATGGGCTTTTCCATCTGGGTGATTTGTATAAATAAAATCATAACCTTTTATTTTTATATGAGATTTCGATGTCAGATGGGTTTCAGAAATAAGAAATAAGTATGTCAATATGCTTTTCTTTCATAAAATAATCAATTTCGTTTAGTTTACTTGCAAGTCCGTTCGCGTTCCATACTGCCAATCTTAGGTTTACTTGCATAGTTTATTAATAAGGAGTGACATCATATTCATGAGTGTATTTGTTAGTTCTATTTGTTTATTTAATAATTTTTCAATGTTTTTCATGATGTTGTTGTTGACTGTCAAAATTTGCTTAATTTGAGAGAGCGGGCAATTAATAATTTTACTCATTTATTCATTTTGAGATATGGTTGCAAAAGCAATTAAGGAATACATAAATTAATTAATGTTTTTCTTGCTATTGTAGCCTGTGTGTGTTTACTTTTGAGAGAGTAGTAGTCTCCTGTTTTTGACATCCCAAAGTGAATTTACACAAACAAAATGTGTTGTTCATTGTTGTAGAGCTGCATAGACCTTGAACATGTGGCTGCAGTGTTACTAACTAGAGGTCTCCACGTGCAATAAACTTGGAAATAATTATGTTCGCAACTGTCAAAATCTATTTCCAACACAATATCTTCACGCGTGGATTGCACGAACATTTATTTGCACATGTATTGCACAATAGTTGTTCAAGCTTCTTTCCAAGAAATTATGTTGAACATAAACTGTCAAATGCGGCTATAATTTCTCTGGCATGTGTTTCTCAGCGAATTACATATGTACATATATAAAAGAAGCTTGTGAAAATATAGAATTATTTAATAAAATAACTATATGGAAAAAAAGAAATAGGAGTATATACAAAAAAATTTTATTTATTCATAATAAACAAAGTATGTATATTTGCCTACAACCATTCAGTTCGAAATTTTTAGATTTACATACATATATTCAGTACACAATATGTACGTGTTCTTTACCTAAAAACATAATCTTAACCATGAACATTTTTGTACTGTTATTCTGCCGGCGTTATATCCTATGTTCGGAAATTAATATAGCGCGTTAAGACGTGCTGTTAAGAAAATTGTCTTTGCTTTGTTGCAAACGCAAAATAAAAATATCAAATCAATCGATTTCAATGAATCCGTGTTTTTATTTCGTTATGTTCTGTTTATGTGATGATGTGTTATGTTATGTTATGTGTTATGTTACTGATGTGGTGGTTATTGGGCAGTAAATGATGAATACATGTTTATGTGAATGGCACATTTTTATGTGTATGATTCAGTTATGTTATTAAATTTTTTATTATTAATTGTGTTTTTTTACTCTAAATTGGGCACCGGCGCGATCCTAATCTTATCAGAAAGCATTTTCTTACACAAAAATTAGGTAAATGAGAGACGTTTTGAGAAATTTATGTCTCTTATTGAGAGCTTGTAAAATTTTTGAATTATACAATTTTTTAATATATCGAGCCTTTGGTGCAATACCGTAGTAATTCAAAAAATCGTGAACTGAGAAAAATGAATTTGAAGTTTCGAGCCTTTTTTTTGATAGTATTTTCGTTTACTAAAGTTATTTTTTTACAAGTTTTTAAATAAAGAGGCATGTTTTGTAATGTTTTCTGTTTGTAAATATCTTGTCATAAAGGAAATATTTCATTATTGCAAATAAATATTGTTGGAAATAGCTGGAGGCAATAAAGACATTTGTAGCTGTAGAATCTGAACAGTTAGAGAGAGAATCATAAGATTTTTTCCTTTAGATATATATTTCCCCAAAGATCATTTCTGCATACCCATTACAAAAAATTAAAATTTTGATTTAATGCGGTATTGCACTAAAGACTCGATATGGTAATATATGAAAGTACTGAAAATACTACTTAAGGGTGCTTTAGACCGGCGTTTAAAAAACTGCAGTCAATGTAGCAGAAGTCGTAAGTTTTTTCTATTTTTCCGACTTCTCTTTTTGTCACTACACAAACACAACCTGTTGTTTAAGTTAATGCTTCTTAAAATACGAAGAGTCGAAGTCAAAGAAAAATAAAAAAACGAAATGTTCAAACAGTTGTAGTTGAAGTACAACCAAAAAAACCAAAAGTTCAAACAGTTGTAGTTGAAGTACAACCAAAAAAACGAAAAGTTCAAACAGTTGTAGTTGAAGTACAACCAAAAAAACGAAAAATTCAAGAAGTCGTAGTTGTTGTAGAATTTAAAATGTTGAAAGAAATACAATCTTCGGTTACCAGCCGAATATATTACACAGGCCAACACTCAATTTGCTTCTTTGAATTTATCAACTGATTCTAGTTAATTTGGGTGCGCTGAATTCAAATCTGTAATCAGTTTTTCTCTATCAGCTCTAGTTTTCATGATATAGCTTTTTTTAAGTATTTAAAAAGTAAAACTTTTCCATAGGAATTTAAAAAAAAAACAAAGAAGTAAAACTGTTTCATACAGATTTATTAAAATAAAAAAATTCTCACAAAGCATTAAAAACATAATATAAATATAATTCTAGTTACAGGATGTAAAGCTTCTTTTAAGAGACAATCTGGAATGAACAGCCGGATTAGAGTCTCTTTGCAAATTCCAACAGTAGTCTGCCATCATATGTGTATCCCACCTTCCCTGGTACCGATTCTCCATAATTTTGATATCTTGGTGAAACCTTTCTCCTTGTTCTTCGCTTAAATTACCCAAATTTTCGGGAAATCGGTCCAAGTGACTGTGTAAATAATGGATTTTAATACTCATGTTGCAGCCAAGGTCTCTGAACTTATCCAGCATATTCTCCACTAATTGAACATAATTTGGAGCTTTATTATTTCCCAAGAGATTTTTTATAACTTGCACGAATGATGTCCACGCATTTCGTTCAGTTTCGGTCATTGACTTATCAAAATCGTTGTCATTCATAACCTGCCTTATTTGGGGACCGTCAAAAACTCCTGCTCTAATCGTATCTCTACTTAAATTAGGCATTTTGCTGCAAATATATGCAAAACATTCCCCATCGCGATTCAGAGCCTTAACAAACTGCTTCATGAGTCCTAATTTGATGTGCACCGGTGGTAGGACGATCTTTTCACGTGCAACTAAAGCTTCATTTAGAATATTTTTATCGCCAACAATCATTTTTTCTCTCGTAGGCCAATATTTTTGCCGCCAATGTTGTTGCTTGGATCTGCTATCCCAGAGACACAAAAAGCAAGGGTACTTAGTAAAGGGTGGTTAAATTTCAAGGGCCGATGATGATTTTGAATAAAACACAAACTATTTAGGAAATTATTGTAATTTTATTTTATTATGATATATTGGTATTACTCAATTATGTATGGAACAAAATATCGGCCAAATGGGCGCCGCGACCACGGCGGCACACCTCCATCCGATGGTCCAAATTTTCGATGACCCTGAGGCATAATGGAGGTTCTATGCCGTTAATGTGCCGAATTATCTCATCCTTTAGCTCTTGAATTGTTGCTGCCTTATCGACGTACACCTTTTCTTTCAAATAACCCCAAAGAAAAAAGTCCAACGGTGTCAAATCACATGATCTTGGCGGCCAATTGACATCGCCATTACGTGAGATAACACGGCCATTGAATTTGTTGCGCAAAAGAGCCATTGTTTCGTTAGCTGTGTGGCAAGTGGCACCGTCCTGCTGAAACCACATATCGTCCACATCCATATCTTCCAATTCGGGCCATAAAAAGTTCGTTATCATCTCACGATAGCGAACACCATTCACAGTAACTGCCTGACCGGCCTCATTTTGGAAAAAATACGGCCCGATGATGCCGCCAGCCCATAAACCGCACCAAACAGTCACTCTTTGTGGGTGCATTGGTTTTTCGACAATCACTCTTGGATTCTCATTCACCCAAATGCGGCAATTCTGTTTATTGACGAATCCACTGAGGTGAAAATGTGCCTCATCACTGAAGATGATTTTCTTCGAAAATTGATCATCCACTGTTGCCGTGGTCGCTGCGCCCATTTGGCCGATATTTTGTTCCATACATAATTGAGTAATACCAATATATCATAATAAAATAAAATTACAATAATTTCCTAAATAGTTTGTGTTTTATTCAAAATCAACATCGGCCCTTGAAATTTAACCACCCTTTATAACCACTCTGTTGTCCAAGAAGAAAATTGACCATTTTAAGATCAACACAAATGATCCTTTGGTGGTCTTGGTATTTTATCTTTTTCATCAGTATTGAAATGTTGTTATATTCTTCTTTCATTGTTGTGGAGTGCGCAATTGGAATTGATTCATACACATTGCCATTGTGCAATAAGACGCACTTCAAACTTCTCTTGGAACTGTCCACGAAGAGGCGCCAATCGCTAGGTAGATACTTGAATAGCCCCATTTCCTGCATAAGACCATTTACATTATTACAAAACACCAGATTGTCTTCCTTAGTAAAAAATGTTAAAAAAGCTTTATCCCTAGTGCGGTAATAAGTTATTTTTGTTCCACGTTCTAACAAATTCTTATCATTTAACCTCGAAGATAACACTTCAGACGCTTCTTTTGATAAGCCCAAATCTCGAATTAAGTTATTCAACTCGCATTGATTAAACGTTGAGGAATAGTTTCTGTGTCTACGAAAACACTGTCGCAATCAGTTAGATCATTAGCGGTATTATGTTCAAACTCCGAACTCAGCTCTGAAGAATCATTCAGTTTTGGAATGGGAACATCTTCGGAATTGGGAATTGAACGGCGCGCTGACGGTAAATCGGGATACTGCCATTTTTTTCGATTTTTCCTATTAATACCAGCAATACTCACTAAACAGAAGTAACAGTTGTCGAAATGATTTCTGGACTCTCTCCAAACCATCGGCACACCAAACTTAAGCCTATTTCGTTTTCCGTGAGTCCACTGTCGCAAATTTACACAGCAAGTATTGCACACAATGTGTGGAGCCCAGCTTTTATCTTGGTCACCAAGATCAACTCCAAAGTAATCTAAATACAATTTTTTAACACATTCCGAAATAGGTCTTATGTTTTCTTTAAAGGTGTATTCTCCACAAATATAACAAAATGTGTCAGCGTAATTTTTACACCGTCTTCTATTGGAAATCATTTCTATTTAGATCAACACTTTTTTAATAAACTTTGCCAACTGCAATAAACCACTTCTTACAAGCAACTAACTTCCGATATGCAATTGGAGTGCAAAAAAAAAATAACGTTCTGAATAATATTGCACAAATAAAATTCCCGTTAATCAGCTAGCAATTACACAAAAAAGCTAGCAATTTTCGGAAAAAACGGAATGACAAACTGATATATACCCTCCTCACTTACAGTGGAGGGTATAAAAAAAGCTATATCATGAAAACTAGAGCTGATAGAGACAAACTGAGTACAGATTTGAATTCAGCGCTCCCAAATTAACTAGAATCAGTTGATAAATTCAAAAAAGCAAATTTTTTTTTTAATTTTGTCGGGCTGTGTTATTATTTTATTTATTATTATTATTATTTTAAAATTCATATGCATACATATTTATGTATGTGCTGTAGTATGCAAAATTTTTTTTTTTTTTTTTTTTTTTACACAATATATATTATTTATTGAATCTTCAAAATCAATTGAACTAACAATAAGTATTCAAATCTTAAGAACTAATTGCTAATTATTATTAAGTACAGCCTAGCTGTACAAAATTATTTATTGCTCGTATAGTTTTATTTCCGCGTCTACTACGTTCGGGCTAGGGAAAGAGTATCCCTTCTTTTCAGTCGAATGAACATTCTTTCGCTTAAAATATTTCGGGCAAGTATATTTGGATGGTCTTGGAGTTTGGTTAGGTATGACGTTGCGTATGTTGTTATCTCTTGTTTGACTGTCGGAATATTTCAATCCTTCTATATGTTAGAATTTTTTATATACCACGGCGCATCTGTTATCATTCTCAGTATTTTGTTTTGACACCTTTGAATTTTTTCTATATTGGAAGCTGAGGCAGTGCCCCATAGCTGGATACCATAGCTCCATATTGGTTTTAAAATTGCTTTGTAAAGCAAAAGCTTACAGTCCAGTTTTAGCACAGAATTTCGATCAATAAGCCAATTTAGTTGCGTTGCTTTTAATTTCATTTGAGTTAATTTTGCATCGATGTGCTGTTTCCATGTTAGCCGTCTATCAATGTGCATCCCTAGATACTTGACCTCCAAACGTTGAGGTATTAACTGGTTGTTGATCAGAATAGGAGGACATGTGTCTCTGCGCAGGGTGAAGGTTATATGTACGCACTTATTCTCATTAACTTTGATTCGCCATTTTTTTAGCCAGCTTTCCAGCTGCGAAGTTTGGTGCTGTAGGCGACGAGATGCTTCGTCAGCACTTTCGTGAATGCTTAAGAAAGCTGTATCATCGGCAAAAGTTGAGGTATGGATGTTAGCGACTGTTGGCAAATCTGCGGTGTATATCAAGTACAGCAATGGACCTAATATGCTGCCTTGGGGAACTCCAGCTTCAATCGGCTGCAATGATGACAGCCAATCGCCTTATTTTAAAATAAATTTGCGACAAAGCAGGTAACTTTCCAGTAGCTTACAAATATTTTCAGGAAGGTACTGGGTCAGTTTATATATTAATCCCTTATGCCACACTTTATCAAAAGCTTGGGAAACATCGATAAAGAGGGCTGAGCAGTACTTTTTTTCTTCTAGGGTATGCTTTATAACATTCACAAGTCTATGTGTTTGCTCAGTTGTGCTGTGTTTACTTCGAAAGCCAAACTGATGGTCTGGAATGCAGCGCTTTTCGCTAATGATTTTATTTAACTTGATAGCTAATAATTTTTCAAAAAGCTTAGATAAATTTGGCAAAAGGCTAATTGGCCTGTAAGACTCAACTCTGGTGTGGTCTTTACCTGGCTTAGGTATCATAGTTATTAGTGATATCTTCCATTTAGATGGAAAGTATTCAATGCACAATATCGCGTTGAAGATGTGGAGAATTCTTTTAACTACTGTAGTTGGGAGCTCTTGGAGCATCTTGTTGCTAATTTTATCGATGCCAGGAGATTTTTTAGGGTTCAAGTTGGCGATAGCTTCTTCGACGTCTTTCAATTTAAACTTTATCGAAACTGCTGCATCCGTAACTATCGATGGAAGTTCTTCAGGGTCGCTTGGTGCATTGGGGGTGAAAACATTTTTTAAGTGCTCAACGAACAACTTGCCTTTTTCTGTGTCGTTTCTTGCCCAATCCCCAGTTGGGGTTCGAAATGGAGGTTTACGAATAACCGGTCTTTTGAGATATCTGGTAGCACGCCATAGTGAATGATCGGATTGCGGTGTTGCATCAAGACCTTTAAGATACTCATTTAAATAATCAGTTTTTTTGGATTGTAACATCTCTTAGCTTTTTGGTACACTCTATTAGTTTTCTTTTGAGTTGAGGGGATCTATGAAGCTGCCACTCTCTTCGAGCTCTTCTTTTTTCAGTTAATAATAATTCGATGTCTGTGGAGCAAATTTTTTCTTGCCTAATTTTGCGTGAATTAATAATAGCGTGCTGTGCCGCCAGCTTGAGACTTTCGTCCAATTGTGTAAGAGATGCATCTACATCGTCTGGTGTACGAAGTAATACGTTTTGACAGCAGTGAGTAGCAAGGTATTTGCGAAATTTCAACCAATTTGTGTATGTTTTTATTTTTTCAGCTATCTCAGTCGCGTGTGAGTTTTGTGAGAGTGATATTGTAATTATGGTTGGTGAATGATCTGATGATAAGTCAACAGAAGATTCAACAAGAATGGATTTAGCTGCAATGCCCTTTGTGATTGCGAAATCTATGACATCAGGTATTTTGTTACGATCAGTTGGCCAATATGTTGGTTGTCCGCTTGAGGCGACCGTCAAACACATTTTGGAAACTACGTTGTATAAAACGCGACCTTTTGGGATAATCAGGCGTGATCCCCAATACGTGTGCTTTGCATTAAAGTCGTCAGCAGCTAGGAAACTATTGTCCAACGATTTAAAGAATTCAGAGTACTGATCCTCAGCAATTGAAAACCGCGGAGGCGAGTAAATTGACGATATAACTAAGCCTTTGAAAAATTCTTCAAGACAGATCGAAGTTGCTTGAAGATAGTCTTTGCTGACTGCACCCACTAAGTAGTGCTTTATTCTGTTCTTTATTAATATAGCTGAGCCCCCACATGCTCTACCACGGGGATCTTTGGCGTCATAAAATGTATAGCCTATTACCTTAAAAACACTTCTAGGTGTTAAATGAGTTTCGGCAATGAGCATAACATCGATTTGTTGATCCGCTAGGAAGTGCTCAAGTTCGTTTTTTTGTTGGCGTATGCCGTTAGCGTTCCAGAAACATAACCTTAGGCAGTTCATGGACTTTTTGTTACAGCCTGCAAAAGCGCAGTTTGCATATTTATCAGTGTTTGCATCATTGGCAACATGGTATTAACGAAATTTTGAACTGTTTGCACCAACATTTCTATTTTGGCTTCCATTTGGCTGGAATTTATGGGTTGTGGCTGCACTGTAGGCTTGGAGCTGATGTTTGTGGTGTTATTGTTTGTCTTCAGGGCACTGCGCGTTAGAGGCGTGGCTGAATTTGCTTTTAGAATGTTAGCATATGAAATTTGTTGATTATTTGATGTTGGCAGCTGAGGGTAATCATTGGTAACGAGCTGTTCTTGTGTTCGGGAAGCAACATTTCGTATCTGGTTTGGCGAGGTTCTAACGAGAGAGTAGACTCTGCACCCTCTATAATTTGCGGTATGGTTTTCGCCACAGTTGCTGCATTTTTTGGCCTTCGGGTCACCTTTTGGCTTTTTGCAGTTTGCTGTACTATGTAGGTCGCCACACACTACACAGACAGCATGTAGCTTGCAGTATGTCTTACTATGGCCAAATTCTTGGCAGTTTTGGCATTGCACAGGTCCTGATCTCTTGTAAGGTTCCTCTATTGTCACCCTACGATGCAACAGATATCTCACGTTGTATATTGGGTGAACTTCACCCTTCTTTAATTTTTTTTTACCTGGCTCGACACGAAAGATGGGCTGTGGTACCTTTTCTTTATTTATTAGGTTTATTATATTTTTTACCTTAAAGCCTAGACTCTCCAGGCTGTCCTTTATTTCCTTTGTAGCAACACTGGGGTCAACACCTTTTATGATCACTTGAAGGCCTTTTTCACTTTTAAGCTGATAAGTGTAAAAGCTTTTTTTTGTTTCCTCAAATGTCTTTACAACTTTTCGATAATTGTCTTCTGTTAGGACCTGAATTTTCGTTTCACTGATTTTACCGCGTCTTACCGGCACGGTGTAAAAAGAGTTCTCACCGATAGTTTCTATTAAGTTTTTTATTATAATGTTCGAGCTTGCCTGTCTTAGATATATTGGAGGTGGTTTTGGGGATTTACCCGAGGTCGTAGGGACGTTATCGTCATTACCCAGAATTGCAAATCGGTTTTGAGAAGCAACGCTAGCGGTTTCCGAATCTCTAGCTACTTTATGTTGAGATGCGATGTTGGCCGATTTCGGGCTACGTTTCCTTTTCGTCACTATTACGTACCTGTCCATACCGGTTTGTGCCTTTTCCTTATCCGAATTCGGAGGCAATGTACCGTCTAAGGGCGTTTTTAAGGCTGCGAATGATGTTTTTGGATCCTCTTTAGATCGCGAGCAATCTGACTCTGATTGTGTTCGCTTGGGTGTTTTAATGGAAACGTAATTACTGTTGTCCACACTCTTCATTAAGTTGTTGCTTGAACGAGTTTTACCTTCATCCGATTTCGTTGTTACGTATATATTCCTTTCGGGAACACTTGAACGACTAGGGCTTATATTTAAGCCATAATGGCTTATTTATTATTTATTTATTTATTGTTAATTTTTGTTTGCTGGGTAAAAAAAAGAAAAATATACAGCAAGTAAAGCAGAGCAAAAACAACATAAAATAAAAACTAGCGGTATTTGGTATGCTATACGTTGTTGTTTAATTTATATTGTTTATTATATTATTTTTGAACTAAAAAAAAATTGTTAGCACTTCACTTCTCACTCTCACTGATAAAAAGCGACTGTATGCAAAAATAACAGAAAAAACACACAATGTCTTTAATGCTTTAACTTCGGAATTTATCAAAAGTTGTAGTCAGTCAAACATAAGAATTATCGAACATGTCAACTTCTGTAGTACCACGTTGTGTTTACTTTTATATTTTTAAAGTCTACAAAAACTACGACTTCTTGCGACTTCTTCTTTTTGTATTATACTTCAACTACAACTGTTTGAACTTTTCGTTTTTTTAATTTTCTTTGACTTCGACTCCTTGTATTTTAAGTAGCAGAAGCAAAAGTAGTAGACAAAGCAACTCCACATATCAAAAGTTTTTAAACGCTGCTTTAGACCATAAGATCTGTCGTACGACATGTCAAATTTTTGTGTAGAAGAGCACAAGTCGGATCGTCTAAACGTAATATGTAATGAAACTATAAGATTTTGAGAGAAAATACGGATGAAAATTTGACAGTCGTATGGCTCTCTTGATTTTTTAAAATTTTTCAAAAACCAACACACCATTAGATCAGGGATGCATTTTTATGTTAACAAATGCGAGAAAGCCAGGGAGAGAAAACTGATTTCATAAATTTATACCAATTATGAAATCGAAATGTACATTTTAGACCACGACAGCTGAATTTTATAAAAATATACGTATATTTTCTAAAAGTACACTATAAATTTTGACCACGAAAATAACATATTCGAAAGTTATAAAAATATTTTTCAAGGTTATTAAAAAAAAAATTCAATTGCACAAGAACTCCATTCCTGGGGAAAACAAGCAAACAGCTGTAGTTAAATTAAATGAGAATGTTTTCATCTTACTTGATTTTATCCATACCAATGGTGTAAACGCCAGAAAACAACCGTCCGATTTTTACTTTCTTTTTTTGACATACGATTGGAATTTTATTTTATTTTCTCTCTCATTTTACGTACGACAAATCTTATCGTATAAAGCACCCTTAAACGATAATACTTTTCATATGATTAAAATTCACAAGCCAACTGTTCCGCCGCCGGTGGCGTGCCGTCCATTTTTTGTTATTTGTTTCTTCATATAAAGGCCCAACATTTCTAAAATTTTAGTCGCATAGAAATATATTTCGTCTTAAAAGCTTTTTTAATATTATTCATTTGATTTATTTCCTTTATCTAAATCGAATATTTTAACTGCTGCATACTTTCAAGAGCCGGCATGTTTGCCATCTACGTAAAAAAACCTGCCGCCGTTAGCCAATAATAATAATTCAATATGCGCATGCTGCTTGTGTTCTTTATTATAGCTAAAGCCATCAAAACTCCCACAAATTTACATTTATTTCTTTTTTGAAATAACATGACTTTTCCTTTTTTTAATTTTAAAACACTTTTGTCAGTTTACGTTAGATTTTTTGACAGTCGCAATAAATGTATTTAGATTTCTGTATCGTAAAATGTGATGAAAGTCTTAATACTTGTATAATAGTCTGAACGGCCCTTAAGTGACAAAATTTAAAAAATCGGTTTCTCTATATTGTGTACCATGTAAAATAAACTATTTTATGTGGGATTTGAAAAGCTTGTTTCAGGTATCAAGTTTTTCCCCTTTCTTCTAAAATCTAAAAAAAGTGTATTTACATAGTTTTACGTTTCATATGGCGATATACAGTAGGGCGGGTCGGTTTGTATGCACATGCGATACATGTAGAACTAGAGGAAAGGGGTAGTAGTAAAAAATTACAGGAGGTGAAGCTTCCCTACCGTACAACTCTGCTCTTGCAGCTTCTTTGTGTTTATAGTAGTGTTTTAGCGCCTCGGATGTCAAGGAGACGTATTAAATTTTGATGATTTGCCGGTGTACACAAAAACGACGAAGGAGGGTGCTCTGATGTAGTTGTGGATAACTATCGGCTGAAGTCGTTACTGTTCAGTGACCAGTAACTATGTCTATGCCACTAAAACCTTCCGACAACAACTGGCACAAAGCCAAACAAATGCACATAAAAAATGCGTGATGTTTTTATGAGTCTGAAACTGGGTTGAACACAAGAAATTTTTGGTTTTGTAGTCAACGTGCAGACAACTTCAGCCATCGCCACTTATAAACTAAATTGCTTTCTGCGATTTTTAGCCAGCAATTTTAAAACATTTAGATGTGCAAAAATTCTAAATAGTTTACGAAAGTTTTAAAACAAACACATAAATTATTAGTGCCACTTGCCCGCTTCATGTATACATATGTATACATTAGGGCGGTTCAATTTGTTCGGGTGAGAAAAAACGTGACAGGCGTATAGCAAAATCGAAAACTACACAAAATTCGAAGAAAATTACCCAAAGAAAGTATGGGTCTAAAATTAAAACCTAGATCCCGCCGAGAGACATGAATATTTTAGTTTAAAACTACATAGATTTAATAAAAAACAACATGTTATTACTAAATCCAAACATAATATACCATTAATTTGGGCTAGTTTTAAAGCAAATTTTATAAGATTTAAGAATCTGTTTTCATTTTGTTATAATTTTGATTACTAACCCGTGTTTTATTAAAGGTTTAATTATGAAAAATAAAAAACCAGCAACTTCTGTTATATCACTACACATGTGTGATAATTTTTTTTTTAATTTGTAATTATATTATTAATTGACCTTTTTTATTATATTTTTTGATATATATTTATTAAGCCTAAGGTCTTTTTTTTTTTTTTTTATCTTATTTTGTTTTTTATTATTCGATATTTCGTTAACAGCTTGTTAACATCATCAGGAATAATAGGAAATTATAATTCTTTTTTTTTTTTTTTTTTTTATATTATTCCTGATGATGTTAACAAGCTGTTAACGAAATATCGAATAATAAAAAACAAAATAAGATAAAAAAAAAAAAGACCTCAGGCTTAATAAATATATATCAAAAAATATTTTTTTTTTTAAGTTAACATTAAATTGTGGAATCGTCAGCGATGTCAATTGAATCTTCCGGGTCAAGTTTTCTGACTAATCAGAACGCTAGTATCATTGGCATGGCAAGTTAATTTAGTGGATTAAATTTACCAAGTTATCCTGATGTTTTAAGGTATTATTTTTTCTTGAGTAAACGCGAAAAAAAAAAATAAAAAAAAAAAAAAACAATCTTATGCAAGATTTTCCCCGATAATTGCAAACAAAATAATTGAAATTTGGGAAAAAATTAATATTGCACTGATGAATAGAAAAAGCATTTTAAGAAAACTAAATATATTTCTCAACAAATACCATAAAGAGGTAAAAAAACATAACAAGAGGTAATAAATTTTCAGTATTTGAGATATCTTTGAATGATGTCTTTTATATCGGTAAATGCAGTTGAAAAAAAACAATGCCATGCTCCTGTTGATTAATTCCTAATCCTGGGGATCCTGAAAATGGGGAACCAATTATTATGGATAAATCCAAAGTAGGTCGTGAAAAAATGAAAAGCAGGGAGTCCGTTCGTCGTACGCAAAACAATGATTCAGCCTTACTAGCTTTTTCTTTTGATGGCAGAAAAAATTATGCACTGACACGGGAAGAAATAAGTGGAAAATACCATCCGAGAGTAGAAAAGGAGTCTCATATAGTAATAGTTAAAGAGCCGGGAAGCAAATTGTTAGGTCACATAAAAGTTGACGTTGCCAGATCCAGGAATTTCGTCGCACATCCAGGAAACCGAGCGGTGTGTACAGTTGAAACGCACGTCTCACAACGAGTGATTGCAAAAAATCGTGATGGTGTTATGGCAGTGACTTTAGAAAGTCGAACCCAAACACCCCGAATGGACTGTAAAAAAGACTTGAGTTCTGTTGTTTAAATTACGAAATTAATTAAAAAAATTCATTGAAAAAAAATTGTGTTCTTACTGTCTCTCGGCGGGATCTAGGTTTTGATTTTAGACCCATAGTTTCTTAGTCAAGTTTTCTTAGAATTTATTGTAGATTATGTTTTTGCTATACGCCTACTTACAAAAAAATTTGACCCACCCTAGTATACACATAAAATTAAAAATGAAAAAATTTCACAGTATACCAACTTACAATCTTGTGTATTTGAAATGACAAATTTTTACAATTGCAAACGGCTTTTTTGGAGGAGCACTTACAACAGACTTTACGGTAAGAAACTTCGAAACTTCTTGGAGTTGTAAAGTTCTCGTTATTACCTCCTCGGTCTATTGTTTCTTGGATTTTTTTCTTTTCATACGTTTTTGAAATTTTTTGATTTTCCTTATTTTTTTTCATTTGTAATTGTTTGCTGTTACTTCGAAAATAAGCGTTACAAACGAATAGTACGAGTAATTAAGAACTGTGAATTTCATTGTAGTTTAAATACAACAATGTAGCAAATGTACTACACAATTTTGCAAATGCAATGATGTAAGACCATTTGCAAGATTGTGAGTTGGGCAAACAAGAATTAAGAGAAAGAATTTTCATTCAATAATTATAATTGAAATGCAAAACAACGACCTTCACAATTAGCCAATTTCGATATTGAATGTTTTTCACCTTTTACTCAATCTGCTTTCTTTGAGAATTTTTATCCATCTATTTCTTGCAAGTAGAGATTTACGTCAAACATAAGCATATATAACAGAAATAAACAATAACAAAATAAAAGAATTATTGCGGCTTTTGTTGTTGCGTAGCGCTTATTTTTTTCTTTTATTCTATATACATATGTGTGTAGACTTTATACCAATACAGGTTGGCAAATATTGAAAAAATGTATGTATATGTATTTTTCTTTAACTAAGAAACAGCACATAATCAATAAATATAGAATTTTCACTCTAGTACAATAAAAAAAAAAAGAAAAATGTAAAAATATGGGAAATATGGGAATCCAATTGATGTTGAAGAAAATCATAATTTTTGAAATGATTTCAATTACAAAATCTACAAATCAATTTTACGTTTTCTAGTCTTCCGATAAATTAACGTAATACTGCCATGAAAGAAATCTGTAAAGCATATCCAAGAAGACATGTTATGGATGTTCTTTAAGCCAACTCAAGTATATACATATGTACATATGTATGTATATATAATTTTATATTGATGCCTGGGCATCACGTACTTTGATTATAAAGATGTGAAGGCTGTCAGCTGCTTTGTGTCTTAAATCTGGCGTAAATTTTTTGACGCATTGCATAGCAAGATTGGATAAGACTTTCCAAAGTTATGACCAGATATAGGGAGCTGCCTCTTCATATTTTTTTTCTTGGACCAGCACTCAGGGGATGACCCCTACACATGCGATGCCATGTGCTGGAATTTAAAAAAAATGTTAGACTTTTATAGTTACAGTGAATCAAAGTAATATTGGGATAAAGCTAAAATGATTTATGTGGAGATAATTAAGCACTATGTTAACTGATTTTAATGCAAAATTTTCATGCTTTTGTGTAGCTAACACTGTGCTAATTGCCATCTCAAAAGATTATGATTCTTAAGTTTGTCAAAATTAATTTATAAATAATTATTCACAATAAGTTAAAAATGCAGTACAAAGTAATAATGGGACAGCTGCCATCACTATATCATCTAGGCTTTATAACGGAACATTTTGCAAAAATTTTTTGTTTAAAAGTTGCTAGAGTGTATTACAGATTAATTTTTGATAAGTTTTTAAAGAAAATTAAAATATGGCGCCACGGGGTTCACAAACATCGCCTCAAATCAGTAAACTGATATTAGAACATTCGAAATCAGGAAAAACCGTGAGAAATATTGCGGAAATAGTAAATAAACCAAAATCTACAGTGTTTAACATCATAAAGCGATATGGAGGTACAGAAACTTTTCAAAATGTAGCAAAACCAAGCAAAAGAAAAATATTTTCCGACGCGGATGAACGATGGCTTATGCGACAAATCAAACAAAAACCCTACTTAAGCGCTCCCAGACTTGCCGCTGAAGCGGAAATACATCTAGCAAAGAAAGCTAATCCCGAAACGGTAAGAAATGTGTTAAGGAAACACAATTATAATGGCCGGGTAGCTAGGAGAAAACCTTTTATTAATAAGGTTAATAAGCTTAAACGAGTGCGCTTTGCTAAAGACCACAGAAACAAGGATTTATCATTCTGGAATAAGGTAATATTCACTGACGAAAGCAAATATAACATATTCAAATCGGATGGAAGGTCATTCGTTTGGAGAAGACCAAATGAAGAACTGTCAGAAAAAAATTTGAGACCTACTGTTAAACATGGCTTGGGGTTAGTTATGGTGTGGGGTGCAATATCAGCAGCTGGTCCCGGTAACCTTCACATTATTGAAGGAATTATGGATCATAAATATTATATCAACATCCTGCGTGCTAATCTTGCAGAAACAGCAGAGAAATTGGGACTGGCGAATGATTATTACTTCTACCAAGACAATGACCCCAAGCATAAGGCTCACAATGTAAGGTGTTGGTTGCTTTACAATTGCCCACATGTGCTCGAAACGCCTCCGCAATCACCCGATCTCAATCCGATAGAGCACGTATGGGCCTATTTAGAAGAAAAATTAAGAAATTACCAAATAAGTTGCAAATCGGACCTAATTAGTGCTCTGAAAGAGGAATGGGGTAGAATAACCCCATAATTCTGTCAAAAACTTGTGAAATCTATGCCGTATCGATTGAAGGCTGTAATAGAGAAAAAAGGCCTTCCAACTAAATATTAAACATTATATATTTAATACTTAACTTGTTACTTTATTACATTGTCCCATTATTACTTTGACAGGATTTTCTGTGTTGTTTTAGTTTTTTTGTTTTTATATCCCAGTGGCGGTAGTCAATGTATTTTTTATTTATGTTCTTAATAAATAATAAAAATAAAAGTATAAATATAATTTTATTTTCTTCTTAAACCAATAAATTCAAAAAAATAATTCGAAAGTTATTGGATAAACAGCTTGTCCCATTATAACATTGAGTCACTGTATGTAGGTGACCACAGCGGATTAAACGAATATTGTGGTTTTAAACGCCCATTCTTGCTGTTGACATGTGTAATGAAGGAAAATAAATGTTTCCCAACAGTAAAAAACGGTAGAAAGTTATACAAGATATAAAAAGTTGCAATGAACAAATAATAGTCAATGATTTAGTTCTAAGATTTTAAGATTTAATTTTCATGATTTAGTTAAAAATTATTTGGGGTTTCTTTAATTGACATGTATAAGATAAATTATTGTGTTTTTATGTACTTTATGAGAGTACGTAAGTTCTGAGAGAAGGAATGACGCCAGTTACGACGAGAAAATAAAATAAATAAGTAGACAACATTTATGCGACATATGTAATTAAACCTAATTTAAGAAAACATACATATGTCGAAAATGTAAAATAAATTAATATAGCACCTTTTTTGTAAAACCCAAAGCATAATATCAGCACACAAGAGGTAAGCATATTTTACTGATAATATGGCTTGGATAGAGATATATTATTAACAAAGGAATTACTCATCAACATTTGTATTTTATATTACACAATGAAAGAATAGGGCCTGATTATGGTTTACAACACACTAATCCTTTTTGCGATTATATACAACAGCTAGGTGTTATATAAAGGGTGGTTAAATTTCAAGGGCCGATGTTGATTTTGAATAAAACACAAACTATTTAGGAAATTATTGTAATTTTATTTTATTATGATATATTGGTATTACTCAATTATGTATGGAACAAAATATCGGCCAAATGGGCGCCGCGACCACGGCAACAGTGGATGATCAATTTTCGAAGAAAATCATCTTCAGTGATGAGGCACATTTTCACCTCAGTGGATTCGTCAATAAACAGAATTGCCGCATTTGGGCGAATGAGAATCCAAGAGTGATTGTCGAAAAACCAATGCACCCACAAAGAGTGACTGTTTGGTGCGGTTTATGGGCTGGCGGCATCATCGAGCCGTATTTTTTCCAAAATGAGGCCGGTCAGGCAGTTACTGTGAATGGTGTTCGCTATCGTGAGATGATAACGAACTTTTTATGGCCCGAATTGGAAGATATGGATGTGGACGATATGTGGTTTCAGCAGGACGGTGCCACTTGCCACACAGCTAACGAAACAATGGCTCTTTTGCGCAACAAATTCAATGGCCGTGTTATCTCACGTAATGGCGATGTCAATTGGCCGCCAAGATCATGTGATTTGACACCGTTGGACTTTTTTCTTTGGGGTTATTTGAAAGAAAACGTGTACGTCGATAAGCCAGCAACAATTCAAGAGCTAAAGGATGAGATAATTCGGCACATTAACGGCATAGAACCTCCAAGTGTCAAGATAAAAAATAAAATTGAATAAACGTATTCTTCGTCAGATTTTTTTTCTTCTTAGGTTTTTTTTATTGATTCGATAATGTTTATAAGAATAACTTTCCAAGCGTATTAAGGTTTTTAAAATCTCTTGATTTTTCGCCTGGACCTTTAATATTGCTAATCGTTCGTCGTCCCGTCAATGTTTTGACGTTTTTTGTTGTACGTTTTTGATAGTACTGACAACACATACATAAATACACATGTTGTAAATCATAATCGCATTTGCAAAAATACAACATTAAAATAACAACTGTTGTAAACCATAAATAGATATTTAAATACATTCATTCGTCAGTTAATATGTAAACTCAAAAATGAACGTTTCACAGTTCATAAGCAAACTCATCTAAAGGGTGCTTTACATTGTCCCACAAGTCGTACGACATGCCAAATTTTTGTGTAGAAGAGTACAAGTCGGTTCGTCTAAACGTAACATGTAATGAAACTATAAGATTTTGAGAGAAAATAAGGATGAAAATTTGACAGTCGTATGGCTCTCTTGATTTTTTTAAATTTTTCAAAAACCAACGCATACCATTAGATCAGGGATGCATTTTAATGAAAACAAATGTGAGAAAACCAGGGAGGGAAAACTGCTTTCATAAATTTATACCAATTATAAAATCAAAATGTACATTTTAGACCACGAGCGCACAATTTTATAAAAATATACGTATATTTTCCAAAAGTACACTAAAAATTTTGACCACGAAAATAACATATTCCAAAGTTATAAAAATATTTTTCAAGGTTATTAAAAAAAATTCAATTGAACACGAACTCCATCCCTGGGGAAAACAAGTAAACAGCTGTAGTTAAATTAAATGAAAATGTTTTCATCTTACTTGATTTTATCCATACCAATGGTGTAAACGCCAGAAAACAACCGTCCGATTTTTACTTTCTTTTTTTGACATACGATTGGAATTTTATTTTATTTTCTCTCACATTTTACGTACGACAAATCTTATCGTTTAAAGCGGCCTTAAGTACTAACAATAGTTCATAACTAAACTCAAATAGAATAATATTAAAAAATAAAGAACATAAGTATCTTGAAGTAAATAATTTTTTAATAACAAAAGAACGAAGTGGCTTAACTTGTATTTGTATATGTATATGGTCATATACATTGGCATTTCCATGGTAAATTTTATGGTTTTTGGCGTTTTTTTACTTTTGTACATTTTTGTCTCTTATTGAGATAAATTACAGTTTACTCTCATTTTACCGAACTTTACCAGAAAAGTAAAAAAACACCTAAAGTTCTTAAATTTCACAGAAACGTTATTGTTGTGTTCCTGCTCGCAGTTTTAAATTAAAATCTAGTGTAAAGTTCAATTCAGTCTTTATTGTTCTATGGTTTCCAATTGAATAATGAATAAGTCAAAGCAAAAACGTTATACAGTCTGTTTATATACATGTGTGTGTATATATATAAAAAGAATAAGAATTACAGCTAATATGAAATACATAAGAAATACATAAGAAATGCATAAGAAATACATCTGGAGGCGAGGTTGCCATCTAACCACAACGAATTAATTTATTAATTAATTAATTTATAACCAAGTTAACGTACTAATTCTAAAAACCCAAATTACTGAGGATCTAATTGTATCAAAGAAAGTTGGAAAAACGGCTTAAATTGTAACTAATCCACAAGCACATCAGTATGTATTGTATAGCACCAGCTAAGTAAAATAATTACTAAAAATTGCTACTAAAACAAAGCTTTCAAAATTTAATACGCCTCCTTGACATTAGAGGCGCTGCACTTGTGCTGTAAACAAAAAGCGTGAAAAGCAGAGTAGTAAGATAGTAAAGCTTCCCTCTCTCTATCCCTCCACCAGCTGCAATCTCTCACTCTATTCTTTCCGATAGATCCAGCACAATGCATCGCATGTGCAATACTAAATTTTTTAGTATTCGCTACCCTAAATAATATGCAGTAATAGGTACTCAAATACTAACAAATTAATGTAATTAAAACAATTATAAGAAAAGTTTCGCCATGGGGGATGCTAAAAAAAAGGAAACTGCATATTGTGTGCTCTCCAGGAACATTTCGGAACATAAAAAATGGTTAGTAAACTTGTTTATGCTGTATTAATATTTATTAACTTTGAATATTTTTTAACTTGTAGATGAACTTTTTAGAAATAATATAGCGCTGGAGTACGCAAATGGTGAAGAATATGGTCAAATCATATTCACACCAAACGAAGATTCTGCAGAAGAAAAGGAAGAACGAAAAATTAGTGCGTGGGTGGATTACGCCATAAAGCCAAAATTAAAGATTTAAGACCACTTGTTGGCAAATCTATTTTTTTGAAATCTAAGAAGCAAATGTGGCATAAAATTTCACAATGCCATCAGAACATGGATATTTGTTTACCGCAGCTCAAGTCGAAGCCAAATATTTCACACTAGAAAGGCACTACAAAAAAGTCGCACTGAACAACAGCAAGATCGGCCGCAGTAGGCAAACATGTCCCTATCAAAGGTAAATTTTTATGAACAATTTTGAATTGGCCTATTTCATTGTTTATAATTTAATTAACGAAATTACAATTTTATGTACTTATAAATTAGTGAGCTCGATGAACTATTAAAGGAGAAAGTGTTATTACACCCAGAATATGTTTTGGACAGTGAGACTGAAGTAAGCCTTGATGAATCAACCATACAAGGCTCGGCAGAGAAGAGCGAGTTATCTACATCAGGTAAACAAACATACAACAAATAATACATACATTTATTTCCACTAAAATATTTTTTCTATTGAACATTTGGCACCATCAATATCCAGAAAAAGAAAAAGTGTAATGGAAGTATATATGGAGAAAGCAGTTAAGTATGTAGGAAACGGACAAACCCATGATGGAGAAATGCGAAAATTATATTAGAAAATTAAAAAAGAACGAGGTGAAATTCAAGTTGCTTTAGAAAAGCGAAAGGTGGAACTCCTAGAAAGGCTTGTTAACCATTTGGAGAAAAATTAATAAAATATAATATAATTATGTAACTATTCTTTCAATTATTCAACGTTAGTCAAAATTCATTACGATTATTTATCTATGTTTGTTATATTATCTATATATGTTATATTATCTATATATGTTATATATAACAAACATAGACAAATAATCGTAATAAAATATAATATTATAAAACATATATGTATATTTGCTATCGTATTCACAAATATAAATAAGGCTGAATATTACAAAATATTATTTGAATTGCACATTTTAATGGTTTTATTCATCATTTTCCTCTAGTACAATATCGGAAGAAAATTCAATGTCATCTTCATTGGCCATATTGTGTAATACACAACAAGCTCTAACAAAGTGGCAAAGTTTTTTCATTCCTCTTAGCTTACAATAATATAATTGCCAAAATCTTTGCTTCAGAATAGCAAAACTGTGTGCAATGGCAAACCGACCCGAGCTCTATTTTATGTTGAAGAGTTTCTGAGGTCTGGTCAAATTACCATTGTCTTTATATGGCGTAATTAAATATTTATTTCATAAGCCAATAAGTAGTACTCTGGAAAAAAATCACTATCATGAATGTATATAATTAACACAATAACATAAATATTACCTCCACAATATGCAGGCAGTTTTTCATATATAGGAGAGTTTTTGAAAATCTTACTGTTGTGGCAAGATTCTGCATATCATATAAAAACGTTTAGGAATTTTTTTTTCGTTGCAGATACCTTACAAACAAATTGTTACATTTCGTTTCCTGTCGATATAATCATCTCTTGATTTGTCAGGAGGATCAATGACTATATGTGTCCTATCAATGCAACCGGAAGTAATATTACTTTATAAATGACACAATAGTAACATTTGAATTGAATAAGTACCTACAGTGGGCAAAAAAACTATTCGACATTGCAATTATTTTCTTAAATTTCATTGAAAACGCTAGTATCCTTTTGTTTTTTATATGTATAAACATGAGATCACATTGTATTATATGTATTTAATAATTTATGGTCCAAAAAATAATAAAAATTGCACATTTTTTAACTCATCTATCTGTTTGAACGAAAAAAAAAAATTGCAAAGCAAAAAAGGATTTGACTGGCATTGTTTTTCCCTTATTCTGATTGTGTATTTCTTATTACTTCATGTCATTGTTGGTAAAAATATCGCTATGTTTCTTGTTTATCATTTACAAGAACTTTTTTCTTATTTCTGTGCAAGTGATCGCGATGATGGGACGTAAAGGAAAAGAAACTTCTGTTGATGTAAGAAATTTAATAATACATCATTTTAAATTAGGAAAAACGGAAAAGACTATATCAGAAATCGTTTAAAAGTCAAGAACTACTGTATATTACATTATAAAAAAGTACAAATCAAGTAAAACTGTGATAAACAAAGTAAGGATTGGGCGACCTTGCAAACTTACAGATTCAGATGAACGGCGAATCGTGCGTGAAGTAAGAAAAAATCCAAAAATTACTGCTAACACTTTAGCTAAAACACTTAGGTATATCCGTTACACCTCAAACAATAAGAAACGTCTTAAAAAAGCACGATTTCCATGCACGATCAGCCAGGAAGAAGTCACACATTACTAAGAAAAATAGAAAGTTGAGATTAGATTTTGCGAAAGAGCATGTAAATAAGCTAATGGAGTTCTGGATAGATTTTATTTTTGCTGACGAAAGTAAATATAACCTTTTTCGATGTGATGGAAAAGTTCTAGTACATCGCAGGCCTAACACAGAATTGGATGAAACGAATATGGTACCAACTGTTAAATATGGTGGCGGTGGTGTTATGGTATGGGGATGTATGGCGGCATCAGGCGTGGGTAATATTGGGTTTATTGATGGGATTATGGATCACCGAAAGTACATTGACCTCCTAAAGCAAAATTTGAGCTCAAGTGCTGAAAAATTGGGTCTGGCAAATAGATTTCAATTTTATCAAGATAATGATCCCAAACATTGTGCCACTAATACAAAGCTTTGGCTTTTATATAATTGTCCAAAATTAATAAAAAACGCCGCCACAGTCCCCAGACCTTAACCCTATTGAACATCTTTGGGGTCACTTGGAAAAAAAAATCAGAAAACGTGAATTTACGAACAAACACCAGATGAAAGTTATCCTGCAGGAGGAATGGAGCCAAATTGATCCAGAATATACCAAAACGTTGGTAAAATCTATGCCAGATCGTTTAAAATAGGTTATACGTAGGCAAGGAAAAGCAACTCGCTACTGAAGTAGAAATAAGCTTGTATTTCAGTTCATGTATTTTAAAAATGTTACCAATGTCGAATACTTTTTTTGCCTGTTTTTTGTTATTAATATTTTAATTCATGTGTTTTTTCCTTTTTTTACTTTGAGATCTCATTTTTTTTACTGAATATAATTTTGTGTTCCTTAACAAAGATTTTTATAAGTTTATTTTTTTAAAAACAACATTCCATATTTTTTTCTTGATAAATATATAAAGTTTACGGCCTATGTCGAATAGTTTTTTTGGCCACTGTATATACAGTGAATCAAAGTAATATTGGGACAAAGCTAAAATGATTTATGTGGAGATAATTAAGCACTATGTTAACTGATTTTAATGCAAAATTTTCATGCTTTTGTGTAGCTAACACTGTGCTAATTGCCATCTCAAAAGATTATGATTCTTAAGTTTGTCAAAATTAATTTATAAATAATTATTCACAATAAGTTAAAAATGCAGTACAAAGTAATAATGGGACAGCTGCCATCACTATATAATCTAGGCTTTATAACGGAACATTTTGCAAAAATTTTTTGGTTAAAAGTTGCTAGAGTGTATTACAGATTAATTTTTGATAAGTTTTTAAAGAAAATTAAAATATGGCGCCACGGGGTTCACAAACATCGCCTCAAATCAGAAAACTGATATTAGAACATTCGAAATCAGGAAAAACCGTGAGAAATATTGCGGAAATAGTAAATAAACCAAAATCTACAGTGTTTAACATCATAAAACGATATGGAGGTACAGAAACTTTTCAAAATGTAGCAAAACCAAGCAAAAGAAAAATATTTTCCGACGCGGATGAACGATGGCTTATGCGACAAATCAAACAAAAACCCTACTTAAGCGCTCCCAGACTTGCTGCTGAAGCGGAAATACATCTAGCAAAGAAAGCTAATCCCGAAACGGTAAGAAATATGCTAAGGAAACACAATTATAATGGCCGGGTAGCTAGGAGAAAACCTTTTATTAATAAGGTTAATAAGCTTAAACGAGTGCGCTTTGCTAAAGACCACAGAAACAAGGATTTATCATTCTGGAATAAGGTAATATTCACTGACGAAAGCAAATATAACATATTCAGATCGGATGGAAGGTCATTCGTTTGGAGAAGACCAAATGAAGAACTGTCAGAAAAAAATTTGAGACCTACTGTTAAACATGGCTTGGGGTCAGTTATGGTGTGGAGTGCAATATCAGCAGCTGGTCCCGGTAACCTTCACATTATTGAAGGAATTATGGATCATAAATATTATATCAACATCCTGCGTGCTAATCTTGCAGAAACAGCAGAGAAATTGGGACTGGCGAATGATTATTACTTCTACCAAGACAATGACCCCAAGCATAAGGCTCACAATGTAAGGTGTTGGTTGCTTTACAATTGCCCACATGTGCTCGAAACGCCTCCGCAATCACCCGATCTCAATCCGATAGAGCACGTATGGGCCTATTTAGAAGAAAAATTAAGAAATTACCAAATAAGTTGCAAATCGGACCTAATTAGTGCTCTGAAAGAGGAATGGGGTAGAATAACCCCATAATTCTGTCAAAAATTTGTGAAATCTATGCCGTATCGATTGAAGGCTGTAATAGAGAAAAAAGGCCTTCCAACTAAATATTAAACATTATATATTTAATACTTAACTTGTTACTTTATTACATTGTCCCATTATTACTTTGACAGGATTTTCTGTGTTGTTTTAGTTTTTTTGTTTTTATATCCCAGTGACGGTAGTCAATGTATTTTTTATTTATGTTCTTAATAAATAATAAAAATAAAAGTATAAATATAATTTTATTTTCTTCTTAAACCAATAAGTTAAAAAAAATAATTCGAAAGTTATTGGATAAACAGCTTGTCCCATTATAACATTGAGTCACTGTAAATATATAAGGTCTGCTTGACAGTTCAAATTATTTTTACTGTGACGTCACCGTCGAGATTTGTTTTTAATATGTATGGGGTTTGCTTTTTGGTGAAATATTTTGCAATTTTAAAGGTAAAATAAATAAAACAAATTAAATTGTTATGTTATAGTCTTTTTTAATTTTCTTTTTTCGTTTTTTTCTTGTATTAATATTTTGTTTAAATTTCTTATTCTAAAATATAAACGACTTTTAAAAAATAACGATTTTACATTTTCAGGCACATCTAATGTTATGGTATTTTAAATAATTATTTCGACAACTTAAAGTATTATTATTAATTTCCTTAAATATATTTTCTAATTTTAATATGTTTCCCATAAATTCTTGGCAGGGTTTATAGAGCCCTCTGTTTGAACTGCAACTGACTTATTTGGATTTTCATTTTCAATATTTTCAATACTTTCTTCTTGTAATTTCTGCAGACTATAAATAATTGTAAATATTATTTCATTAAAAAAAGTGGATTTTAAAAAAATTGTATTTAGTTTAAATCAAATTCACCAATTGCTTCCTTTATAATTTGTTTGTTTGCTCTTTTTACGTATCGTTTCGATCTTTCGACTGGTAAAATGCTGTTTACATGGATATTTAAAGATGGGACAGCCTTCGCATCTAACAATCTTTTTGTTATTGGCGTGTTCAATAATATATCCTTTAAACGCCAATCATTATTCGTAAAATGTCTAGAACAAATTGTTCCAGATTTCCAGTTAACATTTTTTTTACCGCATGTATTGATCCACACTTTCTTTATTTCTGGATCTTTTGGAAACGTAAAATATTTTAGATTTTTATCATCGTTCTTCGAGCTTTTACAATCTTTTATCACACAGTATTTCATTGTCCAAATAAATTTTATCACTTTCTACACAAATTGTTTATTAAAAACTCTTTTTTTTTGCTCTAACTCAGTTCACATTTATTTTTAATTAATTGTCAATAAAATAATCCTTTAATTTTCTTAATAAATATGTAATAATAATAATTTTAATCACTAGCTTTTAAATTTCCATTTAACCACAACAAAACATTTCCCGACGATGACGTCAAATTAAAAAAAAATGGCAGCTGTCATTCAATATCAAGCAGACCTTATATATTTAGATCATGATTTGCTTCCAAAATACTTGTTGGATTCTAGTTTTTCTGCTTCATTTGGTCACTTAATAGTTTCCTTAGATAATGAACTAATAAATAATAAGGAATAGTGTTTGTTAGTTCGACCGGTATACACGTATCTTCTTTTGGTCCGCTGTTCGGTCTTCAATTTAATTATAACAGATCAGAAATAAATTAAAAAAAGAAAAATACAAGTGGAAAAAAAAAATCAAACAACTTAGTGACACACAACAAAACAAAATAAACTTAAAAGAAAGAAAAACTTTAGTTCAACTTACATTAACAAATAAAAAAACAATAAACTTTAATATAACAAATATAATACAAAAAACAATAACAAATTAAACGGTGGAATAAGTGAGAAGAAAAAAAAAAACGCTATACCAGTGACGGCCGAAAAATAAAAATCAGTGCTGACACTACCAACCAGTGCTGTCACTTCGGGTCACGGTGACCGGATGAGGTCTTTCATGGCCTTTTCGTGGCATTGTGCTAATTCCCTCTACCATACCCGACTAAATCTTTTGCATTGTTGGTGCCATTGTGTTGGTTACTGCTAGACTGTTTGGTGATGAAGGAGTAACACTGATCACAGGCAGTCGTTCAAGCAGCGATTTGCTCAGTGGCAACTACAATACAAAAGATAGACATTTTATTTAGATTTTTTCGCGTTAATCATAACAGGCCGATTCAGAATTGACTTCTGCAACATACGTGGTCTAAGGGCAAATTTCTTCTCTGTCTATGCTCACGTTTGTCTCCATCGGCAGGATGTTTTCGCCTTAAGTGAAACCCAGGTGTCTGAGGATGCTGACCCACAGGATTTTCACATACCTGGGTATCACCTCCTATCTCTTTTCTATCTACACAGGGGCCTTGCAATTTATATACGCAATGAAGTAGTGTCCAGTGCCAGCAATCTTTAGACACGCATGATCCCGAATTTAGCTGTCTTTGGGTTAAATTCAAAATAAGGGCACATCTTCTGCATTTCGGGTTTCTTTACAGAAGCCCAAACACGGAAAGGGAGAAAACTATACAGAACTTCGATGCCCTTTCCGACACTATATCGGGGATCCTCGAAAATTACCCGAACAGTGAAATCGTTATTGCTGGTGATTTCAATGTCCACAATTTATCGTGGCTCCGCCATTCGAGCAATACAACTCCAGAAGGCCAATATGCTGAGCTATTCGCAGCGCACAATCACCTTGCGCAATTAGTGAATGAACCAACACATATTCCGTGTGTTGACGGGCACCAACACAACACCCTCGACCTTTTTCTCGCTTCACACCCTGAAAAGTATGAAATGAACATTAGCGCACCTCTCGGTAATTCGGATCATTGCACCATTACTGCCTCCTTTTCGTTTGCGGAACTTCGAGGCGTTTCACCGCCAGCTACGAAACGTTTGAAATATATTTACGAAAAGGCAGGTTGGACTGAGCTCAACGATTTCTTTCGGCATTTCAATTGGAGGCTCTGCTTCCTCGACAATGATGTCAATGCCATGGCTAAAATGGTCCAAAATATAATATTGCTTGGTATGAAAACGTTCATACCATCGATGCATCGAAGCAAATTTCGCCTAGACCAAAGTCTTGGTTTAATCAGACGTGCAGACTTGCAGTCAGATCCAGAGAGGAAGCATTTAGTGTCTGGCGGAATAATAAAAACGCAGATACTGATATGATGCGCAAAAGGGAGAGAACTTCGTGTGCCAAAGTGCTAAGACGTGCAAAAGCTTTGTACGAGCAGAGTCTTCGCGCTAAAGTTCTTACTGCCCCACGGGGAAGTAAAAGCTTTTGGTCATTCGTTAAAAGAGTTAAGGGAAATGCTAGTTCTTCTATTCCGTCTCTTTTAAAAGCTGACCAAATATTCACTGACCCGGTTGAAAAGGCTAACCTCCTTGCTGAAATGTTCGCAGGTAATTCTCACCTGCCGGAAAGCAATCAACCACTGCCCGCATCCGAGCGTGTATCCGTAATTATGCCAAAGATATACTTTCGGGCTCGTGCAGTTAAAAAAGTTTTATCGGACCTTAACATAAATAAGTCTCCTGGCCCGGATGGAATTCCGGCACTGGTCTTGAAGCAGTGCTCTTCGACGTTATCGCGTGCTCTGGCAATCCTTTTCAGCACCCTATATCATGCAGGCGAATTTCCGTCGTGCTGGAAAGTTGCAAATGTTACGCCGATCCCCAAGAAGGGAGAGGCAAGCAACCCTGAAAATTATCGCCCAATTGCAATATGCTCTACCATTTCTAAAGTAATGGAGAGTATGCTAAATTTCCATCTTATGAAATATCTGGAGTCCAATAGCTTACTTAGCGACCGACAATATGGCTTCCGTGGAGGACGTTCCACGGGTGATTTATTAGCCTTCCTGTCGGAAAAATGGTGTCGATCCATCCACCATTTTGGCGAAAGTAGGGTAGTGGCTCTAGATATTTCAAAAGCATTCGACAGAGTGTGGCATGGAGCACTCTTGTCCAAACTTATTGCTTTTGGTGTCGGTGATATCTTCTCTCGATTTATATCGAGCTTTCTCAGGGATCGCGCTATAAGAGTTGTTATAGACGGGATCTCATCAAACGAGTTCAATATCAATTCAGGGGTACCACAAGGCTCTATTCTTTCTCCTACCCTATTTCTTATTTTTCTTAATGACCTCCTATGTCATACTTCAAACCCTATCCACTCTTTCGCAGATGACAGCAGTATCTGCCATTCATATTCATTCGATCGTAGGCCGACATCAACTATGATCGCGGCGACGCGGCAGAATATGAATGATTCGCTAACAGGTGACCTCACGAGAATATTGGAATGGGGTCACGCGAACAGGGTCGAATTCAATTCCCAAAAGACCCAATGCTGCATGCTAACACACCGCCGTATGCATGATCACGCTGCCTCATCTGTAAAAATGGGTGGCATAAACATTGAGGAATCAGAAGCTCTTGATGTTCTTGGCATGAAAATCCAGTGTGATGTCCGATGGACTGAGCACATTTTTCAGGTCTCAAAGGAAGCATTCAAGTGCCTAGGCTTTTTAAGGCGGTGTAAGACATACTTCACCCCATCTGATCTCCTCACTATTTATACCGCCTACATCCGACCGAAAATGGAATACAACTCTCATGTGTGGGCCGGTGCTTCAAAGACTATTTTGAAGTTACTCGACCGTGTACAGGAAAGGGCGCAGAAACTCATAGGAGACAGTAGGGTAGCCAACTCTATTGACTCTCTTGAGCATCGTCGCAACGTGGGGTGCGTTTCGTTGTTCTATCGTTACTATAATGGGATGTGTTCTAATGAAATCAGGGAACTTGTTCCCGAAACCCGGTTATTCGCGCGCACGACGCGATCATCATTAAGAGCGCATCCATTTGTGGTCGATTTGACGGCGACTCGCACTACGCATTACAGGGAAAATTCGTTTTTTGGCCGAACGGCACGTATGTGTAATAGACTACCCGCAGAGGTGTTTCCTGTCACTTTTAGCTTGGGAAGATTTAAATCAAATGTCAATAAACACTACTCCCTCTATCCTCCTTCCCATAACCTAATTTCCTAGTTCCAGCACAATGCATCGCATGTGTAGGGGTCATCCCCTGAGTGCCGGTCCAAGTCAAAAACAAAAAAAAAAAAAAAACTCTGTTTAATGTTACGCATATAGTCGAAACGCATATAAGATGAAACGATCCGACAAGTCGCTAAAGCAACAGACTTCATAACCACCAAACACAAAAATACTAGAATATGAAGTTTTTCAGACAGTCTTTCATCTGGGCGAAGATTTTTATAATAGTCGGAATCCGAAAATTGTTTGCTTAAATTTTCATATAGTGATCTGGATATTCTAAAATGTACCCGAAACTCTGCATCTGTATAGTCAGGTACCATCTTATGGAAGTAATTTGGTATGGAATTACGTTGTGATATTTCTTGCCTTAATAGTATATAATTGTAGTATATATACCACTTTTTTTATCCAAAAATATAATGTTTTTTTACAATAAACTAACAAAAATGCATCAAATCAACTGAAAACAATAACAGAATAAAAAATAAGAAATAAAATAAATAGAATAAATAAAAAAATAGAATAAAAAGTAAGAAATAGAACATTTTTATGATTTTGCGCTATGAACAACTGAAAATGGTAATTTATCAATATTTTCTCGAAAAATTTGCACTTTCACAAGGCCAAAACTGCCTGAAGGAGCGTTCCAATGCTTTTGCGATGTACTAGAGAGTTCTTAACTATTGTCTTGGCTACAATTTTTGTCTGAGTATTGGATCGAAAATCTCAATGGTTTGGCTGTTATAGGCCAAAATATCCAAAAAAACGTGACAAAAGTCTAATCAAGTCAAAATGGGGAAACTCGATTTTCACCGTAGACGTATGGTCTAGTGGACTTTTTCGCTTAGTACAATTCCAAGAATCAGAAACGCGAAGCGCCCATTAAGATTTTCAAATCGCCCCACCTTAATGTACAAGCCAAATTATTGTTTTTATGGATGTATGCATGTGTGTAGATTTGTAATTGTACATGGTCATATAAATTAGGTATGTTCCAGGTGCATAACAAAATTGCTCGAACTCGCGCAAATTTATTTTATTTATATATGATACTGATTTTAAAATAGTGCTTTTTCCAGAAAAAATAAAGTATTTTTTTATGTAAAAGCAAATTCAAAAATGGAGAAGGAAAGCATATCCATATAGTACTATTTCGCTAATGCTTACTTAGCTCACCGATGTACTTTTCCCAATTTTTGACTACAAATTCAACATTCTTATGTTCAAAATTCAACTAATCAATCGAGAATTGAAGTTGAATACGAACAAAAAACCAAAAATTTATAAACAAAAACATAACAATCCATGAGTTTACTTTTTTTATTACACATACATATTTCTATTTTTAGATTTTTCTTCTCATCTATATACAGTTTGTAAAAAATATGTTTACAAAAGCTTAGAAAAATTAAAAAGTTTAAGGGAAACTCTTATTTGCAAGTAAATTATATAACTTTTATTAAATTTTTTTCTTCATGTATTTAATTGAAGATGTTTATAAACACTTTGCACAAAAAAAAACCAAATTAAATTAAATAACAAAATAATAATCGTAACTTAAAAAATACTTCCAGTTTCTACGCTGTAAAATAAATGTTTACAAAATTGTGTTAAATTGAATTAAATATATTCTAAATGGTAAAAAAAAAGATTTGAGGGTGCTAATACTTGGTGTGCCCTCCTTTAGCTTTAATTACAGCTTCTAAGCGTCTAGACATTGAATGGATAAGCTTTGGTATATCGTAATTTTCAGGTATTTTTTTCCACTCTTCTTTAATAAATGTTATTAACTGTTGTTTGTTTTTTGGTGACCTTTTTCCAACTTTTTTCTTTAGGTGGACCCACAAATTTTCTATAGGGTTTAAGTCTGGGCTTTGTGCTGGGGTATCTATCACTTTTGTACAATTATATAACAACCAGGATCTAAAAATATATGCCTTATGCTTCGGGTCATTATCCTGGTAAAATTTATACTTGAGCTTTTCTGGGTTTTCTGGGTCAACAAAACCGAATTTGCGAACACTTGTACTCAATTCCTTTTTTAAAATGTTTAGATAGACTTCCTTGGTCATTATATCCTCTAATATTCTTATTTCGCCAACACCCTTGCTCGAAATACAACCCCACACCATAACGGATAGTTTACCGAACTTTACAGTGGGTATTATATTTTTATTTTCTAAAGCCGTCAGGGGTTTTCGCCAAACTTTTTGAGGTCCATCATGGTAGTAAAGCATCACTTTCGTTTCGTCACAAAAAATAACATCATCCCAGTGCTCCGGAGGAAAAGAAATGTGTTCAATGGCAAACTTATACCTTTTTTCTATGTTTGCCGCTGATAGCAAAGGTTTTTTCCTCGCAACTCTTGAAGAGTATTTATTGTTTTGTAGCACATTTCTAACAGTCTGATGAGAGATACTTACTCCACATTCATTACTGATGTCAAGTGCAATTCCTCTAGTGGATTCTCATCAATCATTTTCAAAATTTTCTTTTCAATTCGCCGAGTTACTTTTTTTCGTCTGCCTGGTGATACATTTGGTTCCAGTCTTCCTTCTTTTTCAGCACGGTTAATAACATTATATACCGTCTATAGGTTAAGAGACAACATTTCAGCAATTTCTCTGTGAGATTTTCCTTTATAGTAATTAAAATACACCAGTTGGGTAATGTCTTTGTTCAGTCGCTTTCCTGGCATAGTTTATATATAATTGGATAATCGCTTGTCTGTTCTATGAGCTCAATTTAAGAATAAAAGACAACAGCTACTCTTAGCGTCCGTATAAAACTCTTACACGCAATACATGTGCAAAAAACCAACGGTTCTTTCTTGACTTTGCATTTTTGTAAACATTTTTTTTACACTGTTGAAAGTATACAAAATTATTTTGTAGCGTTGTTGTTGTAATATATTCATAAATTTGCCAAAGTTTCGACGCCTGCTTGTCGTCAACATACAAAACAACAGTTATAAAAAAAAAAATTTACAAATATAATGATATTGTTGTTGTAAATATTTATTTAAACTTAAATTCTTAAAAAATTTTTGTTTTGTAAACATATTTTTTACAAACTGTATATGCTTTCCTCCTCAGTTATTGAATTTGCTTTTATAAAAAAATACTTTAAGAGAATATCATAAAGTGTGTAATAATACATTTCACATATTTTTTTTCGGAAAAAAGCACAATTTTAAAATTAGAATCATATATAAAGAGATATTCTATTTCACTTATTTATAACAATAAACAACCGAGCCCATAGGGCTATATGTAGTTGGTGGACTACAAGTGTAACATAAGAATAATTAAATATGTAGCCAACAAATAAGCTTGAAATAATGTTTATGAAAAAAATAATAGTTATAATATAAATTGGAAGTTATATTGCGCATGAATTTCACTATATATATTCAGAATCTAGATCAGTTCAATTGCGAGAAATGCTTATCTTTAAGTGAACTAAGTGTAAGATGGAATGCTCTAAATTTACCCAAAAGCATTCCAGATAACAATTTTTGTACAATTTTGAGATCAAATTAGAAAGTAAAATTTTTCATTTTCTGCACAAAGTTGCACGAACTTTTTCTTAAGTAAGTTCGGTCTAGAATAAAATTATCGGCTGTTTTTATTTACATATGAAACTAAGAAATTAATCAGAAATTTTGCAAAGAAACAAGAAAAGTTTTTATTTAATTAAAATTTATTAAAAAAGATTTTTTAAATAAACTTGAAGTTCTAAGTACATATATTTGTGCATATTTAGCACTGTATTTAATAAAAAAAATTCTTTTACTTTTTTTTAGTTTATTTTTGTTCACATTTTACAACCGTTGCCAACGATGCAAATGGTTTGCTTTTGAAATATTATGCATTTGAAGCGCCTAAAATCACTAAAATAAAATTTATTTGGACACATTTGTTATGCACGTGGAACAGACCTATTTTGTGGTAACTTTTAAGGATTTTCGCGTTTTCTTACTTTTGTTAATTTTTGTATATTATTGAGATAAATTATAGTTTACTCTAGTTTACTAGTTAGTAACAAATCGACCGCCGACATTTATATAAAGGCGAATACTATCTTTAATTGTATTGACCTCATAACCTGTAGTATTGACAGTCTCATTCAATTCAATTATTAATCTGCCCTGTTTTTCATATAAAAAATCAAATACATTTTTTCCTTAATTATAAAAAAAAACATACATATTTTCTTTTCTAAACTATTAAGCAATTGTATAGAAATATATTTAATTATGAAGTAAAAATTAAAAAGAATATTTCCTCACGTCTATTTTTGGTGCATTTAAAGCACCCACACAGATGGCAGTCAAGACAACGTTGAAAACGTCAAGCGAAGTACATCAGTTGCGCAGGACATCGCTAGATGCGAATACAGGCTAACAAATTGATAGACAGACAGGTGATATTTTCGGTTTGTAGCATAAGAAACACAGACCACCTGGCCAAACTACACCAGCACAGCAGAACTTTGTAGTTACAAACAATAATGTCATTATTGAAACATTTTTTTATATTCATGAACATATTGTACATAATTGTAACGAATAGATGATATATCAAAATTCATACAACTAAGAGAAAAAAAAGAAATATTCTAAATAATTTGTTCTCAATTAGAATGATAGACCGGAAATACATTTTTGTTTGCAGAAAAAAATGTAAATAATTTTGAATTTAAAAAAATTAAATATGCACACTAATAAAAAGTAATACGTACAATTTTTATTTTATAAATGATATTAGTTTTTTGTTATAAAAACAATAAAATTTCAATAATTTAAAGAGAAAAATTTATTTAGAGATGAACTGCAAACATTTAAAATTTTGTTAATGTTCACTCTATTACAAATATAATAAATAAATTTTAGAGAAATATGCCGTAAAATAAATAAAATGAATAAACAGTAAATCAAAGATATGTATGTGTATTTGAAGGCAAATTCTTGTGCTATATTTTATAAATGTTATAAATAGAAAAAGTGTAAAACAATCACCCCCTATCACCAATAAGAAGTGAAAACTGCTGTCATAAAGTTTATGTGGATTTTTTTCCTGTTACCATTCTCAATGAATGTAGAAAATAGAAGAAGATTTAAAAACATAAAAATTAATTCAAAATCAAACTAATTTAAATTTAATACAAAAATAAAAATTCGTGGGTTTACAAATCTTTAAGTGTGTTTTTAAATATACAGGGACAGTGAATTCATCAACCACATAAAAAATAGTGCATTTGAACAATAAAAGTACCTGAATGCAAGAATTAACAAAAGTGTGAAATTAATGAATTTAAAAAATAACAATAGTGCTCCAAAAATTTATATAAAATGTTTAGACTTGGAACTATGACATACAGGGTGTCGGTGTGAAATTTATATTTTTAAATACGATTATTTCAAAAATTAATGCACGGAGGGAGGGTGGCGCCGGTGGAATTATCGATTGTGCTGATTTGTCAGTCACGATGTCGCAGTGGTCTAGTGATCATCGCGCGTTCGCTGTGGAGACATTTTTTAAGAGTAATGATTCTTACGTAATTGCTCGTCGACAATTTTGTTCAAAGTTCGGTATTCGGCGAATAAGTGATGGACCGAGTGTAAATTTAATTCGTTCGTGGGTGCAGAGATTCCGCGCAACTGCTTCGGCTATGAATGGCCCAGCCCCAGTCGATCCGAAAACATTGAACTGGTTGAAAGCATTTTACATGAAAATCCGCGACTTTCAATACGGAAAAGAGCAGCCCCCCTTGGACGATTATTCATGAAATGTTAAAAAAGGATCTGAAGAATCTGGATGACATACTCTTTAAAAAATAAAATTCGCATTTCCATTCTATCGTTCAATGCTCTTAATAAAACTTTGTGTCAATTATTACGTCTTTTATTTAAGTTTGAAAATACTCGTATAAACCTGCTACCAGTCACCATTTACAGTTTAAGTTAATCCGTTTGCATTCTTTGACAAACAAAACACACTACATTGGTTTGTATTTCAATTATTATTTATTAGAGGGTTGTGTGAGATATCTCATTCATTAGGACATTGAATTTTTTGTTTGTGAAGCGAAATGAGCAAGTTTGATTCGACAAATGTGTTCATTCGCTTCATTGCATTAACACATTGTTTCACTCAAGCCAAATTAGTTTAAAAGTTCCCGTTTTCTTCTCTCTAAAGCGCATGCTACACGCATCAATATTCAGCTTCAATATTTGTCTTTGTGTTAGTATATATATTGAAGCCTCTGACACACTACATCAACATTTCTCATCAATATTAATTTTTTGGGGTCTTTTCAAGTGTAAACATATAGAAGTTACCGTCGGTAAAACATTTTTCTAAGTTACCGTCGGCAAAATACATACAGTGGCACTCATTAATATTCGGCATTTTACTTAAGTTCTTCATTTTGAAATAAAATGTATGGTTTTTTCAAATATGTTCTTTTATAGAAACAATTAACATATCATAACTCTTTTATGTGTTATATACATACGTACATATCATCGAAACGAAGCAAATAAGAAATTTCAAAAAATTAAATAATAAACTTGCCTGGTCAGAACGGAAAAGCAAGTTCAAAAGAGAATTCCAATAGACTACCGCAAGTAAACTTGCCTGGTGAAAATACAGTCTAATATAACTTTAAAGATACTACTCACACCATTAAACAAAACTTCTCTTATTAGGTGCAAGTAAAAAACAAAAATACCTTTGCTTTACGTGTACGTGTTTTTGCGTAAACAAATTTAAAGGAATAATTTAGTGAATCAAATAGAGTTTTTTTTTCTCTCTTTAGATAAATCCAAAAATGAAGCCAGCCATACATACCTAAATATATATGAACGCATTATATTACAGCCAGTTTAGAGAACACGACAAAACTGAATCGAAGATGGGCGACTACGTAAAAAATTGGGTCCATAGAACACGACGCGATTTTGTTGCGCTACTTACGTTGCATCACGCAAATGTAGTAACGTCGTAATGTTACCAACATGTTGAAAAATGTTTTTGTTAATTTTTTTCCATATGAAATACTATTTTCAAGTTGAAAATGACGCAACTCTATTTTACGAATAGAAAAATAGCAAAATACAAATGCAAAAATGTATGTACATAATTATGTATTTATTATTACCTCATTAATGTTATCATGATTATTATTATTACTATACTATATATTCGTAATAAATAAAACTCAATTAAATTATTCTCTACAGGTGATGGTGGATATAAGTTGCAGCCATATGTTGTGACTACTTATATAAATAATACAGGCGCTCATGAAACACATTTGAATGACAAACACCGACAATTGCGAAATGTAATTGAACGCTGTTTTGAAAACCCGTTTTAGGAGCCTGATTGGATCTAGAGGGTTTCAATTTTCCGCTGCAAAAGTTACTCAAATAGTAAATGTTTTTTGTGCACTACACAATATGTGCATCTTTTACAAACGTAATTGGGCACAACCTGAATGGAGGGACGTGTAGGCATTCAGTCTGTTTGCCACAGTTTCCCATGTACACTCCATTGCAGCCTTGCTACTGCCAAACTGAGGGCTTCCGGCAGTAGGTGTGGATACTGTTTCATACAGGCCACCAGTTGATGAAATTGGGTGGCTGTTGTTAGTTTGATGCTGCGAATTAAAATAAGGAATGTTTTATATTAGTATAGTAATATATTTATAAAATTTTGCGGTATGTGCAAACTAAATTAATATTTTATTCAAGTTTAATAAAATATTAATTTAGTATAGTAATATAAAAAATATACTTACATATATGTATTTATGTATGTATGTATGTATGTATGTATGTATGTATGTATGTATGTATGTATGTATGTATGTATGTATTTACCTCTTTTTTGCTGAAAATTCCATTTGAAATAAATAATTTATATATTTTTATTTCACAGGCTAGATTATTTTGTTTGTATGTTATTACAAGTTCACTGCTAACGATTAGAAATTTTCAATCGCTCAGAATTGACGTTTTGGCGACTATACAAACCAAAAAATGTTGACAACTGCTACGTTTTTTACCATAAACGTCCATAATCGCGATTTTATAAAACAAAAAAGGAAAAAACGCTCAAATTTTAGCGTTTATTATCGGCGAGTCGTGTTCTGTAAACTGGCTGTTAATTTTTATGGGGGAGTGCATAATAAAAGTGTTAAAAATTTTATAGTTAAATTAATATAATTTTTCTTAAAGAATTTTTGAGGGCAGTGAACTGCACTGGAACAGTTCAGAAGGAGAAAACAGTTAAGAGATGAACGCTCTGAAACAATGAGAATAGCTTTTCCCATTGCAACTATTTTAAAACTGCAACCATTTTGTGCTCAGGATATTACAACTTAGCATTGAAAATTAAAAATAGCGTGTTAAGGGTTTATTGTGAACTATGACTTTTTTAAGAAAATGAAGCAGAAGACTCCCTGTTACTGATGCAAAATATAGCGATATGATTATTATTATTTCTGCTAAAATTAGATGATATTTACTGCTAGTCCACAAGAGTACTTTGGTAGGAATTACAAAAGCAACATAAATAAATTTCAAGGTCGAACCTTTTACTCACACTGGACGTTAAAATTTTGCTTTAAAATTTTTTACAGATCCAGCTTCTAAAAATTCATGTGTATTGATAGCTGTGACGTAGGCTGCACGCAAGTTTTGAGCAATTTAAAAGCAAATTCATTTCTCAAAAAATAAAATAGGTATCAGCCGTTCTTTCCCATAATTTGAAACAAAAGTTGTCCAGAGAATTTGAAAGCAAATTCTCATAAAATTTTGAATTAGTAACCCCCAAGTAAGAAAATTTAACTTTATTAACTATAGGGTGAGCCAAAAGTCACCATGCCGTTTAAAAATTTAATAACTTTTTTTATTAATTTTTGTTTTAGATTATACACCTGGAGAATAAATAATAGAGAGATACACAACTGAACAAAGAATCAGAATCAGAATAATAGAATTTTATTATTTAAATCAGCGATCAATTATTTTAAAATCTGATTATGAGTGATGAAGCTCATTTTCATTGCAACGGCTTTGTTAACACGTAGGTTCTGGGGTTCTCAAAATCCAAGAGCCAATTGCACCCCATTAGGTGCACAGTATGGTGTTTCATCTAAATATATCATTGGGCATTACTTCTTAGAAAATGAAGAAGTGTTGTAACCGTAAATGGAGAGCGCTAAATCAAATTTTTAGAGAGCGAGTAATTTCCAGAAATTGGAAAACTAATTGGCCAGCGCATTCGCCAGATTTTTCAGCAGCTGACTATTTTCTTTGGGATTATTTGAAGGAGCGAGTATAAGTGAACAACCCCGAGACAATCCTTGAACACAAGCAGGAAAAATTCGAGCGCTACAACCATAAATTTAGAAAGATATTATGGAAAATGTCCATATTTGCAAAGCCGAAAACGGGGGTAATTTTAACGATATTATTTTCCATACTTATTGTAAAAAAAATTCCGTTTTAAATATTTTATCTAAAAAAAAATTTTTTTTTTAAATAAATAAACGGAAAAGTTATTAAATTTTTAAACCCCATGTTGAGTTTTTGCCCACCCTGTATTATGCGACCTAAAGTACGTAACTGTAAATATGGGATTTTATTTCGATTTACTTTTGTTATTACATATTATTATCATTTTACTTGAAATATTTTTTTTATTAATGTTCAATTATTATAATTAGCAAAATTACTGTGTTTTGTTCTCTTGGAAAAAATTGTTGCGTCCGTATTTGTACTTTACCCAATTTAAATAAAATGAAAGAAAATTGACATATGTACATATTTCATAAATTTACACATTAAAGATGTTCGTTGACCTAAATTTCATTAATTAAAAAATGGGTTTTCACAAATTTCGCTAAATTATGCCTATTTCTATAAGTGCACAAAAAGAATTTCTATTTTTGTCGCGTCCGTTTATCGCAGATATTTGCTTATAACTTTTTACTAAATTATTGATTCTGCTAAATTTTTTTTTTATTGTAGAACTCTTCCTTGCTTCTAAACACTGTGGATATATGTCGGATCTTCTCATTCCTTCCATGTTTTTGGCTCAACTAAAAGTTTGCAAACGTCGCGTTCGTCGAGCAGCAACTGCCCACATGCAATATAATTGTCAAAATCTATGTTGCTTTACTATTGAGAACCCAGGACTTTCCGCGATTGCAACACTTTATGCGTTCGGTGCAAGTAAAATAAAAAACAGAAAGTCAATACATAAATGAACAATTTTCGTGTATTTAACGTGCACAAAAAAAATACCCGTTTAAATTCCATATAGTACAGGCTTCTATAGGATACCGGAATGACATTCAAAGATATAAACCTTCCTTTAAACACTCACAACTGTAGGGTAAAAGAAAGGAAAATAAAAGAATAAAATGTTTCTGCACATACATATTTATGTATATATAGATTCGTTATTATTTTCTCGCGCGCCATTCTGACTTGAAGAGGCGTTTTATGGAATTTCAGACGTCAGTAAAATACAGAACTGACGTCATTTATAATATGCTTAAAAAAGTAATTTTTTTCTCCTGTTTGATTTAGAGACAAGTAAAAAATATAAACCGACAAAACAAGTAAAACCATAATATAATCTAAGAATAAAAAATTCATTATTTTCATATCAGAATAGAATAACAACATAAAATAAAATGATTATTATTGTCCATATTATAGAAGAATGCATGAAAATATACCTATGTTTTCAATTATTCTATACTAAGAATAGTGATGTTATGAACATTCGTATTTGTATCGGCGAATATTCGCCTATTTAATGCCATTAGCATTTTTTTATTTTGGACCAGCACTTATGGGATAACACCGACACATGCGAAGCATTGTGCTGGATTATGGGAAGGAAGATATAGGGAGTACTGTTTATGGACATTTGATTTGAATTTTCCCGCGTCAAAAGTGACAGGAAAGACCTCTGCAGGGAGTTTGCCACATACGCGCTGTTCGACCCAAAAATGTGTTCTCTCTGTAATGCGTAGGGCGATTCGCTGCCAAATTGACCACAAAAGTTCCCTGATTTCATTAGAGCACACTCCATTATAGTAACGGTAGAACAACGAATCATACCGCACATTGTGAGTCAATAGAGTTGGCCAAAGCAAAATGCCTTTCGTGCACTTCGTGATTTTTTTGGTCAGCATAATCGACCAAATGTGTCCACAATCGGGAGAATTGTGCGCAAAATTTCGTGTCTGTAAGAAATGTGAAAACATATGTGCATGTTCGCTCAGTTCGTTCTAGGGAAAACATTGCTGTTGTTCGCGATAGTGTTCAGAAGGGCCAAGCAGTTACTGTATATGGTGTTCGCTATTACGAGATGATAACGGACTTCTTGTACCCACAAATTGTGCATATGGACCTGAACGATATGCGATTCCAACAGGATGGTGCCACTTGCCACACTGCCAACGAAACAATGGCTCTTTTGAGCGCGAAATTCAATGGCCGTGTTATCTCAGGTCTTGGCGATGTTAATTGGCCCCCAAGATCACGTGATTTGACACCGTTGGACTTGTTTCTTTGGGGATATGTACAAGATAAAGTGTACGTCAATAAGCCAAGAACAATTGAAGAGCTAAAGATGAGATCGGCACATTAACGACATTGAACCTGAATTATGTCTCAGAGTCATTGAACCATCGACCATCGGATAGAGATATACACTGAAGCTGTGGCGAGCATTTGGCCGATATTTTGTTTCACACATAATTGTCATAGATCCTTCTATCATAATAATGACTACGAATCCAAAAACAGACCTGGGTTCAACCCCAGTTTCAGACTAAAATTTTAAAATAAAAATAAACATATCGCATTTTTCTGATGTGCATTAGTGTGTCTTTGTGTCAGTTGTTGTCGGAAGGTTTCAGTGGCGAAGGCATAGTCACTGCTCACTGAACAATACCGGCTTCAGCTAATAGCAATCCACAATCGCATCAGAACGCCCTCCTTCGTCGGTATTGTGTAGCATCGGCGAAGTAAAACAATAATAAAAAAAAAAGGCTACTGAACCGAAGCATCAGCACTGATACGACTATAAACAAAGAACGTGGGAAAAGCAGAGCTTCAAAAATAATTAATTAAGCTGCACCTCCTGTCGTTTCTCCTACTATCCCTTTCCTATAGTTCCAGCACAATGCTTCGCATGTGTAGGAGTCATCTCCTGAGTGCTGGTATTAAGATAATTCTTTGAAGACTTTTTGTGTTATTTAAAATTAACATCGTGCGTTTTTGTTGGAACATCCTTTAAGTTGAAATTTGTCTACATAACTAAATTTTGCAAGTCCTTTTGTTGAACAGGATATTGCACAGTCTGGTCATAACATGTAATGTATACTTTCCTAAAAATAATTAAACAAATTTTTGTTTACTTTAAATTTTTTTTTCAACGTTTTGTTTAACTTAAAATAATCAGATACTTCATTACATACAAAATTATTAAAGATAAAAAAAAAACACAAAAAATTTTTGTTCTATATTTCCGAAAGCATATACCTAGTACTTTCATATATTCTGACACACGGTTTTTTCTTGATAAAAAACAAACAAGAGATTTAAAAAAAAATTTATTTTGGTTTATTAAATATTAAAGAATATAATAAAAAAAACATTCTCAAAATTGCCGCCATTAGTCCTCCAACATGACCGAAATCTGACCGGCCAATCGTCTATTGCAGAATACACGACCACCATGGGGAAATTGTCCACTGCGCCGATAAGTGTACGCTTAAGAGATTCCAAATTTTTGTGGTGAGTAGTGCAGACCATGCCTTCCAAAATGGACCACTATTTATAGTCTAAAGAATTCGGTTCTGGACTACCTGATCCCAACCATCCGTATAAATAAATTAAATTGTTTTTTAACCAATCTTGAGTGTTTTTTGTCTTAAGGGCTGTGTCAGAGACCTGTTGAAAGGTCCACGGTTCGTTTTTGACTAATCTGTTATTTAATGGCTTCATAAAATTTTCCAAAACGCAGATTGGTACACCTATATCGAAGTTTTAACACCTTTTTGTGACCCCTTCATAAGCGATAAAGGGTGCTTTAGACCATAAGACTGTCGTACGACACGTCAAATTTTTGTGTAGAAGAGCACAAGTCGGATCGTCTAAACGTAATATGTAATGAAACTATAAGATTTTGAGAGAAAATACGGATGAAAATTTGACAGTCGTATGGCTCTCTTGATTTTTTAAAATTTTTCAAAAACCAACACACACCATTAGATCAGGGATGAATTTTTATGTAAACAAATGTGAGAAAGCCAGGGAGGGAAAACTGGTTTCATAAATTTATACCAATTATAAAATCGAAATGTACATTTTAGAGCACGACAGCACAATTTTATAAAAATATACGTATATTTTCTAAAAGTACACTAAAAATTTTGACCACGAAAATAACATATTCTAGTTATAAAAATATTTTTCAAGGTTATTAAAAAAAAATTCTTTTGCACAAGAACTCCATCCCTGGGAAAACAAGCAAACAGATGTAGTTAAATTAAATGAGAATGTTTTCATCTTACTTGATTTTATCCATACCAATGGTGTAAAAGCCAGAAAACAACCATTCGATTTTTACCCTCTTTTTTTGAAATACGGATGCAATTTCATTTTATTTTCTCGCTCATTTTACGTACGACAAATCTAATGATCTAAAGCACCCTTAAGTATCACCAAATAGTTTCACAGCACTATAAACAAAACGCCAAAAACTTTTTACACAAAAATGAAGTATAAATGTTAGTTGTCAAAAAACTGTAAACGTAAAGGAAGTATGGTCAGTGGATTTCATTGTCAACTGTTTTTATGACATCATTGCTGCTACAAAAACAAATTGACAGCTTGTTGGCATTTCGGCACGTAAATATTGAAAACATATTCAGAAAATTTAAGATTTTAATTTTTTGTGAATAGGTGGGAAATATTTAGAAATAATAATATACGGAGTTGGTATGCGAATATAAAAATTTCAGAATATGGAAAATAGCCAAGTACAGAAGCGTGTGCGCATGAAATGACAACGCGGCTGATTGAGCTTGTAGAACCGGTGAGAAAGAGACAGAAATGCGAGGGCGCATTTAATCACAGAAATATGATGGCACGCATGTTAAGTCCGGGCTGATCTTATCCATCACTTTCTGTTTCTTCTTTTTATTTTTTTGAGGAGCGTGTAAGGAACGCTTTTGTAGCCTTATACGCCTGTAAGAGTATTTTCAGAAGGAGGTGAGGTCTTAAGTCTAAGGTCGCCCTCTGGACATACAGTGACGAGATAAGACCGATATTATCCTATGGTTGTTTTGTCTACTGGGAGCCCTCCCTGTGTTGGGGTTACCGGGCCATGCAGAACGTGTCCCGCAGCATCCCTGAACAAGATTATGAATCTCTTGCCGATTGACATCCATATTTTCTCCGTTTCAGCTCAGAGTGCTATGGAAGGCCGGGTTCTTCAGGGAATACCGGTCTGGCCATAACAGAGTCACCGAACCCTTCCGAGTCTTATTACGGACTTTCCGTTGCATATCTCCACTCGGAGACTTGTCTTCGAGGAGCGTACAGTCGCCACCTTCCCTAGTAAGAATGACTGGAGGAAGATCTGGGAGTTTCTGTTTGCTACCGGCTCCCAGATACCTCCTGTCTCTTTCAGGTGGAGGTTTTCTGATGCTGAGAAAGCGGCGTGTGAAGGGTACTGTTGCTATTCTTTCCGATAGTCGGTCGGCGTTGGCGTCACCGAGCGTCTGCTTTCGTATTGTTAGTGAGTGTTGAGGGGAGCTGGCTGTCTTCCGGCATTTTTCTGCCGTTTTTTTTTTTTTTTTTTTTTTTTTTAACTTGGACCGGCACTCAGGGGATGACCCCTACACATGCGATGCATTGTGCTGGAACTAGGAAAATAGGTTATGGGGAGGAGGATAGAGGGAGTAGTGTTTATTGACATTTGATTTAAATCTTCCCATGCTAAAAGTGACAGGAAACACCTCTGCGGGTAGTCTATTCCACATACGTGCCGTTCGGCCAAAAAACGAATTTTCCCTGTAATGCGTAGTGCGAGTCGCCGTCAAATCGACCACAAATGGATGCGCTCTTAATGATGATCGCGTCGTGCGCGCGAATAACCGGGTTTCGGGAACAAGTTCCCTGATTTCATTAGAACACATCCCATTATAGTAACGATAGAACAACGAAACGCACCCCACGTTGCGACGATGCTCAAGAGAGTCAATAGAGTTGGCTACCCTACTGTCTCCTATGAGTTTCTGCGCCCTTTCCTGTACACGGTCGAGTAACTTCAAAATAGTCTTTGAAGCACCGGCCCACACATGAGAGTTGTATTCCATTTTCGGTCGGATGTAGGCGGTATAAATAGTGAGGAGATCAGATGGGGTGAAGTATGTCTTACACCGCCTTAAAAAGCCTAGGCACTTGAATGCTTCCTTTGAGACCTGAAAAATGTGCTCAGTCCATCGGACATCACACTGGATTTTCATGCCAAGAACATCAAGAGCTTCTGATTCCTCAATGTTTATGCCACCCATTTTTACAGATGAGGCAGCGTGATCATGCATACGGCGGTGTGTTAGCATGCAGCATTGGGTCTTTTGGGAATTGAATTCGACCCTGTTCGCGTGACCCCATTCCAATATTCTCGTGAGGTCACCTGTTAGCGAATCATTCATATTCTGCCGCGTCGCCGCGATCATAGTTGATGTCGGCCTACGATCGAATGAATATGAATGGCAGATACTGCTGTCATCTGCGAAAGAGTGGATAGGGTTTGAAGTATGACATAGGAGGTCATTAAGAAAAATAAGAAATAGGGTAGGAGAAAGAATAGAGCCTTGTGGTACCCCTGAATTGATATTGAACTCGTTTGATGAGATCCCGTCTATAACAACTCTTATAGCGCGATCCCTGAGAAAGCTCGATATAAATCGAGAGAAGATATCACCGACACCAAAAGCAATAAGTTTGGACAAGAGTGCTCCATGCCACACTCTGTCGAATGCTTTTGAAATATCTAGAGCCACTACCCTACTTTCGCCAAAATGGTGGATGGATCGACACCATTTTTCCGACAGGAAGGCTAATAAATCACCCGTGGAACGTCCTCCACGGAAGCCATATTGTCGGTCGCTAAGTAAGCTATTGGACTCCAGATATTTCATAAGATGGAAATTTAGCATACTCTCCATTACTTTAGAAATGGTAGAGCATATTGCGATTGGGCGGTAATTTTCAGGGTTGCTTGCCTCTCCCTTCTTGGGGATCGGCGTAACATTTGCAACTTTCCAGCACGACGGAAATTCGCCTGCATGATAGAGGGTGCTGAAAAGGATTGCCAGAGGACGTGATAACGTCGAAGAGCACTGCTTCAAGACCAGTGCCGGAATTCCATCCGGGCCAGGAGACTTATTTATGTTAAGGTCCGATAAAACCCTTTTAACTGCACGAGCCCGAAAGTATATCTTTGGCATAGTTACGGATACACGCTCGGATGCGGGCAGTGGTTGATTGCTTTCCGGCAGGTGAGAATTACCTGCAAACATTTCAGCTAGGAGGTTAGCTTTTTCAACCGGGTCAGTGAATATTTGATCAGCCTTTAAAAGAGACGGAATAGAAGAACTAGCGTTTCCCTTAACTCTTTTAACGAATGACCAAAAGCTTTTACTTCCCCGTGGGGCAGTAAGAACTTTAGCGCGAAGACTCTGCTCGTACAAAGCTTTTGCACGTCTTAGCACTTTGGCACACGAAGTTCTCTCCCTTTTGCGCATCATATCAGTATCTGCGTTTTTATTATTCCGCCAGACACTAAATGCTTCCTCTCTGGATCTGACTGCAAGTCTGCACGTCTGATTAAACCAAGACTTTGGTCTAGGCCTAATCGAAATTTGCTTTGATGGTATGAACGTTTTCATACCAAGCATTATTATATTTTGGACCATTTTAGCCATGGCATTGACATCATTGTCGAGGAAGCAGAGCCTCCAATTGAAATGCCGAAAGAAATCGTTGAGCTCAGCCCAACGTGCCTTTTCGTAAATATATTTCAAACGTTTCATAGCTGGCGGTGAAACGCCTCGAAGTTCCGCAAACGAAAAGGAGGCAGAAATGGTGCAATGATCCGAATTACCGAGAGGTGCGCTAATATTCATTTCATACTTTTCAGGGTGTGAAGTGAGAAAAAGGTCGAGGGTGTTTCCCGTGAGTGGGTTCCGGGTGCTCTTATTTCTGACGTAAGGGTTTCTTTTGCTGTCGCAAACTGACAGTTTTTGAGGGAGAAGGCTCAGGAGAGGTGGGGGTCTATCTTCAGCTGCGCCGTAGCAAGAGCTCTGTGGCCACGGTATGATTTACGTATAACTCTGCAACTTCTGAGCTTTCCCCGATTGTCCATTACTAGACTAACAGCCGTCTGCACGGGCCACTGGTCTATCGGCACGCATGCTGAGAGGATAGTCATTCCGTTTAATGCCCGGTATAGAAGCTGCGGGAAAAATTCGGAGAGGGAGAAGTACGTAAACGGCACAGGGTGGCTGTGACGTCCTCTGGTTTCTCCGGAGCTAACTTTTTTATATCTCCTTCTTTTTGATCTTTAACATTATTAACTTTTATATTTTAACAAGTAAGAGTGCTATATTCGGCTGTGCCGAATCTTAAATACCCTTCACTGGCTTTACTTCCCATGCTCGTCTGAATTTCTACCAGAAATAAATATGAGTCTCAAATTTGTACGACGCAAAATGGCTCTTCCGCCGTACGTTTTTTAAACTACTGTCTTCCTTGCTGTAAAGCTACCTAAAACGAATATTTTGTGCATTTGTGGCTTACGCCATTCTTGAGTGATCGGACCTTTCAAGCAGAAGCTTATTCCATATTTTGTTGTAAGTATTTCATACATTTAAATGAAAAACTCAAATATTACTTAGATTTTATGGAAGTAAAAGATTCCTCAAATTCTTTATTTTTTCTAAATAAAGCAAATCCGCCTGAAGAACAAAATAAACATATACTTGCAATAGAAAATTTCTTGTAGGCCTATGTAAACAGCAGAAACATTGATCGTTATAGACTTAGAATGATATATTTATTCAGTCATTATTTATAGGTAATATAAAACGCAAGAAAACATAAAAATATGTTTTTAAAATGTGTGTGAAGATAAACATATATTTAACTCCCAAGCCACAAACCATTTTTTTTAACAGAGCTCTTTTTAACTGTCAAAATTAGCTTTAATGTATGCCAAATCCCTTTTTACTTATGAATTCTTAAATAAAGCCTTTGCAGTATATATCGGCAATTTTTTTTTCTTAAAAAGAGTTGTCAACCTGCGTAATATGCAAATTTATGTAAGATGCAAAAAATTCTTTTTTGGGGGAAAAACTTGAAAAGTGCAAAAGGCATGACAAACTTGCCCCGGTTTTACGTTTTAAGTTTAATATTTTACTATAATAAGTAAAAAAGTTATGGAAGTTCAAATTAGAGAAACAAATTCACAAAATTTTTAATGTGTAAAAAAAACTTTTATTATATCATACAACAAAAAATTTCACAAATACAATTCGGAAAGTCTGTAAATGCAGGTTTATATTTCCATGTATCCAATTTATTTCACATTTAGTTTGATTCGATGAGGAGTAAAGAATTGAACGACTGAAATTAAGAGACAATTGCAATCCCTTCGAGATGAGTGATAAATTGAAAGATATTTGTTTTCAATGTGTGTCCAATAATTAGTTTAGTTATAGTATGTGTGGAACACATTAAAGTCTGCAGCTTTTCATATTGCTCAGGTGTATTGTTTTTCCATCTGTAATAAATTAAAGAAACCTTTAAAATCTAGAATAAAAAATAAAATAAAATAATCAAAAAATAAATTTATAACATTTTATACTTACATTTTATTTAATTGGACACTTTTTAACTACAAAAACAAAATTCGAAAAACTTTCTGTTAGTAAATAAACAATGTGCAAAAACGTAGCTACGATCGAAATGCAGACTACATACAATCGAAAAAGAAATCCAAATGACATGGGGAACGGAACACAGAATACCATAGCTTACAAACGGGGAAAATTTCGATTCGAATCGAAATGCAGGAAAAGGGTGAACATAATTAAACACTTTGCATTTCAAATATCTGTACATATTTCAAAAGTTTTTATCATTTGTGGAATTTAAACAGTTTTTACAACCAAAAATACTAAAGCTGAATTCACCCACTGTTTCGGAACGGAATTTTTGTTCTGAAACATTTTTTTTTATATGTAGTTTGACGTTTATCTTTTTGAGAGAGAGAGAGAGAGCGAAAGAGAGTTAACATGTTTCAGAACCTGAATTGGTTTAATTTTAATTTTTGTTCTGAAACATTTGAACTGTGCTGCCAGTTTCTTAAATTTCTTATGCAAAGTTGAACTGAGCCATATCTTATTAAATATACATAGTATGTATTTATAATAAAATACAAAGCAAAACAAAAAACAAACAAATAACAACAAGTAATAACTAACGGTTATTGTTAAAAAAAAGAAAATAAATTCGGCTCGCAAAAAAGTGGAGAATTAAAAAAAAAAGCAATTAAAAAAATTAATAAATAATTTAACAAATAAAATTAAATTAATTTTCCAATGGATTTTAAAGAAACGGTCGCACTGAATCTCATTTCGGAAATGAAGAAGCCGGGTAGAGAGTTCTTGTACGACATGGGCAACAAAAATTACAAAAACAATCACCTAAAACAAGGTGTTTGGTTAACTATAGCAACCTCTATTGGAATGGGAGTATGTTAAATTTATTTCATACATTCACACAAATAAAAAATATGAATGCGATGCCAAAAAAAAACAAGCAAATTGCAATTATCTGCTACTGTGCTGCCTAATTGTTAAACTAACACGCCTCGTTTCCAAAAATATTTCATATGGCAGCTTCGTTGTTCCAGAACAATTCTTCGAAGTGGGTGAATCACTTCAGAACAATCTCTCAAAAGAGTAAAAATGTTTCAGAACAAAAATTTTGTTCCGAAACAGTGGGTGAATTCAGATTAAATATATTTTAAATTAAGTTATTGAGAGTATTCAAAATTTCAACCACGTTATTTTCATTTTCTTCATATGTGACGCGCAAAATAGAAAGGGACCTAAGGGTAAAACCGGTTTTGTTCAGGAGAGCCATTTTAAAGATTTAAATACGTGTATCTTTGGTGTACCATCACTTTCATAAAACGCGCATATCTCTGGGAGGGAACACTTTTGGGGCATGGGATCGGTCTCATTCGATGCTCAGATGTTGTCCACATCAAAAAAAAAAAAGTGAAAATTGTATTGTATCTTAATGATTTGTTCGATGTTATTGATTCACGGTCGTGTATGGCTTATGCGTTTGCGGATGATATACAACTTTTATTTTACCAGCGTGGTTCTTTGGGAGACATGCAGACTGAGATAAATAGTAAATTAAGTGTGGTTCAGGGATGGATGGGATCACACAATTTTTTAATATTTTTTCGTCTAAGACAAAGGTTATGAGATTTGCTCTGTCGGCAACTGAAAATATTAGAGTGATGGTAGGTAGAACTGAAATAGAATGTGTTGATAAAATGAAGATATTGGGTGTGTTTTTTGACAGTAGGCTTACTTATTCAGACCACATAAATATGATCAGCTCTAGGGTAAATTTTACAATCCGTCAATTGTACTCTCTCAATATGTATATGCCATTTCACGTTCGCTGTAGAGTCGCTCATGCTATGTTGATGTCACAAATTTTATATTGCTTTGAAGTTTTTTCAAGCACAACTTTGGGAAATGTCCGTAGTATACAGCTCTTGGTGAACAGAATAATACGATTTGTTTTTCGGCTTAGGAGAAGAGATCATGTCTCAATATATGTCTCTCAATTTCTGAAGTGCTCATTCCAGGACTTTATGGTTGTGAGGTTACTGTTAAAGTTCTACACCATTGTCAAAAGTGCTACTCCATCTTTTTTATTAAATCGTATAAGTTTTACTCATTCCTCTAGGAATACGCAGTTGCTTATACCCAGGATTAATAATTCACTCTTTGAAAGATCTTTTTTGATACGGATTGCTCGATCATGGAATAGTTTGCCTAATGCCTTGAGAACTTTTTGTTTTTCCTCGATGGTATACAAGAAGAAACTGATTGAATACTATAATTCCAATGTTTGATGATACTTGTATATGAATATATGTATGTATATATATATATTTTGTTCATCGCAAGGTTGGTACTAATTCTTTTTTACTTCTCTATAATTATATTTTTTAAGTGTTGTTGAGAGTTGATGCCGTATTATTATTAATATTCTTTCAATACTATTTAGCAAATCTTTTTTTATATCAATACTATGGAGTTACTATTATACATTTTACGTTATGCGTATTGTTTCAAACCCTTTGTAATATTTTTTGGCCACATGAGGGTTTATATTATGAATAAATAAATAAAAAAATAAAAATTGCTTTTTGTACCCTTAGGTCCCTTTCTCTATGCGCTGTCACATATACCAATTCACTTTGGTGCTTTCCAGATTAACCGATTTTTCTAACAATATCGTCCGATATATTTATATAGTGGAAGCAAACGTTGTCTAAGTTTACACCCTCTGTTATAGGTATAATTGCACACAAGTTCTGAGTATTTTTTCTATTCAATAAGCGCAAATATAAGTTACAGTATCGTTGATTTGTTTCAACATATTCGGGTATGTTCTGCAAATCACTTTGAAGTAAAAGTAATTTGAAATCACTTCAATTTGAATGTTTAGTGTTCTACATTCTACTTTTGACATTTCATTTACTTTTTGTTTTCGAACATTAATTCGTAGTGAATTGTCATGTTCTATAAACTACTTTAATTTGAAAAGAAGTGGTTTAAAAATATTTTTTTGAGACGGTTCCTTTTTTAATATCAGCACCGAATTTTCATTGATCTCGCTATATTTTTAGTTTAAATTTTTATTTTTTTTTATAAAAAACATACTTTAAGATTTATTAAATAATAAAATTCATATAAAAAAATGAAAGATGTATATCTTATTAACTAAAGTCGGTTGGCGATATCATCTCTTATTGAAGTGGCTACGGAATCAGTTATTAATTCATTCCAATCATTGTCATGAATTTCATTTCTTAATATATATACCAAACTTTTGCATAAAATGACGCTTGGACAAATTAAGCTCATCGTCGCTCATGATCAATGTGATCCATCTAGCACAAAATGTGCCTTTCTAAAATGATAAGCACGCGATTTAAAATTTTGCACGTGGTACTTCGGCCTAAAGCCACATCGCTGTCTTTTCCAACACCTCGTTGAAATCCGCCTTCTGCTAAAAATCTTAATGTAGCAGCAAGCTGTATTTGTGCCGGTATGGAAGAAACAGGCAGCCTACATTTTATAGAATTTAAAAGAAGATGAAAAGCATCCTTGTTAATGCGGTAATACTGTAAAAACCTAAATACATATATAATTATAATTTAAAATTTTCATTGAAAATATACACATCATGTATGCATGTGTACTTACATGGCGTCATTTATATCCAAAGGATTTGAGTGGTCTCGCAGAATCCTCCTCTGCACTTTTGCTGCCGCGAATTCATTGTTTTGAAGCACCTTGGACACTAATATCACATTCATTGTTTAATTATTAATTATTCCTAAATATTTTTTTACGAATTCTTTAACTTTTATGCGAAAAAACATTCAATAATTTAATTATGCATAAAGTAAAATTTTATTTTTAAAATCAGCTGTTACTATTTCTGTTTTCGAACTTCATTTCAAATGAGAAAATGTAACACCAAACCACTTCTTTTGCAGAACACCAAAAATGAAAAGTTTACTTTTCGAAACGTATTTTACTTTCATTCCACTACTTTTGTGGAACATGCCTGAATCAGGCATCTTTTAATCTTTAATGTCAAAATAGTAATATTTTTGAGGAAGTCGAGATTTTAATTTACTGATCACCAAAAAATGTACCATATATGAATTTTTCTTTATACGGTGAGACAAAATATCAATTTTTAATGTAATTTCATGAACGAAATAAAAAATCCTAAAAGTGCTAAATAATTACTAAAAAAAAGTGATAAACTAAGATTAAGACCTTAAGTACGCCACATTGGCTATTTAAGTACTATTTAAATATCACAAAAGTAGCAGTTAAAAACTGAATTTCTTATTTAAATAGTACTTATAAATATGTAAAAAATTAGCCTTAAGTACAATGCCGTGTTGCAATTTATTGAGGTTCCGTCATATAGGCGAAATGATTTTAAGAAGGCTTATGATTCATCTTATAAATAAAATTGATTTAAAATTGCGCGCAGCCTATGTTAATTTAAGTGACTTTTGACAAACAGTATGTGGAGCAAATTTTAAAAACAAACTTGATCATGTAACTGCAGCGTAAAGTTTTGTTAAAATCTATTTATACATGTATAGGAGTATGTATATAGATTTGACTCACATCTTTCGTAAAACTGTCAATACATTTTGAAATTAAAACCAATTTTTTCATTTTCAATAATGTTAGCTAGACACTATATAACTTTATCGGCAACAAACTTAAATTAAATAAATACATAAACTGGCATCATAAAAATGTTATGTAAGAAAATTTTTTGGTTCTGGTAGCACTGATGAACCAATAAATTCAACGAAAAAAACACCGAATGCGCTCTTCACTGAACTCAAAGCAGCCACTTAGCGCTCACGAATGAAGCAACTCTAGTTTTCGCGTAAGATATATTTGCTTCTTTGAGCACTTTGTTTAATTAATTGCACAATTGTGACGTGGTCGTTTAAATTTTTTCACACATAAGTACATATCTTTGTTTTGTTTCCAATTTCGTCAACATTTCCAAGAAGATTCTTAACTTTTTGCATATTTTTCTTACATATTCTCTATTCTTCCAAATCTTTCATCAGAACGTTTCTCAATAGCTTGCAATAGGGTTTATTATTTCAATTTCATTTCGTTGCAGTAATCTTCCAAATTCGTGTATGTATTTTTTCAATGGCTGCTTATTTTGTTCAACATTTTCATGCACAAGATCTACATTTTGAATATATTGAATGCAATCACCACATACATATAAATCTAACAAAATTGTCCCATTCAATAAGTGTGCCAAATATTGGAACAGATTTACAGAGATCAAGATCCCTGCATCAGTTTTTGTTAAATTTTCTTTTAAACTTGCATTTGCGTTCATACACGAAGACATTTATGCGTCAAGTTTCGCTTATTTTACTATACTACGGTTAAGAAAAGAAGACAGGAAGAAACAAAGTTGACGGTACCGTCAAGTCTGTACCCCTTTCCATTCTCTTTTCACCGCTCTGCCAAATACTCAAGACTTGACTAGTCAAACTTGAAGTGTGTGAGTCATGAGTTGGTATATTCCCCCAATCTTTTTAGTAAAATGATTACATGCTATTCCACTTTAACCCCTATTTACCAAATTCCAATTTACATTTTACGTTGACTACATGTATGAACTGAATATTTTTATTTCTAACCTGGTGTGTGTTTAATACGATAACACATGAAAAGATATAAATGTCCTTTATTTGAAGTACTCTTACACGACGCGAACTTTATTTTCCGAGTAGTCTTTTCATGGGCTCTGAAATTTTCGCAAATAAATGCCTTTTTCTAAATTTTTTTTTTATCTTGGACCAGAACTCAGAGGATGACCCCTACATATGCGATGCATTGTGCTGGAACTAGGAAATTAGGTTATGGGAAGGAGGATAGAGGGAGAAGTGTTTATGAACATTTTACTTGAATTTTCCCACGTCAAAAGTGACAGGAAAGACCTCGGCAGGGAGTTTGTTCTACGCGGTGTTCGGACGAAAAATGAGTTCTCCCTGTAATGCGTGGTTCGATTTGCCGCCAAATCGATCACAAATGGATGCACCCTTAATGATGAACGTGTTGTACGCTGGAATGAATAGGTTTCGGGAGCTAGTTCCCTGATTTCACCAGAGCATATTCCATTGTAGTACCGATAGAACAACGAAACACACCCCACACTGCGACGATGCTCAAGGGAGTCAATGGGGTTGGCTAATTCACCGTGTCCCCAATGAGTTTCTTCGCTCTCTCCTGTACAAGGTCGAGTAACTTCAAAATAGTCTTAGAAGCACCGGCCGGTCGGATGTAAGCGGTATAAATAGTGAGGAGATCAGATGGGGTGAAGTATGTCTTCCATCGTCTTATAAAACCGAGACACTTGAATGCTTCTTTTGAGAGCTGAAAAATGTGCTCAGTCCATCGAACATCGCACTGAATTTTCATGCTGCATAAGAGCTTCTGATTCCTGGATGTTTATACCGCCCATAATTACAGATGACGCAGCGTCATCGGGCATGCGTCGATGTGTAAGCATGTTACATCGGGTCCTTTGAGCGTTGAAATCGACACTGTTCGCTTGACCCCATTGCGATATTTTCGTGAGGTCACAATTCAATGAATCACATCATGATCATAATCGATGTTGGCCTACGACTAAATGAATATGTGTGACTAATGCTGCTGTCATCTGCAAAAGATTGGATAGGGTTGGAAGTTTGACATACGAGGTCATTAAGAAAGACTAGAAATAGGGTAGGTGAAAGAGTGGTGCCTTGCGGTACCCCTGAGTTTATCTTGTACTCGTTAGATGAGATCCCGTCTATAACAACTCTTATAGCGCGACCCCTAAGAAAACTCGATATAAATATCATCGACACCAAAAGCAATAAGTTTGGACAGAAGTGCCCCATGCCACACTCTATCAACTGGTTTAGAAATATCCAGAACCACGACTTTACTTTCGCCAAAATGGTGAATAGAACTGCACCATTTTTCCGAAAGGAAGGCTAATAAGTCGCCCGTAGAGCGTCCTTGACGGAAGACATATTGACGGTCGTTCAGTAAATTGTTGGACTCTAAATATTTCATTAGGTGGAAGTTCACCATACTTTCCATCACTTTGGAAATCGCGGAACAATTTGCGAGTGGGCGGTAATTTTCTTCTTGCCTCACCTTTTTTTGGGATCGGCGTTACATTTGCAACCTTCCAGCACGATGGGAATTGACCTGTATAATACAGAGTGCTGAAAAGAATTGCCAAAGGACGTGATAACGTCGAAGAACACTGTTTCAGGACCAGTGCAGGAACTCCATCCGGCCCAGGAGACTTGTTATGTTGAAGTTCGTTAAAACCCTTTTAACTGCACGAGCTCGAAAGTATATCTTTGGCATAGTTACACTCTCGAAAGCGGGCAGTGGTTGATTGCTCTCCGGCAAGTGAGAGTTACTTGCAAACATTTTAGCATTTCATTTTTCAACCGGGTCAGTGAATAATTGACCAACCTTCAAAAGAGCCGGAATAGAAGAACTAGCATTTTCCTTTACTCTTTTTACGAAAGACCAATAGCTTTTACTGCCCCGTTGGTGAAGACGCTGGTCGTATAGAACTTTTTCACGTCTTAGCACATTGGCGCACGAAGATCTCGCCTTTTTTTATCTTGGACCAGCACGCAGGAGATCACCCCTACACATGCGATGCATTGTGCTGGAACTAAAGGAAAGGGATAGTAGGAGAAATGATAGGAGGTGAAGCTTTACTATATTACAACACTGCTTCTTGCACGTTATTTGTTTTTACAGCAGTGTTGTAGCGTCTCTGATGTCAAGGAGACGTATAAAAATTTTGAAGCTTCGTTGTTAGTAGCCATTTTTGGTAATTACTTTACTTCGCCGGTGCTACACAATACCGACGAAGGAGGGCGTTCTCATGTGCGTGTGGATTGCGCATCATATCAGTATCCGCGTTTTTGTCATTCCACCAGATACTAATGCTTCCTCTAGATCTGACTGCAAGTCTGCACGTCTGATTAAACCATGACTTCGGTCTGGGTTTAATCGAAATTTGCTTCGATGGTATGAAAATTTTCATACCGAGCAATATTATATTTTGACGTCATTGTCAAGAAAGCAGAGCTTCCAAATTATATGCCGAAAGAAATCGTTGAGCTTAGCCCAACGCGCCTTTTCGAAAATATATTTTAAACGTTTCGTAACTGCCCGTGAGACGTTACGAAGTTGCGCAATCGAATAGAAGGCAGAAATGGTACAGTGATCCGAATTTCCGAGAGGTGCGCTAATATTTACTTCATACTTATGCGGGTGTGAAGTGAGAAAGAGGTCGAGAATAACTCAACATATTTGCCCTCTGAAGTTGTATGGCTCGAATGACGAAGCCATGATAAATTATGAACGTTGAAATCATCAGCAATAACGATTTCACTGCTCGGATAATTTTCTAGTATCTTCGATATGGAGTCGAAAAGGGTATCGAAGCTGTATAGAGTTTTATCACTTTCCATATTTGGGCTTCTGTAAAGAAACCCATACACAGTTAAATTCGGGATCATTCGTGCGTAAGGATTGCTGGCACTGGTACACAACTACATTGCGTATATATATTGCAAGGCCCTTATGAAGAATAAAGAGGAATAGGAGGTGATACCCAGGTATGTTAAAAACCTGTGGATCAGCATCCTCTGACAGCTGGGTTTCACTTAAGGCGAAAACATCCGGCCGATGGAGACAAACGTGGGCATACACAGAGAAAAAATTTGCGCTTAAACCACGTATGTTGCAGAAGTCAATTCTGAAACGGTATGTCATAGTTTACGAAAGAAAAATCAAATCAATTGTTATTATTTTAATATTGTCGACACCAATGAACTAGTTGCCGCCTGAGAGACTGTTCGGTGATCAGTGCTACGCCTTCATCACCAAACAGTCCAACAGCAACTATCCCAATGATATTCACAATATAAAAAATTTTTATTTCACTTTTATCAGGTATATGCAGGAGTTATTAGCACAATGACGCGAAAAAGAGCCATAAAAGCCCTGATCCGGTCACTTTCACCCGAAGTGCCAACACTGGTTAGTGGTGCCAGCACTGATAATATTGTTCGCCCGTCACTGGTATAGCGGATTTTATTTTTTGTTTTATTATTTTCGAAGGAGTTTTATTTTTGTTGTTGTTTTATGAATTTGTGAACATTTTATTATTTGTTTCTATTTAAGTTAAGTTTCTATTTAATGTTATTTATTGTCTTTAATGCATGTTAAGTTTGTAGGTTTATTTTGTTTGTTTTGTTTCTCACTCTACTCAATTTTTGAATGTACATATATGACCAAAATATAGCTATCATTTGGAAGATATTTGAAACATCTTTCTATACATTTAAAATGTTTTAAATTAATCTCAATACTTTAAGTGGTAATAGTTTTTTTTTCAGAATTTTAAATCCAAATATTTCCCAAGTGCACTAAAGAATGTATGTACATAGTTGATTGAAAGCGTAATAAAAACGAACCTACATATAAAACGCCGGTTCCGCTAGCTAAAGTACGTCCCCTGAGTATCCGTTGGCCGGTTACTCTGATTTTCTCCTCTATTGTATAACAAACACCGGCTTCGCTTACTAAAGCTCTTCTGCATGACCAACCTTGGGCCTTTTACTGAAGGAAAATCTTTTACTCAAGGAAGTATCTGGCACGATCATCATATCGATTATGAGTATGCTAAGATCGAATACGATCAGCTTTGCGTTGGGAGATACGACTAGGTCTATTAAGGCCACAAGAGGCTGCCCTCAGCGAGGGGTTTTACCACATGTTCTATGGACTGTCGTAATCGGTGACATTCTCCACAAGTTTAACGGTCTGTATTTTTCCACTCAGGGCTATGCTGATGATCTTGTGGTATACATAAGAGGCTGGCATAAGGAGACGATTTCGTACCGCATGCAACAAGCCCTGAATCTTATAAAAGAGTAGTGTGCGGATAAGGACCTGTCCATCAACCCATCCAAAACAACGCTAATGCCGTTCACTAGGAAGAGAGGGTCAATCTCTGATGCCCTGTCCTAATTGGAATGATACTACAATTCTCCGGTGAAGGAAGATATTTGAGCATAACACTGGTTAAGACGCTCACCTGGAACACACATATATTTGGAGGCTGTTTGGTACGGCTTGAAGTCTGAATCCCAGAATGACCTCCAGGACAATCAACACGGTGGTGAAACCTATGGTCGCCTATGCATCTTTGGTGTGCTGACCGAAGGTCGGGCAAAGAAGAGCTAGGAATATGTTAGGTAAACTACATCGAACCATCTGTGTTGGTAATAGGTGTGCTTTTGGGCTTACCGCCAGTTTCGATCATGATCGGGGGCACGTTCCGGTGCTCTGAGATTGGAGGGCATTTCGGAGGTCAGGAGTAGAGGGCACGTACGAGGGTCTTGAGGGACTATATACATACCCCAATTCCCAACAGTGATGAGATGTCATTACCGACAATGGTTCTCTCGAGAAACATCAGGGTTTTTATCAATGACCGTGAGGACTGGAGGATCAACTCTATCAAGTTTGAACCGGGATCTCGGGTATGGTATACCGATGGGTCCAATGTGTAGGATGCTACAACAGGTCGGGAATCAGCGGGCCCCGATTCATAAAATCTATTCCAATGGGTGTATACCCAACAGTTATCCAGGCGGAGATTCATGTCATCGGAACACGTCTGTCTATATACTATACGATAGTGAGGCGGCGCTTAGTGCCCTTCAGTCGACCATGTTGACCTCAAAAATGGTATTGGAGTGCCTGGGCCTTCTTAATGACCTGGGAAACTTCAACGTCGATGCATTGGGCTGGGTTCCTGGTAATGAGGGGTATCAGGGTAATAAAATGGGGCAAATTTGCACCTAATTGGCCCAGAGCCATTCTGTGGACTTCAAAAAGCCAAAGCAATTTTCTTCTCAGGAACTGCGAAGAGAGGGAATTCGTTGCTCACTGGCATACTGGTGGCGTCCAGCTATCGTTGATAAAGCGCTCTTGAGCCTGTTAACGGGGTACTTCACGGGTCATTGTGGGCTGAGTTATCACCATAACAGAATGAGTCTCCCCGATGTCTGTCGATTTTCTGAAAGTGATACTTAGTGATCTGAATTCGTTCTCTGCGACTGTACTGCTCTCGGCAAACAGAGGTTGCACCATCCGGGTGAAATTGCAGTGTCTCCACACAAGCTGTAGAACACATGAACAAAAAGTGCTTGGATTCTTTAAAAGCCTTAGGATGGGGGTCTGATATGAGGGGCTTTGCACAATAGATCTTTTTGGTCGCGGTGCTTCGGTCCCAATAATATAATAATAATAATAATAATTGTAGTCTCCTTTTAATAAAAAAACAGCTGACCCAAACCCTTTTCTCCACCCTAAACTGATCTGCATATTAAAGATGTTCTACATAGCAAGACTTAGGCCGCGCTAAGGCTTTTGTCCACTTTTATGTCTTCTAAATTTTAGTACATTTCTTTTCTACAGCTTTAATATGCAAGATCTTCTTAACAGCATTAAAATTACCTATTATTCTATATTTTTCATATGCACAAACTTTTACTAGAACTAGAAAGGCCCATAACTCGCAAAATATGGGTTGCCTCCAACTTCTTTATTTTATACTTTTTTTTAATTTTAAAATTTTCTATCACAGACTATTTTTTTTAATTTTTTTTGTAACTGCTACATTAAACTGGACGCAAGCCCTTTTTTTTCTGCGAGGGACCCTAAGCTTTTTTTAACCCAATTTTCCCATTATTTACTTTTAAGGAAATTACGTATTACTCAGATCTATGTATATAAGGTCAGGTCAGGAATACAACAAAAACGTGTACAGGCATTTTGTTAGTGTAAAGAACAACTCTGCTTGCTAAAAACATCTGAGTACAATAGCTTATAAAAACGCAAATTTTATTTGTTTATTGTTTTTATAAGCTTTTGCAACACGTCGTCTTTTTATAAAATTTTGTAGACGAATATAATTAAATTAAAGTGTAAAAAATTATAATGAATGAATGCTCGCACAAGCGCAAAAGAATTATTGAACACTTGATCAAGTGATTTTGCCATAGCTCCACTGTCTATTGCATTTTACACGTTTTGTGAAATTGTTGAACAAATAGTTTAATATGGGGTTTTTAAATGAAATAATTATTTATTTTTTCTTTCAATTTAAAAGTTTTTATAATTTCCAAGTTACACTGCGCTTGCAAAAGTAAACAAATCTTTGAATGAAACAATCAGTGTTGCCAGAAGAAGGGAGAAGGAAAGTGTTGAAATGTTCCACAGTTTAAAAAAGTGCTAGTTTTTGTAATATTAGTTTTTAGTAACATAATTAAAAGAAACAGTTTACATTTCAAAATATCTGTACATATTTTAAAAACTTTTATCCCTTGGGAAATTTTCCACATACATATATATACATAATCTAAAATTACTTTTGTTTCCAAAAATTTTTCTATATATAATCCATTTTGTTTAATAGAAACATTAATTTTCGTGATATACACATACATATGAATACAAGGTTTTACAAACAAAAATACTTTTAATTACGTGGTAGACTAATCTATATTACAAGCACGTTATTTTCATCTTCTTCAAATACCAACTCTTTTGGTACTTTTCAGATGATCCGGGTTTTCTAATTTTACACCGTCTCTTGTACATATAAATACGTTTAAAAAGGAAAAACTAAGATAAACTATACAAAGCTGGACAACTAATAAAAGTGGTTTTCATTAATTGTATTTTTAAATTTGTCCAGTATTCCGTTCTATTCTTTTTTCAATTTTTTCTGATTTTTTTCTATTTCACTAGGCCAAATATAAATTAAGATATCCTTGATTTGTTTCAACGTTTTATCTATTGAAAATCTCGAAAATTTTGAGGAAGACGATATTTTACATCACTGATCACCAAAAAATTTAGCACATATGAATTTTTCTTTATATAAAAAAAAGATAAGTGCTCAATAATTTTAAAAAAATGCTAGACCAGCATTTAGCACTTATATGGAAATTCTTAGTGCTAAATAAAAAAATAGTACTAAAAATAGCACTAAAAATGCTAACTGGCAACCCTGACAACACCGGCGCCTTTGAAATATAAAGACATTTTCAAAAACAAGATTTTGTAAGTCCCCGTCCATATTGTGAAACATTTGCTGCAAAACTTTTTTGAATTCTCTTTTGAAGCTTCAGCAGTATCCATACATGAAACTTTTGCTTCATGTTTAGTATTTTTTATTTCTCCCTTCTATCTTCTTTCTTTAATTTTTTTTGACATTTCTCAATACCGAATGTAAATATAAAATAACTACCCTGTGATAGGTGTGAATATTTTTTCTTGGATACACATTTGAAGCACAAGATATAATTTGAATCAAAATGGACGCTAAGAAGAAAAATTATATAATAATTTCTATATAATTTTATATTTTTTTTTTAAATTTTTGATTATATTTCACAAAAAATTAACTATAAAACAGGGTAGCTATTATTATGATAGAAGTTAACAGTATACCAAACGAAAAGAAATAAAATGAAACGTCAAATACACCTCATCTCAAAAGATGCAAATAAGAAATTCAACAAAAGCTGCATGTACATGAAACAGCGTACATACTTCCACACCTCTTCCCCTTCTCGTCTACAAACTCAAAAGTTTTGCAGCAAATGTTTCACAATAATAATATAACCATAAGATCTGTCGTACGACATGTCAAATTTTTATGTTGAAGAGCTCAAGTTGGATCGTCTAAACGTAATATGTAATGAAACTATAAGATTTTGAGAGAAAATACGGATGAAAATTTGACAGTCGTATGGCTCTCTTGATTTTTTAAAATTTTTCAAAAACCAACACACACCATTAGATCAGGGATGCATTTTTATGTAAACAAATGTGAGAAAGCCAGGGAGGGAAAACTGGTTTCATAAATTTATACCAATTATAAAATCGAAATGTACATTTTAGACCACGGCAGCACAATTTTATAAAAATATACGTATATTTTCTAAAAGTACACTAAAAATTTTGACCACGAAAATAACATATTCCAAAGTTATAAAAATATTTTTCAAGGTTATTAAAAAAAAAATTCATTTGCACAAGAACTCCATCCCTGGGAAACACAAGCAAACAGCTGTAGTTAAATTAAATAAGAATGTTTTCATCTTACTTGATTTTATCCATACCAATGGTGTATAAGCCAGAAAACATCCATCCGATTTTTACTCTCTTTTTTTGAAATACGGATGCAATTTCATTTTATTTTCTCTCTTAATTTACGTACGACAAATCTTATGGTCTAAAGCACCCTTAATGGGTGCTTTACACTGTCCCACAAGTTGTACGACATGCCAAATTTTTGTGTAGAAGAGCACAAGTCGGATCGTCTAAACGTAACATGTAATGAAACTATAAGATTTTGAGAGAAAATAAGGATGAAAATTTGACAGTCGTATGGCTCTCTTGATTTTTTTAAATTTTTCAAAAACCAACGCATACCATTATATTAGGGAAGCATTTTAATGAAAACAAATGTGAGAAAACCAGGGAAGGAAAACTGCTTTCATAAATTTATACCAATTATAAAATCAAATGTACATTTTAGACCACGAGCGCACAAGTTTATAGATAGGGATAATGTAAAGCACCCTTTAAGGCGTATCAAACTAGGTGGGGTTGTTAAAACAGTTGCCAATTTTTTCTGTGCCTACGTTTGTACTTCAAACGTCAAAATCTTGGTTCAAAATTCCGTTTTTTGTGACAAGGAACTTTATATATAAAATCAAATGACTTTAAAAAATTTAAAATTTTACACACGCTTTTTGTTTATAACATGATACAAGAACCAAGGTGGTACTACTACGGCAAAAAATATATTACAACAAAAGAATTTTTGTTTGTACAAAGAAAAAGGTTCCGTCAAAAACTGTGAAGGAATTAATCAACGCTTACACACCCGCTACCTAAAAAACGCTGCTTTTTGCACACACCCAAACAACAAGGAATATAAAACGAGAGAACTTTTGACATATGCTTAGATACAGAATGCCAGTTATTCCATCATGGTTCATAATCAAGGCGATATCATACCAGGTGGCTCCATTAGCTAAAATTCTCATAACTAAAGACATTTTCTTCGTAAAATTTGATTCAGTTGTTTTCGATACATCGCGGACAAAAAACGTGGGTTGTTGTACAACTAGATTCGCCATCACCCAGTTAAAGATACCTTGGTATTACTGTACGGTTAGCATCACTGACCGCATTATTATTGTTTATTTTATTTTTTTGTTAGTTGAGAGTGGGGTGTTGAAAAACGTCATTAAATAGATATGTATAAAAACATAAGAAAAATAAATTAAAAGACACTTAAAGACCAGGTGACTTTGGTAAAACAACAACAAAAATAAAATATATACTAAATTTTAACTTGAAAAATAAGAAACAAAAATAGAATATAGTATATAATATAGTAAGAGATAAATAATAGCCACAAAAAGAAAGTTAAACATAGGAAATAAAAACACCATTAGCACAAACTTTATCGTCTCACACTTACCTTAAAAACACTATTGGTATAGTTGATTTTAAAATCCTTTAATTCAGCATAAATATTGTTAACAAAAATAGCTTTTACTTCTTAAAACCACTTTTATATTTAGTTATTTTGACTTCCTTTTTCATATTACAAACTCTTTACATGTATTTTTTTTTTAAATATAAGTAGTATGTATATCACTTTTTTACTAAATTCATTTTGCTTTGCTCTGATTTTTTAGGTGACGATATAACTTTTCTCTTAACTTTTTTATTTTTGTAACTGTTCTGTGTTTTAATGAAAATTTAATATGAACTTAAATATATTAAACAAATTATTTTAAAAATTTCATAAAATTAGCAACTACTTCGAAACTTTCCAAATAAAATTTACTTTTATTTGTCAGAAAGCAACAGGCGAGACTTGTACAAGAAAACTAATGAATTAGGTATGAAAAACGCGAAAAGTAATTGACACAGGGCGAATCCAAATAAATAATTTATATTTAAATGTACAGATTACTTGAAAATTACACGATCAAGTTTACCTAGCGTCTAAAACTGATATACACCAGATCTATATATTTTAAATAACTTTGTTATTTCATGGTGTTCTGCAAATCACAATAATACCTTTGTATGAATTATTGTTTTTCAAAACCACAAGTAAACAGCTCATTTTTGTTTTGATATGCCGGCATATTTTTATGCATTAAAAATAAAACGTATTTTCAACAAAATATTTAGTGCAAATAAAACAAAATTTAATTTTATATATATGATTTTAATTGTGCTTTTTCCCTTATAAACTATATGTGAAATTTATTATTACATACCCTATGATATTCACATTTTTTCTTTTTTTTTTTTTTTGGCGTGTGAGGTAGGGTTGAAAATGCCTTCGCACTTACAGAGACGGTCGTCTTCTGCGTCGAGTGGTGTTGCCACTAAAAAATTCCCTCCTCCTCCTCTGGGTAGATTCCTCCCCGGGACCGCTTTCCGCATTACTTCGGGAAGGCCCAGAGCCACGTCCCAATCAGGACCACTCTCAATCACCCACGTCTGGGTCCGCCAAGTTTGCAGCCGGCGCCATGGCCCCGGCCCGTATCGCCTGGTCCCCGTCAGAGGGGGCCCCGCTATGCAGCAGCGCATCGAGGTCCCTCTTCTTCCTCCGCAGAACGTATCCCACGTACTATGGCACAGCGTCCCAATTGTCCTCACAATCGAGCATCCTCCCTATCACGGTGGCAGGAGCGAACCCGCCAACCCGCTGCACCATTGCACCTCTCTCAGCATGCCACCTGGTGCAGTCGAAGAAAGGGTGTTCTGCATCATCATCCGTAATACCACAGTAAATGCAGTCGGGACCATCTGCCCTGCCCATCCGGTACAGGGACTTTCGGAAGTATCCGTGGCCCAAGAGGAATTGTGTCAGGAAGTAGTTAACTTTCCCAAATTTCCTCCGAATCCATACTTCCACGCAGGGAATGAGCCTCGCCGTCCACCTGCCGACCGTGTCCGCGGTCCACCTGTCCTGCCATCGCCGGACAGTTTGGGGTCTCAGACCAATAGCACCAACACCAGCGCCCTCCTCCCTCGAGTTCCAAGCCTCCCACCGATCGCGCGCCAAGAGGTCTATGGGTATTTCCCCACATATCACCAGGACCGCAGCGCCCGAGACCGTGCGGTAAGCCGAAGCAACCCTAAGGGCCGCCGTCCGATGTACCGCCTCGAGTACCCTGCGTTTGGTTCTCTCACCCAGTACATTTCCCCAAATCTCGCTCCCATGCAGCAAGATCGACTTCGTGACCGCCATAATCAGCCTCCTCTTGCTCTGTGTCGGGCCTCCGACATTCGCCATGAGTCTGCTCAACATGCCAGGCATCTTCGCCGCCTTAGTCGCCACATGCCGTATTTGGGCCCAGTAAGTCAGCCTACAGTCGAGTCTGACGCCCAAATACCTTATGGCACTCTGGGTAACCAGAGACACATCCCCTATCTGCATGCCGACGCCGAGTGGTATGTGTGCCCGCGTCATCAACATCACCTCGGTCTTCTCCCCGGCCAATTCCAAGCCGTGGTCCTCAAGCCACATCCGGGTCCTAATCATGACCCGGTTTAGCTTCCCCCTGGCGTCATCCATATCCCGCGCCAAGATCACCGCCGCTATATCATCCGCGTATCCCACGAGCTGAGCATCCTCGGGCATTTCCACCGCAAAGATCCCATCGTAGGTCAGATTCCATAGGTCCGGGCCCAGCACAGATCCCTGGGCCGCGCCGGACGTGATCGTCCTGCTCCTCCGCCCCGTCGGCGTATCGTACAACAGTACCCGATCGTCCAGATAACTACGGAGAATTCTATACAAGTATCCGGGAATACGTAGTATCCCCCGTAGCGCCTCTAGAACATCAGCCCATCGTAGGCTGTTGAAGGCATTCCGAACGTCGAGTGTTGCCAGTACAACTATGCGCTTCGGATAATAGCGCCTCTCGCTCTGAGCGCGCTCGAAGCACTCAACCACATCAGCAATCGCCCCGAGCGTTGACCTGCCAGGTCTGAAGCCATGCTGTCTATCCGACAAGCTCCCAGCCATCCTCACGGCCTCCGCCAGCCTTCTTTGCAGTAGCTTCTCCAGCAGCTTGCCGGCACCATCCAACATGCAAAGTGGCCGATAAGCCGATGGCTGGGTCGGATCGCCCCTGCCCTTGCTAACAAGCACGAGCCGCTGTGTTTTCCAGCGTCTTGGAAAGACGCCCTGGACTCAACAAGCATCATATACCGGAAGCAATGCTTCCGGCCTGCTCTCAGCCAGGATCTTCAGCACCTCCGACGGTACCCCATCCGGGCCAGGGGCTTTCCCCGTCCTAAGAGCCCCGGCGGCGATCCTCAGCTCCTCCCCGGTAAAGGGCGGTGAAACCTCATCATCGTAGGACCCACGTTCGCCACCCAGCGGAGGGTGTGTGGGGAACAGGCCTTCCACAATCGCATCGATCCACGCGCCGTCCAATTGCACCCCAGCGCGGATCGTGCCCAATTTTCCCGCCACGATCCTAATGCCGAGTCCCCATGGATCACGGTTCAGGTCGCTCCGAAGTTCCTCCCATTTTGCCCTCTTGCTCGCCATAATCGCGCGACGCAACGCCCTGCGGGACCGCTTGTACTCTTGGGCCTCCAGTAGAGCCTCGCCGGCCCGCCTAGCCCTAGTATAGACCCTCCTATTGCGGAGGCAGTCACGCCTGAGTCCAGCAATCTCCGGCGTCCACCAGTACACAGGTCGCCTCCCCGCCCGTCGCGACAATCGGTGCATCGATGCGTCGCATCATAGCACCCGCCAGGGAGTCAGCGTCTCCTCCACCGTCCAAAACCGTAGTACCGTCGAAACCGGCCAAGAACGACCCACGGTCTAACCTCGCGACGTTCCATCCACGCGCGCCTCTCCCCCCGTGCGACCGCGCGACGCCCGCCTCCGATACTATCCCAAATTCAACATACTGGTGATCACTCCCAGTATATTCCTCGAACACCCTCCATCCTTCGATCATCCCAGACAGATTCTCTGATACCAAAGTGATGTCAGGAGTGGTGAACTCGCACCGCGGCCGCCTGAAGGTGGTCTCACCGCCAGCGTTCATGACCACCAGGCCCAACCTGGCTGCCATATCCAGGACGCACCTCCCCCTCGTGCCCGTCACCGGATCACCCCACTCCACAGCCCTGGCATTGAAATCACCGGCCACCACAAAGGGTCCGGCCATACCAGCCAGAGCGTCCTCGATAGCGGCCATCTTCGCCCTAAATCGCGCCACACTATCGCTAGGAGTGAGGTAACAGCTCACCAGCACAAAATCGCCGATCCGAGCCCACGCATAGCCGCAGCCGATCCCGTACCGCGCAACCGCGAGTTCACCGCCGCCAGGTAGCCAGAGCGCCGCCGTACCCGTTTCGTCCCCGAGCCAGAACCCTCGGTGCATCGGACCGTATTGTTCGCTGATAACAACCACGTCCGCGCCCCTCTCGACAACCATCTGCCATAGCAGAGCATCTGCCGTCCTGCTCCTGTGCATATTCGCCTGGAGCACCTTCATCTGCGGGATAGCGGGCAGCCCTTCGAGCCCGGCAGGTGGTCAGTCCTACCGCGCCCCGCCCCCGAGCACAGAACGCACTTGGGGACCGCTGTGCAGTCCCTCATCTTATGTCCTGCTCCTCCGCACCTTATGCACAGTTGCCTCCTGTCTGTCCCAGTACACTTTGCCTGGGTGTGTCCCGCCCCAAAGCATCGATAAGTGTCGCTCTCGGACATCCGCATCGCAGCCCTGATCCATCCGACACGCACGTAGCCAATATAGATCAGTTTCGCGGCGCCCTCCACCGACAAAGTAACGTACGCCCGAACCTGTTCGCGCACGTCCGGTGCCGTCACCCTCACGCGTAGCTGCTCTTCGCGCCCGGCGAGCAGACCACGGACCGCCATCTCCACCTCCTCCACGACCGTCAAGGCGTCAAGACCCCGCATCTCCACGGTCGCGCTCGGTCTTAATTCCGCGACCGCCGCTGACTCGCGGACAGCATCCCTCAGACGCCGTACAAACTCCGGGTCAATCCTGTCCCCCCTCCCAAGTTCCAACAGGATGTCACCGGCCCCCGTCCTCCTGACGGACCGTACTCCCTTCGCGTCGCCCGTCACGCTGCCACGCAGATCCTTCAGCACCCCCGCATAGGTGTGCCCCACCGCGGGCTTAATGAGCACCGCCTCAGGCTTCGCGCGCCTAGGTCCGCCAGTGGCAGCTGGGCTGGCAGCCGCCCGCTTGGCAGGTGCAGCCCGTTTCGCAGGGGCAGGGGCAGCCGGACAGCCAGCAGCCCGCTCATCGGCGGCACCCGGGCCCCTAGGCCGTCCGGCGGGGGCACTCGGGCCGTTAGCCTGTTTGACGGGGGCAACCGGGCCTTGAGCCCGTTTGGTGGGGCAGTCGGGCCGTTAGCCCGTTGGGCGGGGTCAGCCGGACCACCCACCGACCGTCTTGTGGGAGCCGCCGCAGCAGAAGGTGCAGGAGTATCCCCCCCAAGCAGAGTCGCAGCCCGCCAGTGGGGTCCCGGAAGCGGCCCGTTCCCCTCAGCTGCCCTCCACGCACGCCTACAATCGAGCGCGACATCAAGAAGCTCGGCCATTTTGGCCACGCCCCCCTTCACCTCACCACTTACGTTCCTCTGCCGAACACAAGCTTCCCGCATCCCGCTCAACACAGCCCTGCATTGAGCGATCGCGGCCTCCTCCCTCGCCCTCATATCGCGGATACGTCCCTGTCGCGGCGATCCCCCCGACCGACCAGACACACCCGCACGCGGTGCGTCACCACCCCCGACCCCGTTGGTCGTCGGGCAGACAGTATCCCCCAAAGATCGCGCATCCACAGGCGAGGCAGAAGCCGCCCCATCCGTGGTCACCACCGGGGGTGGGGAGCATCTCACAGGAGGCGACCTCAGCACCAGGCCGCTCCTCCTGAAGATCGCATCGCCCCCCCAACCTTCGGTGGTCCCGGAAATCACCCCGCGCCGGGAAGTGGAGGAGTCCTGAGCACCGCTACACATCGTGCCCTCAGCAACGACGTCCGCAAAAGAGTCGGGTCGCCCAACTAGTGGCGTCCCAACCGAAACTGTTGGCCCCCTTTGAGGGTCGGCCCTTGGAGTGGAGCCAATAAGCCCCCCTTGTGGGTCAAGCTTTTTTTCTTTGGCGTCCGCTAAAGAGTCGGGTCGGCCCACTAGTGGCGTGCCAACCGAAGCTGTAGGCCCCCTTTGAGGGTCGGCCTTTGGAGTGGAGCCAATAAGCCCCCCTTGTGGGTCGAGCTTTTGGTCTCCGTCTTTTTTCTTATCATCGTCGTTTTTTTTTCTAATTAAATCCATGTAATTCCCACGAGTGTGAGGGAAAGTAGGTCGGCCGGGCCATAGCCCCCGATAACCCAGCACGGCCAAAACATTATTCACCGAGGTGGCCAGGTATCGGTGAAGCTCCGTTTGCGACTAGACTATTTTCTGAAGGAGGCCTCTAGCCAAGCTGATCCCAGGCACGGGTCGCATTACACCATGATCCGGCCCCCAAATCGTTGCTTACTTTAGCCATGACCGAGTATTGGTCTCCAGAAAGGAAAAAACGCTTCCCACCACACAAGGACAATCCACAGTGTAGGTTGAGCGAGGTTTCCTAGAAAGACCCAGACCCGAGCATGTTAACGGTGGCCGCCGCGTGGAGGCAGTAAGTCTTCTTGTGTGTTCCTCCATAAGGATCGTACTCTGACTTTACCCTATGGGCTCACACCTGACCACCATGATATTCTCATAGAGTATGAAAAATATCATAAAGCATTTTATTACAAAAGCAACTCAATAATTGAGGAGGAAAGCATATCCATATAGTACTATTTCGCTAATGCTTACTTAGCTCATCAGTGGATTTTTCCAAATTTTTTAATACAAACCCAAGATCTATATGTTTAAAATTCAATTAATCAATCGAGAATTTAATTGAATATCAAACATACAAACCAAAAAAACTATAAACAAAAACATAAGAAACCATTCAAAATCAAGGTGAATAAAATATGAATGTACTTCTGAGTATCTACTGCAAAAACTACATGACTGAACTTTTTTTTTAATATAAATATTGCAAGTAAGGCAATTTTTATTTTTTACTCTTACTTTGTTTGTGTTTCTTGTTCTTTTAATATGTGCGTACCACTGCATTGTTGTTGTATTCATGACTTACTTACGGTAATTATTATTGAGCTTTAAATCTATCTTGAATCTTGCATAAAATTTACTTACTTTGGAAATTAACATTGATCCATGTGGCAATACAGTACAAAATAATTTCATTAGATTGAAATTTTTTCGATTTACATTTTTTTTTCGATACAGTATCTATTTAAAATCTGGCACTTCTTCACACTCTTCTATTTATTTTAACACAAATAAATTAATAAAATAATTTCTTGAACAATTTTAAACATATTTTCCCCATAAATCAAAGCTAATTAAAAAAATTAATACATAATGTTTGACATTTGCTAACACACTCACCTGTGCAGTTTACTCCACTTAGTTAAAATTCGCCTTGATACATGTTTTAAGTATAACATAACCTAAAAAGAACGTGTTAAATTAATGTAATGTAAGAAAAATTAAAATTAATTATTAAAAAAAAGCAATTTATTATTCATTCTTATTTTTTGATATATATTTATTAAGCCTGAGGTCTTTTTTTATTTTATTTTGTTTTTTAATAAATATATATTCAGGCTTAATAAATATATATCAAAAAATATAATAAAAAAGGTCAATTAATAATATAATTAAAAATTATTCATTCTTATTATTATAATAATAAAATATTAAATTATTCACAAAAGTAAACAAACTTTGACGTTCGACTTTAGACTAGAAATCAGTTGATGAGAATTTTTGCTAATGCAACCACCTGGAATGAATTCGCCTTGGTTTACCTGGAAATGAATTTGCCTTGGGCGAATATTTGCCTAGCTACATTAAAGTGTTGCATCTTGGCAACACTTGTATAGTAACTATTTCTAAACAAAGTCCAAAACAAATAGAAAAGATAAATTTTACGCATTTGCAAAAAATTATACTTTTCATAAAATTTACAATGGAAGAAGAAAAAACTTCTACGGAAAAATTAACTGATCGTAAAGAGCGGTTACGAAACTTACATAAATTAAGGCAAGAGGCACGCACGCACAATCACCAGGAGGTTATTGCAGAAGATGCGCGCAAAAATTTGCCCAACAACTGGGAAGCTCGTAAAAGACAAGCAGATTGGTTGGTCGACGATGAAAAAGCTCGGAACCAAGCAAAATCCCAAGGAAAAGATTATGATCGACTTAAATTGTTGGAAGTTTCGGCAATTGATGCAGACAAAATTGAGAAAAAAAAGAAGAGGAAAAATCCAGATTTGGGTTTCTCGACATTTGAGGCACAAACCGCACGACAATATAATCGTTTGGTGAAAAATATGCCCGCTCGTGATATGAATAAGTATGAGAAGCAAAAAGAAGAGTTAGGAGAGGCTTTCTACGGTGGTCCAAATACAGTACTACATGGTCTTGTCAAAGATACGCCGTCAGCTATCAACAATATGGTTAAGGACTTAGAACAGCAAATTGATAGACGTAAGAAATATTCGAGGAGACGTATTTATAATGACGATGCAGATGTGGATTTCATCAACGAGCGTAATTCTAAATTCAATAAGAAATTGGAGAGATTCTACGGTGAATATACTGCTGAGATTAAGCAAAATTTGGAAAGAGGCACAGCTATTTAAAAAAGATTTATTGTTTAAGCGCTCTTTGTTATTAGTTATAATTCATAATAGAGTAAAAAGGTAAAATTATGCAAACTTTGATTCAATTAGGAAAATAGTAAATTTGCAAATTTTTAATTTGTACTACTATTTATGCAGAAATATTTTTAACAATTTTACGGAATTAAAACTCATCAATTATATAAAACTTAAAAAAATTAATAAAACATATAAAACTTGTAACAAATGTGTTTATTTGTTAAATGTTATTTTTTTTATCTTGGCCCAGCACTCAGGAAATTACACCTACACATGCGATACATTGTGGTAGCCGTGGATGAAAGGAATGGTTAGAGAAATGACAGGAGGTGAAGCTTCCTTCACCTGCACGTTCTTTGTTTTTTTTGTAGCAATGTTGGAGAGCCTCTGTTGTCAAGGAGACGTAATAAATTTTCGAAGCTTCGTTTGAGTAGCCATTTTTAGTAATTATTCTACTTCGCCGACGATGCTATACAATACCCACGAAGGAGGGCGTTCTGATCTGCCTGTAGAATGGTTACACCTGAAGCCATTAGTGATCAGTGACCATGCCTTCGCCACTGAACTTTATGGCTTTAAATGTATTTAAAACGAAGACTTTTGATGTTAGTCCGCCAAAACGCTTCTTTTTAGATTTGGACATGGTTCTTGGTGGTATGAGGATTAAATTTGTGAATCAGATGAAATGCTTAAATATTGTCTTGCGTTGTAGACTGAACTTTGACTTTTTTTATTTTTATTACTCTTAAAATTGTTTTTCCATCTTTTAACTTTTTCCCTCAGCACCTTATAGGCTTTGTACAGTTCACATTGACACTATTTCGGGCCGAATTATATTTATACTATGAACGATTTTTCTTCCACTTTTGATCAGATATAAATTAGCCTTTGCTTTGTTGATGCCTCATTTTACTTATGGTCTTGAGGTATACTCTGATACGAACTCTGAGAATCTGGCATGACTAAATCGCATTTTTAATACTGTTGTGTGTTTTGCTTATAACTCAAGGAGACGAGTTCATATATCCAATTATGCTTTTAGGTAGAATTTTAACCTAATTTTTCTTTTTAAATTTATTTGTATATATTACATACGAGTACATGTCCAAATATCTAATTATACATACATAGTATGTACATATATTTATTTTTATTTCGAACTCAGGAATTATATATTACATATTTCGCAGATGACAGCAGTATCAGCCATTCATATTCATTTGATCGTAGGCCGACATCAACTATGATCGCGGCGACGCGGCAGAATATGAATGATTCGCTAACAGGTGACCTCACGAGAATATTGGAATGGGGTCACGCGAACAGGGTCGATTTCAATTCCCAAAAGACCCAATGATGCATGCTAACACACCGCCGTATGCACGATCACGCTGCCTCATCTGTAAAAATGGGTGGCATAAACATTGAGGAATCAGAAGCTCTTGATGTTCTTGGCATGAAAATTCAGTGTGATGTCCGATGGACTGAGCACATTTTTCAGGTCTCAAAGGAAGCATTCAAGTGCCTAGGCTTTTTAAGGCGGTGTAAGACATACTTCACCCTCACTATTTATACCGCCTACATCCGACCGAAAATGGAATACAACTCTCATGTGTGGGCCGGTGCTTCAAAGACTATTTTGAAGTTACTCGACCGTGTACAAGAAAGGGCGAAGAAACTCATAGGAGACAGTAGGGTAGCCAACTCTATAGACTCTCTTGAGCATCGTCGCAACGTGGGGTGCGTTTCGTTGTTCTATCGTTACTATAATGGGAGGTGTTCTAATAAAATCAGGGAACTTGTTCCCAAATCCGGGTATTCGCGCGCACGACGCGATCATCATTAAGAGCGCATCTATTTGTGGTCGATTTGACGGCGACTCGTACTACGTATTACAGGGAAAATTCGTTTTTTGGCCGAACGGCACGAATGTGGAATAGACTACCCGCAGAGGTGTTTCCTGTCACTTTTAGCTTGGGAAGATTTAAATCAAATGTCAATAAACACTACTCCCTCTATCCTCCTTCCCATAACCTAATTTCCTAGTTCCAGCACAATGCATCGCATGTGTAGGGGTCATCCCCTGAGTGCCGGTCCAAGTCAAAAAAAAAAAAAATGTATATTGTAATACTTTATTTTTTTGCCCTTATATGCTTGTGTTACACAACTAAGAAATAATCAAAATATACACTTTTTTTAATATAAAAAGATTTTATTATATTTCACTGGTGTCATCAGGAAAAATGTGATTTTTATTTAGCAAAAACAAAATGTTAAAGAACGTGTTATTTTCGGTTTTGTTAACATTGTCTCATTAATGGAACTATTATTTAAATTATTCAACGTTAGTTAAAGTTAATTACGATTATTTATATGTTTGTTATATGGTTTATAATTTTTTTTTGTAATATTTATAAAAATTAAATATATTTCAATCAAATAATAAAATGTTTGATGTATATATTCTTACATATTTTTTGGGAGTTCTTGTATAAACATGTGAAAGTTCTTAGCTTTTCTCAAGAATTTGGTTCAAGATCTACTGAAGATTTTGGCATTAGCACCAAATAAAATGCGCACATAGATCAGCTAAACCATATAACAGACATATATACATAAAAATTTCACATTTTAAAATAATTTACAAAAAATTAAAATTTTCTAAAGACAATTTTTCCGCATCTTTATTTATCTGCACTACTGGGTCTTCTGAAATTATTCTCACTACAGTATCATCAAAATCGTCATGGGGATTTTCGTCTAGAATGCACAATAAGCTGTCATCTTCATAAGTCGGAAAGAAATATTCTGGTTTATCCCATTGTTTTTGTGAACCTATGCCAAAATGTTGTTCCTCCTTTAAATGTTGCAACAGCAATTCATGATTTTCGAAGCGCTGATTACAGCCAACACAACGTAGAAGACAAATTTGTCGTCGTATGTAATTAACAATTTTAATTTTCTGATAGAAATTTAAACCTTTTACAGATGCATCGAAATTCATTTCATGTTCTTGTAGCAAATGTTGTTTGAAATTTGAGAAATTTTTGAATTGTTCTTGACAGTATAGACAATTTAACGGAACAAAATCTTCATCTCCATTCCAGTCAGACCAGTCACAATCACTGTCTTCGGATTTATAGGCAAATCTTTCATCAAAGTCCAAACTATCGACAGTAACGGTTGATGACAATCTATTGCTTTGACGCTTTTGTTGTGATATTTTTTTATGACGTCTTTGTGTGATTTCATCTGCAAATTTGTAGTTTTGCAAAAAATACTTATCATACGATTTATTACTAGGATTTATTCTTTTATGTGCCTTTTTGCGCATATGTTCCTTCAACGTCATACGATCTTTAAACACTTTATCACAATAGAGGCAAATAAGGTTTTCTAAATTGTCTTGTACGTTCTGTATAAGTTCATCAATGTAAACAAGATTCTCCGGCTTACCCAATTGCAAATAGTGCTTATTAAATAAGTGTTCCAAGTATAGTGAACGCAATCCCGTTATAACGTCGCGGCAGTACAAACATTCTCTGCTAAAAGTACGATCCGTCAACTCCATTTGGTGTTGATCTAATGTTTTTTCTAAACGTTGCTTTTTGAGGTGTATCCTCAATTCATAATCTTTAGGTACAATATCACTTAACAGATAATATTTTTCATTCTTAGCGGCAGTACCATCTGGCAGTTGATCTAGTAACATTGTTGTGCAATACTCTTCAAAATCATGCTCTTCGAACTGTGCTTTCCAATAACTAAGATATTCTTTTAACATAACTATATCGCTAACATCTGCTATGATCAAACGGTGAGCCAAAAATAAATGAGCCAAATATTCATCTTGATATTTTGGAAACTCAAATATCTGCGTACATTTCATGCATGTAATATTGTTATCATTCTCGACTTCATTCTCTTTATGTTGAAAATACAGGACAGGTAAAATAGAACTTGCTTTTGAAATTTCCATTATGAAAAATAATAAATTTTTGTGTAATCCTAACAACGTTGCTTCCACAGAGGCCTAAATGGCACAAAATAGACAGAACCGTCAGTTCAAAGCAGCGAACGAGCAGAGAAAGAGACATCATCAAGAGATTTGCTGTCTCTTTTACCCCCTAACTCTGCTCGGGATTCCTTTTTCTTCTAAATTCCTCAATATTGTTGTTTTGTTTTGATTTTTAGCTCTGCTCGGTGATTCCTTTTTCTTCTAAATTCCTCAATATTATTGTTTTGTTTTGATTTTTAGTTTCTAGGTGTGAAAAATTAACTTAAAATTAAAAATTAATTTTTCATCTTTTTTATACACACAATTTAACAATTTTTAGCACGGCAATGTGGTGTTTTGTACATAGAATATATTTTGTGGTTTTGTATTTTGTGCTTATAAAGCTAATTAAATTGATTTAACAAATAAATATTAAATAGTATGAATAATTTTCATTATAGAAAATAGTTAGTTCTTTTTTTCAAGTAATAAAATTTCTGCTGCAAACATGTAAGTACATACATACATACATAACACTTAAAGTTAAACATTTTTGTGTTCAATTTATTTTGTATTATAGGAGGTACCAGAAATGCATTTTAGGATGTCCCCGTGGAGAACAGCTGCACGCATTCCCGAAGGATCCAGTGAGGTAAGTAAAATGAACCTTAAGATTTTATGTATACATAATTATATAAAATTATAATGAATGTGTTATGGTTCAGAAAACACAACATTACATTACAACAGGGCAATTGGGCTTAAATCTAGTTTATGGAAGCCTCCCCGAATTTAAAAAAGGTTACCTCATCTGATAGAAAATTTAATTTTAAGAAAAAAAAGTTTAGTGCAAAAATCTTCGGCAACGCATATTTTCCGAGTTATGGGCCTCGGAAGTTTTACAATAAAAATGTCATTGTGTTTAATATTTCTTAGCTTATTGGGTCAATATGGGTATCATTGGAAAGCTTGTGAAAATGCCGATCACATGATGTTAAAATTTCACATTTTGGGATGATAAAATGTGTAGAGCTGAAAATTCTTAGGCGCCGTCAAAGGCTGGTTATGCAGAAAATCTTTAGTTAGCGAAGCCGGTGTGTGTTATACCATAGAGGAGAAAATCTTTAATGTTTAATATATTTATTTTAAAAAATTTTAATAATATTCTATTTTACTTTTCAGAATTTTTATAGTTGACCAGAAAATACCAGATTTGCCAAGAACTACCAATATACAGTACAATATATATTAAATAAAATAAAATCAATAAATGAAATGTATTAAATCATAAAACACAAATTTTATTAAGTAAATAAAAACATAAGTTCGACAGTATAAAAATAAACATGTAATTATTAATTAAAATTCATATGGATGGAAAAGCGCATTGCTACGTAAAAGAAAAATTTTTTTGATCTACTTTATACTTTTATAGGCTATGTGTCCTTATGGGCTCAGATCTACCTATGTGTTAAATTTCATAAAAATCGATTCTCCCATTTAGCAGTTAAAGCCGAACAAACAAAATTATACAAAATATTACAGCATGGATAGCACAGGCATATGTGGGAAACGCAAGTTGATAAAAAAAAGAAAACTACGGTGTATGATTGTTGCTGTAATATTGAGCCTACGCCGGTGTCAACATAATTGACTCATAGTAACAAAAATTAAAAAAACAATCTCTGGATAAAGAAATTAAAAATAAATTGTTTTTCGCACTCCCTGCTGGTCCAATTTATTTAAAAAAATTTACTTCCTCTTTTCTTTTGAACTCAGATCTAATTATGTTTTAAATTTTATTAAAATCACATGGCTAGTTTCGGAGAACCCTATATTGCTGCGTACGGTCCGTTCCGGTCCTATTTTTCTCCCCGTTTAAATCTTATCTAAACTTCCACGAATATTTCAAGACCAAAATTTGCGAAAACGGTCCAGCCGTTCTCCAGTTATGACCATATTAACGAACAGCAATTTATTTTTATATTGCTAATTTTGTAAGACTAAAGCATTATTTGACTATAAAAGCAAAAAAATACTTGTCACGTAGTGGTCACACTGTGTTCACATTAGGCCCATATTGCAAACAGTTTTGTTTTCTCGAAAAGAAACGTTTTGTTTTTTGTTTCTATGAAATATTTTGTGGTCACACAATTAAATTTTCCCCATTTCAAATCTTAAATTTTTAAAATTAAACAGTGTGAAATTCAAATTCTTGCTTTATTTATTTATTTCTTTCTTTTATCAATAATTGTGTAATTTTCAATTTAGTTTATTTATTTTCTAATTGGCTTTATGGTTTTACCGATATATTTTAAGCTTTAAATGATTTTAAATTATAAAATAAACAATTAAAAAAAAAATTTTTTTGTGATATACATTGAATTCATTAAATTATTTAGAAAAAACAATTGTTATTAAGTTTAGAAATTAATTTAAAAAGGTGCTACCATATTGCCAATTAAAAAAAATTTGTTGGAAAATATTCCTTTATCATTCAATTCAGTTCGTAACTCTTGTTGGGCAAATTCTTCTGGTAACGCAAACGCTCCAAAGAAAATTTTTATTATAACACAGGGATTAAAATGGGCCATACAAGTAAAACTACTCATACTAAGCATGCTAAGCATTTTGGGCAATTGCACTCTGGCATAGACGGTGCTTAGATGTGGTATGCTTCACTATCTGCTTCAGTCTTTAAAGCTTTTTAATCCTTTGAAATGAGAAAAGAAAAACTGTAAACTTTAAGAACTTTAAAAATGTTCTACCTTTTCGTTGTCTATAAAATCCAAAACATTTGTCCTTGATTCGACCAGTTGGATACTTTTAATAATTTCATGACAGCATCTGGTGCTATCGCTGGAATATTATGCCATGAGCCAGAGACCACTGGTTAGCCTTAAACAAATAGTTCACTTGCAAATGGTAGTGTGTATAGACATTCTGTACATTCTGATTTTTATCGTTGAGTTGCAGCAAAACAAATAAAGACCTTTCCCACCGTTCATTGTTTTGCAATTCAGAGGCGAAAGCTACATGGAACTGAGACTCGCTTAATTCGGAGAAATGACGATAGCCCAAACCATTTCACCAAAACGCAAGCCACCATCACGAGCTCTGCCTTCCATAGGTTGACGCACCAGTATTTGTACAGGACTGTGAATTTTGACATCCACCATATGCTTAAGACGCTGATAATAAATTGGTCCCAAGAAAACTTGGGCATTGATTTTCCGTCCAGTATGACCGTTATACATGACTTCATTGCCTCGTAGATGATAACCGTATTCCTGGAGAAAAGTTGAAATTTTTTGCACGTTAACAGCGTCGTTGAAGGAAGTTGCATCCCAATTTCTCCTTTGTTTGAGCCGAGTTTCCCCTACAGACATTCAATTAAATGGCCAATTGTCATACGAGATGGAATAGCGTGAGATTAATAATAATATCAGGAGCTAAACCTTCACATGTATATGCCATATCCTCCTGGCGATATTGAATACCGCAAGTACCCTTCTGACCGTGACGGGAGGCGAATTTATCACCAATTTGTGGTATACGGACTGACCTCACACGAATCTTACAAAACTTATACCCTTCACTGTTAAGTGTCAGCATGACTTGGTCAACAATATCAGTTTCTGAATTACGCAAAAATGTTGAGGTATTTGCCATCACGGCCAATTGGCGAGTTGACAAGTCGTAAATGTGATAGGGTTGATGCAAAAGTCAATCGATTCAATACCTGAAATATTCAATGAATGAAAATTGAAATCTTCTCCACGATCAATGAACTTTTGGGTATACATACGCACCTCTTTCATTAAGTTTTTGAAAAGACCACGAAATAAGAAGGCCAGTAACGGACCAGCCAAATCCAAACGTTTGTTACCTAAAAATAAGCCAACAACACATAGTTTTGGAAAAAAAAGTGAAACAATTAAATATTCTCACCATAGTGATCTCGATCGTCTAATTCACGGCGACCTAATGAAGCCAATAGCAATCTGTGCACCATATAGCCTAAAAAGTAAGCTTTTTTCGTTTCACAAAAATCAGATACTCACACATGAGGCAGCATTTCTTTTTGCAATATTTCTTTCGCATATTTAATACGTTTGTCTTTTGTAACACCAGGTCTTGCACCACGAGTGCCTATAAAATTTAATGCAACATTTTGGTCTTGCACTACGAAAGCTTCATCTAGTGACGGTTTAACCATTTCCATCATTTCGGGATCATCAAAATCGTAAATAATATGTTCCAATATGTCACGATCAGCTACAAAACCCAGAGCACGAAATACAATCATTATAGGAATTTCTTGTTTTATATATGGTAAAATAGCAATAATGCGTTGACCAATAGCCGACTTCTTAATATTTTGTGAACCTCTGATTGATAATAAAATAACCACCTGGATCCAAAGGACACTCATTCAATTCAGTCAAATCACGATCCGTTAATTGTGATAGCAGGCAATAAGTAGAATATAATAATTTAGACCTCTGTGATATTAACACAAAACACAATTAAAACAAAGAAAACCTCAAGAAATTATAAATTTGTTCTTATGCACAAATTGTGGCTTATGTTAACAAAATTTTTCAACACAAAACACGAAAATACTGACAAATTTCTTTTTTATAATTTTTTAGCTTCGCTATGTTTTTTTTTACTATATTAACACAAAACACTATTAAAACAAGCTTCACTATGTTTTTACCTATAATATTAACACAAAACACAATTAAAACCAATAAAACCACAAGAAATTATAAATTTGTTCTTATGAACAAAATGTGGCTTATGTTTACATTTTTCTTTTGTTTACTTTTCATCTTTCGTGAAGTTGTATAGTTGTCTCTTTCTCCCCCTATTTGGAGAAAAGCTGATTTAAAATTTTTTCAGACCCCCAGCTGACAGTTCTAGGTATTCTATGCTAAATGGTATTTTGTGGCCTAAAGTTGCTACCACAGAGGTCTAAAGTTGCTACACTGGAATACAATAAAGAAAAATACCAAAACTGTCGTTTATTTTGTTAAACTTTGTTTATATTTACCAAAGCGTATCAAAGTAGGTGGTTTGTTAAAACAGGTGGCAATTTTTTTCAGAATAATAGGTCTGTTTTATACTTTTCTGGTAAAGTTTTGTAAAATGAGAGTAAACTATAGGTGTGTTTTTTTACTCAAATTGGGCGTTGAAAGCGTTTTCTTCCACAAAAATTGGGTAAATGAGAGATGTTTTGAGAGACTAATATTCTTCGAGCCAGTTTGGGCTAGAAGAATATGCAATCAGCTGGTTTATAAGTAAACAATAATTAAGTAAAATTGAAAAGTTTCCCAAAAATGCAATGAACAAATAAAAGTTAATTTTATTTCATGATTTAGTTAAAAATTATTTGAGGGTTCTTTAATTAACATGTATAATCCAAATTATTGCGTTTTTATGGATGTATGCATGTGTGTAGATTTGCAATTGTACATGGTCATATACATTAGGTCTGTTCCAGGTGCATAACTCAAACAAATTTATTTTATTTATATATGATCCTAATTTTAAAATTGTGCTTTATCCCGAAAATATATGTGAATGTATTATTACATACTTTATGGTATTCTCATAAAGTATTTTTTTTATATAAAAGCAAACTCAAAAATTGAAGAGAAAAGCATATCCATACAGTACATAGCTCACCAATGTCCTTTTCCCAATTTTTTACTACAAATTCAAGATTCCTATGTTCAAAATTCAACTAATCGATCGAGAATTGATGTTGAATACTGAAGAAAAAACCAAAAATTTATAAACAAAGACATAACGATCCATTAGTTCACTTTTTTTACATATTTCTATTTAAATTTTTCTTCTCATCTATATATATGTATATGCTTTCCTCCTAAGTTATTGAATTTGCTTTTATAAAAAAATACTTTAAGAGAATATCATAAAGTATGTAATAATACATTTCACATATTTTTTTTCGGGAAAAGCACAATTTTAAAATTAGAATCATATCTATTTTATGGTTTTTTGTGTTTTCCTACTTTTGTATACCTTTGTGTCTTATTGAGATAAATTATAGTTTAATCTCATTTTACCGAACTTTATCAGAAAAGTAAAAAAACACACCACTTGTATTAATAAACCTTGGTGCAGTTGCCGTCTTCAAAATAACTTAGTAGCCGACTGCAATTCACTAAATTTGTACAGCTGCATTCATAAAAAAAGTATTTTGTTTTTCAAATATATTTTAAATCTAAAAAAGGTTTTTAAAACATTCGTATGCATAATCAATAGGTATGTTCATTTACTTTACTAGCAACGAGAGAGTAACAAGAATTTCCAAAATTACTCTCAAAAATGTAAAAAAGTAAATGAACGCTTTACTAGCTAAAATTAGCAAGTTTAAGTAGTGTTGTAATGTATAGGTATATATGAGTACTTAATAACTGCCCCTATATTTTTTTGACAAATTATACATATATGTATATTATTATAAAAATATTGTGATTATGGTCATTTATATTCAGCATTGTCGTGACTGGCGTTTTTCGAGTACGACTTGTAATAGAATAATGAAAAGTTTTGCAATGTTATTTAATCTAATACTAGGCCTAGTCGAAATGCGCTAAACGATAAAGGTGATTAGCTACTTTTGAATAAATTAATGAATAAAATATCTATTTTTAATTAGTTTATACATTATAACAGCCTGCCTACATATAGCAATGATTTTTACACACGAATTTGTAAGATATTTCAGTTTTTGCAAATAAAATTGCCCTATTACTTTTTGTAGCATATTCACAAATTTATAGCAATCTGCTCCTAAAGTATTTAAAGCGAATATTCACTAAAAAAATCCTTCTATTTATTCAATAAATAAAATAATAAACAGCGGCGAAAAACGGAAAAAACGGCAATAAATTTAAGCAATTTTCATTTTCATTGTAATAAAAAGCTTTATCCAAAATAAAATATCATGTTGCTGCATTAAACCCCAAAAGCAGTAAAAAAGTAATTTCATAAATTATGTGTTCATTTAAATTTATTTGCAATTTTTTATCTGAACTAATTGAATTATTTGCCTGCTTAGTGTAAAGTACCGCGTAGCTAGATACTCATAATATTTACAATACTAAAAATAACAGCTGGTCTGTTTGCCGGAACATCCTTTGCCACTGATGTCCCAGATGCTTAGTTTAATTCCATTAGACATCTTATTATGCTTCTGTTGTTCCTAAGTTACACGAAAATAAATTTGTTATCTTTTTAATACTTTTTATCGTTTTAAAAGTATACATTTACTTACAATTTCTTAAATTTTCTAAAATATTTGTATTTTTAACTTAATTTAAAAATATTGTTTTGTAAACCAAACGCAAAACAGCTGTTTGAAAAATTATTGCAAGTAAAAATTTTACTTGTAAAAACTTGAAAGAATTTTTCTGCCTCTCAATTTTTTTCGCTCTTTTGACGCTCTTTCGTTGCAAAGTTTTTGGGTTAATGAACGCTTTCTAGAAACAATTGTTACAAATTTGTAAAAAATTTTAGTAAATGAACAGAACTAATATTTTAACTAAAAATAATTTTTTTTAAATCGTGGCAACACTATCTTTTCATCTTTATCACTTGCATCTTAGTGCTGCAAAACAATTAACAATGTACTCATACCTATATTTTTTTTTTGCTTTGTCCCTGTCCATATTGAGAAACATTTGCTGCAAAACTTTTTTGAATTCTCTTTTGAAGCTTCTGCAGTGTCCATACATGAAACTTATGCTTCATGTTTCGTATTTTTTATTTCTCCCTTCTATCTTCTTTCTTTAATTTTTTTTGACATTTCTCAATACCGCATGTAAATATAAAATAACTACCCTGTGTTAGAAGGTGTGAATATTTTTTTTTTGATACACATTTGAAGCACAAGTTATAATTTGAAGCCAAATGGACGCTAAGAAGAAAAATTTTATAATTAATGAGTTAGTGAAATCCATTAAAGAAGAAATTGATGAACTTGAATCCGAGGACAGTGGACAAGAGGATACACTAATTGGTAAGTAATATGTTCTAGTTACATATTTATGTACATATATAGTTATGTATATACAAATTAAATGATTTCAGGTTTAATTGATTTGTGCAAAAAGGCAACATACTTGCCAATTAAAACACAACACAGGCAGTGTTAGACATGTCGTAGAACATGCTTTCGAAATATTAGCAAATAGGTTTAGAGTTTTCCTATCCCCAATAAACTTGAAAGTGGAAACTGTGGAAATTATAACTTTGGCCTGCTGTGCCTTGCATAATTATTTAATAAATAGTGAGTCCACGTATAGAAATAGTATTGAAGAAAAACTTTCACCGCAGGCGAGTGGCAGTTCAGATTCAACGTACAATCCACGAAGAGGTGCAGCGGAAACTATCAGGCAGGAATTCACAGAATATTTCACCAATGAAGGCAAACTTGACTGGAATTAATATATGTATATATTTCAAATTTACATTAAGCTCAATTAAATAAATTTCATTGAAATGAAATCAAATTTTTAATTACTTTTTATTTATTTTATTTAAATAAATTTATATTAATAATACTTTAATATAATTCATTATTAATTGTAATTCTTCTTAATTTGATCAAAAACTTATAAACTAATAAAAGTAAAAATCACAGTAAAAGTAAAATTAATCACAGAAAACTTACATTAATTATTTAAAAAAAGTCATTCAAAAGATAATAAAAAACGTAATTCAAAAGATAACTAAAACAAAGTTACTTAAAATATAAAAACAAAGTAAACAACAAGGGTGGCGGTGGCACGATGGATAGTAGTCCGAACGTTGACTACGAATCCAAAAAACAGACCTGGGGTTCAACCCCAGTTTCAGACTAAAATTTAAAAATAAAAATAAACATCTCTAAAAAAATGGCTACTGAACCGAAGCTTCAGCACTGCTACGAATGTAAAAACAGAGAACGTGCGAAAACAGAGCTGTAAAATAATAAATTAAGCTTCACCTCCTGTCGTTTCTCCTACTATCCCTTTCCTATAGTTCCAGCACAATGCTTCGCATGTGTAGGAGTCACTTCCTGAGTGCTGGTCCCAAAAAAAAAAAAAAAAAAATTAAAAAAAAGATTAAACAAAATTAAAATTGTAATTCACAGCCTAGGTTTCAGGTTTCATCACATTTTTACAGAGCTGAAAAAAATTAAAACAATGCACAAATATATCATATATTACTTAATTTCATCAAAACTGTAAAAAGCGTTTAGTTACCTATGTACATACATATATACAAAATGTCTACATGTCTTCATCATCAAACAAGCCTTCCATCGATAGCTGTAAGATGTCCTTAGAAGATGATGGACCTGCGTTATTGCGCTTTTTGTTAGAGTTAGTTAGCCTCCTCATAAGGCATTGTACTTCCCAAGCCGCATCATCTTGGTCTGCTGGATCCACGTCTTCCATTTTTTCAGCAACTAAATTTCCGAGCCAGGCGAATTTTTTTCGTTTTTTGTTGGCTATTGTATTTTTCAGCTCGGTTAAATCGTTTTTGAAATCTATTATTCCATGCTAAAGTAAAGTGTGATAAATAAAGAACTTTCAGATTTGCTTTTTTAAAATTTTTGAAATCAAAATACCTTTTTCTTTTTTTTTGGTTGCGCTTCGATTAAGGAATTTTCGTCATTTGAACAATGTATTTTGCTGACAGAAGTGGTTCCAGAGTCAGGTATTATATTTTCTTCGTTCTAAAGAAATTAATGAAAATAGAATTTTATAAATTTATAATATTTGTTTATTTAATACAAAATTACCTCTAGTTCTGTGTTATCAATGCTTCCCCTCATTTCAATATGGACTTGTAGAAAACTAAGCTGCTCGAAGCACCATAGCTTTGGAGTGTAAATATCGTTTACTCCCGCACCACTTTTTTTGGAGTTTTTTAAGAGCCTTTGCTCCCTCATAAATTGACTTCTTAAAACCCTCCACTTGCGCTTAACTTCATCTACAGCTATGGTACTCTCATTTTCGCAAAGGTCTTGTGATATGTTCTGGATAACTTGAGCTTTATTCAATCTGTCCAAGTACTCATTTGATTTTACATTGTACAAACAAGGATACTGTTGTACACATGTAATTAATTTTTCTACGCTTTCCCGCTTCCACTTAAACGACATTTTTTTTTTGTTTTTTTAAAATTTTTGATTATATATTTTGATACATATTTATTTTTGATTATATTTCACAAAAAATTAACTTGCGTACCACGAGTAAACTAAAACAGGGTAGCTATTATTATGATGATCTTAACAGTATACAAAACGAAAAGAAATAAAATGAAACGTCAAATACACCTCATCTCAAAAGATGCAAATAAGAAATTCAACAAAAGTTGCATGTACATGAAACAGCGTACATACTTCCACTCCTCTTCCCCTTCTCGTCTACAAACTCAAAAGTTTTGCAGCAAATGTTTCTCAATATGGAAAGGGACTTTTATAAAACGTTTACTTTTTGGGCAAGTTCGGTAAAATGAGAGTAAGCTATAATTACTCTCAATAAGAGAGCAAAATGTACAAAAGTAAGAAAACGCAAAACAAAATTTACCAGAAAAAAAGAAATGTCAATTTTTTACAGCTCTGTTTATATCGGAGATGATATTTGACAATTTTAAAATTGTACCTTTTTGACCCCAAATGTACTAAAAACATAAAAGTTGTGTTAAGTTTTACTATTATTAACTATTAGTAACAGAAAGATAAAATAAAATGAGTTCTTGTATATTGAGAATTTGTTTCGAAATCAATCAAATTAAAGTAATACTGAAGGAGTTCCTATTACTCGAGAGACCACCCCGTTGCGAGACAACCAACGTGTTGTCGAATAGTTAAAAATTAATGCAGTTCATTACAAAAGTATTCTTGAATTTTCGCAAATTCATCCATTTTACAGAAATGATAATTTTACTCGTTTGTAAACTTATAATTCGGACTATAGTTTTTGAAGCTCCGTACGACTGATTTTAGACGAGAAAACATTTAGTTTGGTAGCATGTTACGGGTGTGGAAGAGAGCATCGTTTGTGTGTTCGGCACTCGGCAAGACGTTTTAACAACAACATATGTTGTCTTTGCTGATGGATAGAATTAATTTTTATGCGAAGTCCTGAATAGTTTGTTTTAATATTTGTATATTTTAAATAATTGTGGGCCCACTCCAAGGGTCTGATGGATATTTCTATTTTATATTATATTACATTTGTTTTTTTTATATACATATGTACATATAAGAATATTGAAATAAAATCAACGTAAAGAATTGAAATAAATAGTGTTTCATTTCAATTAAGATATCCGTGTACAGTGAGCGATATATATGCATCAACGCTGACTATCACATGCACACAGAAGTTTCGGTCATTTTTCTCATATTGCCCTTAAGAAAATGATATAAACTTTGTTCTACGCAATGACCGATAAAGCTGTCAGCAATGATGGTCATATCACCGGTCAAATGACCGTCAATGTTCTTGTAGGGCAGCTAAACTTATTAGCTGTTTCGCTGGTCAGTTCATTCAACAGGCCAAACGACAAAGTTTGTGAAAAAGTTGTGGAAAGTGGTTGTGAATAATTTAATAATTAAATATTATATTAAGAAAAATCGAAAATATATTTTTGCTATAATTAAATTAAATTACTGAACAACGTATAATCATATGAATATACCTTGGTACTTAATATTTAGTGGAGTAAAGTAGTACTTTTGCAATGCAAAATGTACTGACAAAAGTACAATTGTACGAGCTTGATTATCCCTGATTTTCATTGGAAGTCTAATGTGATTGATAAAAGTTTATCGAAAAAAAACTATTTGTGAAAGAATTCATTAAAAAAAAAACAAGTATTGAAAGAATTTATTTAATTGTATTTATTTTTCAGCGATGGCCTTTTTTATGAAAAGTTTTTAACAATTATTTATTTTTTAATATTTCGCTACCAAATAGTAGCATCGTTAGGAAATAACAATTTGTATTAACAAAAATATTTATTTAAAAAATGGTATTTTTTATGAAAAGTTTTTAACAATTTATGGTATAAATAACAAAAATATTTGTAATTAATTATTGTTAAGAACAATTTTTAACACAACTTTTTTAATGTATGTCAGCTGTTTGGGAAATTTGTAATTTTGCTTTGTTATTTTCAATGTTTATTATAAACAAACTGATTGCTTGTTCTTCATTCCCAAACTAGCCCGAAGAAAAAGTACGGGCATTCTCGTGCGTGAAGAACAAGAGCATTACTCTCTAAAAACCTCTCTCATTTACTCAATTTTTGCGTAAGGAAACGCTTTTGGGTAAGATTGGGCGGCCGCGGGCTCCCAATTTTGAGTAAACGAACAGACCTATTGTGTGCTGAATATAAATCTAAAAATTTCGAACTGAATGGTTGTAAGCAAATATACATACTTTGTTTATTATGAATAAATAAAATTTTTTTGTATATATTCCTATTTCCTGTTTTCCATATACATACATAGTTATTTTATTTAAATAATTCTATATTTTCACAAGCTTCTTTTATATACATATGTAATTCGCGGAGAAACACATGCCAGAGAAATTATAGCCGCATTTGACAGTTTATGTTCAACATAATTTCTTGGAAAGAAGTTTGAACAACTATTTCGCAATACATGTGCAAATAAACGATTCTGGGTAAGATTGGGCGCCCGCGGGCGTACGACAAATCTTATCGTCTAAAGCACCCTTTATATGAGTATTTTTTTGACGACTAAAAATCATTCGAATAATGAGTTTCATTTTATTTGTTTTGATTGTTTACACATCAGTAATACATTTTGTACAATTAAGCTGAATTCACCCTCTGTTTGTCCCCGTCCATATTGTGAAACATTTGCTGCAAAACTTTTGAGTTTGTGGACGAGAAGGGGAAGAGGAGTGGAAGTATGTACGCTGTTTCATGTACATGCAGCTTTTGTTGAATTTCTTATTTGCATCTTTTGAGATGAGGTGTATTTGACGTTTCATTTTATTTCTTTTCGTTTGGTATACTGTTAACTTCTATCATAATAATAGCTACCCTGTTTTATTGTTAATTTTTTGTGAAATATAATCAAAAATTAAAAAAAAAATATAAAATTATATAAAAATTATTATATAATTTTTCTTCTTAGCGTCCATTTTGCTTCAAATTATATCTTGTGCTTCAAATGTGTATCCAAAAAAAAATATTCACACCTTCTATCACAGGGTAGTTATTTTATATTTACATTCGGTATTGAGAAATGTCAAAAAAAATTAAAGAAAGAAGATAGAAGGGAGGAATAAAAAATACTAAACATGAAGCAAAAGTTTCATGTATGGACACTGCTGAAGCTTCAAAAGAGAATTCAAAAAAGTTTTGCAGCAAATGTTTCACAATATGGACGGGGACTTACAATAACAACAATGTTACATACGGTTAAAGAGAAAATGTCAATTTTTTATCTCACAGTGAAAATGGCCCATTTCAAAAAACCCATATAACGGTTAATTTTAAAATTAAACGAACTAAACTTCATGCTAGCTAAGATTAGTTTGTTTTTAATTCTGTGCACATTGATCTATCGCAATTAAACAAATTTAAGAAGATGGGACGTCATACCACAATTGAAGTAAGAAAATTAGTTATTGACCAATACAAAGATGGAAAAAGTCAGCGGAAAATTGCTGAAATAGTCAAACTAGCACGTGGAACGGTAAAAAATATTATTAAAAGGTTTAACGACGAAAAACGAATTGCCAGCAAGCAAAAAATCAGTTTCAAAAAAACTTTTTCTGAGAGGGATGAACGTTGGATACTTCAAAAGTCCAGAAATAATCCAAGATTAAGTGCTCCAAAGCTAAGATACATGGTTGAAGAGCACTTAAATGTAAGTTGCAACCCAGAAACCATACGAAGAGTGCTTAGAAAAGCTGGATTTAATGGAAGAATTGCACGGAAAAAACCTTTCGTGAGCGAAAGAAATAAAAAAATAAGACTGGAGTTTGCCCACAGCTATTTGATGAAGAATTTTTGTTTCTGGAAACATGTTGTGTTTGCAGATGAGTCAAAATTTAATATTTTTGGTTCCGACGGCAGGATTCATTAATCCATTTGTGGAGAAAGCCCAACGAAGAGTTAAATCCCAAGCACTTGAGGCCTACAGTAAAACATGGTGGTGGTCACGTTATGGTATGGGGTGCGTGCTCTGCTGCAGGCGTTGGAAATCTGCATTTTATGGACGGAAACATGGAGAAATTTCAGTACTTAACAATTTTAAGAAATAATTTGAAGCAAAGTGCAGAGGAACTGGGATTAAAGGATACTTTTCACTTTTACCAGGACAACGACCCAAAACATACCGCCGGAATAGTTAATAAATGGTTATTGTATAACTTGCCAAGGGTTATCAAAACTCCACCACAATCTCCAGACCTGAACATAATTGAAAATTTATGGCATAAACTGGAGTTAGAAGTGCGAAAGCATCACATCTCTAATGTGCAGGACCTCAAAACGGCTTTACGAGAGGAATGGGAAAAAATTTCTCCAGAATTTACAAAAAAGTTAGTGGAATCCATTCCTAATCGTCTTAAATCCGTTATCACTCAAAAAGTATTCCCTACAAAGTACTAAGAAATGAAAAATACTGATCTTTTGAGACTAAAAATGTGGTGGGCCATTTTCATTGTGAGATAAAAAATTGACATTTTCTCTTTAACCGTATGTAACATTGTTGTTATTGTAAATAAGCTAAGGAAGTATGATTTCTTTTAACACTAATAACATCAGCTTCTAAAATATACCGTATTCATTTAATATTTTGTATAATTACGTGAGAAATATTGAAAAATTTATCATTGTTAAAGGTGGGCCGTTTTCACTGTGATTCACTGTACATACGAAAGGGATTTATGTATGTACGCACATACACCATTCATACATATAGACATCCACATAAATAAACACGAAGCAAAATATAAGCAGTCATTTTAAAATTGGTTTAAACATGGGGGCACCAATTTTAAATTTTGCTTATTTACACAAGGTTATAAAAGTTTTTTAAACCAAAATTCTTTTACAAATTCAATTTTAGCAAAAATTGTTTTCAATAGATTTGAAATACTACCTTTTCAAATTTTTATAAATACGGCTAGTAGTCCCTGTAACCTGGTATGGCGGACGTGTTTCACGTATTAGCCTATGGTTTCATGCTTTACAAAAAAGTAAATTTTTTTAATCCTGACGATTTTATTTCCAAAATTTGACAACTAAAAAAAAAACTGGCAGCACTGTCTATGGGGTTTACTATTTTGCAGTTTGTGTAAAATTTGTTGAGAACAAGTCGAAAATGCAAAAGTTTACGGCTAAAGAAACATTTCTTATTTCAAATACACTCAATTGCATACCATATTTATTACAAGGAAAATCAGTATTAATAGATTTGCGACATGATTGCTCTGTAGTTGGACGCATTACCAGTGCTGATGGCCATATGAATATATGTCTGTCGGAAGTAGTTTTCATCAATCGCGTCGGCAAACAGTTTTATTTTGAAACTTTAATGGTGCGAGAACGTGTAATTCGCCAAATTCATATACCGCCCCATATAGACATGGCTAAGGGTATACAAGAATGGTGTGAAAAGGGTTGCTTACGTAGGCCACCACCATGTAAAGATGGCAAAGGGAAACGAACTTTTAAACAGAAGAGGACACAGCAACGGCATCAAGAAACTTTGAAACGTATTGGAAAATGAGTCGGAACAGAGCTACAGTACAGTACATCTAAATTTTTATTTGCAGTATTTAGTTTTTTTTTAATTTTGTATAGAAATTTAATTATTAAATCTTTTTATAAATAAAAATTTTTTTATGAATGCGGCAGTATATTTTTATTCTTCATTAAAAAAGTAACCAATTGTAAAGCAGCCCACGCGTCAGCGTAATTATTTCTTAACTGCGGTCAGACCTATTTTTGCTGTTTGGTCTACGAGAGTTTTGCGCACACAGTTCTAAAGTTTTGCGTTTCACTCTCACTGGTTGACTGATCTGTTGTTGCTACTTCATATGCATGTCGTTTACAGTTAGTCACAGAAGTAAGTACTGTTAATAACATCTTGGGCATATGGTCTGGTGACTCCGTTCATTTTTGTGCAGTTATATTTTGCAAAATATACATATGTACGTATGTACATGATATGAAAAAAAATAAAACAAAGTAATATAGATATCGTTAGCTGAAATGCAAAACGAAAGTAACTAAGAAAAAATACGAACCTGGTTTTAATTTTTTATGATGCATATGAACAACTCATATAATAAAAATTATACATTTTATAAGTGAAACACGAAAGTACGTAACTACAAGTCCCAGCACTATATAAACCAAACCCACGTAACTACATACTAGTTGCTTGGAAACACTCACACATATTTTCTTCCATTGAATCTTAATAATTATTAGCAGGTTTTAAGTTTCATGTTACATTTCTTAACATTGAACTTTGTAAACACTTCCACCATTCCTTTTTAAAAATTCTGTTGAAAATGTTCTCATAACTATAGGGATTATAGAGGGTGGTCCAACCAAACCTCACGATGTTAGTTGTGAGTCACATCTTAACATCAAGTTTTTTGCCAACTCAATTTAACATTTCTTTGTTTCGGTGTTTGACAAATTCAACCATTCATACAATTAAGCAGCGCTTTAAGATTGTTGAAGCCAATGAAACAAAGGTTCCTTTGCGTGAGAAATTCAATGGCCTAGTTATTTCACGTCGTGGCGATGTTAATTGGCCGTCACGATCATGTCATGTGACACCGTTGAACTTCTTGCTTTGCGAATATTTAAAAGAAAAAGTGTATGTCAATAAGCCAAGAACAATTCAAGAGTTAAAGGATGAAATAATTCCGCACATTAACGACATTAAACCTAAATTATCTCTCAGAGTCATTGAAAATATCGACCATCGGATAGTTATGCCACCGAAGCCGTGTCGAGCATTTGGCCGATATTTTGTTTCACACATAATTGTATGTTTGTTTTATTTACAACTAAAATCGTGCGTTTTTGTTAGATCACCCTTTATATTGAATAAAAACGGAAAAGTTTTCCCAATTGTTCTACATTTTACGAATGCAAAACAAATTCCTTTAAATCTTAAATAATTTTCATTGTAGTTTTATGTACGTGTTTTTGTTGAAGAAAATATGAGATAAAAGCACGTAACTAACGTAAGTCTTTGAAATATCAATAAGTTATTATTTTTATTCCAGAAATTAATAAATCGTTCTATATTTAATAAATTTGCGACATTTGGTTACCAAAATTGCATTTATTTTTCAATATATAACCTATTTTGTTTCTACTGTAAAATAATAAAGATATTAATTACTTGGTTTTGCATTTCAGCTGACGATATGTACCGATTTATATTAAACAATTGTATTCACCTTTATTTCATTTAGTTACCTATGTATGTGTATTAGCTATATTTACTACTCACCAAAATGCTATTAATGTCAAATGCAAGAATAGACAAAATTAATTTGACAAAAATTTAAGAAATACAGATCTTGTTAAAATAGTTATATTAAATTAAACTAAATAAATAATAAACAACTGGTAATAATAAAGCGGCTTTTGAACTAGAAAGTCCAAATGCACAAATTATGAGTTTCCAAATGCCATAATAGAAGGCCAATTGCAAGGCGACATGAAGACCCAATAGGCTAAATTAAAAGAAAAAAAAGAATTAAATCGGATATCTGCATATTTTGCAATTCTATATACTCACATTTTATCTTTCCTTCTGGCAGCCTCTAGATTCTTTGGTGATTCTTTACTCAAGTATTCACGTACACCTAAAATAGTATTCTGAAAATATTCATCCCACTTTAAAGGCCCAATATCTAAGAAAAATATTTCTTTGTCCACCGGATCCATAGATTTTGCTAAAGCCAATGCACGTTTGTTGTCGTAATGCCATTCGGTAAAAATAAATTTTTCCAAGGTATTCAAAGAGTTCCAAACACTTTTGTGTAGTCTTATTAAACTGTAATAATAATAAAAAATATATCAGATACTATAACATTAAATATAAAGTTGCTTATGCCATTGGATTTTTAACACTTACATAGGTCGCCCACCAGTGAGTTTTGTAAGTAAATCCAAAAAGAAACCGGGTACAAAATGGAATAATATGGCTCCTAAACGGAATAAAGTTAAACTTTTTACCAACTTTAATTTTGGATACCTACATAAGTATTTTGAAAAGGGTAATTAATATATATTTTCTCTTATTTTAGATACGATATCAAACTCACCATACAGCAGATTGTAGAGGATATTCATGTAAATATGTATTGATTTTATTAATTAATACTTCAAAACGGAAAGGCTTATAAGTACTAGAAGTTAAGTGGAAAATTTGCAATTCGGCTGGTTTACCACCATTTTTAACTCTAAAAAAAATCAAAATTAAAAATTATTTCTAAAGAAGGAAAACAAATGCAATGTTATTTTTCGTTACAACAGAAACGATTTTTCTTAAAACAAAGGGTGTTTCGCATAAACGCTGTATAAAACCTGATTTTAAAACTTTTCAAGTAAAATATAAAAAATTTACATATTATAGGGTGCTTTATATTGTCCCACAAGTCGTACGACATGCCAAATTTTTGTGTAGAAGAGCACAATTCGGATCACAGAATATACAGAGGCGTCAGTTCAAAGCAGCGAACGAGCAGAGAAAGAGGCGCCATCAAGAGATTTGCTGACTCTTTTACCCCCTAACTCTGTTCGGTGATTCCTTTTTCTTCTAAATTCCTCAATATTGTTGTTTTGTTTTGATTTTCATTTTCTAGATGTGAAAATTAGCCGTATTTTTATCTACTTTATGCTCACAATTTCGCAATTTTTAGCACGACAATGTTACAAACATAGGTTATAGGAATCTGTGGTTACAAAACACAACAATGTTTTGTGTTATGAAAATTATGTACTATGAAAATTAATTTCATTTATTAAAACAAATAGATACCAAAAAATCACAAGATCACTAAAATGTTATTTTATTGGCTTATGCACAACAAATTTTTTTTTTCTGTAATTTTTTAGCTTCGCTATGTTTTTTTTTGCTATATTAACACAAAACACGATTATAACCACAAAACACCATTAAAACAAGCTGCACTATGTTTTTTTTACTATAATATTAACACAAAACACAATTAAAACAAAGAAAACCTCAAGAAATTATAAATTTGTTCTTATGCACAAATTGTGGCTTATGTTAACAAAATTTTTCACCACAAAACACCAAAATACTGACAAATTTCTTTTTGGTAATTTTTTAGCTTCGCTATGTTTTTTTTGCTATATTAACACAAAACACTATTAAAACAAGCTTCACTATGTTTTTACCTATAATATTAACACAAAACACAATTAAAACAAATAAAACCACAAAAAATTATAAATTTGTTCTTATTCACAAATTATGGCTTATGTTTACATTTTTCTTTTGTTTACTTTTCATCTTTCGTGAAATTGTATATTTGTCTCTTTCTCCCCCTATTTGAAGAAAAGCTGATTTAAAATTTTTTCAGACCCCTAGCTGACACTTCTAGGTATTCTATGATTCGGATCGTCCAAACGTAATATGTAATGAAACTATAAGATTTTGAGAGAAAATACGGATGAAAATTTGACAGTCGTATGGCTCTTTTGATTTTTTAAAATTTTTCAAAAACCAACACACACCATTAGATCAGGGATGCATTTTTATGTAAACAAATGTGAGAAAGCCAGGGAGGGAAAACTGGTTTCATAAATTTATACCAATTATAAAATCAAAATGTACATTTTAGACCACGACAGCACAATTTTATAAAAATATACGTATATTTTCCAAAAGTACACTAAAAATGTTGACCACGAAAATAACATATTCGAAAGTTATAAAAATATTTTTGAAGGTTATTAAAAAAAAAATTCAATAGCACAAGAACTCCATCCCTGGGGAAAACAAGCAAACAGCTGAAGTTAAATTAAATGAAAATGTTTTCATCTTACTTGATTTTATCCATACCAATGGTGTAAACGCCAGAAAACAACCATCCGATTTTTACTTTCTTTTTTTGACATACGGATGGAATTTCTTTTTATTTTCTCTGACATTTTACTTACAGAGCATTGAAAACCAATGCGATTAGTTACAAGCTAAAATTTTCACATTCTGTGCTTTTCTTAGTTCTGGGCATAAACTACAACTAGACATGACACAAACATTTTAGTGCTGCCAGGTCTCATACTTCGTGCGAGAGGGACAACAAATAGTTTTTTAAAAATGTTGCTTTCTTTGTCGTACGAAGCTTGTGAAATTTTCCTTTGGTTGACAGAAAATAAATTTTTGTGTAAGATATTGGAGCAAATTGGAAATAATTTTCCATTTTCCTCCAATATCATGACCAAAGTTGGTAATATGTAGACATAAATATTATAGATTATTTTGTCTACATGTTACCAAAAGTGAAAACAAGCAAAACAACACAAAAGCGGATGTAGAAGCCGGTGAACAAAAACCAAAAGGTAAGTACATACATACATATGTATTTAATTAAAAAGTAATAATCTAAATGCTTTTACTATATTATATTTAAAATTTTTAGGAGCCAACATTGCGTTTTATGGTGCACAGAAGCATATAAGCTCCACATGTTCCGGAAAAGTCTAGACAGGTAGGTGATATATGTACATGTTATCAAATTGCAATTTTAGGCCCTAATAAAAAATTTGTGTTTCAGGCAATACATGACATCGACGCCAAAGAATGGATTTATGCAATAAAAGCAGCTATGAGAAGTAGGATAACTGGCTCAGTAGGAGTAGCAAGGTAAGTCATACATTTTTTATTGAGTGCTAGTGTCCCAAGTTCTAAAACCCACCCCCAAAAGTGTTACTGTGTTTTAAAATACAAACGTCCAGTTATTTTATTAACCACAAAACCAATTGGAACAAAATTGTTTAGTGCTAATAAATTTGTTAGCATAAGAAAAAGAAGTTCCAGTTGATTTTGTGATTAATAAAAGCAACCAAATGTGTTTGTGTTTTATAAAATAGCAATGGCCAGTTGGTTTGTGATTGACAAAACAAACTGGACCAAAAGTTTTTAAATATTTATGATTACCTACCCCAAAAGTTCTAGTGTGTTTTAAAATGTAAACGTCCAGTTATTTTATTAAGCACAAAACCAATTGGAACAAAAGTGTTTAGTGCTAAACAATTTGTTAACATAAGCAAAAGAAATTCCAATTGATTTTATGATTAACAAAAGCAACAAAGTGTGTTTGTGTTTTATAAAATAGCAATGATTGACAAAACCAAATAGAACAAACAAATTTGGAATAGATTGTTAAAATTTAATTTTTAATTATTTCGTTTTCCGTTTTTATAATTAAAAAAAATTATTTGTTTTTATTTTCTTTTATATATATGTTCAACGAGTGCGTGAATATGTGGAACTTGGTTTTGGATGAGATGAGAAATGGAAACAAATGAAGCCAGAAGAAATGGAAAATAATTATTATTAATTAAAAATACTTTCTGTAGTAGAATTTAGTTTTTTCTTTTTAAATAAAAACAATTAATAACACTAATTATTTTAAGCCTAAGGTCTTTTTATATATTTTATATTTATTTCAATATTATAAACAAAAACCAATTTTCCTGAAGAAGCTACACAAAGGAGTAGCGAAATATTGTTAGTTATTAATATAAAAAAAAAAGGTCAAAAAACTTGAAAAATTAAAAACAATTAATTTACATTAAATTGTATTGGTGTAACATTTATTTATTCAGTTTCGGTTTCTATTTTTGAAATTAAATGATTTTTAAAAGAGGAAATAATCGTGAAAATTAAGTTATACTAAAACAAATGCTTTGCCTTTAGTCGTAAAAGAGGACTAATGAAATTTTAAAACGGAAAAATCTATTAAGAAAGAAATAAATAAATGTAATATTTCAAATGGCTCTTAGCACAATTTTAACACTATTGGACTTAGAACTTTTTCTTTGTCATTATTGAACTTATCAATTTGCATATCATTTTATTCATTAAAAAATATTCAAATTTCATTAGAATGTGGTTAGGCGGATAGTATTTTGAGAGAACCACTAGATTTTGTACATCGTCAAAGGCAGGCTCTTGAGAAGCAAAGCGAAAACTGGTAGCCTCTATGCTAGACAATTCTTCATAAGCTTTTAAGAAAACATATTGACCACAAAGCTGTATGTAGGCAAAAATTTTTGACAAAATATCGTTCAAATGTTGAAAAGCACTGCCAGTTAGGTAAATGCTCAAATTGAAAAGGTCCTAAATGGAATTTGTATCGAAACCAGATTCATCTACTCCAGCTATTAGTTGTAAGCCCCAGAGTCTTATAAAAAGAAAAACAACATTTGCAAATGTTAGCAGCCATTAGATAATCAGTAAAAACAAAATAAACTAACCTTTTTCTTAAATAAGCAGACAAACTGCGTTAACCATAATAACCAATTAGATGAGAAAGCGATCAGGGTTACATTTGTACAATTTTGCCATCGGTGGCAAAACCCAAGTTAATTCCAATGCACATACATTTTCTGTGGTTTTAACAAAGCGCACTTCATTGTAAAATTCCTTGTTAAAATACTGGGTGGATTATTGCTGGGTATATCCGTAAAATGTTTCATGAAACTCCATCTCCACCACCCCGAAACTCTTAATTCATCAATAGACAAACGTGACGGCACACAAACATACATACAATGGTTTGTTAGTTAAAGTTGCTTTGCTGCATCATCGGTTTGGTGCAATTCCGATGGAACAACTTTATGTTGCTTTTACAACTAACCAACCAGCCAATAATATAAAACCTAGTGCATTACTTGCATTTCCACTCTTGCCGGAAATTTTAGTCAAAGTTTTAGAACTTATTACACATACTTTTTTTGTTGTGCGCATAGAATAAAACACTTTCATTTGCAAATTAACTTTTTATAATATTTTTTAAACCTCGGATTTAGAATTTCATTTATAAAAATTGAAATATTAACAAAAAAAACAAATTTTTCCCAAAAAATTCACACATTTTGCTACTCAAAATTTATTTTACATTGCAAAACATCTGTTTTTAAAAGTATAAGTATAACCATTGCTTTTAATACATTGCTTATGCTATCATTTTATTCACTCTCACGACACTTGTGCAAAAACTGATTTGGGGCTTTTTCAACTGTCACTTGTGCGTATTCTGTATGTATATTCTGTGGTTCTGGGAATCGCATTTTTTCATAAAACTGTATGGCGCATATGCCACAAACTCTGAATGGAGAAAAGCGGTAAAGAAGGTTAACACAAAGTTTTCTCAAAATAAACCCTATCGATTTTTTTTTGTATTTTCACACTGAAACGGACGTGTAATTTTTCAAGTTATAAACTGATTTGGAAAATCCGACTGAGTTTGACTCATCATTGGTTCCATTGTCACGCCCCTAAAAGCCGGTTAACCGTTTTCAACTGGCTTTTTTTAATTTTTATACATTTGCAAATGCACTGGATCCCCTTGAATACCATAAGCAAAAAAATTTATAAGTAGACAAAATGATATTTTTAGTTTTAAATCATTTCTTTTGACATATTGCTCTCAATTTATTTCTCTGACTAAACATATATCAATAAAAAAAATTTGACAATACTGCTATACTCAGGGCGTCTCTAACAAAGTGTGTTGAATGGATTTGTTGTAGAAAAATACGACACGTGCGCAAAGATAGCGTCGAAAATAGGAATTTAAAAACCGGGAAAAAATTTTACGGTAACATTGTGGGTATTTTCATCATATGTTTCAAATTGGGAATTTAAAAGTGGGGAAATGATAATTATTCTAAGAGACGCTATCTTCTCCTGGCCAAACGAGCCTTTGGCACGTATACACACCTATATATTCTGAAAGCTGGAACTTTCCCCTTCAAAATGAAGGAACCGTGCTAAAAATCGTTAGAGCCGTTTCCAAGAAAATTGGAGTTCTCGAAATTGGCCAAAGAATATTGAAACGGAAAGCGGTTTCGGAGAAAATACATATCGCCTCGTTTGGCCAGGAGAAGATAGCGTCGATTTTTTTTGGCCAATTTCGAGAACTCTAATTTTCTTAGAAACGGCTCTAACGATTTTGATCACGGTATGTTTTTCTTGCTACACAACAAGCAATAACGCATTTTTGTAATTTAATAAAAAAAAAAACTTTTAATTTTTGAGGAGTATGTATTTTCAGAACACAAAGATTATTCTCACAACACAAAAATAAAAAAACAAATATAATTTTTACATAATTTGTTTTCAAAAACTTTTCAAATATGTATGTTTATTATTAAACATATTAAAACAATACACGCACAATGCATTGCATGTGTAGGGGTCATCCCCTGAGTGCTGGTCCAAGATAAAAAAAAACAAGTTTTTCATTTTTTAAAATCTTTTGATTTTCAACACAAAGTTTTTTTGTTAAAGACGCCGAGATTCTAACCAAAAACAGAATTTTTAATTTAACGGCGCTTGTAAATAAATAAACATAAACAACTTTTGACGTCTCTTGTACAAGCGTAGGTGCACCAAAAGATTGCCGCCTGTTTAAACAACTCCACCTTGTTTGATACGCCTTGGCTATACTTTTCAAACATAATTTTTTGTGGATGAACTATGCAAGTGCATATGTTTGAGAAATTTTAGTGGATTGGCTGAAAAGGAATAATATATTGTCCATGATAACAACACTGATGTTCACTTTTTAATTTTTTTCTGCTAAAGGTAGTCAGGGGACCCTGTGTATTTGTAAATTTATTAAAAATATATATATAAATAACGAAATAAATAAATAAAAACGGATTGATTTTTAAGATTCAAATGGAAAAAAATTTAAATCGGTTCATAAATGTACGAGTTCTGAGGTATGGGTGTCTCCGTAGTCTAGTGCATGAGCATTAGTCTTATCAATATAGAGGTACGGGTTCGATTCCAGCTTAGACCCTGGGTGTTTCTACAGACAAGCTGTAAGACCTTCGTAGAGTTTGTATTGTCTTAAAAAAAAAAAACATATTCACAAAAATACATAAAAGTATCAAAGGTACAAGTTTCTGCACATTTTCCCCCAAAAAGTACCCAATATGTTAATACAGGCTATAAGTCATATATCTACAAACCAAATTTCAGCGAAATCTACCAAGTCATTTTTAAGTTGCAGAGTAAAAAAATCCAATCAGTTACTCTTCCCCATTTATAATACATAAAGCATAGATATACATATGTGAAGGACAATGCCAGCTGTGGCAGGAAAACACTCATGGAAAAAACATAGAACTAAGGATAACACCAACTATGCCGAAAAATAATTATAAGTACACAACTTTCGGAAAAACCATAAAACATATGTAGACAAAACTAATTAACCCTAATTTAAGAAAGATATGTAAAATAAAATAATTTAGTTCCATTGTTTGTAAAATCCATAGCATAATATCAGCACATAAAGAGGTAAACATATTTTACTGATAATATGGCGTGGATTACAGATAATTCCTTAATGAAAGTATAAATAGAGCAGTAAATACTTTCATTCATCACTTCATAAGTAAACTCAGTGAATAAAGAACGCTATGAGATCTTATCTTATCTTAAGTTAGTATTAATATCTTAAAGTTAAAATTTTTTTAATAAATAAGATGAAAGTATCTTAACTAATACCTACGTATGTATGTATGTATATACAAACTTTGGTAATTTAATGATATTAGATGATGTAGGTTAGGTAAGATGACTGTCGACCAAGACGGTGTGACACAAGTAGCACCGTACGTACCGTTTTGCTACCCTGTCCTCGTAGAAACCAGAGGACGTCATCAAAGAAAGGCAAAGAATCTCAGCCTTGACCTAGCCAGATGAAGTAACTTTTCAATATAAATCGTATCATCATTTGGAAGAAACATAAACAAGTCTTTTAATTTCTTTGTTTCGCCATTTGTTCATTATTATGCAAATAGAGTAAAAAGAGGGTGGCGATGGGGTGAAGTAGTCTGCACATTGACTAGAAAACCAAAAATTTCTTCGGTTCGATCCCAGTTTCAGACTAAATCATGAAAACATTTCGCAATTTTTCAGATGTGTATTACTATGCCTTTGTGTAAGTTGTCGGAATGTTCCAGTGGCGAAGGCATACTCATTACATCATTACTTACAGGTTTTTGCGATCGCTGATAATGAACTTAAAGTCGGGTTTTTATAATTTAAAAATTTTTATATATTTTACAAGCAAAGTTGTTTTACACAAAGTGGAAGTCGAGTGTTCTCCTACAATATTTAAGTTCACTCGCTTTTGACACATTGCTTTTTTTTTAATCTTCACTATTTTCTTTTTTTTACTTTTGTAACACTCCGAAATCACCAAACTGCTAATCAGTAACCTCGAAACTCCAGAATAATTACACAGTGTTAAACAGAGCCTTAAACTCCGACATTTTGAATTTGGAAAGTCTGACTTTAGATTCATAACCAGCTACCCCGAAAAACCCTGAGTGACGAGTTTCAAACAAATTCAATAATATTACAAAAACGACCCCCAAAACCCCTTATAAAGGTTTTCGAGCTATAAAAGCGTTCAGGCGTTTCAAAATTAACTTGTTAACTTCAAAATCCTTTTCCTCCAAAACTAATTTTTTGCCCATAGGTCCCTTATAACTGAAATTGACACATATATAATTTTAGTCTGAAACAGGAGTGTGTTTTGGTTTTGTAGTCAACGTGCAGACTACTTCAGCCATCGCCAACCTCAATTAGGGCTTGAGACCTCGGGAAGTGACAGCAGGGTTGTCATATGTTAACAAAACATTTTTTTAAAGGATTCTTTTGAAATTTTGCAAGCAAATTGGATCCCGTATCTAGATATACAAAACAATTTTTCAGTAAGTGCAAGGTGAGGGAAATTTTTTAAAATGATTGTTTTGAATATCAAACCGATTTGCATAGAATTTAAAACGTATATTTTTTAAGAAATAGTACCATATGAAAATAAATCACAGGATATACATAAAAAAATAGGACCAGAAGAAGACGTATGGGGAAATATATTACTCACCGAAACTATACAACTATCTATATAATAAAAACTTAAACGATGTTTGTTTCTAAGTGTATCACGGCAGAACTGGTGGATCGATTTCCTTAATTTTTTATGCATATTGTTTGAAATATTTTTAGGATGGGAAAGAAAAGTTGGGCGTGAGCGATGCCGCGGGTAAATGCTAGTATATTAAGAAAATACCAAATTGTAATACATTACCTCTTCTGCGCTCAAAAAGAAATACAACGATAAGAAAACTCCTTAGTAGAAATAATTTTAAGGCTAAAAGTGGCCAGAAAGTCCCATATCCTAAAATAACATTTGAGAAAACACACACTTCGAAGGAAGCAAAATATTGGTTTGAAAATAGTGCTGTTGAGGTTATAAGCTGACTCAAAACTATGGTTGCAATTTTTTCCAACGGTACAAACTTCAAAAAAGGTGAAAAATCGCAAGATTTTCTAAACTTTCGCACTACAAATAAAAAAAAATTTTTTTTTTCAAAAGATATATTAAAAAATAACAAAAAAAAAATAAATATGTATTTAGTATAAAAAAAGGGCTACAAGAAACGGTTTTTAAATACATTAATAATAACAAAATTATCAATATAACATCAACGTTATGAACTCTCATAAAATAGTGTTTATATTAAAAAAACGAACTTTCAATCTTTTTAGTTATATACTTTAAGAAAAAAAATAACATAAGTATTTAATACAACATATTCTTATCATATTCAAAAAATTCGGAGCAGTCAAAATTAAAAAAATATTTGAAACTCTGATTTAATGAAATTCGGAGAACGCCTATTTATGCATTTATAAACTCGCCTTGTCTGAATTCTGTATAAACGAAATTCCATTTCCGCTGTAACAATTTTCATTAGCTAAATGAAGCAAGATATGTTAAATTAAAAGTGTATAAAATGAAAATATTAAAAAAGTGGGAATTTGGAAATTCAACACCACAAAGGAGATAACGACGCACAAAGCGGAACTTCTGGCAACCCTATTTAAAACCCTTCGAAAATTTATGGCCGATAGTTAAACTAGCTCTTCGAGAAAAGAAAGACTAATTAAAGCAAATTATTTCTTTCTAGTTACATTCAATTATTTTATTTCATTTAACTTATGTCGGGGCTCTACTTTTGGCACAGCAAAATACAAAATAAATTAATTTGAAATATTTTTACGCCTATTTTAACTTCCATATTCATAAAAATGTTTTTAATTTATAAAAGGTTTAAAAATTTAATTTTGTATGGAAATTTGTTTATTAAGTTTTATAAATAATTTTCGTTTGTTTTTAATTATCCCATTAGTATTGTTCGATTTGAACTTACACAAAAATAAAACTACATAGATACATATATTTTTTTTTTGTTTAGAAAATTTAGCTAAATTATTACTCGATTTCATCGAAACAACAAAATGAAAAATAAATATGTAAGGCGAAACAAGGATGATAGTAAACCCATGGATTTGAACCATTATTGGGCACCGAAGGCGAATTCGCTTTTTTTTCTGCCTCCTCATGCATAATCGACTTTCTCATAGCATTGGAAAAAACCGGCCAAAATGAGGGGCTTCGCTTTTTATTTCATTTAAAATTAGTTTATTACCAAATTTTTCTATAAACACAAACACACACACAACATTATTTTCTTCTAATATAACAAATTTTGAGTGGTGCGAACCACACGAACAATGTTACTATCAGCTATCCAAGCACGTTAGACAACTCGACCACACACTTGCTGCGTGTCTATATTGAAAAATACACAATATAATATTAAATCAACACATTGAAACAATTCAACAAATGGTGAATTTTTTATTGAGAAAGTAATGTTGAATATCAAGAGTTGGATTTCATAGAAACTAAATGAGAAGCTAAAATGTAAGGCATATCTTAGGGCAGCTACGATACATAAAGTATTAGACTCAAATAGGGACAAATAAAAAAAAAAAGTGTCTTTTTATGAATAATAAATATTCAAAGCGCTTTTAAAAAATATTGTACTTACTTTAAGGCATTAACGTAATATCCCGTAGTTATAATTGCATTAACTACAACATCAACGGGAATATAATCCATAATCAGCGATGGATCTAAGGGCAAACGTCTTAAAACACCTTTCGATGCTCCCATGAAAAAGCCTTGGGGTCCGTTTTTCGACACAGTCCAACCGGGTACAGGTTGCTGCCAAGCGGCCGTAACTATTAAGTTTTTAACTTAATACAAATATTTTTCAAGATAAGAAATAAATATTAAACTTACTCATACTAGGTCTTACAATGCCGCAGGCGGCACGTGTAGCCACATTGGCCACTTCATGTTCTGCCAAATGCTTGGTGAATGTATAAGTATTTGGATGATCTTTCAACAATCTAAAAATTTAAGAAATTACATACATATTATTTTTGATCATTACAAACCAAAGAGTCCAGGCGTATAGTAAATTTTTGTGAAAATCACTCGACTTTTGGAATAGGTTTCTTACAGATTTTCTATTCTAGTTGACTGCTTGGATTGTGAAAATCACATAAAAATAATTTAAATATACTAGTACTATATACAATTTTTACTCACTTCGGTTCTAATTCTTTAAGTGCCTCATCACTAAGAGTTTCTGCCAAATCTATAATTTTCTCAGGATTATCTGGTGATGGATACAATTTCTCTTCTACCTCCGTGATATACGAGTTGACGTAAGCACTGGATACATGCACTAAAGCTTCCAAATTTGACAACTGTTTACACAGTTCTACCACACGGCGTGTACCACGCAAATTTATATTGGTAGTTTCCTTTAAACTTTGAAAAAAATCCAATGTGGCTGCAGAGTGAAAGACAACATGTACATTATTTATTAAGATCTGACGATTAGCTTCCGATATTCCCAAATGTTCTATGCCCACATCACCCTCAATAGGATGAATTTTAGAAAAGCGTGCCTGTAGCTTCTGTTCTTTAAATTTGTTGAATACAGAATTCTTTTTGAGCTCCTCCAAACGTTGTTCAACGGATTTGCCTTTTTTGGCTCTCATCAATAGATACACCGTACCAATCTCCGGTAAGTCGCGTAGAAGTTTTTCAACTATTGTAACGCCCACAAAACCGGTAGCTCCAGTAATGAAAACATTTTTACCAGCATAAAATTTTTTAATTGGTGAAGAGAGATTTCTACAACAGAAAAAAAAAGTAAATAAAATATCTGTCTTGAAATTAACTACATATTTCTAAAAACGGATTAACCGATAAAAAAAATATGGGAAACGGTTGCAAGGAATCCCTGACAGTTCCCGCTAAGTTTAACTCATTCAATTCATTAATACATATCGAAATTACATTAAATTGACAAGAAAAAAAAAAAACGGAGACTTTTGGATTTATTAAAAAATAAAACGATTTTTCCGAAATTTTTCGCCAACAATATCTTTGGAACGAATCACCCGATTTTAGTCAAATTGGCAGTAATCGATTCTTTCTGTAATTAATAGCTGGTTAGATCTAAACTTGGTAGGCTTAGTAGTTTAAAATTTATTACGAAAAAACAATTTATCGAACATTTTATTTTTCATACCATACAATATGTACATATACAGTTTATAAAAAAAATGTTTTCAAAACTTAGAAAAATTAAAAAGTTTAAGAGAAACTCTTATTTGCAAGTAAATTATATAACTTTTATTAAATTTTTTTCTTCATGTATTCAATTGAAGATGTTTATAAACACTTTGCACAAAAAAAAACAAAATTAATTTAAATAACAAAATAATAATCGTAACTTAAAAAATACTTCCAGTTTCTACGCTGTAAAATAAATGTTTTCAAAATTGTGTTAAATTTAATTAAATTTATTCTAAATGGTAAAAAAAAAAGATTTCAGGGTGCTAATACTTGGTGTGCCCTCCTTTAGCTTTAATTACAACTTCTAAGCGTCTAGACATTGAATGGATAAGCTTTGGTATATCATAATTATCAGGTATTTTTTCCCATTCTTCTTTAATAAATGTTATTTGTTTTTTGGTGACCTTTTTCCGACTTTTTTCTTTGGGTGGACCCATGAATTTTCTATAGGGTTTAAGTCTGGGCTTTGTGCTGGGCTATCGATCACTTTTGTACAATTATATAACAACCAGGATCTACAAATATATGCCTTATGCTTCGGGTCATTATCCTGCTAAAATTTATACTTGAGCTTTTCTGGGTCAACAAAACCGAATTTCCGAGCACTTGCACTCAATTGCTTTTTTAAAATGTTTAGATAGACTTCCTTGGTCATTATATCCTCTAATATACTTATTTCGCCTACACCCTTGCTCGAAATACAACCCCACACCATAACGGATAGTTTACCGAACTTTACAGTTGGTATTATATGAAAAAGAAATGTGTTCAATGGCAAACTTATACCTTTTTTCAATGTTCACCGCGGATAGCAAAGGTTTTTTCCTCGCAACTCTTGAAGAGTATTTATGGTTTTGTAGCACATTTCTAACAGTCTGAGAGCGATACTTACTCCACATTCATTACTGATGTCAAGTGCAATTCCTCTAGTGGATTCTAATCAATCATTTTCAAAATTTTCTTTTCAATTCGCCGAGTTACTTTTTTTGGTCTGCCTGGTGTTTCTTTTGGTTCCAGTCTACCTTCTTTTTCAGCACGGTTAATAACATTATATACCGTCCTTAGGTTAAGAGACAACATTTTAGCAATTTCTCTGTGAGATTTTCCTTTATAGTAATTAAAATACACCAGTTGGGTAATGTCTTTGTTCAGTCGCTTTCCTGGCATAGTTTATATATAATTGGGTAATCATTTGTTTATTCTATGAGCTTAATTTAATGAATAAAAGACAACTGCTACTCTTAGCGTCCGTATAAAACTATTATACGCAATACATATCGCACCCTAAATACAAAAGTGACACAACTCAAAATTTTCCAAAATGTACTTTTTTCCGTAAAATAATTCACAGTACACATCTCTAACTACTTCAAAAATTTCTTTCTCATCACTGTTTTCTTTAACTGGAAAAATACCGTTATGTCTGTTTTTATGTTAATTGCATTGCTTACGCACGATCGACTAAAAAGACCTATTTTTAGTTGCGTCAATGTTCTCAAGAAGTGCTGATTACTTTTGTTACACATATAGTGTCTTATTTAATATAAAATTAAAAAAATTTTAGCAAAACCTTCTTCGAAATAGACTTCTTTCATAATGGAACCAATTTTATTTTAAATATTACAATCATTTTTGCATAAACAGTTTTTTGCCTCTCCTGAAAATTTGAGAATTATGAGTTGTGCCGCTTTTGTATTTAGGGTGCGATATGCAAAAAACGAACGGTTCTTTCTTGTCTGCATTTTTGAAAACATTTTTTTTACACTGTTTAAAGTATGCAAAATTATTTTGTAGCGTTGTTGTTGTAAAGTCATTTACATTTATTTGCTTCGATGTCATCTACATAACATGCACAAATTTGGCAGTGGTAAATTTTTAAGCAATAACGCCAAATCGTCATTTTGCTAGGCTTAAATCTAGTTTACCAACGCTTCACCAAATGGAAAAAAATTATATAGGGTTATAGAAAATTTTAAAATAAGAAGAAAATATATGTAAAGAGAAAAAGTTGGCGACAACTCATAGTTTTCGTGGAAGACCTAGGAAGGTGCGATTCTCCTCTACATTTCTGAACGTATATGATCAATATTATTGGTACCATTTGTTAGATTTCTAAAATATTTTTATATATACATATAGTATTGTCATATAGTGCAATATTGACTGGAAAATTATAATAAAATGTTCACCAACCCTGTGAACTCAAAATTTTTGTGTGGCAACCATGTCACAAAATGTATTATCCGTGCATTGTTTTTTTGTCATATATTGTCACAATTCTGACAATCGTGAGAATACCCTTCATTTCCATTGACACGTAATTGTCACACATTTTAAAGCCATTTGTTATTGTCACATTTGCTTAATTTAGTGCACCGTACAATAACATCATTGGCAGATAAATATTTCTGTTGGAAACGCTGCCCATAAATATTTAGATACTATTTTGAACATCGGATCTGGCAACTTTTGCCTTACAATAATCTGACAACCGTGTGAACAGACAATTTTTGTTGACAGATACATTTATTGTGTGACAATGAAATTGTATAGTTTTCTTACAATAGTTTGAATAGACAATTTACACTTCGGTGACAATTTTTCATTGTGATTGCATTGCCACCATATTGCCTTATCGTACAATATTGTAAAATCTGACAGTCGTGTGTACATAGCTTTAATTGGAACTTTAACAGTCGGTTAGGTAAAAATCTATTTCACAATGTATGATTAACTTTTAACTGACACCATTTAACGAAAAAGTGTCTTTTAAATTTTACCGAACAAAATGTGGCGGTTGGCAATATAATCGGTACCTATGCATAGATAATTTTTGTTTTACGATCTTTGGCTGCTTAATCGCAACCATTATCTTGTCTGGGTCCACGGGAAACCGGTTGCACCCATAGCTTCTGCAAAGACGGGTTTAATGACTGATGTACCACCACTAAGCTCGATTGAGCTTGGTGGACCAAGTCTTCATGGCTACCCAACGCGGTTTAAAGCCTGATGACAATATGGCTGGGTGTTCTAGTTGAAGACTTTGTCGGGAAGTACTTCACGCGGTGTTGAGAGCACCATTAACTTAGATTAGGTTCAGTACAGAATTTTCAAATATTCTTTCATTGTTACGTCAACGTGATTCAAGTTACTTTTTATTGCGATAGGGAAACTTGTTTTTTACTATAGAAAAAAATGGGGAAAAAACCGTCGCTTAGTTCCATAGAAATCGCAAAAACTGACGCCTACCGCTATAGCCAGAAAACTTGGTCGAAGTCCAAATCTAATAAACAATTATTTGCAGAGTCCTTCAGAGTATGGTAAAAGGTGCAAAGGAAAGACGTCAAGAGGTTTCATCCCTTGATAGACGCAAAACTCTCCAAATAGCTTTAAATTCATCTATGAGTTTAAGTAAAATTGGAACTGCTGCCGTAGTCAAAGTGAGTAAAGCAAAGATTTTTAATGTTATAAAAAGCTTGGAATACACGAAGCGTCGAAATCTTCAAAAGAAGCCACCATTGAAACATTAAGAAGCAGAGGTTGAAATTTGGAAAAGACACCATGACGTCGATAGTGGAAGAAGGTCATCAAGCAAACGATAGGAAAAAAAATGAGTTATTTTTTCCGACGAAAAGCGCTTTAACATCGATGGTTCAGGTGGATACAATTATTATTTCCACGATATAAGGTAGTAGGAACAATTTTAAAGCCGTTATTAAGGAAACACCAAAATTGTTTCTTTTCCTTAAAATTTTAAGTGAAGCTATCTTATGTTAACGGAGTGTATATAATTCTAGATTTTTGGGTAACAAACTTTAAGTTTGCTGAAAAGTAATGCACATTACCTCCTAGGACATCACAATGTTAAAATAGACAGTTACCTCCATTAAAAATAATCTATATGTCAACCACCATCAGTTGTACAAAAGTTAATTTAATATTTATTGCAAGTTAAATTAGTTGCAGGCAGGGTATTTCCAACAGAGATGTTAAATCTTCGCGGAAAGCTTATACCACAGGAATTCATAATTGCAAATTGTACATCGATCGATATTTCTTGCCGTGCGGATTGAATAACAGTATAAACTCGATTCTTGGTTGCAATGAAAACGGGGTCGTTGCTTTTTCACACAATTAAAAATGAAGCGTTCATATACGAGTAAGTTTCTTCAGCACAGTATTGCAGTTATTGAAACGTGTTTTCATGCGTTCAATAATAGATCATTTAACCTACCTTAACAATAAAATTATTGTTTGCATTCATATTCTTAAAAAATCAAGTTTTATTTAATTTTAATTTATTGCCGCCTAGAACTTGTATCGTATGATTTTATATTTTTTCACTTGCGCAGTAATTACAATTAATTATACAGTTTTAAGTGGAATTTTACTAGGAAATTCATAACTTAAAATGTTTTATGGATGTATGTGTATAAAACTCATACACATATGTATGGTCTGCATTTACATATTGCTTGATTTCACATTGTTAAAATAGCTCGTCCGATCTGAAAGGATTAAGCAGTAAAAAGCATTTTTTCCCAAATTCATGCCGATTTTTGTCAAAGAAACATTAAAATTTTCTACTTTTTAATCTGTAATAAAAACGTGGTGTGTTAACGATTTTAATGTTTTTGAATAATTATTTAAATATCTAGTGTGAAATCAAGCAATACGTATAAAGTTGTATAAAATACCACATAGAAAGAAACAGCTCGTACTAAGTTCAAGTTCTATTAGTACGAGTCGTACTTAAAAATTCAAGTACTAGTACTGGACTTAAAACAAGCTTGAGATATCCAATCCTGTAAATACTTAAAATGAGTAAACAATCCTTAAACCAAAAAGATAATTATAAATTAAGTGCGGAATTCTATTTTGTATTTTACCATTCTCAAAGACTTTTTGGGAGTTTTTGTATAAAGTTGAAAGATTTTTTTAGTAGGTCTACTGATGAGTATGCTATAAGCACCAACGAAATATACATGTACATTAGTTGAAGCGTACAAAAAGTATATATGCTTAAAAAATTAAATAAAATCTTTTAAGCCTATACTAAAGTTGGAAATTCTTGATTAATGAACAATTTAGACTTCATTCGGTCTCGGGTTTTCTTAAATTAACCTCGTTTTCTGTTTATTTCAAGTACGGATTCGGGATTAAATTAATTTTGAAATTCTTGAATCAAACGCAGATTAGATTTGATTCGATCTGAGTTTTTTTGAAATTAACCTCCTTTTCGGCGTATTTCAAGTACTCATTTAGGATTGAGAGTGAATAAAAGTATGTATTTAGCGCTTGCAGAATTCGTACTTGAATTAAGTATTCTGTACTTGATTTAAGAAAATCTATACTTCCGTACTGATGGGTTGATATTTATTTTGAGTTGACAGACTTGATCGAACTATTTTGTTTTTTTCCTTCTCTTCTGCCATCCGAAATACTTTACATGTAAGGTATGGAAGTAAACTCAAGTTCAATAGAGAATATAGCTAAAACTAATCAGGTGAACTTGATTTATGTGAAGCAGCACTGACAATCCAAGTATATCAAGAAATCCATGAACGGTCTGTTACAGAATGCGAATAATTGTAACTGATTTTATTAAGAACATATTTTTTGTTAAACCATATTTGCCTCAATAATAATTGAGGTTTAGTCTCTTTTTTTATCTTCAATAATATAAAGCAAAGTATGTGTTTCCAAATTTCGGCTAATTTACACTCAGAATAGAATTTTTATAACTTTTTACAGTTATTAGAAGCTACGTACATTATATGATACTCAGGGTTGTCATAGAAACCAATATTGTCAGAATTGGTTTTAAAACCGATAAGAAAAAATGCTTTGGTGTCATAGAAACCAATATTATTGGTTTTATGTTCGAACTAGAATTAGTGTTGGTTTTAGGTGTCACAGAAACCAATGTTATCGGTTTTTTATTGGAAATAAACCAAGCAGCTAACAGCTGTCAGTTTTCAATTTTGCGCGCTTTTTTGGTTTTAATTTTTTTGCAGCGGGATATTTTTTAGAAATGTAAGTAAATTAATTTATTATTTGCTTTATAAAAAGAAAAATTTTTGCATTGACATTTTTATTTTCTAGGGGAAAACATAAAAACCGTACACAAAATACCATAATCATGGAATTCATGGAAAAATATCCGGATTTAGCCAAAGGCTTCACGAAGCGCGACAAACCAACAGTGAATGCTCTGTGGGAAGAATTGGCTGATTCACTGAATAGTGCCGGGCCACCACAATTTAACGTGAATGGGTGGAAAAAGGTAAACAAAATTTTTTCCACAGAACAAATTGTATTGTTATATGAAATGTCTTTTTATTCGTATAGAAATGGACTGAGTGGAAGAGCGAGGTGAAAAAAAACTAGCTCAAAATAAGACAGAGTCTAGGGCAACTGGCGGTGGACCGTTTGCAAAGCATCACCAGACAACAACAGAAGAGGCCATAGTACGGCTATGTAGCATTTCGCAGTTGGTGGAAGGTGTTTGCGGCGTAGCAGTTGGTCTCAACGAAGATGTAGATGCTGCATGTGAGAAAGAAGTGCCCTCTACATCTTCAAAACGGCCATTGTCTCCCGTTGTACCAACCAGTACAAAAAGATATAAAACTGAAACTACCGGGGAGCGTCTAAAAAAATTTCTGGATGAAGACGATAAAAGAAAGAAAGAAATGAACGATAAGCTTGATGAATTAATTCAAACTGAAAAAGAAAACTCAAGCAGCCTAAGACGCATTTATAGGGCAATTGAAAAAGGCAATGAATCTGTTGCAAATGCTGTCACTGATTTAAAAAAGGAATTTGCACACGTAAGTAGAGCAATTTTGAAATCCTTTCAAGAAAAAAATGAATTGAAGAAGAGACAATTGGATCTGGAATTGGAAAAGTTTGAATATCAAAAAAATCTAGGAAGTGATTTTTAAATGAAATAGTGTACCTGATGAAAGAACATTATTTACGTGCCTTTATTTATATTTATTAAACATACATACATATGTACCTTTTAATTTTTGTGATATACTTACATACTGACTGAATTTAATAAACTTTGTTTTTGTTATGATAAATAATGTTTTTTAATTTAAAGCTTTTTATTTTTGTTACAAACTGTTGGATATTTCATCCCTGATTCGCAGAGCTTCACTATGATGTGGCGTTAATGGTGGCAATGTAACGTTCTCCACTATGTCATTAGATGGTAAACGTATGTTGTCATTTTCGTTGTGTTCCAGTTTGTAGTTTCTGCAGATATTATGCAAAGCACAACAGACATTTATAATTTTCACCACTTTTTCTGGCCGATAATGCAGCGCACTCATTAGGCAACGAAACCGACTTTTTAGTACGCCAATAGTTCGCTCAACAATATTTCGGGCTGATGCATGAGCCATATTAAATTTATATTCTTGGGAGTTATGGCGTGGATCCCTGTATGGTGTCAACAAAAAGGGTTCGATGCCATATCCACAATCTCCCAAAAGCTTCGATGTTCGATCGCCCAACTCATACATCCTAAGAAAATGTTGTCTGGCGCTACTTATGTTCCATACAAATGCGTCATGGCTACAGCCGGGATAACGCGCATCAACCGCTGAAGTTTTCATTTGTCCATCACAAATCTAAGTATTATAAAGAATGTAATGTATGTTTTATTTAAAAAAAATATATGATATAAAAATTCATTTTTACTTACTATCATCGCATTCATACTATAATACCCCTTGCGATTAAAGTATAAATGCTTGTCTATTCTGGGCTTTATAATTTTAACGTGTGTCCCGTCAATGCAACCAATTATAGACGGAATTTTATATTTGTTGTAGAAATATTCTCTGGACCTGCTTTTTTCAGCGCTGTTCATTTCCAGCTGTATCCACTGAGGACAAATGAACCGCTCCATAACATTTAAAACATCACCTAGAATTGTTGAAATAGTGCTTCTACTTAAATCGTTCCCGACTGATCTCTGATAAGATCCTTCTGCTAAAAATCGCAAAGAAGCAGCAAGTTGTAAAACCGGAAGAATTTTACAACGCGACAAGTGACCTTCAATACTGTCAAGCACCATACGAAAAGATTCCTTATTTAACCGATAATTAGCTATAAAGCAGTTTTAAATATAAGCGCACAGTAAAAAAAATGTACTTACGATGTCTCCGGCAGTTCAAGTGGATTGCTGTAATCTCTAAGAATTCGTCTCGTCACCTTTCAATAACAAAAATGCTACAACTGCTGATGTCATTTTATTTTATTTGTAATCACTTATCACCTTTTAGTTATTTGATATAAATTATTTTCACAAAAAACACTTTTACTGAGATATTTTAATGAAAAAATATAATATTTTGTAAATTTTCTGCAAAAAAGTAAAATCAAAAATAATAAAAATGTAAACAACAGCTGTTTCGATATTGGTTTTATTTACATTCGAAATTAACAAAACCAACTTGGTTTCGTGACACCAAATGAAACCAATATTGGTTTTCAAAACCGACAATTAGCAAAACCAATATCGGATTCCATGACACCCCTGACTATAAAAAAAACTCGTCATTCATACAATGAATTTTTACATTAATACAATAAAATTTGTCATAAACTGCCTGGCCTATGATGCAACACGATATCGAGGGCCAGGCAGTAAGTGTCACCCAAAGATGCCCTTAAAAAGATATATGCTTCATTACATTTATGAAACACGCACCTAAATGATGTTCATTTCTTTAGTTTAACGAAACATTTCATATCTAAAATGTAACGATAGACTAGCGCACTACTCATTAAACTATGGGAACACTCTTTACTTCTATTAAAATTATATGTACATATAACAAATGTTTGTTATTTTAAATCTAAAAATTTCATTAATTGTTAATGTACCCATTAAAATGGTAGTAAAAGTGCATAAAGTCAGTGCCATTAAGTCAAAGTTCGGTGTGTATAACAAAAGTTATTTTAATAAAATAATAATAAATGTATGTATGTATATTCATTAAGATACAGTCATGACGAATGGAAATAAACAGCTATTGACAACTAATTAGAAACCTTATCAGTAAAGGTGCGACAACTTAATGTGGGAACTTGTTCCGAAATTCGGTTATTCTTTATTAAGTTGATATTCTTAGTAGCGCATTCATTGGTGATCGATCCGTATGTTTCGTATGTGTAATAAGTTCTGAGTAGACAAGTTCCCTCTCCTGAGTGTTGTTCAAGATAAAAATGAATCATCTGCTGATATTAATCCATACATAAAATTACCGACATATTAATCCTTCCTTATCTTCCTGACAGTTTGCTCTAAAACTATAAAATGTTATAAGCTGATACTTGATACAGTAATTTCTTTTCTGTTTCTTATTGAAGACATTATTATTAAATTTTTTTATTGTAAATACAGTATATAAATGAGGAATATGTTTAATTTAATTATGTATATCTCGCAAGTGGTGGCCATTTTCTGCTTCGCATATTCGTGCTCTTTCCAAAACATTTTCCATAACCTTTCACAAAACTTCGGGCGTTATCTTATTGATTTCGTCGCGTATATTATTTTTTAATTGCTGTATGGTTCAAGGCTTATAGACTTATCCTTTCTAATAACTCCAAAGGAAATAGTCTGCAGCGGTTAAATCCGGCGAACGCGGAGGCCAATTAAAATTGCCTGTACGGGAAATAATTCGTTCACCAAAGATGTTGCGTAAAATAGCCATTGTGTTCCTCGCAGTGTGAATTTTGTATGGAAACATTCTTATTGCATGCAAAATTCACTGCAGCGACCCTCGTGAGAGCCCAAGCTGTGTCGAACGTCTTCTGGTTGATGTTTCTCCATCTCCCCGAATACTCTCGTATACCCGTTCAATATTGGCATCCGTGTGCACCGTTCGTCGTCCGCCGAAAATTTGTTGTCTAACCCGCACATTAAAAAAACGACGATATGCACGATGAGTCAAAACAATAGATCGTTGATTTGAGAAATAAAGTTCAACGATTTTGGTACGTTGTTCAATTGTGTACTGGCCCATTTTAAATTCCCCAAGTCTTCTTTGCAAAAGAAAAAAACAAAAATTATTATAAAAAAGTTATATGGAATTCAAACCCCTTTGCTCTTTTTGGACCACCCTGTATATATATATAAAACGGAATGTGTGTATGTTTGTTTGTACCTTATAAGAGACCAGAACTTTGGACCGATCTTCCTGAAAGTTTTACAACATTCAACTGGTACTCTTGAATGCATTACAGGCTATTTTTTAACCTCGATCACTTCTTTAAATTGTGTTACCCTTGCACATAGTTTTTAATAGATTTTATAATATAAACGAGCATATCTTCGACACTTGTGGACCAAGTTTCAAAATTATTTTTACTGGAAAAAGTCCACTAAAATTTTATTTATGGAAATTGGGGGGAAGGCAAAGTGCCCGCCCCAGTAATTGCTTATCAAATAACTTTGCCATTTCTGGACTAATTTTCAAAATTAATTTTGCAGATGCAAAAGGTCCACTAAATTTTTATTTAGAAATTGGAGGGTTGGGGAAGGCAATGGCGCCCGCAATAATTGATTATCAAATAACTTCCCCATTTGTGGACCACTTTTCAAAATGCGTTTTGCATATGAAAGAAGTCTACTTAAATTTTTTTTAAATCGGCAAGGCGTTAACTGTGCCTGCCAAAAAATGGATTATCAAATAACGTTGCCATTCGTGGACCAATTTTAAAAATTCCTTTTGCATATGGAAAGATCCACTAAAATTTTTTTCAAAAAAATGCAAAGGAGGTTAAGTGCCCTCCCACCCCAAACGGCTAAAGCTGGAAGGTTGAAATTCGATATGTAGACTCCTCTTTCTATGTTTAGATCCACTAAGAAGAGATTTTTGGATATTATACTGTTAAGAGGGTAAAAAGAGTAAAAACGAATAAAATCGATAACCTAATATCTCAGAAACTAAGTCAGATAGAATACTTCGCTGAGGCAGAATATGAGTGACTCATTGAATTGTGACCTCATGAAAATATCACAATGGGGTCAGTCAAACAGGGTCGATTTCAACGCTCAAAGGACCCAATGCAGCATGCTTACACATCGACGCATGCCCGACGACGCTGCGTCATCTGTAATTATGGCGGTATAAACATCGAGGAATCAGAAGCTCTTGATGTTCTTGGCATGAAAATTCAGTGCGATGTTCGATGGACTGAGCACATTTTTCAGGTCTCAAAAGAAGCATTCAAGTGCCTCGGTTTTTTAAGACGGTGCAAGACATACTTCACCCCATCTGATCTCCTCATTATTTATACCGCCTACATCCGACCGAAAATGGAATACAACTCTCATGTTTGGGCCGGTGCTTCAAAGACTATTTTGAAGTTACTCGACCGTGTCCAGGAGAGAGCGAAGAAAGTCATAGGAGACAGTAGGGTAGCCAACTCTATTAACACTCTTGAGCATCGTCGCAACGTGGGGTGCGTTTCGTTGTTCTATCGTTACTATATTTTGATGTGTTCTGATGAAATCAGGGAACTTGTTCCCGAAACCCGGTCATTCACGCGCACGACGCGTTCATCATTAAGAGCGGATCCATTTGTGGTCAACTTGGCAGCGAACCTCACTACGCATTACAGGGAGAACTCATTTTTCGGCCGAACATCGCGTATGTGGAACAAACTCCCTGCCGCGGTCTTTCCTGTCACGTATGACGTGGGAAAATTCAAATCAAATGACCTTAAACACTACTCCCTCTATCCTCCTTCCCATAACCTAATTTCCTAGTTCCAGCACAATGCATCGCATGTGTAGGGGTCATCCAATGAGTGCTGGTCCAAGATAGAAAAAAAAAATTACAAAAGCACTTAAATGCTGCTGAAAAATAAGCCGATATGTGTTTGGTACTCTTTTTTTACATGGTCCCTGAACAATACCGGCTTCAGCTGATAGCAAAACAGAACGCCCTCCTTCGTCGGTATTGTGTAGCACCGGCGCAGTAAAATAAATCTTAAAAATGGCTACTAAACCGAAGCTTAAACACTGCTATAAAACAAAGAACGTGCAAAAAGCAGAGCTGTAAAAAAATTAATTAACCTTCACCTCCTGTCGTTTCTCTAACTATCCCTTTCCTATAGTTCCAGCACAATGCATTGCATGTGCAGGGTTCATCTCCTGAGTGCTGGTCCCAGATAAAAAAAACGTATATAAATTGGATATTTGGATGGGAGAATGATGGGGTTTCGTACGTAAGCGTCATGCAAGCCGTAGGGTAACTGCCTATTTTGCAGAACACGAAGAATAAATGGCACTCATGAATGAGTTACATTGAGAACAACAAAAAAATACAAAATAGTTTTTGTTTTTTAATATCACTAGTCACACTTATTCTTCGTTTCCCGCAAACAGGCAGTAAGTATTGCAGCGAATGGTCGGTAGGCGTGAATTACTCAGTTACTTGAACTTAAAATCCTTAAGACCTAAACAAAATAAAAAGTGTAAAATACGATGTAATGCTGTTTGTTGAATGTTCAATTTAAACAGAAATTGACAAACCTGGATTTTGTTTAAGATTATAAATTATAACACAATATTCGCAGATAATATTGTGCGACGTACATGAGTTTGATTCTTCACATCAAAACAGCTCCACTAGTTTCACAATTGCTGGCCGAGGATTAAACATGTTTAATTTTGCAAACTGTTAGCCAGACATTTTCAAGTATTTGTAGTTAATTTTAATTTTTTCAATGCGCTGGCGCAGCAACACCTGCTACATAAAACTTTCGATTTCTTTTTCGCATTTGGTTACTATTTTTTTACATTTTGGTTACAAAAACTTTTTCTATTCTATTCTATTGCAAATGAACTGGTCCAACTTAGTTGAAGAACGCACGATTTTAACAAGGGGTGTCATTGTCATTTAAATGAGTGCTTAGAACCAATGAGTGTTCTATGATCTGGTTACGTTTTAGCATGGGTTAATGTGTGCCTGAAGCTCAGTTGTTCACATGAATCGGCTCCCACGACGTCAAAATGTAATCAAAACTCGATTTTCAAAAAGTAGGGTACAATCAGTAACTTCATATAAAACTTAAAAATTACTTTAAAATAAACTATAAAAATGATTTATTGATGTTCAAAGGTTGAATTTATTTTGAGCAAAAAATATGCATATTTTACACATCAATCATTTCGCCGTTATTAGTCTAAAATATGAAGTTTCAACTAAAATTAAGAAGGAAATTACTTAATTGAATAGTTTGTTTTAAAAAACGGACATCCTTTTTGTTTACTATTTTGTAAAGTTTGAAATTAGGTATGAAAGTCACGTCCATAGCTTGCGTCAAAAAAAGGTTTTTTATATTGTAAATAGAATGACTTTTTTTTTTAAATTATGTATAATTTTAAACAATTTCATAAATATCTACAGTACAGCAGTAGATATGTAAATAAAAAATACGAATATGTAGTTTTCTGTCGGAGATATGGGCCATCCCAGTAGTTAACTCAGACTCTTCACAACATAAAAATATTTATATGCATACATAAATACATTTATAAACATAAAATTTTTATTCAGAAATCTTAATAAAAACACCAGAATACTGAGGGTGGCGATGGCACGATGGATGGTAGTCTGCACGTTGACTCCGAATCCAAAAACAGACCTGGGTTCAACCCCAGTTTCAGACTAAAAATTTTAAAATAAAAATAAACATCTCGCATTTTTCTGATGTGCATTAGTGTGTCTTTGTGTGTCAGTTGTTGTCGGAAGGTTTCAGTGGCGAAGGCATAGTCACTGGTCACTGAACAATACCGGCTTCAGCTGATAGCAATCCACAATCGCATCAGAACGCCCTCCTTCGTCGGTATTGTGTACCACCGGCGAAGTAAAATAATAATAAAAATGGCTACTAAACCGAAACTTCAGCGCTGCTACGAGTATAAATAAAGAACGTGCGAAAGCAGAGCTGCAAAAATAATTAATTCAGCTTCACCTCCTGTCGTTTCTCCTACTATCCCTTTCCTATAGTTCCAGCACAATGCTTCGCATGTGTAGGAGTCATCTACTGAGTGCTGGTCCTAGATAAAAAAAAAAACGAAGCTTCAGTAATTTAATACGTCCCATTGACATCAGAGGCGCTATAAAACAAAGAATGTGCAAAAGCAGAGTTCTATTATAGTGAAGCTTCACCTCCTGTCATTTATGCTACTATGCTTTTCCTCTAGTGACAGCACAATGCATCGCATATTTAGGGGTCATATTCTGAGCGCTGGTCCAAGAAAAAAAAATATATAAGTATTTGTTTAAAAATATACTCGTATACGAAAAAAAACTCAAAATGCTGAGTAATTTGCATAGAATTTTTTTTTAAACAACTACAAGTAGTACTACACTCAAAATATTCTGTACATAAAATTGATTGAAATTGTAATTAAAAAGAAATGAAAATTCAGTTAAAAACCGATCTACTTATTTTTCATTTAAATTTAATGAAACGTTCATTAAATTTTTAATGGTAAAAAATTTTTTTACAGTTCAACTGCGAAATAAATTAAATCAAATATGTAGAAGCATAAAAATTTTTTTTTTCAGTTGTTAATTTATGCCTGTTGTTTGGTCTATATATGTACATATATCATTCGTAGACCTCCAACAAAATAATTCCTTAAATGTAAGAAAATGCACATGTTTGTATAAATATTCCCATAAACTATTTGAGAATTTTTTAATATTTTACAGTACCAAAAACAAACCTCAAGGAAATAAGGTTTTGGGAGAAAGGGAAAAGTGACAGGAAAGATATCTACGGGTCTACTAGTCTACTCCACAAACGTGCTCTTCGGCCAAGAAACAAATTTTCTCTGTAATGCAGTGTGTGATTCACTGCCATGTCGACCAGAAACGGATGCGCTTTTAATGATGAATGCGTTGTGCACATGAATGTCCGGGTTTGTGAAACAAGTTCCCTGAACACATTTTTATTGCCTGTGCCCATTTCTTTAATTCATTTTGTTAAGTTTTATGAAAATCTTCATAAACTTTTCTAAATCACACTACTTGTAAAAAATATGTCACACTAATGCATTTTTAGTACACGCAACCTTACGTTTTTGACATCATATTTGGCCTTTGTACTGCACAGGTTTTCCTTTCTCTTTTCACTCTTCGAATTTCCATGCTGTTCCTTTTATCATATTTCGCACATGAATATTAAAATGCATGATAGTAATCACCCAGTAATAATAATGAATACTATTTTACGTGAAATTTCCCTGTTCCTTAAACTTGCAATCGTAAAAAAATTAACCGTGTTACACGTCAAAATAAAATTCCGCCAATCGTGAATAATAAAATAAAATGCAAACCAACAGACCAATTGAATGGTTTTGTCAAAGTATACAAAGGCATGGCGGCCGACTTTTGGAGTTCGCTTAAGGATTAACTTAAATTACTAGTACATCATAGTTCCAAGTCTAAACATTTTATTTAAATTCTTGGAGTACTCTATTTTTATTTATTTTACTTTGAAATTCTTTAATTTTCACACTTTTATAATTGTTGCATTCAGATACTTTTATTGTTCAAATGCAATACTTTTTATGCTGGTACTAATTAAATGGCCCCTGAATTTTTAAAAAAACACAACTTAGTCCATATTTACACCTTGCAATAAACGCCGCGTTTTTTCTCTATTTTCCTTTAAAGTTGCTTTTAAACTCTTGTGGCTTTTTTGAATTTTTGCAAAGCATTTATTTTCGTTCAACTTTTAAACGCCTTAAAAGAAAAATATAATAATAAAATGGAATATAAACAATAACTCTGTGTTGCCTACTAAGCATGTTCTATGCATTTTAAAGTATTTTTAAGCAAAATTCATTAAAATGGTATTAATAAACGAATTTGAGCTTAAAATGCACATTTTAAACCTTGTGTAAATATGGAAATTTTAAAATTGGTTCGACCCTGTTTTGAAGCTATTTTAAGATGTCATATTATGCAGTGTTTGTTTTCAATGTCATTGTTATTTGTGAAAAAAAATTCGACCCAATTTTCCGAACGTTTGCGTTTGCAGTGCTCCTTTTTTTTCATTTTTATTACTTTTTTATATTATTATTAATGTTACACAAATTTCAAATAAAACTAATGTTGACTAAGTAGTGATGTGTAAACAATCAAAACAAATAGCATGAAACTCGTTATTCATATACTCTTGTAACTGCAATTAAATAAGTCACTAAAATTGCAATCTTACCAAGCGATATTTTTACTGTTATTAGTTTTTTGATTAATATACAACTTATCATACATTTTTTATTCTATAAACAACAATATTCTTATTAAACAGGACAATAAAACTATTTAGATACGATTACTGCTTGAATTAATAATCACGGTTTTGCATCATTAGGAGTCAAGTGGTAAATAAAAAATCTAAGGCTGCCATGCTCATTTTTGAAAAACCTTAAAACGTATGTTAGTTAAAATACTGATTATTAATATGCATTTTTAAAAAACGTGTTTTAGGATTAAAAAGCGTTTTAACTAATATGTATTTTAAACCTAATTTAAGATTTTTTTTTATTAATACGGCTGTAATTGTAAAAATAAGAATTACAACGTAACTTTTATAATATGTAAATATTGCTTTTGAAAAAGATACCTTTGAACAGTACTACAACGATTAAGAGCAGCTTAAGATTGTATTTATTATAAAGTACTAAATTGGAGTTAATTTTTACAACTTGATAGTGACATTTTTAAAAGATCAATACATATACATTTGTAAATTTTTTCAGAAGAGTGCTATACGAGCATTATATATTTTTTATGTATTTTGCTATAAAATATAGCTTTTGCAATAAAAGTAAACATAAAGATCAGTTTTCTCTTTTCACAACATTAGATTACATATGTATTTATTAAATTGATAGGATGTCTACATTAAGAGCTGCAGCAACGTACTTAGTTTAAACTTTTCAGCTTCTGTCGTTTGGACTGGGCGTTGATATATTATTATGGTATGCTGCTGTTTATTATAGATAAGTTGTTAAATATTGTAAATAAATAAACTCTACTGGAAAAAATACACTTTTGTATGAATACATATTACTACATAGATTTCAAAGATTATTTAACGCAATTCGTATTTAATTGTAATTCAAAAAATTTCCTTACACAAGTTTTCCTAAAAATCAAACGTCAGGCATCTCTATAAAACTGTTTCACCCCGAATTCTTCTCTACACAGCTCACTATCTAACAAAAAGTGGCATGCAAAAGCTGCGGCGTTTATTGCAAGGTCTTAATATTTAAACACACGAATTTTTATTTCTGTAATAAAATTAAATTGGTTTGCTTTGCAATTAATTTATATGTTTTTGAAATCTTCTTCCCTTTTCTACATTTCCTAAGAATGATAACGTGGAAAAATTCCTCCTAAAATACATGATACCAATTACCACCTCAAGTGGAATGAAAATGTCGCGTGAACAAATATTCCACTTGTTATTCACGATAGGGGTGAATAAAAATGTTTGAACACGAAAATGGAGAGAGGGATAGGGTAGAGAATAGACAGGTGGTGAAAGTGGTAGGAAGATAGAGCTTAATTGTTGCACAACTCTGCAGTTGCGTGTTAATTATAAAGCAAAGTTGCAGCGTCTCTGATGTTTTTTTTTTTTTTGGACGCAATATTTTTAAGCTAATGAAGCTATTTTATTGCTCAAATACCGACGAAGGAGGGTGCTGTAGCACAGAAAACTCAGAAAAAATTTTTTTCTGATTTGACCGGGCTGGGAATCGAACCTGGGTCTTTCTGGTTGCAGAGCCAACACGCTGACTACCCGCCATATGCGACTAGAGTTATATTTTTAAGTTAATGACAGTTGATGACGTCGGAAACTCTACATAGTGTATAAACTGAGAGGACCGATTTCGTTAAGATAACTGAGAATCCATTAAATGTGTTTAAAAATCAACTAGTTTTGGGAAACTCAGGAAGGCAACTAGAACTACAATATACTCCTTCTGTCGTCATACCCATCACTTATTTTGATAGTTTCCGGTGTAATATATTGTATACGTAGGGGGAATCTCCAGAGCACTGCATTAACATCGTTGTCCACTCTTCAACAAACTTCGTCTGTCAGACTTTAGTTTCATTATTCACTGGAGTTCCAAGTAAAGTACAACTATATTCAGTGTTTATATCAATGACCCATCACACTCTTATTTCTTGGAAAAAATAGAATACCTCATGCGTTTCTTATTCTTATACACAAACAATCTGCGAAGTAGAAATTTTAAAGGCCAATTTTGGCCAATCAGGTGACTATTGCATACATAGTTAAAAAAAATAAATTTTAATATACATATAGAAAATACCTGTGACCATTTCTAATTAAGTGTCAGTAGTTGTATTTTTTTTTTATTAGTGATTAGATTAAAAATTTACATAAATAAATTTAACATCTCGAACGAATTCTTTTCACAGATTTTTTCCTGAATATCATCAATTTTTATAGTTTGACTAAGTAACTGCCGCACATGCTCATCTAGGTATTATAAATACATATGTACATACATATGTATGCGTATGCATTTGTCGAATTATATTACATATTTATTAACACTGTACAATAAAACAAATTTTTGCCAACTGATTTAGTAGAGGAGACTAAAAACAAAATTTTCGTGTATCGGCGTCTTAAAGTTTCATACTTGTATATTAAACCGACATTGAAAATCGTGCGGAGCTTACGTTTTTCGTATAGGATGTGTTCGGAAGATTTATTCAGAACATTACAAGGAACATTTTGTTAGTATATATTAACCCTCTATTTCTTTTTGTCCTTCTTTTGTTCTTTTTTGAAAAGTGGCAAAAATCATCTTTAAAACAGGAATGTAATTAGTTGAAATATTGAAAATGTTTGCCATCAAATTGTACTATAGATAAGTCTCCGAACACACTTAAGTACAAAATTCAACTTTAACACAAGAAATAAGCAAAAACTTATAATGCGGTCTAGAGTTAATTTAGCTAAATATCGTACAAAAAGGAAATTAGCGGTTAGATTGTATATATATGTATATACACACAGATATGAAGAATATATTACACAAAAAAAAGAAGAAATGTGAGTACCAAAGCATTTATTTAAAAAAATTTTCGTTTAGCTATAGCCAGTTCTATGCAGTTATCAAACAATATACAACACACATATTTCAACTATAAGAGAAATATTCTAAGCTAGATATACCCAACTTGAATAACGTCGAAATATGTAGATACTTTCAACGTTTAATTATGCTTTACTTTTTTAATTCTTTTTGTATAATTAAATTCTAAAATGTTTCTGCAGGAATTAGCAAAAATTTTTTGCGAACTGACATTAAGGTGGTAGAAACAAAGATCTTGTAGATAAATACTAGAACGGGATACTTGAAGTCAATGGCATTTGGTGAAACACATTAATATATAATTCTTTAAGATCCGATTGCAAATGCCAAAGGTATAGATATAACTTTAAAAAGGCCAGAGGTAGCTCTGGCTGAAATAAAAATTTGTTTTTTGAGCTTTCCTTAAAAAAATAAGTTATATTAAAAGTGTATAAAGGTGCATTTTTTTTGCCTGTAAGTTGGTACGTTCTAATGTACCTAGATATATTTATTGAATTGATGTGGTTTTCATATAAATTAAATTAACTCACCTATAATTTAAATATGTATATTTTTTGCGACGGCTTAGTTTTGTGACTTTTCTTTCCTTATATCGGCTAAAAAGTCTATCTGAGCAAAATGTGTATGAACAAAACTATGAATATTTTATGCAAGAAATTTTAGTTACAATATACATACAGTTTGTAAAAAAAATGTTTTCAAATCAAAAATTTTTTAAGAATTTAAATTTAAATAAATATTTACAACAACAATATCATTATATTTGTGATTTTTTTTTTACAACTGTTGTTTTGTATGTTGTCGACAAGCAGGCGACGAAACTTTGACAAATTTATGAACATATTACAACAACGCTACAAAATAATTTTGTATACTTTAAACAGTGTAAAAAAATGTTTTCAAAAATGCAAAGACAAGAAAGAACCGTTCGTTTTTTGCATATGTATTGCGTATAATAGTTTTATACGGACGCTATGAGTAGCAGTTGTCTTTTATTCATTAAATTAAGCTCATAGAATAAACAAATGATTACCCAATTATATATAAACTATGCCAGGAAAGCGACTGAACAAAGACATTACCCAACTGGTGTATTTTAATTACTATAAAGGAAAATCTCAGAGAAATTGCAAAAATGTTCTCTCTTAACCTAAGGACGGTATATAATGTTATTAACCGTGCTGAAAAAGAAGGTAGACTGGAACCAAAAGAAACACCAGGCAGACCAAAAAAAGTAACTCGGCGAATTGAAAAGAAAATTTTGAAAATGATTGATGAGAATCCACTAGAGGAATTGCACTTAACATCAGTAATGAATGTGGAGTAAGTATCGCTCTCAGACTGTTAGAAATGTGCTACAAAACCATAAATACTCTTCAAGAGTTGCGAGGAAAAAACCTTTGCTATCCGCGGTAAACATTGAAAAAAGGTATAAGTTTGCCATTGAACACATTTCTTTTTCATATAATACCAACTGTAAAGTTCGGTAAACTATCCGTTATGGTGTGGGGTTGTATTTCGAGCAAGGGTGTAGGCGAAATAAGTATATTAGAGGATATAATGACCAAGGAAGTCTATCTAAACATTTTAAAAAAGCAATTGAGTGCAAGTGCTCGGAAATTCGGTTTTGTTGACCCAGAAAAGCTCAAGTATAAATTTTAGCAGGATAATGACCCGAAGCATAAGGCATATATTTGTAGATCCTGGTTGTTATATAATTGTACAAAAGTGATCGATAGCCCAGCACAAAGCCCAGACTTAAACCCTATAGAAAATTCATGGGTCCACCCAAAGAAAAAAGTCGGAAAAAGGTCACCAAAAAACAAATAACATTTATTAAAGAAGAATGGGAAAAAATACCTGATAATTATGATATACCAAAGCTTATCCATTCAATGTCTAGACGCTTAGAAGTTGTAATTAAAGCTAAAGGAGGGCACACCAAGTATTAGCACCCTGAAATTTTTTTTTTTACCATATAGAATAAATTTAATTAAATTTAACACAATTTTGAAAACATATATTTTACAGCGTAGAAACTGAAAGTATTTTTTAAGTTACGATTATTATTTTGTTATTTAAATTAATTTTGTTTTTTTTGTGCAAAGTGATTATAAACATCTTCAATTGAATACATGAAGAAAAAAATTTAATAAAAGTTATTAATTTACTTGCAAATAAGAGTTTCTCTTAAACTTTTTAATTTTTCTAAGTTTTGAAAACATTTTTTTTACAAACTGTATGTACATTCATATATACAAATTATTATGGCGGTTGCGTGACGGAATTCGATTCGAATCGAAATTTCAAACAACATTCTATGGGAATATCGTTCGATAGCGAATACCGTAATTTGGGTCTTAATTTTTTTTAAGATAATCGTATGATTGTGTAAAATAATCAATCATGGACTGATTACTGAAATATAAGTACATACATATTTACACCAATATGCCCAAGGTCTATAAATTATAAGGTCAGTTTAACAAATCATGTAATTTTAAATATATCGTGATTGTCAAAATATGTTTACATTTAAAGCTCAGTTGTTTACTTTTGAAACAACAATGCAAAAACAAATAATACAAACATATGTACAAAACTGAAGTTAACTTTTTATTGCTATTAGACACAATATGATAACTTAGTGAGATGTTAAAAAAAAAAAAATACCCAAGAATGATGGAAATACAGATTACGCCATTCCGAACACAAAAATTTAATTTTCACGAAACAGTCTGACATTCCAAAGTTGTGTAAGTATAACAGTGGGGCAATTTCTTAATTTTTTCTTAAATAACTCCATGAGAAAATTTTTTATTTTGTCAAATATTCAAAAAATATATAAAATTAAACAATATTTAAAATACGCATTTATATCATTTACAATACCACTGAACACGTGGTCATACAAAAACCTGTACACACAAAAATACAATAATTACTATCCCATAGAAGCTTACTAGTATAAAACACGCCATGACTTATTGAAATCAACTTAAGTTTGTTAAATAGTTTTCTATTCCCACCACCTACATCACAAACAATTATCACAATTATGAAGCCATGTACATTGTTTCATTAAACAATATTATTTTTGTCATTGGGCAATCATAACCATAAAATATTGGTCGCTTCCATTTTGCCACTAAAACTGTTAATAGAATAGAAAAACTTTTGTAAGAGTGCTTTAAATTGTAGATGTACATATGTAGCTAAATCACCTCTCGACAAAGCCACCTGGATATAAGAAAGAGTCTTTTGGCCTGCCGTAGCTGTACTTTTTTCAACTTCATTTCATCAAAACTTAAAACACATACATATGTATGTAGCTTTTAAAATGCCTGTCGATACATCTAATTTTTGTGCTCTTCTTTACAAAGTTCTTACCGGGTGGAAATTTTTTTCTTTTTAATAATCTGTAAGCTTTAGTATTTGTTGAATACAAAGTGATTGAATGGGCAATGCCTGATTCTGGAAAGTTTTGATTTGTTACCATTTTTATTTTTTTTTCATTTGTCCGTCTGTGAACAGACGTCTTAGTCCCTTCTCCAGATTGGCATTTGAAAAATTCAACCTCTTAACTATTTGATTCAAATGTTTCATAGTAGTCTCAGATTGGCTTTTTTGCATTTTTAACATTTCGTTCTATTGGCGCACTATATCTCTAAAAAGGTTTATAATTAATTTTGTGAACATTTTAAAAATTAATGATATGTCGATCAAAAAAAGGGTATCCACTCAAAAAAACAATGTAAATATATTTCCAAATTTGCTTACTACGATGTATTTGGACTTTCAAATTATCTTAAAATGTAACCACAAACAGTTTTTTATCTCTACTGAAAATTTTTAATTTTTCGACTTGTAAATTTTTTATGTAAATTTGTAACTGTCTTCCTTTGTGCTAGTGTTGCCTTTTTTCTTTTGCTCTTCATATGGTGGTGTTTCCGTTTCAGTTCCGATAGCACTGACCTCTATGCTGTCGGTTTCAATTTTAGAGATGCACTATTACTAAATTCTATCAGTAATTATTTAATAAAGAACTGCACAAACCGAAATACTTTTAACTTACCCATTTCATATTTTAAATTTCTATCAAAATCGTTCTTGTTAATATGCAATGAGCAAATTCTGTCCATATGTATCTTAATGGTGTCTGGCCAATTGCAAAATTTTATCCAAAGCACGAAATAAGTTTTTGGCACAATTTCTCACTTCTTTCTTTTTCATAGCAAGTTTTCATTAAGCAAATTTTTTTTGCACTTCAAGCCTTTAAACACACTTTACACACGGTTTTTATAATAATAATTTTATTACACTATCTATATACAGTCTAAGAAAAAAAGTCTAAATACACCCCCTTATTTTAGATTTTTAAGAAATTTGTAAAGAATTTTATGGAAAATTTTATTGTAACATTTAAGGCACCAATAAATAGTTTTGTTTTTAAATTAAAAATGTAATTCAAAAGTATTATAAAAACAAAAACAACAAGAACATATAAAACTCACAGGAAAAAAGTATACATACAGCAACAAAATTAAACATTAAGTTAACGTTTTTAATATAAAAACACAGGCCCAAGTCCACCCTGGGCATCAATTACTGCTTGAAGACGACGGGGCATCGAATTAACCAAATTTGCTGTTATATCTGGTGTGATTTCGCCCATCCGCGTACAAGAGCAGTTTTCAGACCTTGGCGACTGCTTATGTCATATTTTCGCACCATTTTTTCGAGACCTTCCCATACGTGCTCGATCGGGTTCAAATCTGGTGATTGTGGTGCCTTGGAGCATAATACAAAAGCCAGTCTCGAACAACGTGAGCGGTATGCTTCGGATCGTTGTCTTGTTGGAAAACCAACTGATAGCCCAGGCCTAAACTATCAACGGATGACTTTAGATTTTGTTCCAATATACTTTTATATTGATAGCGATCCATATTGCCTTCGACAAACACCATCCGACCCACTCCAGATGATGTCATAGCCCCCCAAACCATAACACTGCCACCACCATGTTTCACTGTAGGTATAATATTTTTTGGATCAAGCGCAGTGTTAGGTTTTCTCCAAACCTTGGATCGACCATCATTTTCAAAAATGTTGTATTTACTTTTATCAGTAAATATAACGCGTTTCCAAAAATCCATATCCTTGTTCAGATGCGCCTTAGCAAACTCAAGTCGAAGTTTACGGTTTTTTACTGAAAGTAATGGCTTTTTTCGTGCTACTCTGCTTTTAAAGCCGTTCTCGTGTAAAGCGTTTATAACTGTTATTGGTGTAACAATAATGTTAGAACATTTTTCAATGTGTTCCGCCAATTTTGGGGCACTTAACTTTGGATCCCGATTGACTCCTTTTAGAATGCTGCTCACATCGCGTCTCGAAAGCTTTCTTGGTCTACCAGTTCGTGGTCTATTTTCAGTACTATTTGTAATTTTATAATTTCGGATAATATTTTTATTTATTTTTGAAATTTCCCCAAGAGATTTACTTCTTCCGCAGATTAACCACTACATTTCTAACTGAAATCTCTATATCTTTTCTTTTTTCCATTTTCTACGATTAAAGTTTAAATATTGTCTTCTTAAGATATCACTTTCTCAATTAAAATGAATATAGTGCTTGTAAAAGCAATTAAAACAAAAAATAACGGTTGTTTTCCTGCTTTTGTTCTTAATTTTCCATTTACTACGTGGAGTTACCCCACTGTATGTAGACTTTTTTCCTACGATTTTTTAACGTTTTTGTTATTACTGTGTTTACAGTATTTATGAATTGCATTTTTATTTTATAAATAAACTTACTTATTGGTGCCCTAAATATTGTCATACATGTTTTTTACATTTTCTTTACAAACTTCCTAAAACTCAAAAATTAGGACGTGTATTTAGACTTTATATATATAAAACAGGATGTGTGTATGTATGTAACGTATGGACTCCAAAACGGCTGGGCCGATTTTGATGAAATTTTCAGGGAATCTTCAGAATATTCAGGCGGGTGACACTGTGAAGTCTGATTTTTGATTTTCGGTCTGCGGGCGGAGGGGCGTGTCAAAATCCAATTTTCATATTGCACCGCCAATGACATATACATACATATATTTATTTTTTTTTGCTTTTTTTTATTTTAAATAAATAAATCGTGTGGTAATACAACACTAAAGTTTGCTTAGGGCCAGCAACGCGGACCGGGTCAGCTAGTATTTTATAAATTTAAACTCAAAATTCCTCACAACATATAAACTTTTTCGGACAACCTTAGGAATTATTGTAGAATATATTGTATATCTTATTATTTAATTATTAAGCTTATTTTATTATGAGTATTTTTATTATTTATTTAAGTTTTTATTATAAATGAAATTCGATTCTGTTTTTTGATTATGTTTATCTGAACCTTTAGAATTTCATTGGTCAAGTCGAGAAGATAATATCGGCGAAATTGGCGCCGTCACAATTGACTGCTATACGGGCTCGTTTTATGGCATTTTTCATCACTTCGGGCGAGAGATTCTCGCACTCGTGTGGAATGTTGTCCTTGAGGGCTTCCAGGGTCTCGGGCTTGTTCACGTAAACACGGGACTTCAAAAAACCCCACAAAAAAGTCTGGAACGGTTAAATCGGGTGATCTTGCGAGCCAGTGCAAATCGCCAAAACGAGAGATGAGGCGACACGGGAACGCCGCCTTCAGAATATCGGTTGTGGCTCGCGCAGTGTGTGCCGTTGCTCCGTACTGTTGGAACGACATGTCCTCCAGTCGTAAATCGTTCAATTGCGGCAGAAAAAACTCTGTTAACATGACCCTATAGCGCGCATCATCTATTATTCATCTATTTCATCTGCTGTCTTCAATATAAATATATTAAGTTAACTTTTTCTTCTAGAATAGGAGAGTTTTCTTTGATGGAGGTACCTACCGTATTCTCTGCTTGTTGCGTGTGCCGGCCAGCTACCTATTTCCTGTGGTGTGCAAGACTTTTAAGAACCTGATTGTCTGTTTGTTATGTGAGCAAGTATTTGGTCTTTTTTCTAAAGTTAAAAATAAATCCGTTACCCTTGATCGTTTTTTATTATTTTGTGCCCTTTCATTTCGTTTAGATATATTACATACAAAGGAAGATATTTGCATTTTTACTTTGGAGTCCGTAAGCTTCTAAGCTAAGGGAGTCCGACAAAAAGTTTCTGGGTTTCGTAACTACATTATGTCTGGTGAAAGAAATCAAATATTGTTGATTGGTTTCAAGTTCGTTCTATCCATTATATCTCCATACATAGTTCTTTAAAATTCAACACACTACGCATTATGACATTCATAATCATCTTCCAAACGTAAAATATTTTCATTTTGGATCATCAAAATCAATACAAAGACAGCCCTAAATTATTTTGAAATATAGAGAATAGGAAACCCTTGCCTGTGTTAAACTACGTCATCTAACGGGAAATCATGCGCATGACGAAATCTGTATTTCTATCATTCTTGAGAAATATCTGTGGTTTTTGTGGTACTTTGAGTAGCGTATTTTTGCTGTGTATGTCTATATATGTACATACATATGTAGATATGTTCATTTACCCTACAACAATTTTGATAGTAGTACAGTGCCAAAATGTTAATGCCCTAAGTGGAGTAGAAGGCAGTGCTTTACGTCTTCGCAGTTTTAAAAATGTTGCTAGTTTCTTACTGCCGTATTCATAATTTTTTTTTGATTTGTAGAAAGTAAAGGGTGGTTAAATTTCAAGGGCCGATGTTGATTTTGAATAAAACACAAACTATTTAGTAAATTATTGTAATTTTATTTTATTATGATATATTGGTATTACTCAATTATGTATGGAACAAAATATCGGCCAAATGGGCGCCGCGACCACGGCGGCACACCTCCATCCGATGGTCCAAATTTTCGATGACCCTGAGGCATAATGGAGGTTCTATGCCGTTAATGTGCCGAATTATGTCATCCTTTAGCTCTTGAATTGTTGCTGGCTTATCGACGTACACCTTTTCTTTCAAATAACCCCAAAGAAAAAAGTCCAACGGTGTCAAATCACATGATCTTGGCGGCCAATTGACATCGCCATTACGTGAGATAACACGGCCATTGAATTTGTTGCGCAAAAGAGCCATTGTTTCGTTAGCTGTGTGGCAAGTGGCACCGTCCTGCTGTAACCACATATCGTCCACATCCATATCTTCCAATTCGGGCCATAAAAAGTTCGTTATCATCTCACGATAGCGAACACCATTCACAGTAACTGCCTAACCGGCCTCATTTTGGAAAAAATACGGCCCGATGATGCCGCCAGCCCATAAACCGCACCAAACAGTCACTCTTTGTGGGTGCATTGGTTTTTCGACAATCACTCTTGGATTCTCATTCGCCCAAATGCGGCAATTCTGTTTATTGACGAATCCACTGAGGTGAAAATGTGCCTCATCACTGAAGATGATTTTCTTCGAAAATTGATCATCCACTGTTGCCGTGGTCGCGGCGCCCATTTGGCCGATATTTTGTTCCATACATAATTGAGTAATACCAATATATCATAATAAAATAAAATTACAATAATTTCCTAAATAGTTTGTGTTTTATTCAAAATCAACATCGGCCCTTGAAATTTAACCACCCTTTATATTGATTGAATTTGGTATGGAATATTGTCCAATAAACTTTTTATAAACAAAAAAAAATTTTTATGAATACGGCAGTTCCTTTTTAAGAATTTATTTCTGTGTTTTTCTTTTTTCCAGAAGCGGTTTTTATGAAAAAAATAAGCAATCATTGAAAGTTTGCAGCTTTTAAATTCAAAGAACTAAACCATGTTTAGTTACCATGTTTGTTCTATAATCTAGATTACAGTCGACCTTCCATATAACGAATTTTGCTGTATTTTGTTAAGGTTTTCCTCACATTTTTATCTCCCTATAACGAATGTCTCCATAGCGTATTTTTTTCTGTAAAGAACCTTTTCTTGAGACACAACTTTCTTTTGATATGTTAAATAATCTCCCTATAACGAATTCTTTATTAGATGTGAACACTTTGTCGATGAAGTTAAATTTAAAAGTCTCAAACAAACAAAAATATCGACTATATTTCAAAATGTGTCTTAAATGCATAATGTATTGATATAAATTTGTTCGGATGTAAGCAAATCTCAATTGTAATAAAAAGCGTATGCTATGTACACAATTAAAGATGACAACTTCTTTATAACAAATTTTATCTATAACGTAGAAGTTCGTCGGTCCCCACCTACTATATTAATAGAAGTTCCACTGTAATTTACTACTACTGAACCAGTGATATTTAATTTCAAACAACTCCAAAACTACCGATTTTTTTAATTTATTATAAATCATACATGGCTTTGAGCACTGTCTTTCAATAGAAATATTATTTTCAAAGTTTGGTAAATTGTATTAGTAAAAAAAAAAAATTAGAGACTGCCCAGATATGCAAACTAGTTTTGAAATTTATAGTGGCCCCGCTAATATGTATGTATTTACTAGGCACCTGCAAGAAACCATTGACTACTATTAACAATGAATTGAGCTTCTCCATACTAAAAAAACTTTCTGTCGAAAATAACCGAAAACGGCAACACTGTTCATAGCTGCAAAAGTACTCAACGAACGTTGAAAGTGGGCGAGATTAAATAAGTTGGTGTGGGGTAGCGAAGCACGCTTCGTTAATTTGGTATAATATTGTAAATGTGAAATTTTTAACGTTTGGATGTTTGTTACCCGATAACTTACAAACGACTTGATATATTTTAAAGATGAAATTTGGTGTCTAGAAAACTAGCATTTAACCGATTTGGAAATTTGATATCGTTCGACTGGTTTTGTCTTAATTTTAAAAAAAATGGTGGAAAACGAATAACTGATTTAGATGGCGGCGCACGGCCAATTTTCAAAAAATAAAAAAATGGAACCTAAGTTGAGATAAACTCAATCGAACAAATCAAATTCCAAATTGTTTCATAAATTGTATAATGAAGGTGGCGATGGCTGAAGTAGTCTGCACGTTGACTACAAAACCAAAAAAGACCTGGGTTCAACCCCAGTTTCAGACAGAAATTATAAAAAAAAAATTAAAAAAAACATCTCGCATTTTTCTGAAGTGCATTAGTGTCTCAGATGTTGTCGGAAGGATTCACTGACGAAGGCATAGTCACTGGTCACTGAACAATACCGGCTTCAGCTGATAGCAATCCACTATCACATCAGAACTCTCTCTTTCGTCGGTATTGTGTAGCACCGCCGAGGTAAAATAATAATAAAAATGGCTACTAAACGGAAGCTCCAGCATTGCTATAAACAAAAAACGTGCAAAACCAGAGCTGTAAAATAATTAATTAAGCTTCACCTCCTGTCGTTTCTCTAACTATTGCTTTCCTATAGTTGCAGCACAATGCATGGCATGTGTAGGGGTCATCTCCTGAGTGCTGGTCCCAGATAAAAAAAAAAATGGCGTAGTTCAGGTATCAAATATAACCTATCTACAATACCTACTAAATTTCATCGAAATCTACGAATTTTGTTCAATTAATTTAACTAGTCTTTCAAGTTATTGTTTGGTATTTACTATTTCAAACCTGCATATAATTAATAAAATAAATTAAAAATTTATAAAATTAATAAAACAGTCACAAAAATATTACATTTTAAACAATTTTTGGCTTATGTCCAGTTTAGTGAAGCAGCTTAAAAAAAAAGATAGCCGTGATAGAAAATTTAAAAATAAAATATAAAATAAAAAAGTTGGCGGCAACCCATATTTTCCGAGTTATGGTCCTCTGAAGTTGTAGTACACATTTGTGTATAAAGTGTACAGTTTTCATAGAATGTGGTCAATATGCGTACCATTTTAAAGCTGTTGATAAGATCTTAAATCTTAAAGCAAAAATTTAGAAAACATAATAGCGGGAAAAATCCTTAAGTCTTGCATAAGTCTTGCTATGTGGAAAATCTTTAGTATGCACTTCCGTTTCGGATGGAGAAATGGTTTAAAGCCGACTTTTTTTTTATTGAAAATGAGTACATTAAATAAAAATATAATAAAAATTACTGTTCACTTTCGGTCCCAGGAGGAAATACCTGCGCCCGCCCATAGGCCGGTCATGCAGAAAACCTTTGGTTAGCAAAGCCGGTGTTTGTTATACCATAGAGAAGAAAATGTATGCGCCCGGCCAAAGGATGGTCATGCAGAAAAACTTTAGTTAGCGAAGCCGTTGTTTGTTATACCATAGAGAAGGAAATCCTTGCGCCCGGCCGATAGTCGGTCATGCTGAAGAGATTTAGTTAACAAAACCAGTGTTAGTTATATTATAGAGGAGAACTCCCTGCGGCCGGTCAAAAGATCATCATACAAATGTACTTCAGATAACGAATGCGGCGTTCTATATGTAATTTAATTTTTATTGCACTTTGAATCAACTACGTACATACTAAAGAGCTGTACAAAATGTATTGAAAGTTCTGTATTCTAAAGCACACTACTTCCAAGCCGTGTATTCCAGTGTAAACATTATCAACAAAACAAGCATAACAAAACATGACTCTCATTGAAACAAAACAAGCACCATTTGAAAAGTTTCTCTCTATAGTTTTGTTTGTGCTTGTGTGTTCAAATGAAGCAGTACATCAAAACAAAAACATACAATGAAATAAAAAAAACGGTAAATTACACCAAAAGCATCGAGTACACAAGACAAACACAAAAAGCACGTATGTATATAATTTTTTTCATAATTTCAACTTTCTGATTTTCGTGATTTTTCTAAATTTTAGTAATCGTAAATATATATTGAAATGGATGCATTAACAGCCTATTTCTGAGCTAAGAAAGATAACTTAAGCGAACGAAAAGCACTCGCTCGAATTCGAATCAATTTGGATTTCTCATTGGCACTCACTTTCTTTCGCAGTAAGTTACGTATGTCAATTTTGGTATCTTACGTTTTAATAAGTAGAAGCAATGCCAGATCATAAATTATTATATTTCTGTTAAAAGTATTAAAAAATACTACGAAGTTATTCTAAAGCTAATACAACTGCGTGTAAGTGTGATCAGCTGGTGGAAAGTATCAATAAATAAAAGGGTGAGAAAATTTAAAAAAATATTTGTAAATTTTGTGTTTTTTGTTTTAATTTTATAAAAGTGTTTCAGTTGCTGCATTGTTGACTTCTTTAAACTGAAAAAACAATTGTTAAATACATACATTCATATGTATATCATATGAATAGTTTATACTTACCACTTGTTATCCATTTGTAAATACTTTTTTATTGTACTTAGATTTTTTATTCTTCTTTTTTTATTTACAAGTATGTATACTCATATGTAAATTCTCTTACGAAAGCGAAACCAAAAGTGAGTGATTTTGACATTTCATTCTCACACGTTCTTAACAGAGAAATCGGATTTTATATGAAAACACTTACGTTTTCATTCGAGTTCTAGATCGAGTCACTGTTCGCATAGAAAGTGTGTAGAGAAATCGAAATCAATGTTCTTTCTCATAGAATGCGAATGAAAGCGTTCTTTCTTAAATCAGAAATAAGCCCTAAATGTAGATGAAATTATAAATTTTTAAAATTTTTTGCGAAATTTTAAATATTTTTCTTTAAAGAACCTTACAAACGAACCTCAAACCTAATATGAATTGTGATATTTTTATTTTATTTGTATACATTCAATTTTTTATGTTCATAAAAAATGCAAAAGTTTCTTTGCAAGTTTGTCTACGAGTTATTCAAACATGTTTTGAATGTTCCAAAATAGTTTTGATCTTCTACTTCATTTTTCTTCTACTTCAGCGTTGTTTTATTTTAACATTGTTTTGTTGTACTTGTGTTCTCTTCTTCAATGTTTTGATCGTGGAACAAAAGAAATATTTTTGAAAGTACATATGTGTTTTGCAATGAGCAAGTAATACATACACACTAATTGCAATTTCATGAAATGCTTGTAAGATATTTTTGTGGTGTTTGTGCCACACTTTAGTACATACTTACGTAGTGCACTGTGGAAACATTTCGATGTCAAATTATGGCAAAAACTAGTATTACCACTTAAATTATCGAGATTTCTTTAATTAATTTTAAATATATAGAAACATTATTTTAAATACATTCCAAATGATAGTAATATTGGTCTTATATATATATTCAGAAATGCAGTAGAAAATCGCATTCATATACCAAAATTTCAGAGGCCTCTTACTCGGAAAATATGGGTTGCCCTCAACTTTTTTATTTTATGTTTTCTTATTTTTTTAGTTTTCTATCACATAGGCTATATTTTTTCTTTTCGGAGCTGCTTCAGTAAACTGGACTTGTTCACAATTTTTAAACATCACGATACACATAGAATGTAAAATTCTGCTCGATAGAATATTCGATGCCGAACGAATATTATGGAAAAATATCCAATTAATAATACCAATACCAAAACATCGAATGCAATATATAATAAGGGCAAAAAATATTTATATTATTAGTTAATATTAAGAAGAATACTTGTAAAAAACTTATATTTTGGACATAAACTGGAAAACTTTTCTCCATTTAAAAAAATGCTGGTCAGCAGTCACAATTCACAGCATTCACAATGAATGCCCTATTTTACTGATTTTTACCATTCTTGCAGTTCTCTAATATGTAAAAAATAAGAAAAAAACACGAATTGAATCGATTCGCCTTGATTTACACATGCATATGTATGCATGTATGTTTGTAAGTACATAATCCAACGGTTTTAATTAATAACTGTTCAACTATTATCATTTTTCTACGTCCACTACTTCAAACATAAACATTTTTTAATTTATAGAAGGTAGTATATTGATTGAATTTTGTATTCAAATTTGTTTAATATACCTTTTATATGTAAGTAAGTATTTTTTTATGGATAGCGCAGAAAATGTTTAACGAAACAAAATCCAAAAAAAAATTTTATCTATATTTGTACATACTTACTCTGTCATAATGAATTGTGTATTTTATTATTCTTGCTGTGGAAATTTTTGTATTGCTTTATGATTTAAATTTTTTTTTACTTCCAAAATAAATATATTTTGCAGCATTAACAAATAAAATTTAAAATACACTTCGGCAAATTACGTGAGTGTTTATATGTAAATTTATATTATTTTTTGCTCTCTAAAAAATATACCAAGAGAACAAAAGTTTTTTTCTCTTTCTCTAACGCTGTATATCCACGCACTATACCCACGTCCACAATGTTTAACAGCTAAAAAGAAACTGATCATGATCATTATTTAGTGCGATCAGCTTTTAAGATGCAGTAATAGTTAACTTCATTTTATTTATAAAAAAAAAATAGTATTTGTGTCTGTGTTGATATAAACAATCTAAACATTACACAAACACACTTTCCTAATTACTAGGGATGCCAAACTCAATTGATTTTTAAAAATTCGGTATTTGTCGGGATTCCGGAATTTTTCAGGATTTTGGGAACTATGTATTTCTTTAATATACCAAATTTTTTAAATTAAACAATATTTAAATAAAAAATCTTTGTTGTATTCATGTATTCTTAAAACGTTTTAGGAACATAACATATATTTTTTAAAAAGAAAACTAACAAAATAGAGGACAGAGACGCATATCAATTTTGAATTAATTAATCAAATTTAAATGTTAGAATTTCGTTTAAATACAGGGTGGCTCAAAAATAGCGAAGAGAGAGAAAAGCGTGCCAAAACCGTTAAACTTCATTTCAGAAGAAAATCATAATTTAATTTAATTATGAACGACGAAGCCCATTTCCAATTGATTGGGATCTTTAATAGGCCAAAAGGACTTCGGAAAATCCAGGAGTAGAAGGTGGCGATGGTCGAAGTAATTGCACGTTGACTACAAAACGAAAAATTTTTCATGGGTTCAACCCCAGTTTCAGACTCATAAAAACATCTCGCATTTTTTCTGATGTGCATTTGTGTGTCTTTGTGTGAGTTGTTGTCGGAAGGTTTCAGAGGCGAAGGTTTCTTTGACCAGCAGTGAGGAGATGACCCCTACACATGTGGTGCATTGTGCTGGAACTAGAGAAAAGGGATAGTAGGAGAAACAATACGAGGTGAAGCTTCACTATCTTACAACACTGCTTATGGAACGTTATTTGTTTTTATAGTAGTGTTGTAGCGTCTCTGATGTGAAGGAGACGTATTAAATTTGGAAGCTTCGTTTTAGTAGACATTTTTAGTAATTATTTTACTTCGCCGATGCTACACAATATCGACGAACATTTACATTTGATTATTATTATATTTATCCAACATACACATATAGAAAAATTTAGTTTATTAACATATTTTTGAAACAATTTTTTATTTTTTTTTTATAATAATACATTAATAGTCGTTAGTTTGTTGAATTTAAAATGATAGAAATTTTGTATTTTTTACTAAATTTGTACATAAAAGTTGATAATAAAAAATTCCGGGATTTCTGGATGCGGGATTTCCCGTTTGAATTCCCTACTAATTACACATTAGAACACAAAAATATTACACATGACTTTTTGTATGTAGATAAATGGACTGCTATGATTTATTTTCTTTTGTTAATATAAAAAGAAAAGGGCTATTGTGAAAATCGTTACTAAGTACATACATATTTTATCTATCTATCTATAAACTGTATACAAGTTTAAAGAATTACACAACATACATATGAAACAGTATATAAGCTACTCATGATAGCATAATGTAATAATTATTGCATTACATATAAATTGAAAATAGACCTGGCAATAGTAATATCTATATTTTTTTCCATTGCATTATCGTCGTTTTTTTTTCGATAGCTAACTATCGTTAAATGTTTCAGCAAGTTACTGAAGAGAAATTTTTGGTTTCTATCTGGCAACACGTTGATATATTGCTGTTCATTAACAGACAATACTGGGTAACTCAATAATATACATAGAATGGCATAGAACACCATACATACCTTACAAAAACTTCATTTTATGTAAAACTTAAAATTTTTATCAACAAAATTTATGGCGTATTTTTATATTATATGTGAAATTTAATTTCATTTAATTTTTTCAGGAGTTTTCATCGTCATTTATATGTTTTTGGCAAACTTCATTTGTTTGCCTTTATAGAACATTATTTTCGAGGCCTTTCTCCATATGCTGTGTACCGTTTCTGGAGTAGCAGTGGCCAGCTAAATATTTTTCATGTCTTTTGGTATATCAACTGCCGCTGTCCTCGGATTTTTGCCAATTTCGTTCGATATGTGTCGTTTAATGCATTAAAAAATTTTGCCGGATAGCCATTTCGGGGCGTACTATTAATACTGTTGGTTTATCTGTGTATAATTCCTTAAATTAATTTCTTGACTAGACTTTAAGTGCCCAACAATTTCAAAATTTTCGCGTAACAATGATATTTTGGACACAAATTAAAACTGATTGCCAACCTTTGACATTATTAACTGAGAGACATGAAGCATTATAACGTAGTCAGTGTTTCTACCAAAAGAACTTGAAGTTGTACAAAAAAATTTTTTAATAAAAGATTATGTTATTTTCACAAACTGATGGTATTTCACAAAGAGAGATAATTATATTTGTCTAAGCCAACTATTTCGCTTTAAAAAGAAATTATAATATTTTCTGCAGCTCTTTTTGAGCAATTAAAATATTGGTTCAAAATCAACACCATTTTTTAATATCCACTTTGGTAAAACTTATATGTATATGCAATAGTATGTCGATTTGTTTATTTTCCCAGTAAAATCCAGTAGTTGCGTAAATATTGTGTAATTCAAAAGAAAATTCATTGATCCGTGTTGTTTGTTTGAAACTGAAATGGTGTATGTACATAATTTTTTTAATCTAAAAACCAAGGCTTTCGCTCAAGCAATATTTAGAATGTTGTGCATTGATATTTCTTAAAAATTGCTTTGATTTTACCAAAAAAGTAGTTATACTTTTTTTAATTTAATTTTAATCTCTGTTGAACTTGACATGTTGCACGTGACATATTTTTCCATAATGATATTTATATTTTTTCTGTTGCTCTTTTTACGAAATTATATATAATCAAGCTTAGTCTACTTGTTTTTAAATCAATAACATTATCCAATATACTTATTTTCACATAATAATAACAAACTGAACAGAAATACATATGTGGTATGAATAAAGTCGTATGAATTGTAAATATATGTAGGTACATATGTATGTAATAAACAAAAATAAATTGAAATGAAAACAGTATCAGGAATATGAACCACATTATTTTTTTCCAGAATAAGCAGTCGTAGCTGTTTTTATTTACTGACCAACGCCACAAAAGGAGTGCAACTGGGATATACCTGGATGCTTTTTACTTCTTTCTATTTTTTCTCTAAATTATATAACAAAGAATGCTCCTCAATCTGATCAGACGGAATAAAAAACATTTTGACTTTTCTCTCTACCGTTTGCAACTCTCTGTTTTTTCCCCTGCCTTTTTGAATTATCTAGATTTAAATATTTTAAATGTAATTTTAATAATTTAATTTTCAAGCTCAAGGTCTTTTTTTTTTACAAATGAGTTGTGAAATATTGAATAATTATAAAAACTTTTTTTTTTAATTTTATACTTACGATGTCGCACGTGACCAACTTTATGCAAGTTCCAAGATCACAAATCTTATTATTTTTCAACACAATTTTTTTATATATATTTTAAATATATCTCTGTTTGTACTCAATATTTAATGAGTTTTCTACATGTACACTGATTACACTATGCAACACGAAAAAATTGCACTGATAACCACCATTTTTTTTAATCCGCTGTGGTCACCTAACTAGTAAATCATCATTATTTCAAATTCTATGGTAAGTTTTTGTAAAAAAAATTTTTTTCTAATATTGGGGTTTTGTTTTTTGAAGAGGGTCCTTCCTACATCTGGTCGTAACTTTGGAAAAACTTATTCAATCTTGTTATGCAATACGTTAAAAATTTTAAAAATTTAATGATGCATATAGACCAGCTAAACCATATAACAAACATAGATAAATTATCGTAATGAATTTGACTAACGTTGAATAATTGAAGGAATAATTACCAAATTGTATTGTTTAAGATTTAATTTTTCATTTCACCTTTTAAATACAATAATTGTCAACCAAAGTGTTGACTAATTGTAATAAAGGCTTAGAAAAAGTAAATAGAATTAAAATGAAATAATAAAATGTTTGTTGTACAAAGCAAACAATTTTGAAGAAGCTATGTATGTTCCGTAATTCTGAAATATTTTTTGGGAGTTCTTGTATAAACATGTGAAATTTCGTAGCTTTTTTCAAGAATATGGTTAAAGGTCTACTGAGATTTTGATATTTGCACCAAATGAAATAGCTCAACCATATAACAAAGTTAGATAAATATACGTAATGAATTTTGACTAAAGGAATTGAAGGAATAATTACATGTGCAGTTTATAGACATCTTTAGAAAAAATTTATCCTTCACCTACCTTTCCGTCAATGATTAAATAATTTATTTTTCACATTTACCATTAAAGTAAATGCCTTAGCTTGGGTCGATGCTGCTGTTGCCACAGTGGTGTCAGCTCATATTGTGATTTATTTTCTATCTTGATAAACGTCTTGCCTGCCCTGGTGGTCAGGTGTGAGCCCATAGGGTAAAGTCAGAGTACGATCCTTATGGAGAAACACACAAGAAGACTTACTGCCTCCACGCGGCGGCCACCGTTAACATGCTCGGGTCTGGGTCTTTCTAGGAAACTTCGCTCACCCTACAATGTGTGGTGGGAAGCGTTTTTTCCTTTCAGGAGACCAATACTCGGTCATGGCTAAAGTAAGCAACGATTTGGGGGCTGGATCATGGTGTGATGCGACCCGTGCCTGGGATCAGCTTGGCTAGAGGCCCCCTTCAGAAAATAGTCTAGTCGCAAACGGAGCTTCACCGATACCTGGCCGCCTCGGTGAATAATGTTTTGGCCTTGCTGGGTTATCGGGGGCTATGGCCCGGCCGACGTACTTTCCCCCACACTCGTGGGAATTATATGGAATTCAATCAAACAAAAAAAAACGATGATAGGAAGAAGAAGGACGGAGACCAGAAGCTCGACCCACAAGGGGGGCTTATTGACTCCACTCCGAAGGCCAACCCTCAAAGGGGGCCTACAGCTACAGCTTCGGTTGGGACGCCACTAGTGGGCCGACCCGACTCTGTAGCGGACTCCAAGGAGAAAAAGCTCGACCCACAAGGGGGGCTTATTGGGTCCACCCCAAGGGCCGACCCTCAAAGGGGGCCAACAGTTTCGGTTGGGACGCCACTAGTTGGGCGACCCAACTCTTTTGCGGACGTCGTTGCTGCGGGCGCCCAGGACTCCTCCACTTCCCGGCGCGGGATGGTTTCCGGGACCACCGAGGGTGGGGGGGGCGATGCGATCTTCAGGAGGAGCGGCCTGGTGCTAAGGTCGCCTCCTGTGAGATGCTCCCCGCCCACGGTGGTGACCACGGATGGGGTGGCTTCTGCCTCGCCTGTGGAAGACGGATCTCTGGGGGATACTGTCTGCCCGACGACCAACGGGGTCGGGGGCGGTGACGCGCCGCGTGCGGGTGTGTCTGGTCGGGCGGGGGAATCGCCGCGACTGGGACGTATCCGCGACATGAGGGCGAAGGAAGAGGCCGCGATCGCTCAATGCAGGGCTATGTTGAGCGGGATGCGGGAAGCTTGTGTTCGGCAGAAGAACATAAGTAGTGAGGTGAAGGGGGGCGTGGCCAAAATGGCCGAGCTTCTGGATGTCGCGCTCGATTGTAGGCGTGCATGGAGGGCAGCTGAGGGGAACGGGCCGCTTCCGGGTCCCCACGGGCTCGAGGCCCGGTTGCCCCCGTCAAACGGGCTAACGGCCCGAGTGCCCCCGTCAAACGGGCTAACGGCCCGAGTGCCCCCGCCGGACGGCCTAGGGGCCTGGGTGCCGCCGATGAGCGGGCTGCTGGCTGTCCGGCTGCCACTGGCGGATCTAAGAGGGCCAGGGCGGAGGGGCCCTCGGGGCAACTCCTGCGACCGGGGATTGGAGGACAGTCACCTCGGGGAGAAGGAGGAAGAGACGGGGTTTGGGGACCCCGGCGGTAGACGATGGGAGGGCACCGCCCGCGGGCCGTCGGTTGCGACCTAGGCGCGCGAAGCCTGAGGCGGTGCTCATTAAGCCCGCGGTGGGGCACACCTATGCGGGTGTGCTGAAGGAGCTGCGTGGCAGCGTGACGGGCGACGCGAAGGGGGTACGGTCCGTCAGGAGGACGGGGGCCGGTGACATCCTGTTGGAACTCGGGAGGGGCGACAGGATTGACCCGGAGTTTGTACGGCGTCTGAGGGACGCTGTCCGCGAGACAGCGTCGGTCGCGGAATTAAGGCCGAGCGCGACCGTGGAGATGCGGGGTCTTGACTCCTTGACGGCCGTGGTCTGCTCGCCGGGCGCGAAGAGCAGCTACGCGTGAGGGTGACGGCACCGGACGTGCGCGAACAGGTTCGGGCGTACGTTACTTTGTCGGTGGAGGGCGCCGCGAAACTGATCGATATTGGCCACGTGCGTGTCGGTTGGATCAGGGCTGCGATGCGGATGTCCGAGAGTGTCGGTAGGTGTTATCGATGCTTTGGGGCGGGGCACACCCAGGCAAGGTGTACTGGGACAGACAGGAGGCAACTGTGCATAAGGTGCGGAGGAGCAGGACATAAGATGAGGGACTGCACAGCGGTCCCCAAGTGCGTTCTGTGTTCGGGGGCGGGGCACGGTAGGACTGACCACCTGCCGGGCTCGAAGGGCTGCCCGCTATCCCGCAGATGAGGGTGCTCCAGGGGAATATGCACAGGAGCAGGACGGCGGATGCTCTGCTATGGCAGATGGTTGCCGAGAGGGGCGCGGACGTGGTTGTTATCAGCGAACAATACGGTCCGATGCACCGGGGGTTCTGGCTCGGGGACGAAACGGGTACGGCGGCGCTCTGGCTACCTGGCGGCGGTGAACTCGCGGTTGCGCGGTACGGGATCGGCTGCGGCTATGCGTGGGCTCGGATCGGCGGTTTTGTGCTGGTGAGCTGTTACCTCACTCCTAGCGATAACGTGGCGCGATTTAAGGCGAAGATGGCCGCTATCGAGGACGCTCTGGCTGGTATGGCCGGACCCTTTGTGGTGGCCGGTGATTTCAATGCCAGGGCTGTGGAGTGGGGTGATCCGGTGACGAGCACGAGGGGGAGGTGTGTCCTGGATATGGCGGCCAGGTTGGGGCTCGTGGTCATGAACGCTGGCGGTGCGACTACCTTCAGGCGGCCGGGGTGCGAGTTCACCACTCCTGACATCACTTTGGTATCCGAGAATCTGTCTGGGATGATCGAAGGATGGAGGGTACTCGAGGAATATACTGGGAGTGATCACCAGTATATTGAATTTAGGATAGTATCGGAGGCGGGCGTCGCGCGGTCGCACGGTGGGAGAGGCGCGCGTGGATGGAACGTCGCGAGGTTAGACCGCGGGTCGTTCTTGGACGGTTTCGACGGTACTACGGTTTTGGACGGTGGGGGGGACGCTGACTCCCTGGCGGGTGCTATGATGCGGCGCATTGTCCGTGGATGCGACGCATCGATGCCCCGATTGTCGCGAAGGGCGGGGAGGCGACCTGTGTACTGGTGGACCCCGGAGATTGCTGGACTCAGGCGTGACTGCCTCCGCAATAGGAGGGTCTATACTAGGGCTAGGCGGGCCGGCGAGGCTCTACTGGAGGCCCAAGAGTACAAGCGGTCCCGCGGGGCGTTGCGTCGCGCGATTATGGCGAGCAAGAGGGCGAAATGGGAAGAACTTCGGAGCGACCTGAACCGTGATCCTTGGGGACTCGGCTATAGGATCGTGGCGGGAAAATTGGGCGCGAGCCGCACTGGGGTGCAATTGGACGGCGCGCGGATCGAAACGATTGTGGGGGGCCTGTTCCCCACACACCCTCCGCTGGTTGGCGAACGTGGGCCCTACGATGATGAGGTTCCACCGCCCTTTACCGGGGAGGAACTGAGGATCGCTGCCGGGGCTCTTAGGACGGGGAAAGCCCCTGGCCCGGATGGGGTACCGTCGGAGGTGCTCAAGATCCTGGCTGAGAGCAGGCCGGAAGCATTGCTTCCGGTATACGATGCTTGTTTAGTCCAGGGCGTCTTCCCAAGACGCTGGAAAACACAGCGGCTCGTGCTTGTTGGCAAGGGCAGGGGCGATCCGACCCAGCCATCGGCTTATCGGCCACTTTGTATGTTGGATGGTGCCGGCAAGCTGCTGGAGAAGCTACTGCAAAGAAGGCTGGCGGAGGCCGTGAGGATGGCTGGGGGGCTGTCGGATAGACAGCATGGCTTCAGACCTGGCAGGGCAACGCTCGGGGCGATTGCTGATGTGGTTGAGTGCTTCGAGCGCGCTCAGAGCGAGAGGCGCTATTATCCGAAGCGCATAGTTATCCTGGCAACACTCGACGTTCGGAATGCCTTCAACAGCCTACGATGGGCTGATGTTCTAGAGGCGCTACGGGGGAGGTTTCGTATTCCCGGATACTTGTATAGAATTCTCCGTAGTTATCTGGACGATCGGGTACTGTTGTACGATACGCCGACGGGGCGGAGGAGCAGGACGATCACGTCCGGCGCGGCCCAGGGATCTGTGCTGGGCCCGGACCTATGGAATCTGACCTACGATGGGATCTTTGGGGTGGAAATGCCCGAGGATGCTCAGCTCGTGGGATACGCGGATGATATAGCGGTGGTGATCTTGGCGCGGGATATGGATGACGCCAGGGGGAAGCTGAACCGGGTCATGATTAGGACCCGGATCTGGCTTGAGGACCACGGCTTGGAATTGGCCGGGGAGAAGACCGAGGTGATGTTGATGACGCGGGCACACATACCACTCGATGTCGGCATGCAGATAGGGGATGTGTCTCTGGTTACCCAGAGTGCCATAAGGTATTTGGGCGTCAGACTCGACTGTAGGCTGACTTACTGGGCCCAAATACGGCATGTGGCGACTAAGGCGGCGAAGATGACTGGCATGCTGAGCAGACTCATGGCGAATGTCGGAGGCCCGACACGGGGCAAGAGGAGGCTGATTATGGCGGTCACGAAGTCGATCTTGCTGCATGGGAGCGAGATTTGGGGAAATGTACTGGGTGAGAGAACCAAACGCAGGGTACTCGAGGCGGTACAGCGGACGGCGGCCCTTAGGGTTGCTTCGGCTTACCGCACGGTCTCGGGCGCTGCGGTCCTGGTGATATGTGGGGAAATACCCATAGACCTCTTGGCGCGCGAGCGGTGGGAGGCTTGGAACTCGAGGGGGGAGGACCCTGGTGTTGGTGCTGTTGGTCTGAGGCCCCAAACTGTCCGGCGATGGCAGGACAGGTGGACCGCGGACACGGTCGGCAGGTGGACGGCAAGGCTCATTCCCTGCGTGGAAGTATGGATTCGGAGGAAATTTGGGGAAGTTAACTACTTCCTGACACAATTCCTCTCGGGCCACGGATACTTTCGAAAGTACCTGTACCGGATGGGCAGGGCAGATGGTCCCGACTGCATTTACTGTAGTATTACGGATGATGATGCAGAACACACTTTCTTCGACTGCACCAGGTGGCATGCTGAGAGAGGTGCAATAGCGCAGCGGGTTGGCGGGTTCGCTCCTGCCACCGTGATAGGGAGGATGCTCGATTGTGAAGACAATTGGGACGCTGTGGCACAGTACGTGGGATACGTTCTGCGGAGGAAGAAGAGGGACCTCGATGCGCTGCTGCATAGCGGGGCCCCCTCTGACGGGGACCAGGCGATACGGGCCGGGGCCATGGCGCCGGCTGCAAACTTGGCGGACCCAGACGTGGGTGATTGAGAGTGGTCCTGATTGGGACGTGGCTCTGGGCCTTCCCGAAGTAATGCGGAAAGCGGTTCCGGGGAGGAATCTACCCAGAGGAAGAGGAGGGAATTTTTTAGTGGCAACACCACTCGACGCAGAAGACGACGGTCTCTGTAAGTGCGAAGGCATTTTCAACCCTACCTCACACGCCAAAAAAAAAAAAAAAAAAAACGTCTTGCCTGCCCTGAAATAATGCTGTTTGTTATTGGGCGAGAATGAAACACAATTCATGAAAAAGCTTACACTTACATTTTATACCACTAACAGACTTCTATTAACAACATAATATTTTGTTATGTTTATTACAGAAAAAAGCAAAAATTAAAGTAAAATTAAAGTTATGAATACACAAAAAAAAAACTTTTTACAGTACATTATCAACACTCTAAATTTGTAAGGAGTATAAATCGACTGATTTATGAGTGCGATTTGTTCGTGTTGGACGTTTTGTTACTCGTTCATGGAGCTGTAGCGCAAAAATCATAAGAATTTGAAAATGTTCAATATTTTATGGTAGGTTGGATGTGCTACCGGGATTGTGCACGAACATTTCCTCCTTTTTAATTTTTTTTTATTTTTGTACGAAACGTGAAGATGGCTTACAAGTAATTTTGAATTGAATTTATTGAAATTTTAAGAGAAAAAAATTCCATTTAGCAAAGTAAATGTAAAAAATATAAAGACAAACGAAAAAAAAATTTTTTTATTGTGTGAACAAATAAATTATAGCAATTGCATCATCCGCTTCACAATTCATATTTTCAATTCATGGTCTGACATTGAGGACCGAACATATGACTGATCATCAATGTTCGACATCAAATACTATTTTCTCTTTGACAGTTTTCCCATTTTATTAAAAATTTTTAATATTGAAGTTGCACCTGTTATTTTTCTTTACTGGATATGCAAACAATTTGAGAGATTTTTATAAAGATTTCTATTGGCGTTTACTCCATAGTTACTTCAACCGGATTTGCAATTTGTTTTATTATTGTTTTAGGTATTGAAATTATGCAATAGAAAACATTAACGATGCGAACTCGTTGACAAACTAAATTTTATGATTAGTCAGAACATGAACATCTACGCATGTTCGCCACATAAGTATAAGAATATGAATATATGATTACTGTTGCTTTGTCGGCGTAATGTTCATGTTATATTCAAGTCGATGGCCCGATGAAGATACAGGGTAAAGTGCGTTGCATTCCACCAGTATTACGAATAAATGAAAGATAATATCCCAAATATTTTTAAGAAACGAACGTATCTGCACGTGGTGGCGATGGTCGAAGTAGTCTTCACGTTGACTACAAAACCAACAATTTCCTTGGTTCAATCCCAGTTTTAGAGTCATAAAAACATCTTGCATTTTTTCTGATGTGCATTTGTGTGTCTTTGTATCAGTTGTTGTCGGAAGGTTTCACTGACGAAGGCATAGTCAGTTGTATTCGTCGGTATTGTGTAGTAACGGCTAAGTAAAATAACTGCTAAAAATGGCTACTCAAACGATACCTCAAAATTTAATACATCTCTTTGATATGAGAAGCCCTACAACACTGCTATAAAAAACAAACAACGTGCAAAAACAGTGTTGTAAGATAGTGAAGCTTCACTTCCTGTCATTTCTCTTAGTTCCAGCAAAAAGCAACGCATGTGTAGGGGTCATCTAATGAGTGCTGGTCCAAGATGGTAGTGTTTATGGACATTCGATTTAAATCTTTCCACGTCAAATGTGGCAGGAGAGCTCTGCAAGCAGTCTATTCCTAATACGTGCTGTTAGTCCAAAAACAAATTTTCTCTGTACGATTTGCTGTCAAAGCGACCACAAATGAATGCGTTTTTAATGATGATGGAGTTGTGCACATGAAAGATTTTTGGATTTTGGGAACAACTTCCCTGATTTCATTAGAATACATGCCGTTGTAGTAACGATACCGTCTTCAATGAGTTTCTTCGCTCTCCTGTACACGGTCCAGTAACTACAACTAACCGGCTCATACATGAGAGTATTCCATTTTCGCTCGGATGTAGGGGGTACAAGTAGTAAGGTGATCAGATGGCGTGAAGTATGTCTTACACCGTCTAAAAAGGCGAGGCACTTGAATCCATCTTTTTAGACCTGAGAAATTTGCTCAGTACTTCGAACATCACACTGAATTTTCATTGCAAGAACTTCAAGATCTTCTGTTTCCTCAATGTCTATACCGCCCATAATTACAGAAGAAGCAGCGTGATTGGGCATGCGTCGATGTGTAAGCCTGCAGCATATGTATGTATGTAAATACATACATATTCATGTACATGGCTTTTAATATATCTACATACATATATACACATATATCTACCTTCATAAAATTATTCAATATTCCGTTTGATTTAAAGTGTTTCATAGCATTTTATTTCATGTCGTAATAAATTCCTTTAAAATTAGTAACTAGTTTTCGTCTCATAGAAAATGTTAGAATTAAAGAGAAGTATTAAAAGAAGATACGCCACTAAAGAAAATTAAACAGTTCCGTTTTAAATAAAATATTAATTAAAACTAAATTAACTATAAAAATGGTAAAGGATTTACAATTCCATATACATATGTACATATCTGTGGACCCTTGACAAAACAACTTAAGTAAAATTTTAATTTTTCCGCAGTGCAGCTAAACACTATTTAATTAGTCGTTTCTGTTTTGTTCTTTGTTACGTTTTTGTTTGTTTCTAAAAAATTTATAAATTTAGTATAACTTTTCTGTAATTTTACTTTCTACTAAAATCTCTTTTAAAATCATGTTTACAAATTAAATCAACAAGAAGTATAGATAGATAAGTTGACTATTTTTTTAGTGATATCTCGAAATCAAATATTCACAGAAAGGCGCTGGTTAGTGTAAGAAAAAGCGTCTTGTAAAGTTCCATTTAGGATCAAAATGTTACGAAGTTTTTTTATCTCGACTTAAGATCTTTTGCCAAACGTCCACAGATACATATGTATGCATGTACTTAGTGTATAAATAAATGAGACTCAATTCCTATTGTGAAACTTTTCCACAAAAAATATATGTTTGTATTTAAATAGTGCTTGCTTAAAAATATACATATTTTAAATATATTTCTTTTATACATACATAAGTATATTTTATTTAAACTGAAGGCAAATTACAGCATGCCCTTCTTGCGAAGTATTTGTTAATTAATAAATGTCATTTACAAATTCCAAAAAAAAAAACTAATAAAGAGGTAGAATGATTATAAAACGCGCCTTAAGCACTAAAAGAAAAAGTTTTCCGCATCTTTGGCTTACAACCAAACCAAGAAACCCCATATGGCCAAAGCTAGCGGAAAACCAATTTGAAAACCAAAAAGGATCCAGTAAAAAACGTAGATAAAAGCAAATAAAAAGGCAAAACCGAAATAATACAAGACATTGAAACTGTAAAGAAAAGAAAGAAAGAAAACAAATGTTAAATTTAACGTGTGTTGCTCGAGAACTTTATTAGAACAAACCAAATTTATGTATTTTATGGAGGCTTTCAATATATGAATATAGTGAACCCGCGATAATATGAACTAATTAAAACCAAGCCAGTTCACTTTTGCATTTGATTTGTATTTGCGAATGGCAATAATTTCCTTTCAAAAACCGTTCTCCCATAAAACTAAAAGTTTCCTATGTTAAAATTTTTATTTATTGCCTATTTAAATAATAAAAAAAACTAATAATTTTTGAAAAAATTAAAGTAATTATTATTTAACAATTACTAAAAAATCACTAGAAAAATCCAAAGATAAGCTGCTCATATTTTAAACAGAAATTGTGAGTTTATGTACATCATCCCATGCTTCTCTCGCCTCTCACCTATAATTTCAGAATTTCTGAAATACAAATTTCATAGTGTGAACTGGGAGTTTGTTCATATTTTAGAGTAGTCAATGGAAGAAAAAAATTTTCATATTATCGCAAATGCACTGTAGACAATAAATGTTTTTTAAATACCAGATAATATTACTTACACATTCCAGTAGTTACGATGCCATGATGTCGTAATGGCAGATTCTTTAAAATAGAAACGTCTGATGCCTATAAGCACTCGATCCAAGAACTCCGACCAATCACACTGACTAGCATCGAAATTATAACGCTTTCGATCCGTTTCGTGCATAACGCTCATAACGCGTAAAGCATTTTTTAAGTCGTAACGGAAATTTTTGTCTAGGAAATAATCGAAAGCTTTAGTACCCTTGTGGAAAACGCGCATGTAATCGTAAGCTCTGAAAAACAAAACAATAAATATATAAATAAATAATTATAAAATAATTCTGAAATTAAATGAATACGACAAATACAAAGAATACATCGCTGATTTTGGGAGTTAAGGCATCGTCTTCTTTCTTATGAGAAATTGCATTTGTTTAACACCGCGTTTGCACCAGACAATGCTGTCAAGAACATAATTTTTCACTAATCCATGCCCACTTTTTAATTGCCTGAATATCTGCTTGAATATATTGTTGGCATTAACCAGGACAGTGATTTTACATACATATGCCAATATGAAAGAACCCAAAAAAATTAAAATTAATGAGAAATGTTGACGTAGTGTGTCAGAGGCTTCAATACACAAAGACAAATATTGAAGCTGAATATTGATGCGTGTGCCAGCCGCTTAATAGTGAGAATTGCAAACCAAAATAGAATTACAGAACACATGAAACCATGCATCCGCCCCAATCTTCTCACCACTCACGCCAACAGAATCAAAAATTGCTGCAACAACAATTGCAAGTGTAGATGCGTAATAAATATCTAATATCGATTTGGCGACGACTTTCGTCAATTACCAACGAATTTGAAATTTTATTTGCAAAAATCTCTTATTTCATTAATATAATCGGGATGCACACGTCCAATAACTCATGCACAAATAAATGATACCATACGCCTGCAAACTTTCTGCTAAAAAAGATTATTTGAAGTGAGGGATATAAAAGTCTACATTGACGATGAAAACTATAATGAAATTAAACCAGGAGGCATCGCTACGTCAGTTGGTTATTTTTTTCTCTGCTTAAGTTTGCGACTTAAAATGTCAAAATTCTATACAAAGACATTTGTTTAACAAAATGTGATAAACAGTTTAATTTGCGTAATTTTATTGCAATCGCTATTTTGTTTAAAAAATATACATATATTATTTGTGCTTAAATATAGGGAGTGAACATTCTTTCTGACATTTTATGTCCTAAAGCACGAACGTCTGTAAATGCTTCAGTAATTGCATCATGATGAAAACCATATCGCTCATTTACTTCAATAGTGATACAACTCAAAAAAACTACCTTTGTAAAAAACGTACTTAAAGTTTTCAATTTACACGCCCCTTAATGGGAAAATTAAAAATATTTTTCTGTCACGAGGTGAGTTTTGAAGCTATTTGCATGTATTTTTTACACAAGAGCAAGGCCAATATGAAGAATTATTCTGCATTATTAACTCATAAAGCGTATTTTTTGGATTATGACGTTATATGTAATTACAAAATTTTAAATTGTACTTAATGTGTTATCCTAGTACTGCAGTATTTTCATAAATCAAAATGTACTGAAAAAGTACAATTGTACTGACTTTATCATCCCTGTTCTATATGGCTGGTATTAGGTACGTTTCTGTACTTTTTAGATAAAATTCGGTAAAATGAGAGTAAACTATAATTTATCTCAATGAGCCTATTTACACTGGTATTATTATGGTGGCATAACATGACACTTTGTAGACAAATTCGGTGGAGAGAATGGTTTTAGATTGGCATAATTTTTCAACCAGCTACAGCCCCGCATTAGCAGCACAAAACTTATACATATACACAAACACAGGTTCTGTGTTTCATTTTTCTTACCGAGCGTATTTAGTCTTCAGTTGGAAATTGTCGTGCTAACATGAACTTGGTAGAAGAAGGAGGTTGGTCGCGCCAACAAACTTTAAAGCTAATAACTAATGGCTCGAACCAACAAGATCCTTTTTTCTTTTCTTTGGAATGACGATTAGTGGTGAGTATATATCGTGCATATATGCAAGTAAAATAACGCGTGCATTTGCATATAATAGAAAGCGATGCCACACTCAGACAAAGTAAATATACATATATTTTAGTATATCTTGAGAACGGTTGAAGTGAAAGTTTCTGAATATGGTCAAAATTACTTTGTCGTTAAAACAAATCATCAGTCGAAAAGTGGGCGGAATTGGACGAGTAGGCGTGGTACCTCCCATACAAAGTAAATAATGATTTTTGTATATCTTGAGAACGGTTAAAACTAAAAGTTCTAAATTTGGTCTGAATGTTTTCACTACAAATCATCGATCAAAATGTTAGCGCAATCGGATAAATGAGCATGGTACCTCCCATACTAAGTTAATATTGGTTTTTGTATATCTTGAGAACGGCTAAATCTAAAGTTTCTCATTTTGGTTTGAATGACTTGATAGTTATTTTTTTTTTGCTTCGGGCACTTACATTCAGCTACAGAGCTAAAATTCGGTATATCGGAGAGTAAATAATGCGAAAACTATGAAAACTGGCCATTTCTATCAGGGGAACTAGGCTAATCTTTACAGAGCCAGAGAGCTGAAAATGGGTATACGGGATAGGCACTCGGGGTAGGTAAAACAGAGATTGGCCTACTACTAGATGGACATATAGACTATATATTTTTTCAAAGATAAGACCAAGACGGCTGCTAGGGGTAAACTTCCGCGTCTCCGAAACTAACTAATCGATTTTAATAAAGATAAGACATTAATTTTTTAAATAAAACTATTATAACAGCTGTAGCAGCGCGTGGCCGAAGCAGCTAGTAACAAATAAAATGGAATCAAATATTGTGTCCAATTTGGAAAAAAATCAACAATGATAAATATCGCTTAATTCTTTTTTTATACCTCAAAATTTAAACTTAAACTTAAAAATTCCGTCTATTGTAATTTTTCTTTTTACAGTTGCCTGTATGAAGGTCACTGAGAGCATTTCGCCGCTTTTAAGTTTTAATATAAAATACTATAACCGGGAATTATGTGTGCAGCGTCCATCGTTATTAAATTTTAGAAAACAACAATTGATTAACCTATATTTTTTATCTATGTATTTTAATTTAAAATAAAATGAGTTATTTTGGAAAAAATATAGATTCGTCGAGAATTTACTTACGTATGCTGTGGCATTCCCAATCCAAATAATTTTTCCGGTATAATAAACATCAACGCTGGCAATATGTGGAATAAATAAAAGAATAAATTATACCGCCAACCATTACGCAATTTGGTCTTTGGCTTCCAAACAAAATTATTCGGTGGATGTCTTTCAACGCTGGCATTAACAATTGCACAAAACTCGGCCAGAGTCAAAGGATTCACTTCACCCGATGTACAATGTATAACTTCGGGCTTCTCAATGCGGCGAGTGCCCACATACCACCCCATGACCAAAGAAGAATTAATAACATAGTCACAGGGTATGATGTCGATAACAGCAGAGGCCTTACCGCACATTGTACGAAAAATTCCCTTAATAAAGCCGGCCAAGAAACCCAAATGACCGGAATTGGCGTTGCCTACCCAACCTTTTGTGGGCTTTTCCCAGGTGCCGTACACTAAATAGAAATAAATTCTTACGCTTTACAAATTTTGCAAAATTAGTAACTGATTGCGCTTACCGATTGATGGTCTTACTATAGCGGCTGGCATACCCTTCATTTCGGCCATTAATAAATTCTCGGATAAATTTTTTGTAAACGTGTAGGTATTTGGATGATCACATATGTATTCTTTACACTGCTCTTGCGAGAAATTCTCCCATTGACTATCATCTTCTGCCATTTTCATCATTTCATAAGGATTAAATTTTGAGGTGTATACCTCCTCCATGATTAAGCCGCAATTGTTGCTGTTACAAAATGCTGTTGAACAATAAATGTATGACGATAAATTTTTAACTCGCTTAGCCAATTCTATGGTACGCATGGTACCGGTTAAATTTGTTTTTATGGCTGTACGCAATGGTGAACTGAATTTGATCGTAGCAGCACTGTGATAAATTATATTTACACGATCGATTAATTCGTTTAGTATATCCTCACTAAAGCTGAAATTGGCATCGCTTAATTCACCCACAACCGGTTTGATTTTCGATAGAGATTGCTCGTCGTATTTTTTGAAAATCTGAAAAGAGTCAAGGCGAAGGAACAATTGAATGAATTCATGAAGCATGTGAAAATCTACCACTTCTTATTGAAAAAGCTTTTGCTTATTTCATATTTATTTTTTTTATATCTATCTAGTAATTTCGTTAAATTTACAACTAAATTAAGTAAGCTACTGTCAGTGTAATTTTCATTCTTCAGTGTCACCATATGCACCACTTACGTTTTTAGTTTTTTTTTTAAAGCAAATTACGTTTTCTGTTTAGCAGGTCCCATTATTATGGTCCATCTATACATGTGTATGAATGAAATTATATTTGCGTCATCACTTTCCCCCTTAAGAGTGCGGTTCACAGTATTGCATACAATGGACACTTAATTTGTTTATGTTGAGTGTTCCAAAATTAAAACCAAATTTAAAATATTCGAATTGTAGCCGCCAGCGTTTTTTGAAATTAGGTTTCCTCGTGTAAAACTTATATTTTGACTAAATCCAATCCATGATCTCAAAAGTTCACTTTTTTTTAACGGTATATCGGAACTGCATATTCCAATCTCATGTTAATATTTGAACACTCTTTATTTGATATCGTTTTTTCTTTCTTTTTTGTCCACGTTTAATTTTTTTTCCCAACAAATTGCGTGCTTAATTAGGGACATTAAAACTATTTCTGTTAATTTTTTTCAAATTATGAAAAAAGGCAGACATGCGGCTTTTATTTTATTTCAGTATTTTTGTTTCCCAACTTACCGGTTTTTGTAATAATTTTTTTATGCGATCATTTGGATCTATATTCTTCTTCCCTCGCACTAGTACATAAATCGTGCCAATATCCGGTGTTACATCCAATAGAGCTTCAATTAAAACTGTGCCAAGAAAACCGGTACCACCAGTAATAAAAATATTTTTATGAGCAAAGAATTCAGCAATGGTCATCATATCTTCAGGGATGCTATCGTTGGCTGGTAAAGGTTTTAAATTGAGATCGTGACTCCTGTCATGATCATTCATGACCGTCATACTTGTGCTGTAATTAATATTTGTTGGAGGAGCCAATTTGAGAAGATTTATATACGTTTATGATGTGAAATCTAAATCTATAAATAATTGACAGGTTGTTGCAATTAACACACTGAAAATAAATAAAATAAAAATGTATAGTGGTTTAGAAAAATGAGAAAACAGATTTAAAATCAAATTAACAAATGTGTGTTGCGTATAACTTTTTGAGAGATCTATTAAGTTTTTCTGCTTATACAATGTGTTCCAAAAGAAATCACCCTGTTGGAAGATGCTCCTATTTTTGCAAATGGCGGCCAATGTTAAATCTGTTTTGACATTTATAAACTAGACAGATGTAGAATACAAGTGAACAAGCCATGGAGCGATACACTCCCCAAGAACGCACAATAATCGTGTCTATTTTTTACGTAACATTTCGTCTGTGGTGTTGGCGCAGCGCGAATTCCGTCGCCGATTCCCCGGTCGTCCGGCACCGACTGCGCAAACACTGCGCCGTTTGGCCACCAACCTTGAAGAGTATGGGACCACACGAGACGATGCCAAGAGTGGCCGGCCCCGGAGCGCCCGTTTTCGAGGACGCCGCTGGTCAAACGACAACAGTGGACGGTACCGCGCTATAGGGTCATGTTAACCGAGTTTTTTCTGCCGCAATTGAATGAATTAGGACTGGAGGATATGTGGTTCCAACAGGACGGAGCAATGGCACACACTGCGCGAGCCACAACCGAAGGCGGCGTTCCCAGGTCGCCTCATCTCTCGTTTTGGTGATTTGCACTGGGCCGCAAAATCGCCCGATTTAAACGTTCCAGACTTTTTTTGTGGGGTCCCGTGTTTACGTGAACATGCCCGAGACCCTGTAAGACCTCAAGGACAACATTCGACACGAGTGCGAGAATCTGTCGTCCGAAGTTCTCGCCGAAGTGATAAAAATGCCATAAAACGAGACCGTATAGCAATCAATTGTGACGGCGCCCATTTCGCCGATATCATCTTCTCGACTTGACCAAAAAAATTCTAAATGTTCAGATAAACATAATCAAAAAACAGAATCGAAGTTTTTCATTTAGAATAAAATGAGAGCCAAACAACATCGGATGACTTCTTTTGGCCCACCTTGTATATTTATCAATTCTCCATTATTTTTGGGAGTTTTTATATAAACACCCTTGGTCTAGGAGGGAATCGAACCCGCAACATTCACATTGATAACCAATTGTTCACGCACTTCATTACGAAAAACTCGTAAATGTTTATACGTTTTTTTAACCTAAATTTCAAATTTTGAGGTTAGTAAAATAGTACAAAAATTTGACAGTAGAAAAGTTTTTAAATAGTACATTTTTCGTACATATAGTACAGAAAGAGGCAACGCTGATCATATGTTTTTCTCTTCTACTGTATTCTACTGGCAAAAATTCGTGCAGTAAAAAATTGCACTTTCAGAAAAGAATTGTCATTTTGCTCACTCAATTTGTGCTCTCTTTTGTAAACGAATACATTCCAGTAAACTCCAGTACAAATATACATCAAATTGCACAAATTTTTGGGTAAACGAATACAGATATTCTTTTGTCATACGCGAATATAATCTTATTACATAAAAAAATAAAAAAAAAACGTAGAAATATATGGAACAAATTAACAGTAAAACTGACATGGAATGCATTATGTTTTATAGTAATTTCTAATCAAACAGAAAAAAATAACACATAAATACTGATTTGTCCATGTACCTAACGTTGGTTTAGTTGCTTGTCCATTAGGATTTTTCTATTATTTTGTAAAAATTGCGGTATAATTAAATTATCAGAGTAACATAAACTTGAAAGTCATTGGATAAAATTCCAATGCAATAGTTTGCCTCGCAATTAAGTTCAATGTAATGAGACGACTTAATTGCAGTATATTTTTTTATTTCTCTAAATCATTTAAAAATGTCCCTGTCTTCTCTTTATGTACGTGCCGTCACATGATATTGCAAATTTGCAACGTGTATGAAACGTGAGTATTGAATTGTTTTTACAATTTAATGAGTTGACGGTTTCAGCTGATATTTGAGATTGTTTTTTCCATCTTCACGATTTAAAAAATCAAAATATTTGTGTCAAGGTCATTTGCACAAAATGCAACAAAGATCTGGAGAAACAAAAAATATTTTGACCTAAATCAGATAAACAATTTATTCTTATTTTGTTAAAAACAAGTTTTATGTGAAGCATTTATGAATGAATGAAGAAGTGTGGGTATATGAAACTTTAAAATTTTCGATACACTTATATTACCAACATTGAGTAAGACTTTGTTAAGGGTTTATTGCCTTGCAATAGTTAACTGACAATTTATAGCCGCACATTTTTCAATAACCATAGTGACAATTTTCGAATACATTTTCAAACTCAAGTCTCAAAATATTTTGTATTCAAATTATTTAAACAGAAAAGTTCATTGCCTTAAAGAAAAAAAAAAATGCAAAATATATGTACATAAATAAGTGTAAAATTAAATCGTGCAATGAATGTAATAAGTTGCTTCGCTTACATAATTCTTATTACGCCGTCATTTAAAGAAAAACAAACAAAATAGGCATTGATTAAATAAACAATTATTAAAAAAACCGATCTCAGTTTCAGTTTTTCTAAACATTTATTTCTTTAAAGAAAATTCCGGCAATAATTTCAAGATGTTGCATAGAGGAAACACTTTTTTCATCTTGGACCACTGTTGAGGCGATATCCCCTACGTATGTATGTATGCAATGTATTGCACTGGAACTAGATAGAGAGAGAGAGCAATAGTGTAGAGAATAGACATATGGTGAAAGTGTTAGGAAGACGGAGCTTAAATCTTGCACAACTCTGCAGTTGCGTGTTAATTATAAAGCAAACTTTCGATGTTGTTGTTGTTAGTTTTGACGCATTATTTTAAACCTAAGGGTAACCATTTTATTTATTGTTTTAGTTCGGCGGTTTTATTAGTCATATACTGAAGGCACAGGTCCTTCTGGTTGCAGAGTCAAGCTATCTACTCATGAAGTTTTTCATCCTCCAAAATTTTTCCAAACATACTTATCGAAATATCGACAAATATAGAAAAACTTTAAAAACGTTGTTTGTTAAAAACTGACCTCGAGCTTATTATTTCAACATACATATTTATAACAAGAAACGATCGAGAAATTAGAAATCAAGTAAAAATAAAATGCATATTTTTTTCCCTGTTTTCGAAAAGGACAGCAAAAATATTTTCTTTCTTACGGCAAAAAGAGGGTGGCGATGGCACGATGGATGGTAGTCTGCACGTTGACTACAAATCCAAAAACATACCTGGGTTCAACCCCAGTTTCAGACTAAAATTTTAAAATAAAAATAAACACCTCGCATTTTTCTGATGTGCATTAGTGTGTCTTTGTGTGTCAGTTGTTGCCGGAAGGTTTCAGTGGCGAAGGCATAGTCACTGGTCACTGAACAATAACGGCTTCAGCTGATAACAATTCACAATCGCATCAGAACGCCCTCCTTCGTCGGTATTGTGTAGCACCGGCGAAGTAAAATAATAATAAAAATGGCTACTGAACCGAAGCTTCAGCAATGCTACGAGTATAAACAAAGAACGTGCAAAAGCAGAGCTGCAAAATAATTAATTAAGCTTCACCTCTCCTATCATTTCTCCTCTATCCCTTTCCTATAGTTCCAGCACAATGCTTCGAATGTGTTGGAGTCATCTCCTGAGTGCTGGTCCCAGATAAAAAAAAAACAACTGTTGTTCTTGGATTATTTAATGAGAATGTAATGTTCGATACCAAGCGAAACCAAGCAGATAAAATTCGTACATTTGAAAAACGACAAAGAGCTATTGGACAGTGACATGGACCTCCTCAATTTTTGGCATCATGCATTTTTTCCTCGCAAAATAAGGTAATTCTTGTTGCTAAGAATCTACATGTATATATTTACATACATATGTATATCACTGTATATATTCAAATTTACAAAAGCAATTTTTTATATTTGTTTCATTGTCTGCCTGCATGCAGCAAGTGAAATGCCACATTGTACTCTTAGTCCCCGTCCATTTGAAACATTTTCTGCAAAACTTTTTTTAATTCTCTTTTGAAGCTTCAGCAGTGTCCATACATGAAACTTTTGCTTCATGTTTCGTATTTTTTATTCCTCCCTTCTATCTTCTTTCTTAAATTTTTTTTGACATTTCTCAATACCGAATGTAAATATAAAATAACTACCCTGTGATAGAAGGTGTGAATATTTTTTTTTGGATACACATTTGAAGCACAAGGTATAATTTGAAGCAAAATGGACGCTAAGAAGAAAAATTATATGATAATTTTTATATAATTTTATATTTTTTTTTTAAATTTTTGATTATATTTCACAAAAAATTAACAATAAAACAGGGTAGCTATTATTATGATAGAAGTTAACAGTATACCAAACGAAAAGAAATAAAATGAAACGTCAAATACACCTCATCTCAAAAGATGCAAATAAGAAATTCAACAAAAGCTGCATGTACATGAAACAGCGTACATACTTCCACTCCTCTTCCCCTTCTCGTCAACAAACTCAAAAGTTTTGCAGCAAATGTTTCACAATATGGACGGGGACTTAGGGGAATAAAAACGTGCTTAAGATCTACAATAAACAAAGCCAGAGTATGTAAATGAATTACCAATGATATATGTACTTACATATGCATACTCATGAAGATATTGAAATTTATATAATGTCTTACACATGCCGCAAGAATTAAAATAATAAACTCAGAAATATCTATCAATCCTGATTGCAAAACTATATACAGTGGCCAAAAAAACTATTCGACATAGGCCGTAAACTTTATATATTTATCAAGAAAAAAATATGTAAAAATGAGATCTCAAAGTAAAAAAAGCAAAAAACACATGAATTAAAATATTAATAACAAAAAACAAGCAAAAAAAGTATTCGACATTGGTACCATTTTTAAAATACATGAATTGAAATACAAGCTTATTTCTACTTCAGTATCGAGTTGCTTTTCCTTGCCTACGTATAATCTCTTTTAAACGATCTGGCATAGATTTTACCAACGTTTTGGTATATTCTGGATCAATTTGGCCTCATTCCTCCTGCAGGATAACTTTCATCTGGTGTTTGTTCGTAAATTCACGTTTTCTGATTTTTTTTCCAAGTGACCCCAAATATGTTCAATAGGGTTAAGGTCTGGGGACTGTGGCGGCGTTTTTTTTTTTATTAATTTTGGACAATTATATAAAAGCCAAAGCTTTGTATTAGTGGCACAATGTTTGGGATCATTATCTTGATAAAACTGAAATCTATTTGCCAGACCCAATTTTTCAGCACTTGAGCTCAAATTTTGCTTTAGGAGGTAAATGTACTTTCGGTGATCCATAATCCCACCAATAAACGCAATATTACCCACGCCTGATGCCGCCATACATCCCCATACCATAACACCACCGCCACCATATTTAACAGTTGGTACCATATTCCTTTCATCCAATTCTGTGTTAGGCTTGCGATGTACCAGAACTTTTCCATCACATCGAAAAAGGTTATATTTACTTTCGTCAGCAAAAATAAAATCCATCCAGAACTCCATTGGCTTATTTACATGCTCTTTCGCAAAATCGAATCTCAACTTTCTATTTTTCTTAGTAATGTGTGGCTTCTTCCTGGCTGATCGTGCATGGAAATCATGCTTTTTTAAGACGTTTCTTATTGTTTGAGGTGTAACGGATATACCTAAGTGTTCCTCAGTGTTTTTAGCTAAAGTGTTAGCAGTAATTTTTGGATTTTTTCTTACTTCACGAACGATTCGCCGTTCATCTGAATCTGTAAGTTTGCAAGGTCGCCCAATCCTTACCTTGTTTATCGCAGTTTTACTTGATTTGTACTTTTTTATAATGTAATATACATTAGTTCTTGACCTTTAAACGATTTCTGATATAGTCTTTTCCGTTTTTCCTAATATAAAATGATGTATTATTAAATTTCTTACATCAACAGAAGTTTCTTTCCCTTTACGTCCCATCATCGCAATCAATTGCACAGAAATAAGAAAAAAGTTCTTGTAAATGATAAACAAGAAACATAGAGATATTTTTACCAACAATGACATGAAGTAATAAGAAATACACAATCAGAATAAGGGAAAAACAATGCCAGTCGAATACTTTTTTTGCTTTGCAATTTTTGTTTTTTCGTTCAAACAGATAGATGAGTTAAAAATGTGCAATTTTTATTATTTTTAGGACCATAAATTATTAAATACATATAATACAATGTGATCTCACGTTTATACATATAAAAAACCAAAGGATACTAGCATTTTCAATGAAATTTAAGAAAATAATTGCAATGTCGAATAGTTTTTTTGGCCACTGTACATATTTCTGATTAATCTGGCGACGATTTTTTGCGTTTATAAAATACATTGTGAATTGATTTGTGAATTTTCGGTGATACCCTTACGCAATTTACCTTTGTGTTAGTGGATTTTATGCAATTAATTATGTTGGAATAAAAACTCCAATAAAAATAAAAAATTAGAATAAATAGAAATATGCGAGAGCATAAAAATTAATACTTCATTAAAACGGACGGTCAGAATTTAAAGAAATATTCTTTGTGAAATTTTTCTCGTTTCTTCGTTTCAATTTTTTCTAATTAGAAACTTGTTTCCAAAAAGTTGTCTTTTTACACAAATATTTGATATTACTTGTTTCTTAAAAATTTAACTTAATCAGAATTTTATTTATATTGAAAGAAATAAACTGCCAATAGCGAGGTTACCTACATTATTCAGTTTTATATGAGATTCTTAACATTTGCCCCCCGCAATCAGCAAAAGTAGATCTGTGCCTGATTTAACACAAACACAAAAATCTGTTATTTTATGTTCTGGCGGAGCTACCTTGTAAAGTAAATACGTCTTGATGTACATCATTCAAGTTATGTCCCCAGTAGAGCAGATGTTTATTTTATTAATTCAATACTTTATGTAAATGTTATTTCTCCAAATTTTTTTAATTAATTGTCTTATGTCTGATTTATATCGGGTGATTTTTTGCTAGTTGGCTTTTCAGTGCAAACTTTTTCGCTGTAAAAACAGATTCCTGTAATGTGGCAAAGGCAAAAATGGTCTGTAAGGTTTGCCATTTCACCGTAAATAGACCAACAAACATCGTTGATGCACAGAGAGATGCAGTGTTTGTAAGAATTGGACTTGGTTGACATGTGGTTTGAACAAGACGATGCCACATGCTACACGACACGCGATACAATGCATTTATTAAAAGGCAAGTTTCGTGAGCAAAGTTTCCGCGGACAAACTTAAGATTCTTATGTTCAAAATTCAACTAATCAATCGAGAATTAATAGTTGAATGCCAAACACTAAACCAAAAATGAAACAAAAAAATACCAATCGATGAGTTTATTTCATATATCCATGCATACATATATCTATTTTTATATTTTTCTTCTAATCTGCAATCGCAGAATATATAATGAATTTGGAATCAAATTAAAACATAAAACAACAGAATATTAAAATCAAACTTCGTGCACATGTAATAAATATAATAAATTATTATTATAAATTATTTTTTTCTGTACTTCGTAAGGGAACATCTTCAAATCTTTCACCAAAATTGTGCGTAGGGACCGCTGTGCTCGATTTCATTTTTCAAAAATAAAAAATCAAAGTCAAAAGTTCGTCACCAAATGTGGCATCACTATTTCTTATAAAAACAAAGTTTTAAAATTTATAGTTGTTTTTGTTTTATTTATTTTGTTTTGTTAAATTTTTTATTTACATAATTCCTCATCTTCTTATGCATTTAAGGCTTTAGTATTCTTTTTCTTCTTAGATTCCTAGTTTTTGGTACACAGTTCTATTTTTGCAAGCGAAAAATATTTTGAAGATTTGTTTCCTCCTTTATTCAATATTTTGTGTTGTAGATTTTTCTTTTCATAAAATTAAAAATAAACCTTTCAATTGACAGATTTAAATTTTTTAAATAAAGCAGTAATCCGTACGACATTTTATTTTGTAGTCTACACGTAATTATTAAAGACTACCTGAAATTCATTTCTTATTTTAACGTTATTATTAATTTTTATTTTAAAATAATTATATGCAAAAAGAAAGATATCGAATAAACGATTTAAAATAAAAAAATTAAAAAAAAGCTTTTCTTTATGTCCTTAAAGGGAATTGAATACATATATCAGAGGTTTTCAATATCTTTCCGGGGATAATAAATGTCAAAATCTATATGCACATGAAAGACCAGTATTAAAATATTTTATTCTATAGAGTTGGACATGGTATAATTTCGTAGAAAAAAGTATTTACATATGTGAACAAAACCTTCAAAATATAGGACGTACTTAACAAAAAATCGGCAATCGTCTTTTTGGGAATATCGAAAAATCGTCAAAATGAGATGAAATCGTCACGTTTGGCACCACTGAAAACGGCTTACATTTTTGTTCTGGTAACATCACTGGAGAATTTTACTTATTTTTTTATTTATTCTAAGAGACACGATTGTCATATTGTACAATATTGTAGCATACGCCAATATGGTGGCAATGCACTCACTATAAAAAATTTTTACCATCTGGTAATTCGTCTGTTCACACTATTGAAAGAAAACCATACAATTTCATTGGCACACAGTTCTGCGGCAATAAATTGTTTTGCCAATAATAATTGTCTGTTCACACGATTGTCAGATTATTGTATGGCAAACGTTGCCAATTCAGACTTTTAACATTGTATCTAAATATTTATGGGTAGCATTGCCAGCAGATATATTTATCTGCCAATGGTGTTATTGTACGGTGCACTAAATGAAGCACATGCGACAATAACAAATGACTGTAAATTGTGTGTCAATGGGAATTAATGGTGTTCTCACGATTGTCAGAATTGTGACAATATTATTGGCATACAATGCACCGACAATACATTTTGTGACGATGTTGCCACACAAAAATTGTGTGTTCACACGGTTGTTGCACATTTTGTAACAATTTTTCTGTAAATATTGTAGTAAATGACGAACGTGTGTACATACCTTTAGAATGAATTACGATTATTTATATATGTTTGTTGTAATGCAATGCTAATGCCAACTCGTCAGTATCCTATCGAGCAAATTTTTTAAAAGGTAAAAAATGCACATCTTACACTCGTATATAAAAATTACATGGCATGCCTTATGGACAGCTAAACGGCTGAAACGATTTTCTTGAAATTTTCACAGTATCTTTCTGTATATCTGGAAGGAACTATAAGCAATATAAATTTCAAAAATTCCAATGGGCATTGCCACGCCCATACAAAGAAACTATTTATTTTTGGATATTTTCAGAACGGTTGAAGTGAAAGTTTCTAAATATGGTCCAAACCACTTTGTAGTTAAAACAAATCATCAGTCAAAAACTGGGAGATATTGGACAATTGGGCGTGGTACTTCCCATACAAATTAAATATGTATTGTAATTATTAATATGTATTTCATTATATCGGCGGAACGGTTAAAGTTAATGTTTCTGTAATTGGACTGAGTAACTTAATGGTCAGTACAAATCATCACGCAAAAAGTGGACGTGGTTTACGTTATAATCTCAGAAGTTTTTTTTTATCTTGGACCAGCACTCAGACGAAAGAGGGCATTCTGATGTGCCTGTGGATTGGATACAGCTGAAGCCGTTACTGTTCAGTGACCAGTGACTATGCCTTCGCCACTAAAACGTTGCGACAACAACTGACACAGAAATGCACATCACAAAAAATGAGAGATGTTTTTATGAGTCTGAAACTGGGGTTAAACACAGGAAAAATTTTTCGTTTTGTAGTCAACGTGCAGACTACTTTGACCGTCGCATCCTCGTTCATGAGCATATGCTTTATATAGAACTTTTTTTTTTTGCTAGTATTTATATAAAATCTCACGAAAAATATTTGAGAATGAATGGGTATTCAAACATGAAGCCTTTTCAAATAATTTTTTACAAGAAACATTCTTTCATTCGATTTAAATGTATTTAGATAAGAATAAGTAAGTTTGAAATTTAAGTTTTAGCACCAACATATCGAGTCATAACCGCGTAACATCATTCATCAAAAAAAGGAAAATCGATAATCATAGACTTGTTGAATTTGATGAGATTGAAGTTTCATTTCGACATGAATATTTTAGTTTATATATTTTCAGTACACTTTATTTTGAAAAATTTTTAAATTTAGTTTCGTTGTTCATGGTTGTTCTTTATCTTTTTATTCTTAAATGTGAAATGAAATGTGTGCTAAGACATTCTAAAAACATTTCTTAAAGGATTTTTTGCCTTTTTCAAATACTTCCGTATTTTTATTTTTGATTGACGTCTCTGTTCCAAAATGCTTCTAATATGTTAATAGCAACAAAAATGTATATTTTAATTCACAAATACATAATCAAGGCACGTTATTAAACCCACATATTTCAAATAATTACAATACTGTCGGTGTGTTTTTTTTATTATAATTTTTTTCCATAATTAATATCTGAAATAAAACTTCCTGACAAGGCATAGAACACCAAGTAAAAACTATATTTATTTAAATTTTTTTAAGCGCTTATAATATTGTTTTTAATGTTACTAAGTAACACTTAATGGAATTTTTTCCTACAAGATATGTAAGTATACGTTGTTGGAAGTATAGTTCGATTTCGTTCTTTAAAAATTTCTATCTGGAGCGAGCTTTTTCAATGATTGATGGTCGTTATGTTGCCAATGAAACAAACAGGTCTTTACGATATTAAATATATGAGATTTTGTTACACCTGTTTTGTAGGTTTTGTAAATGGATTCTGCTGTTGACATTAATTTTCTATCGGCTCTAAGCGCTTTTACAAATGAATTTAATATTTCAATAGATGGATGGTGTGGAGAATTGTAATCTTTTTTATTGAGGACTCACATTAGTTGCGCAAATGGTAGGCTGATAGTATTTCTTTCTCGTTTCTCTATACACTGATAGAAAATTCATTATACAATTTTTATAAAGATAATATGACATGAATTGTATCTCTATGTCACCCTTTTCAATTCCTTGGCATCTAGAAGCAATTCGTTATTAAACATTATATATACTGATAATTTGTTAGGAATAAAATGACACACCGACTTGAAAGAAATGACCAATAAGAGTCCATTTATTACTAAAAGTCATCAATGAAGTACCTGATTAATCTTGGCCGTGAGATGACATTTTCTGAACCACTTCGTGCTGATATTATGACAAAATAAAACACATGTAACATTATGTATTTTTACTGCATTTAAAATAACACTTTTAATTATAAAAAAGTGATGAAAGAGGTGAATCGTAAATAAAATTAACGGCACTTCTTAAATATCGATCAATAATAAAAACTAACTGACTAACTCTATGATCTGTCAAATTAAATTTCTCTTAAAACTTATCTGAAATTTTGTATTTTTCTCAATTTTGAAATTTTAATAAAAACTTTGACCATTTACAAGATAAATAAGGCCGTGAGGCACAAACAGAACAATAAAGTTACTCTGTTACTTCTCAAGTTCAACAGTAATTATCAAGCCGTTAAAAAACAGTTGTTGTTTTGGTAGTTATAATCGGGGCGGTTTGACTGCTGTGTTACTAGTATTTCATTTTAGAAAAATATTCCATATTTTGCTTCCCGATTTATGTATCGAATAACTAATATGATTAATTTTTTCGTACAAGTCATTTAACATTCAAAGTTAATTAAAAATCTGATAATAGAATTAAAAAGTTTTTCACTTAATTTGCATATTTCTAAATTAATTATTACCTGCAGAAAGCGAATGGAAAATCCTAATAGTAGTGCTGCTTCTAACAATGACTTCGTGTTTATTGTTAAAAAAAAACACAGAAAAGACAAACATACATATTTTCCATTTCTATCTTTCTTTCTACTTTATAATTTGAGCAGAATAAATTTATTTCTGTATTAAGAAAATAAAATCTTTAATCGTTTTAATCTTGTTTCATAATATTTTATTACAATTTTTTGACTATTGGCCATTTTTGCAATGAGTGTTGATAGTTTTCACAGATTTCTCTTAAAAGCCGTTGTTATTCACAACACCAAACATAAGTTTTGAAATAGTTTTCCTTTTTAACCTGCTGGTAACAATAATTATAGACAAAAAGAGCCATATAAAATTAAGAAATGATAGATTGTTATTTAAATGTTGGTCTATATTTAAATGAATTTGGATTAATTTATTAAAAGTAAAATGAATAACAAAAATTCTGTTATTTTTATAATCTCACTGAATCAGGCTTAAAAGTTGCCAGATGAAATAAGAGTGAAATTTTCAGCGAAAAATCGTAAAGAATAAAAAGAAAAGTAAATATTTATTCTATTTCATAATATTTATTTATTCTATTAAATAAAAAATTCATAGTTTTTATATAAAATAAACCAAATTCTTACCACTAAAAATATCAACTTGTTTTAAAAACATAGCAAAGTTTTTACAATAAAATAAAATAAATTGAATTTTTATCACATGTTTTGATTAAAATATACACACAGTTTTTAAAGAAAAACATTTAGGGAAGATTTTATTTTCCTTGTAATATACTTATGTATGTACATATATGTAAGTACATTTGCAAGAACTTGGAAAGAAAATACTCATATACTATATATATCAATTGAAAAACTTTAATAGTCCACGTACTACTTTGAGGTCAAAACAATTGCAAATATTTACATACATTTACAAATCTTAGCATACGAAATTCCAGAGAAGTTTTTTTCAACCGATTTCTAACTATGGTTTGGTTTAAGTATACTTGATTGACTACTCTTTCCACATTTGGCGAAAAATGCGGTAAAATTTATAAAATTTGATAAGGTTACATTTGAAAGATCTTTGGCATACCTTATTGCAACAGCAGGCAAGAGAGCAAGTACGTATGCAAGTAATGTTCATCGATTTTCGCTTAATTGATTCGGCATCACGATGCGTTTTTTGATTTTAGGTGTGTCGTCAGACTTCCATATTATATTTTTATTTATATAAAGTTAAATAGACAAAATTCGGTCATTATATTTTTTATAAATCCAAAAAATTTTTATGAATACTCGATTGCCGTCCAAATAAGTATATTTTGAAGCCATTAATTTTTTTTCTTTTGTTTTGTTGAAATAAGTTCATGTCTAACACTGTGTGACAAAAATGACTGAAGTTCTACTTACGGTCCCTGTAAAAAAATACTGTGCAAAAATGCCTCCAAAGAAGAAAAATTACTAAAAAAAAACGAAAAAAATATATTTGGTGAAAAGACTCACACATATGTATATATGAAGTTTACTTAAACAAAATATATATAGTTCGAAAGGATTAGTTCGAAAGGATTAGTTCTCTTTTCCGAAGAAGGATTAAGTCGTTCCGTTCATAAAGTTGAAATCGAATGATATTCAACTAAGTTACAGGCTTAGAAGTGCATACGGGCACGAAAACCCTGTTTTTTTTTTACCCGTAACTCAAGATTTTGGGGATGGTTGGAAAATATCAAAACCAAATTGTTGTTCCGGTCAATAATAAATACAAGAAAAATAATGTCACACCGCTGGTATTTGTTTTTTGTCAGACAGTGTAATCAATATATCATTACAAATATTTACCCTTCCCTACACTGAACATGCCTCAAAAAATACAAATTACAAAGTCATTCTCCACATACATATAGTTTATTCAGGGGAATCAACCTCATTAGCCGCTTCTAATATTTAATTTCTCTACCTATTATTGAAAATTCGATAGATATAGGATACATTTAAGGTTAAACGAAAAGACAAATGTCGACGAATTAGATACTCATCACCTACTGAATTAATTAAATAAGTTTTCTTTTATGGAAAAGTTTGTCTTTAAAAATGTTTAATTTTGTTTTGCTTTGCTCTTTTGGCGAATATGTTTTTCTTAAAAAAAGTTTAGCTGCATTGAAAAGTTTTTCGTTAATTCTTTTTATATTAAAATTAAATGCAATAAATATACCCATTTTTAAACTGGCTTCAAAAAAAATTACTGTTTACAATCAAGCATTTCGTTTAGTAACTCAACAAAATTTTATGCAAATTTTATTACTAGTTTAATAAATATGAACGTACGTTTTGATATTTGACATAATTCCAAATGTGATACACGTTTGTTGAATTTATTTTGCACGAAAACATAACAAAATGGTTTTAATCTTCAAAAGAATTCGAAGTAGTCGTCATCATTACAATCACGATCTTTGTATCAGGTTTTAACTTTTGAATTTATTTTAGCTTTCTTTTTTTAATTTTTTTGTTATAAGAGACATAAAATATAATTTTTTTTTATTGATTGCTTTTGCCAAATTAGAAATTTTGTGTATAAGTTTATTTAGGAAATTCAAAAAAAAATTTATTTTAATGTATTGGCATATGAAGAAAGCAATTGATTAAATATTTCTCCTCGCAACGTATAAAAGACTTTTATATGGATTTAGATGATTTTTGGCGACGTGCAGGTTTCAACACGCAAAGCGCTGAGAATCTCAAATTATCCTTTAAATTTCACTTTTAAATGAAAATTAAATACATTTTGAATGGAAACTGAATCATATTTACTAATATTGTATGTACTACATGTACTATGCTTGTAAGCGCACATGTAACCACCGGTAAAACTTCAGGCCTCATTAAAGCACTGCATGGACATCTTTTAGATTCAATTACCATTCGTATCTAACTAATCCTAAAGAATGTTTTTGCTCTTCCTTAGAAAAGAGAAGGGAGACGAGGAGTAACATTTTTTTTTTTGAGTTTTTTTTTTGCTAAAGCAAAAGCAAAAAGTCAAAATTTTAAGGACTTTCAGAAGCTCTGGCGAAGAAGCGAGAGCGTAAGGCGTACCCCGTATGGAATGGAGCAAGCAGACCTACTATATCCAAAAGAAGGAGTCCAAGAGACAAATGTACTTTTTCACGCTGGGTATAAGTTAATATATAATATATTAACTGAATTTATTTTGGGAATATCTGTTTATATATGATTCTAATTTTAAAATTATGCTTTTTCCCGAAAAAATTAAAATATAATATTATTAATTTAAAACATTATAAGATATTTAACACCAATTAACAGTTAAGTTTCAATTTTTAAATGGAAAATACGTTATATTAAATTTTGTTTTTGATTTTAAGAATTGCACAGCATATTTATTACAAATTTTCCTTTATTTAATTTATCAGAAAAATTAAATAAAATTTTCAGTCACAATTTAGCATTATAACACGTAGTTTCATTAATCAATCGTATATTCGATTAGATACTCGTGTCACACATACTAACTTATACACGGTGGGACAAAAGTAATCACCCGATGACACGATGGAAGGTAGTCTGCACGTTGTCTACAAATCCAAAAACCCCAGGTCTGTTTTTGGTCACTGGTCACTGAACAATACCGGCTTCAGCTGGTAGCAATCCACAATCGCATCAGAACGCCCTCCTTCGTCGGTATTGTGTAGCACCGACGAAGAAAAATAATAATAAAAATTGCTACTGAACCGAAGCTTCAGCACTGCGACGAGTATAAACAAAGAACGTGCAAAAGCAGACCTGCAAAATAATTAATCAAGCTTCACCTACTGTCGTTTCTCCTACTATCCCTTTCCTATAGTTCCAGCACAATGTTTCGCATGTGTAGGAGTCATCTCCTGAGTGCTGGTCCCAGATAAAAGAAAATAAGCGTTAATACTACAGTTCTTGTTTTTTGATTTATATTATTATTAGTAACAAATGAAATCTGAATATGGACCAGTTAAACCATATTAAAGTCATAGATAATTCATTTTATTGTTTGTAACGATTTATTCCATTAACTAAATAGATAAATAAATAAAAAACAGTTATTCATCTATCCCCTACGCAACACCTATTTTCCTAGTTCCGATGCAATGCATTGCATAAGTAATGGACATCACAAAAATCAATTATTTCACTATGCAAACAGGAATCAGATAACATGTAATTGTGAAAAGGGACAAAGAAAACTACTGAGGAAAATTTTAATAAAATTTTTTTCCTTCACGTTAAAACAGAACGAGAATTTTATTAGTTTTTGGCACCGTAACTAAACGTGTTCTGTTTTCTAACAATGTTCAACTAAAAGTTAACATGAAATTTAACCACCGGCATAAGAAAACTTCATTTAACACATTTAACGAAAAAGTTGCCGTGAAATACATATAACCTGTGAAAATTTGTCCGTTAGTTATATAATTGTTTGAATAAAGTGCACAACAAAGCGGAAAGAAAACATTTACATTTTATTAATATAATTTTCAAAATGATGCAAAACTTAATAACACAAAACAGAAATTAAACGAAGCTCTTTTTGAAATGCCATATTAAAAGTGTAAATTTATAGTTTATTTTTGGAAGTTCTTATTTCACGCTACATTTGCTGGAGTATGAGGTTAATGAAGCCTTACCTCAACTATTTGGTGGACAAAGTTCAAAGCATTCCCACACTTTCCATCACATACTCTTGTTAAGTAACCGGATGATAGAGAAACTCAAATCAGAAACAGCGTCTGTTAACTTAACACGCAACTAGTAATTTTCTCGTTAAATTTTACTCATTTTACATTGTAAAAATGTAGCTAAAAGGGAAAATTTTTTTAATCACGAATTTATAATTAAAATAAATTGTTCCCGTAATATGTAATTCTAAATAACATGGCAAGTAATCCCTACGAGAAAGAAAATAAGTGACGGGAAGAGTTTCGTAAAATTAGCAATATGTAGAAAAGATTCGTAAATGTTTTAAAAGATCACTTCTTGTGATACCGTATAAAGAAAGGCAGACTTGGAAATTCTGTGGGCGCATCAACAGTTTGGAGACACTTACATGTGGATAATTTTCCACAAAAATCTTTAAAAATTTTTTTAAATATGTGAATATGGGCATTAGACTATTAACTGACGTAACGAAATTCTTCCTAATTGTTACTGCTCCGAATATTAAACAAATGGTTTATGAATATATTTTAGTGGGTGAAAAATATTGAATCGCCTTTGGACATCATTTCGAATGCAAATCGTTTCGATGCTTTTTTAAAAGAAATAGTTTATACTATTTTGCCAATACTAATAGCAGCAGCTAACGCTGAAAGAATTTTATCATACAGCAATATGAATAAGAACAAATCAAGAAACAACATTTTGTGGTACTTTAAGCACCAAAGACACATTGAAAAAAGCTGAACGTAAGTGTACGTGCATAAATATGTACGTATGAAGTAAATATTTTAAGGTATTTAGTTTTAAAATAAAAAAAAACGTTTTATTGTTCTACAAAATAAATGTTGACTGACACCAATAAAAAAAAAAATATTTCAAAAAAAAAAATTGTTATGGTTGTTTTGAAGATTTTTGCAAAAAAAAATTGCAACACTGCTTGCATCTAATAAGAGGAGAAGTGTTGTGTTTAATGGTGTCAGTAACAACTCTAAAGTCTTATTATAACTAAAGTACTAAACCGATCTGCATAAAATCTGTGCCGAAAAATCTTTAAAACCATATACATACATATGTATGTATATCATTTCAAAATAACCCCAGTAGTACGGCTGTAAAAGGCATTACAAAAAACGTGTTTACCTATTAGTATATAGAAGAAGAACAGCATAGTCCCCGTCCATATTGTGAAACATTTGCTGCAAAACTTTCGAGTTTGTTGACGAGAAGGGGAAGAGGAGTGGAAGTATGTACGCTGTTTCATGTACATGCAGCTTTTGTTGAATTTCTTATTTGCATCTTTTGAGATGAGATGTATTTGACGTTTCATTTTATTTCTTTTCGTTTGGTATACTGTTAACTTCTATCATAATAATAGCTACCCTGTTTTATTGTTAATTTTTTGTGAAATATAATCAAAAATTAAAAAAAAAAATATAAAATTATATAAAAATTATTATATATATTTTCTTCTTAGCGTCCATTTTGCTTCAAATTATATCTTGTGCTTCAAATGTGTATCCAAAAAAAAATATTCACACCTTCTATCACAGGGTAGTTATTTTATATTTACATTCGGTATTGAGAAATGTCAAAAAAAATTAAAGAAAGAAGATAGAAGGGAGAAATAAAAAATACTAAACATGAAGCAAAAGTTTCATGTATGGACACTGCTGAAGCTTCAAAAGAGAATTCAAAAAAGTTTTGCAGCAAATGTTTCACAATATGTACGGGGACATACCGAAATATCTACATATGAATTGCGAAGCTGGTTTCTTGAATAAAATTTGCTTACTTATGGCGTTTTCCTTTCTGACAAAAATGTTTCATATATGCTACATTTCGTTACTATTTGTGATCGATTGCCCCAATAACTACTAAAATATGCAACATATTTGACTACTCAAAAGTCGGCGTGAAATACTAACCATTTTTACATCTTTGGTAATTACTTTTACAAATAAGAACTTTTATTTTTGTGGTTTTATTTGCTAATAGTGATTTCACACCAAAAGTTAAAACCTGATTTTAAGCCCATATGACACTGCATTTTTTTTTCATTAATTAATATAAAATTGATAGAAATGAACAGTAAAGCCAGGAAGAAACAAATACAATATAATATTAAAATTTTTTAAGTGTTCCCTCTTTATTTTCATATAAAAAAAACGCTAGAGAATAATATACGTTCAAAGACTAAGCTCAAAATCGCAGACATTGTGCATAAATCGCTGAGTTGCCAATATATAAAAGATTTTAAGTTCGAAACGTTAATTTTAAGTTGAATAAATGTAAAAACTTTAAATCGTTCACTAGTCTTATCGATAAAAAAAATGAGTAACTGCCAAAAATTATGTATACAGTTACTCATATTTATCGATAAGACTAGTGGACGATTTGACGTTTTCGCATTTATCTTAATATGGTTGCACTCTTTGCACCTGATTAATTTTCCTATTACAATAAATTTGCGCTCTTCTCAAAAATTTGAACAATGCTGAAAAAAATGTAGTGTTATAAGGGTTTTAACGTTAAAACCACAAACAGATGATTTTGCGTTCTCACTGTAAGTTTAAATAAATCAGGTTTTAACGCACAGTTTGTTTAATAAAATTTCATTAATTTTCTCCTCTTACAACTTGATGAAAGCATTTTCATTATGCTCTACCCGATAGCTTCTTTTTCTTTTGCACAGGAGTGAAGGTTCACTCACTATCTTACAACTCAATACCGACGAAGGAGGGCGTTCTAATGTGCCTGTGGGTTGGTTACAGCTGAAGCCACTAAAACCATCAGATAACAACTAACATAAAGGCACAAAACAAATTGCTTACAAGTTGATAATGGAAATATGTATACGTATGTACATATGTACTCGTACATCTTTTCCTTTGGACTAATGTCACTTGCTTAGTTCAAATTCTGAATACTTAACTATTTATTTCTCCCATTACCATAAAATAATGCCGTACTAATTTGCTAGGTTTTCGTTTACAATTATTGGACTGCGAACAATTGTAATCGTACGTGTTTTACTGAATATGTTGAAAATTTAAACAAAAACTTTAATAAATATTGGCTAAGAAACCTTCAAATAAATAAATAAACAAACCTGAAAGCAATTAACAATAATAAAGTGAGTGACTAAATATGGAACAGAAAAAAGGAAAAAAACATGATTTTTCCAGCAGTAACAACCAACCTTAACGTAGCACTCTAAGTATGTTGTAATGACTTCTCAACAAGTACAACATTACAACTACAACTAAAGTTTGTGTCTCTCTCTATATAAATATACACAAATTTTGACATTTCTTCCTGCAATTATTTAGAAAAAAGTAGCTCATTTGTGCCATCAACACCAGCTGATAAAGTCATTAAACTATGACTCTGTGCATGCCCTGCAGATAATATTGGACTGGTTATAAACATGGTGTTATATAATGCAATGGTGTGGAACAAAAAAGATATTTATAACCAGGTCACACTATAAAATTTTTATTTCAGAAATTCTGAAATTATACGGAAGAGAAACTTCTGAGATTACATTAGAATAAGACATGTCATATTTGTCGATTTATCGGTGTTTTCCCGATTGTTTTGTCTCCAAATGAAGAAAGGACCGATTTGCCGATTTTTAGATAAATATATAAGCATAGTAACTTACTTCTTCTAGTATAATTTATTTATCAAAAAACAAAATCTATTTTAGACTCCCGATTCAGGGAGTTAAAATTTGCAATTTTTTAAGAATTTTGATAAGGAAGTGGAATCAAATTGCAAATTTTTTTTTAACAAAAATTTCATATTTTAAACATGAACATTCTACAGCTGCATTTCCACTGATGTCAAAGTTTGAACAAAATATTATGTTCCTTTGCATTCCTCTTAAATAAAACAAAATTTCGATGTTCCGTAGAAAAGGAATGAATACAAATAATTTTTTATTTAAAATTTAAATTATTCAAACTGTTTTGATGCTGATATTAACCGCCTGTTCATAGAAGACGAGTGGAAATAATCGCTCGGCTATTTATATTGAAAATAACATTAAAAAAACTCAAATTGCTTTTGTTGTCAATATAAATGGCCGAACTATTATTTTCACTTGGCTTCTATGAACAGGCAGTAAAAAGCATTTAATAAAATAATTAAATAAAAAAAATGCACTTATAACATATGTTCATACAAAAACATTAAAAAAACTGTTATGAACTAACCCTATCATTCCATTAGACAAAGCAGCCATGAGAATAAAGTATATCAAAATATCGGAATATCAAAAATGCTGAAAATTGTTTAGGCGTCCAGGCAATAATTATGACAACTAGTTTTGAGCAAAATGTGGAACGTGTGCATTGAACTAGCGGTTTCTGCAATGCAAGTTGTTTGTATTAATTGAAATAATAATTTATAATCCTTCTTGATTGATTATTCAGGAATTTTGAAAAAAATTATTTTATTGAGTTAAATAAAAAAAAATACTTTATGATAATATCATAAGGTATGTATGTAATAATACATTTCATAAATTTTTTTCTGGAAAAAGAACAATTTTGAAATAAGAACCATATATTCGCAAGATATTCGCAAAGTAAATTTACTTAATTTAAAAAAGTACGAATGCTTATTGTGATGACAGCATTGTCTAATGTAAACGTAGGGTAAAATACAAAATTTAAAAATTTTTAAAATTAATTACAATTTATTTGTAAATTGTTTATTTATTATTTATTAATTTTAATGGTGAATTCTTTTGTTATTTTTTGTCAATAAATATAAGTTTTGTGGTGTTTCGTATATGTACATAAATATTTACAATTTGGCGATTTTTTGCCAATTATTTTAAAATATGTACAGATAATGCCGGTATTTTTTTTGTTTCAAAATTTGCCGATATTTTCTCAACAGCATCTGGCATCTGTGCTCACAATTTCTGAAATAACAATTGTATACTGTGAACTGGATTTAAAAACACAGCCACTCAAAGTCACACTCAACCGCACACACGCACTCCAAAATAAATTTTTTTTAGTTAAAAAAACCAAAACTTTTTTACACCAGTAAAGAGAAAATGTGATTATTTACCTCTGGTTATTGTTGTTGTGTGGTGGATCGTAAAACAAGAAATACACCCGGAAAATATTTTATTAAGCAATCAAGTTACATTTATTCTTTTAGCTGTTTTGATAAATTAAAATTCAAAAATTCTTAAGAATTCAAAAATTCAAATGCCTGATAAAATTTTTAGAATAAATTTAAGAAACACTAATGACGTAATTTTGGTAGTTGGTTAAAAAAATATTATTAATTTTTTTTCTTTCCCTATTTTCTGCACCAAAGTGATACTTATTTATATATGCTTTCTTTCAAATTAAATTTTTTTAACACACAATCAAACACTTTTTCTTAAAACTTAAATTTTATAATTAATATCTTGTTTTTTTTCGTATTTATTTAAATAAATATTTTTGGATTGTTTGTTGTTTCCGTTTAATCAGTTTTTTTTCTTTCACAAGTCCCTAAATTTTTTTAAGCCAATCCAATAAACCAGCCATCTGCTAAGCTGTCAAAGTTAAGACTAAATTGTCTAACGAAATCTTGCTAAAGAAACTTAATAAGCGGAACAAAAATTAAAAACAAAGCCAACATACATACCTACATACATGCATACATACATATATATTAATTGTGTTGTGTTAAAAAAGGCTACTAGTACAATAACAAAAAACTTTAACTATTAAAACAAAAAGTCAAGATCTCCACCTGTTGGACAACAGAGAAAAAAAAATGAAAACGATATTCATGAAAAAAACTTGAGAGCTTTTCTTCGCAATAAGTGTTGTTGTTTAGTTCGATTTAATTCACCTAAGGCGCTCACTCAATATTTGCTTCAAATATATTGCCAATTGAGTTAAAAACTACTAAAACTCCTAAATTCCACATACATAAATATGTATGTACAATATCCCAGTGAAAAATATTAGAAGTCATTCCTTAGGAACTACATCCGAAATATCAATAACTGTATATTTTCGGCTTCTCAGGAAGTTATTAAGTAGCTTTTGCAGAAATTATTTTATACAAGAAGTATTATTTTAATCGATTTGCTTCTACTAATTTTTATAAATCTATTTTTTTTTTGTTATTCATTTAATCGTAAAACAAGTGAAGTTATAAAAAATACTTTTCAATTGCATTCGATAAAATAAATTAAATTAAATTAGAATTTTTCTAGAATTGGCACTTATCATTATCTGGTTCTTATTAATAGCATTAAACAAAAACTATAAGAAAAGTTTTAATAGCTCTGTAGGAGTAGTACAAACTTAGTTCCATTGCTCTGATTAAAAAATTAGATAGAGTTAACATCACGACCATTACATCGAATTCAGTGAATCACCATCAAAAAAGAGAACTTCCGACAACGACATCCCTATGTAAAACGTAGTATAACTAATCCGATTTTGCACTACTCCCGGATCACAAGTTCAGGATATTATTGACTCCCTTGGAAGCATTTTTTAACTTAATATTTACAATTTTTGTACGAATATGTATGTAAGTATGTATGTACTCGTATATATAACTTAAATATTTTGTTCATATGGGAAAAATATGTCCGTTTAAATACAAAATTTTAATTTTGCGAAATTTGGCGAAATGCTGAAGCAGAGAGAAAATTTAGTACAATGAATATTACGTGCATTTGACATTCAAGAGAACAAAATACATACTAATTTAGACAATAAAGCAGAAGTAGATTATATTCACAGCCTAAAGTTGATCAGTATCAGATATTAGGCAGCTCTGGACCCCTCACCAAGGGGTATTCATGGTTTGAGGTCTGAAAACCGTGAAACAAATTACAACTTATGATAAGTTTTGTTTTACGTAAGTTTGCTTTTATTGGTGGTGAACGTACCAAAATTTTCCCGGTGGGATTAGGGCGTCATGGCACGTGCCCACGAGAATCTGGAAGACGAGTTGTCCAGTTGTAAGCAAACCAGATGGTACTTCGTAGACACAACTGAACGAGTATTTTCACATACGAGTATATATATAGCGTTGCCACATCGATATAAAAAAGGCAAATCCGCTATACATTTTTAAAAAGTTCATAGCCCGTTAAATTGTATATATACAGTGTAAGCTCGTTAATCCGAATTAATGATTGCATGCCCCGATTCGGATTATCGAAATATTCGGATTATTGGATAGGCTGTTATAATAAATAAAAATATAATAAACTCCTGATATAATTTAAAAACAAGTTTATTTCAATCAAAAAAGGGAAAAACAAAAAAATATATCATATAAAAAAGTCAACAAAATAAAAATTATATTTTTTTTAAAAAGTTAGTAATGTATGTTTGCTGCTGTTTTAATGCGCATCCTTCTGAAGCTTTATTTCGCAATTCTTTGAGCATCAATATATGATTTGTTTCTATTCCACGTTCCTTTGCCCAACCTATTGATGTGTTTAAAGCCTGTAGAGCATCACTATTTTTAACACGCTTAAACAAAGGAGGCTGTTCTTCTATGTTTTCTGCGTCTGATTGTGAGTTACTGCTCAAAGTAACGGAAGAGTCATTAATCCAGTCAATTATTTCATCTTCAGAAATTTACAAGTCAATATTACAGAGAAATAAATTTTGTATTGTGCGTACTTCTTCACTTTCTTCAAGACAATCTGCAGCGTCAATCTCAACTAATTCTTGTTGCAATAATGCTAATGGGATGTTATCGTCTGAAGTCCATCTCTGAGAATGAATTTGTTTCCAACACGACTTAAATTAGAATTGGGCACCCTGTCCCACGATTGCTTAAGCAACTCACAAGCGCCCTTCATACTGAATTGTTTCAAAAAGCCATCTGTGCTGTTCGCTTCACACAAGAGGTCTTTCTTGTAATATAATTTAGTCAGTCTTATCGCGTTCTGATCCATGGCCTGGATAATACTGGTGCAATTAGGAGGTAAACATATTGTCTTGTATTGTCCACATTCAGATATTAATGGCTCCCCATGACACTTTGCATTGTCCAGTATCAATAAAGCTTTTTTCGGCAAATTATTTTCTATTTGATACTTTTTTACCTGGGGTATAAAGGATTCGAAAAACCATTGAGTAAAAATGTGTGTCATCCACGCATTTTTTTGACGAGTACTATTCAATAATTTTTTGCTTTTTAAACGAACGTGGGTTTTTTGATTTTCTCCGATTTACCTTGTGGCTTCCGGATTTGTTAGCACAACACAGAAAAGTGATTCTCTCTTTGCTCATTTTTGTACCTGGAGCTGATTTTTCTTTAGAATGCACTAATGTTTTGTCAGGAAACATTTTCCAGAAAAGTCCAGATTCATCAGCGTTGTAAATCTGGTCATCGCAAAGATTTTCAGACTCGACAATATCATAGAGTTTTTGTTGGAAGTCAGGTACAAGATCTGTTCTAGCAGATAACGATTCGCCGCATATTTTCAAATGTCGCACTGAAAAACGCTTTTTAAATTTTTGCAACAAAATTATTGATTTTGGTACATTTTTTGATAAAGAGATTTTGCTTTTTGTCGCAAAATTACGATTGAAATTGTTTGATGCCTAGCCCGCTTCTCTTCAAACCAGACATACAACTTTAATTCAAACTCTTCGTATTCACCCCGTTTTAGTGTCTTGCGTTGTTTTAAAAGTTTTCCATCAGAATTCTCAGCAAATCTAATAAAACAATAATATCAGTAATTTTTGTAGGATACAACTGTTCCACATGTCACCTTTTAATATTATCAGAATTTTTTTTTATGTCACAAATTGTTGAAGCTCCAACACCAAACTTTTCTGCTAAAATCTTTCCAGATTGCCCACGATTAAACGCTTCTAAGATATTAAGCTTATCAGCTAAGGAAAGCGTTTTATGTGCACGTTTTTTTGCCATATTGAATTGATGTTTCCGGGAACAATGCTATCTGATAACTAAATCTGTTGTAACAAGACACACATCATATACGATACGATAACAAACAACACAAAAATAAGAAAAAAAACAAATTCGGTTTAGCGAGCTGCAATCAATGCCGACTATAAGATATGCAATGCTTAATATTTTCAATTCAGATTACTGGATAATTCGGATTACACACCGTTCGGATTAACGAGCTTACACTGTATATATGTATATATGTATTTGTTTAATGAAGCAAATCAAATATGAATCATTCGTTTACAGCTCTGGTATTGATGTACACAAAAACTTACATACAGACATACCATGTATACGTAAATGAGTTTTTATGTCAAATTTGTTTAGTAGTTTATTTATCTCTCCAATGCATTTTGCTTTTTCTCAACAACAACAAAATCACTCAAATGTTTGCATAATAAATAATAAACTGCTCTACACAACTGATCTAAATCAACGTTTCACTTGTCTGAACACACTCGCTTTTTCAGGTTATCGCGATTTTTTTGCAGTTTTTCATCAGTAACGCACATTTTAAAATCAAGCAAGGGTGGCGATGGCACGTTGGATGGTAGTCTGTACGTTGACTACTAAACCAAAAACAGACCTGGGTTCAACCCTAGTTTCAGATTAAAATTTTAAAATAAAAATAAACATCTCGCATTTTTCTGATGTGCATTAGTGTGTCAGTTGTTGTCGGAGGGTTTCACTGGCGAAGGCATAGTCACTTGTCACCGAACAATACCGGCTTCAGCTGATAGCAATCCACAATCGCAACAGGACGCCCTCCTTCGTCGGTATTGTGTAGCACCGGCGAAGTAGAATATCAATAAAAAATGGCTACTAAACCGAAGCTACGATTATAAACAAAGAACGTGCAAAAGCAAGGCTGCAAAATAATTAATTAAGCTTCACCTCCTGGCGCTAATCCTACTATCCCTTTCCTATAGTTCCAGCACAGTGCTTTGCTTGTGTAGGAGTCATCTCCTGAGTGCTGGTCCCAGAAAAAAAGAAGCATTGCATGCATACGTCATTGTGAAAACGTACAATCGTACACACGCTGATAAATATAAAATAACAGGATGGCAAGTACCAGATTAGAGATGGTCCAAGACAAATTTTAAAATATCCAACACATACGAAACACGAACGACAAACATTTTCCAAACACGATACAATACAAATCGCACGAAATAAAATCCAATACGTCACAAACTATATTTTTTTTACATACAAAGCCATACATATTTTTATTTTATTTTAAAGTTTCATACAATACTTATACACAGGGTATGGACTTGCAAACTTATTTGGGGCACACGGACATGTGCGATGTATATAATTTGACACATGGGGTGAACACTCACTCGCAAATCCGTACAACCAAGGTTAGGAGAACATGGATGCCGGATTTGACGATTTATCGGCATTTGGACAATATTGGGTGTCAAAAATAGAATTTTGACGAAAATTGGGAAAAAAGTGGCAAGTTTTTAAAATACATAATAATAATAATTCTATAATTCTATAAGATTTCCATAACAGTTCCTACACCTGTAAGTAAAAATTTTAAACCACATTATTCGAAATGGTATTATATATAATGGTATACAATGCTATCTTTAATTAATTTACGAGAACAAAATGAAAATGAGGAATGAATGGCTTAACAACCCACAAATATATACATGGGCAGAAAAGAGGAGAGCTGTAGTGTTTTTCAACATTTGTAATATGATAAATGATTTAAATGTTGCTAGAAAATACACTTAACATGTAATTATATAATTTAAAAAAAAATTTGAATTTATTTATTATGTTTTCGTTAAATGAAATAAATATTTAGTTAGAAAAATTGTTTTTTTATTTTGATTTTGACGTTTTCGGATATTTATTTTTGGCGATTTCTTATTTCTGGCTATTTTATCTGGCAACTATGGTGGAAAATATCCTTTTCTAGTCCCGGAATCTACAGTATATTTATTACATGTTGCACACTTCAAAATTTTAATACATATGTATATCGCTTTCGTTTTTCTTTTGACCATTATAATAATCTGCAATTTTAAGGTTTTTTTTTTTCTAATTTACATTAACATTAATATAAGTATGTATATGTAGCTTTTCACGGCTTCTACGATTTGTAGCATAATTGTATCAATAATAATAATATTAAATACAACAATAATAATATATATTCTTCAAATTTCTTCAATCGTTTTTCTTGTTGAATTATAGTTTATTTAAATGAGCTTCAGATCGTATATTATTTTGTGTTTTAAATTTAATAAAAATTAATTTTTTTCAATATTTCGTTTTCACAATGGAAAACTTCTTCAGGGAAAATATTTTTATAATAATTGACAAATTTAATTCTCAAAAAGGCTGTAAATCAAAAACTCATAAAAAACCCAAATATTAATAAAATTGATTTCTGTAAAATACTAAAAATTTTACAACTCAAATAACAATTACTTTAAAAATTTTTACAATATAAATTTATTTTATCTTCTATTATCCATTAACTAAATGTCTATAACATTGAATTATTTGTTTTATTGTTAATTCGCGAGTGTAAATTTAATTTGTTCGTGGGTGCAGAGACTCTGCGCAACTGCTGCGGCTATGAATGCCCTACGGCCAGGGCCCAGTCGATCTTCAAGGACTCCCGAAAACATTGAACTGGTTGAAAGCTGTTTACGTGAAAATTCACGACTTTCAATACGGAAAAGAGCAGCATCACAGGGATTTCCAAGAGCAATTATTCGTGAAATTTTAAAAAATGATCTGGATGACATACTCTTTAAAAAGTAAAATCCGCATTTCCATTCTATCGTTCAATGCTCTTAATAAAACTTTGAAACTTTGTGTCAATTATTACGTTTCTTATTTAAGTTTGAAAATATAAATTTGCTATAAGACACCCTGTAGTTATTTTCGCTATTTTAAATGATAGTACTCTTAAAATCTCGATAATGATTATTATCTGTGCAATGCCGTTTTTGGTGTTGTTGTAATGTTTTTGTAGTTTTGATCGGATTTGTCTCCAGAAAATCTAATTTTTATTTTATTTTTGTAGTACCTACGTACACTTCATTACAACTATCATTATCATTACCACCACACGGTATTCTATAAACTAAGTTGGGCATTTCTGATTTATCTATTCTATCTTTTGTTCTGACATAAATTCTTGGTTCAGTCATTACTCTTCTATATAGTCCAGAGATCAGTGAAAGTGGGTAATTATTATTAACTAAAATACTCCAAATCTTCTCTATATTAGCTTTATAAAATTCTATATCACTAGTCTACAATACTCTCTCAATCAGATTCTTCGCTGTATTAAGAATAACTCTTCTAGGATGTTTCGAATAATAATTAATAATCCTTCCAGACAAAGTAGTTTTAGATACCAGTTCAAGACTATCATGTCAGTTCATGACTAATGTATCTAAATACGGTATTCTAGAATCACATTCCCTTTCAATTTTAAATTTTATATCATCATGAAATGAATTGAATATAGTGAAAATATTATCAATTGATTGATTTGATATTATACAAAACAAATCTTCGACATATTTTGTGATAATTTTTGGTTTTTTTTAATCTAATTTTTCAATACAATAACCTACCAATTTTCCCATAGCAATATCAGAAGCTGAGGATCCCATCGTGAACACCATTTTTTGTATATATGTATGTATATCGTATTACATCTGAAATATCTATTATCAGAGTTTTTTTGGGAGATCTTGTATAACCATATTGAAATGAAAAGCTACTAAGAACAAATTTTTAACTGAAAAAAACCGGTTTCGCACTGAAAAAAATTGAAAACCGAAACGTAACCCGAAGCTATAAAAGTTTACGAACGAAACTGAAAACCGGAACAAAATAAATTGCGGTTCGAATCTCTCTTATTTATAGACTAAAATCTTTTTAAAGATTTGTACCATCTGTAACACATTAAAACAACGTAAACAAAATAAACTTAACACACATTTTGATAAAATCATCTTTTCCCCCTTGATTCAAAAATAGCAGGATCTATTTGATGCAAATTGAATAGCTGCTGACATTTTAATTTTTGCAAATGCATTAACATTTAATCACATACAGTTCAACTAAGACCTTTCTTTCAAAGAAAATTTTTTATTTATTTTTGACATTCGAACTTTTTGCTGAGCTCTTACCTTTTAATCTTTCAACTGAACTCAGCAAAAACTTTAATTATTAATTAAGAGCTTAATAAGAAACTCTTTTTTTGCTTTGTGCGATTTTTTTGTCATAGCATTTTTTTTACATCATAAATAGCAAAAAATAGCTTGAAGGCAAAATTATTAATGTTTCAATAAAACTTTTGATCAAACTTTTTTTTTAGACGTGTTGGAGGTTGTTAACAAAAAATCTGTTAAAATATAGAAATTTTTTAAACAAAGAGGAATGATTGCATAAACTAGAAAGTAAATCGTGCAAATATTTTTGGAATAAAACATAAAGCAAACAAATAATTTGAAATTAGTTCCTTTTTCTTAACCAAATTTTAAAGGAAAATCAATGAAATTCGGTTAATCTATTGAACGAATTTAATTTTTAACGCATTTAACTATAATGCAAGCAATGCAAGCAAACTAAAGTTTCGTACTGCTTTCAAAAATTTTCCACCTTAACTAGTATTAATACAGTGCAGTTTGGTTATAACGAACAAATTCACCGTCCCCAACAATTTTGCATTAATATTTCATACAAATTAGTGCGGTTATAGCGAATTTTAGTTTCTTGGGAAGTCTCATAAACAAAAATTAGTGACAATTTATACCGTTATAGCAAACAATAAAAATTGCAAATTTTTTTCTGTCGTATTTTGACACTTTAAATTTTTATCACAATTTGGTAACTCTATGAGTTGTTCTCTTATACTATGTTCACACGACAATATGAACCACTTGGTTCCCTCTCTGAAGCACGATTGCCAACCATAGTGTTCACACGACTGTTCTTGTTTCCCAATTTCCTTATATTATTTATTATTTTTGAAAATGTTTTCATTTTATTTTACACATTTTTTTTTCTTTATTTCTATTTTGTTTTTTTTCAGTTATTATTATTTTGTTATCAAAATAAGATATGCTAGTAATTTGTACGTGGTTCGTACTTTGTTCAGAATGAACCAACATGGTTCGCTCTCAAAATTTTTATGGCAAACTAAGTAGTTGCAATCATGGTTGGGGTACGAATAACGAATGAGAGAGCGAACACCGAAAATTGCTATGCGTGTGAACATGGTATTAGTTAAAAAATAAATTATAAATTTAAACTCACAGCCACAAAAAATGTCAAAGACAGACAAATATAAAAGAAATTGGCCGAATATATAGCTTTGGAAAGAAACTTAAAGAAAAAGAGAAATACCTATCGCAGTTGATCAACAACAGAGTATATTAACTCAAAATTTTAATATTTTCAGTACAAACGAAAAACTATTTTTCTTTATATTTGAATTGTATTTGAAAATCCAAATACTGCATGATTTTTCGAGATGAAATAAAGTACTGAATAAGATAAAATTTTTACAGTAGATAGTTATTTATGTTGTTATATCATTTCTTGCCAAAAGTGAAATTTTAAAATTTTTGTGTTAATACGCTGTTGTTGATCAAGTGCTATATATGAAATTTCATAATCTACATTGCTATCAATTTTGGAAAATAAAGAATATATTAAAGAAGATATAGAAAAAATATTGTGAACACTCCCAATAAAAAAATTCTTACTCCGAACTTACATATAACGAACTTCGCCTATAACGAAAAAAATTGCTCAGCCACACGGTTTTTGTTATAACCGAACTCCACTGTACATATATATGTTCTGTAAACCGAATCCGCAAAAAAATTTCGTTTTTAAAACGAATACACATACTTAGGTGTTCTGTAAACTGAATTCGCATAATTTTACCCGGTTTGAAATCGAGTAGATTAGTCCGGTCGACATTAAATCAAATGTACTATCTTCATAATAAATAACGGATGAAACATAAAAACACAATTACTAATTTTTACTTGAAGTCTTTCTTTTATTAAATTTAAAATATTTGGGTGCATCCGTAGTCTAGTGCATGAGCATTAGTCTTATCAATATGGAGGTGCGGGTTCGACTCCCGATTAGACCCTGGGTGTTTCTACAAACAAGCTTAAGAGCTTCGTAGAGTTTGTATTGTCTTTAAAAAAAAAAAAGTCAAATTATATACTCTGTAATAGATTTTAATACAAAATAATCAATTTAAAAAACACTCCAATATTTGTCCATGTTCTTGTTAAAGTATGCAGATGGATGAATAAAATCACATTTTAACTAGATTCATTAGATATATCATTAAAAAATCACTTTTAAATAATAATAAACATTATTTTGAATAAATTTTCAGTAGCTTAATTTTAATTTATTGTTAAATAAGTTATAAGAACAATCTATATACATATTTAAGCTCAAAGGTTTTTATTTTTTATTTTTCTATATACATATTTATATGTATGTCAATATTTCGTTAACCATCGGTTAACATCTTCAGGAAATTTTTTATTATTTATAAAATTTTTTTCTTTTTGAAATTAATATAAAAATTTTTTTAAGATAACATGTTTCATAAAAATTGTGTAAAAAATATGATTCAAAATATTTTAAATTTTATACAATATTACCAAAATGTATAAAATTTAAAAATATTTTACAATATTATATTATACTTACAATCCCAGATATCCATATACATATGTATAAGTAGCAAAAATTTAAAAATGTAAGTGGCATTTGTGTAAAATAAATAAATCAAGGATCAGAATAAAATTTAAAAATGTTATTCGAAAGCAAATTCGAATGTTGGAAATAGTGTGATTTTTAGAACACAAAATTAGCATTTATTCGGTTTTGAGAAATCGACTCGGTTTACAGAACAGGGCGGAATATAAAAAATATATTGACAATAGACTCGCCAACTTACTGCCAAAATAAACACTGGACAAAACTTTGCGAGAAGGTTCTCCAAATCAGTGATAAAATATAACACAAAAAGAATATAAAGAAGATTAATCGTAATCGTTAAACATGGCAACAAATATGATTAAAAATGCACCAAAAAATCTTTACGACGAGGGAGAGCTCGATTGTCGCAAACACCGATTCTCGCAACACCTTGATTTTCGCAATAGGCACAATGTTTACATTAGGGGATTTATAACTGCAACTATTTTCACAAAAACTCTCGATAAATGCAACTTATTAATATAAATTGGATTAAATTAGTGCGCTTCGCTGCCCTTAAAATTTTATTTTTACTGTAAAATTTTTAATACTTTTATTGTGCACTCCCGCATAAAAAATTAATATAATACGTACATACATACATATTTAAGTATTTTTTTGTCACTTCATTGCTTAAAGAGAAAGAAAAAACTCTTTATATTTGAATCCCGCAACTTTTCTTTTATGGCCGGGGCACATACAATCCACCATCCGCCATGAATTTTTCAAATGACATTAAGGTACCGACGTATGAGGTTGGCACAATGAGTACTTTGTTGACGGCTATCAACTCAGCCAGCGTTACCTCAAATTTCTGCGAACAAATTTTTTTTAAAAAGTTAAAAAATGAAATAAAATAACAGAATATGTTTTATTTTATAAAAATAAATGTTCAATTTCTTTTACAGTAGTGACAAATTTTATAAAAAAAATGTAATAAAACATTATGTAGATATACCATTTCAATTTAAAACAAAACAAACCAGTGTAATTAATTTCCTATCTATTTTGGATTTAAATACTGTGCTATTTTATTTTTGTTTCTGCTGCAGATGTCTTGAATTTTTTGTTACAACAGAAACGATTTTTAATAAAACAAAAGGATGTTAACAAATTTTCGCAAGAAACGCGGTGTAAAACCAGATTTTGAAACTTTACAAGTAAAGTATAAAAAAATTTACACATTTAGTATTACTAAGGCTGGAAAAAGTAACCAAAATTTAAAAAATATTCACATTTCCCATTAAAAAAAATTAGCCAATTTTGGACGAAAATAACCTACAACAGTAACGCTGTTCATATCTGTCAAAGTACTCAACGCACGATAAAAGTTGGCCAACCTTAGTACTTTGCTTTGACGGAGATGTAATTAATGTGACACAGCTCATAAGAAAACGTGTAATTCAACTTAGTTGTCAATTAGAGTTGGGTTCATGAGCTCTTTGAAGTGAGCGCTCCTTTCAGTTCAGCTCTTTTTGGTGAGCTGGTTCGTTTAGTTAGTTCAGTAGCTCAGTAATATCAGTTGACTTTTAGCTCATTTTATTTTGATGCTCAGTTGAATTTGTTATTTTAAGGAAATTTGTGAAATGTTTTACATAGGCTAATATAAATATATAAAAATTTTAATAAAATTTAGATTATTAATATTCAAGTATCGAAATTTAAATCTAATAAATACAAACTACAAGACAGAAATTTATTTAAGAAAAAATAGTGTTTGCACTAAATCGCCAATGACATGAAATATTCGTAACTGGCATCATAAAAATTTTATTTAAAAAATTTTTTGGTTCTGGTAGCACCACTGAACTAAAATGAACAAAAAAAAAACATGGCAAGCGCTCTTCACTGAACTAGAATCATCAAAAAAAGTGAGCGCTCACTTCGCTCAGTTTACTGAATCGGTCAATTGAGCTAGCTCAGAGCTGAACGACACAACTCTATTGTCAATTGAAAAAGACAAAGTATGACGTATGACAGATTTTATGTGCCCTGGCCTTTATTTTTATTTCTACAAAAACACATAAGGCAAAGATATATTTGTTTTTCTTTTTACTTGCATCTAATAAGAAAAGAAGTGATTTGTTTAATGGTGTGAGTAATAACTTCAAAGTCATATTCAGGACTGCCGTTTTTGTTTATTTCTAACCAAAATTGCTTATATATTTTCCAACGTGTAGTCGTAAATTATTTTTTGGTTATGGTTATTTTTTTACAAAGAGTTTTTCAATGTACTCGTATATAAATTTCCTTTTTATAAGTAAAGTGGCACAGAAAATTGCAATATAATTGTGGAATTTTTCGTATTGTGTAATAATATCGTAAATGTCTATGGCATATTTGAAGGTGGCAAAATATAATGGCAAAAGTCAAAATACTTTTGATTTTTATTGCACAATGTTAATTCAAAAGAAGTGCAAGACGTATTTTCTAGTTCCGAAATAGCTTTAGAACCGTCACTGTTATCTTTTCCAAATTTAAAAGGCGGTAATGAAGAAAAAATTTTAATCCAGTGGAAATTACTGAGATTTTCCAACATAGAACTAGAAAGTAACATTGTTATATCGAATTTTGGGATAAAGTGCCGAAAAACAAAGTGTTTGTTTTTTTTTATCTGGGACCAGCACTCAGGAGATGATGTCACTCAGATGAAGCCCTTGTATATTTTGTACAAAATTACAAAGCATTGTGCAAAAATCGAAACGTTTCCCATTATGTATGGTCTGGCAAAAATATTTTTTGAAACAAATTTGATAATATTAAATTTTCTAATTTATTGGCTTTTTTTATATGGAAGAGCATTTTTTGTTATTGTTATTAAAATGTAAAGTACAGAAAATCTTTTGTTAAATTTTATTTTTAAATAAAACTAGTTTGATTTCGGGAAAGGATTTATTTTATTGTTTTTATTACATTTATAATTTACCATTTATAGTTTAAAACACAAATTTTAAATTCAAAATTTAAATTTTCAAATTTCAAAATTTTGTTATTTTTTTATCATTTGGTAATTTTTTTCGGTAATATTGTTTGGAATTTTTTTTTGTTCGTGGCAACACTGGTAATATTACAAGTAATAGACCAACCCATGATCTAAATATATAAGGTCTGCTTGACAGTTCAAATTATTTTTACTGTGACGTCACCGTCGAGATTTGTTTTTAATATGTATGGGGTTTGTTTTTTTGTTGAAATATTTTGCAATTTTAAAGGTAAAATAAATAAAACAAATTAAATTGTTATGTTATAGTCTTTTTTAATTTTCTTTTTTCGTTTTTTTCTTGTATTAATATTTTGTTTAAATTTCTTATTCTAAAATATAAACGACTTTTAAAACATAACGATTTTACATTTTCAGGCACACCTATGTTATCACATTTAATGTTATGGTATTTTAAATAATTATTTCGAAAACTTAAAGTATTATTATTAATTTCCTTAAATATATTTTCTAATTTTAATATGTTTCCCATAAATTCTTGGCAGGGTTTATAGAGCCCTCTGTTTGAACTGCAACTGACTTATTTGGATTTTCAATATTTTCAATATTTTCAATACTTTCTTCTTGTAATTTCTGCAGACTATAAATAATTGTAAATATTATTTCATTAAAAAAAGTGGATTTTAAAAAAATTGTATTTACTTTAAATCAAATTCACCAATTGCTTCCTGTACAATTTGTTTGTTTGCTCTTTTTACGTATCGTTTCGATCTTTCGACTGGTAAAATGCTGTTTACATGGATATTTAAAGATGGGACAGCCTTCGCATCTAACAATCTTTTTCTTATTGGCGTGTTCAATAATATATCCTTTAAACGCCAAACATTATTCGTAAAATGTCTAGAACAAATTGTTCCAGATTTCCAGTTAACATTTTTTTTACCGCATGCATTAATCCACACTTTCTTTATTTCTGGATCTTTTGGAAACGTAAAATATTTTAGATTTTTATCATCTTGCTTTCTCACTTTCTCACTTTCTACACAAATTGTTTATTAAAAACTCTTTTTTTTTGCTCTAACTCAGTTCACATTTATTTTTAATTAATTGTCAATAAAATAATCCTTTAATTTTCTTAATAAATATGTAATAATAATAATTTTAATCACTAGCTTTTAAATTTCCATTTAACCACAACAAAACATTTCCCGACGATGACGTCAAATTAAAAAAAAATGGCAGCTGTCATTCAATATCAAGCAGACCTTATATATTTAGATCATGAGACCAACCTAAATTACGACGCAAAGCGTTGTCTGGCTGTCAAAATTTCTCATGCCCATACAAAACGTATGAAACCAACTAAATGGCCCAAAACCCAAAAAATAAAATTGTTGAAAAGTAATAACAATTTAGTTGTTTTCAAGTCATATTTTTATTCATTTATCTCTATTTCTTATTTCTATTTAGAGTTTTCCATTAATCAATAGTAAACATTATTGATTTGGCGCAACGTTAACGCACTAATTTAAGTTACACATTACAGCGTAAAAGTAACCACTAAATTACGTCGCGCTTTGCGTCGTAATTTATGTTGGAGTACCAAACCGAACTGAACTGGCTTGCCAGAAGAACACAGAAAGTGCTAAATCGGGTCTAATATAAGGGGCTTTGCTCAATAGATCTTTTTGGTTGCGGTGCTTCGTCCCCAATAATAATATTAATAATAATAATTAATATACTTAAAAAAAAAAAAAAAAAAAGCCGGCCTTAAACCTTTTCTCCACCCGAAACTGAGTTGCATACTAAAGATTTTCCACATAGCAAGACTTTGTCCGCTTTTATGTCTTCTAAATTTTAGTAAATTTCTTTTCTACAACTTTTATATGTAAGATCTTCTCAACAGCTTTAAAATACCCACATTGACCACATTCGGGCTGGAGGAATCATTGGACCTTTTTTTTTTATGAAAATGAGGCAGGTCAAGCGCAAACAGTCAATGGTGTTCGGTATCGTGATATGATAACCAGTTTCTTCGTGCCTAGAATTGAAGAATTGAGTGTGGAGTAGTACGGCCAGCGTTGCCAGAAACTTTGAGAAGAAAATCATCATATGCCGAAAAAAAATCATAATTTTCGCGGCATTTATTATTTCCATCTAAAAATAAAAGTAAATAAATGGATTATATATACAAGTAAATTGATATTAGAAATATTAATTTTACCTTTTCATACTAAATACTTCGTCGATTACTTTTTTTTTTGGTCAAGAAAGTTTATGCTTTTAATTTGTACAACAGAATATAATTTGTACTTCCCAAGAAAATTACAGCTATGCACAGATACTCTTTAAGGTCTTTATTTCTCAAACAATGATGCATTTCTATCAACAGACCAACCTAAATTACGACGCAAAGCGCTGTCAAAATTTTTCATGCCCATACAAAATATATGAAACCAACCGAAATAACGGGGCGTCAACGCTTTGCATTTGGAAAATCCAGTGAAGTGAAGTTGGCTGCAAAAATAATGACATTTTAGTTGTTTTCAAGACAATTTAGTAATTTATCTCTACTTCTTATTTCTATTTAGAATGTTTTACGTCTAGAGTGGAGGACTGCATTTCCGACTGCTCACGCAAAATTTTTAGACTTACAGACTCAATTCCATCATCACAACGCTTCCGCTTTCTACGAAATGTTGTTGAGGCTTTTGGACTTGAGACAGTCATACGGTAATCCTTAACGGGTAAGCTTTTTGATATTGTTTGTAGGCTGTCATAGTCCTCAGTGCAAGGCACCCATTGCTGTGGAGAGGTTTCATTTGCTTTTAGTGATTTTAAAGATGATGCCGGAGTAACAACCGCCACATTCTGGCATATTCTGGGCGGGGTTAAATCAGACACTTTTTGGAAAACAGTTTTTGCTCCCAATGTTTTGCTAAGCCCAATAACCTTTCCACTAGGGGCTGCTGCAGCAGAATTATGACATATCCTGTCGATTTCGACCTTAAAATCCGTCAAATTGCTTACCCGGCAAGGCCTACCACCTGTCTCCCGAAGGCTTCGATTGTAGTCAGCAATTTTCTATTTTAATCGGCATTTCAGATCTGCTCAACCCTGAAATGGTGTTGTATGTATGTATATGAGTACATATGCAAGCCATTTTAAAATACATACCTTTTTCCACTCGTTACTGCTTCCTGATGAAGGGCCGTAGGCATTTGGTCTGTTAGCCACAGTTTCCCATGTACACGCCATTGCATCCCTACTACTGCTAAACTCAGGGCTTCCCCTAGGAAGGAGAGGATGCTGTTCCATACACGCCAGCAATTGACGAAATTGGGTTGTTGTTGTTGGTTTTGATGCTGCAAATTAAAATAAGAAATTACTATAGTAATATATTTATAACTTTTTGCGGTATATGTTCACTATTTTAACATTTTATGCACGTTTAAGAAAATATTAATGTAGTCTAATAATACAAATAATATATATATATGTGTATATGTATATATGTGTATATATATTTACCTGTTTTATGCTGAATTTTCCTTTGAAATAAATAATTTATATATTTTTTTCACGTTTTGGGACAGCTATCGTATTATACAAACTAAAAAATACAAGTGTTACGTTTTTTAACATAAACGTCCATAATCGCGATCTATAAACAAAAAAAGGAAAAACGCCCAAATTTTAGCGTTTATTATCGGCGTGTCGTTTTCTGTAAACTGGCTGTTAGTCACGTTAATTTTACATTCGAATTTTTTTTGTATTTGTGGAATATTCTTGGGTTCTAAGCACTCATATTTTGTTAAATGTGAACACATGCCGTCAATGACACCCCTATGTTAAAAGTTGAACCAGTTCATTTGCTATAGAACACATCCATTAGCTATTTCTTTTGCATGTCTATTTATGTTGGAATGCTTTATTTTTTCGCAATGATATGAATGAATTCATAAAACAATGACGTACAAGGAGAATGCTTTCACCAAGATGTCGACCACTGCTGTGCTCACAGCTTACTGGTCCATCCTTATTTCAGTACAACAGGAAAGTCAGTCACTCCAAACAAATCATATCGTTTCAATTAAAAGAGAAAAAAGATTAAGTGCAATTGTAATAAATTCGGCATGGGTGTTTATCTAGCTATTGAGATGTGGTAGAACCTATAAATTTATTGGGTAGTGCTATCTTTTTAACCGTTTTCTTGATACCATTGACATTATTGTTTAGGTAACATACTTTATACATAGCCCTTGGAAATTGATGATTGGGCAGTTTGGATTGTATTTGCTACCAAAAACGAAAAGTAGGCGAATAGGTCATTGGTCCCATTTACCTATTTACAAATTATGCAATTTTAAAGAAACAAAGATACATATAAAGTTGTATTAAAAATGAGTTGGTCAATAGAACACATGCGAATATACAATTTTATAACGACGACAAAAAATCAATCAGACATTTTGTTTTTTAAGAATAAAAGCCATGTGTTCTAGTTTTTTAAACAGTAAATACCGCATCCATGAATCCACTATTATATGAAACAACTGGTTTAAATTTATTTTCTAGTTTATTACCTTTGCCGACTATTTTTATTCGTTTTTCTTTTGCGATTGTAAAATAACGTTCGTTTGTGTTAAAAAAAATTAACATTTTTCAAAGACTGTTAACATTGTCAAAATGAAAGATAATGATGCAGAAAAAATGAGTGTATTTTGTTTTATGGTTTCCATTTTATTGCCCAATAATAAACGTACAAATCCATACATAGTTACACAATTTGAGTCACTCTAACCATAAATTTTAATAGACGACGATATTTCAAATAATAATTAAGGCTTTGTTTGAAAGAGTGCCTCACATAGAACAATTGTTGTCATTTGTCTACTATCAGAAACAAACAATTTATTTTTAATTCATGTTTATTTGCAATTTATTTACAACATGAAAATAATAAGCAAATTCTCTTAATACTAAAATTGGACAGTAATGTTGAGTTTGAACTTAACAAATCAGTCTAATGAATAATATTTATTAATTGAATAATATTCTACTTTTTTTTTAAATTGAAAAGGGAGATCTGATATGTGCAGTCTTTTTAAAGGTCTCACTTCATCACTGTCATCTAGAAGAGTTATTGCAAGAATATTGTGATGATTGATAAGTCTGTTCAGATAATTTGAACTATGTTTTCTTTTTCCGTTTTAAATTGTTGAATATTGAGGTCTTCGTGTATGTTTGTATTTCGTACATAACAGGGTGCATTCGTTATAAGTCGCAAAGTTTTAGACGGATACCTTTGAATTATCTCAATTTGAATGTGATGCTGTTTTCCAAAGATCAATACCATAGGTCCAGATAGTCTTTAAAATCGCTTTGTAAAGTATTAGTTTATTGCTTATGTTCAATTCAGACTCAGGTTCTAACAGCCAGTACATTTATATTGCTTTCGTATTCAGTTGTTTTCTTTTGAATGAAATATGAGTTTGCCATGTTTCGCGTCTGTAAATGTTTAGACCATAGATATTTGACATTATCAGACTTAGGAATCATAATTCTTACTTTCCTCTAGTGTTGTGCTGAAAGAAAAATAAGTACTTTCTAACAAATTTTTGAAGAGGGCAGCCTTACTTGAGAGAAACATTATTAACACACGTACTTTCTATAAAAAAAAAGAGTGCATTTTATTGTTAAGGGAACGATAGCCAATTTTAATCAAAATTATTGGCATACAGCTAAAAATATAAGATGGTCCCGTTACTATTTGGTCATGCTCTTTTTCTGTAGCAGCTGCTGGGCGATATAACTGTAATAAAAGAATACATACATACATATATGCATCCGACATCTTGAAAAAAATTAAGAAAAACCAACTGTCTAAGTCATTTAAATTTTTTACATTAAAACTTAATTAAAAAAATATTTTGAGTGTAAGTCGACCTCATTGTGAAATAATGTGAATCGGGTCAGATTTTTTGCTAGTTTTGTGTATAGTAATTTGACAGAGGCTTCCATTATATTGAAACAAAACATTCATATCAAACAGTTGCGTAAAGGTTGAATTAGTCAACTCAAAATGCTGCGAATCGGCTGACATTCCGTAAACAACAAAAAATTTACAAATCGTTGGTTTAATATAATTCGTTTGTTCTCGTGCGGTCGAAAAACAGATACAAAACCGCGCAGAAGGGAACAGCAAGCAAAGTCTAAATTGTCTGCCAGTGTACTAAAAGTAGAGACACAAAGAATCCGTCGTTATAAAACTTGAGAAGTAAAATATAAAAAATTGCAACTGCAGAGTTGTGCAATTAAGAATAAAGCTGTCGCCTCTTCTTCTATATCTTCAGCACATGTCTTTTCTATTTTGTATTCCCATCCAACTAGTTTCGGTATATGCGCTGCATACGTAGCGGAGATCTGAGCACCGGTCCTAGAAAAAAAAGAAGCGTATAAGACAGAAAAACTCAAAAATGAAACCTATCAAAACCTTGCGAAGAAAGTAATAATTAGAATCCTGTAAGAAAAGAGTTGAGCGTTTTTCTTGCCTGCTGGAAAACGAGAAACCACTATCAATGCTGGAAAGGGTAGTTCTAAACTTCTATAAATATTTATAAGTCTCTTCCAAGGTATAGAATTTCAATGGTAGTGTTCTTCGACCTCGGTACATCCATTGGAAACAGCAATCCGCAAAAGATTAAGAGTTTCGATTCATTTTAATTATAATTCAAATATTACATAGTTTAATGAAGCGGGATGACAATCTTAAAACGTTTCCTTTCACTTGTTTTTAAGGCCATTGTAACAAATATTGAAACTTTTTGTCTTCAATGCGATAAAACCTTTCTATTAAATATTTGATGTATTAATATATTTCTTTGTTTTCATGCAGGTTATTGTTAATAAATTAAATTTCAATTCAAATTTACAGTTGCAGTAAAAAAAGAAGCAATAGGCAATGTCTTTACATGTCCACTTTAAGACGAACAAATGAAGTATTTATTTTACATGTCCAAGATTTCCATTACATTTATATATTTTTACTAAAGTCAAAAAATCTGGCCAGTAGACTAAATTTTGATATAAAAAATTGTGCGAATATTCCATATATGAGCGTGGCGATAGCTGATGTAGTTAGCACGTTGACTAATAAACCAAAAGTCAAGGGTTCGAACCCAGTGTCTGACTAAGTCATCGAAATACTTCCCATTTTTTCTGATGTCATGCGAAGGCATATTCGCTGGTCACCGCCTTCAAATGATGCTAATCCAAAAGTAACATCACAGCACCCTTCTTCTTCGGTATTGTGTAGAATCAACGGCGAAGTAAAATAATAAAAATAAATGGCTACTAAACAAGCATTAAACATTTAAAGTAAGAAACAAGCAAAAAGCGGAGGCTTTCCTCTCTGTTTATCCCTTTACCACCTGTAATCTCTACAACTATCCCTTTCCTCTAGTTCTATCATGTGTAGGGTGATGGTAATTTACAAAAAAATGTATTAATATAAATTTTAGAAATTTTTGGCCACTAGTGGCCAAAGCTGGTCATTCTTAATAGTCTGTAGCTCAGGCAATTTTTGTATATATACATACATATATATGTCCGAAGCTTCTGTAATGAATAACATACTTGAAGAATATCAAAGTTCTGGGTGGATGTTACTCTGTAATTCGAAACGAAAAGAAAGGTATTCGAATTTGTATGTTAGTTACAGTGGTATACGAGAATTTTTTCTTTCAATTCGAATTACAGAGTAACCCCTTCGGAAAGGCTATCGACTCAGTGAATATGAGTGTTCGGACTCGTGTCTTATATGAACTGTATCCTCTTCTTGCTGATAAAAAAGAAAATACTTGTAATTTAGCTTTTTTGATGTGGTAAAAAATATATTTTTGTTATTTAGCGCATTTAAAAAAGAATTGAATTGGATTTTTTTTTTGTTTGAGCTCTTTTAGGGCAATAGTACTTTTTGAATTCAGCAGTGAATGTTGACTGATCTTACAACATTTGAATATTTAAGTTGCTTTTCTTATTAATTGTTTCTTTGAATTATATGGTTAACGATCTGCATATTCTGTAGAAACTTTTGGGAAAGGTAAATATCAAAAATATTTGTTAGATATTTTTATTTTAGATGCAGCGATCTTGTTCGACACTGCCCAACTTTGAAGCATCAGAATGCAATGAAACCATTAATTGTTTCAATCTGACACAAACTGAAATTTCGTTTGAAAATTTTTGAAAACCAACTGAAGAAACAGGTGGCGAAGTGATGGAAAGATAGAGACCTTAATTTTAGTAGTTGCTCGTCTTTCTGAGAATTTGTAAAATAGAGTTGCTGCGTCTCAGATTTTTTTACATTAAATTTTAAATTATTAAATTTTAAATACTAGCTAAAACCTGGCGTGCTTCGCTACATATATAAAGCAAATATTTGATTTTTTAAAATTACAAAGTCATTTTTACCAAATACAGAAACATTAACTTTAACTGTTCCCAAGAGATAATGAAATCAATATTTAGTTTGTATGGAAGGTACCACGCCCACTTGTCCAATCCCTCCTAGTTTTTGACTGATAATTTGTTTTAAATACAAAGTTATTTGGACCATATTCAGAAACTTTCAGTTCAACCGTTCTCAAGATATACAAAAATAAATATTTACTTTGTATGGGCGTGGCAACGCCCACATGGAATTTTTTAAATTTATATAACCTATAGCTCTTTCCAGATATGCAGATAGATACTGTGAAAATTTCAAGAAAATCGGTTCAGCCAAACACTCATATAGACAAACATGTAATTTTTATTAGAATTTGAGTACGTAATTTTTCAGCTCATTGATTTAGTACTCAATTCTGAGAATTGCACGTGAAAGGAACCCCAAAAATAAGAACTTCTGCATCATTCGTTTTGTCAAGTTGGCTGCATTAATAATTTAATGACCATACGAATTTTTCTGCTCAAGGTGGATTTTTATCACTTTTTCGATATTTTAACACGGTTATATCGCGATATACCGTACGGAATGGAAATGCGATTTAAAAGCAACAAAATGGGAATTTTTTAAGGCACTGGATGCACTTTTTTGGGGTAAGTTTATATATGTACATAGTTTCCAATTACATTTCAATGCTAGATTGTAGTTAAGATTTCTATTGATGTAACATTGATGAATATAACCACGAATATTATATATTTATTTGTATAAGGGGTTAATCAATGCTCCTTAATTGCTTGGATTATACTTCTGCCATGACATCCCAAAGGCCGAGCAACTCTTCCACAAATTAGTGATACTGATTCTGTGTGAGGCAATGAATGAATACTGCAACACTATTATTTCGGAAACATATCTTACCTCTCCACAATTTTGCGTACGTAAAATTTTTGGAGCCTTATTTAGGCTTACACTGGTCATCTGAAATGAAGAATGGATTGTCCTTTCCTTGCACACTTTTGGCTGCCGATAATTGGAGATCTGATCTAAAGTCTGTGTGAATATTTCAAATTGGCCACTAATTTTCTTCTTCTATACCAATTTCACTTACGTAGTAGTCAAATTGTGTTTATCGAGTATATATTATTAATTAATTTAATTTTTGTTCACATTACTGCAATAATATTCTTTACACAATTTTTCTTATAAACGGTTTATAAGCCTGCTGAAAGTTTTTATGAATACGGCAGTAGATCTTTTAATTCAAATGCTCTAGTAAATGTGAGCCTGCTCGTATCCCACAGTGCTTCGCGATATATTGAAATACTTATTTATTTAAAATTTAGTTTGTCTAAAGTTTGATTTATTTCAAATTTGATAGTAATAACAACGCTACAAACTATAGAGATATAGAAAAATTATATGGTATTCCTATGTAAAGTAAGGTAGGGGAGGGTGGTGCCTCGACACCCAAACACCTCCAGCTGGAGCCCCATAAGGTACATTGTGAATCCCCTCGAGAAATGAAAAATATGTAAAGAGAAGTAAAGACAAAGATAAAAAGAGAAAAGAGAAAACGAAGTTAGATACTGCCGAACCAGCCTATCCCTACAATGATGCCTCTGATATTATCGATATCATGCCCCGCGATATCCCCCAGCCCCATTAGGAATCAGCTGCTCAGTCACTTCACGTTACCACGTTGCAAACCGAGGCAGTGACAGAGGTGCCATTTCTAAGTTGTTCGAAAAAATTATAGCAAACAAATGTCACACATACCCTGTCGGCGACTCAGTTAACCTGGAATGAATTTTAACCCAACTTTCAAATAACTTTAATTAACTGACTATTTTAGCATTGCCCTATCGTAGGAATTACTCAATTGTTCAATTACTTTTCAACTAACGTCAAATTATTTGTATAATTTATTTAATTTTTTATTTTCTTTTCATCTGCTTATTACGAAGCTTGATACTAGACTTTAGACGCTCATCAAAAACAGTCAAAAATTTTTATTAAAAATGAAATTATACAAATGCTAACGATGCTATTACTTTTGGCTGCACTGTACATACATTCAAAAATAAAATGTATTGGTCTTTCAATCTCTTTATCAAATAAATTAAAGTATCTAAGAGTGTTATAAATGGTATGGGATAAAAAATGACGATGACTATCAATTAATTACAACCCAAATTTTATAAATACCAACATAAAAAATTAAAATTTACTAAATTAATAGATTGCCGTCAGATAAATTTATAAATATAATTTCATGTGAAAGAAGAACACTCACTTGATTTGAGATCGTATCAAAACAATTCCCTTGAACTTCATCATAGAAAACAATTTTATTTGATTTGCTAGTTCGCTTCAGTTCAGCTCAAAAATTTCGTTATGTAATTTTTTAAATAGTTTTTTTTTGTTAATTTAATTGTTAACTCGCAGTACATTTTAAAAATTAAAAATAAAATTTAATTAAACAGTATTTAATAAAATTAATTTATCAAGTGATAAAATATGAAATAAAAGAATAAATTATGAAGAATGTCAGACCTTCACTGAAATCCGCTTAAATAATCGGTTGAATGATTTTTAATTTTAACCTTGAACACTTTTTTGTTACTAAATTTTAGTAATTTCTCTACATTTAATAATTATTGTTTTAACACTCTTTTTTTTTGTATTGAATCTCAGGATCAGCCACTCGCAGTTATGTAGTTATATGTAAAAAACTTACTAGTGTTGTTTTTTGTGAGAGAAGTGCTGGTTGATAAAATCAAAATGCCTACCAACAACGGTATGTTACTATCTATCCTCTTTGGGAAAGCGGTAGTGTAGGGAAGAGACAGAATATAATAAGGCTTAAATCTTATACAACTCTGCTGTTGCCTGTTTCCTAACTTACGCAGCAGGGGCCATATTGCGGTACTCGATTCCAATCGAAATTGCATACAAAATTTTATTCAATTGTATAGGAATTTCGTTCGATATCGAACGCCGCAATTTGGTCCCAGAGCTGTAGTATTTCTGATGTTAAGAACACGTTTAAATTTTTTATGCAAATTTTTAATTCTAAAATGCTGTTGACTTTTGCCAAAAGAACATAAATGAAATTTAAAATTTTTTAGAGCGAAAAAACTATGTAATTATTCGATTTTGTTTCGTCCTTTTTTACGTTACTGTTTACCTTTTAAAACATATAGAACTTTAGAACAACTGTAACTTTCTATTAAAATCAAAAAGTTCAGATAAGTTAATAATACTCGTAAGTAAATTCTGTGATATCTCAAAAACAAAAATCCATTAAAATAGTAACAAATTTTTCACAGAATTTTACTTAGCTATCTTCCCGCATTACTTAAATACGGATGAAAGAGGACGCTGTAACGGACATTTGCATAGCCATAATGCACATCAGGTAAATTGTTAATGACTGGAGTAGGGTCCGAACATCATCCCCAAATATTTTTTATAACTAATTTGTCAAGGTTAAGCAACATTTTCGTACATTTCAATAGAGAATTAGAAAAAAATTAATTTGACAGTCAAGAAAAATAATTTTAAATTAATTAACTCGTCATTTCAACATTTACACTCCCTTTTTCCCTATAAATATTTCCCTAGCAAAACGGAAGGGAGTTTACATAAAAATGTCGGTAATATTTTTATAAAACAAAATTTAAATACATAAAAAGAATATTATGCTCTTTTAGGTCGAAGAACATAAATAAAGCACAAAGACAACATTTGTTAACTTTAATGGAAGAGAATGCAGACATTGTACACACAAAAAAATGATTTGTGAATACAATAAATTTTTTGGTAATTACAATTAGAATTTTATTTAAAATTGCACCTACAAGGATTTGAATACAAACACACCATTTGTAACATAAAAAAAATTAAATCAAATCAAATCGTCGGTATTGTGTACCACCGGCGAAGTAAAATAATAATAAAAATGGTTACTAAACCGAAGCTTCAGCACTGCTACGAGTATAAAGAAAGAACGTGCGAAAGCAGAGCTGCAAAAATAATTAATTAAGCTTCACCTCCAGCAAATTTAAATGATATACATATTTAAAATACATATTAACTGAACTTATTTTGGGAATATCTCTTTATATATGATTCTAATTTTAAAATTGTGCTTTTTCCCGAAAAAATATGTGAAATGTGTTACTAGGTTTCAATGGCGAAGGTATAGTCAATGGTCAATAAACAGTACCGGCTTCAGCTATAACCAATCCACAGGTACATCAGAGCGCCTTCCTTTGGCGGTATTGTGTAGCACCGGTGAAGTAAAAAATGGTTACTAAAACAAAGCTTCAAAATTGAGTACGTCTCCTTGACATCAGAGGCGTTGCAACACTACTATAAACAAAAAGACAACGTACAAAAGCAGAGTTGTAAGATAGTGAAGCTTCACCAGGGATGATCCCCTGAGTGTTTGTCCAAGAAAAATACAAAATTTAAAATATTTTGCAATATTAAGCATGAATTCGACTATATTTTCGTATTATTATTTACTATTATAAATGTGCATAGTGAGTACTATTTATACAGAAATCTAAAATAGCAATATACGTTTTCAATTTATTTAATTGGAAACAATTTTCATATTTGTTGTATTAACCAATATATTATATTAACTAAATACTTTTCTAAACAGCAAAATTAAAAAAAATTTACAATTTATTTTGTTACCTGCAATTTAGTAACATTTTTTTTATGTGGTTTCGATAAAGGTAGCAAAGAAACGCTACAATGCAAATTTCATTCGCAGTGGTCGGATAAATTTTTTCTCAAACTTTTGAAAAGCAATAAATTTATATTTTCACTCAAAAATTACACATCAAACAAAAAGATCAAAATTTAATTTTCTATTAGTTCTGGTATGTCCCCAGTTTTTCCAGTAATACATTTTTTTTTATCTTCGACCAGCACTTAAGATCAAGATGATCCCTACACATGTGCGGCTGCATCTAGAGGAAAAGGATAGTTAAAGAAATGGCAGGAGGTGAACCTTCACTATCTTCAACTCTGTTTTTTGCTCGTTCTTTTTTATAGCAGTGTTGAAGCGCCTCTGATGTCAAGGAGACGTATTTTTGAAGCTTCGTTTTAGTAGCCTAGTGTTTAGTGATTATTTTACTTTGCTGGTGTTACACAATACTAACGAAGGAGGCCGCTCTAATGTGATTGTGTATTGCTATCAGCTTTTGTAGCAATTGCCAATATAGTTTTTTGCGTCTCCTGTAAAAATCAAAAAAGTTCAAGTTAGTGTCATACTCCGGCATATACCGTAAGTAGTGGCGAGCATGTAAAGTGAAGTCCATAGAGGGCTACGACTAGTTCAGGACAAACCCAAATGTATGGAGAGAGGAAAAAAGAACGAACAATAAACTGTTGTTTACCATATTGGAACAAGTCAATTTTTATCTGCAGTCCAATATTATCTGCAGTGAATGGAATTGTAAAAAATAAAATTGTTGTAAAATACATAAGTAGGTACATACATACATATCTTGAATTTTGCACAATATTTTTCATTGAAAGCAAGCAAATTACAAAAAAGAACACTTTTGTTATGTAGAACATTTGGTCGGAAAAGTGTTATCACTATCGTGCTCTAAGTGCACCTGCTTCTATATCATTTCAAAACTTGGATTTACCATCTCTGTTTAATTTAGGGGAAAACGTCATCTTTTGATGCAATTGGAAGACGCAGGTGTTCTTCAAAAAGAGAGTATAAACATTTTTATTAAAGAGAACTCATATCGAGAGAAAAACTATCGTCTGTCTGGTGTATAGTGTGTTAGCAGTGATGGTTTTGCTGCTGTTTAATTAAAGCAAATAGAAATATTAAATTTGTAACATGAATATTTAAATTAATGGGGAGGTCAAATCAAATGTACTTATGTACGTATGAAAATGCTATGAAAAACACAGCAATAAAAACATTTGTGCCTACATTTACAGTTATGTATGCACTCGTATAATTGCCAACCTCAAAAAAACGTCTAACAATTGAGAATGGGCACATGAATAAAATGTTTGCAAATTAAAGTGAGACAAGTGCACTTATTGTAAAGGGTGTGTGTGTTTGTGCGTCAGTGTTTGTTTTTGTTAGTTTTTTAATTTTTCACTACTTCAGCTGGTCATATATGTAGATATTCTTGTTTTTGTTGTTGTTTTGTTTCTCTTCCTTATTTAATTAACGGTATATTTTTATAGTGTTGTTCTTTTCTCTTATTTAACGTAATGCGCAGGCTTGATTATAGGGAACAAATAGTCATATTTCATTGGAAAGCGGCCGCTAATATTAGATTTGCGTTTTTATTTCCCTGAATTTGTATGTGGTATACACAAGGAAACAAACGAACTGCTCGTACAAAAGGGGAGGATAATGAAAATTGCAGGGTACCAAGTGTTTGTTGTCACCCTTTAACTTTTAGTATTTGCGTGTATATGGAAAGCGAATCGCGCGGTACACACGCACGCACATTGTGTGATATTAATAATTTGTAATAAGTATTTTAAAAAGAAGTTTTAAAAATATACAGCAAATAGAAGAAAAGCACACACACGCGAAGTGTCTTTTTTATTAAGTGTTGATTTTTTATTGAAGTATTAATAAAATATAAAGGTTTTTAATACAGAAAAAATATAATCACAACAAAATTAATATACATAATAGTGTTAGAAGTACATAGGTACTTAAAAAAATTTTTAAAAATAAATAAGTTTATTGTTTAAATATTTTATTCAAAGAAATATTAATAATATGTCAATAAAGCAAAAAATTTATATATAAGTATGTATCTTCAAATTTTCCATTAATACTGGCTTATATGCAGGTACATATCTTTCAAATAAAAAAAATAATTAAAAAAAATTAAGTTTTTGCACTTTATGTATGAGGAAAATGAAATGTTTGAAAATTATGACTTATTGTATCATGCACAACAAAACCTCGTATCTATTGGAAACTTTATACGAGGTATTTGTGTATGTCAATATGTATGCACATGCAGAGTTATGCACATATGTATGTATGTACAATTGTAACAGCAGAGTCAGTGAAATCATATCCTGCTATTGCGTATCAGCTGACAACAAACTGTGACATATGTATATTATACATATGTATATATTTACATGCTACTGTCTATTGGCAACTTTTGTTACGAAATTATTACGTTACAAACGTCAACCTTTTAAATACATACGCTAAGGAGGCAGCCAAACAACATAAAGAGCCAAACGTTACTCTGTGTTAATTGGAAGATAATAATTAATTACGATGGCAATCTAATTTGTAAAGTTTTTGATAATATTGAAAATATTAACAACCGACGCATTTATAATTGAGTCACGTGTAAAGGTACTAATATGCTATCCAAATGTTGAGGAAAGTAGAATTTGCAAAGTTAGACGAATATGCAAAACAATGTTCTATTTCTTGTCTCCATTTTGTCATTTCCATTATTTAGCCGTAGTTAAATATGCAATTTGAACATGAAAAATGTGAAGTTATGACCTATCCTTATCTTTTGCTACATATGTATATGACAACAACAAAAAAAGCTTTACGCATTGATGTATATAGGAAATATTTTTGGTAGCTTTTCATATATAATAAATGTATTATAATGGTAACTTAATGAAGTGAATTTTAAATTAATTTTTATTAAATTAAATGAGTGATTTTTTGACGTGGAAATGGAGAACTTTTAATTTGATTTGACAGTTCATTTGTTGCTCTGTTGGCACACCAAATGTATTTTGTAGGTACTGTCTTTTTATACTTCATTATTAAATAATATCTTATAACGAGGTAATCAGATTAAAGTTTTAAAAGCACATAAAAAGGTTATTGCTAACAAAACCCCTTTTTATAAAAATATCTTTTCACAAATGTACTTGTTTTGCAAAGTAATATGGTTTTAGATGTGAATAAATTAGTAATTATTTAATTGCAATTTCTTAAATACATATTGTGGCTATTTCGAATTGCTTTTTCTCTATCTTCATTAATATGTACCCGTATTTGGTAACGTGCACTTAGCTTGTGTTATTCATATATGTACATATGTATGTAAAGTCCTTATAAAATAAATTAGTAAATAGGTATTAATTTTAACGTTGTATTAAAAAGTTGGCCTGTTATTAATATGCACATAATATATACATATGTAGATATGTACTTATGTGTGTATGGATATATATGCGCATATGTACATTCATTCATATTAATCAGAATATTTGCTTGTGTCAACTAACTGCCCTCTTTCTCCTCAGTTATATTTTGCTTAATTCGACTGTCATCCACATCAATTTTCTAAGTATAAAGGATGTTATCATCAACACATAATTTTTTTTTGTACTTGCCATCATCATCATCATCTCTACCACAAAATCTCTGTCACTTAATTGTTCTATACACGCTCTACACTCACTACTACTATACTCACTCACTACTTTTTTGCTTGTACTCGTACAATTATATTTCTGCCTGTTAATTCTTATTCATTCAGCTTTTTTCTCATCACTTTACCCTTGACATAAGGAACACGAGAATAAGTTTTTTTTCGCGAATGTTGCCATATTTTTGCACAAAGATATTATAAAAGACAGAGAGAGAGAGATGTAAAAAGAGAGAAATTTATGAGTGATTTACAATGACAAAGTAAGAAGTAAAAATATTTGATTTAATGCGATAATTTGATTTGATAATTAAAAATATATTTGACATTTGAAGTAAAATTTTTCATTACATTCTAACCTAAAAAAAGCGGGAAAAGTTGTTTAAGAGTCAAAAATTCACATCGTAATACAATTTATTTAAAACAAAGCAAAATAACGCAGCGGCAACGCTATGCGGTTGGAGAATTGGATTATAACAGCGTGTTATCAAATTAAGTTGGTTGCAGAAAGTGAAAAAATAAAATTATTTACTTACATAAGTATGTATTTATCATCGTTGATGTAGTGTGACGGTTTTTCAGTTCAGCGTTATTCCTAGGCGTCATAAAACACAACGATCAACGCTCTTGTTTATGTATATATATATATATATAGATTGCCCGATTTATTTCATATGTTTAAGGTTGAGCAGAAAATATGTACATTGGCGAATTAAAGCAAATTCTCTTAGTCTCCCATATTTATACATACATACATACCTCGTCAGTATCGAAATATATACAACCCTATTGCAAATTATATTTAAATCGTTAAAAGTAAATACAGTTAAAAAAATGCCTTCAACAACAAAGCAAATGAAAATTTACGGTTGCCAATTACCGAATGGGAACAACTCTGGGCAAAAGGTACATATTTTTGAACGTCCCGTAACGATTTGTTATATTTGACTGCGATTTGATTTTAGGTTTTGATCTCGAGGGTCCAGCTTTAATTACTACAATTAATAATTTATTTTTAAGTTTTGCATCTATTATTATGTCATTTGTTACAGTAATTTTGACTTAGCAGCATAATCAACTTTGCACAATTTTTAACCAAACATCCATTAGCATTGATTTTGTACGGAAATAATTTTAAAATTATATAAAAGTTAGGCATTTATCTTAAAGGTGCTGGTGCGGAATCAGCACTTACGAAACGAAATTGTATTGGATTGTGAGAAATAATCACAAGAAAAATTAATTTTGTCCAGTTAAGTTAAATGTGCAGCTAAGTCTAAAGTTCTGTAGAAACATTGTAATTTTTCTGTTTTATGATATAACAAGTAAATTAATAAAATTTTTAATGGTAAAATAAATGATAAATTAATATCATAGACGAAATTGTTTGACTAGGTTTTTGTGTTTAATGAGTGTGCTTGACTATTTCATCTCTATTCTCATTCTTGGATTTACCAAGAGATGTTAAATATTGAACAAGATATGTGACCGTTAGCTTTCACATACTGCTATTAGAAGTCCCATTAATAAGTTCAATGAAATTTCTAATTACAAATGACAACTAGTATTGCCAGATTAACTTAGTTTGTACATGCTTAAAGCTACCAGATATTATAACATACTTTATCTCCTACAAATATTTCAATATACGGATTAACTCATTCTTACTATTTATCAACGAATCAAGTATTTAATATTATAAATTATTTATTGTTAAGTACGCCTAATAAGTACTTGACAACTTCCGTATTTATCTTTTGATTTTTACAGGCACATCAAAATCTCATTTCACAAAAGGCTGAAAATGGGACATAAGTACACAATCTAAAAGTAAAATGCCGGTAAGTTTTTTTAAATGTGTGTATATACGTATAAAATCAAAGAAAACGTACGAAGGAGCAAAAAACAAGAGGATAATAAAAAATAAATTCACTCATTTCATAATAGAGCCACTATGCAAACTTATAATTTGAATCGAGAAGCATTTTAATTTCCTACTCTTTTCTTTATTTCTCTATTTCTTCTTTCGATGTGAATGATGAGTGATTATTTTTGTATCAGTGACAAATATTTTTTCACATACAATTTGGCAATTAAATAAAAAATGAAACGAAAAAACAACTTTACGCAAAAGTTTAAAAAAGCTTAAAAGACATTGAACATTGATTTTCAAGGCGGCCCAAACGGACGAAACGTCACATAAAGAACGTGAAGGAAGCAAAAGAAAAATTAAAAAAATTCTTATGGAACGGTAAAACTGCTCAATAGAAATTTGCAATAAGTCTGCAAAAAAACAACAGTTAAAATATTTTTTTTAAGAAAAAGGTAGTTAAAAAAACTCATTTAAAAGAAAGTGATTTAATTTGGAGGAACCTTTGCGAAATATGTGATTGCATAAAAAGGCACATGAAATTTTGGTTATAATACTGTTCATATTTGTTAGTGTGTGGTGTTGTTAAGTGCTTGTACATACGTATAATGATGACTAGGATGATGTTGATTTTTTCGGCAAGATATATTTGTAATATATCAAAATAATGGAAGATTTATTATATTAAAATTAAAATTCTTCATTAAATAATAAATTCGTGTTGTTGAAAAAATGTGTTCAGTTGTGAATAAAAATAAATAAAAAATTTTTTCATTGAATTGAAATACTTCAAATGTGAAGCACAGGCGCAGAACTGAAGTCTGTAACCCTCATAAGGAATTAAAGGTACCAAATGGACCCTTCAAAATATTAATTTGTATATATGTATATGTATGTTCGTTGATATTCTTTTTGAACAATTTGGTATAGGTATTCCACCGGATATTTAAGACATTATGTTTTTTTTATATTTCTGTATAAAAAAATCTATAATTCAAATGATATATTGAAAACTCGAATGAATTGAAACAGTGATATTCGCGTATATTCTACTTGGAGTCGCAATTCAAGACAACGCTATTTTTTATAATCTGTTTTGCAAATCCGTATTCCAGTTGTCAATATTGCCGTTTATCAATGATTGTCAAGGTATGTTTTGTATTCTGAAAGAAAATGTGACGTCGATGTTGTCGCCGGCGTTTCTGTTATTGTGTTCAGTTGTGCTGAAAGAACAAAATTACAAAAAAGATTTATTACAAAGTAATAGTTACAAAATACACCATCTTGTCATTTTATATTTTTAAGTTAACATGTTCATGGTTCCATGTAAAAAATGTTCAGTAAATTTTCGTCTAAAATTTTGCAAATTTTTATGGAAAATTTTTTGCTGCAGGAAATTTTCAAAGAAAAATTGTGGTTATACTTTGAAACAAAATATTTTTCTACATAATTTTTCTTATTTTTTTTACATATCGTAGGGTCGGGATAACGTTAATTCTAATGCAGGAAATTTTTCGAATATAGAGTAAACCATAACAAGAAGTTTAATTCTAGCAATTCTGATGGACAAATATACTTAACGTTCCTGGTTCTCAATCATCCTCAGTTAATTTGTAGATCTTTATTACAGTGTCTAGAAAATTGACAGCATTCAGTAGCAGTGGCAAACTCAATAAATCGGAAGACGCAATTACTCGAACGTAAACGTATGCGTTGCAAATCAGTCGATACGTTTTCGTTATTAATATTAAGTATAAATCAATATTCGAACCGCAATTCAATTTGTTCCGCTTCGTTCTTCAATTTTTATCGTTTCGGGTTAAGTTTCGTTTTTTCATTTTTTTTCGGTGCGAAATCGGTTTTTTCGGTTCAAAATTTTTACTGAGTAGCATTTTATAATATTTATACAGGAACTCCCAAAAAATTATTTTGTTTGTATATTTCGTTGTTGTCTGGTATTTTTTGGAAGTTCTTTCATAAACATATACAATTTCATAGGTTTTTTTCAAGAATTTGGTTAAAGGTCTACTTTCGATTTTGATATTAGCACCAAATGAAAAGAATACATACACCATATAAAAATTATAATTTTTAGGTTAAGGTTACGGTTTTTTGTATTTAAAATATTTGGGTTGGGTTACGATTACGGGTTTGTCATAAAGCCCGGTTTTGGTTTTTTGGCTGGGTTCCGGTTCGAAGCTCTGGTATAAATATTCTTTCTTAGACGTAACGTGCCGTTGCGGACGAAACTCTTAAGGCCCAACTATAATGTGCAGAAGGTAGCTGAAGCCAATTTAAGGAACTGTGGAAATAAACGCAATTTATATGTATCAAACTATAATGTACTTAAAAGAACAATCGTTAAATAATTTTCTTCAGCAAAGTATAAAACTGACTGCACCATCCGTAAGGAATCAAATGTGTATGTATTGTGGAATAACTCCCATATTCATAAAAAACTCAAAATTAAACTTTGAAGTATGCAAGTTATTTAAGAAAGGCTTTAGAACTAAAAAGCTACCGTTGTTAAAGAACGTATACATAAACATTATTTTGACTAATAAAGTTTTTAAAGAATTTTGAATTTTTATTCTTTATGGTTATGCAATGCATGAAAATCATTTTTATTTCAATCGCGTAGTCAAATCTGTAAAAATTTAAGATAAAATAATATATTTCTTGCGCAATATTCTATAATTTTTTTTTTTATAAATATGGAGAAAATGGATTGTCAAAGAAAGACCACAAAACAATGCCACTATCCGATTTTGAATCTGTTGCATGAGAAATTTCCAGAACGCTTAATTTCACGTTTCGGCGACGTTAAGCTTTTTTGTCGGGCTACGTCAGAGGCCGCGTCTACACGAGAAGTCCCCTAACGTCGGATTATTTGAAAACGATAGCGATGGTTGAAGTAGTTAGCACGTTGACTACGAAACCAAAGGTCCTGGGCACGAGCACAGTTTCGGTCTGACACATAAAAATACTTCGCACTTTTTCTGATGTGCTTTCGTATCTCTTTGTGTCAGATGTTGTCGGAAAGTTTTAGTGGCGGCGGCATAGTCATTAGTCACTGAAGAGAACCGGCATTAGCTGATACAAATCGACAGGCACATGAGAGCACACTTCTTCGTTGGTATTGTGTATCTCCAGAAAAATAAAATAATTAGTAAAAATGGCTACTAAAACACAGCTTCAAAATTGACTACATCGCCTTGACAGCAGAGGCGCTGCAACAACTGCTGCTAAAAACGTGTAAAATCAGAGTTGTAAGAAGTGAAGCTTTCCTCTGTATATCCCTTCACCATCTCGTACTAACTCTTTCCTCCAGTTCCAACACAATCCATCGCATATATGTATATGGGTCATGCCCTAATTGCTGGTACAAAGTATAAAACATTCGTCTAGTTATAGCCCGAAATGTGCGAAAAAGTGGTAGAAAACTACATCAAAAAGATCGGCAGCTGCAACAAATCTAGAGGCGGTCATTGTATTTCGTACATAATGGCAAGGTTCAAGCGTTATAATGAAATAATAGTTTCATCGAAATCATAGTTTTATGTGTGTTTTTTTATTAAATTTACTTTTGAAACCGAAAAATGGATATTCCCTTCATTAGTCAAAGATATTTCAAAGGAAAAAAATGTCGGTTACAATTTACTGACCAATGCCAACATACATACATTGTAAATTTAGAAATTTGTATACATACATACATACATATGTATTTACATATGTATGTATAACATTTATAATATAATTTGTATACATAAGAATTAAAAAAACACAGTTTTAATTTTTTTATAAATAAGAGTTTTAAAACTATTTTTATTGGGCTTTAAGCAATTTTTATTAAGATTTACGTATTTGAAGTAACCAGCAATATTTAGAGCTATCCCCACCGTTTACGTAATCGCCATTTTAACGAAAGAGTAATGGAGTCTTTAATCTGCATCCCGTTGTTTACTTAATTTTTTTTTAACATATTTACGTGTCCAATGTACATATTATGTACGTCTACATCAACAATTTGCTTAAAACGCTTTGAATTAATTTATGAAAAAATGCTCAAATAGGAACAAAATTCTGAAATTGATGTCGAATAAATTGACGTGGTGTTTTGCCAAGCAGTGCTTATAGCGATAACAAAATAAAACATAACTGTTCCGTGTTATTTGAGTTAAATTTATTTTCTCTACAATTATGAAATAACTTTTAGTTTTTTCCATAATGTAGGAAATGGGCACGCCGTCTATACGGCGCTAAGGATTTTTCTTGCTAATATAAAAACAAAATTGTACAATAAATTCGGAAAATTTTGTACTGCTCACATACATACAAACATTACAAAGGATTTCTTATAGACGCAATTGAAAAAGAAAATTGGTAAGAACTTTTTTGGGGACTACAAACAAATAGGAACTAAAAAAAAAACAAAGGCATGTGCTAAATAAAGACTGCTTAATTGTTGCATGGTTTCTCTGTGTAATGAAGACTGCTGACATGCTTTTATCGATTGTTTACTTTTCACAAGCTGGAAGCTTAATTTAGAAGAAAGAAATTATATAATAATAATTTTGAGTAGTTACCAAAGGCTCGATAGTTTTACGTTTATTTAGAGATATTTATATTCTTTCTCGGTGAAAAGTGCATTAAGTCATTCGCTAAAATCCTAAGTCATATGTTCACATAAAATAATACATGCCCACACAAAAATACACATGTATACATTCGGTGCAGGAAATGCATTTATCAAGCATTAAGGATTTGTTATTGATCCATAAAACACGACATTAATTATACTGTCACAAAATTACAGTTCGTCGGCCAACGACATCCCTACATCTAGGGATTTTTTCTTAAAAAAAGTGTGTGTAAGGAAAAAAAGGAAGCAAAGTTCCCTCAAAATAAAAGGTGTGTTTTTTTACTTTTCTGGTAAAGTTCGGTAAATTGAGAGTAAAATATAATTTATCTCAATAAGAGACAAAAATGAACAAAAGTACGAAATCGCAAAAAACCATAAAAGTTACCACAAAATAGGTCTGTTCCACGTGCATAACAAAAGTGCCCAAATAAATTTTATTTTACTGATTTTAGACGCTTCAAATGCATAATATTTGAAAAGCATCGTTGGCAACGGCTGTAAAATGTGGATAATAATAAACTAAAAAAAGTAAAAGAAATTTTTTATTAAATACAGTGCTAAATATGCACAAATATGTACTTACAACTTCAAAAAATTTTCTTTTTTAATAAATTTTAATTATTTTGTTGCTTCTTGACAAATTTTCTGATTAATTTCTTAGTATTATATATAAATAAAAAACAGACTATAATTTAATTCTAGACCGAACTTACCCAAAGAAAAAGTTCGTGCAACTTAGTACAGAAATTGAAAAATTTTACTTTCTAATTTCATCTCAAAATTGTACAAAAATTGTTATCTGCAATGCTTTTGGGGAAATTTAGAGCATTCCATATAACACGTAGTTCACTTAAAGATAAGCATTTCTCGCAATTGAACTAATCTAGATTCTGAATATATATAGTCAAATGAATGCGCAATATAACTTTATAAACATTATTTCTAGCTTATTTGTTGCCTACATATTTAATTATTCTTATGTTACACTTGTAGTCCACCAACTATATACGGCCCAATGGGCTCGGTTGAATATTGTTATAAATATAAAATATATAAAATAGAATATCTCTTTATTACATTCTTTATGATATTCTCATAAAGTATTTTTTTCTAAAAGCAAACTCAATATATATTTTTTATATATATTCTATATATATATATAGATGAGAAGAAAAATCTAAAAATAGAAATACGAATGTGCTATAAAAAAAGTAAACTAATGGATTGCTAAGTTTTTGTTTATAAATTTTTGGGTTTTTGTTCGGTATTCAATTTAAATTCTCGATTGATTAGTTGAATTTTGAACATAAGAATCTTGAATTTGTAGTCAAAAATGGGGAAAAGTACATTGGTGAGCTAAGTAAGCATTATACTATAGTACTATATGGATATGCTTTCCTTCTCAATTTTTGAATTTGCTTTTACATAAAAAAAACTTTATAGAAATACCATAAAGTATGTAATAATACATTCACATTTTAAAATTAGAATCATATGTAAATAAAATAAATTTGCGCGAGTTCGGGCAATTTTGTTATGCACCTAGAACAGACCTAATCTACACACATGCATACATCCATAAAAACACAATAATTTGGCTTGTACATGTTAATTAAAGAAACCCCAAATAATTTTAAAGTATATCATGAAATAAAATTAACTATTATTTGTTCATTGTATTATTGGGAAACTTTTAATTTTACTTCAACAGGTATGTTCGGTTATTCTAAATTGGGCGCCCGCGGGCGGAAAAATTGGGTAAATGAGAGAGGTTTTGAGAGAGTAATATTCTTGTTCTTCACGCACGAGAACGCCCGTACTTTTTCTTCGGGCTAGTTTGGGCGTGAAAAACAAGCAATTTTGAGTAAAATAACACACCTAAAATCTCCAGCAAAATGTCATGCCAGACTTTTCGTATTTATGACAATATTGTTTTAAAAGCAGTAGAATGACAACATTGCTATAGTAATGTGAATTACTGTCATCTTGACAGTAGGTGTGTTTGTTTACTTTTTGGGTAAAGTGCGGTAATATGAGAGTAAACTATAATTTATCTCAATAATAGACAAAAATGTACAAAAGTACGATAACGCAAAAAACCACAAAATGGAATAACCGACGTATACAGTGGACTCGCGATAACGTGAACGCCGCTAAGGTTGTACGGTCTAATGCACATATATGTACCTTACTAGTCGGTCATTCATATAAAGATAAATATCAAATTCCAAAGAGTTAAGCCAATACAAAATATAAAAGAAAATTATATTATTTATCTATGTTTGTTATATGGTTTAGCTGGTCATTCATTTGCTGCTAATACCAAAATCGTTAGAAGACCTAATATCAGACGTCAGTATAAAGAAGATTTTTTGACGAAGCTATTTAGCTTATTTTGTTTGTATATTTCGTAATTTTGACTAATTTTTCGGTGGTTCCTGTATAAAGATATGCAATTTCTTTGTAATTAATTTCGACTTGCGTGCGACATGAAAAAATAGTTACATAATTGTATTAAAATTTAATTTTAATTTTGCCTTTTATATTTTTGTGTCTTTAACATTTTTTGTTCCAGTGAGTTTAAATTGATTATTTATTTATTACGTCTTTATTTCACTGCACAGATATGGGCGGAGTAACTAGGCCATATGCGGAAGATATTATTAATAGTACAGTAGATACCGGTTATAAGAAACTCCAAAAATGTCACAAAATTTTTTCTTTTTTCTTTTTTTTTTTTCTTGGAACGGCACTCAGGGGATGGCTCCTATACATGCGCAGCATAGTGCCGGAACTAGGAAATAAGGTTTTGGGAGAAAGGATAGAGGGAATAGTGTTTATTGACATTTGCTTTAAATTTTCCCACGTCAAAAGTGACAGGAAAGACCTCTGCGGGTAGTCCCTTCCACATAGCACGTATCGTTCGGCCAAAAACGAATTTTCTCTATAATGCGGTTCGCCGTCAAGTCAACCACAAATGGATGCGCTCTTAGTGATGAACGTGTCGTGCGCGTGAATATCCGGGTTTCGGGAACGAGTTTCCTGATTTCATCAGAACATATCCCATTATAGTAGCGATGAAACAACGAAATGCACCCCACGTTGCGACGATGCTCAAGAGAGTCAATATAGTTGGCTACCCTACTGTCTCCTATGAGTTTCTTCGCCCTTTTGAACACGGTCGAGTAACTTCGAAATAGTCTTTGAAGCACCGGCCCATACATGAGAGTTGTATTCCTTTTTCGGACGGATGTAGGCGGTATAAATAGTAAGGAGATCAGATGGGGTGAAGTATGTCTTACACCGTCTTAAAAAACCGAGACACTTGAATGCTTCTTTTGAGACCTGAAAAATGTGCTCAGTCCATCGAACATCGCACTGAATTTTCATGCCAAGAACATCAAGACCTTCTGATTTGTGGATGTTTATACCGCCCATAATTACAGGTGAGGTTGCGCAATCTGGCATGGGTCGATGCATTGGGTCTTTTGAGCATTGAAAACGACCCTGTTCGCGTGACCCCACTCTGATATTCTCGTGAAGTCACCATTTAGCGAATTATTCATATTCTGCCTCGTCGCCGCGATCACATTCGAATATGAATATGAATAGCAGATACCGCTGTCATCTGCAAAAGAATGGATAGGGTTGGAAGTTTGACATAGAAGATCATTAAGAAAAATAAGAAATAGGGTAGGAGAAAGAATTGAGCCTTGTGGTAGCCGTGAATTTATCTTGAACTCGTTTGATGCGATCCCATCTATAACAACTCTTAAAGCGCGATCCCTGAGAAAGCTCGATATAAATCAAGAGAAGATATCACCGACACCAAAAACAATAAGTTTGAGCAAGAGTGCTCCATGCGACACTCTGTCAAATGCTTTGGAAATATCAAGCGCCAGTACCTTACTTTCGCCGATATAGTGGATGTATCGATACCATTTTTCCGAGTGGAAGGCTAATAGGTCTCCCGTAGGACGTCCTCCACGGAAGCCATATTGCCGGTCGTTAAGTAAGCTATTGGACTCCAGATACTTCAGAAGATGGAAATTTGGCATACTCTCCATTACTTTTGAAATGGTAAAGCATATTGCGATTGGGCGATAGTTTTCAGGGTTGCTTGCCTCTCCCTTCTTGGGGATCAGCTTTACATTTGCAACTTTCCAGCACGACGTAAATTCGCCTGTATGGTCTAGGGTGCTGAAAAGGATTGCCAGAGGACGCGATAACGTCGAAGAGCTCTGTTTCAAGACCAGTGTCGGAATTCCATCCGGCCCATGCGACTTATTTATGTTGAGCTCCACTAGAACCCTTTTAACTGCACGAGCTCGAAAGTATATCTTTGGCATAGTTACGGATACACTCTCGGGAGCAGGCAGTAGTTGATTGCTTTCCGGCAGGTGAGAATTACATGCAAACATTTCAGCTAAGAGGTTAGCCTTTTCAACCGGGTCAGTGGATATTTGATCATCTTTTAAGAGGCGGAATAGAAGAACTAGTATTTTCCTTTACGCTTTTAACGAATGACAAAAACTATTATACTTCCCCGTGTGGCAGTAAGAACTTTAGCGCGAAGTCGCTGCTCGTACAAAGCTTTTGCAAGTCTTAGCACATTGGCACACGAAGATCTCGCCGTTTTGCGCATCATATCAGTATCTGCGTTTTTATCATTCCGCCAGATACTAAATGCTTCCTCTCAGGATCTGACTGCAAGTTTGCACGATTTCAGTCTAGGCCTAATCGAAATTTACTTCGATGGTATGAACGTTTTCATACCAAGCAATATTATATTTTGGACCATTTCAGCCATGGCATTAACATCATTGTCAAGCAAGGAGAGCCTCCAATTGAAATGCCGAAAGAAATCATTGAGCTCAGCCCAACGTGCCTTTTCGTAAATATATTTCAGACGTTTCGTAGCTAGCGGCATATATATATATTGGCATATTGGCCTTCTGGAGTTGTATTGGCTCGAATTGCGGAGCCCCGATAAATTATGGACATTGAAATCACCAGCAATAACGATATCACTGTTCGGGCAATTTTCGAGGATATCCGATATAGTGTCGGAAATGGCATCCAAGTTGTATATAGTTTTTTCCCTTTCCGTATTTGGGCTTCTCTCAAGAAACCCGAAATGCAAAAGATGTGTCCTGATTTTGAATTTAACCCAAAGGCAGCTAAATTCGGGATCATGCATGCCTAAAGATTGCTGGCACTGGTATACAACCTCATTGCGTATATAAATTGCAAGGCTCCTGTGCAGATGGAAAAGAGATATTCAGGTATGTGAAAATCATGCGGATCAGCATCACTTAAGGCGAAAACATCCGCCCGATGGCGACAAACGTGAGCATAGACAGAGAAGAAGTTTGCCCTTAGACCACGTATGTTGCAGAAGTCAATTCCGAATCGGCTTGCCATGATTAGCGCGAGAAAAGTCAAATAAAATGTCTTTCTTCTGTATTGCAAGCGCCACTGACCCAATCGATGCTTGAATGACTGCCGGTGATCAGTGTTACTCCTTCATCACCAAACAGTCTGGCAGCAACTAATACAATGGTACCAACAATAGAAAAGATTTAGTCTGGTATGGTAAGGGGATTTAGCACAATGTCACGAAAAAGGGCCATAAAAGCCCTGATCCGGTCACCGTGACCCGAAGTGAAAGCACTGGTTGGTAGTGTCAGCACTAGTTTATTTTGTTATCGTTCCATCACGGGGGTAACGAGGTTTCTCTTTTTCCTTTTTTCCTTTGTTGTTTTATTGTTGTTGATTCTTGCTGTTGTTGTTGCTTTCAAATTTTTTTCCATTCAAATTTGCTTTCCGTTACTATTGTTGTTATTATTTTATTTTGTGCACTTAAATATACATACTCATGTATATAAGTACATGTAAATTATATTTTTTTTCTGGCAATTTATGTATGTTAATAATTAATTGTGTCGCTATATTATTTTGTATTTGATTTATTTTAATTTGAATTTGAACTTAGTTTTAATCAATATTTTAACTGTTTGATTTATTTAACTAAGGAAAGCTAAAGACGCGTATGCGGCCGACGGACGACAAAACACTATATGCGGTTTTTGCTTATCAGCAATTATTGTTTATAAGAAAGTTATATCTTATAAATATGTATATGTATGTATGTATATAAGAAACTTTTTTCTTATAACTGTATATTCAATAATACATACATAATATGTATATAATATTTTTATATAAGAAGTAAAAAAAATTAAGGTCTATGGGAAAAATATTTTATGTATTATATTTACGAAATAATTCATGAAAATAAAAAAACTAACTGGCTTCAACAAAAAAAAAAAAAAAAAAAAAAAAAACTTTAAAAATTGTACTTGGTTTATCTAATGTCCCTGTATAAATAAATTAAAGAAAAATTAAAAAATTTTTAATATTAAATTCATGTACTTTTTCTAATATATGTATATGTATGTACGTATATTAATTTGTTTCAATTCACTTGAAAATAGTGTTCATGATGCAAGAAATCCTCAGTTGTATATTTTGTGTGCATTCAGTGTTACCGTAAGAAAAAATTCTTATATTAACTCTTTTTCCATATCATTTATCATCTTCGTTGTTTGGGAAAAGTTTCTTTTATCAGGTTTTTTCTTATATACGATTGCTTCACATTTTTTCTATGGAAAGTATAGCAAAAGACCTGGTGTTTTTGGTAATGTGCGATGATGCGATGTGCTTATATCCGGTATCTACTGTATTATAAAAATTACTTTTGTAACTAACTGTAAACGACCTATGCGTTCACATAGGACGTAACAACATGGTTAACAGAGAAAATGCTGCAAAGAACCTTAAGACTGCTTTACGGCTGAATTAATTATTTATTTTTTAAGTAAGAGAATAACTGATAGTGTTACAAAATTGTTGTAAATAATTTAAACATTTAAAATACTTCAGTGAAAATTTTGCGTTTTGTTTTGTTCGTTATATCCATATAAATTTTCATATATTTTTCTTTATGGTACTTAAGAAAAAGATCGTTTATAAACAAAAATTCGCTATAACCGTACTAATTTGTATGGAATATTTTGCGAAACTGTTGGGACCGGAGAATTAGTTCTTTGTAAGGGAATATTCGTTTCAACCGGTGTTTGTTATAACCGAACTCCATGATTGTGCTTAAGTTTGTTAAATTTAGAAAAATTTAATTAATGAAAATTTGGTTATGTTTAAGTTCATTTATTTATTTATTTAAAGTCTATGGATATATAATCCTTACAGACCATGAACAACAAAAAAAAAAGAAGAAACAATGCATACTACATAAAATTTACATTACTAAGTATTCAAAAACAAAATAGTATTACGTTTTACAATATTAACATTTAGATAAAAATCAATGTGTTGATAAAATTTATTATAATCAGCACAAATTCTAGTTAAAGGATCAAAATTAGCATAATTAACCTTGAATACTCGAATAGACAATGGATAAAAATTTCGAGTAGGGCGTGATGGAACATTAAAAGATATATTACTTATTAGGAAGTCAGAACAAACATTTCCTTTTATTACATTAAGTACAAACGAGACATTCAACATTTTCCTACGACTTTTAAGAGTTGGTAACTTGATTAATGCCAATCTACTAGTATATGGCGGGAGATTAAGCATATTCCATCCTAGTCCACGAAGGCAAAACAACAAGAACTGTTTCTGTACAGATTCAATAGTACTATTATGAACGTCATACGATGGGTCCCAAATAACTGAACCATATTCCAGGATGGGTCTTACCAGAGAAGTGTATAGTTGCTTAGTTACATACGGGTCATCCAATTCTCTATCCCAACGTTTTATAAACCCTAAAACAGCACGAGCTTTATTTGCGGTTGAAGATATATGTTGAATAAAATTCAATTTGGGATCAAGTAAAATTCCAAGATCTAAGATGGCATCCACTTTGTTCAGCATGTGACCATTTAAAACATAGTTCACAATAAAGTGAGATCTACGATAAAAACAAATGTAGTTACATTTTTTGTAATTTAATTCCATAAGGTTAACATTGCACCAAGCACTAAAAGCATCAAGGTCGTGCTGTAAAAGATAATGGTCAGATTGATGATTTAAAGTTAAAAATATTTTGACGTCGTCAGCGTACATAAGAATATTAGAATATTTTATAGTTTTTGGCAGGTCATTAATAAACAGAGAAAACAACAATGGTCCGAGATGACTTCCTTGCGGCACACCAGATATAACATCAATTGGCTTAGACAGTAGCACCTTGAAAAGAACTTTTTGCCTTCTATTAGTCAAATACGAAAAAATCCATTTTAAGCTATTGTGCGTAAATCCCATCATATCAAGTTTTTCTCTAAGAAGTTTGTGATTGACCTTGTCAAAAGCTTTGCTGAAATCGGTGTAAATAACATCAGTTTGTTTTTGTTGAACACATCCCCTATTTACTAACGTGGTTAAATGCAGGAGATTTGTCACAGTTGAGCAACCACTTTTAAACCCGTGTTGAATCGGAGATAGAATTGATGAAACTTGGTGGCTAATATGATCAGTAATAATTTTCTCAAATAATTTTGGTATTGTGCTAAGCTTAGCAATTGCTCTATAGTTTTCAATATTATTTTTGCATCCAGCTTTAAATAGTGGAATAATAAATGATTCCTTCCACAATGTAGGAAAATATCCAGATTTGATTCAAGAGTTGAATACATATGTCAAGGGTTTTTTTTTTTTTTTTTTTTTTTTTTGTCTTGGACCGGCACTCAGGGGATGACCCCTACACATGCGATGCATTGTGCTGGAACTAGGAAATTAGGTTATGCGAAGGAGGATAGAGGGAGTAGTGTTTATTGACATTTGATTTAAATCTTCCCATGGTAAAAGTGACAGGAAACACCTCTGCGGGTAGTCTATTCCACATACGTGCCGTTCGGCCAAAAAACGAATTTTCCCTGTAATGCGTAGTGCGAGTCGCCCTCAAATCGACCACAAATGGATGCGCTCTTAATGATGATCGCGTCGTGAGCGCGAATAACCGGGTTTCGGGAACAAGTTCCCTGATTTCATTAGAACACATCCCATTATAGTAACGATAGAACAACGAAACGCACCCCACGTTGCGACGATGCTCAAGAGAGTCAATGGAGTTGGCTACCCTACTGTCTCCTATGAGTTTCTTCGCCCTTTCTTGTACACGGTCGAGTAACTTCAAAATAGTCTTTGGAGCACCGGCCCACACATGAGAGTTGTATTCCATTTTCGGTCGGATGTAGGCGGTATAAATAGTGAGGAGATCAGATGGGGTGAAGTATGTCTTACACAGCCTTAAAAAGCCTAGGCACTTGAATGCTTCCTTTGAGACCTGAAAAATGTGCTCAGTCCATCGGACATCACACTGAATTTTCATGCCAAGAACATCAAGAGCTTCTGATTCCTCAATGTTTATGCCACCCTTTTTTACAGATGAGGCAGCGTGATCGTGCATACGGCGGTGTGTTAGCATGCAGCATTGGGTCTTTTGGGAATTGAAATCGACCCTGTTCGCGTGACCCCATTCCAATATTCTCGTGAAGTCACCTGTTAGCGAATCATTCATATTCTGCCGCGTCGCCGCGATCATAGTTGATGTCGGCCTACGATCGAATGAATATGAATGGCAGATAATGCTGTCATCAGCTAAAGAGTGAAGTATGACATAGGAGGTCATTAAGAAAAATAAGAAATAGGGTAGGAGAAAGAATGTAGCCTTGTGGTACCCCTGAATTGATCTTGAACTCGTTTGATGAGATCCCGTCTATAACAACTCTTATAGCGCGATCCCTGAGAAAGCTCGATATAAATCGAGAGAAGATATCACCGACACCAAAAGCAATAAGTTTGGACAAGAGTGCTCCATGCCACACTCTGTCGAATGCTTTTGAATTATCTAGAGCCACTACCTTACTTTCGCCAAAATGGTGGATGGATCGACACCATTTTTCCGAGAGGAAGGCTAATAAATCACCCGTGGAACGTCCTCCACGGAAGCCATATTGCCGGTCGTTAAGTAAGCTATTGGACTCCAGATATTTCATAAGATGGAAATTTAGCATACTCTCCATTACTTTAGAAATGGTAGAGCATATTGCGATTGGGCGATAATTTTCAGGGTTGCTTGCCTCTCCCTTCTTGGGGATCGGCGTAACATTTGCAACTTTCCAGCACGACGGAAATTCACCTGCATGATAGAGGGTGCTGAAAAGGATTGCCAGAGGACGCGATAACGTCGAAGAGCACTGCTTCAAGACCAGTGCCGGAATTCCATCCGGGCCAGGAGACTTATTTATGTTGAGGTCCGATAAAACCCTTTTAACTGCACGAGCCCGAAAGTATATCTTTGGCATAGTTACGGATACACGCTCGGATGCGGGCAGTGGTTGATTGCTTTCCGGCAGGTGAGAATTACCTGCAAACATTTCAGCTAGGAGGTTAGCTTTATCAACCGGGTTAGTGAATATTTGATCAGCCTTTAAAAGAGACGGAATAGAAGAACTAGCATTTCCCTTAACTCTTTTAACGAATGACCAAAAACTATTATACTTCCCCGTGTGGCAGTAAGAACTTTAGCACGAAGACTCTGCTCGTACAAAGCTTTTGCACGTCTTAGCACTTTGGCACACGAAGTTCTCGCCCTTTTGCGCATCATATCAGTATCTGCGTTTTTATGATTCCGCCAGACACTAAATGCTTCCTCTCTGGATCTGACTGCAAGTCTGCACGTCTGATTAAACCAAGACTTTGGTCTAGGCGTAATCGAAATTTGCTTCGATGGTATGAACGTTTTCATACCAAGCATTATTATATTTTGGACCATTTTAGCCATGGCATTGACATCATTGTCGAGGAAGCAAAGCCTCCAATTGAAATGCCGAAAGAAATCGTTGAGCTCAGCCCAACGTGCCTTTTCGTAAATATATTTCGAACGTTTCATAGCTGGCGGTGAAATGCCTCGAAGTTCCGCAAACGAAAAGGAGGCAGAAATGGTGCAATGATCCGAATTATCGAGAGGTGCGCTAATGTTCATTTCATACTTTTCAGGGTGTGAAGTGAGAAAAAGTTCGAGGGTGTTGTGTTGGTGCCCGTCAACACATGAAATATGTGTTGGTTCATTCACTAATTGCGCAAGGTGATTGTGCGCTGCGAATAGCTCAGCATATTGGCCTTCTGGAGTTGTATTGCTCGAATGGCGGAGCCACGATAAATTATGGACATTGAAATCACCAGCAATAACGATTTCACTGTTCGGGTAATTTTCGAGGATCCCCGATATATTGTCGGAAAGGGCATCGAAGTTCTGTATAGTCTTCTCCCTTTCCGTGTTTGGGCTTCTGTAAAGAAACCCGAAATGCAGAAGATGTGCGTTTGCCGATGGAGACAAACGTGAACATAGACAGAGAAGAAATTTGCCCTTAGACCACGTATGTTGCAGAAGTCAATTCTAAATCGGCCTGTCATGATTAACGCGAGAAAACCTAAATGAAATGTCTATCTTTTATATTGTAGTTGCCACTGAGCTAATCGCTGCTTGAACGACTGCCGGTGATCAGTGTTACTCCTTCATCACCAAACAGTCTAGCAGTAACCAACACAATGGCACCAACAATGCAAAAGATTTAGTCGGGTATGGTAAAGGGAATTAGCACAATGCCACGAAAAAGGCCATGAAAGACCTCATCCGGTCACCGTGACCCGAAGTGACAGCACTGGTTGGTAGTGTCAGCACTGATGTATTTTAAATGTCGTTCCGTCACTGGTAACGGGGCTTTTCCTTTTCTTATATTTGTTTATTGTGTAAGTTGTTGTTGTTCATTCGTGTATATGTTTGGAATACTTTATGTACTTTGTAAAAGCTTCTGCACAATTTAAAAGTAATGAGCTCGGAATCCCGTCAGGGCCACATTTGTACGAAAATTTCAGCTTTTTCGAACTATTAACAACAGTTACTTCATCAAGAGGTGGTATTGACATACTGGAGTTAATCAGTTCTGTAGAACACAGTCTTGAATCATTGTATGCAACATCAGAATATGTGGTAGAGAAAAAATCAGCAAAAAGGTTACTTATTGTCCGATCATCATCAGACTCATACTCCGTGTACTTCATTAGAGAAGGAAAAGCTATTCTACGTCTTTTAGAGTTGACAAAAGTATAGAAAGACCTTGGATTATATTTCAAATTATTTCGAATTTTATTTAAGTATTGTGTGTAACAGAACTGATTTAACAAATTGTATTGAGCACGAATTGCAGCGTAATTAGTATAGTCAATACGGGATCCAGATAATTTATATTTTTTGTAAAGTTTATTCTTTTTGTTCTTAATTGATGACAAATATTTTGTATTCCATGGTGGATCCGAAAAATTTGCATCCATGATTTTGGGAATACACTGTTCCATAAACCCATACACCTTATTGTAAAATATTTCAACCATAGTATCAATATCCTTGGGACTACAGATTCTGCTAAAGCACAAAAATATATTTTGCCAGTTAGTACTAGACAAAAGCTGGTTTAACAGATCGTAATTGGTTTTCTTAAAACAAAATTTATTTCCTTCCTTCTTAAATTTTGACACAGCAGAGTCCAAATACGTGTAAAAATTAATTTCAATTGACGGATGATGAGAGTCTTCAGGTCGGGATATTGGGTCACAACGAGTAACCGTGATGTCGATACATTCATTGGCAAAAACTAAATCTAATATTTTAAGGTTGTCGTTTAGAATACCATTTAATTGATAAAGATTTATATCCAAGAGATCATTTACAAACCCACTATATTAAATTCTCGTGGTTGGCATATTCGGAATAAAGTAACCATCATTATGTGAAAAATTCCACGCTACAGCTGGCATATTAAAGTCACCCATAGCAATGATAGTATCCTTTTGAGAAGCAGAACTTGCTATATTTTTAATAGCATCGGCATTTTTCCTGTATACAATTTCAGGTGAATTTGGAGGTATATACGAACATGTAATTAAGAGTTGTTTTTGTTTTAATTTAACAATGACACCAATGAATTCAATATCCATAGCAGATTCATTAATAAAGAACTGAGATGCCAGATGGATGGAAACCGCAATCAAGACACCCCCTCCTTTGACATTACCACCACGATCACGCCTATAAATCTGATACTTATCACAGAATATTTCCGTATTTAAAACATTTTCAACAAGCCAGGTTTCTGTAAGAACGATGATGTTATAGTTGCAAGCAAAACTATTGTTAAATAATGAGGACAATTTAGAATTAATTCCACGGACGTTCTGATATATTATAGAAACTGATTCCGGATAACTAATTAGTTTTTTGGATCAACTGAGCGTTCTACCGGAAGATGTATAGCACTTCTTAGCTTTTCTCTGTAAACATATTCACGCACAACTGTGTTCTCCGGCCAAAAATTAGTGTTATTTATACAATTAAACAGATATTCAGTTACAGTAATTCTGAAACTCGCTATAATTCTTTGTTGAGAATATACAAATTTATACACTGCAACGTTACATTTCAATTGAGTTTTAGATCTAATATAAAATTCAATGTCTTCTACAGTAGTTTCCGAAGCTAAGCGAGAAACAAACACAGTTTTATTTTTAATTGGAGGAATGGCTCTTAACGGCTTTGGTACAATTTGAGAAGTTTTTATGACTTGGTTAGATGAAGTGGAAGTTGAAGCTAAAGCTGGTGAGGGATTTAAGTTCACTGGAATTTGTAAAATTCCTGGATTATAAGGTGAAGATGATGACAAGGCAGATGGCATAGTATTAGTACGTAAGGCGGGATAATCAGACGATAGTACAGATGTAATTACAGGGCCAATTTCGGATATCAAAGGGCGAACAACCGATGGGGTAGAACGGGTGGATGAAGATACTGGTAACACATTATTAGGAACATATTCAACATCATTAACATTAATTTGAGTTTCAGTAGGTGCGGATGGCTTCTTTCTTTTTGGAGAGCAAGGACCTTTCTCAAGAAGATCTTTATATTTCGTAAATTTTTTAGCAAGGCTATTAAAGTCATTCATCATATCGTTGAACTGCGAGCGAGTATTTTTAAAAAATGAATAAAATTCAATATCAAAAGCCAAAGATTTTTTACAGCACCAGCGAAGACCATTATCTTCCCGCAGATTGTCAGCAGTTCGAGGCGCCAAGTCAACACATTTGGCATGGTAAACAGCATCACACAACCAGCAAGAGACCATTTGGTCATCTGATTTATTACGGCATTGCGGCTTAGAACAAGACATGTTATTATTTATTTAGTTATAATATTACTTTTTTAATTACTGTTTAATTATTTTAATTAATAACCGATTTTATGTTCCAGCACTCGAACAAAGAGGATTAGGTGTAGAATGTAAAGAAAGTCACAGAAAATTCTTTTAACTCAGAAACAAACTGAGTGTTAATATTGTTTTTGTTTAAAATTTTTAAATAATAAATATGCAGCTATTGTTGTTATTGCAGATGAGAACCAGTTAAAAAGATTTGCGGTATATTTTCTCAAACGAAAGCAAGAAAAAAGTAAACACAAACACTTTAATGATTTACAAAGTTATTGTTGTTATTGATAGATTATTGAATTTTTAATATGATTGTACTGTTTTAGTTGATTTACAATTAAACACGTCTTACTCTCACGACAGTTATATTTATCACAATAATATGAAAAATTACTTTTTCGTACTTAATATCTAACCGCTAGTAAAAATGTACCTTGTAAATTAAACACTGTACAAATAGCTTAACCAAAATTAACATGTTATAGTTAAAAAGTATAACTAGCGTTTGTTCAACAAACCATCTGTTTCTCAATATTGTTAAATAGGGCCTAAATTAGAACCTAATTTTTTACATATGTAATTAATTACAATGGGCTAATGATCGAAAACATAAAGCAGTCAAAATTACATGTGATAATTGAGAAGAAACAAATTAAATCAACGACACATAAGAATGCTGGCAAATTATTGCTGGTGTCTCAAACGAGAAACACGAAAAGCGCTGAGGATAACGGGGTAGCAGCCTTCGGAAACAGCACCTTGTTCCGTTCTGCTAGTTTGTCAGTGTGACTTACAATTTTTGTCTTTGATTTAGTTTGTTTCTTAGTAACTCTCACATGTAATATGAACTCCCAGTATATTATCGATCATTAGCGTATTTAAAATTAACAAATTTTAACTAGTTACATAAACCGAGATCCGAAATAAGGCACTTCATATTTAACAATAAATGTAAAATTTAATAGTTTGCTTTAGTATCGCAATGGTTTTGCTATGCGCTTTGATTTCAATTAAACTGTCGATAATTTAAGTCTACTGTATTCAATAACTTTGTGAAGGAAATTTTAATTACTTAAAAACTTAATAGACTTTTAGGCGGTAATAAATACAAACTTCTTCAGTAACCGCAAATATTTTGTATAGAACATTAAACAATTTTTTAATTATATTAGCTCAAATACTGACGCAGGAGGGTGCTGTAGCATAGAAAAATCTGAAAATTTTTCTTGTTGGAGAGTCAACAGCGATCAGTAGCTTTATAAAACAATTTTCTAACAACGAAGCTTTTCAAATATGAAAAATTACACTTATAACTCAACTTTTTTAATCCTTTGATTTGAAACTACTTTTTTAACTTTGCCTGGTAGCGCTATGCTGGTAGGAAATTTAATGAATAATTTAAGCATTTTGTGGTAAATAAAAAAACACCATTAGATTCCAATGTGTGTGCAGTACATCTTACATCTTGTAGGGCAAAAAAAGTATCTGAATATGTCGCTTAAAAAAGTAAACCTTGTCAATATTATATTTAAGCAAATGCGGTATGACTTTAGAAATTGGACTTAAAATAAGAAATTTGTAGAAAAACTTATTATTTTAAATAACGAACTCCGAAAATGCTCAATGGCGATGGCTGAAAGGCCAGGATTCGAATCCAGTTTCGGAATAGGTCATAAACACATTTCGCATTTTTGCTAATGTGCATTAATTTATCTTTGTGTGAGTTGTTCTCGGAAGGTTTCAGAGACGAAGGCATAGTCACTAGCCACTGAAAAGTAGCAGTTTCAAGTAATACCAATTCACGGGCACATCAGAGTGCCCTCCTTCGTCGGTAGTGTGTAGCATCATTGGCGGTGTATAATAATTAATAAAATGGCTACTAAAACAAAGCTTAAAAATTTAATACGTCTCCTTGGTATCAAAGGCGTTGCAACTCTGCTATAAACAAAAAACGTGGAAAAGCAGAGTTGTAAGAAAGTGAAGTTTTACCACCTGCCATCTCTCTCGCACTAACGCTTTCCTCTAGTTTCAGCACAATGCATCGCAGGTGTAGGGGCCATCCCTGATTGGTGGACCAAGTTAAAAAAACAGAAAAACTGCATATTTGGCAACGTTGATATGCTCACAATTTTTATAAAAAATATTTACTAATGCCTACTTTACGGCAAAGAAATATTCATTTAAATTTCATTGGAAATATTTTATTTTTAATCTCACTGAGTTTTTAATTTTATGTAATCAATGTTCCCTACCTTTGTAAGCATGATGCATAATCAAATTATAATTTTTAGTAACATTGTAATTAAAATAATATATTATAGTTTAAAGTTTTCTTTATAATAATATATGTTGGTAAATCTTGTAATTAAAAGAAAGAGAAATCTGAGTAAACTTTCTAACTATTTTATTTTTATTTATAGGTGTATTTATGTATTTTAAGTAATTTTCTAAAAAGAAAATGCATTATCGATTAAACAAGGGAAATAACACAGAAAGACATTAGGTTTGCTTGTAATAAATTCTTGATATTTTGTAAGTTGAGAAATGTTGCAAATTACACAAAAATTTCTATTGTAGCAAATTATTTGCCAAAAAGGCTTTGTATTGTTTATAACTTTTTCAAATTGATGCTCATGAACTCTATTTCTAATAATCTTTGAAAATTTATTAAAAACACAATATGGCAACAATTTGCGGCCTAAGTAACGTGGCCTTTTCGGAACCCAATAACTCATCTAAATGACAATTGCGTGCATATAAGCGACTAAGTTTTTTTTTTAACGTTTTGTCTTTTTTTATTGGACCAATGCTCAGGGGATGTCACATACGTGTGCAATGAATGCGGAAGTTATTGGAAAGTATAAATAGAGCAGTGACTGCAATACAAGTTTTTTATTTTCAAGGAAAGGTTTTCTTTATTAATATAAATAATAATTTATAATGCTTTTTTGTATCATTTACTTAATAAAACAAAACCAAATGAAAATCAACGTGCCTTCCACATACCATTCAAACTTTTGTAATTTTCTTCGTCTGCTTCAAATAATTCTCTGCATACCTCAAATCACTGTCTTATTTACTGGCTCCGAAATATTAAAAATAATAATCCACACAATTAATTGTTTTTTTTTACATATACATATATATTGAATTAAAAATAAGTATAAACCTGTTTTAATAGAAAATATTTGCGTAAGGTAATTTTACCTTTACAACGGTAATTTTTTTGGAAGCTGCACGGAAATCCAATTAAAGAAGTTAACATCACTGAATGTAAACTCTGGGTATAAGAGAGCCTCTTTATTTATCATTGTACTTCGGCGAAGATTTATTGCTCACATACAAACGAAATGGGACGCTGTTAGCAACTAAATATAAAGAAATGCAAACACATGTCATTTTTCAGACACAATCCGATTGAAACTTCCCATTATATGATGTTGATATTTTAACTAAAGTTGAAACCATTTTAGATCTTGGCATATTATTGGATCATAGGCTTAACTTTCGTAATCACATCTCTACATTGGTCACTAAAGCCTATGGGGTTCTTGGATTCATGAAACGGTGGTCTAAGGAATTTCTAGACCCTTAAATTACAAAACTTTTATACACATCCCTCGTCCGGCCAATTCTTGAGTATGGTTCAACTGTTTGGGATCCCTGTTACTCTATTCATATTAATCAGTATAGGTCATATATGATTCAAAAAAACCCGAAACTTTGTTTTTAGAACAGGTGAGAACAAAACTAGCTTTTTACAACTTTTGAATGTCTTTCCTTATTACAATTTTGGTTTATTAGCCCACAATTGGATGGCATTGAAAAACCACTTGATTATTATTTTCTCCTTCATTGAAAGGCGACCCATAATTTTCGGTGTACACATGCGTTTTGAATGTTTAGAATTAGTTAATTTATCACAATAATAATTTATTCTAAAATGAAAAGTGCAAAGATTTAATTTAATTAGGACACTTGCCTAATCCTATCCGAGGTTAGCCGGCGTTAATTAACGCCACTGAGTGAGAAGACTGATGAAGGCAATTTGATGACTGTATTATATTTCTGAAGCTGGTGGAAGCTTCTTTAGTGTTTGAAATAAATATGTCAGTTGACCAAGTTAGTTGTTAGACCAAGCTTTATCTGGTCTTTATTTGCAAAATGCTCTGCTTATTATATTCTAAAATAACGAGATACTTAAACTACAAAATTTAATAAATGACATTTGGGTAATGTAGTAAATTAATTTTATTGACACTAACAATCATCCTTGTAAGAAAAGGATGCAATGTTTTGAGTTAAAATATTGTATGAAAATTTTTAGTTGGAAAGTCACTTGTAAAATAATGATACAGTGAAGGAGCATCATAATGAATTATAAATACATATATTGAATTAAATTTACTTTATGTTAAATGAATACAGTGCTTGCTTATTATATGTTAAATTTAAAAATATACATTAACTAATATATAAATGTAAACGTTAAAAGTAATGTACCAAATTTTCAGTCGTTAATTTTTATTATAATAATTGTTTAATTTTGAACACACATCTTTTAAATGAAATATACCAAATTATTTACCATAAAATTGGTTTTTAATTGTTTTTTCTTAATGTTTCATATTTTCAAGTAATTTTTTTTATACGGTACCACAGACAGCAAATACCTTTGCTGATTATGACAGCCGTAATTTGTTCGTCGTGATTGGTTGCCACACTGCGGATTTACACAAAGAACTTTTACCCACGAATTCGTTGTGCTAGACGAAATTCGTCGTTCGTGCCAATTGCGTTCTTAGCAGAACGTTAGTAGTGCTATTTTCTCATTACAAAAAACATATTTTTAAGTTCCACTTGTCATTGTCACTTATCAAAATAGCAATTAATCTAAAGTTGGTTGCAGCTACAACGATAGTCGTGTAGGCTGTAGCTGTATAATTTTTTGACAGATTGTAGCCCGTAGCCTGTTGTCGTGAATATGTTTAAAGCTTTATACTTTATAGTGCTAAAAATAAGAAAGCAAAAACTTTACGCTAAAAGGTAAAAATACGCTTATCGGTGATTAAAGCGCTAAATTAGCACCGCTAGTTACTTGTGAGTAATAACGATGTAAGTTGTTAGAAAAATTTCAAAGGTTATTTTTATTTGAAATTAATTTTACAATTGTGTTTTACCTGGTAAATATTGATTTTCTTTTAATCATTTATATTTGTACAAATATTGACAACTTGTAGGCAGAATGATGTGATCGATTCAGGTTATTACTGAATTGAAATGGGTAATCAAAATTGTGTATGCAATGGGATTTCTAACAAAGGCGTGTCAATGTTGGCAACTATAAACGACTGGAAGGGTAAACAATCTGGCCTAATAAAAGCAAGTCAGGTAGAAGAACATGGCGCTGTCCTTGGTGTATTGCAGAAGAAACAAAGTCGCACGATTCTTTGCTACAAGAAATTGTTGTATTGTACAAAAAGTGTTTAGCTTTATGAGCTTTTTTACCCTCTTTGTTTATTTATTTATTTTTTTCATTATTATTTGCTTATAATTTACAATTGTTTAGTTTACTCTGGTTGTTATTTAGAGTCCGAATACTGATTTCAGTATTTTTTTCTTTGTATATACTGGTTTTTATTTAACTATGCCATAATACTGTAACTATTTATACAGTTTCGGAATAAAGTCTACATACGGAGTACCATCATATCAATTTTAAAATATTTTTTCTCACAGAACTAAAACTTTGAAAAAATTTGACTTAAACCTATAAATAATATATACTTTTGCAAAAAGAGGAAATTGATTATATGTATCAACGCCAAAATATTCATTTGTCTACGGAAATTTGCTTATTATAGCCTTAAAAAATTGTTTAGCAATAAGGCAGTAAACGTGTGGAATTTTTATTTGTTGTGTTTATTGCTAATTAATTTTAATTATAATGGTAATTATAGGAACAGTCTAATTTTAGGATTCTTAGAAAAGCACATCTACTGTAACGAAAACGCAACTTTGCAAAATATCCAGAGCTAACGTAAAAGAAAAAATAACCGTGAATATTTCAATTTAATTCTACTAGAGTGGAGTTCGGTTAGAACGGGTTTTCTAAAATCATACTAATTGGTATGAAATATTAAAATCGTTAATATGAAAACGAATTACCATTATTTATTTGTTTTTTATATTGTTTAGTTCGTCTATATGAGAATCGTTAGAATGACATTGTACATACATATATATGAGCTATATATATATATATATATATATGTATATATACATATGTATATATAATTTTATCGGGCTTCTATGGAAATGAATGTTTTGTTTTAGTTAGAGAAATGACAGGAGGTGAAGCTTCACTATCTTACAACTCTGCTTTTGCACGTTCTTTGCTTATAGCAGTGTTGAAGCGCCTTTGATGTAAACGAAATATATTAAAATTTTAAGGTTCGTATTAGAAGCCATTTTTAGTAGTTATTTTACTCCGCCGGTGCTACACAATACCGACGAAGGAGGGCGTTGTGATTGATCAGCTGAAGCCGGTACTGTTCAGTGAACAGTGACTATGCCTTCGCCACTGAAACCTTCCGACAACAACTGATAAACAAAAACTCACTAATAGACATCAAAGTTTCTGTTTTAAATGGGTTCATAAAATTCCCCCGTTAAATACGTACAAGAAACATTTGCATATTTATTAATTATTGATGATTTTTTTTAGTGATAAATGCACAAATGTTCATATCATGTTATATTAATAATTAATTCTCAGTAGAATAATGTTCAGCTTCAGCAATAACCTTTTCTCCTTCAACCGTATTACGATGCCATGTGTAAATAAGACCCGCACGACGAAATATTCGGTCGTTCGGTACACTCTTTGGTGGTGTCACTAAAGAATCTCTTTTTTTTCAATGTCGAGTGGTGCTAAATTTCAAATTGCATATTCGTATTAAGCGAACACTGGAGCAGATATTTGTATTCCCGAATAATATATAATATAATAAATATATATACATATATTATATAAATTGCTATTCGTAACACAACTACTCTGACCATAATGTAATGTTGCAATGTTGTTACAGCAAATGTGCTCTTTTAAAAATCCAAAAATAGGTTGGTGCTATAATTATGAGAAGCACTATATATTTTTAAGTATGTTTTTTTACTTTAAACTAAGAAATACACGTGTTAATTAGTGAAACTTGTTTAAACGTACTGTATGCATACTTTCTTACGCAACTGTATGAACTGCTGTGGACATACAATTAAGTCAGTTAATTAATAACAAAACTTGAAAAAATATATGTTAAAATAATTATGTATTTTTAATGTTCACAAAAATATCATTAGGTAGTCGCATAATTAAGTTACCTGTAAAAATTTTTTTAAATTTATGAAAATAACTTAATTTTATTCAAATTCTTTTTGTCATTTTTACACAAAATGTAACAATCAAACGCAAATAATGTCAGTAGAAAAGTAATAGGTTAGTAGTTTTCACGTGAATCTAGTGATTTATCTCTATTTCTCCATTTGCATATATTTAAAATATGTTTTATTAAAAGTGATAAATACAGGGAGCGACAAAGTGTGACTGGAAAAATATTCATACTTATTCAAAATCCTAAAAATATGCCCTTGTATTCAAACAATCAAAAACATAAAATCACACTCATTCGTTACTGCTTTTGAACCATTCCAATCAATAACTGCATGTACATGATTGTAATTTTCTATGCATTAAGTGTGCGTTTGTGTTTGAAAATTAAAAGTTCTGAGAATTTCTATAGAATTTTCTAATTACAATAATACCCCGCTTTCCATCGCTAATTGGAACCGGAGAAACGCGACGCCCACCAATACATGTTTTTCACACATTTGTATTCATTTTGATTTAATTGGTTTTGAAGTTTATAATTTTAGGCCCAGAAATAGATTTTTCAATAAAAATACCAACTTAGTTTTTAACAGTTTTCAAAAATTTTTATTAGACTTAAGCGGGGCACCCCTTTTTTTGGGTTAGTTTTGCACAAACATATTAACGACGCAAATCGAAGCCAAAATTTTGAAGCCATGCGCCGCAAACTGAAACAAAAAGAACTCAACTTCGAAATCGCAGAAATTTTAAAAAGACGTTAAACGGGATATTGGTGTATTTGTAAATATGTAAACTATATAAAATGTTTGTTTTGCAATTTTCACAAGTAAGTGTGAATACATTCTCTAATTTGCAAAACTTCTGTCATTTTATAATTGTTGTTGAGGAATTTATTTTGCTAATTTAACATATATTAGACGTGATTATATTCTGGGAATAATTTCTTAACCCTAGAATGGTAAAGACCGCCTGTGAGGCGAAGAATTTTTTTTTTTTTACAATATTTCCTGATCGTTCACTCGTATTAAAGCGTGCGCTCGTGCCAACTCAGTTGAGTGTTGTACGAGCTTGGGCACAGACGTGTTTTGTTTTGCTACGTTGCGTTGCTTATATATAGATACGTGTGTCGCCTCTGAAATGAAGTTTACCAATAAAGGTAATTTTTTTGTTGGTGATAATACTGATGATAATACCGACGAACCAAGTATAAAAAAGGGCAAAGATCAATGTGCGATTTCTGTCCTCCAAAATTTAAGCGTATGAGCGTATATTTCTGTGCAAAATGCAAGAAAACTTATTGCTAAGAGCACAGATCACCAAATTGTTGGCAATGTGATGTAAAAAAGTAGGTGGAAAAACCACCAACTTTATTTTGTCTTGCACAATTTTTTTTAAGTTTTAAGATTTATATTATTTTTTAATATGTTAATTAGATATAAGGTCTACAAGATACTGAAGTTTATTTTTTGGTCTTAAACGGATTTTTTTTTATTTTTTTTGTAAAAGATCTATTCATACTACTCATAAAATACACTGCGTTTCACATGAATAGGTGCAGTGTTTTAGCAACCAATTAGAGCTTGCTGCTCTCAGGATAATTCATGCAGAGAATTATGTTGCACTTTTTATTAAAGGTTTAACAATTGAGAAAAAGAGTATACACAAAGAAGACTTGAAAAAGTTCCGTTAAAAATAATATGTACTTCTTTTTATAATTTGCGAAGAAAATTGTGAACTATTTTTGCGTCAGTTGAATAGGTGCAGTGATTAAAATGTGTTTGTATGGTCATTTGTGTCAAATTTAATTACAAAATAGTTCAGCAATTTTTAAAAACAAAACACAAAAATTATTTTTAATCGATTTTAATTGAAAATGGGCCGTGGTAAATCTTTAACGTTGGAAGAGAAGGCAAAAATTGATGCCTATGATGATCAAGGTCTGTCCGGCCGAGAAATTGCTTTAAAAATTAGTAAAAGCGCTAACGTTGTGTGGAATTATTTAAGAAATAGAGAAAACTATGGCAAAAACATGAAGGAACGGCAAACAATGGCCACAACAGCTACAGAAGGCGAAATATTCTAAGAATTGCCTCCAATTCTAGTGACTCAGCTGCAAAAATCAAAGCGAAAAGTGGTTCCAGTGCTAGCCTTTCCACAGTTAGAAGGATACCAAATACAGCAGAACACTTAAAACGTATTAAGTTGCAGAAAAAACCACCATTGAACCAGCAACGTAAAGAATTACGGTTGAATTTTTGCAAAGAACACATGACTTGGAAGAGTGAGTGGAATAAAGTAGTTTTCTCAGACGAAAAAAGTTCAATTTTGATGGACCCGATGGTTACAACTACTATTTCCATGATTTGAGAAAGGAAGAACGCTTTTTAACCCGTCGCCATAGTCGAGTAGGTGGTGTTATGGTCTGGGGTGCAACATCGTACTATTGAGTCATAGACTTGGTATTTAAAACCACCAAAATGACAGCAAATTCCTATCAATCTATTCTGCAAACAGCGTTTCCAAAATATCAAGATTTGTTTGGACCCATCCCATGGACTTTCCAGCAGGATAATGCTCCTATTCACACGGCAAGGCTTATTAAAACGTGGATTAGCGCACAAAATGTTGAATTGCTGCCATGGCCACCATAGTCCCCGGACTTAAACATAATGGAAAACGTATGGGGATGGGTGTCTCGGAAAGTGAACGAGTCTGGGCGGCAATTTGATGACCGAGAATCTCTAATTGTTGCAATAAAATCGGCATGGTCGCAGATTTCCTTACAATATTTATCGCAACTGTATAACTCCCTTCCAAATAGAATTTATGAGGTAATTTTATCGAAAGGAGGAAGTACACATTATTAAAAATGAATAAAAAATTAAATTAATAAACAAAACTTAATTGTTTTCGTGCTTTTTTTTATAATTTTTTACTGTTTTATAATATGAACCTATTCAACTGACGCAAAAATAGTTCACAATTTTCTTCGCAAATTATAAAAAGAAGTACATATTATTTTTAACGGAACTTTTTCAAGTCTTCTTTGTGTATACTCTTTTTCTCAATTGTTAAACCTTTAATAAAAAGTGCAACATAATTCTCTGCATGAATTATCCTGAGAGCAGCAAGCTCTAATTGGTTGCTAAAACACTGCACCTATTCATGTGAAACGCAGTGTATGTGATCTATAAATGTTGCCAATAATATATTTAAGATATTTAAAAAATTAATTGTTTTTTGTTTATTTTTATTACTAAGCATGTAATAAATACGTTTTTGTTTTTGTTTTAATAAATTTTGGTTTTTTTAAGGGTAAAATGTAGGTTTTTTATAAAAGTCGCCTCACAGGCGAAGATTACCATTACAAAGCAAAAAAACATGTTTACCATTCTAGGGTTAAAGTATCATTTTTAAGGGTTACAAATTCTTGACGCACTAAATTCATTTCAATTGTCGGTAAAACGGCTCAAAAGAAAACAAGACTCTTTGAACCGCGTTACCATTAAGCAGAATATTTGCCACTTTTCTTTTAATGTTTTACAATTATGTATTTACTACATTTAACATTTCGGTATTCATAATGTAAAATTTTTATTTTCTACTTTAAAAAAATAAATAAATAAATAAGAAATTTACACCCAAAGTGAAATTTAAAAAATTTTATATTTTAATTGATCTTTATAGTTTATTTTGTTATGTTTATTAATTTTGTTATTTATACAATTAATTAGTCTTCAATATTTCGTTAACAACGAAGAACGTAAGAACTATTACTTCCTGTTAATGAAAACTAATAATAAAATTAATTATAATTATAACAGGAAGGGACGTAACAAAAAATGTGTTAGTATTCCCAAATATTTCTAAAATCCAAATGAAAACTTTAAAACTAAAAAAAAAAAAACTTATATTTATTTTTACAAATCGGCAATTTGTATTTGTAAAAAAAGGTAAAAAGTTCAAAGACTAAGGAAAATCTTGAAAAAAGAAAATTGCTTTTTTTTATGAAGTCGAAAAACGAAAGCCTTAATTGCATAACGTTGTGGCGGACATGATACTATGCGTGAAGAGTGGCATATCGTAACGTCCAAAGACCCAAGGTGGGTCTACATATTTGTATAATATTTCTAAATAAAATAAAATAAAATATAAATAAAATAAAATAATAAATAAAATATAAATAATAAAATAAAATATAATAAAAATATATTTGTTTTAATTTTATAAAATACAGTAGAAGCTCGAAAAAGTTAATTAGTATATAAGCGATTCCGTTGGTTTAGAAGCTTAACGATTCCCTCCACCACGATTACGCTATCTACTAAAGGTTTTCTTTAGTAGGGAGCGCAATTTCGGAAAATACCATGGCAAACTACAACTGCAAAATGTGAACAACTTTTGTTGCGTCTGTTTTGATTTGATTCCATTTAAAAAAAGTCTGTTGCTGATAGTAAATGTAGAAGTATGCGAAACTGTGTACTGAAAACCAAATTCATTAGCGCAGGAGTCTAATAACTACAAATAAAAATAATGTCCCTGTTTGGTCATTATAGGTTAAACATATGACAACACAGTTATATCTTCCCTCTGCTCAGGGTGCCAAACGTGACGTCTAGTTACGTACTGTACGTGTAGACGAATTTATACTATGTCGAACTCTATAGAATAAAGTATTTTTTTTTGTATTACTTGTTTGTTTAAAAAATTAAATCTGGCAAGTGAAAGGTTTAATTATGCTTCTATGTAAAAAAAACGATAACACAAAATACTGAGTAAATGAGGAAACAAATATACAAAACATTTTCCTTCTGCAAAAATATAAAACTGTGAATCTAAGAAGTTTTAAAAAAATTGAAAGCATAAGCGGAATTTGAATTTGTTAAATAAAAACCTGAACTAATAAGATCAGAAGAAATTCATAGAAAAGAGAAGATATTTCAAAAGAATGGGTAAGGAATTAGCATATTCGTAGACCTTCAACCAAAAATGTTGCAAAAGAAACTTAGTTGCTTTATGTTTGTATATGCATATGTATGTTAATTCTCAAATAATTTTAAGAGTTTTCACGTGATATTTTGCAGTTAAAAAAAACTTGGTTGCAGTTTTATGAGTTGGCACTAGTGCTAACGAAATACACTGTATGCTGTATTTTACCAAATATTAAATTGAATGAAAGAAAATTTGGTTGTGTTTAAGTTCAGAGCTCATATCACACTAATATGAGAAATTGCTTTTCATTTCTAAGAATAAAGGAAAAAGAACAATTAATCTTAAACACCAGTTGAGTAGAACAAGTATATACAGGGTGACCGCCGGGAAGGTATACTACTTTGTTTGTTTATAATTTTTGATTAAATGAAAGAGAATGGATCTTATATTGATAAATGTTTTATTTAATGTCGGCAATTATGTATGGAATACAATATCAGATAAATGTCCGCCTCTGTTAGCCTCACAAATGCGAGCCCTTTTGAGCACATTTTTCATTACATTCTCACACATTTCACGTGGTATTTCATTAATTTCATCACGGATATTTTGTTTGAGTTGCTCAAGCGTTTCTGGTTTGTTTGCTTGCGTGCGACGTTATCGCGTCCTCTTGCAATCTTTTTCAGCACCCTATACCATGCAAGCGAATTTCCGTCGTGCTGGAAAGTTGCAAATGTAACGCCGATCCCCAAGAAGGGAGAGGCAAGCAACCCTGGAAATTATCGATCAATCGCAATATCCTGTACCATTTTCAAAGTAATGCAGAGTATGCTGAAATTCCATCTTATGAAGTATCTGAAGGCCAATAGCTTATTTAACGACCGACAATATGGCTTCCGTGGAGGACGTTCCACGGGAGACCTATTAGCCTTCCTCTCGGAAAAATTGTGTTGATCCATCCACCATTTTGGCGAAAGTAAGGTAGTGGCTCTAGATATTTCCAAAGCATTTGACAGAGTATGGCATGGAGCACTCTTGTCCATATTTATTGCTTTTGGTGTCGGTGATATCTTCTTTTCTCTTGGAATTTATCGAGCTTTCTCAGGGATCGCGCTATAAGAGTTGTTATAGACGGGATCTCATCTAACGAGTTCAAGATTAATTCAGGGGTACCACAAGGCTCCATTATTTCTCCTACCCTATTTCTTATTTTTCTTAATGACCTTCTATGTCAAACTTCCAACCCTATCCATTCTTTTGCAGATGACAGCGGTATCTGCTATTCATATTCATATTCGAATGTGATCGCGGCTACGAGGCAGAATATGAATAATTCGCTAAATGGTGACTTCTCGAGAATATCGGAATGGGGTCACGCGAACAGGGTCGATTTCAATGCTCAAAAGACCCAATGCTGCATGCTTACGCATCGACCCATGCCCGACTGCGCTACCTCATCTGTAATTATGGGCGGTAGTAACATCAAGGAATCAGAAGTTCTTGATGTTCTTGACATGAAAATTCAGTGCGATGTTCGATGGACTGAGCACATTTTTCAGTTCTCAAAGGAAGCATTTAAGTCCCTCGGTTTTTTAAGACGGTGTAAGACATAATTCACCCCATCTGACCTCCTAACTTGAGCATCGTCGCAACGTGGGGTGCGTTTCGTTGTTCTATCGTTACTATATTTTGATGTGTTCTGATGAAATCAGGGCACTTGTTCCTGAAACCCGGTCATTCACGCACACGACGCATTCATCATTAAGAGCGCATCCGTTTGTGGTCAAGTTGGCAGCGAACCGCACTACGCATTACAGAGAAAATTCGTTTTTTGGCCGAACAGCATATGTGAAATGAACTACCCGCAGATGTCTTTCCTGTCGCTTTTAACGTGGGAAAATTTAAATCAAATGTCAATAAACACTGCTCCCTCTATCCTCCTTCCCATAACCTATTTTCCTAGTTCCAGCACAATGCGTCGCATTTGTCATACCCTGAGTGCCGGTCCAAGAAAAAAATAAAAAAAATAATCCAGATAGTTTAATTTTATGTGTATAAATAAAACAAATTCTGAATATAAATATTTTTATATCTTTAAATATTAGTAAATATTTTACTTAATTCAACAAAATGATGTTATTAACGTATTTCGAATGAATATTATTTAAAATTAAAGATTCCAATAGTTCTTAAAATATTTAGTAGTACTTTAGGGAATAATATTATTTGTTAACTTAAACTAAAATAAAATAATATGTAATTTTTGGAACTGATTATATATTTATTTTATTCCTCCAAAAAGTAACTACTTCTTTTTGGTTTAAAATAATTTATAAATTTTTATACTTTTTACCTAATCATCCTAATACTAATACTAATAAAAGGACCAGTTCAAGTACACTCAGGGAAAAAACAAGCTATATTTAAGCTAAATCAGCTTAAAACAAACCGAAAACGTCATCAAAGTCTGTTAAGCTTAATTTAAGAATTTATGCGATTTTAAAATAAGCTCAATGTAAGCCGAATTCGTGATTGATTTTATAAAACAAAATGATAAATTAGTGATATTATCTTGATTTTATTGCAGTTTTATTAAAAAAATATTTAAAATAAGACCTAATAAAAATTCACATTTATATATATATGTATTTAATTCTTATTATATATGGTTAAATCTAATAAATGCTTTACTATTATTTATATAATATACATGGACTAGAAAAGTTACAATGTTAATTTTCAGTTTCTGAACTTATTCCAGATCACGGTAGACATTAGTTTTACTTAATTGCTAATAAATAATCTATATATGTATATAAAAGAGAGTGACGTTAGTTACTACGCTTATAACTCAAGAACGCCTGGACCGATTTCGATGATTCCTACTAATTCGCATTAGTCTCCGTCCAAACAAGAAGAATTCGAACTGGGCGTTGCCCATATAAAGTAAATATTAATTTTTGTATATATTGACAACGGTGGTAGTGAAAGTTTCAGAATCTGGTTTGACTAACTTAAAAATCAGTACATATCATCAGTGACAAGGGGCGTGGCACCTCCCATACAAACTTAATCTTGATCTCTGTATATCTTGAAAACTGTTACAGCAAAATTTTCTAATTTTCTGGTACAAATTACTTTGTAATTAAAAAAATCTACAATGTAAAACGGGAAAAAATTGGATAAGTGGGCGTGGGACCTCCTATACAAAGTAAATATTGATTTCATTATATCTTGGGAACAGTTAAAGTTTTTGTATTTGGTCGTATTAACTTATTGGTCAGTACAATAATATATCGGTCTAAAAGTGGGCGGAATTTATCAATTGGGAGTGGTACCTCCCATACAACTTAAATATTGATTTCATTATATCTTGAGAACAGTTAAAGTTGAAGTTTCTGTAGTTCGTCTGAGTAAGTTAATGCTCAGTAGAAATGATCAGTAAAAAAGTGGGCGGAATTGGACAATTCCAAAGTTAATAATGATTTTTGTGTATCTTGAGAACGGTTAAAGCTAAAGTTTCTCATTTTGGTCTGAATGACTTGATAGTAAATTTTTTTGCTTCGGGGACTTTCAATGTAGCTACAGAGGTGAAATTCGGTATAAGCTAGAGTAAATAATGAGAAAAATGAGGAAACTGGCAATTTTTATCAGTGGGTCTAGGCTGATCCTTCTATGCATGTGGCACTTCCATTTGATGCAGGGGTGCGCACTCTTTATATAGCCAGAGAACTGAAATTGGGTATACGGGTAGGCACTCGAAAGATAGAGACGAACGGTAAAACATAGATTGCTCTGCAATCAGAGATATCCCTGCTCAAATATGTTTTCTAATCGCCAAAAGTGTCGACTTGTCAGTTTCAGATCCATTATTAATATGTATCTTTCAGTACAAGAACCTTTATATGTGTAACTTTTTTCAGATTCCGCAATACTGAGTTTCTGTTTTTTTACTTTCTATTTTTGTATTTAGCATAGAGTTTACCGCTTGGATTTTTGCGGAAAACATTTTTTTGATATACATATTTAGTGCACGGAGTTAAGATATATAATTTACCTAACCAAATTTTTCACCTGGAAAAATATCCACACTTTCATTAATTAATGCCGGAAAATTTTTTGCCTGTAACATGCCTGCGACATTATAGATGATTAGTAGAGCTGTGCCAAATCGTTTGTTTCAGTGATCGCTCTTTTTCGTTCATTTAAAAAAAAAGAAAAATAAGTGTAGAATATTCATGAGTAGAATAGTGGGACCGATTATGGCCAGGTCTTTTTAAAAAGAATTAATAAATGAAATCAATCGTTCAATCGTTTATTTTTGAACAACAGATCAAAAGAAAAGAAATACAGAAAACAAAAATACCATGAAGTGAAGAAAATGATAAACGTAACTTTTTTTTGCAAAATTGTGAAAAATTTCAGTGGGAAAATGTAGACAAAATTTTGAATTTTATTAAAAATTCTATAAATAATTGTTAAAATCAGAGACTAACTTATAAATTGTTTAGTCTATGATAAAAATTAAAATAAAAGTTTGTGTTCAATATACATAGAGAGTTGTAAAATATAATTATCTGGTTACTGCAAAACACCCATCCTTATTTCTTAAGGTAAAAATAAAGTGAAACAATTTTTGTTAATTTATTTAGTTCATTTACATTTTATAAATTAAAGAATATGTTTTGAATTTAAATGTGGAAACCTTGCTTTCTTTTTTGTTTGGATTAGTTAAAATTTTCTTGCGTTTGTTGGCTTTTTTTACATTCGGTCGCGAATGACACAGCTCTGTGTCTGGAAATTTCCAATGGCACAGTAGAAGAACTGATTAGTTCTTCTACTATGATGTTTATCAAATCATGCGTGTTTTCGTTTCTCAGGTTTTTTTTTTTGCTTGTAAAATTCGACGACATTTCTGCCCTTTGATGTTTCATTTAGGATTACACTCAAATCTTTCTTCAGTAAATTTCCACACATTGCCAAAATTGTAGATGAAGTGTTAAGGAAATGATTTTTGTACATTGCACAGTATTCAGCCAATCCTACAATTTCGATGACATTGAGAAAGCCTCATCATTTATTCCAAATTACATTAAAAATTGTGTTTGTTTTAAATTTTCATAAAAACAAAAATATGCACTTTCTTTTTCTTTCAAGGGAACAACATTTCGCGAAACTCCATGCGCATCCCTAATGAGAGAATAGCTTCTTGCATGTCGTCTTTTTGCATGAAATGTAAGCTTTTATAAGTCTCTTGTTCAGCTTAAATATATCCCAAAAATGAAAAATGGTTAGCACATATGAACATATCTTGTATAAAATACTTACACTTTAAATATTTCATATTGAATTCTTTCTATAGTTTCCTCAAATTTTTCTTGTTTTCGATAGAATGCTGAGATTAGTCTCTATCAAGATAAAAAAAAAACGTGATCATTTGAACTTTTTAATGTCACGCTACGGTTTTCCTTTTGAAAAGATTGCATTGCAAAGCACGCTCCGCCTTCGATTGTTTCTTCCTCAGCAACATGTACACTGTTTTCTTCGACCAAAATAATTGAATCAATCCTACAGCAATCCAATTATTAGTGGAGCTTTCGTGAATTTTAACTATTTCACTGTTTTCCATTGCACACGGTTAAAATTGTTTTCTATTTTAATACTTTTTATTATAGCAAGTTCACACGATTAAAAGCATACCAGTACTAAAAGAAATCAACGCGTTCGCAAAAAATGTAAATAAGTGAGATTTGTTTTAAGAATTATAAATTTTAAAGTAAGAATTACACTCTTGATACAATCTAAAATCAAGAATTTCATACTTAATTGAAATTTCTTATTCCAGTTTTAAGATTTTTATTTTGTTTAAGAATGTCGTTCTTATTTTTAAGTTTATTTTACGTCTGTGAAGTTTAATTTTCACAAAAGTAAATGATTCCAAAATCAAGTACGATACAGCTTAATTTTAGCGTGCAGCTTTTTTTCTAATTGTATATACTTCTTTTTATTTTTAAACTATTGTGTAATGTAGATATGTAGTAATCGATCAGTTAAATTTGGCAATCACAAAAGTAAGTCATTATGTGGCAAGTACAAATGTAAAGTATAAAGATAAGTAAACTCCATGATCTAAATATATAAGGTCTGCTTGACAGTTCAAATTATTTTTACTGTGACGTCACCGTCGAGATTTGTTTTTAATATGTATGGGGTTTGTTTTTTTGTTGAAATATTTTGCAATTTTAAAGGTAAAATAAATAAAACAAATTAAATTGTTATGTTATAGTCTTTTTTAATTTTCTTTTTTCGTTTTTTTCTTGTATTAATATTTTGTTTAAATTTCTTATTCTAAAATATAAACGACTTTTAAAAAATAACGATTTTATATTTTCAGGCACATCTATGTTATCACATTTAATGTTATGGTATTTTAAATAATTATTTCGACAACTTAAAGTATTATTATTAATTTCCTTAAATATATTTTCTAATTTTAATATGTTTCCCATAAATTCTTGGCAGGGTTTATAGAGCCCTCTGTTTGAACTGCAACTGACTTATTTGGATTTTCATTTTCAATATTTTCAATACTTTCTTCTTGTAATTTCTGCAGACTATAAATAATTGTAAATATTATTTCATTAAAAAAAGTGGATTTTAAAAAAATTGTATTTACTTTAAATCAAATTCGCCAATTGCTTACTTTACAATTTGTTTGTTTGCTCTTTTTACGTATCGTTTCGATCTTTCGACTGGTAAAATGCTGTTTACATGGATATTTAAAGATGGGACAGCCTTCGCATCTAACAATCTTTTTCTTATTGGCGTGTTCAATAATATATCCTTTAAACGCCAATCATTATTCGTAAAATGTATAGAACAAATTGTTCCAGATTTCCAGTTAACATATTTTTTACCGCATGCATTGATCCACACTTTTTTTATTTCTGGATCTTTTGGAAACGTAAAATATTTTAGATTTTTATCTTCCTGCTTCGAGCTTTTACAATCTTTTACCACACAGTATTTCATTGTCCAAATAAATTTTATCACTTTCTACACAAATTGTTTATTAAAAACTCTTTTTTTTTTGCTCTAACTCAGTTCACATTTATTTTTAATTAATTGTCAATAAAATAATCCTTTAATTTTCTTAATAAATATGTAATAATGATAATTTTAATCACTAGCTTTTAAATTTCCATTTAACCACAACAAAACATTTCCCGACGATGACGTCAAAAAAAAAAAAAATGGCAGCTATCATTCAATATCAAGCAGACCTTATATATTTAGATCATGAGTAAACTCTTCATCCGTCCGTCCTAATTGTGTTTAATAAATCAGAAGGAATGAGAACAGTTTCAGTAAAATAAAAATAAATTTGTTAAATTAAACCACTCCTCTCTTTCTCTTAACAATGTTCTTCCTATACGCATTTGGCCATCATCTTCATTATGCATGAAGCAGCGTGTTTCCTATTGCTGTTATTCTACTTAACAGTTTAACATGGCTGAAAATGCACAACTGTTTTACACTCCGTATCCCTTGATTAAAATTTTATTATTTTCTTATTTAAATATGTTGAAATAATGAGCTTGAGGTCAGTTTTTTTTATAAACGACGTTATATAAGTTCTTCTTTATTTGTCAATATTTTGATATCCTCTGGATATCTTCTTCTGCATAGCATATATTGTGTCATAAATTAATTTAATAACAATAGAAGTAATTAACAAAAATTATTAAATTTCTATTTTGGTTTTTTGTTTTTTTTTATAAATTTGATTGAACAAAATATTTTTCTATTTTATTTATAAATTTTTCCCGATTCAGATGAAAACTAAAAATCAATAGAAAGATTTAAATATGAAGAAATGTGCCTACATGAATATTTATAAATTTGAAAACATTAACATTAAATCACTTTATAATCAATTTGTTAGTTTTGCATATTAAATGAGTGTAATTCCGTGCTACAATATCAGTATCAGTCTTAAAATTAATTATTCTATCTAATGGTACATTAATTACCTGTAATATTTCTCATATATAATGGCGTATATAGCAATTTTCCGAGTTCAAAATATATGTTTTCAAAATCTGGGTGGTGATTTGAATTACGGCAATGTACTGAAAGCGCTATTTTATGTATATAATGATGTATAATTTCGGTATTTTAAATTCGATTTATATCCAACTATCTAGTTTTAAGTTTATTTTTATTAAACCTTATTACAAATTTCATTATTAGATGTTGTAAATAATATTTGACTTTTCCAATTAGAACGAAATTAGGAATTAATTTTAATAAAAAAATGGTTAGTAAATAAAAATCACATAGATATTCCAACAGACATTGCGATGACTCTTTTTTTAAGTACAAAATATGCATTGGCAATTGAAAAGAGTAAATTTCCTGTATTGAATATTATATCAGAAAGAGGAGATTTTATACAGACTATAGATGATAAAGAAGAACAGGAGGAAGCTAAAATTAAATTGACGACAATTATAGATGAACATGAAAAATATGAGATTGAATAATAGGGAAAAATATAGGGATCAATATAATTAATATCTCGCGTTAAATACAAAAGTTAAAAACAAAAATTAATTTAAAAAATGATTTGAACTACAAAAAAAATTAAAATGTCTCTGTAACCATTTAAAAGATTTTTGTAAAATTTCAAGTCCATAAAAATTGGTGTATATCCTTATAGATTTAGGGTGGCGATGGCACGATGGATTGTAGTCTGCACGTTGACTCCAAAACCATTAACAGACCTGGGTTCAACTCCGGTTTCAGACAAAAATTATACAAAAAAACCTCTCGCATTTTTCTGATGTGCATTAGTGTGTCAGTTGTAGTCGGAAGGTTTCAGTGTCGAGGCCATATTCACTGCTCACTGAACAATACCGAGTTCAGAAGATAGCAATCCACAATCACATCAGAACGCCCACCTTCGTCGGTATTGTGTAGCACCGGCGAAGTAAAGTCATAATAAAAAAGGCTACTGAACCGAAGCTTCAGCACTGCTAAAAGTATAAACAAAGAACGTGCAAAATCAGAGCTGTAAAATAATTAAGCTTCACCTCCTGTCGTTTCTCCTACTATCCCTTTCCTATAGTTCCAGCACAATGCTTGGCATGTGTAGGGTCATCTCCTGAGTGCTGGTCCCAGATAAAAAAAAATTTTTTTGGCGATTTTCTATTATTGTAAGAAATGGAGCAACGAATTTGCATAAAATTTTGTGTGAAAAATGCAATCAAGTGCTCTAAAATACTTGAAATGTTGACAGTGGCGTTTGGAGAGTCTACTAAAAGGAGGAAAAAAGTTGTACAAGTGATACTAACTCTTTCAGATGGCCGAGAAGATGGCGACGATGAACCTCGCTCTGCACTTTTACATCGCGCTCAGTCATCGTTGCTTGTTAGAGATTTTTTTGCCAAAAGCAACACGAAAATCGTGCCTCAGCCCCCATATTCGCCGGATTTGACCCTCTGCGACTTTTTCCTGTTCCCACAACTTGAAAGACTTATGAAAGGTCGGAGATTTGTAACGATTGATGTAATAAAACTGCATCGCTGGATGAGCCCAGTCTATACCAAAAAGTGCTTATGAGAAGTGCTTTGAAGGGGACAATATAAAAATTGATGAACAAATAAATATTTTTTTATAAATACATAAAGTCACCTAATTTGTACTTAGTAATAAAAACGTACGAGTATATGAACAATTCTCTTTATATTGAAAGTTAGAATTCTAATCAAATGGCCGGGGGTATATGTATATGTTAAATTTATTATATATGAACGACTGCGAAATGAATTAATGTCTGGTTGACTGACTGACGACTCGCTAGCAATAACATTTTGTTGTGCTGAGCTTGTTTTTGTTGCTTGTTGGCTTGTCATTTTCATGTCTGAAGGTCAATGACATTTCTTTACCACAGTATTTATTAAATCACTAGACGTATGAACGATGCAAAAAATCGTGAATTTTTAGATTTTGGGTATATTACATTAGCAGCAACAATTGGTATTTAGTATCAGCAGCTTAAACTATGTAATATTATAAATTTTGATTTAATTTTCTTACACAAACTGCTACTTTTTAAAATAGTATTCTATTTTCTTGTATTGTATTTCTTTCGCAAATAATTTATACATATTTCATAAAATTATTACTCTGTCACTCACTGTGAGATTAATATTGATATCTATGCTCGAAAAGTGCATAGCACTTTTTACTTAATTTATTCTACACATTATTGTTCGCTTTTAAAGTGTTGCAAAATGTCTTTACAGTGGAACAACAATTGAAAATATTTTAAATAAAAAAACAAAATTGGAAGAGAAATGAAATGCAACGTGCAGTTAAAAAGACAAATCCTTTAATTTTTTTTTTACTTTTTTTCAACTTATAATCTTTTCAAACACAGTAAAATTTCAATTATCTAATATTTAAAAATTTTTGAATAAAGGTGAATGATAATTTCCTCACTATCTATATCACGTATATCCGACCCAAAATGTAATACAACACTCGTGTATGGGTCGGTAATTCAAAGTCTATTTTGAAGTTTCTTGACCGAGTACAGGAGAAGCCTTCTCCGTCAATTGTGATGTTGGAAAGTTTAAATCGTATGTACATAAACACTACGTCCAACACTCTATCCCCCTACTAACAACCTATTTTCTTAGTTCCGATGTAATGAATTGTATATGTAGGAAGCAGCCTCTGAGCACTCGTCCAAGAAAAAAAAGAATTATGAAATTATAAATTACAACATGACGCAAACTAAATAAAACTTGTCTACGCCTCTGCTGGGTCTGACGTCACAATACGTCTTGAATTGTTGCAAATTTGCTGTTGCAAATGTTCTCTTTTATTTTTTTCGGCTTTTTTGGTTCTGCAACAAATATGTAATATTTTTAGGAGAACTCCATGAGGAAATTAATTAAGAGGTTGGCCACAATCACATAATACATACATTTTGTGAAAGAAATTAAAAAGTCCACATATTAAAACCGCGTGGATAATCCATACAAGAGGACAACTATGTCATCGAACTTGAAACATACGCATGATACAATAACAATATTGTCATATTTATCAAAGCTTCTTTGCAAACTCATATAAAGACTTGATAAAATGTCCCATTTCGCTAGGAAAACATTAGAAAATGACAAATTAATTGCTACCCAGCTGGCACTTGAAATACAATTTTTTAAAAAATCACCTTACTGAGTCTTATGCGAGTACTTAAAGACTGATTAATCGCTAACACGTTTCAAAACGGACACGAAACTTAATCGCCCTTATGATTTGAAACTTTTAAATGCAATAATAAATTGTAAAGCAAAGACTATAAATACCATTGAAAATAGTCTGAAATGACTTTAAACTGACAAAAAAAATTATAAATGACTCATCAAGAAGAGTCGTCGGTAGCGTACCTTTTTCTCCCGCCGAAAGTATCTTTTATCATTAGAAATTACACCTATGCACCTATTGGGAAGCACACTTGGCTATCTTACATTGTTTTTGCTGAAGGCTATTCTCTTTTTGATATGTTAACATTATATTATGTGGTGAGGACAAAGCTTCATAACAATTTTTGAAAAGCTTTCAAGGTTTTTTCTGTTTGTATTAAAAATTTTCAAACATATTTTGGGACTTTTTATGTAAACATGTGAGACTTTGTAGTATAATTATTTATAAATCGGCAGCACTCTGTGTTAATCTCTATTATACATATTAATTTCTCTCATTTGCCATACTCTATTGTATTTTCGGAAAATGCACCAAGGAAGAAATTACTATTGGAAGAACAAAGTATGGAAGTGCAACAATTTTTTAAATCCACTAAACTTGAGCTTTGCTATCCCCTCGCCCCACGCTCCAATTTAATACCCACTTTTCGACAGATATTGGGTGTTGGAAGCTAAGCTAAATTTGTGTACAAAATTTAGTAACTTTTACTTTTACGGTTTCCACAGTTACTGCCCATTGTTTGACCGATAATGTATATTATTATCGTTTATGTATGTATGTACTAAATTTTGAGGTCAATATATATTTTATGGTTATCATCAGTTAAATTTTTTGTAACTTAATAAAGCTATAAAAGTATTTATGTTCCCAAAAAATATTCATGTAGCAAAGCAGCAAACCCCCTTTTGTGATAAAAAGAAACGGCCTGCAAAAATTGCAAATGTCTACCATCACGAGTTTGTGTTGGGCTATGATGAATCAGTCAGTCACTCCATAGACCCCTATGTATTATATATATAGGTATACAAGATAATTTTTTGCGTTGAATCTTTTTAGGGTAACTGATCGAAATATTTGCTATTATACTAGAATATATATAGATTTAATGCTTGTTTTTAGAGAAGGAAAGATAGAGTTCGTTTGGGTACTTATATTTAAAACAACAATAAAATAAAGACAACATAAAAAAATTGTTGTTGTTTTCAAATTACATGAACAAATTTTTACTTTCGTTTTCTAAAAACAGGCGAAGATCTGGTGCTCTGATATCTTGTTATATGAGTTTAGCAAAAGCAAAGATATTCACTACGACATTGCGATCTCAATTCTAGTTCCTTTTATCGTTGCATATACAACAGTGTGTAAAAAGCGTTCTCTAACAGTTTAAGCTATTTTTCTTAAGTGCTTCGGTATTGCGGTATCGGAGTATTGCGTAATTTGATAAAAAACCGAAAACTTTTGAAAAATCTTATTAAGCGGGAAAATGGTGCAGATGTTGAATAATGTAGAAAAAGAAATGCTTCCATGTAATTATAACAGCAGCAACTAATAGTAATAGAAATACAGCTAAGTAAGTATATATAGTGCATTTACATCTAACATAAACAGGTTATAAGTTGTTTATCGTGAGAAAGAAGTTTCACATACTTGTTTGTCCATACAATTCATAAATACGTTTATAACTTGTTTATGAGATAAATGCAACTCAGTTTTTTATACATTTGTTTGGCAACGTGATTTACATTTAACAGAATAAAAATTGCGAAAAACAGAAGAAAAAATTACGTTAGTAAAGAAAAAACTTGTGATAAATGTAACAAACTTGAGAAGCAATCAAATATATCGATTTTGTTAAATTTTAAAGACAAGCACTTTATGAATTGGCAGAGGTATAAATACTTCTTAACTGTTGAAAATGGCAGTGTAAACCTCATAGTTTATTGAACTCGTTTATGATTTCAAACTAGTTTAAGAATCGCTAATATAAATGCACTATTAGACAACACTTATTATGTTAAAGACCCGCTTTTTGCTTTCGATAAGTTGGCAACAGTGATTTTGTGATCTTCATAAAAGTACCACAAAGTTTGCACATATATAAATATATGTATATGTGCGTCTATGTATGCATAGACAGTGTACCCTCGGTTACTGCAACTCTTATTGACCGCAAATCGCCGATAATTGTACCAACACAACTATGTATTTACATTGTAGACTCAGTTTTTGCAACTTGGCAAAAATTTACGATTCTTTGAACGCAATTTTTTAATTATTCTAACTAGCTTTTTTTTTTCTTCTTTTCTTTGTTGACTATTTTATTACCGTTATTTCTCAGAATATACTAATAATAATAATTTTGTTTGTGTATTAGTGTATTACTAAAAAAGTTTGGACATTCATATGTAGTTTCCAAGTGATTTTCTTTGGAAAGTGTTCTTTTATTGAAACATAAAGATGCCGCTGATTAATAAAAGAGTCAGGCTTACAATTAGATAAAGAAGTGAAATATTTAAAAAACAACAATAGCTCCATTCCTTTACCCCACAATTAGTGCAAATAGGCACTGAATTCTACTGAAAGCCATTCGTGTACACAAAAATTTACAAAAGAGAGCATCATTTAAGATCGTAAAATGACAGTTCTGTTGTGAGAGTCTACAAATTTTTACTAAACGAATTTTTGCCACTGGAAAAGAAAAACATATGGTTCAAAAATAAGCAAACAAGAGTTTACAATTTTTCATAAAAATATTTAACAAAAAACTAAAAATAAAAATTTTTAACGTAAAATAAATTATGAATTAGCAGAAAATGGCAATGTTTCATAAACAAAGGGAGAAGCACTTTCCAATTACTGTAGAAATTTTAAACTTTAAATTAAGATGTGTCAACAAATTTGACACTGCTTTTTTTTTTTTTTTTTTCTTTAAAAACGTTTGTCTCTTGCACGCAAATAATTTTATATTCTATGTACCTTCATGCTCTTATTGCCAGTGTGGTTTACATTGTCTAAGGTTGCAGTAACAGCTAAACAAGAGCGGAAAGCGGAACGTTTTTTCCGCTTAGCTTTTACTCTGAAATGCCATACCTAAATAACAGCGGCAACGCTAGGTCAAAACGATAAAAACAGGGTTATCAAAAAAATAAATATAACAACCCTGATTATTTTAACAATAAAGTTTATTAGTGTTTGCGATTTTTAAATAAGCATTTTATAAAAAAAAGTTTAAACAATGAGTTATATGAACGATTTAGAGTATTTACTTAACTCCATTTTCCTATAACAAATATTTTTTTATGTTTATTTCTTTCACTTTCTTTATTTGCAACTTACTTCACTATTAAACGCACTGTCAAAATCGGATTTTCCAATTGCAAAGCGTCGCCGTTGTGTTGACGGACCGGTATTTCGGTATGCTACATACAAATTGTATGGGCATGAGAATTTTTGACAGCTAGAAAACGCTTTCCACTCTTATTTAGGTATGGCTGTAACGCGAAAATATTTTAGTAGGGGGGTAAAGTTCACTACACATCGTCAATTGTGTTACTTTTTAATAGAAAATTTTTTACTACCACACCTGAATTAACGTATTTAATACATAGTACGCATAAGTTTTTTTTTTTTTTTTAGAAAAATGTGTGAGTTTTTTAAACATTTTGGACCAACTAAGTAATTAAAAAAATATGGACACCCAAAAAATTACGAGAATATTAGAAGAAAATGAGGATTTTTACGATGACGAAACTTGTGTTGAAAGAACTGATGCTGATGACGAAGTCGTTGATCCAAATTCCTACACTCAAATTTATAGTGATAGTAGCTCCAAAATATCAGAAACGGAGACCGAACCCATTCAATTGGAAAAGGGTTTCGTTGCTCAAAATTAAAATATGAATAAAATCATGTTTTTCTTCTGAAATAAAGTTCTACGATTTTGGCACGTTGTTCAATTAAATTCCCCAAGTCTTCTTCACAAAATACTGTAAACAAAAAAAGATTACAATAAAAAATTTATAAGGAATTCACTCACCTTCGCTCCTTTTGGGCCACCCTGTGTAATAGGATTTAGATAATTTAATAACTGCATTTTTTTTAAGTATGGTAGCTATGTATATTTTTAGAATCGTATCGTTTATATAAAGCAGGCTTTTAAAATAATCAATGTCGAAAGCTGTCGAAAAAACTTAACAATACTTAGAAAGAAAAGGCGTAAGATTTACCATCACCTCTTCGTATACGATATAACTTTTTACTTTGTATGTAATTTTCATAAAAGACTGATTGTTATTTTCTGATATATAATAGATATTGAAATGTTGCTTAATTTAGAATAATTATGTACTATTATTATATGGAAAAATGATATAAAATTTTTTTGTAAAACTTATATTTTTTCTAATGTACGAGTAAAGAATACATCGATTTTTTTGTTCATATTTAAAACATTTGTGGAATAAACAAAAAGTTTTGTCACATATAAACCTTAATCATAATATTAAAAAAAGAAACGGCGTAAAATTTACTACCACCTCTTCTTATATTTTCAAAATTTCCACGTCGTAAGTTAAAGTAAAGAAATGGCACGTAAATTGCATTGCAAAATTGAAGATAGACGTGGAAGTTTTAATTAATTTTTTGAATCAAATCCATACATACACAATTCAATATCGAAGTTTTTTTTTATAAAAGAATACATTTAGATATTAATTATTCTTTAGGACAATAAAGTATAAGTATATAGTAGATCCTTTGTATACAAATAATTAGAGTAGTGTTTATATATCAAAGTTATTATAATGACCTATAAAAATTTGTGAATCGGTCAACGCAACAACCGCCGTTCTTGCAAAAGCCTTGGTTTTCATTAGTTGGTGTAACCGTGGACGCACTGTGTGTACATATGTATTTGTGTGCAGCAGCAGCAGCGATCGTTGATTTCTTTTAAAAACATTTTCTTTCAAGTTGGATAATTTTTAATCACTGTTGCTTCTTTTTTGTGTGTACTTTTACTTTAAGCCACAATTATGAACGCTGCTTCAGCCGCAGTTGGCATGTGTACATTTCTTTGTGGCTCAAAAGTTGAACAAAATTATTTTTACAGTACAGCAAACATTTTAGTTGGATTTTGACCGGCTTTAAAAGCACTTCTTCTTTACTTGCAGCCGTTTACGTCGGTCTGCTAACGATAAAATAATTTCAACGAAGAAACTACGCAGTCGCACGCGTCAATAAGAGAAGAGTAAATTTATACAATATACATATGCATATGTATGTGTATATTTTCTTCGCCGTCAATATTAAAAAAAGTGTGTCGTTTGATATTTTGTTTAAGAAATAATCATAGCTGTATACGAATACATGTAGTTGTTGTTCTTTGTGTTTGTGTCATTGCGTTAGTATACGTGTGTATGCTAAAAGCATGAGAAAGTGAAAATATGTATATTTAAATTTGTTTTACGATTTTATTTCTTTTTTTTTTATTTTTTATTATTGCTGTTTTTTTCTGTTTTTGCCTGTAAATGAATGACGGTGAAATTTTTTTATTAATAGAATCTGAAATATTTGACCAGTGAATTTTTGCCTCAAAATAAAGAGGTGAAAAAAGTTAACGGTAAAGCAGCAAAAAATATTTTAAATCAAATATGGCGTTGAAAGAAAAAAAAATTTTTTTAATAGTTTTGTGAAAGAAAATAAATAAAATTTATAATAAAAAAAATATAATTCCGCTAATTAAAATTCAATTTATATAAGGAAATAAAGAAAACGAAAACGACGTTTTAACAACTGTAAGTGTACTGGCCAACATTTTTATATAATTTTTCTCATAGGCATACATACATGTATGTACATACATATGTACATCTGCACAAATCCACACAATCAAACATTCATACTTACACATACAATAGGAGTGTTTACCTCTAAAAGGTAAAGAAAATATTATTATACTTTAACAGTTAAATGGAAGTAGGTCAACCAGTCATAATGACTGACTTGTCTTAATATCAGCCATAACAAAAACAACAACAACAATCGAAACAGTAACACAAAAACCACTGGTCAACAATTTTGCTGTTGTAAAAATAACTCACCATCTTTTCTCAGTAGTTAAATGATTGATTAATTAATTGATTTCTAATATAAAACAAGGCAGTTAAGAAAATTGTTATATGAACATCTAACGCCTCCCATCAATTTGCGAAGAAGTTAACCTCTTCCCATTAGAATTATACACGGCTAAAAGTCAACATCTTTGTACATCTTTAAAAAATGGTTGTTTCATCCTACATCTTTTGTTAATTTTAGTGTCATCACTAGAGAATTGAGAAATACGTTTGAAAGTTGATGGTGATTACAAAATCACAAAAAAAAATTACATTATTTATAAAATAAAAAAAAAAATAAATATATTTTACATCATAATAAGCGGCACAGTTTTTATGTTGAAATATAAATTAATTCGTTTATTGATTTTCCAAAGTAACATCACCAGTTATTAATGCCTCTTCTAAATCTATATTTGAGATTATTTTTTTTAAATAAAAATTACCCATGCGACTTTTACCTTTTAAGCATTTGAGATGACGGTAGATGTTAAATGTTGCCAGAAAGTGTCAGATTTGCAGCATATTCCTTGTGTTTCACCGAAATGTGTGCCAGTGTAAAAATCCTCTAACTTGCAAATAGACAAAACAAGCAGCTTGGCGAACATGGGAGAAATATGTGTTTGTACTATCCAGTCTATTGCATTGTTTGCGTGTTTGTCAAGCGGCTTGTAGAAAAATGAAAAAATGTAGATATTTGGGCTGACATTTTGAATTTGTAGCAAATTTAAATAAAATCAATATCTTAGCGCTCCAAAGTTGTCGATTAGAGTTGAAAAATACATACTTGCGTGGGGTGTGCAATCCTGAAACAGTGTGAAGAGTTTTGCGTATTTAATTGAGAACATTATAAGTATGTTTCGTTGATATTTCTTCTCTTGATGAAGTTCTTTTCTTTTAATTTTTTCTTTTTCAATGTTATAACAAGACACATATCTTTACATGTATTGTACAGTTTTTTTTTTGTGAAATTCAAAGGACATCAAACTATTAATTTTTTTCTACAAATTTTAAACTGTATCAAATAACCTGTGAGCCACTGTATATTTACGTATGTATGTATGTAAGTATTTGCGAGCAGCTTCCCATACATCAAACCAGTCATTTTTTGTTAAATTTTTCTTTTGAACCTGTATTTGCGTTCATCCATGAAAACTTTTTTCCATCAAGTTTCGTTTGTTTTACCTTTGGTACAATTTGCAAATTTTCCTAACTTGTTGTTGTTGTTATTAATATCATAAAAAACACGTTATTATTACTAACATATGTAAATATTCTGACTTGTCAATATAAATAAAGATTGTCTTGAGAGAGTGTTTGCTACTGTTAAAAGTCATACAAAAAATAAATAGCGCAAATTAAAGTTATACGTATGTGACTAGTCCATACATGTATGTAAAGTGTAGTCCATAGAATAGTAGGACCAATCGACGACGAACCCAAATGTATGGAGAGAATATGGACTATTTAATATTATGATGTCCTAGAGGTGGACTATATAACACTAGATCGGATTAACAAAAAAAATATTCTATGATGCACATCAGAGAGTAATTTGAATTTTTGCCGCAAGTTCAAGCGAAACTATGATTTGGCAACTTGTAATAATCTTTTTAAGAAATTTCATAATGAAAAATTTTCTAACAATATGAAGCCGCTTGTGAAACATGTGTCGATTAACCGAAAATTAAACTATTTTATTTATGATAATTCTTCTAGAGTTTTGACCTCTTTTTATATTAATCACACTAATTATTTAAGCTGTAGGTCCTTTGTATATATGTAATATTTATTTTTATTCGATATTTCGCTACTCCTTTGTGTAGCTTCTTCAGGAAAATTATAAACAAAAACCAATTTTCCTGAAGAAGCTACACAAAGGAGTAGCGAAATATCGAATAAAAATAAATAGTACATATATAAAAAGGATAACTTTAAAAAATAACATAAATACCATATATTTATGACGTCGTCAGTTAATTTTTGCGCAACCCAAAAAATGAAAAGTTTCCGAAAAATGGAAGAGAATAAAAATAACACTAAAATATTAAAGCATTTTCAAGCTTTCCCTATTGTCAATTGTAATTAGTAACTTACAGAGATGTCCGAATTCGGTGGAGAACATTTTATTTGCTGCTAAAGGCAGAGGGTGCTGTTGACTCTGCAACCAAACGCTCCTCGGTGCTCCAAACGGATTTTTGTATTGTCTATTCATTGCATACGTAGGGCACTGCCCCTGAGCGCTGGTGATCCTTTTTTAATTTTAAATAACTATAATCTATATTATGTATCGAAAGAGTAATTCTGACATTTAATTTTTAAGATAATGTCTTCAAATGTTGGCAGCGTCTACGCTGTCATTAAGTCATTCTTTTGATCACGATGTTTACAAAGGCTCCTCGCTACAATCTCTTTTTTTTGGCTTCAAATGAGTTTTAGTGAGCAGAAATATAATAATTGCAAACTGATTTAACCGATTTTCAAATACTCCTTCAAAATGGCGCTGTAATATTTGTCGGATTATTATACCATCACATATATACATAAATACATACATTTGCATAAAGTTTTCCAAATCGCGCGATTTGCGTTTCGTTGTTCTATGGTTATTATAATAAGATGTGTTCTAATGAAATCAGGGAACTTGTTCCCGAAACCCTCTCATTCATACACTCAACGCATTCAGCATTAAGAAAACATCCATTTGAGGTCGATCTGGCAATGAATCGCACAACGCATTACAGAGAACAGCACATACTTGTGGAATAAACTACTAGCAGAGGTCTTTCCTGTCACTGTCGATGTAGGAACATCAAAATCTAATGTCCACAAACAGTACTCTATCTACCCCCTCAAAAACCTTATTTCCAAGATCCACCACACTGCATTCCATGTGTAAGGGGATGACCCCTGAGTGCAGATTCACGACATATAAATTTGTAACACGGTTGCATTTTTAGTCCACACATATAACTTTTTCAGAACACATGTCCTATTAGGCAGATCGTGCGATTGTGTGGGATAGGGCCTTAAGTAATATTCTAACTGCGATTCGTCAGAAAAAAATATAAATCCAGAAAAGCGAACAATGACAAAACAAAAAACAAAAAAGTTGCCCTTGTACCTAGACAATGTTTATTTTTACAAGTTGTCGAACCAAACTACACAAATTGCGTTAAGAATTGTTGCCCCATTCACTATACTGCCGCAGACCTTAAAAAATATTCCATGGCAGCAAATTTACATCATCCGGTTTCTGAGCCAAAATAAAATTTATTTTTAATTAACAGAAACAACTATAAATATTTTAAATAAATTTTTAAGGTTAACAGGCTCTTAAGGCTTTCAAGGACGCTTAATTAAAAACGAATTTTTGATAATCCCTGACGTGTTTTAAAAACCATTAAAATTAAACATAATTTTAACAGAGATTTTTGTGATCTTGAATTCATAGCTTGATGTAAATTTTTACTTTTCAAAAGTACGCGTTATTAATTTGCATTCATGTGTTGAAATGCCAAAATTAGCAGTGTTCACTTGTTGTTGTATAGATAGGATAGGAAATGAAAGTGATTACTGTAGAAACCTGGTTTGAAAGCAATACATTTAGTATTTGGTACAGTAAATGTAAAATTGCACTAGGCATTGGTCAAATGAGATGACAAAGCACGCAATTATATATTTATCTAAGCTGCGAATGATTTACCCCGTAATTCAAATCGTATATGTATATTCTTTGCTATATTTGACATATGTATATATGACATCAGAGACATTACAACACAGCTGTAAAAACAAATAACGTGCAAAAAGCAGTGTTGTAAGATAGTGAAGCTTCACCACCTATCATTTCTCCTATTATCCCTTTCCTATAGTTCCAGCACAATGCATAGCATGTGTAGGAGTATCTCCTGAGTGCTGGTCCAAGATGAAAAAAAAATGTGATACTTATAACAGCCGAATTTTTTACACTAATATTTCTAGTTACGAGTAATTAGCGACGTCAGTCTTCGTCAGTTAGTAGGTTCATAGTAACTCATGATTCACACATATCAAGTTTGACTAGTCAAGTCTTGAGTATTTGGAAGAGCGGGGAAAAGAGCATGGAAAGGGGTACAGCCTTACGGTATAGTCAAGTTTGTTTCCTTCTCTATTCTTTTTTTTCTTTCTCTTTTCTTTTTTTAGCCGTAGAGTTGTAAAACAAGCGAAATTTGACGGAAAAATGTTTTCGTGTATGAACGTAAATGCAGATATAAAAGAAAATTTAACAAAAACTCATCAGGTAAACTTGATAAGTGTGAATCAGCTTTAAAGATTTTTTTTTCAATTTTGAAAATTATGGAATCGTTTTAGAACATTCTCCATAACGTCTTTCAAATTTTCTGGCTCTAGCTCCTCAATGGCTACAACAATGTTGGGCTTGAGTTCAAAGATTGTCTCGGGCTGTTCACATATTCTCTCGCCTTAAAATAACACCAATTTAATTTCGAATTTCTGGCAATTATTCGCTCTCCAGATGTTGAAATTTAACGGCAAAATTGAGACGTTGCAGATGATTTGCGCGTTTTAATTCTTGCAACAATTGCTACTTATGTATATGTGACGTACGAGTCATTCCTAGCGGTGCAGAACGCCTGCTAGTAGATGTTTCTTTTCTTTCTTTGCTCTACACGTTCAATATTTTCCACAGTGCGAATTAAACGTGGTCTACCGTGTCGACGCAAATTTCTTACGGTGCCATGTTTATGCTGGAACTATGAAATGAATCACTACTTCAAATAGCGAAATTTTAACGTTAAAATGTCGACGATATGTTATTTTTTATCTTGGACCAGGGGATGGTCCCTACACACGCGATGCATTGTGCTGGAACTAAAGGAAATAATTGATCGCTGATTTCAATTATAAAATTTTATTATTCTTGTTCTTTTTTCAGTTGTGAATCTCTCCATTGTTTATTTTCGAGGAGTTCTCTACATAATCTGGAAAAAATATATATAAACGGAAAAGTTATTAAATTTTTAAACACCATGGTGTCTCTTGGCTTACCCTGTACTTAAATGCCAAATTTAAATGTCAATTTATGTCGATAGATTAGAATATGTGTTAAAGAAAAAATATAATATTATTTTAAATTTTTTTATCGTCTTCAGCTATGTGCACACGATTGCCATAACCACAATATTGATAGAAAAATTGTAATAAAATGTTTAACCACCGTGTGAACTCACAATTTCTGTGTGACAACATTTTTACCAAAAACACCGGCATTCCATTGTGCGTGTTTAAGTTCGACTGAATTTGGTGATTACATTCTATTGAATGTCTGCAATTCAGTTTTTGTTTTGTTGTAACCGGTAACGGCTCAACTTAAACAGAGCATACGGTGCCTTTGATATAACTGAGAGAAATACCTCAAAAACACTTGTTATATTGAACGCAGAAAGAGCGGAGTGTTTTGTACTTGAGAAAAGGTAATTATTGAACTAAATAAATTTAGAAAAACTTTGCGTTTTATTTTCTCCTTGGATACCTACTTTCCCACACAAAAAGTGCGGCAATAATATTGTCAGACATCTGGCAATCGTGAGAACACCCGCCATTGCCATTGACAAGTAATTAGTAGATATTGTACGATCATTTGTTATTGTCTGATGTGCTTCATTTAGTGCAGCGTACAATAATACCATTGTCAGATAAATATTTATAGCGGCAACGCTGCTCAAACATATTAAAGAGACAAAGTTTAACATTGGTTCTGGCAACTTTTGACATACAATAATCTGACAACCGTGTGAACGGACAATTTTTGTTGGTGGATAAATTTATCGTTAGACATCTGTGTGACAATTAAATTGTAAGGTTTTCTTACAATAGTCTGAACTGACAAATTATCAGATGATAACAATTTTTCATTGTGAGTGCATTGTCATATCGTACAATATTGTAAAATCTGACAATCGTGTGTACATAGCTTTAGTTTACTGGATATGACTTTATCAAGATGGAGAATGTCTTTTATGTTTCTGTACCCTCTAAGAAAACAGAATGTACTTTTTAATCAATGGCGGTATCATTTTTTTTAATACATGTTTATTAACAACAGAAACATCAATACTACAGATCACTTATTAAACAAATTTTATTGGTAAAATGTTTTTGATAATAAACTTTCCATAATTTTAAAAAAGGCGCAACAGAAATTTGTTGCACTATTAGAAACATTTAGTATATTTTTCTTTTTGATATTTTTCAGAGAGTAAACGTTTTGCTTTGTCTACTTTTTTCCTTACTAACCATGAAAATTGTTTCATCTACTTTTCGCCAAATGATATCACTTGCTTACTTATTCTAAAATAGTAATATTTTAAAACAATTTAGATAAAAGAAATTTAATTTTAATCTGCTTCCTCGTTCTGCACTATAATTTTTATTTTAACGGTGAAATGTAATCCACCAGTGTATCCATATGCAAGAGAAGGAAGTCGCGGTTGTACCACGGTACGCACAAGGTTTAAAATGTACCAAAAAAATCTGCAATTGTACAACTGTGCAATCTGCAATTGTGTAACTCTGAGACTTATCAGCTGTCACATATGTTTATTCCGATTATTAAAAATGGAGTGCTTTACGAAAGAACGGCGCGTTATAAAAAACTTGTTACAAAATTCATATTTTTTTATGCTGAGCCGCTTTTAAACTTCGAAGAATTTTCAGTCGAGAAAGTGTACCTAATGTGTCAACCATTCTCAGAGTGGTACACAAATCTTAAGAAAGTAGTTCGGTTGATAACGGAGTTCTTGTGACCTCAACTGGACCGCATGGATATCGACTACATGCGGTTTCAGCAAAACGGCACCGCCTGTAACACCGCACATGGAACAGTCGATTTATTGCAGAAACGATTTCCAAAACATATTATATCAGGAAAATCTGATGTCACCAAGATTATGTGATTATACGCTCTGCGATTTTTTTCTTTGGGATTTTGTTAAATCTCGTGTTTATGCGAACATCCAGAAACAATTCCTCAGCTCAAATTCGAGATCCAAAGCGTCATCGGTGGCAAGCCCAGTGTAGATGAGAAGAAAAACCTAAAATTAGAATTATGTATGTATGTATGTGTAATAAAAAAGAGTAAACTCATGGATTGTTATGTTTTTGTTTATAGATTCTTGGTTTTGTGTTACGCATTCTACGTAATTAGGAAATATTTACTAACTCATCGGTGGCGAACTAGTACTATATGGATATGCTTTCCTCCTCAATTATTGAGTTTGCTTTTATGAAAAAATATTTTATGAGAATATCATAAAATATGAAATAATACATTTCACATATTTTTTCGGGAAAAAGAACAGTTTTAATATTAGAGTTAAATAAATGATATTGATGCCTTTACACTACCTCCCTGTTGACACAAAGAGTACTGATTACATGCGTAGTGGCATAGAAAATGCGCATTATACTCAACTAGTGTTGGAGATTAACTGTACTTTTTTCCTTTATTCAAATCAGGAATGTAATTTCTTCACAATATTGTGATAAATTAACTGTGAACTGGAACACGACAAAATTTCTTTAGTATGTATTAGAGTCATATATAAAGAGATATTTCCAAAATAAATGCAGTTAATAAAAAAAATTTTAAATTTTTTAATGTACTTTTATGCGGAATATTCCATTTGTACGGAAATGAACTGAAAATAAGTTTCTTTTCCCTTAATAAAACACTAACGACCTGCACAGTTACTATGTCCAGAAAAGACAAAAAGCAAACACACAAGTGATTATGATTTGATTTCAACTAAACAAATATCAAAATAAAATTTTTCAAATGTATTCAGATAAAATAGCATATGTATGTGGTGCTGTGTTTTTTTTATAAGAAGGAAATTTTTCAGAAAGCCAATGTTTGTCTATAGATTTGTCCATTGTTTTTCATCCAACATCCCCATCACGAATTTTGTGTGTAAAAATTAATTGCGACATTTTATAATTGAAAGATGCAGAGCGGGAATATAAAATGCCTGTTATGATTTTATACTGTGAAAACAACTGTGAAAACAAAATATACATTTTAATTCATCGCGGTACTGGTTTTTAATACATAAATATTTACTGACAACAGAACCATAACAAAAATGTGTAGAAAATGTAAGAAATATGTACATAAAACAAAATAATAAATATGTATTACATGTGCATATAAACCTACATACTACGAGTATATAGAGGGTGGCCGAAAAGGAGCGAAGGAGTTTGAATTTCTTATAACTTTTTTATTGTAATTTTTTATTTATTTTTCTCTATTTTGTAAAGAAGAATTGGGGAATTTAAAATGGAACAGTACACAATTGAACATCGTGCCACAATCGTTGAATTTTATTTCAGAAGGAAATTATGATTTTTTTTAAAAATTTAATATGGGCGACGTAGCCCATTTCGAATTGAATTAATAGACAAAAACGGCTAGGAAAAATCCAAGAGTAGTTCAACGGCGAAAATTACACCCACTGGTGTTATATATCGGACAATGTTGGTAAAATTTTTAAGATCACCCGTGGAAAACCAACCGCAAGTATGTGTCCAATAGGATATAGCCACAGCGAACACTACGAGGGACACAATGGCTCTTTGAACTCAAACCTTTCGGTCAATTTTGGTCACCCTGTACTATCATTAGATTTGCATATCAGACATCCCTTTTAAACAAATTTTATTTACCAAGGGCTTTTAGATAATAAGTGTTCTGTTACTTTATAACTGATGCAAAACAAATTTGTCGACTTTAATAAATCGTTTGTTTGTATAAAATTGGCAACAGTTTTACGTTATTAATATTTTGTAAAGAGTCCACATGTTGCTTTGCCCACTTGGAAATTATTTCATCCGTTCTTTGCGAATTGGTAGCACCTACGGCTTTCTTGTTTACTTGTTTTAAAATACATAGTATAAAGCATATTTGAAAACAATTTAAATAAAAACAATTTACTTCCTATTCATATTGAAAACAAAAACAATCTGAGTTTTTCTATGGTTGTTTTCAATATTAAAGGCCAAACGAGAATTTTCACTCGTCTTCTATAAACAGGCAGTTAATCTTAATTTAATTTAATTTTTATTTTATTTTAAAGTAAAAGCAACTTTATCTTTATATATAATATAATTATAATATTTGTTAACTTATGTAGCAGCAGTAGTATACAAGGTGTAATCCACTGCTGGATTCAAAATAGATTGAATAAGGTCACCTCAGTACCACAGATGGTCAATGTTTACATTGGACAGATGCGTCAAAGTTTGTTTACAAATTGCATGAGTCGGCTTCTGTATGTGTTTTGCATCTGCATAATACTTCTTCGGCTTTTCTTTCTGCGATTCATACACATATTTATACACAAAATATTACTATTATTAAGAAGAATTATAGGTTTTTCGAAACAAGGTTATTATGTTGTCTTTATTTATTTAAATAAACAAAAGTATTAATTTTAAAACATGAACATAAACATTCAAATAACTGTAGCTTCTTTAGTTATAAGAATAAATAAATAACATAGGAAATTTTCAAATTTTTAAAACATAAAAAAATACAATGTTTTACTTGTTGTATGGTTAAGCTAGTGTATATGTACATTTCGTTGGTGTTTAGCCTTAGACCTTCAACCAAATTCTTCAAAAAGCCAAAACACATACAGAAATTCTCAAATATGTTTGAGAATTACAAAAATACAATCAACATAAACTAAGTAGCCTCTGCAATAATTATTGTATACAAGAAGTATTTTTTTTTATTTGATTTATATGTACTAATTTTTGTAAACCTTTACAATTAAAGCAAAAGCACTCAGCTTGATGTCGACATATTTTCGGGCAATATGAGTACGGTTTTTACTTAGAACATTGCGAATAACATCTTCAACACTTTTCCACGCTGAAAGTTCTCTTGGTGTGAGCTCCTGATCAAATTCATCATTTTGCATTAGCTTTCTTATATTAGGACCAAAAAGAATTCCCGTTGTAATTAATGAAGATATAATGTTACTTCTTCTCAGGCTCAGCATCTGTACTAATGCATTTAAATGTTTTTGTGACATTAGTACATATTGGGTTTTGGGCTGTTTTAGTATTTATTGATACGCCGCTAATTTACTTTATATACGACATTTAACAAAATTGACCTTAGAACACATTCTAAGTTGTTGCTTATTTTGTGCTAAGTTGAATTTTGTATTTAAGTGCATTCGGAGACTAATAGTAAAATCTTATGGTACACATTTTCATAGAATATTTGAACCAATTATATTCCTGTTTTCAAGATAACATAAAAAGAACAAAAAATAACCATTATCTGAAGATTTAGGGGTTTAGTATATACAAACAAAATTTTCCTTGTAATGTTCTGAAAAAATCTTCTGAACACATCGTATACCAAAAACGTAAGTCTATCGGTTTAATATAGTACAAGTTTGAAACTTTGCAACGGCCGTAGTTCCCCCTACTAGAATCAGTTGGCAGAATCTTGTTATAAAAAAAAAAATTTAGAAACTTTACACTCAGTGACCGATTTTGTTCAGGTGGTACCGCAGGTTGCTATATCCTGCAAAGTAGCCCGCCAAAAAGCTTAATTCTGCTCAAATTCAGCAAACCGCTTACCGACAAAATATTTTTAAAAACCGACCAGATTCGTATAGTTTGCAGTTTGTAAAATATTAGGATATTATGACATTGGGGCCGTGTGCATACCCCCATTTGTATAGTGCATTTTATTTCATAATGCAATATTTACAATATTTCACTGTTTTAAAATCGCTTCACAAATGTTGTGTTTTTGTTTTCTGTATACACTTTGGGGTTATATTTAATTTTATGTTTTGGGGTCAAATTTCACAGCGCCATAATGTTTGATTTGCTGATTTACTTGAATTATTTTTGGTTAAGTGGTAGTGTCGACTTCGAAAGACAACTCCATATACCACAAAATGGTTGGCGAAGAGGAACAGTCGTTTTGATAATAAAACGCGACTTAGTGAGAGGACACCAGTGAGTGTATGAAAAAACAAAATTAATGTCACCGACTCCTCGTGATTAGCTCTTAATGAAAAACCCTTTAAATAGTTGACTTTTTTCTAAAAAAAAAACCCAAGTTTTTCAATAATCCTCAGTATATTTAGTCACTTAGCAATGAAATCTCATTAAAAATTCATAAACTAATATTTGAGTTGAACATGCGTGTTGTTTAATATTTCGCTGTGGCTAAATTAGATTTTCTTAAATTTTTTTCTTTTTTTCGTGTATATGATTTGTCTTGCCACTATTGTAGTTGGCATCTATTTCAGCATCTTGAATGATTTCATTTCGAATTCCGCGTGAACACTTAAAATATAGCAGACTACATGTGTGTTTGTGTATGAATGAATTAACGAATAGTATAACTATTATCCGTTTATTTGTTTTCTTATCGTTCATTTTGTCCACTTTTGTAAATATTTGCGAAATTTGTAATCTTGAAAAAAAAAGTAAAATATTTTGTAGAGGTATTCTGTATTCAATGAGCAAAAAGCAAATACAGTAAAAAATCTCTGACGTTTCCCAAAATGGTTGAATAATTTAATTTAATTCACGTGAAACTTACTAAGCCAACATTAAGGGCCATTATAACTATAAACTAAGCGACAAAGTGATTTTTAATTTTTTTCATTCATTAGGTATTAAGCAAATAGGGAAAAGGTAGATACACAGCTACACGACTACAACAGTTGCTGGTTGCATTTGTCACCTTGTAGTCGACTACTTATTTATTTTGAAGATGACAGTTGTTTGCGTATATGGCCAATATTGCCATATTATTTCAAATACTTTCCACAAGTTAAAATGCAAAAAATCCAAGTCATAATTTGTTTTTATCTTGGAGCAATGCTCAGGGGAAATCGCGTACATATGCAATGCATTGCACTGGAACTAGATAGTGTAGAGAATAAACAGCCGGTGAAAGTAGTAGGAAGATAGAGCTTAATTCTTGCACAACGCTGCAGTTGCATGTTAATTATAAAGCAAAGTTGCGGTGTCCCTGATTTTAATTTTGGCTCATTATTTTTAAACGAAGGAAAGCAATTTTATTTAATAGAGGAGGAGAGTGGTGTAGCACAGAAAACTGAAAAAACTTTTTCTGGGAATCGAACCCCAACACGCTAAATTCTGACCATCAACTGCCGTTCTTGATTATGAATGTATATACAATTTTTAATGTTTGTCGTGTTGTTGTCTCTATAATTTCATTCAGCATATCGTAGTCGTGACTGTAGTCGGTAGCATTCTGTTGTATATAGGTTTAGCGCTATCCGATAAAATAAATATTAAAATTTTTATATAGTGCAATGCGGTAGTAGATACCAACTCACTATCAGTGGCGCCAGGAGCTGAAAAAACTTAAATGGCCATTTGCAAAAGACTAGAAAAAGCTAAATCGCCCAAAAATAGCGCTAAAAATGTTAATAATTTGTTTCATAATTCAACGTTTTATTTATAAAAACTTATAAATTACTATGAAAATGTTTATAACCCGCGCAAACTGAGCATTTCTACACTCTCGCAAATGAATTGTCAAAATTTGTATAGAAATTCATTTGCACAAATTTTGTAAAATTGCCCAACGATTTTGTCTCGTAAATTTACGCTGCACAATTGTGCATTTAGTAAAACAGCATGTCGTCATTTCTTTTCCCAAAAGAAATTCTAACTTATCACAAATTACAATTATTAGACAAAAACTTGAATTTTTCGTATCTAATAATTACGAAATCATATCAACTTTCTGTAACGTTTTTAAAGAACACCGAATTTACGAGGTTGCCCAAAATGACAGAAGAGGTCAATTATCCTTTCCGACAAAAAACGCACGTTGTTCAATTGTGTACTGTTCCATTTTAAATTCCACAATTCTTCTTTATAAATTACTGAAAACAAAAAAAATGTTATAATAAAAAAGTTATGAGCAATTCAAACACCTTTGCTCTTTTTGGAATTAAGCATTTTAATTTTAATTAAGCAATTTTTTTGTTTTATTTTAATAATTTTCATGGTACTAAAAAGTCTTTCAACCTCTGTGTTACTGAAAAGTAATAGCTAAATACCAGATACAGAAATGCATTTTCGTGTAGCGCATTCTTAAAATGTCGCACCTCAACCCAGAACTCAACTCTTGACTCATTCATAACTGAAACGCTTTCTCCATTGGATTTCAATCAATGTAATTTTGCGTTCAGTGTACTTTTGGCTTTTTGTGTCTAAACTTAAAATAACAAAAACTTAAAAAACCAATGAAGTTAAATTGGAAATTTCGAGGATAAAAGACAAAAAATCTAGCATGGCATCACTGCTCGCTCACTATATTTGTGCAAAATACATAGTGACAACGACTCTGTTTTGTTAATTTATTCAATTGATAAATTTTTTTGTTTTTGAGTCTTGTGTAATTTTTTTTTATAAAATGCAAGTCACCAACTGTTATTAAGAAATTTCCACTTGAATATTTTCTAGAAAACTGCCGTATTCATAAATAAATTATTTTTGGTTTATTTTATTTAATTTTAATAAACAAATTTCGATAGGGTTCTTCCGATGGGATCATGTGAATAGAATAGACTTTAACGCCCGTAGGACACAATGCTCACTTATAGGCAGGGCTGCCGGTGTTGAGGTTTTATCCCCAAATTTGGGGATTTGCCAACACTTTTGGGGACAAAACATTTCGCTTTGGGATAGGGGATATTCAATGAATATTATGGGGATTTTTTTGCAGATGCAATTGTTTAGAATTATATTTATTTATATTTTTTTTCATCTGGGACCATCACTCAGGAGACGACCCCTACACATGCGATGCATTGTGCTGGAACTAGAGAAAAGTGATAGTGAGAGACTTACAGCTCTGTTTTCGCACGTTTTTTGTTTATTATTGCAGTGCCTCTGATGCCAAGCAGATGTATTAAAATTTTAAGCTTAGTTTTAGCAGCCATTTTTAGTAATTATTTTACTTAGCTGGCGCTACACAATACCGACGAAGAAGAGCGTTCTGATGTGGTTGTGGATTGGATTCAGCTGAAGCCGTTACTGTTCAGTGACCAGTGACTATGCCTTCGCCACTGAAATCTTGCGACAAACTGACACAAAGTCACAGAAATGGACATCAGAAAAAATGCGAGATGTGTTTATGAGGCTGAAACTGGGGTTAAACCCAAGAAAAATTTTTCGTTTTGTAGTCAACGTGCAACTACTTCGACCTTCGCCACCAATTTAGACCTGTTTTACATTTTTAATACACACGAAACCATTACATTTTTTAAGACTAGTAGCTTATGAGTTGCAAAATTATAATAAATTTATTTCGCTTTAAAATTTCTTAAACAAAATATTTAAAGTCATTCAAAAATTATAATTTTGCGAAGTAATTTTAAATTTTAGCAAAATACTCAGAATGTCAATTTTGAATTATGGCGTTCGCATTGATATAGTCTAAATAGAGCTTGAATTTTTTTGGTCATCGAGGTTCGCTGGTATATAATTTCAAACGACTGACCGAACTTTAAAATTGGTACCCACAAAAAAATGATATTTGGGCGCACAGAAAACAAATGTCTACTCTTTAAGTGACATGAGATTAGACATCTAAAACACAACAGGAAGATGTTCATTCATAGTTAAGATAACGGTGATGACTTTGCAAATACTAGGTGTTTACTTGGTAAAATTCTAGCTGCTCTCTAAAGTGTAGTTTCTATAATGCAAGCAAGAATGATTAAATAAAGATTACGCCAACAAGCTAAAATAAAAATACTTTTCTGCGCATGATGGAACTCTGACGTCACTCAACATGTATTCTGATTGGCTAATAAAACTCAGCTGAAGAACTATTATGTTATTGTAAAAACAGGACAGTGGGGCAAATTCAGTTTGATAATAAACAATTTTATTTTCCATTTATTTTTATTTAAATATTTTATACATATAAATAGTGAACCCAAGTGTTAATTATTTCCCTTTTTCCCCATTAAAAAATTTGTTGTTGTTATTTTACTTAAAAATAAAAATCTTTAAAGAATATTTATAGAATTTTTAGTTTGTTATTTTACTATACTTTCTCTTTCTCTTATACGTGCTTTCAACAATTTCAGAATTTAGTTTTCTAATTCTAAAATACATTCTACATCTAAAAAAAAAGTTTTTTTACGTCATCACTGGCTTCAATTTCTTTTGCTTCCAACAAATGCTTTTGTAAATATCCACTTGCGAGTAATAATTTGTCGCCATTCAATTTGGAAAAAATTGAGTCACACAGTATTAGCGTGTTCATTAACGAAGTTGATGGCTTACTAAGTCCACCTTCACTTAAGTGATTAACCCATGAATAATTGCGTTCGGTTGAAGAATTACTCACAAGATCAGGATTTTCATTCTTCAGTTTGTGGCAAATATATCCGGCCAAGTTCTCTAAACCATCATATTCCATATTTTCTATTTTGCTTTGGTTAGTTTCTGTAGCCAAAACATCTGCCTGAATGTTACGGTTAACACTCTTAAGTATAGTACCTGAAGAAATCACAAAGTTTATAAAACTTTGTGTTATTTAAAATTTAAGCTTTCAACTTACCCGTTAAAGAATTATCTACATCTAAATCGGGTGTATTGTCAACTTCTACATTTGCATTACTACCCAAAATGCCTTCGTTAGACCCCATTAAATATGATCGAAGTCTATATTTGAATTCTACTCGATCAGGGTGATCGTGAAGTTCGCCTTTCGACCTAATTATTCCAAAAAAAATTTTCCAGCACATCTTGATTAACCGATACGTTAGCAAATACTCAATATTATATCGACTTTTAAGTTCAATATATAGCATTTGTAACGCTTTATTAGATTGAATGATACCTGTAGAATACATTTATGTCAGAAGAAATAAATCTGTGTCACAAATTTTTAGAGTACAATATAATTTTCAACCTTTTTGGAAAGGTAGCATAGACTTTTTGCCAATCACACGGATCTCTGACATCATTTGCGACATATTATTTAGAATGATATTTTGTTTTTCAAGTGCTAAACCATATGCGTGTAATCGGTCTCTGGTATCCTGTCTCGGTACTCTCGAATTCATAACATCGAACCAGTCATTTACCTAGTTAAGTGAAATTTCTTAAGTAGTTTAGGTATGTTCTAGAAAAATTATATTTTGTAAGTAATTACGAGTTTAAAGAGTTGACTGCACTCGCTCCAATTTTCGTTGCTCAAATATCCCAAACTGGCGGCTCGTGTTATAGATTGCGAAATTGTATGTGAAAAAAGTTTCGTGGCCAGTTTAACCTTTTGCCTTTCAGGTCCGACCACACATTAATTGTGTGGTGATATTTTATGCGTGATCTGCAAGTCATTTGATTGGAGGGATAGGAGACTTAAAATTATATCCTTTTTGACTTCTTTTTCGTTAATGATAAACCCACCATCAATGAAATGATTTCTCAAAAGTTTTATCGAATGAGGAACATCATTAAAAACAAAAATTTTGATTTCATCGAACAAAAACCTACATATATACATATGTTACGTATATTCATACAAAAAAATTTGAAAAAATTATTGAGGCTTATTTACATAAAACATACCATGGTTTTTCGTAATCAACTTCAAGTTCACTGAACAGTTTTCTGTTACCTCCACCTAAGTCACAAACAATGGCCACAATTGTAAAGCCACTCTGCTTCATAGTATTCAATATATTGAATAAAATACTTTTTGACATTTGGGTATCATAGTCATAATATATGGGTTGCTTCCAATTTGAAATTAAACCTTCCAGCGAATTAACAAAGGTTCCAAAAATTCTTGATTTTGATACAAATAACTTACCTCTTAGCAAGGCCACTTGGATATAATTAGCTGGTTCTAGCACTAAATCTGCTGACTTGTCATAGCAATACTTTTTTTTTGCCTTCATCTCATCAAAACTCAACACACATACTTTTTCAGTTTCTGACATTTGGTTGGCCGCAGATAGTAGTTTCACAACAGGCTCCAAAATACCTTTCGACATGTCCAATTTTTCCGACCATCTTTGCAACGTTCTCACCGATGGAAGTGGGAAATGTTTCTTCCTTAAAAGTTTGTAAGCTCTGGCACTCGCTGAGTATAGGGTGATAGATTGAGCAATGTCTGTTTCGGTAAAATTTTGTCTTTTATCACCGCTTTTTAGTTTTTTTATTTGACCCTCAGTAAACAAACGCCTCAGTGCCTTCTCGAGATTTGAGTTTGCAAAGCTTAGTTTTTGAATACGACAAGATAAATTTTTTATTGTCACATCACATTGACTTTTTGCCATTTCAGCGAACAATTCTCCTTAAGAAGTGATTCTCTAGAAACGATTTAAATAATTATTTGTTGTTTTTTTAAATACTAACATACATTTTCAATTCCAAAGTTTTAGTGTAACTTTGGAGGCCATCTTCTTCAGTGTCAGTCGGCAATTCGGCATTACACATTTTACTTTTAAACTTTTTTGATTATTTATTTGTTTTTTTATTTCATCTTCTTCAGTGCCATAAGCAGTTTTCTTTTCACTATCAATAATAGTATTTTCTAAGGACGGAACTGCATTGGGTTTTAATTTCTTAGTACTTCGTTTACTAAATCCTATAACGACTTATTAACGGACTTAAAGAATTGATTATGTGGTAACTTACCCATTTCATATATTAAATTTCTTTCAAAATCCTCTTGTTTAAAATGTAAAGCACAAATTTTTTCTTTTTCAGCATTTACAGGCTTTACACGCTTGCAAAATTTCACCCATAACTTCCTTTGAGCTTCATCTCTTGGAAAACTATATAATGACACAGCTTTATGAAAACAAAAAAATTTTGATAGCAATATTACATTGCAACACAATTAATTTCTCACTTGTTTTTTTGCTGTTACTTTGTTTGCAATTGCCCACTGCGCATTTCATGCTTGCTCTTTTTGTTCTCTTTTCACTTCTATTTGTGTTTTTTGTTTACAGCTTATGAGCTTTATAAAGCAAGTTTTTTACACTTATTTATTATTTAATAATTATTTAAATATATTTATTATAAAATATAGTACAATTTATTATAAAATTCAACACAAAACTTTAACTTTGATAAAATCGATTTCATTTGCTTGTTTGAGATCTCTCTGAGTAAATTGTGTGAAGAGTTGCCAAATGTAGTATAAAATATAAATTTTGTACGAGAAAGTATTAGTTTTGCATATAATAAACATTTGGCAATCTCTTCGAGGGGATGCAAACGTCATCAAACGGTAAATCATGCGCAAGGCGTAATCTTTATTTAATCATTCTTGAATGCAAGTACCTATGGGGGCGGTAGTGAACATTCCAAAATTCACTCGGTTTTAAGAACACGTGTATAAGGGCTTCACGGCAAGAGCCCTCGATGATCTTAGACACATTTATGACTCACTGGAGCATCGGTGGAACGTGGTCTGCATCGCGTTCTTTTATCACTACTTCAATGGAATGTGCTCTAGTATTACCGCAATTCGTATCTTCTTAGGTACGATTATGTCGAGAGCACATTCATTTGTGGTTGATCTTCCAGCAAATCGCGTTACGCATTAAAGACGAAATTCGTTTTTTTAGCCGAACTATTAGTATGTGGAAAAAACTACCTGCAGAAGTCTTTCCTACGTACTGCGATGTTGGAAAGTTCAAATCAAAAAGGAAAAAAAAAATATTTACGTGAACATTCTTGATCACCCCACACAAATTATAATTATTTAAAAACTTTATTATTATGTCTATAAAATTATAATTAGATACAAGTGCTTTTATAACTTTATAATTATTATACATATATTAAAATACTCATTGTTCAAGTATTGTCCTAATTAATTGCTCACTTGCGAAACTAATTTAGTACTAATTAGCAAAATTCCCTTCATTGACTTTTCCAATAAATTTGCATCCAATATCATTTTTAAGTAATTATTAACGAATTAATTAAAAATTATTATTCGTTAGACAAAACTAAAAACTGGTGAAATATTAGGGAATATTTCTTTTACAATTCAGCACTTGCGTGTTTTGTTCATTTGAAGAGGAGAGTTGTTTGTCTCTGATGTTATGATGACGTATTAATTTTTTAGCTAAAGGACTGCCATTTTATCTATTATTTTATTAGGCTGACTTTTTTATTGGTCAAATGCCGACGAGGAAGAGCGCTGTGCTAATGGACAGACTGGGGTTTAATAGCATTAACTACTGACTGTAGATTCAACGCGCTAACCATTTAGCCAAAAGTCCACGAAGTATTGATTAGCAGTTACCACGTATTTGTACATTTGATTGTTACAAACAAATTATTTATACTTATTTTGTTATTAAAGTTGAATTTATTTATTTATTATTGATTCCGCCATTAAATAACAAAAAATAATAACAGAGGAAACCTCAAGGACATATACAATCAAGGTCATTCATGTTATTGATGCAAACGTAATCAACATAATCTTCCTTGAACTATCTATGTTGTTAATACAGTAGATACCGGGTATAAGAAACTCAAAAAATCCCACAAAATTGTTTCTTACATGCGGTATTTTCTTATAAGCAATTATTGTTTATAAGAAAGTTATTTCATATAAACATATGTACATATATAAGAAACTTTTTCCTTATAAGTGTAATACAGTGCCAGCTCGCTAATCCGAAGGTGTGTAATCCGAATTGAATTTATAACGTATTACGTACTCTATAGTCCGCATTGGTTGCAAGCTCGCTAAACCGAATTTTTATTTTTTTTATTCTCTGCTTTTTTATTATTGTGTATGTTTTTTTTAAAACTAACGGGACATCATTGACATGCAGAGCCTTCTATGATTGTTAATGTACATACATATATAATATTCATAAGTACATAAGTATGATGTTTTATGTTTTGTTGCAAATAGTTTATTTATTGAATGGTATTAGTCGCATATTCATTCAGAGAGGTGGGCTTCAGAGAATAACATCCCACTATCATTGTTACAACAAGAATTGTTGAGAATTATTGTGTTGGCTGGCTTATTAACTGTCACAATACTTCGTGTCGTAGTTGAGAATCAGACACAGAAAATGTAGAAACAGAGCTTATAATTATGAAACACGTTTAAAATCGTGAAACTGTGCAGGCCTTAAATACTTCAATAGATTAGGCAAAAGAACAGATTACATATTGATGCTGAAGGAATTGCGAAACAAAGCTTTGGAAGTATATGGACTGAAAGAGCATCAAACCTACATCACAAATTATGTTAAAAAAAACAGAATATTTAAAAAAGCTTTAATTTTTTCATTCTTGTTTAATAAAAATAAAATAAATTTGTTTGACATTCTGGCTTGTGTTTTATTTGCGAATATAGTGAATTATATTACATAATAACAGCACATCCAGTAATCCGAATATCTCGTTAATCCGAATCACGGTATGCAATCATTAATTCGGATTAGCGAGCTGGCACTGTATATGTATATATAATATTTTTATATAAAAAGTAAAACAAATTAAGTTCTATGGTTAAAATTTCTTATGTATAATATTTACGAAACAATTCATATAAATAAAAAAGTAACTTAAATGGCTTCAACTAAAGATAAACAATAAAAAGGAATTCAGTTTGCACTTTAAAAAGGTACATACTTGGTTTTTCTAATACCGGATGGACCAAAAGTGTAAAAATTTAATAACTTTTTTGTTTATCAATAATTTTTATTTTTTTTTTAATATAATATTAGCTTTGTACGATCTAAATTTTAATTATGAAAAATAATACCAGAGAGATGACAACTGGTCTTTTAAACAGGCGTTTTGCATAACTGGACGCAAAGGTTCAAGCTCTATTGCCCTGATCTCAGCTGCAATGTTGTGCTTTAGCTTCTCTTTAGTTTGGGGCTTGTTAACATACACTCGTTCTTTAAGATAACCCCATAGAAAATAATATGAGTCTGGTGAACGTGTTGGCCAATTGAATTCTGAATTTCTTGAGATAATAGTGGTGCCCAAATTCGTCTTTGATGGTAGTCAGCTGATCAAAGTAGTTGGGCCAGTTGGACTTTGTATGGATGCATGTGTAAATGACGTGATAAAATGCGTCGAAGTGATGTTCTAGAGATGCCCAGTTGTCCAGAACGTCTTCGCGTTGAAGTTTCTGGATATTCTTGAACACTGTCCCGTACACGATCAACGTTCATGTCGTTCTCGGTCTTCCTGATCGTGGGGAGTCTGACACTGCACCTTGTTGTCGGAACCGTGCAATAAAACGATTAATTGCGAATTGGTTAAGTGCATTTCTGGTGTTGAAATAATTTCGATATGCTAGTTGTGTCAGTGAAATTGAATGCCCATTGGAAAAGTAAAATTCGACCACTTTGGTTCATTGCTCGGTCGTAAAATTTTTTTTTCACAGTTCGATGAATAAAATTTAAAAATAATAATAAACGAAAAAGTTACTAAATTTTTACACGCTGGCGTGACTTTTGGCTCACCCGATACATTCATAGTTTAAATAACTTAAAAAAAAAATTAAATAAATTAAAAAAAAATTTAGTTTGTACTTAAAAAAAAATTATAAATAAGTTAATTTTTAATAAGTTTTTCTAACATTTATGTACAATGTAGTATCACTTGAAAATAGTGTTTATGGTTGAAGAAATCCATAGTTATATACTTTGTATTGTATTCAGTGTTTCCCTAAGAAAAAAATTCTTATATGAAACCTTTTTTCATATCATTTTTCATCTTCGGTGTTTGGGAAAAGTTTCTATTATCAGGTATTTTCTTATATACATGGTATTTTTGTTGGACTTTCTTATAAGCGGGTTTTTCTTATATGCGATGTGCTTATATCCGGTATCTACTGTATTGTTAAATTGAAAAAATAATAAAAATAAAAAAAATTTTCTTCATTTTATGTAGAGAGAAAGTAAAATATTTGAACTGAATTTTTTATTAAAAATTATTATTCCAGAAAATATTATGTTTCTGAAAACTATTTTTAGAACGTAAAAATATTGACAAACCAGAGAGTTGTATCATAATACAAGCAATAACGCCGGCAGAATGCACTGCAAATTGCCAATGTTCAAGTTGGTGGCGAACACGTACATATTTTTTTTTCTATATCTTTGATCATACATATCCCCTTTAAATCTTTAAACATATAATTTAAAATTTTGCTAAAGAATGTTGCTTCCTTATTTTCTTGTGCATACAAAATCTTACAATTTAAAATTTAAAAATTTATTGAAAAGTTGTGTGTATAGATTGTAACGTTGTGGGCACAATTTGTCACTGCGTACATATCTTGCATACGTAGCATGTTGATCCTTCTTTTTATTTTTATTTTTTTTTATCTGGGACCAGCACTCAGGAGATGACTCCAACACATGCGAAGCCGCGACATTACATTATAATTAACACGCAATTACAGAGTTTTACAAGAATTAAGCTCTATCTTCCTGCCACTTTCATATGTTGAGGATATACCCTGAGCAATGGTCCAAGATCATCAACTTTGCAACTGAATGCCACTGTTGAACATTTCTCAACTTAGTTTCCAGATCCTACTCGTACCTTAATTCGAAAAACTATCAAAGAATATTTACCGGGATAACGGGAGGCAAATGACGTCGACCTTCTGCCATGGTGGAAAGTATTGTGTAGCACCGGCGAAGTAAATTAATTACTAAAAATGGCTACTGAAAAAACGAAGCTTCAAAAAGCTAATGCGTCTCCTTGACACCAGAGACGCTACAACACTGCTGTAAAAACAAATAACGTATAAAAAGCAGTGTTGTGAGATAGTGAAGTTTCACCTCCTATCATATCTCCTACTATCCCTTTCCTATAGTTCCAGCACAATGCATCGCATGTGTAGAGGTCATCTTCTGAGTGCTGGTCCAAGAAAAAAAAAATAAATAAGGAAAAATACGAGCTGATTTTATCTATAGCACGGCAATATTAATTACACAACTAACGAGTGTACCAAACTAGTGAATGGTACGGTATTTTTTTTATCCTCATTAAAAAAATTATTTATTTTATTGTATCTCAAGCTCGCTTTATTTCCAACAGACTTGGCTCCTGTTTAGAAGAATACCGATGTATATGTCGTTTTCGGAATAAATACACACTTCCCTAAGAATTCTTAGTTCAAAGTCATACATGGTTCATTCGATTTCTTCAATAATAATGAGCAATAATATATCAGTTATTATTATTAAATCCGTTACAAATCCGTTACAATGAAAATTTTTTTCTCCTTCGCAACTGGCGCTGTCTACAGGAGGTGTTCCTAAAAACATATAACATAGAATATTTGGGGTGGGGAACGCTAACAATAACAATGGAACAATATTAACAATAATAATGGAATATCGCCGGCAGCATTTTCGTCTGTGTGACCGCGAATGAAAAAACAAAAGAGAATTCCAAATATTTTTCTTCCAAATGTTTTCACGTCTATACTCAGACTTAGCAGAAAAATTAGCAGTAAATGAAATGACCAGCTAATCGATATAACATAAATAATCATAAATTAATTTATAATTACAATTGCAATTAAGTTGAATTGGCGTGTAATGTTCATCAGTAGATCAACCGAATTCTTGGAAAAGCTAAGAAATCTTCCATGTTTATATAAAAACTCTCAAAAAATCTTTGAGAATACCAGACTGCACACATTGTGCGACGTTATTTTTATTCTGAAAAATATTGAATCAAATCAATATAAATCAATTTTAATCAATATTTAGTCTTGTTAATTTTACTTTGCTTTTTTTGTCTGTGTGTAGGTACAAGTTATTAAACTTCTCTCATTAAACAGGCCTAGAACTATGCTAAATCCCAGCAAAATATTTTAAAAAAGGTAATCGAGTTTGGAATTCAGCATTTTTGGTGGAATCGATTCTTGAGAAGTCATTACTTTTTTATTTTGTGAAATGGTTACTTTTTTTACGAAGAAATTGCAGACATAATGGTCAAACTGTAATCGAAATAGTTTACTTTTATGTCTACAAACAAATTTTGAATATAAATATTTATATATTTTTAAATACTAGTCAATATTATAATTAATTAAACAAAATTATGTTATTCACGTATTTCGAATGATAATTATTTAAAAGTAAATGTTCAAATAGTTCTTAAAATATTTACTCGTACCGTAGGCAATAATATTTTTTGTTAACTTAAGTTAAAATTGAGTAAAATTAATTTTTTGGAACTGGTTCTATATTTATTTTATTTCTCCAAAAAGTAACTACCCTTTCTTTGGTCTAAAATAATTAAGATCGAGTTTTAGAAATGTATATACTTTTTTATATTTTGAAAATGTTTTCAGATAAAAGAACTAGTTCAATTAATAGTTAATAATAAAAAGTAAATCATTATGCGGCAAGTACTTTTTATGGTAATGTCTAATTTTTTGCTTGCATGTGTCATTTATTTTGAATGTTATTACTGGTGATATCTGCAGAGTTTTAGATTCATGACAATTCATTTAACATTCCTCAGCGTCCATCTCGGAGTTTCTTACCCATTATTGGTGAAATTTTTATACCAATGCTGACTGTCTCAGGGGGATGTGTAATATGGTTAACGATTTTTTTTTTATTTTGGACCAGCACTCGGGATTTAACCCGTACCCATGCGGCCCATTGTGCTGGAACTATAGGAAAGAGACAGTAGGAAAACTGATAGGAGGTGAAGCTTCGCTATTTTACAACAATGCTTTTTGCACGTTATTTGTTTATTTATAGCAGTGTTGTAGCGTCTCTGATGTCAAGGAGACGTATTAAATTTTTTTTTAGTAGCCATTTTAGTAATTATTTTACTTTGTCGGTGCTACACAATACAGACGAAGGACGGCATTCTGATATGCCAGTGGACTGGATGCAGCTGAAGCCATTACTGTGTCCGGTGACTATGCCTTCGCCACTGAAACCTTGCTACAACAACTAACACAAAGCCACACAAATGCATATCAGAAAAAATGTGAGATGTTTTTATGAGTCTGAAACTGGAGTTGAACCCAGGAAAAATTTTTCGTGGAGACTCTTTCGACCATCGCCACCCAATTAACGACAAGTGTAGTTAATTGTGTACTTTTCTGCCACAAATGGCTAACTAACACCTTATGGCTAAAATTAATATTAAAAAAATGCATACATTGATCCCGCTGAAAGCACAAATTAGAAATTCTTTACTTTAATATTACTACTTGTTTCTTAACGTTTTTGTTATTTTTTAAATAAATATATTGAATGACAAATATAACTGTTTTAAAAAAAGAATATTATAATTTTAGAACAAGACTCTGTGTACGGTAATTTTACCTAAAAACGGTCATTTTTTGGGGCTGTACGGAAATACAAATAGAAAAGTTAACATCACTGGGTAGCACTACGAAATTATATATGCATGTACATACATATGTATGTATATGTAGTTTTCCAAAAAAGGGCTGTATAACTACAATAAAAGTTTGGTTTATTGTGAGACAGAAAATAAAGTTAATGAAAAACACGACCTTAAGTGAATAAAAAGAGTAAAAATTATTTTCATTGTTATATAATTTTTCTATGACTTTTATATATTTTCATAGGTATGTACAAGTTATGCAAAACAAAAACAAATAGTCGAAATATTATAAATTTTAAATTAAATGGAAGAATGGACACTATGTTTTATCTACTTAAATACCATTTAAGTTTGCACTGATATAGTGAATTTCGTATTTTAATAATATTGAAGTCAAAATATGGCTATTACTCTCTCAAATGTTCAATAAATAGGCCAAAGTATATGAGCGTTGTCTTGTTATAAAAAATTGTTTTAGAGAACAAGTAGTCAAGAGATCAAGAGTATGATCAAGACACAAATTTAAAAAAATTAACGCAAATTGTAAAAATTAAATTTTTATTATTAGCTTCTCTTAAAAAATATTTCTAAGAAAGAAAGACAGATCTGGTTTCATTGGCGCATCAGCGTGGGCTTTCATTGTTCTCCATCTTATTTGTAACTTTTTTCATTAATGAAGAAAACGTTATCAATGACAGTATGAGGCGTTCGTATGTGTGTGTTCTGTTATTATGACCAATTTGTTAACTTTATTTCATAAACATATATTTTTTATGGCAACCGAAAGAGTATTCCAGACAACATCAATTAACTTTTAAAAGCTATAGCAGAGAGAAACAAGACATAGAGAAATATTAAATATGAATGAAAGCACGCGATTATTTTATTTTATTGCGCAGGTGTAAAGTGGGTCAAACCATCAACGTATCCGCCACAACACAAAATAAAGCCATTTATTAAAAAAATAAATTAAATAGACACTTAAAAATTGCAACAAAATACACTTAAACTAAAAAAATTAAAAAAAAACTTTAAAAAAATTTAAGCCTTTTTATCTATAAATCAAAAAAAAAAAATTAAATGTTAATATTTTCAAGACTTTATTTTATGGTTTACAGTGTCGTACGGTTATTTTTTAAAACTTAAATTTTGTATGCAATTTTTTGTTTTTTTAGATAATTTATTTTTATTTTTGACAGTGACCCTGTACCATATACAAGATATTGATATTATTGTTTTTTGCTTCCTTTGTAAGTAAAATTTGTAAATAAACACTAAAGAGATATTAAAGTTTGTGCAATTGAAATAATAAGGAACTGGTTTGTTAACTTTACGGTGAAATAAAATTGCCAAGTGAATTGTATGCAGGTACATATGTAGGGAATTATTGAATACAATACAACTTCCAGTTCACACTATGAAATATTTATTTTAGAAATTCTAAGTTTAGAGATGAGATTCTGAACAAATGTGTGCCCGATGATTATTTGCATTTTGCATAATTGAATGTTTGCTTTTGTCTTTTCGGTTTTAATCATAAAAAAATACCGCAAAAATATGTTCGTGTTCGAAACAACTGTCGAACATTCAAGTTGATGGTTGAAAAGCACTAAATGAAATGAAATGACTAAATCAGGAATGGCGTTGAGAATTTTTATTATTATTAACAACCCAACAAAATTTTACTTCTTTGATCTTACAGCGCACGCGCTGATTTAGGTTTGACTATCAGACCATATCTACACCTTGCAATAAACGCCGCAACTTTTTGTTTCATAGTGAGCGGTGTAGAGAAGAAATCTTTGTATTTTTTTCGTTTTTGTTTTGCTCTATTTTCGTTTTTAAATGAAAAGCGTTATCATATTTTGTACTAAAAAATGTTTAATATTTAGGAAAACTTTTGTATGAAAATTTTTTGAATTACAATTAAATACGAATTGAATTAAATATTCTTTAAAATCCATGTACTAATAATGTGTATTCATACAAAAGTGTAAAATTACTATTTTTCCGTTGCGTTTATTTATTTATAATATTTGACAACTTAAACTATAATAAACAGTGGTATATCATAATAATTATTATTAAGGGGGAGTTCATTACGTTTTTTAGCTTAAATTAAAAGTGGCGATGGTCGAAGTAGTCTGCACGTTGACTACAAAACGAAAAATTTTCCTGGGTTCAACCCCTGGTTCAGACTCATAAAAACATCTCGCATTTTTCTGATTTGCATTAGTGTGTTTTTGTGTGTCCTCCTTCGTCGGTATTGTGTACCACCGGCGAAGTAAAATAATAATAAAAAAAAATTGCTACTTAACCGAAGCTTCAGCACTGCTGTAAGTAAAGAACGTGCAAAAAGCAGAGCTGTAAAATAATAAATTAAGCTTCACCTCCTGTCGTTTCTCTAACTATGAATTTGATCTTTATCTTAAATCCCATAATTTTTTATCTTTTTGTGCTTCATGTCGTGTGTTCAATTGCCGCATACGAAAATAAATACGGCATTTAAATAAAAAGCTCGTTTATTTTTTTTGCTGTAGGTTAACATATCTTACTTTCATCATCTATACGGGAATGTGATATTATTGAATACCATCTGCAGACTTTTAACCTTTGATAAGAAGAACGTTGACGGCTTTTTGAGTTCGATTTATCTAGGTCTGGTAGTTCCGTATTATTTGGAGGGGATAAATAGAGTTCTTCAATGCTACTATCTATTTTGCTCCTCTATCATTTGTCGATGTTCTATCGAGATTGCTGCTAAGGTATTTGCAGTTGCCGAATTAAGTCATTCTTTTGAATCGGATTCAAAATTTCCTTTCCATGAAGATATTATGTATTTCGAATAAAGGTGAATAAAATATACATGTACTTTTAAGTATCTGCTGCAAAAACTACATGACTGAGCATTTTATTTCATATAAAGGGTGGTTAAATTTCAAGGGCCGATGTTGATTTTGAATAAAACACAAACTATTTAGGAAATTATTGTAATTTTATTTTATTATGATATATTGGTATTACTCAATTATGTATGGAACAAAATATCGGCCAAATGGGCGCCGCGACCACGGCGGCACACCTCCATCCGATGGTCCAAATTTTCGATGACGCTGAGGCATAATTGAGTTTCTATGCCATTAATGTGCCGAATTATCTCATCCTTTAGGTCTTGAATTGTTGCTGGCTTATCGACGTACACCTTTTCTTTCAAATAACCCCAAAGAAAAAAGTCCAACGGTGTCAAATCACATGATCTTGGCGGCCAATTGACATCGCCATTACGTGAGATAACACGGCCATTGAATTTGTTGCGCAAAAGAGCCATTGTTTCGTTAGCTGTGTGGCAAGTGGCACCGTCCTGTTGAAACCACATATCGTCCACATCCATATCTTCCAATTCGGGCCATAAAAAGTTCGTTATCATCTCACGATAGCGAACACCATTCACAGTAACTGCCTGACCGGCCTCATTTTGGAAAAAATACGGCCCGATGATGCCGCCAGCCCATAAACCGCACCAAACAGTCACTCTTTGTGGGTGCATTGGTTTTTCGACAATCACTCTTGGATTCTCATTCGCCCAAATGCGGCAATTCTGTTTATTGACGAATCCACTGAGGTGAAAATGTGCCTCATCACTGAAGATGATTTTCTGATTTTCTTCGAAAATTGATCATCCACTGTTGCCATTTCTTGCCACCACTTGGATTGTGTATCTCTCCATGGTTCAAATTGAGTAAGTCTGAAATAGAGAAATGTCAAATAAAATTCGGAAAAAAGCTTGGCGTTTAGGTGTGGTTCACATTCAACATCGGCCCTTACAATTTAACCACCCGATACATATTGCAAGTATGGCAATTTTTATTTTGTCTTCTAACTTTGTGTGTTTTTTTGTTGTTCCTTTAGTAAGTGCTACTGTTCTTTCGCGGAAGAACTTCCGGTAAATTTTTCGGAAATAAGAACAGGTGTAATGACGGCAGTCATATAAACATCACCGTGTACACATTGCGTCCCACTATATTGTTGTTGTATTGATGAGTTACTGTTCCCGGTATATGTTATTGAGCTTTAAATCTATCTTGAATTTGTGGAAATGAACATTGATCCATGTGGCAATACGGTACGAAATAAATGATTTGATTGGCATTTTTTCGATTTGAATTTTTTCCGTTACAAATACAAATAAATAAATAAAATGTTTTCTTGAACAATTTCAAACAATTTTTCTCCATAAATCAAAGCGAATTAAAAAAATTGATAAATACAGTTTGACATTTGCTAACACACTCATCTATGCTGTTAACGCCACCTAGTATAAATTCGCCTTGGTTATATCCTTCAAAAATAATTTAAGTGTCACACAATCAATTGTAAAAAAGTGAGCTTAAAATTTCGTGCCAGTTAACTAAGTTGCAGGCAGGGCTGCGAGGAATTTTTTTCAAAAATCGTTCAGTTTTGAAAATAAAATCGTCAGAATAAAAAAATCATTTGTTTTTAAAACGCAATAGTATTTTATATAAGTAATCATTTATATTTCATCTCATAATTAACAATTCAAATCGAATAAAAATACAAAATAATGGAAAAGTTCTTAACATTTTCAAAGCAATTATGTAACTACATACATATGGGCGTATTGTGAAAATTTTGATATTTTGAACAGTTTCAAATTTAATATTTTCTCAAGTATACTTCTTTAAGTATACAATCTTTAAGATTGAAAGACGCTCGTGCAAAAGAAAAGATGGAAAGATATTATAAAAGGAAGATTAAGGAATTCCCCAATTATTAAAATAAAAACATCCGTAGACAAAACTTTTGTTTTCTTTTTTTGTATTTAGTAAATCTCAAATAATTTCCATATAAACATGTGAAATTTCTAGTTAAAAAAAAAAATTTGTTTGAAATTTCTATTCGAATCGAAGGATGAAATTTGGCCCAGGTATTAAAATATTTTATTCTCTATTACAGTTGAGAAAAAAGTAGTGATGTCTACAAATCGTCAAAGTATAGTGGGTATTTAGCAAATGATCATAAATAGTAATTTTTTCGTCACGTTTGGCACCCCTGACCATAATTTAGGCCTTTCAAATTTTTCCGGCAGGTCTCTCTCACTCTCGTTCTAGAAGAATTCTCAGTGTCAGTGACCTTAATAGTTGAAATTTATATATGTATGTTAATCAAAGTATGAAATGATTTATAGACAGAAAAAGTGAACGTGACATAATTTATTTAGTAAATATCTTGAATTTAGATACTAATATTTCTACAACAAATGTAAATGAAAAAAATAAAAAAACCTTACAAAATGTTCAAAAATTAAGAAACAAATAGTACACATAGTTTTTTCGTTCTGAAAAATGTTCGAATTTAAAAAAAAAATTTAGTACTCACAACAGTGGTGGTAAAATATTTGCATCACGTTTTTTATTAGACTGTTAATCTCAAAATTGGAACTAATGTGGCCAGATGTCGCCAAAAACAATCGTATTTGGTGCCAGTGTGAGACCAAATTAATATTTTATTTATTTATGTCTTTTAAGGAAAGTAAGGTAAGGTATGAAAGGGTGGTGCCCCGTCACCGAAGCACACCCACCTGGAGAGCCATAAGGTTTCAGTGGAGAAGGCATATTCACTGGCCACAAGCACATCAGAACGCCCTCTTTCGTCGGTATTGTGTAGCACCGGCGAAGTAAAATAATTACTAATTACGACTACTTAAAACACTGCTAGAACACTGCTATAAAAACAAATAACGTGTAAAAAGCATTGGCGTAAGATAGAGAAGCTCCACCTCTTACCATTTCTCAGCATGTGTAGATCTCCTGAGTGCTGGTCCAAGATAAAAAAGGTCCATTGTGAATTCCCCGAAGAAAAAGCAAAAAAGAAGTATGTTAAAGGTGAAGAAGAGAAGAGAATTCAGATCCTACCAACATTCCGCCTCATAGCCAGCCTATACTTACAATGAAGCTTCTGGCATCACCGATATCATATACCGCGATATCCCCCAGCCCCGTTAGGAATCTGCTGCCCAGCCACCTGAGCCTGTTTCAATACTAACGTCATTGAAACCGTTCTCAATGTCCAGAAAAGCAGAAAACGTATACTGCTAATGAAGCGCCGTCTCAACCGACCGACCCGTCTGATAGGCATGTTGTGCCCGCCTCAAGGTACCGCTAAGATGCAGATCAATGAGCCTCTCCAATATTTTCAGCAGAAAAAGGGAAGTAACACTCAAGCAATTATGATGCCTAGTTATCTTCGTTTTGGAAACTATAGTATAAAGCAAAGACACTGGGTGAAGTGAGAGTAGAGTATGGGATCATTGTTACACAACTCTGCTATGGCACGCTTTTCAATTTGTAAAGCAGAGTTGCAGCGTTCCTAGTGTCAACGTACTGAAGTCGGTTGGTTTATTTTATTGTTTTCAATTTTGGAATTGGGTTTGAACCTACGACTTTCGGGTTGTCGAGTAAACGCGCTACCATCTCACCTAACAGCTTCTTTATATGTAAGTGGAACAGCCTGTTTGTGCAACATACCACAATCAAAGGAGGCACGAATGGCACATGTACGAATTCGTAATAATTTACGTTCATGAAAGGGGATTTTTTATTTTTCATCCGTCTTAAATTAATAATTTTGATACTGAAAATGGCAACCGTTTTGTGGCGGCTACAAAACACAACCGAGTTATTTGTAAATGAATGGAATTTTTGAAATCCATCAAATTCAGTAATTGTGTTGTTAAAAGTAATTAAAATAACATATGGAAATTAAATATTATAATGTTTGGATCGGTGGAACTTGTATTTCTAGTGATTGGAGTGTAGCGATTGCGAAGAATTCAATAACTTTTCTTCAAAGAAGACATAACGATATCTGAGACATTTTTGCTATTTTCCTTTTTTGCAGATATACTCGTATTCGTTATATTTAAAGTAACTATGAATTTTTAATAAAAATTTATAAATTTTTCTTCACTGTCGAATGAAATGTTTGTGTACATGCTGTTTTTTTCTATTTCCCTGGAACACGAACGCAGGGGAAAGAAACGGCCAGAACTTTATTGACGTTTATTTTTATATGCGTTTTATTTTATAAGCGCACTATTTCATATTGTAGATAAATTTCTTTTATCGAAATATACGCAAAGACAATGGCATTTTAGCTCTACAAAGATTTAGTTGGCTAATGGCAACATTTCTAAATCGGAACACGTTCAGACCCGACATATATACTGATTACCCATGAAACGTGTACATTCCAATTGTTTGAAGTTGGTACAGCTCAAAAAGACTTTTGCGGTCTATCCAGTACCTATTACTCTCGTTCCATTCGAACCTTCAAGACTATATTTCACTAATGACACCATTGTCAGGTGCACTTCTAAAGGGTTCACAAAGTTCATTCGGGTTAATCGGACCGTGTATTATGTTCCTAGACCAGTGCCTTTGAATGTCCTCTATCCATTACACCGAACTAATTGTAAAGGGATAGTGAAGAGAAGAGGCAGGTGGTGTAAAGCAGAGTTGCGACGTTTCCCTTTTATTTGTAATTTAATTTCCCAGGCAGAGCAATATTTTTGATTGACTTGCTGGAATTTTTTTTCTGTTTTTCTTTTATGTTCCTGTCTTTCTTTTAGCCAATTTAATTTTTTTGTATTTACTCTGTAAATTGTTTTCGCAATAAATACTTGTTTGTTTGCTAACATTAACCTTGTATCGTAAATAAAGTGAAATTTTTTGGATTTCCTGTTAAAAATATATAATATAATAATATATAAAACAAAAGTAGCATACTCGTTGAAAAAAAAAATAGTACTTTGTTTGAAATATATTTCCTTTGTAGCAGTATCCGTTCATTTCAATGGTACTCAAACAGGAGTTGGGTGTTCTGCAAGACAGTTGTTTGAAGGTGAATTTGCATGCGAAGGGGTGACTGAAGTAGTTAGCACTTTGACTACAAAACCAGAGAGTCCTCAGTTCGAGCCCAGTTTCAGACTAGTGGTGTTTTCTTTTCAACTAAAAGTGTATTGTATTTTTTTTGCCCGAGTTTGCTCTATTCATTTGAAATATTTCCAATTTTTGGTACCGCTAGAAAGCTATCACTCTATAAGGTAACAAAACGTGCAAATATTTTGAAGAACTGAAGTGAGAAATGCTACGTAATTTTCGTGCAATGAAATAGCTATAAGTCATAAAACATTACGCATTTTTTCTGATATGCATTAGTGTGTCTGAGTGTCGGATGGTGTCAGTGGCGAAGGCGTAGTCACTGGTCATTGAGCAGTTATCCCTGTATGTGCCTTTAATTTGATACCCATATTATGAAAGTTTGTAAAAAAAGTCGCCCGCCATTTTGGAGCATATTGTGTTTGCAGAAATTTCATTATATTTTATGCTCCCTTTAAAAAGCCCTTCAATTAGATACGGATCATATATCATAATCATTATTTAAATGGAATAAAAGTATAAGGGCACAATTTCACTCCATATATGTTAGAATTTCGAAAAAGTAAGAAAATAAATTCGAGATTTTTTTAGAAAAAAATATTACGGAAAGAAGCCTTGTTCTATGTGCAATACTTTTGAAGATATATGTATGTATGTTTGCAAAGCGTGGTATCAAAATTCAGTTCTTGCCCGGTTTACCCAATAAAAGTACATTTAAAATTCCCTCTCATTGGATCTAAACACCGCCATTCTAGCTTTAGCCGTTTGGGCTGGGGGATTATGGGTCAGTCAGTAACGTCACTCTTATAAAAATATATCCACAAATATGAAGAATATTTCATTCTATTGATGAAATATTTGAATTGCATTTATGACACTGTTAATTTGTATTTTTAAAAAATCATAAAATGACAAATATAAAACATATTGACACAAAATAACTGGTACTCTAATTAGATTTAGCAAGTCGAATACATTAAATAGAATAAAATCATGCTGCTTAGTTATATTTTATCATAAATTTATTAAAAATAAAACTCGTTTAGGCCGTGAAGATTATTCATTGATTTAATGAATTATGAAAAACTTATGAGGAGCAGAGAAAAATCAAATGGCAAAAAAAAAACACCCGATACACACAGAAAAAAAATTTAGTAGCCTCTGTTTGTAGTGCAAAGTTTTTTTTTTTGCAAAGGCTATTTGTTTTTTCGGGTTGTATATTGGATAATTGCCATACATATATTTTGTTTGGGGTTTTTTTTTATATGGCATTTATTAGCTTTTTAAGAAATATAGTTGAAAGTCTATTGATGAGTTTCTATTAGCATCAACCAAATAAAAAATATAAATTAATAATCATAATTCATTAAGACTAGCATAAAGCACTTATAAGTGCATAATTTTTTTAACTTCTATTGGTATGAAAAAGGAAAAACAGACTAAAACTATTTAAAAATTGTCACCCAGCGCTGACACGAAATTTCAAAAACACCAAAAACAATGCTAATTTTTCTGTGTCCCCTTTTTATATCAATATTAAAAAACCTAATAACAACAACAAGTAATGTCAAACAATTTGAAGGAAAAGAAAAGTCAGAAGAACTTAAGTAGCATGTAAATCGGCTTGCGTTCATTGTGTGAATTAAGCATAATATGATTAAGAGAAACATGATACTCGTGTGCAGCCCGGCAAATGTTTATACTTCTGAAGGTTTTTTAAAATACTGAAGAGGTGTTGCCGGTTACTGAATGTGTCTGACTTTAATGACGGTCAATTTAACCGCAAAGTATTAGTTTTTCCAACTTACTTTTGTTGTGACAATTTGGTTGTGGGCAATAACTTTTTTAAAAACTTCCACAACCTGCGTTGCTGTAATTGTTGTGTACTTATTTGAATTTTGTTACACCAAATTTCGTTGAGAGGAGTGTGGCGAATTCCACCCATTGGATAATTATTTCTTGCTTTTCCGCAATAGAGAGAAATTCTTTTGGGTTATACGCACTTGTTTTATTAGTTATTATTCACACATAAATACTTGACGAAAAGAAAAAAACCACCAAAGACGTATTAAATTTTGAAGCATCGTTTTGAGCAGACATTTTTAATAGTTATTTTACTTCGACGGTGCTACACAATACCGAAGAAGGAGGGCGTTCTAATATGGATGCCTGTAGAGCTCAGGCTCTCAAAATAAGAAAAGAATAATAAAACTGTCCATATTAAACAGCATCACAGAGTACTTAATGATAATAATTTGGAGTTCGTAATAAGTCCCAGTCCAAACTTTTTGTTGCTGCAATTTTTAAAAATTGTGTTTTGCATTCGTGTTCACATTACGAAATTCTACTTTTTAAGTTTTTATATTCCTTTTTTCACATACAATACGAATGCACCTACCTCAAACTTCAAGTTGAATAGTGACAATTACAAAGCAAAATAAACTTCTTACCTCTTCCACCAAAAGGTTAAGAATTGCTGCAAGAAAAATTGCAAGTCTGGACAGGGTCTAGCCAGTACATATTTCATATTACACAGTGTTTACTCGCTAGAATAAAGTCCAACTATATTCAGACGCAACTCTGCAACAGTGCCATAACAACAGGCATCAAGGCGAATACATACCATGTGGCTGCATTTGCTAAAATTCTCATCAGCTGATTTCTGTTCAGTTGTCAAAGTTGACGTGCGCCAAGATAGCGTCGATAAATTAGCGTCGAAAATAGGAATTTAAAAACCGGGAAAAATTTTACGGGAACTTTGTGGGTATTTTCATCATATGTTTCAAATTGGGAATTTAAAAGTGGGGAAATGATAATTACTTCAAAGAGACGCTGTCTTCTCCTGGCCAAACGAGGCTTTGGCACGCATACACACCTATATATTCTGAAAGCTGACACTTTCCTCTTCAAAATAAAGGAACCGTGCTAAAAATCGTTGGAGCCGTTTCCGAGAAAATTGGAGTTCTCGAACTTGGCCAAAAAAATCGAAGCTATCTTAGTTGTTTTTCACATACCGAGAACAAAAAACGTTTGTGGTAGTACAACAACTCCATTCGCTACCACGTAGTTAAAGATGAGTCGGTATAATTGATAGACATTGATAGAGTTCATACTGTGATGCCAGTTTATCCTTTTCGAGTCTAGATTTAGCTTTTTCTTGTCTTTTAGCTTCAAAATTTACGTTTCAGCTTAATGGCTTTTTTATTTAAAATTTTCTGCTAAACCAATGAAATTATTTTCAAACATATTGACAATTGTCTATATAAAAAATTAAAAATTTAAGTACACTGAAAATTATAAAATTACATCGATTGAAATGCAATCGCGAAAACTTTTAAGTTATAACTGGACAACTGTTGAGTCAAAAGATGAGTGGGTGGTGGACATGCGATGATTTAAAAATGCACTACAAAAAAAATTCATTTCTTGATTTGGTTAATCTAGTATTTAGCTCTTTAGTATTATCTTTCAGTAACGCTGAGGTTGACAGATTTTTCAGTGCCCTGAAAATAATTAAAACAAAAGAAAGAAATCGCACTAGAATTAAAATGCTTAATTTTTTATTATACCAATTCATATCAGGTGAACTTATAGGCCCAGCTGGCGATTATATATCATGGTTGAATGTCAAATTTCTATGAATGATTGTTGATACCGTAGGAAGATTTTTGGTTGTGGTTGTTGTACTAGTAAGTTTACCTGGTATGAATTCGCCTTGTATTATACATTCAATGCTCTTAAAAAAGAAATGTTGCCATAATTTCTCGTGGTATTTATGCAAGTGATAGTTCTGATTCTTGTGACGATGAGGACAATTGACAGTTGACAATTGACAACTCAACTAATCAATTTTGAATTAAAAGTTGAATAGCGAACACAAAACCAAAATTTTTAAACATAAAACATAATATTTACCTGAATTGAAAATGTAAATGAAAATTGTTGTCATCTATGTACATATCGAGCCTTTGGTGCAATACCGTCGTAATTCATAAAATCGTGAACTGAGAAAAATGCATTTGAAGTTTTGAGCCATCTTTTTGATAGTATTTTCGTTTACTAAAGTTATTTTTTTACAAGTTTTTAAATAACGGGTGTTGTTTTGTAATGTTTTCTGTTTGTAAATTTCTTGTCATAAGGGAAATACTTCATTATTGCAAATAAATATTGTTGGAAATATCTGGAGGCAATAAAGGCATTTGTAGCTGTAGAATCTGAACAGTTAGAGATAGAACCATAATATTTTTTTCCTTTAGATATATATTTTCCCAAAGATCATTTCTGCATACCCAGCTCAAAAAATTAAAATTTTGAGTTACTGCGGTATTGCAACAAAGTCTCGATATATAAATAGAAATGAAATGAATGTTTATTGTTTGAAATATTCCGATGATCGTTTATAGCCTCTGGTAAAAGCTATTAAGTAATATAATAAGAATTTGAAGAATTTGATTTTTATGGTATTTCATACCTTATGAAATAGTGAAGTGTATATGTATATGTATGTATGTACATTGCACATACACAAATGTTTTTCTAATTATAAATCCTTCCCTATGTGCCTATGTGCCTATGTGTTTTTTTTAAGTACATACATACATATGTACAGATACATATGTATGTATGTACGTCTCTTGCATTGGAAGGAGATATTTTAAAATATCTGTAGTATGCACCTCAAAACGAAAATTTTCTTGTGTCTTCAGAAACATTTTGGCAGAAGTAACAGCATCTTTATGGTACAGGAATTTCGAGTGATTCTCTAAATTGCTTTGCATCCAGGTTAACTTTTTAAAATTAGTAAGGGGAGATATTACCAATGCTTTTAATCACATATTTTTCTGATATTCTTCTTCATTTAGCGTTACAAAAAAATGTACAATGAATTTACAGTAAAGATTTTTTCTTGACATCCGATGAAACTGGCCACTCATTATACATCAAAAAATATTCACAACTATGTACATATACTTGGGATGTTACGCCCACTAATAGGAGTGTCTGCGCCAATATTCGCCGAATATGAAGAGGAATATTCAACCTGAAATTTAGCGCCAACCGTCAATAACAATGACATTTCGATTACTGAATTTGTGATTATCAACTTCGCACTTACATAATTTTCTTTACTCTTTAGCAAAAAAAAATAGACAGTAGTATCATCACTCTGTGATATAAGAATGTGTAAAATAAACAATTTTTTACTTCCATAAAAAATTAAAAATTTTGAGTTGACCCCCTTCGAGAATTTTCAAAACCGAGCAGTTTTAATAAGTTTAAACCCGAAACCGTGGTTTTTAATTTTTACAGTTTTTATACATACACATTAGGGTGACCGGATGTCATGGGGTGGTAATTGTTTTTTTTTGTCTAAAAACAACACAAACTCTACGAACCTCTTATAGCTTGTTTGTAGAAACACCCAGGGTCTAGGCAAGAATCGAACCCACATAAATATATTGATAAGACTAATGCTCATGCACTAGACTACGGAGGTTCACAACTGCAATAGCTCCTTGTAGTCATCTCTGGAGTTGCTTTCAGTTCATTTGTTATCGAATTCAGCTGTAACAGAATTTCCAAGATATGGTGACATTTGCTCCAACATGAGGCATATACATTTGAGTCTTAACGTGTTAGATGCTGTAGTGTCGAAGCACATCGCCTTGACGGTGTTCAGAAGACCCCATTTATATAGGCTTTCATATACAGCTTGCTCCTCTCCAGAGCTGTTTGCTATTACAGGAACTCTCAGCAGCTGATTGAACGATAAAAACAGATGTCCTAAGACAACATCCAAACACCTGGCCTCAAAATAATGACTACCAAGAAGGATTGAAAATTGTCAAAACATTAAAAGTAGTTAATGATATTGCTGAGCGTGGTATTAAATTAATAACCGACTTCAACAACCTTCAAACAAAAGATGAAAACCAAAAGCAATATGTCCTGCAAGTTGTAAATAAAAGCCGAGCATTACATCCTGACGTTTCAAAAACCACATTAAGAAAAGCTGTAGAATAGATTAAATACCTACTGTAAAATTATCAACTCATGTAGTTACTACTTCTGTATCTTTTCTTTGTCTGTTTTGTATGTATTATCTGCCTTATTGTTATATTTCAAAATAAAAAATGTTATTAGGCTTATTATTATTTCTTCTTTTTTTATACTTTAAACTCGTGGCGATGGCACGATGGATGGTAGTCTGCACGTTGACTACACAACCAAAAAACAGACCTGGGTTCAACCCCAGTTTCAGACAAAAAAATTTTTAAATAAAAATAAACATCTCGCATTTTTCTGATGTGCATTAGTGTGTTTTTGTGTGTCAGTTGTTGTCGGAAGGTTTCAGTGGCGAAGGCATAGTCACTGGTCACTGAACAATACCGGCTTCAGCTGATAGCAATCCACAATCACATCAGAACGCCCTCCTTCGTCGGTATTGTGTAGCACCGGCGAAGTAAAATAATAATAAAAATAGCTACTAAACCGAAGCTTCAGCACTGCTGCGAGTATAAAAACAAAAGAACGTGCGAAAGCAGAGCTGCAAAATAATTAATTAAGCTTCACCTACTGTCGTTTCTTCTACTATCCCTTTCCTATAGTTCCCAGCACAATGTTTCGCATGTGTAGGAGTCATCTCCTGAGTGCTGGTCCTAGATAAAAAAAAAAAAATATACCAGAAAAAGCTAAATTTATATAACATATAGGGGGAACATTTTGGCCTCTCCAAAACTACATAGCCGATTTTGAAGAACTTTAAAACTTGGAAGCATTTGAGTTTAAAAGACACATTGGCAATTGCGCAACTTCAGGAGAGATATAGGGTATTACTTTTTTTAAAACTTGGACCACGCCAGCGAGACCATCTAACCGATTTTATGTATTTTATTGTATTTTAAATAGAACCAAGAGGCGACGTAGGGGTAAGATATGCCTTTCCGAAACTGTATAACCGATGGAGATAATAATGGGAGCGAAGCCGCGGATAAAATCTAGTTATGTATAAAATATAAATTTTGAAGAACAACATTAGCTTTCTTTTGAGATATTAAGCGTGTTCCATATGTCAGCTTTTTGGCCAAAAATTTGGATTTTTTTAATGTCGTTTAATCGAGCGGGGTCCAGACGAACAAAATTCCAACATTGATTTCTTTTTTGTTCAAATTAATACACACATCAGATCGTCATAGAGATATTCTACTTGAGTACAACATTTAATGCACTTGCTAGTACTATTGTCATGGAAATGTTCGTTTAGAAAGATAGACACTGCAATACTCATCTTCCACTCAGCTTAAAGCTTTCAAAGTACCATCAACCATTTAAACTACATTTACATACGTATATGCATATGACACTGGTCTAACTTATTCTTAGTACAATTTCAATTTAGTTGAAGATACAATAAATACTCGTAAATAGGAGAAAGTATAACAACAAAACTATTTATACTTCTGACAGCATTGTGGAACCCATTGCCACGATAAGATTATAGATTCTTTTAAAAGTGGTGGAAAAGTCATCTTCCATCGAATTAAATTCTTCTAAAATCACACACTTAAATTAACAGTTTACGCAATTTGTTGTGTGAAATTATACAATCGATAGTTAGAAATGCTAATACTATAAACATACTTCTTAACCAGTCATTATTGACTGTTAGAAAATCATGCAATTAAGTCGATTATAAGACATAAGCTAACAATTAAAATATTAATTGGATATTCATAATCTTAAATGATTAACAAATGATTACTATAATTAACTATAATAAACTGATTTATGTCAGCACGTTAGATAAGAAATCAAACTCCTAAAATGCCTACATTTTACGAAATACGAGTGCAATGAAAGTACTCGGAATTCATTGATTTAATGATGAAAAGAGAAAAATTGCTATCATTTGCATATCTAGTAGAGCTACGGATTTATTTATTTTTTATTGTGCACATTAAGTACTCATTTGTGAAATGTTTGTGTTTGTATTTATAAATATGTTCTCTTAAACAAATAGTACGATATTTAGTACACTCACAGTTTAAACTAAATAAATTATAAATAATATCACATTGTATTCATTATGTGCTACGCCATTGCAAAACACAAATTATACATTTTGATTAGTCGCTACAAGTAACGGCGAAGTAAAATAATTACTAAAAATTGCTACTAGAAACGAAGCTTCAAAATTTAATACGTCTCCTTGACATCAGAGAACAACACAGCTATAAAACAAACGACGTGCAAAAGCAGTGTTATAAAATAGTAAAGTTTCACTTCTTATGATTTCTCCTCTTTCCCTTTCCTTTAGTTCCAACACAATGCAACACATGTGTAGGGGTCATGTCCTGAGTGCTGGTCCAAGATAAAAAAACAAAAAAAAAGATTCTTCTTAAAAAAAGTGATTAATATATCACGTCAGAAAAACAACTTCCAGAGAAGTGAAGAAGATCTCCAATGTTACGACCCAGAAATAGTGCAAATGTGGATAATTTCCAATGATTCTTATGATGATGATCTTAAGCAGTGCAAAATGCTCACATATCATTTTCAATACATGGTAACTTATAAAAAATGTATTTCTTTGGCATTTCGTTAGTTTTAAATGAGGTTTAAAAATAGAAATATGTATAATTACTGCAAATTGGTTTAGCTGAGAATTATTAAGGAATTACTAAGGGCCATTATTACAACTAAGCAATAAAGTTACTGATAGCTAAAATTAACTTTAGGTAAAGTGAATAATAAAGTGACCATTAACTTGTTTTCATTATTACAACTGTTCGATAAAATAAAATTAATATTTTTAAAAATATGGCAGTACCAGAGTAAATACCGACTACTTTTGACAAACAAAAAAAGCTACTGGCAACGACAAGGTGTTATTTTATTCTTTATTTAAAAATTAATTTGTATACATTTATTCTTTCCATGTTGCTATGTTTAAAGTGCATAAAATATGGCAGCTTCAAATGTTTTAGTCCACTTTAAAAGTTACAGGTAGGATGAACTTTCCGTTAGCTTATCGGTCACATTAGGTTAAACTCAACTTGTAATAACGAAAAACTAATTATTTGTCCGATAGCATCCCAACTTTAGCTACTAAATGACCAGTGCTTGGATTAGAACTATTTCTTTTATTACTTTTTAAAGAAAATGCATTTTTGCATGCTACTAACATCTGCAAGAACGTTAAGAGGATCAATATTTAATCTAGAAGATCACTTATTATTATTTCGCTTCACATAAATTGTATTGAGATGAGATTTTTTGGCAGACGAAAAACGCTTTGAGTGTTTACAACACAAAAAAACAAGCATTTTGTCTGAGGATTTAAAAGTAAGTCATCGATGTAAGTTCTCAAAAATATGTTCTCTTTTTGTGAATAAATTTAATAAATTGTTCCTGTTGAAAGGTTAGTGAGATATTGGAAAAAACAATTTTAAAACACCTTTTTGCATAAGAATTTCTAAATGTTATTTTTTTATTTTATTTAAAATTAAAAAAAAGAGAATAAAAAGGAATAATTAGCTCTTACCTAAATATACTACTCCAACGCTATTATGTTTTAATTTGCGCAAAACATTGCCAATAACAGTATTTGCACATACTCATCTCACTATTTATATGTAAATACTACACAGAAAAAATCGACAATGAGCTTCAATTAAAAAGATTTTTAGTAAACTGTTCTTCAAATTAAAATGTTTACCAATTTTTATCCTGCAAACAAATTGATCATATCTCATAACATATTTGTAAGGAATTGAATTCGCCCAATGAAAAGATTGTTTGAAAAAAAGACTTCAAATAATTTTCATTTAAATGAATTCATTCCCGCGGATTTTTTTTCTCTGTACACAGAAAATATCTGATGTCACATGGCAAATAAGGCAGATGTTTACAGAACTACCTGATGGTAAATAATACTGAAAGTTTTCAATCAAGTTTTAAACTTATTCGCAAAAGATGACATCACTTGTTTTCCTGCCTTAATAAGTCCCAATAATAAAAATATACGGCATTATTTTACTTTCTTATTTGTAATTAATAAACGTAGTCATATTCTTCATACAGTTTTCCTTGGTGCTTCCTAAACCCTCGGAACTTTTAAAACTACTATGTGATATGTATAATAGTGGCGTTACGAATATTCGTATCCGTATCGTCAAATATTCGACTAATTCATATTTTGGGAAGACGTAAACAAATTAATAACATAAATACATGAAATGAAACAAAAATATCAATATTTGCAATCATTCTTCGAGTGCAAACTCTTTCTCATGTGGACTTTTTCGAAGTACTTATCGATACGAACAAATAATACTATTAATAAAAATCTTTTGCATATATGTATGTACATAGATTTAAAGCCTAATAATTTAAACATAAACATCTACTGATAACCACACACAGTGGACAAAACACGAAGAACGCTGAAGATGAAGGTGTAGCAGCCATCGAAAACGGCATGTTGTTTCGTTCTGCTATTGGTTTTCAGTGTAATTTACAATTTTGTCTTTGATTTAGTTCTTTTCTTAGTATGTAAATATCACATGTAATTTTGACTGCATGTATGGTGTGGTTTGTCAGCCAATTTAAAATTTAATTTTTTTTACTAATTTGGAACAAAAGCCCATTCGGGTTTTATTAGTTTTTCTGCTAAATTTTATAGCTCATTCATATTTTGGAATTTTTGATTTTCCTAAGAACATGCAGCTTTTCTCATGGCTATATCTCGGAAACCAATTGGAATTCTTTTAGAGTTTCTTGGAGAGTTTGATGTTTTAATATTTCCATTATATTATCTTCGGTCTATTTTTCTATTGGGTTTTTCTGATTTGATACGTTTTATTTTTGATTTTTCATATTTCATTTATGTACATATGTTTTCTTCTTTTCCTATGCCAATAAGTGTTGCTAACGTAGTTTTTATAAAAAAAAAACCAGTTAGTATCACCCGACAATTTTTTTGTTTTGTAATTAAAAAGAATTTGGTTTCAGCTTTCAGGCCAATCGGAACATTTTTGGTGCGGCGCCACACCTACAAAGTCGGTAACTTCATTAAAAACTAAAAACGACACTTTTCGTCGAGCAATTTAAAAACTATATATCCTGTATACTGTACAGTGTACAGCACAATTTTTTTTTATAAAATTTAGCTGGTTTTGCCTGTATTTCAGTTATTATTCGTTTTCTCAAAGACGGGTTTTTGGCGCTTACTCGTACGTGGTTTAAGAAGAAACGCTACAAAATGTTACTAAAATATATTTTTACAAAATAAATTCCGTTGTTTTGCAGAAAATTCGCTTTCCTAAATAAACTCTATGTGGATTTTGGAAAACCATGCGTAGACTTTATTAAAAATTCAGTAGATATGACAATTTTTTTCATTGAATGTTTACTAAATTATTTCGTTAATATTGCCTACGATGTTTGGTTTAGTGTTTATTGACTGCTGTAATTTGCCCCGTATTTTTACAATTACAGCCGTTAAACTGTGATCTACCTTATTTTTATGCACACATTTCTTTAGGAGCTGTGTGGAACGTGTGACTTTTATGTCAGTTTTACAGACTATAGAGAGTAACGTTTACATATTTTGCAGTTAGAGATGTGATTCATACTTAAACTATCACACTTACTCTTATACACATGCACACATATATAAAACCTTATGTATTTCTAACTATTCTATTTCTGCCGAAACTACTATATACATACGTATGCATATATAGAGACGATCAATCTTTCTTCAGTTGATATACATATACTTATATATACTATAAAATCTTACTCAACTTATATACGATCTCAGTTGATTATCGTAATACAACGTGTTGATAAGCCCGACTCTTGACTGCTTCTTAATTGATAAACGGTACATAAAAGATACTTTTTTTTAAATTTTGTGTCTTTTTTAATATTCAACTTTTATAAGTTCTATTCAAGTACGTAAAGTGTCTGCATTAAAAAAAATAAATTAAATTAAGTAATATTTAGCTTATGTGGAAAGATAGTTGCTGTTTATAGTGGGTGGAAAAATAAGAAAAATGTTCTTTAACTCGAGAATTATTGAAATTTTGTTTTGATGACGAAAATATATGTATTACAAAAAATAAGCTTAAAGGTTTCAACAAGAGAATAAAATAAAATTGTTTTCTTTTTTTTTATGAAAAATTTAAATATTCCATGGTTATTTTTTTTTGTATCAGTTCGCTACTAAGCGAAATGAAATTTCCTTCACATAAACCTAGTAGAAATTCCCTTTGAAACAAATTCAAAATGTACTAAAATACAAAATATACAGGAGGGTATTAACTCGAATATTAAAAATTTTCAGTAGAGGCCAATAACATTTTGTCGTTACATTTTTAGTGGATTTGAAAAATGTAAGGTGTCTCAGTAAATTAGTGTTATTTTTTACATGTGGTAACTCTCACATTTGGTAGCTGTCATATATGTTTATTACGATTATTCAAAATGAAGCGCTTTACGAAAGAGTAACGCGTTATAATTGTGAAAACTTATTAAGAAATTAGGAAAGTTATGCTGAAGAAATTGCGTTGGTTATGGAGGAATAAGACTGTAAAAAAAAAGCTGTAGTGTCGTCGAAAACATCAATTCAGCATCGTTTTACACAACTTAAAATTTTACAAAGCACTACGCAACGAATTTTTAACATTAACCTTCATGCATACAAAATTCAGCTTCGTCAGAAGCTCAAACCAGCAGACCATGGAAAGCGTTAATATGAAAAAATGCTTTCTTAATGAGAGACCTTTTATAGTGTAGAACATTTAATGAATGCGTTTCGTTGCCTGAATGAATAATTTTTCTATCAGTGATTGTGCGTGGCTGATGAAAGCACCGCTCACAGGCATCACTCGGAGGCATAATAATAATTTCGTGACTAGTTAAATCCGAGAAATCGCGGAAGTGGTTTCACATTGAAATAATTGAAGTATTCGTAGTAGGAATGCGATTGTTAATTTTTTCAAGTTTCTTTTTAAATTTTATTTAGTTTTTGCATATTTACGCATGAGTGCATTAAAATAAAACTTTCTCTCTTTTACTCACTTAATTTGCACATATGTACATGTACAGCCATACATAAATTTCACTTAATAATGGCTTGAATTACAAACCATAAATATTTTTGAAATATTTATGAAATTTCTTTGTATTCATATTTTTGGCAGCTGGACACAATTCTCTTTACGTCATTAAATTTGATTTAATGTCACAACCATCGACACAAATGTACTATTTAGCTGGTACGCTACTACAAAAGTAAATTGTTCTATTTAGTCATCATATTCAATTTAATAATAAAAAAAGACACATGCGATTCAACAAATATAGTGCATTTATTGTTTATCACTTGCTGTATTTGATACTTTTTAAACATATTGCTGTTTCATAGCTAAAGACGCATCTTCTGAAAATTAACTAATATAAGATTAGTGAGCCGAAGAAAATAAAGTTAGTGATGCGTAGGGCCGCGTTTTTTCAATAAGTTAAAAAAATTCTGTCCGGCAAACAGTACCAAATTCGTTCGCAGTTGTTCATTGATAGCTGCTTTTTTGAGATCAAATACTCTTAGGTGTTGGTATTGGCGATTTTTCCGATAAAGACTGCGAGGCAATAATCATCAAATGTTCTCGATTGGGGTTTGGTGAGAAGAACACGCAGACCAGTACATACATAGTTATATTATTTTCAGACTGAAACCATTCTTGCGTGTGTTTGCTGTCCCGTTGTCTTGCTGGAAAATCAGCTGTTGGTTGATGTTGCTCTCCAAAAATGGCACCAATTTCTCCTTAAAGATGAATACATATTGTGTGTAATATATTGGACAACTGGGAAACGCCAATTCAAGCATACCGCCACCGAAATTTCGTTTTTGAAAATATCGCGGTTCATTTCGTTAGTCCCTTCAATAATAACTGAAACCATCTGTTGGTGTTATTGGAGGGTCTTATTACTAATTATTGCAATGCAATTAAAATAAATAAAAATAAAAATAAACATCTCGCATTTTTCTGATGTGCATTAGTGTGTCTTTGTGTGTGAGTTGTTGTCGGAAGGTTTCAGTGGCGAAGGCATAGTCACTGGTCACTGAACAATACCGGCTTCAGCTGATAGCAATCCACAATCACATCAGAACGCCCTCCTTCGTCGGTATTGTGTAGCACCGGCGAAGTAAAATAATAATAAAAATAGCTACTAAACCGAAGCTTCAGCACTGCTACGAGTATAAAAACAAAAAAACGTGCGAAAGCAGAGCTGTAAAATAATTAATTAAGCTTCACCTCCTGTCGTTTCTTCTACTATCCCTTTCCTATAGTTCCCAGCACAATGCTTCGCATGTGTAGGAGTCATCTCCTGAGTGCTGGTCCTAGATAAAAAAAAAAAAAAAAAAAAAAAATAACTGATTCCGAAGTTTCAAAATGCATGTGGGCGGGAAAACAATGGTTTCAATGAAAGAGAAAATACCCAAGTGTTTTTCAATGTCTTCCGGTAAACGGCTGATAAATTGGAATAAAGGGCAGGCACCCAACAATAACTGCCGTATTCATAAAATTTTCTTTATTTATAAAAGGTTTAATAGAGAAATTTCCATACAAAATTCAATCAATTTATAAATCCAAAAAATTTTTATAAATACGGCAGTATGGCACTAAAAGCTTTGAACTTTGTGAATACGGGGGGTCTCACCTACATATACTAAACAGAAAAACAACACTTTGAGCCTTTGTCAATAAAGTATGTAGATAATGTTGTGGTAAGAGATTAATTGTCCTTTTTTGTTATAAATATATTAAATATAATTGTTATAAATAAACTTAACTTAATAGTCAACAAAATTATGATTCATTGCAATCACTAATTCTGAATATTCTTCAGATGAATAAACAAATGTTTATTGTTCTAATTATTTAGCTTCTAACTACAACTGGTTTATTTTACTAAAAAGTAAACCGTATTTTATTTTTTATTCCGAAATTTCATTTCTTACTTAAGCCAACTACCATCATGGTTTTTCCAAGACGAGTTGGAAAAGTAAACAAATTAATATGAAATTAGAAATTTTAGTATTTGCAAATTAAATTATCTTAATGCCCCAGATCAATGACGTAGCATGTACATCAGAGAATGACATGACCCCAACACATTCGATGCATTGTGCTGGAAATATAGGTAAGGGATAATGGTGTTCAAGATTTACGTCAGCACCTGCCCATAGGGCCTTATCTGACGGTGGTCTTAACACCGAGTAAATTTTTGAAACGATTCACTAGCGCCCCCAGAGCACTGATAAGCAAATAGCCCGTAGGCCACCTACTTCCAGAGTTGGGTAGCAAATCATGTATAGTTATCCCTGTTCTATAATGCACCTTGTTGAGGTGTGCGAGCTGTTAACTCTGTGTCACATCAGAATGTTTTTACGTCAAGACCCATTTAACAGTAATACTGTTGGTTCGAAACACATTCCGGCGACTACTGTTGAATGGCAACAGCACCTAGTAGAGTAAAAGTCATATCATTAATATGTGTGTTACGACTGCACATATTATCGATTAGACCAAAAACTCCACTCCCTGCGTACTTTTAGGTATTAAACCACAGCCACTACGAGTCCTTACCCATACCAGCGCACACAAGCCAACTCTTCGGGGTAGACACGAAGTACTCAACTTGGAGTACGATGTACTACAAGGAATACATCAGTCTTTAAACCCGTACTTATCGTTGGGAGTGTGGGGCCAAGCTGGTCCCGTAGTGCTAGATTCGAATCTAACTGGTATTAAGCAGTCGTTCATCAATCTCTAGTCAGATTTCGAAGAGTCACCTCTTCTGTCATTTTCGATCTCGGGAAGACCAAGGCAATGCTGCGCCTTAAGCTAGGTACCGCGTGGTCGCTCAGACGCCCGTAGATTCAGAAATCAAGTTCCTAAACCCCCTTGCGGGAGGTGGTAAGGGATAATAGGAGAAATGATAGGAGGTGAAGCTTCACTATCTTACAACACTGCTTTTTGCACGTTATTTGTTTTTTTATCGCAGTGTTGAATCGCCTCTGATGTCAAGGAGACGTATTAAATTTGTAAGCTTGGTTTTTTTTGTAGCAATTTTTGGTGATTATTTTACTTCACCGATGCTTTACAATACCGACGAAGGAGAGTTTTCTGATGTGCATGTGGATTCGATACAGCTGAAGCCGTTACTGTTCAGTGAACAGTGACTATGCTTTCGCCACTGAAACCTTCCGACAATAACTGAAACAAAGGATAACAAAAGCACATCAGAAAAAATGCAAGATGTTTTTATGAGTCTGAAACTTTGGTTGAACACCATAATTTTTGGTTTTGTAGTCAACGTGCAGACTACTTCGGCGATCGCCACCCTATACTATAATTATATGTTAAATATTCCATTATATGAATACTCTTCTACATCTGATATAAAACTATTATCACATGTATGAATTCTATTTTATTCTTTTATTTACTAATACATAATGATATGAATTGCTCCATGTAGGAATTATTTTGTGCAAGACATATTTTTGTATATTGTGAAACCAACAACTTACAAGTAAATTGATTGTCCTTCATCTTATCAAAAAACTTAAAAATATATTTTAAGATGAATTTACGTATACATACATATGTTATTTACATTATGAAAAACATCCTAAAGTGATCAGAGAAGTAGTTAAAATTTAACCCCATTTATGTCATTTTAGAGTCTGGTCACATTGTTCGTATGTTACTTTTTTATCATCATCACTGCATGTATACTCGTTCCTTTTCTGATTTTGTTGATGCGAACGCATATTTTTGCTTCTGTATTTTATTCTTCATCAAAATTATCATAAGTGAGCCGAGCGAACAAATACCTGAAATGACTGAAATTATTCAACAAATGATTAACCTCACAGGTGTGACGTTTTTGATTGTTTGAATACAATGCACATTTTTAGGGCGTTGATTACGTAGAATTTTTTTCTGTCAGACTTTGTCGTTCTCTGATGTATGTACATACATATGTACATATGTACAGGGTGGCGCAAATAAATCATCGGGGCAAAACTCCTTACCCGATTTTTTTTGCTGTAATTTTCTATTTTAATGAGAAACTTTGGTTCTGTTTGATATCACAAAGTTGCAAAGTTGACGCCGCCAGATTTGATGACTATGGAACCACATCCAAAGCTTTTAATTTGAAAAAAAAAAAAAATACAGCAAATGAACATCGGGCGATGACTTTTGCTCAAAACAAGCACACATTCAGATGTGTCACAAAAATCAAATTGTTACAAAAATGAAAATGAAAACGTTTTTATCTGCTTCAAAAAACGTGAAACCTAAAATTTTTTTTTCATTTTTAATTCGTTTCAAAATAGTATAGTGGAATTGTTAATTTCAGAGAGATAAAAGAAACGTTGAACAAAATTTCAAATGGTTAGAAAAACTATGTTCTTTTTTAAATTCTGTCTAAAAACATTTGTAAAGCACTTTTAATAGCGAATTTTATATATTTTTTTAAGTTTGTGCAAAATAAGCAAGAAAAAATGTAAAAATTACAAATTTTTTCTATTTTCTATCGTAACTGCAACTAGTATTAATATTTCACAATTTTTTAAGAATAACATTTAATTTCAAACAAGGTTTTTAATTTATTTTCAAAATACAGGCGATTCGTTTTATATTTTCATCGCTTTTGTTTAGTTTTATTTACTTTCCAGTTGTTTACAAAGCAGCTACTCAATAGATAAAAATTAAATGCTAGTATGTATGTATGTGTGTTTGTGCCTTATGGACAGCTAAACGGCTAAACCGATTTTCCTGAAATTTTCACAGTATCTTTCTGTATATCCGGAAGGAACTACAAGCTGTATAAATTTCAAATAGTCCAACTGGGCGTTGCCACGCCCATACACAGTAAATATTTATTTTTGTATATCTTGAGAACGGTTGAAGAGAAAGTTTCTGCATATGGTCGAAATGACTTTGTAGTTAAGAAATATTATCAGTCAAAAACTGGGAAGGATTGAACAAGTGGGTGTGGTACATCCCATACAAAAAAAAAAAAGCTAAATGTTGATTTCATTATATCTTGAGAACAGTTATAGTTAAAGATTCTGTAGTTGGTCTGAGTAACTTAATGCTCAGTAGAAATGGTCAGTAAAAAAGTGGGCGGAATTGGACCTGTGGGCGTGGTGACTCCCATACAAAGTCAATAATGATTTTTGTATATCTTGAGAATGATCTCAGATAAATTTGTTCACTTTGGTCTGAATGACTTGATAATGATTCTTTTTTTGCTTCGGGCGCTATTATGATACCTACAGAACTCAAATTTTGTATACGGGAGAGTAAATAATGGGAAAAATATGAAAACTGGCAATTTTTATCAGAGGCACTCAATGTAATAAACCGACCGATCTATATCGTGGGTCAGCCAGATAAAATCAACATAAATAGAACGCTTTTAAATCACATGGTTTGCTCAAAAAATATATTACAAAAATTAATATGTGAATATTTTTTACAAATAAATTTTCATTATTTATTGCTTACATTTAGATTATCGGTTTCAGATCTGTTAACGATTTACTTTGTGATTTGTTTCAATTCACCATGATTTTTTCTTAAAGAAAATTAATTGTATTGGGGTTGCCCCAAAGTAGAGGAATTGTAATTCTTTTTTTTCATTCAGCACGAGTATTTGTGAATAAAATAAAGGTAACTACTCGCGTCAGTTTTTATCGAAAATCCTTTTTTTTTATCTTGGACCAGCAGTAGTAGGAGGAATGATAAGAAGTGAAGCTTCACTTTACAACTCTGCTTTTGCACGTTTTTTATTTTATAGCAGTGTTGTAGCGCCTCTGATGTCTAGGAGACGTATTAATTTTTGAAGTTTCATTTTGGTAGCAATTTTTATTTTCAATTATTCAACTGATTTCTTTTTTGCTAAAATTCGCTAATGTGATTACGGATATGTACACTAACCTACTACCATTTTGTCTTAAGTATAGTATTTTTCTAGGGGACATACTATATATTTTTGCAAAAATTTTTTGAGTACATGAACACTTTCTGGTAACAATTGCAAAAGTTTGAAGTTTGAACAGAGGTAATATAATTGATATTTAATTAAGCAGTGAAGAGTAAGTAAGTGTAATTATACAAGGCGCTTGTGAAATGTAAGAAATGTTTATAAAAATTATTTAAAAATTTGAGAGGAACGTCTAGAAATACATTTTTAAATAATTGCCATTTATTTAACTGTCATATTAATGAATCTAGCAAGTGGTTATAATAATGACATGATATAAAAAATGATCTCTTTATAGTTTAACAGTGCTGGTAAAAAATTGTTGCACGAAAATAATAATTTGTTGTATATAATAGCTTTTTAATTAATTTTCATATTGATGGGTGCTGTAAGTTGTTAAATAATGGCATCAAAAAACAATGACTTAAAATATGCTGTTTTTTGTTCAATCAAAGCTTTATAAGTTTCTTAAAATATGTTAGACAATATTGAATTGGAATGTATGCCCTTCACTGTACATTATTTTAAAGCAAAATTTTAAAGATTTCAACACAAAATTATATTGCTAGCAAAATGATATGCATATATACATATGTATTTAATTGTATAATTATGAAAAAAATAAATAATAAAAGAAAGCGCAATAGACAGTCCGGCAGACAAGTTTGTTATACTTTCGTAGCAATAATGAACATTTTGATAAATTGATATTGTCAATTGCATTTACATATGAACATACATATATTTCGTCTGGTTGTAAATTGTTTATTGCAATTACAAATGTATGTATATACATGCAAATGCTGATAAATATATTAAATACTGGTTTATAATCTCTTGTATTTAACAAATAGATTAATGCGCATTTGAAAACAAAAACAAAACACTCGTAAAATATTTTGTAAACAGTGATGTTTTTCACCAAAATTAGTAATTAAGCCAACAACAATAATATTAGCAAACCCACATACACATTGATGCATTTACGAAAAGCATTAAATCGAATTACGGATTTTTTAACTTTTAGTCAAAAGTTAGTTAGTCAAATATTATTGCTTGACTCAAGTTAAGCTACCAAAAAATTTATTCAGTTAATAAGAAAAAAACACTTATTAATGCCTGATAACAAAATGATAAAAACCAGTGAAGAAACTATAATAATTCGACTTTTTAATACAATAAATAAGATCTGTCATGTAAATCTTGTAATAATTCCATTTTTAATTAAACTTATAAGATTGTACTTTTGGCATACGATAGTGCTGAAACAAATATAATCGAAGAGAGCTGTTTTTTTTTATCTTGCACGAGCACTCGGGAGATGACTCCTACATATGCGGTGCTTTGTGCTTGAACTAGAAGAAAGGGATAGTGGAAATGTGAAGCTTCACTATCTTACAACTCGGCCTTTTGCACGTTCTTTGTTTTCATTTTTAGTAGCCATTTTTATCAATTATTTTACTTCGCCGGTGCTACACAATACAGACGAAGGTGGGCGTTCTCATGTGGTTGTGAATCGGATACAGGTGAAACCGTTACTGTTCAGTGACCACTGACTATGCCTTCACCACTGAAACCTTCCAACAACAACTGACACAGATTCACACAAATGCACATCAGAAAAAATGCGTGATGTTTTAATGAGTCTGAAATTGGGGTTGATCCCAGGTAAATTTTTCGTTTTGTAGTCAACGTGCAGGCTACTTCCATTTGTTGCCAGTGATATGGCTTCCAGCCAGATGAGTTACACATTCAAAAATTTCTCAGTTGTATATTGTTAGATGCTGTGATTTTCTCTTGTTAAAATGCACTTATAAAATTATAATTTAATGTAAAGGTTAAAAAATGTGAAAAATTTTTACACAATTTTTTATTCTTATATCATTTAGAAGTAGCGGCCGGCGGCTTGTGAATAATATCGCCGGCTCGACTAAAAATCTTCGGAGAATTACTCAGATTCTACTGTTATTTTATTATAAACCAATAAACACAGCCGAAAATGTCTTTTATTTTATTATTTTTTCTTCGAAGCCCAACATCAAGTTTTTGAAACTATTTTGAAATATTAAGACATTATGATGGTGGCGATGGTCGACGTAGTCTGCACGTTGACTACAAAACGAAAAATTTTTCCTGGGTTCAACCTCAGATTCAGACTTAGAAACATCTCGAATTTTCCAGTTGTGCATTGTTGCGAAGGCATAGTCACTGTTCACTGAACAGTAACAGCTTCAGCTGTATCCAATCCACAAGCACATCAGAACGCCCTCCTTCGTCTGTATTGTGTAGCATCGGCTACTAAAATAGCTACTAAAACGAAGCTTAAAATTTTAATACGCCTTCTTGACATCAGAGGCGTTACAACACTGCTAGTGAAGCTTCATCTCCTATAAATTCTCCTACAATCCGTTTCCAGCACAATGCACCGCATAGTGCTGGGGGTCATCTCCTGAGTGCTGGTCCAAGATAAAAAATAAAAAAAAAATATATGACTTAATAGCACACCTTGTGAATAGCCCAAATATATTCACAATTACCAAAAAATGGTGCAATATCCATATATCCATACATAAGTAGAATAGATAAACAAATTTATTTTTGGAAAAATTTTGCGATAGATAGTGCGTAAAATTGTCATATTGAATTTTTTGTTAAATAGGGCTTCTGGCATTTTCTGTGTCGATATGTATGTGCGTGTATAAAAAAAACAGCTTCACCAGTTTCTTTGCATAAAGCAGTACTTAAAACCGGGATTTGTGAAAAATCTATTTATCAAATAATTCTAAAACCAATTTTGTTATTTTATTTGCTGTGTGAAAATGACGATTTCTTTGGTAGTGCACTAATAAAATTGTTAATGTTAGTGACAAACACTTGAATGAAACTGATGTCCTGTTAGAAAATTTACCACCGAGCAAATTGGCATTTTAGATATTTTCTGTGCATAGTTATACGACTATTTAAGTCGAAGAATTTTTTTTGTGAACAGCGCCTAATATTCTGTAAATAAAGATGTAGTAACTCAGTACAAAATGTGCCGGTACAGGTCTCGACATATTAAATATTATGTACTCAATTAATTAAATTTATTATCATTTATTTGGGTATAGTTTTCCAAAAATTCTTTCTCATATTACAAAGGTAAAAAATATGGCCTAGGAATGATATATAAATGAAATAAACAATTATTTTTAGCACACTTCTTGCAAATTCTTAAAATTCTTTCCATCAATATACACATATGGTCATATAAGATTATATATACTACATAAGTATGTATTTCTTTACAAATTATAAACTTATTTTTTGTATTCTTTTATTTACAGATTGAGCAAATGGTCACAACAAACCTACTTGGAAAAAATTTCAATTAAAATTAAATTTTAATAAAAAAAAATGGAGAAGAGCTCAAAACTAAAAAGACAATTTTTTAGCAGTTGATAGTCTTATTTCTCGCAAAATTAAAAAGCAAAAAAATATATATATAAACATAGTATTTTAAATAAAATTAAAAATTTTTTAAAAATAAATTTAAGTAACGAATAAAATCAACCGCTTCCAATAACTTCCAAAGCTTAAGTAATTAAAATAAAATATATATATAATTTTTAAAATTACGCGCACATTAAGAAATTTTTTTTGTAAATTAAAACTGCTTTCTTCCTAAATTATTTGTTAACAAAAAATTAATAAACTACCTACCGCTTTACTTCTAACAAAACATTTTTGACAAAACAAAATAAAAAATAAAATAATTGAAACATATTTTCAAACTTTAATATCCAAACATAATATAAACGAATGCCATTGAAAGCATACAAAAAAATATTTTGTCTAATACAAAAAAGTGTTAAATATTCAACAATAGAAAAGGTGTAAAAATAATTATTTATCTGATAAGAATAAAAAAGCAAAACAAAGAAAATAATTTATTAAAATAAACAAGTTCTCTATATAAGTATAATACAAAACTATTCGCTTCCATTATGTCGGAACCTATAAACCATACAACTCTAACAACATCTGCGCCTTCCTCACAGTCATCTTTAGCATCCGCTGCAGCTTCCGCCACAACGATGCCCAATTTAACGTTGTCTCCAACTCCCAATTGTGGTAACACAACAATGCTAAATGGTTACATTGGCACGCATTTTTCTTCCAAGAATAATTTTGAACGTTACGCCAGACACAAAAGTGACGAATACGTTTCTATACCAAAATGTTACGCAGGCCGCTGTGTATTTATAACCGGCGGTACAGGATTTATGGGAAAGGTAAGTAAAATTCCTTCAATTTAATTAGAAAAAGAATTTGATATTTCGTTCTTTTATAAATATTTGAAATGTTCCAAACTCATATATGTACATATCCTACATCATATTTTATTTTTTTTCTTTTTATTAAAGAATAGAATTTACATTATTAAATATTAAGAAACAAAATAATACAATATTAACATTTAGAGCAAAATCAATGTATTGTGATGACATTTCATACAGTCTGTGCAAATTAGCACAGAATTCTCGAATAGACAGCGCACACAAATTTCGAGTGGGACGTGATTAGACATTAAAAGTTATATCACTTATTAGGAAGTCAGAACAAATATTGCATAGAATTACATTAAATACAAACGCGCCATTTATAATTTTCCTACGACTTTTAAGACTTGGCAACTTAATTATGTATGTCAGTCTGCTATTCTACGGCGGCAGGTTAAGCATATCCGCCTTAGCCCACGAAGACAAAACAACAAGAATTGTTTTTGTACAGATTCTATAGTACGATTCTATGAACGTTATAGGCTGGGTGCCAAATAATTAAGAATAGCTTTTACCAGAGAAGTTTATACTTTCTTAGTTACATACGGGACAGCGAATTCTCTAACCCAACGTTTTATAAACTACTTATATATGTATAATTTGTTAGAATTTGTGTTAACCTAAAGTTAACTCATAGTCATGAATGAGTCACAGATGACTCTCTAGCTTGCTCATTTACCATGTTAAAAGCTTTTAAGTTTTTAGACGTAATGTCCGCAGTACGAGTCAGTGTCTACTCACTCCGCATTAGTTTCAGCTAACCATGAGTTAGCGCAACAAGAGTGCATAAAGCAAGAGGGCGCTGCGAGTTGTACAAGGTTTGTTCAAAAAAAAAGGTGCATTTTGTTTTCTTCGATTACAATGGCGTGGTGCACGATGAGTGCTTGCCAACAGGTCGTACGGTTAATGAGGAATACTACAAGGAAGTTATACAACGTTTGCGTGAAGCTCTAACAATCAGAGTAGCGGAAAAAAGAATCGTGATATCGGCATCAAGATAATGCACCAGTTCACACATCAAAGCTTGTTCATGATTTTTGCCCACAAACAACACCCTAATCATGCCTTAACCACCTTATTCACCAGATTTAGATCCCCAAAACTGAAGAGACTTATGAAAGGAAAGCTCTCGGCCACAATTGATGATATAAATCCAAAATCTAAGAACGAGCTGATGGCCATACCGAAAATCGCATTTCAAAAGTGCTTCGAGGATTGGAAGCAGCGCTGGCATAAGTGCATTATATATGAGGGGGATTACTTTGAAGGGGACGAAATGGATATTGATGAATAAATAAATACTGTTAAAAAATATTCATAATTCTCCTTTTCTTTTGAACAAACTATGTACATTTTTGTTTTATCTTGGACTAGCACATGCTGGAACTAGAGGAAAGAGATAGTGGGAGAAATGATAGGAGGTGAAGCTTCACTATCTTACAACACTGCTTGTGGTACGTTATTAGCTTTTATAGCAGTGTTGTAGCATCTCTGATATCAAGGGGACGTATTAAATTTTGAAGCTTTGTTTTAGGAGCCATTTTGAGTAATTATTTTACTTCGACGGTGCTACACAATACCGACGACATGCACTGATTAACTATTGAGTGACAGGGCAGTTTCTCCTTATACTGTAATTTACTTATTAAAAGCGTTACATTTTTAATATATCTTTTAATTCTATGTTTTTATACGGTATTAATTTATTGTTAATAATACAATATTCTAGATAACTTTTTTTAAGACAATGTTTGCAGCTTCAGTGGTTGTATTTTTTATGCTGCTTCTCTTTTATAATGAAAAAGCGACTGACTCATCTTTGCATAATTTTTAAGTTTCATTACAAGCTACTTACAAGTGCTTTTAATTAAAGTTAACTGCATTTTTCAGAAAACCCCGACAAAATTCATTAATATAACGTACGTATGTATATGTATGCAGTTTTTTCAAAACTTTATATTTACAATTTAACTACTTTCTCTCGCTAACAATAAACTATACGTATAAAAGAGAATATCTGTTGGATCGGAATTGTATTAAAATAACAAACAGCGTGCTTACATTTATTTTTAGTTCCTTTGTAGAAATTGTAGATACAAATATTTCTCTTTCATGAATTATTCTTATTTTTATTAAAAAAAAAGCTTAAAAAGGTCTTTTTTTATTTACGTTACTAGAATAGCATATATGTACAATAAAAAAACACAACAATTAAATTAAAAATGAGGAATAGAACATAAAGTCAATTCAAAATATTTTTTGTTTTTTTTTTATTATTATTTTGCAGAGAATAGAAACAAATGTGTGTGTACATTTGTGTGTGTTTTTAAATGCACCACCCACATTTATATTCACTCTTTCATTGAGATATTTGGCTCGTATACGTACATATGTACATTCATTTACTAGTGATTAGTGTCGTCTGATTTAGGGATTCTTTATTTCAAATCGGGATTGGTTCTTGGAAAATGGGATAAACATATTAAATAGAAATCACATAAAGACTTTGAAGACTGGCAAATTTTAAAAAATATATAAGTCAGTTTAATAAAACCATTATACAACGCACACCACGTTATTGCGAGCTTGTGAATTGAACAATTGATTTTAATAAATAGTTTTTATGCAGTTTATATCTTCACTTAGGTAATTTTTAAATTTCTTTAAATTCTTTTCTCCAATAAATCTAATTTTCTTCAACATTATGGAGCTAAAATTGAACAAAATTTAAAACTCCATGTTGCCACCATTCATTGTTAAGCATTTGTAAACTTTCATTAAGGGATGGAAATCTTTTTTTTTAATAGAAATTGGAATACACATGAGTAGTTAATTTTACATCAGATACCAATTACCCACGCTCTACACCAGACAAACAAATAAAATACACCAAATTCGGGTAATTACCCGCGAATTAGCAACTCTGGTAGAAAAAGGAAGTAATAGCAATGGTGTTGGTCAGGCGTTTTTTTGTTATTGTTAGTGTAGGTTTATTGCAATACAAATAGAAATAGGGTTATCCATTTAGTGGTTTCAAAATCCCAGGTCTGGCAAGGCTGTCAGTTGTTAAATATCTGTCATCTGAAGTATCATTTATTTAGTGAAAGGGTTCCATATGTGGTGAGGTCTGTGCAACATCGCAATGTGCGACCTGCTGAAAATATCGCATTTTGAGATTATGAACTGTATGATATGTGGTTTCAACAGGACAATCCAACGACCCACACCACACCACCGATTTTGACTTAATTGGATGATATGTTTACATAACGTGTAATTCCGTGTTTTGGCGACGACAAATACCCACCAAGATGATGCGATTTGACCGCGTTACCTTTTTTTTTGTGTAGTTGTCGAAAATTACCTTGAAAGGAGAGACTTCTAGATTTATTTATTTTTTGTAACAACTGCAACCAATCCAGAAGCGGTCATTCAAATGACGTTGTATTTCGCACATAATGTTAACGTCCAAGCATTATGTGTTCTTATGAAAATTTACTTTTGAAACTGAAAATGGATAACTCTGTATATGTTTAGTATATAATATACTTACATATAGTACACGGTGGGCAAAAAGTCACCATGGGGTTTAAAAATATAATAACTTTTTCGTCTATATATTTATTTTTTTTTTCAGATTATAAAATATGCAAATTTAACTTTTTTACACTAAGTAGGGAAGATGCTGTCACTTAAATGATCACCGTTTCCAGCTTCGCAAATAAGAGGTCGTTTTTCGATATTTTTCCATAACATCTTTCAAAATTTGTGGCTATAACGCTCGAATTGCTGCAAAAATATTATCCTTGAGTTCAAGGATTGTCTCAGGGTTGTTCTGCAGTAAATAACCCTAAAGAAAATAATCGGGTGCTGGCAAATCTGGCGAACGCACTGGCCATTTTAAAAATTTCTGAAAATTATTCGCTCTTCAAAAATTTTTCTTAAAAGTACAATTACGTCTCGGGCAATGTGGCCATTGGCTACATCCTACTGAAACCACATTTCAGGCGATACCGCTCTCCATTGAAGATTACATCACTTCCATCTTCATTTTTGAAAAAGTAAGGCCCAGAACCTACAGTTCTGCTTATCTCTTAATCAGGTTTTAAAATAATTTTTTTTTTATATTGGGCCAGCACACAGGATATGACCCCTACACATGCGGTGCATTGTGCTGGAACTACGCGAAAGGGATGGTAGGAGAAGTGATAGGAGGTGAAGCTTTATTACCTTACAACACTGCTTTTTGCACATTATTTGTTTTACCAGCAGTTTTGTAGCGCCTCTGATGTCAAGGAGACGTATTAAATTTTGTTGCTTCGTTTTAGTAGCCATTTTTAGTATTTATTTTACTTCGCCGGTGATACACAATACCGACGAAGGAGGGCGTTCTGATGTATGTGCCTGTGGATTGGATACAGCTGAAGCCGTTACTGTTCAGTGACCAGTGACTATGCCTTCCCCACAGAAAACTTGCGACCGCTAATTAAAATAATAAAGATATATATGTAACTGAAAAATTTATTAAATGTTTAAACACCATGGTGACTTCTAGCCCACCCTGTATATAGATGAAAATATGTATATACATATATACACATGTACGTACATAAAGCCTTCGAACAAACAAAAACCAAACCATTTGTGAATGAACAATAAAGGAAGCTCCAAGTTTATTATGTTGTACCCGCACATCATTATGAATTAATGTTTGTATTAAATTGTTGACAATTTATTCAATATGCATACATATGCATATACAGTTTGTAAAAAAAATGTTTTCAAAACTTAGAAAAATTAAAAAGTTTAAGAGAAACTCTTATTTACAAGTAAATTATATAACTTTAATTAAATTTTTTTCTTCATGTATTCAATTTAAGATGTTTATAAACACTTTGCACAAAAAAAAACAAAATTAAATTAAATAACAAAATAATAATCGTAACTTAAAAAATACTTCCAGTTTCTACGCTGTAAAATAAATGTTTTCAAAATTGTGTTAAATTTAATTAAATTTATTCTAAATGGTAAAAAAAAAGATTTTTAAGGGTGCTAATACTTGGTGTGCCCTCTATTAGCTTTAATTAGAACTTCTAAGCGTCTAGACATTGAATGGATAAGCTTTGGTATATCGTAATTTTCAGGTATTTTTTCCCACTTTTCTTTAATAAATGTTATTTGTTTTTTGGTGCCCTTTTTCCGACTTTTTTCTTTGGGTGGACCCATGAATTTTCTATAGGGTTTAAGTCTGTGCTTTGTGCTGAGCTATCGATCACTTTTGTACAATTATATAACAACCAGGATCTACAAATATATGCCTTATGCTTCGGGTCATTATCCTGCTAAAATTTATACTTGAGCTTTTCTGGGTCAACAAAACCGAATTTCCGAGGACTTGCACTCAATTCCTTTTTCAAAATGTTTAGATAGACTTCCTTGGTCATTATATCCTCTAATATTCTTATTTCGCCAACACCCTTGCTCGAAATACAACCCCACACAATAACGGATAGTTTACCGAACTTTACAGTGGGTATTATATTTTTATTTTCTAAAGCCGTCAGGGGTTTTCGCCAAACTTTTTGAGTTCCATCATTGTAGTAAAGCATCACTTTCGTTTCGTCACAAAAAATAACATCATCCCAGTGCTCCGGAGGAAAAGAAATGTGTTCAATGGCAAACTTATACCTTTTTTCAATGTTTACCGCGGATAGCAAAGGTTTTTTCCTCGCAACTCTTGAAGAGTATTTATGGTTTTGTAGCACATTTCTAACAGTCTGAGAGCGATACTTACTCCACATTCATTACTGATGTTAAGTGCTATTCCTCTAGTGGATTCTCATCAATCATTTTCAAAATTTTCTTTTCAATTCGCCGAGTTACTTTTTTTGGTCTGCCTGGTGTTTCTTTTGGTTCCAGCCTACCTTCTTTTTCAGCACGGTTAATAATATTATATACCGTCCTTAGGTTAAGAGAGAACATTTTAGCAATTTCTCTGTGAGATTTTCCTTTATAGTAATTAAAATACACCAGTTGGGTAATGTCTTTGTTCAGTCGCTTTCCTGGCATAGTTTATATATAATTGGATAATCGCTTGTTTGTTCTATGAGCTCAATTTAAGAATAAAAGACAACAGCTACTCTTAGCGTCCGTATAAAACTCTTACACGCAATACATGTGCAAAAAACCAACGGTTCTTTCTTGACTTTGCATTTTTGTAAACATTTTTTTTACACTGTTGAAAGTATACAAAATTATTTTGTAGCGTTGTTGTTGTAATATGTTCATAAATTTGTCAAAGTTTCGACGCCTGCTTGTCGACAACATACAAAACAACAGTTGTAAAAAAAAAAATTTACAAATATACTGATATTGTTGTTGTAAATATTTATTTACATTTAAATTCTTAAAAAATTTTTGTTTTGAAAACATATTTTTTACAAACTGTATGTAAATACATATGTATGTACTCGTATATAATTCATTTAATTCTTAGAGTTATCGCCAACGAACGATTTTTTATATTATAGGTTTTGTATAATAAGCTAATAAAAATTCCAATTTTCTTAAAGATTTGTGCATAGTAATTTACATTTTGCCAGCATTTTTATGTTAATATTGGAATTTTTTAAATATTTTATATTTATTTCTACCTAGCCATTAAAAGGACTTCGTAAAGAAAATCTCATATGTCTGGCGTTCAAATGCGCGCCCTTAATATATTTAACATACAAATCTAAACAAAAGCATTGAGCTTTGTGGTTAATGACGCTTAAGGGCCATTCAGACTATTATACAAGTATTCAGACTTTCATCACATTTTACGATACAGCATGCGCATATTGAATTATTATTATTGGCTAACGGCGGCAGGTTTTTTTACGTAGACGGCAAACGTGCCGGCTATTGAAAGTATGCAGCAGTTAAAATATTCGATTTAGATAAAGGAAATAAATCAAATGAATAATATTAAAAAAGCTTTTAAGACGAAATATATTTCTATGCGATTAAAATTTTGAAAATGGGCCTTTATATGAAGAAAAAAATAACAAAAAATGGACGGCACGCCACCGGCGGCAGAACAGTTGGCTTGTGAATTTTAATCAGATGAAAAGTATTATCGTTTAGAAAATTTTCAAAAAATGAGAAAGTATTATGGGATGTCAATTTTTTATCGTAATACTTGTGGTTTTCATAACATTTTGCGTTCACACTATCCCACTTGCACGTATTATTTGAATTTTTGACAAGTATTAATACAAAGTATAATAGTCTGAACGGGCCTTTAGCAGTATTGGTGAAGTGGCATAGCGGCAGGGCTATGTCAATGCTAATAAATACAAATGTATTTTGCGTTTTTCTTTTCACTTTCTGCAATTAACTTCATTTGTTGAGCCACTGTAAAAATTAGGTTTTCTAAGCGTTGCTGTCGAGTTATTGTGATATGCTCCATATAAATTGTACTGGGATGAGAACTTTTGACAGTAAAACAACGCGTCCCACTTTTTTTAGGTTTGAGTGTAATTAACCAAGTATAGATGATAAATACCTAGGGCGTATAATATATTATTTTTTTGATTATCTTGGGTTTCGTTAACGAGAATAAAAATTAAAATTTTTTTCAAGGAAAAACATTCTTGTAATATATGCACCTAAAAACATATGTATTCAAAAATCCATACATATTTCTTGTATATATAGGTTTATTGAAAAACTTACTGTCATTTTTTAACATTTCATATCCCATTGACTACTTAAACTTGGTCCTGCTTCTCTTACAACAACGCATTATTTCATAAATCTGTTCTATTTTAATTACTTCTTACAAAATATGTATTTAAAAGCTTCACAATTAGTTTACATTTATCAATAATATACACAATTGGGGGAGTTCAAATGGTACGCAAAAAGTCATATGTTTTAAACACGAAACAACACAAAAAATATGACTGTTGTGAACAATCTGTCTTCATTTAGTGTGTTGCATTATACTTCATTCAGCTGATAAAGAGAAACAGTTATAAATATTTAATATGAAAATACGGAAAAAAAATTTAAAAACTAAAATAATTCGGCTTTTTAATGTAGTAACCCAGCTTTTAGCTGCGACTTCGCTCCCGTTATTATCTCCATCGGTTATACATTTTTGGAAAGGCATATCTTACCCCTACGTCGACTACTGGTTCTATTTAAAAAATATATATGTAGCATATGTGTCCTTGTAGACGCAAAAACATAAATACATTTAATTTTCTTTAAAATCGGTTAGATGGTCTCGCTGGTGTGGAAATTGCCCCTACCTTCCCTCGTGGTCCAATTTTTAAAAAAAGTAATACATTATAACCTTCCCGGAGTTGCACAATTGTCAATGTATCTTTTAAACTCAAATACATCCAAGTTTTAAAGTTAATCAAAATCGGCTATGTAGTTTTAGAGAGGCCGAAATTTTCCCCCTATCTCCCTCCTGGTCCAACTTTTGAAAATGTACATTACCTATGAGCATTTTTAGATGCATCTTCTATCTATGTTCTAAATTTCATTAAAAGCGGTGCGAACGTTTCGGAGGCGCAGAAAGTTCCCCTATCGCCCTCCTGGTCCTAGTTTTGAAAATGTACGTAGACTATGTGAATTTCTAGATGCAAATCTGTCCATGTTCTAAATTTTATGAAAATCGGTTTAAACGTTTCGGAGGGGCGGAAATTTCCCCCTAAAAAAGTAGACGTAAATGTGGGCGTGATTACATGTACATCATACATACTTATATATATATATATATATACACATATATATTTATTTTTATTAATGCTGATATCATTCGCCAATTGTGGCTTTAAATATTAATATTATTTAAATAAGTGAATAAATAAGTCCATTTTCAATTAAAATTATAAAATTGTTCTTTTGGCACACAAAATTGTTGAAATAAATAAGAATACTCCAAAACAGCTGTTGCAATTTCTTATTCTTATATCATTTATATGTAGCGGTAGTTTGTAAATATTATCGTCGGGTCGACTGAAGAGTTTCAACGCACGACTCATATTTGTACTGTCTTCTAGAAGTCTTCTCATTTTTTTACTTTTTTGTTTGAAGAACAAAAACAATTTTGTTCAACTATTGTAAAATATTAAGACATTGGGACAATATGACTTAATGGAGTCCACCAAATATGTATGTATTTGTAGTTGCCTAAAAAGTTTTGTAAGTGCATGCATATCTTCTTCTTCTTAGCACACAAGCAAGTAAATAAAATTAATTAAATAAATGTAAACATTTGCATGCTTGTTTATTAAGTTCATATCAGTATCAGTGTTGCCAATGAAGAATTTGGAAATTACATATGACTGTGTCCCAAATTACATAGCGTTGTCATTATTTTTTTAATGTTTTTCGACAAAAGTAGCGAAATTGAAAAAACTCTACATTTTTATACATAAATACATACGTGTTGAATTTTTCCTTTAGACTAATAAAATAAATTATATATTACCACCGTATAAATAAACTTTATTTTGGATTTATAAATGGTATAACAGTAGAATTTTGTATGGAAATAAGCTTATTAAACTTTTTATGAATCGAAGAAAATTTTTACGAATACGACATTTGTATTATAAAAATTACATTAGCATTGAGAATTTGTAAAGCAGAGTTGCTGCGAGATAACCATTTTATATATTATTTTCCTTGGCAACGTTTTATATTTTAAATGCCGATAGAGAAAGGAGCTGTTGGCACATACATATACAAATAAAAACCCCAACTTAAGAGCGAGTAAAATAATTAAGCACAAGCACAAGCAACACAAAAAGGAATTTGCTTTAAAGGAGATTTCTTAAAAAAATAGAAACTTGAAAACAATAAAAATATAAAAGAATTAATTTTTTTTTGGAACAACGTTTAACAATGAAATACATATATACATTTAGTTATTTTTATAAAACAAAAGCAAGAACAAATTAATATCTCATGGAAATCTACTTTAATGCACGCAGTCTTTGATGAATATTTTTCCCTTTAATATCCATATTCGTATATCGTACTTTGAGACCTTTTTAGTATCTGTTTCTACCGCCGCTTCATAGCCGGCATACAGTACATACATAATTTAAGGATTTCTCTGGCTGTTTATTTTTAAATTGTCTTCAGATGTCAATCAAAATTTCCTCCCTACACTTAAAAGAAAATCACAGATGGCATAATAAATACTAGCTTTTCTTTAAAGAAATTATTTTAGATTTTTTAAATCCAATAAACAATATATAAAAAAATTTGCATTAGAAACTTTAATTTTTAGGAGAAAAACGTTTTTAAGGGGAATTAGATGCCTTGCGCAACTATGAACAATCTTGCAACAATGAACTTTCTCGATTTTAATTAGGTAATATAATCACAAGTTCACTGCACGTATGTATATATGAATGTACACTATACGTCTGCACAAATCCACTTAATAGGCATTTGATGTGTTAGTGTATGTCGTTTTCTTTTGGCTATGGTATGGAATTCATCTACTGTGTAAAATAATAACAAATCAAAAGCACACACGGAAATTCAAATCAACTCAAAAGTAGTAAATAGTGCATTTACATTAGCCATTCTTATACTATTTTGAAATCATAAATAAGTTCCATAAATTATGATGTTTACAGTGGCATTCTCGGTATTTAATTAAGAAGTTTATCTTTGACAATTCATATAGCGCTTGTCATTCAAATTAAAAAAATTTATTTAATTATTACTTCAAGTTCGTTAAATATATACCCAAAAAGTGTTTTGTTTATTATAGGCGTTTTTTCCTTCTAATTTTCTCAATATTTGTTGTAAGAAGTATTAAATGTAACGCGCGCTGCATTTTCAAAAGCTGGTTGTTTGTAACCAAGAATGATTAAATAAAGATTACGCCTTGCGCATGATTTACCGTTTGATGACGTTTGCATCCCCTCGAAGAGATTGCCAAATGTTTATTATATGCAAAACTAATACTTTCTCGTACAAAATTTATATTTTATACTACATTTGGCAACTCTTCACACAATTTACTCAGAGAGATCTCAAACAAGCAAATGAAATCGATTTTATCAAAGTTAAAGTTTTGTGTTGAATTTTATAATAAATTGTACTATATTTCATAATAAATATATTTAAATAATTATTAAATAATAAATAAGTGTAAAAAACTTGCTTTATAAAGCTCATAAGCTGTAAACAAAAAACACAAATAGAAGTGAAAAGAGAACAAAAAGAGCAAGCATGAAATGCGCAGTGGGCAATTGCAAACAAAGTAACAGCAAAAAAACAAGTGAGAAATTAATTGTGTTACAATGTAATATTGCTATCAAAATTTTTTTGTTTTCATAAAGCTGTGTCATTATATAGTTTTCCAAGAGATGAAGCTCAAAGGAAGTTATGGGTGAAATTTTGCAAGCGTGTAAAGCCTGTAAATGCTGAAAAAGAAAAAATTTGTGCTTTACATTTTAAGCAAGAGGATTTTGGAAGAAATTTAATATATGAAATGGGTAAGTTACCACATAATCAATTCTTTAAGTCCGTTAATAAGTCGTTATAGGATTTAGTAAACGAAGTACTAAGAAATTAAAACCCAATGCAGTTCCGTCCTTAGAAAATACTATTATTGATAGTGAAAAGAAAACTGCTTATGGCACTGAAGAAGATGAAACAAAAAAACAAATAAATAATCAAAAAAGTTTAAAAGTAAAATGTGTAATGCCGAATTGCCGACTGACACTGAAGAAGATGGCCTCCAAAGTTACACTAAAACTTTGGAATTGAAAATGTATGTTAGTATTTAAAAAAACAACAAATAATTATTTAAATCGTTTCTAGAGAATCACTTCTTAAGGAGAATTGTTCGCTGAAAATGGCAAAAAGTCAATGTGATGTGACAATAAAAAATTTATCTTGTCGTATTCAAAAACTAAGCTTTGCAAACTCAAATCTCGAGAAGGCACTGAGGGGTTTGTTTACTGAGGGTCAAATAAAAAAACTAAGAAGCGGTGATAAAAGACAAAATTTTACCGAAACAGACATTGCTCAATCTATCACCCTATACTCAGCGAGTGCCAGAGCTTACAAACTTTTAAGGAAGAAACATTTCCCACTTCCATCGGTGAGAACGTTGCAAAGATGGTCGGAAAAATTGGACATGTCGAAAGGTATTTTGGAGCCTGTTGTGAAACTACTATCTGCGGCCAACCAAATGTCAGAAACTGAAAAAATATGTGTGTTGAGTTTTGATGAGATGAAGGCAAAAAAAAAGTATTGCTATGACAAGTTAGCAGATTTAGTGCTAGAACCAGCTAATTATATCCAAGTGGCCTTGCTAAGAGGTAAGTTATTTGTATCAAAATCAAGAATTTTTAGAACCTTTGTTAATTCGCTGGAAGGTTTAATTTCAAATTGGAAGCAACCCATATATTATGACTATGATACCCAAATGTCAAAAAGTATTTTATTCAATATATTGAATACTATGAAGCAGAGTGGCTTTACAATTGTGGCCATTGTTTGTGACTTAGGTGGAGGTAACAGAAAACTGTTCAGTGAACTTGAAGTTGATTACGAAAAACCATGGTATGTTTTATGTAAATATGCCTCAATAATTTTTTAAAATTTTTTTTTTGTATGAATATACGTAACATATGTATATATGTAGGTTTTTGTTCGATGAAATCAAAATTTTTGTTTTTAATGATGTTCCTCATTTGATAAAACTTTTGAGAAATCATTTCATTGATGGTGGGTTTATCATTAACGAAAAAGAAGTCAAAAAGGATATAATTTTAAGTCTCCTATCCCTCCAATCAAATGACTTGCAGATCACGCATAAAATATCACCACACAATTAATGTGTGGTCGGACCTGAAAGGCAAAAGGTTAAACTGGCCACGAAACTTTTTTCACATACAATTTCGCAATCTATAACACGAGCCGCCAGTTTGGGATATTTGAGCAACGAAAATTGGAGCGAGTGCAGTCAACTCTTTAAACTCGTAATTACTTACAAAATATAATTTTTCTAGAACATACCTAAACTACTTAAGAAATTTCACTTAACTAAGTAAATGACTGGTTCGATGTTATGAATTCGAGAGTACCGAGACAGGATACCAGAGACCGATTACACGCGTATGGTTTAGCACTTGAAAAACAAAATATCATTCTAAATAATATGTCGCAAATGATGTCAGAGATCCGTGTGATTGGCAAAAAGTCTATGCTACCTTTCCAAAAAGGTTGAAAATTATATTGTACTCTAAAAATTTGTGACACAGATTTATTTCTTCTGACATAAATGTATTCTACAGGTATCATTCAATCTAATAAAGCGTTACAAATGCTATATATTGAATTTAAAAGTCGATATAATATTGAGTATAATCAAGATGTGCTGGAAAATTTTTTTGGAATAATTAGGTCGAAAGGCGGACTTCACGATCACCCTGATCGAGAAGAATTCAAATATAGACTTCGATCATATTTAATGGGGTCTAACGAAGGCATTTTGGGTAGTAATGCAAATGTAGAAGTTGACAATACACCCGATTTAGATGTAGATAATTCTTTAACGGGTAAGTTGAAAGCTTAAATTTTAAATAACACAAAGTTTTATAAACTTTGTGATTTCTTCAGGTACTATACTTAAGAGTGTTAACCGTAACATTCAGGCAGATGTTTTGGCTACAGAAACTAACCAAAGCGAAATAGAAAATATGGAATATGATGGTTTAGAGAACTTGGCCGGATATATTTGCCACAAACTGAAGAATGAAAATCCTGATCTTGTGAGTAATTCTTCAACCGAACGCAATTATTCATGGGTTAATCACTTAAGTGAAGGTGGACTTAGTAAGCCATCAACTTCGTTAATGAACACGCTAATACTGTGTGACTCAATTTTTTCCAAATTGAATGGCGACAAATTATTACTCGCAAGTGGATATTTACAAAAGCATTTGTTGGAAGCAAAAGAAATTGAAGCCAGTGATGACGTAAAAAAACTTTTTTTTAGATGTAGAATGTATTTTAGAATTAGAAAACTAAATTCTGAAATTGTTGAAAGCACGTATAAGAGAAAGAGAAAGTATAGTAAAATAACAAACTAAAAATTCTATAAATATTCTTTAAAGATTTTTATTTTTAAGTAAAATAACAACAACAAATTTTGGAATGGAGAAAAAGGGAAATAATTAACACTTGGGTTCACTATTTATATGTATAAAATAATTAAATAAAAATAAATGGAAAATAAAATAGTTCTTTAAAATTGTTTATTATCAAACTGAATTTGCCCCACTGTCCTGTTTTTACAATAACATAATAGTTCTTCAGCTGAGTTTTATTAGCCAATCAGAATACATGTTGAGTGACGTCAGAGTTCCATCATGCGCAGAAAAGTATTTTTATTTTAGCTTGTTGGCGTAATCTTTATTTAATCATTCTTGGTAGCAATCATGTCAGTTAAACATGAGTCGTCTGAACTCAGACTAACATAAAGAACTGACAACTACAGCTTGAAGTCTGTAGCAACAAAAATAACATGAAAATTGGCATCAAAAAGAAAATATCAACATTATGAAAGTATCTACAATCGCATTGTAAATAAATTTTGTGTCAAATTTGCTTTGAATGAAGGTTAAGTTAAGTTAGATTATTTTATTGAGCCTTTATACAAAAATTTTATATTATTATAAACATATGTTAAAAAAAAACTTAGGACTAAAATGTAATATTGTAAAAAAAAAAATGTACGCAATGGCAAACTTAGAATAAAGAGTAACAATTAAATAAATACATTTATATTAATCAAAATAAAGCCTTTGCTTCCGAGGCATTACAGGTTTAGAGAGTAGATCTCTTAAATTGATGCTTAAAATTAACTTAAAAATAGGAAATTAAAGAAAAACATATAAAAAAAATTATAAATATTAGAAACAAAGAGCAAGAGAATAAGAATTATCCTCTATGTCTCTGTGTGTGTGTGTCTTGAACAGTTTTTGAGAAGAAGTTGTGTGTTCAAGTTCAAATCAAACGATGGTGCTGACTCATTTATTTAACCAAAAGGAGATAAATAATTAATATTAGACCAACCAAAATCTTTCTGAACTTCATAAATAACTGAAATAACATTATTTTCATGAAAAGAAGATCTTGATATAAAACTTCTAAGAATTTCACGAACATAAAGTCCTATTGGTGTTATCTTTGCCTCTTTATAATTAAAAATATTTGAATATCTCTTCCAAAAAGGATCCAAATGTTTACCAATACAATTTCACAAAATTATTCTTTAACAAATTTTCAACTCTTTAATAATAATAGACGAAACATTGAACCAATGAGGAAATGCATACAAAATAGCTGGTCTTCAGCAGGATTTGTATAATAAAAGTTTACTATCACCTGGTAGAATTTTATTTTTTTTTATCTGGGACCAGCACTTAGGAGATGACCTGTGCATTGTGCTGGAACTATAGGAAAGGTATAGTAGGAGAAATGATAGGAGGTGAAGCTTCACTATCTCACAACACTTCTGAAGCTTCGTTTTAGTAGCTATTTTTTTAGTAATTATTTTTCTTCGCCGGTGCTACACAATAGCGACGAATGTGGGTGTTCTGATGTGCCTGTGGTTTGGATATAGCTGAAGCCGTTACTGTTCAGTGACCAGTGACTATGCCTTCGCCACTGTAACCTTCCAACAACATCTGACACAAACGCACACAAATGCACATCAGAAAAAATCCCAGATGTTTTTATGAGTCTGAAACTGGGGTTCAACCCCGGAAAATTTTTCGTTTTGTAGTCAACGCGCAGACTACTTCGACCATCGCCACCGTCAATTTAACACGAAACCAAACAGATTTTTAATCATTTTACATTCTTTATTATTTATTTCTTCATTATATTTGAAAAATGTAAGTAAAAAATTTATTTTTATATATTTATACCATACAAAATAAAAGTTTTTTCAAAAAAATAATAAACAAGCATATGCTTCAGTGTATGTGTGTATGTTTTGGATTTGGCTTGAAATACACAGCGCAAAAAGTGCTGTGGTTTAGTTAACGAAACATTTGTAAAAGAAAACGCTTAACGATAATGAAAATGGTTACAATATATTAGTGAATAACAAAATCGTTTACTCTGAAGTTGTAATTTTATCCTGTAATACGACACATTTCCGTTCCATTGAGGAATTAATTTCAGTGCTTAGAAATCTAGTAGAATTGTTTTGAATTTCAATGTAATTTCCTTTCCCATTTCTCATAATTTATATTTGTTTGCAATGAATATCGAATTTATCCTTTGATATGTTATTTTCTTTGTACGCTGCACACAAGTCAGAGTCGCAGTAAAGTTTTTTTGGCGTAAAGAAATAAACGCAGTTGTCCAGTGAACTCGCTATAATATGAACTAATTAAAACCAATCCATTTCACTTTTGCGATATTGTTCATATATACGAATGGGATCTCTTACCCATAAAAGAAAAGTTTCTTATGTTAAATTTTTTATTTCTTGTATATTGAGTTAAAAACACAACAATTATGTTTGAAAAACGTAAAGTTATTATGCGGAAATGCGGTGATTTCCTTTTAAGAAAGACATTTTAAGAAATTTTGATTGACAGTTGAAGACAATTTAAAAACAAACATGTAGGGAAATTCCAAAATTATTATGCAATTAAATCAGCATTTACTTCCTGGCCCACGATATTAATCGGTCGCTTAATTACATTCAACAAAAACAAAATTTCAAATGTTTGAAATGTGGGTTTGATTTCAACACTATCTAAATACAACCCGTTAAAGAAAATACTGAAATAAGCTGTTCATATTTTACAGCTGTACTTAAGTTCATATTATAGAACTGGCAGGAAAAAAGTGTTCATGTTTTGGGATGGTTATATTTTGGGGTTGAAGATCCGCCTTCAAATCCCTGATCAGATTAAAAATTTTTGTATTGTGTCTGCGCTAACAGCGGTGTTTGAGCAACAAAATGGGGGCATAGTAAAATAATAAATAAATTAATTGCTCTCCTCTACTTTAAAAATTACTGCGTCAACATCATACCAAAGACACATCACGCGCAACTGCAGAGTTGTGGTATCCTTCCATCTCTTCATGTCTCACTGTCTCTTCTCTACACTATACCTTTCCAACTAGTTTCGCTGTAATGCAGTCCATACGTGGCAACCCGTGAGCACTGATCGCATTATATTCAAATCACATGCGACCTACACATGTGAAACTCACGCGTTTTGCTTGCTATTTGCTATTTGGTGTTTTTGCAATTTTTAATCTGCATTTTTCAAAATTCTAATAATTTTATACAGCATTATTGGGAAAATAACTGCTTATTTCCTTTAAATTATTCACAGTACTGCCAACATGCACTTTTCGAAAATCATTTATATCAGCAATAGCAACACAAAATTAAACAAGCAAAACAACATTTTATATTTTCAATATTTTTAATAAAAATATTACGAAACCATTAATACTTTTGAGTAAGATAACATTATTATTCATCATTTTATTGCTTCTTGCGTTTGGTCACTTCAGTATACCCTTGCGATTTCAACTCGACAAGATTCCTGCGATTGCGAGTACAGAACACTTTTCTATTCAGTTCAAGTCATAATCGCAAATCTTATGCGATATGCGAGTGTCGGAACTGATAGTTTGCTTATTGTATGCGCATCGGTTATTTTTTTCGTACATTTTTGGAGAGAAGGCATTGCTAAAATCTGCGCGGTTGTATTTTGGAATGCAATACTTTGGATAGTTGCTTTGCAAATAACATTTTGCTAAGTGTTTATTTCTATAAAAATTATGCGTTGTTCTATTTATTTATTTATTTTTTTGGGAAGACTTTGTATTTGTATAAGAGAATAAATTAAGTACATAGCATAACATTTCTTGTGTCATTAATTTGATTAAATTCTTTTGTATGCTTATCGTTAGCTTCCGGGCATACATGCAACTTATATTTCCATTGCTTAGTCAATATTTTATAAAAAGCATTTTTGTTTATTTTCTTTACAATTCCTGTTTAGAGTTACTTTACTGCTTAACACATTTTTCATAGACACAAAGATCTACACTTAGAAATAAATTAAAAAGCTCTTTGTGTAAATAATAGGGATTCCAATCGCGATTGATTTGTAGATATTGGGATTTTTTCAGATGTCTGGATTTCCGCATCAATGGGTTTATTTAATATACAACTTTTGTTTAAAAAACAGCTTTTTAATTATTTATTTATAAAATTTTAAAAGTTTTTATATACATAACAAATGTATTGAGGCTCTTTTATTTATTTTCCCATTTTTATAACACATATTTAAAAGAAATGAAATCTCAATAAAACACATATTATTATTGAGGATCCTCAAGAACACGCTTAGAAGCCTGGCAAACTGTGTATTTTTATACTCTCGCAAATGAACTGTTGAAAATTGTATGAGAATTCATTTACACAAACTTTGTAAATTTGTCCACCGATTTTGACTCACAAACTTGCGCACTTGAATAGTACATTTAATAAAACAAAATGTGCATTTAAAACATATTTCAATTCCGATTTAAATTTTCTATGAAACAGCAGATAGTGTTTATTTATAAATATTTTAGAAAACAAATTTAAACTTTTTTATTATTAATGGACCGGGACGAATTTGAGTAATATCATATTAATTTCGATTTAATTATTATACATAAGTATATATGTATGTTACATCTTTTCCGAAATCGACTTTTTTATACAAATTGGTTCTAAATCCATTAATTCATCTGCTGATAAAGTATTATATCGATAATTGTTATAGTTATGTAGATAACACTATGTACATTTAATCGTATGTGACAGCTAATGCTGCCAGGAAAATAAAAAAAGAAATAAAAACGCGCTCCTGTAAAGTTTAGTTTTTGTTACATACGATAATTTCGCGCACAAGTGTCGATATGTACATGTATCAACTTGAAATTTTTTAGTTTCGTAATAAAATTATTTTGGATCGTGAATAATTTAAATTTTTTGGTTGGCAAATAACGATCACTTTTGCTCAAAAATAAGCATTCTTATTTTGGCTTAAATCAAAGCTTAAATTTCTAAATTGAATTGCCATAAAATAAGATCATCGATAAATGGATGGCCGTCATTTACTTTTTAAAAATTATTTCATGCAAATGTTGTCCGCGACTGCGCAAGCGTTCTTCCATTGTTAGTCATTCATTGTTTCACGAATCTCTTTTTACACCGAACAAATTTACACTGAAGAACCGAATAGCAAAATATAAACAGAATAAAAACGGTTAGTTGTGCAAAAATTTACATGATTGTATATTATTGTATACAAATTATGCTCAAATAATTGTTGAGACTTTTCTTATAAACATGTGAGATTTCTTAGCTTTTTCAATAATTTGGTTGAAGCTCTATAGACAAGTTAGCACTGACACCAGCGAAATGTACATACGAGTTAGCCTATACTGAACCATACAACAAACAAAAATAAATACTCTTAGTTCATGTTGACTCGGGTAACATAAATAAAAAGAATAATTAAACTTTTTTAATTATATTTATTTTTGAGCGATGGTTTTTTATGAAAAGATTTAAACAATTATTTATTTTTCAATATTTCGTCAGGAAATAATAATTTGTATTAACAAATATATTTAAAAAAAAAAAAATTACTTAAAATAATGATTATTATTAATACGCAAAATTCCAGAAATAATCGTAATAGTTCAAGCAAAATATAAAAAGTTAAAATAATCGAAGTTTGTTTACCACGACATTTGGCTCAATAAAAATGAAAAAAAAAAATGTTACCGACTTGAAACAGGAACTAAAAGGTAACAAATAACAAAATTTCAATTTTGTATGCATTGCCATTGAACAGCTTGAAGTCAGTGCTAAGTAGTAGAAAAAAAGTTTATAGTCGTTATTTATTTACAAGGCCTTGAGGAACTGCAGGCCTTAATATACTGAATTTATTTAAACTTGAAATTTTTTACACATCATTTTATTTTATAAATGTCTCGTTTCATAATATGTAAAACGTTTTATGCATGTCCTTATATACACGTATTTTTATGTATTGCATTACGTACTAGGCGGTTCTTATATATTTACAAATTTTTTATTTTAGAGTTAGCGTTTCATTACATACTTTTTAAAATTTATATTTTATTATTGACTCAGCTTTACGAAATATAATTATGTATGCTTCAAAACATAGACGATAATTTACCTAATTTAGAAATTGCGTGAATGGCGTATAATGGAATTGAGTTGGTATTTTCTTTTTCCAAATGCAAGAATGGATTTCGCGAGGAGACCGAAAATCCGTGTACCCACTTGATGAATTCCAAATGAATGTCGACAAAAGCTTCAACGGAATGATTATTTATTTTATGCTTTATCCACTCTTGAATATTTCCGTGCGAAATGCAAACAACACAAGAACTTGTAGATAACATGCATCTCACTATGGGAAATTTTTGAGGATCGGCATAAAAAGTTCGCGGAATTTAGAACATTAAATCCCAAATTCACTAATATTAGTTAACTATTAGTAAACTAAAATGATAACTATTGTATAACTAATACTTCATATTGACAGTGTATTGTTTAACTAACATTCTCAGTATAACCAAAGAATGGTAACCCTAACAAGCTTTTAATTTTCAATATTTGTAGCACTGTTATATTATAGGGTTTTTGTTGTATTATTTTTTAAAAATGGATAAAAGAAGCGCGCGCTCATCGAACTTTGCCGCACAAGATAGTGTATTGCTGCTGAAACTGGTTCGGGAATACCAAAATATTCTCGAAAATAAAAAACTGATAGTATTATATAGTATTCTATATCACCGGCTTCGCACGGAATCTCTTTACTAATAAGAAAAATAATAAGTTTTGCTGTTTTTAGCTGACCCGGCAAACGTAGTTTTGCCATGTATATTATTTCTAGGAAACATTTTTTAGCGTTGTAGACAATTAAAGTATGCTTTATTTAGGTTAATCAATTAATCTTTATCAAAGTAACAAATATATCCTAAATTACAATTCTCGATAGCTATCTAAACATTAAAAATAATTATTAATATTTTTACTATCAACTGTATAGTGAGTGAGACAGGAGACCGGCTTCGTTGTCATCCCTTTTGGGTCAGTCGCCATATTGGACTTAGGTTGATGATAAACTTTTCAAAATCTCCTCTTCATACCCTTTCATTTGATACCCATATTGCAAAAAAGGTAAAATTAGGTAAAAAAAAAGTGGAAGTAAAGTGGGCGTGGTTAATTTTAGGGGAATAAAAAGTAGATGTTGTCCATACATACATCATGATGCATACATGATGCATACAAAATTTCATGGGAATCGGTGAAGCCGTTTCGGAGTAGTTTAACTACAAACACCGCGACACGAGAATTTTATATATTAGATATTATATTATGGTAGATGATATCAAAACAAAAATACTAATAATAATTTACTAATCAGCTGTGGTCTAACTATTAGTTAACCAATGACAATTGGTGGTTTAGCTAATAGTAAACAAAAAGCTGTGAATCAAATATTATTGGTTAAACTATTGCTATTAATTAACTAATGACAGTGAATTTGGGCATAAGACCTTCCACGTGCTTTTTACCTTTTTCGTGCAATGATTTAAATGGATCAGATATGATAGTCTTGATTAAAGCCGATGACGTTATATCCGAACCGCTTGAATCTAGTATAAGTATATAAAAATTACAGTGCAGTCGGTCGGAGAGAGGGATAGAAGTAAGCTACCTCCGGGTGTCTTTCCGGAATAGAACGTTCTCTATTAGAAAATATAAATTTTTGTCTATGGCGAGCTGTATTCCCGCAATCAGCCCGCCCTTGTAATGGAACCACACGGTAAGCACGAGGTTTCCAAAGAAAAAAGAATCATCAAAAGCAGTCTACGCAGTAAAAAGTGCTGAGGCAACACATATTAAAAATACAGTCGTATTGAAAACCTCGTCCTTTTTTGAAGGCGGTTAAAAATAAGAATTACATATGATAAGAAATAAGTATAACTGAAATACAATTTTTAATAATTGTCTTTTTAGCATAAATTTAATTAACGTAACAAAGCATGATGCCAGATGATGATTGATTGATCTAACTTATGTCAAAAGTCCACTCGTTTTGTATTTTTTGTTGTTTGCGTGTATGCAAAAAATGAGTTTAGTGAGATAGTGTGTGTGCGTACTTTGGGTAACGCATTCATAAGTTTTGACATCAGCGGTGTCTTTCGACAAATTCCTTTTTTTAGTTATTGCATCAAATTCCCTTGTTTGCTCTTAATAATAATTAATTAATTAATTAAAAATTAAATGCATATTATTGCAGAATTGAAAGCTTATAGTTTTTGTAAGATATTTAGTTTGTTTCTCAGTAATTATCACATGTAATTATGACTGGCTTTATGTCACCGAGCATTATTCTCTTTTAATATTGAAAAATGTGGCGATGGAAGGATGGACGTTGACTACAAAACGAAAAACAGACCTGGGTTCAACCCCAGTTTCAGACTAAAATTTTAAAATAAATATAAACATCTCGCATTTTTCTGCTGTGAATTAGTGCGTCTTTGGGAGTTAGTTGTTGTCGGAAGGTTTCAGTGGCGAAGGCATAGTCACTGGTCACTGAACAATACCGGCTTCAGCTGATAGCAATCACAATCACATCAGAACGCCCTCCTTCGTCGGTATTGTGTACCACCGGACAAGTAAAATAATAATAAAAATGGCTACTAAACCGAAGCTTCATCACTGCTATGAGTATAAAAAAAGAACGTGCGAAAGCAGAGCTGCAAAAATAATTAATTAAGCTTCACCTCCTGTCGTTTCTCCTACTATCCCTTTCCTATAGTTCCAGCATAATGCATCGCATGTGTAGGGGTCATCTCCTGAGTGCTGGTCCCAGATAAAAACAAAATTAATTTTATAGTACCCTGTATGTATGTATACTTTATTGGGCTACCGTTGTCAATTTCTGCTAACACTAAGTGCGTTAACAACTCGTTTGTTCACCCCTTTAATTAAAAATTTTTTAAACCATCACATCAATAAATAATAGCCACTTACAATTTCACTATTAAAACACCCAATAAATGTTGACGATTTATTTCCATTTAATATTCAACACTCAATGTGTATTATTATAGACAGAAAAACAAAACTATGAAAATAATAAAATATTTTGGTGTACTGTAATTGAATTTGTAAAAGTTTTAACATATCACAACCCCAGAAATTAAATAAAAATTAAAAAAATAATCAATAATGTTCCTTTTCTTAAATTGTTCTGCACATGCATTCTTGTCAAAGTCACCTTGTTAAAATGACCTGTATATTTGTGTTGTTACTGCTGTTGTTGTTATTTAGTGGTATCACAATATTAAATGAATACCACCACTACGTTAAACATTCATCGTTCAGGCGCCATTAGTTTTAAATTGATTGCTGCTTACAATTGCTTTTCAAACAAAACAATAAGTTTGTTTTGTTGTGTTGAAGTGTTGAAAATGGGAGTGTGAGAGACTTTCTGCCAGCGATGACAACCGTGGCACCACCTTCTATCTTTACTCCCTTTTTTAATATTTTAAATTCTTTTCAATAAAATTTTCATATTTGTTTGATATATTGTTTTGAAATACTGGTTAAAAATTTAAATTATTTATTCACGTCATCAAATTTTTAGTCAAAAAAAATAATGATAAATTAGCCGGTGTAAGTTATACTTTGAGTATCTCATTTTAAAATTTTTATAATTTTGAATATACCCGCAAAGTGTAATAATATTTTATACAGTACTTTACGTATATAAAATATTTGGAATTTTTTAACGGTTTTATAAAGACGAATAGTTAAGATTAGTGGATTAATTATTATTAAAATATCATATAAAATATTTTATTAAAAAAAGAAATTTTAAATCTTATATCTATAAATCTTAACTATACGTAACATATGTCCATATGTGAAAAAGAAATTTTGTATTAATGGACATATTACAAGACAAAAATAAATAATAACATATTTTTAAATAAATTCGCTAATATAAGTTTTAAAAATAATATTTTTTTTATAATTGAAATGTACATTATACATCATAATAAACTTCTATAATGGGTAATTCCAAGCCAAATACATCATGAATTTTGTTGTCTACCTTCGAGTTCAATAAAATTTGGTATACTTGTTATTCTAGGAAAAGAAACCAAAAAATTCAAATTTAGGGTTACAGGGGTCGAAAATACTTTAACTACAAGTTCCCTTAAAATTTACAAGTCATTACAGTTTTGTAATTTTAAAATTCAATATCTTCGGTTCTACTGCAGCTACAGAGATCAATTTTAAATTGTTTCTAAAACTGTTAATGTGCGCTATAAAATGTTTTTGGAAAATAGTAGAGGAGACCTCATAATTCAAGAGTCGCACTAAAGTGTGGAAAGAGGAAATGTATACCTTGACTTTTTTTAAATCTGGTACTCTTAAGAAGTACGTCCTACTGAGCATATTTATTATTATTAAACAGCGTGGGATCCATGGGAAGGGATTTTTGTTTGTGAGAAAAATGAGAGGGAACCTATCAACCGATTTTTTCCAAACTTGGAACTAGTAAAAACGATTGTTAAAGTTAAAGTGTACGTTAATAGCGGGTTTTCCATACAAAATACTACTTCAAGCAGACATTAACAATTAATTTTGCATAAGCGGAAAATCTTAAAGCGAAAATCTAGAAATTTTTATTTGGGATTTGGGATGAATGTGAAAATGTTACTTTTTGGATGACAAAGGAAAGGTTTATTTTCTAACTGGCAAGAGAAATTAAAATAGAAATTATTACAAATTTTGTTTTGTACACCATTCGGATCAATGGGAAAAAGTCATTTTCTTGGATGTCTCGGCGACGGCTGCGCACTCTGGTGTCGGTGTTAACAGGGCAGTGCTACATAGGTGTGTATGCTAGGCAAATGGGGATGCCTTTGCCAGGGTTAAAAAGTTTCCATGTAATTCATACGTTTTGTATATCTATATACATATATAAAGATGAATGTGCATTTGTTTGATTGTTTGATTGCTTGTTTGTACCTTATAGGAGCCCAAACCGCTGGACCAATCTTCCTGAAATTTTCACACCATGTAATTGGGACTCTTGATTGAATTATAGGCTACTTTTTTTAATCACTTCCTCCTTCCACATGGTTTTTAACAGATTTTATAATATAAAATCGCGATGAAATTTGCTGCACTTAGTCTATGCAACTCCAGGAAGGTTATAGGGTATTACTTTTTTTAAAACTTGGATCACGAGGGAAGGTAGGGGCAATTTCCACACCAGCGAGACCGATTTTAAAAAAATTTAAATGTATTTATGTTTTTGCGCCTAGAAAGGCACATATTTTTTAAATATAACCAAGAGGCGACGTAGGCGTAAGATATGCCTTCCCGAAATTTTATAGCCGATGGAGATAAGGACGGGACGCGGCTAAAAGCCAGTGCTCATATATGTATATGTCAATGTAAATATTTAATACTCAAATACCATAGTATTTGTATTTTCTATTTTATTGTTCTCTTAAATTAAAAAAAAAGACAGTGGTTTTTAGTTTTTAGTTTTTGAGATGGAAATTATGTTTTTCTTTTTTTTTTTTTACTTTGCTTCGAAAGGGTGCTCCGTCATCTTTACAAGAGGTTCAACAGATTTTGTTACTGAGATTTTCCACCCAAAGCGGTATGAATTATCAAAATTTTATTGTATGGAAATTATTTAATTTTTGTTTTTGTAACTTCAAAAATGTTTCCAGGTCAAAAACTGAAAATTATGTCTGAAACATTTGTATAGCGTACTGTAGTGGAACAATCTATTGCTTTCAACAATTAAGCTGTTGCTTATGAGTTATTTAACAAGAATACTTTTATTTATGAGAAAACAATTGAAGTCTATATAAATTTTCATTTCAATTTCAGGTGTTGGTTGAGAAATTACTACGCTCATGTCCCGATATCAAAAATATTTATTTACTAATACGGCCCAAAAGAGGCCAAGAAGTTGCAGATCGTCTTGATGAAACGCTGGATGCACCGGTAAGATGATTGTTTGTACGCGTAAGTTATGGGAAAAAAAATAATATTTTTCTTTTTCTTGCCATTAAGCTTTTTGAAAAACTTAGAAGAGAAAAACCAAAGGATTTGAGTAAAGTTATTCCTATATCTGGTGATATAACGTCCGAAGAATTGGGTATATCCGAAAGTGATCAGGTTAGAAGACATTTTTAAAGAAATTGAAGAAACCCGTAATCAATTTTTAAAATTTTTTTAGGCTTTATTGTGTCGCAATGTGTCGATTGTATTCCATTCAGCTGCCACAGTTAAATTCGACGAAAAGCTCAAATTATCAGTTACAATCAATATGTTAGGGACAAAACGTCTGGTTGAACTTTGTCATCGTATGATGTCATTAGATGTAAGTAAAAGAGAATATTCAAAGTATTCAGAATCATTTGCATAATTCTGAACTACTGTTACATATTTCCTACAGTGCAAACTACCTGAGCCATTCACGTTGCACTTTTGCGGAAAATAAAAATATGGATGTTTTCTGTTCATATATTTTCAGGCACTAATTCATGTATCCACTGCCTATTGCAATTGCGATAGAACCGAAGTTTCTGAAGTAATTTATGCACCACCCTACAATCCCGACGATATTATATCTCTAGTTAATTTTCTTCCGGAAGATACACTCGACAAGGTAAATATATTCTCATTAAATAAAAAGACAACACTTCTTATAATTATAATGCTATTTGCCAGCTTACACCCTCGCTAATTGGTAAACGCCCAAATACTTATACATTTACAAAAGCCTTAGCTGAACATATGCTACTCAAGGAGGCTGGCAATCTTCCAGTTGCCATTGTGAGGCCATCTATAGGTTGGTTATTCTACTCCAACCATACAATTGTGCATTTAGTTTATAAATTTTTTTTTTTTTTTTATTATTTTAGTGACTGCCAGCTTAAATGAACCTTTTGCCGGTTGGATTGATAATTTTAATGGTCCCACTGGCCTCTTATCTGCCATGGCCAAAGGTCTATTTCGCACAATTGTGTGTGAGAAAAATTGTATTGCCGATGTGGTACCTGTTGATATTGTGATTAATCTAATGATAACGGCTGCATGGCGCACAGCATCCCATAAAACTAATGATAATTTGTTAATTTATAACTGTTGCACCGGTCAACGACATCCCATAACGTGGGGTAATTTTGTTAACTATGCGATTGAACATGTTCGTAAAAATCCTCTAGGTATGATTATTGAAATTTATGCCACCATTTTTCATAACGTATTTATTCTCTCCATATTTCTTGCGAAATGCTTTTCAGAGGGCTGCGTTTGGTATCCGGGTGGCATTTTACGTCGAAATGTTACAATCAATACAATAAATTGTTTTGTTTTACATTACATACCAGCCTATATTTTGGATATTGTTGCTCGATGTGCTGGTAAAAAACCTTTGTAAGTATAAAATTTAAATTATTTAAAAATTTCTTTGTTTTATTTATTTTACTACGATAACTCTGCAGGCAGACCACCAAGTTTTTCTATCAAGTTTCTTATACATAGAGCACGTGTAAATTCATTTGAATTGACGGCTGTGACGTGAGCTGCACGCAACTTTTAAGCTATTTAAAAGCAAGTTCATTGTTCAAGATGGCATCGTTGTAATCATCGATTTTCTTGCATATTAATTGAAACCAAATTTGCTTGACAATTTTAAAGCAATTTCGCTTCAAGTATAAGTGTATTACTAAAAAGTGAGAGTGTATTAACACTTAATAGACAAAACTTGATCGTGTAAACCCCATGTAAAATATAAATTTTACGAAAATTATCTGTAAATAGTAAAATTATTTCTAGAACAATTCTTATAATTTTTTTTTTAAGTACAGAATTGTTGTGAAATATCTACATACAGTAAAACCTTGATAATCCGTACATTGATAGTCAGGATTATTCGGTAATCCGGACAGCATTTTTCATTACATTGCGTACTCTATAATCCGGATTTCTAGGAATTTTATAATACGGATTGCATATAAACTATTGTTAATATCTACTAATTGCAATTCCGAAAACATTATTTTTTCTTCTCTTTTGCTAGAAATTAAATTATTTTGCTACGGAAATCCATCTCAATCTCAGAAGAAAATCATGTCGACACTAACAAAATTTTTGTGCTTCACAAAAAAGTTTGAACTGTTCTCAACCCAAAAGCGAATGGATATTTTACCAAGCAAAATAATTAGCTTTAAGATTTTTAGTGCTACATACTGGAATTTTTAGATCGTGTAGCTTTATTAACTCATTAATTCGATATGTGTTTTAAAAAGCATTTTGAATACAAGAACCACGTTTTAAAATTTTTATTCTGTAATCCGGAGAATTCGGTAATCCGGATTAGGAGCTGCAATCAGCTTTTACTGTACTTACTGCAGTATTCATAAAAAATTTTCCAATTTCTGAAATGTTTAAAAATTTAATTTTGTATGAAAAGAAAAAGTTCTAATACTGCTATGAATCAAAAATCTTTGATAGTTAATGGGGATGTGTCTATGTTTGTAGTGATATACCGGATTTTCAAACAACATTCAATTTTCCACCTTCTGTTTCGCTCATTAGATATGACCAGATATGATCAGACTAAATCATAAAAGAAACATTTCGCATTTTTTCTGACATCCATTAATGTGTATTTGTGTCAGTAGTTGTCGGAAGGTATCAGTGACGAAGGCATAGTCACTGGTCACTGAGTAATACCGGTTTCAGCTGAGAGAAACCGACAGGCATATCAGTATTGTGTAGCAATGGCGAAGTAAAATAATTACTAAAAATGGCTACTAAAAGGAAGCTTCAAAATGTAATGAATAATTCGCTAAATGGTGACCTCACGAGAATATCGGAATGGTTTCACGCGAACAGGGTCGATTTCAATGCTCAAAAGACCCAATGCTGCATGCTTACCCATCGCCGCATGCACGATCACGCTGCCTCATCTGTAATTATGGGCGACATAAACATTGAGGAATCAGAAGCTCTTGATGTTCTTGGCATGAAAATTCAGTGCGACGTTCGATGGATGGAGCATATTTTTCAGGTCGCAAAGGAACCATTCAAGTGCCTCGGTTTTTTAAGACGGTTTAAGACATACTTCACCCCATCTGATCTCCTCAATATTTATACCGCCTACATCCGACCAAAAGTGGAATACAACTGTCATGTATGGGCCGGTGCTTCAAAGACTATTTTAAAGTTACTCGACCGTGTACAGGAGAGAGCGAAGAATTCATAGGAGTTGGCTACCCTACTGGCTACTTTTTTTTAAATCACGCCCACCTTTACGCCTACTTTTTTAATTATTATACACATGGTTTTTAACAGATTTTATAATATAAACGAACTTAACTTCGGCATTTGAGGCCCTATCGCACTTAGTCTGTGCAACTTCAGGAAGATTATAGGGTATCACTTTTTTTTAGAACTAGGACGAGGAGGGCGATATGGGGGAAATTTCTGCCCCTCCGAAACGTTCAAAAGGATTTTAATGAAATTTGGAACATGGATAGATTTGCGTCTAAAAATTCACATGGGCTATATACATTTTCAAAAGTAGGACCAGGAGGGAGATAGGGGGAAAATTTCGGCCTCTCTATAACTTTATAGCCGATTTTGATGAACTTTAAAACTTGGATGTATTTGAGTTTAAAAGATATATTGACAATTGTGCAACTACGGGAAGGTTATAGGGTATTACATTTTTTATAACTAGGACGAGGGAAGGTAGGGGCAATTCCACACCAGCGAGACCATCTAACCGATTTTAATAAAATTTAAATGTATTTATGTTTTTGCGTCTAGAAAGACACATATGCTACATATATATTTTTTAAATAGACGTAGGGGTAAGATAAGCCGTTCTGAAACTGTATAACCGATGGAGATAATAACGGGAGCGAAGCCGCGGGTAAAAGCTAGTAATTTTTATAAATAACGAAATTTGTTACACCTTTACGGCTTTAAATCCTTCCGTTTTCTACATATATACATACGTATGTACATGTAACTTCTCATGAAGTTCATTGACTACGTTTAGTTGATTTCAAGGCATTTTATGTTCTGTATCTAAGGCTAACAACATGCTCATTGTTGCATACCCAACAACAAGTCGGCAGTGGTCCCGAACTTACTAAACAACGCATTGGGTATAGTGAACTTACTGAACTTAATAGGTTGCCAGAAAACTTCTAAATTCTTCCGTTATAATCACCTTTTCAAAACAAATTAATATACTTTAGGAAATCCGAGAAGGGACATAAAAAGTACATAAAAAACTTTGGCGTGTGCAAGATGGTAAACCAGTTAAAACACTATTATCTATGGAAACGGTTTTAAGTAAAAGGATTAGTGAAAATTGTAACGATATACTCGTAATACGATTGTGTTTCGAAACATAAGAAATAACGACGGCAGAATTATAGTACAAAAGTTTTCATTACAAGCTTGTGCTCTGAAGTCGAAAATAAAATATTGAGATCAGAGAAGTATTTATACATTGTCCATCTGATGTCCATAGTAGTATATAGTGGGGTTTTTTTGAAGTTACTTGACCGTGTACCTGAGAGGGCGAAGAAACCCATTGGGTATGGTAGGGTAGCCAACACTATTGATTCTCTTGAGCATCGTCGCAGTGTGGGATGTGTTTCGTTGTTCCATCGTTACTTATGGGTATGTGCTCTGCGCATGACAGAGAGGATTCATTATTTGGCCAAGCTCCAAATAAACTCCTTACAGTGGTCTTTCCTGTTACATTTGACGTGGAAAAGTTCAAATTCCTATATCTCCCTCCCAAAAAGTAATTTTCAATTCGGACACAATTAATTTTATTTGTGATAACCCTTACAAATGTTATCCCCTGAGTGCCGGCCCAAGCAAAAAATACATCAGTTGCTCATTTATTTAAGGTTCCGCTTAAATGAGTAAAAAGCTGCGCAATTTCAAATGCGCACTTAAGAGTGGACTACTGTATATTTCACGCTTATTTGATTAATATTTTAAATCTCTGTTTAATTTTTTGGTATTTTCAAAGTCAAATCAGTTGGAACCAGTTTAACCAGTTCTTTCGCTTTGTCGTTCACTTTATAGAAGTTTTACTTGGTTTAATTCTTTTATTTCGCTCTGTCGTTCAAAAATGAACGATTGAACTAACGAGTCAATTTTTTTCCATTGAACGAAAAAGACCGATCCCGGAAACGAACGATTTGGCACAGCTCTACTTAAAAGTGTACGGCAAAAAAATTCATGCCGTATTTACATATATACGAGAACGATATAAGATTATGATGATATATATTACAGTACAAGCATATATTTTTATATTTTCAGTGTTGTTAAAGTTCAAAATAAAATCGCCAAAGCTGTAGATTGTTTGCAATATTTTGCAACGCATCAGTGGCAATTCAAAGACGATAATGTTTATGCTTTATTACAAACGCTAAGTCCAAACGATCGCGAAACGTTTGTATTCGATGTGACAACAATTAACTGGGAAAAATATATGGAACGATATGTTTTAGGATTTAGACAATTTCTGTTCAAACAAAAACCACAATCATTACCTAGCAGTCGGAAACGCTTATTAAGGTACGTGTGATTCAAGATTTTTTTTACATATTTTTTAAATTTATTTCGTATTTCGTTTTATATCTTACAGATTGTATTATATAAATCAAGTAACAAAATTATTAGTGGTAATTTTTACTTGGCGTTTTCTGATGTCACGTTCAAAACGTTTGAATGCCTTGTGGTCAACATTTTTACAAAATCTCTTAAAAATGATGCGCCTTATGCCATTTTTGTAATATATTTAATATTTAATTTTAACGTTTGGGGGTCGAAGGAGAATAAAAAAAAACAAAAAAAAAAAAAAAACAGGAAAAAAGCAACAAAAATTTAAACATAATTAAGCATATAAATATATATTAAAAAGGAAAATATAATTTTAATTAAGGAACACTTATATTTTTTATTATTACCCTTATTCTCATCATTAATCATTATAATTAATTATAATCTTGTTATATAATTTCAAATTGAATTGCGAAGACAAATTCCTGCATGAGTAATAGAAAAGCAAACTTAATTAATTGTTTATAAAAAATAATTTACCGTATAATTATTAATTTAATTGTGTTTTTTCAACATCTTTTGTAACTTTAATTATTTTATTGTTATCATTATTTTTAAATGTGTTTTTGCTTAGATTAATAAAACATTTATTTTAAAAGGGATTTATACATTTTTTCGAACCGACGCATATGGTTTGGAACACGATGAAAACTTCTTTGTACATTTAAATTAATTTATGGTTTAGTAGTAGGTAAAGGACTCACACAGTTTTATAACTTTAATTATTCCATATATGAATATATTAAACATTATGTTTTTAAAAATAAATAAAAGATAAGACAAAGCTGAATGCACTGAAATGTTCTGATTTTACAAAATAATATTTTTGTATTTGCGTAGAAACGTTTATTATTTATTATTCACAACCATGTATAAAGGAAATTGTTTTCATGAATTTTTCTTTAAAATTTGTCTAAATATTATGAACTAACGCCATGAGAAATTTGGAACAATTTTCAAGAGAAGAAGATTCAATATGAGAAATCTTTTGGAAACATTTTCTGAACAAATAACCATGCAGTACAAACAAAGCCCATTTATAAGGTCAATGAAGCCTGCTGCGTATTTATTTAATTTATTTTTATTTTCTTTGTGCTTTTCTATCTATGTTGTATATTTGGCTGTATGTATAGGGTCAAGTCTTTTTTCAGATATTTCGGAAAAGGTTTAGAGGTCGCACAAGTCGAATTTTTGCCGCACGTTCTTTGTGTTTTAATCATAAGTTTGTCAAAACCACGATTTTCTTCACTTTGGGTTAACAATTTAAACAAAAAATATTCAAGCTTTATTTCTTTGTGCCAAAAAATATAAGTTTCGGCAATTACTTTGCTCATTTGGGTACCTTACAATATAATTTTTCGTAATTTTTCCATAAATTTTAAAAATAACGCTTTATAACTTGTAAAATCTATGAAAATAAAAAAACTAATGAAGCAGTTTGAAAGACCAATTAATTTTAAATAAAGAAATTGCTCTTACAGTTCCTGAGCTATTTCATTTTCAAAGTTTATACTCGATGAATATTTAGTAAAAAATCAACGATTTGTTTCGCTTTATTTATAAATCATTTATTGAACTTCTTACGATTTATGCCCCTATTGCGGTTTACAACTCAACTCAGTTGAGTTGTAATTGGAACTTAACTTTGTTTTGGTATTATTTGGTATTACAACTAATTCCAGTATGAAAATTTGCTTATTTTAAACAAATTAAAAAATGGATATATGTATGTATGTAGGTACTACATAAGCGTGAATTATTGTACAATGACGATAGAACTCTTTAAAATTTCAACTAGAAAATACAAACACCAGTTGGAGTTTTCTTTCTTTTTTGGATAAGATGCACAAATTGATTCTGTTGTTGGTTTCATTAATCCGCCGCCATTTGTGCAAATTTTGATGACGATTCGAAGTTTTATATATATATATGGGGGTGCTGATGGCGAGTAGTCAGCGTGTTGGCTCTGCAACCAGAAAGACCCAGGGTCGAATCCCAGCCGGGTCAAATCAGAAAAAAAGTTTTTTCTGAGTTTTCTGTGCTACAGCACTCTCCTTCGTCGGTATTTGAGCAATAAAACGTCGGCGAAGTAAAATAATAAATAAAATGGCTCAAATAGCTTAAAAATAATGCGTCAAAAAAAACATCAGAGACGCCGCAACTTTGCTTTATAATTTACACGCAACTGCAAAGTTGTGCAAGAATTAAGCTCTATCTTTCTACCACTTTCACCACCTGTATGTTTCTTCCCTATCCTTCTCTCTAGTTCCAGTGCAATGCATTGCATATGTAGGGGATAGCCCCTGAGCACTGGTCCAAGATAAAAAAAAAAAAAAAAAAAAAATATATATTGGAAGTTTTTGCCACATCTATTTTGGGTCATCGAAATTGCTGTTAGACTCTTAAATTTTTTGAATACCCAATAAACTCCGCAAGTTTTTCAAACTGTTCTTTGTTGTAAATTTATTGTGAGTACATAATACTAATAAAATAATTATTAATAAATTAGTTTAAGATAATAGAGAAATTTTATTAAGCCGCACCCGAATTTTATTATAATTATTTCGAAAACAACTGGTAGGAATGAATTGTAATTTTTTCATTATTCTGTCAACTTTACCAACACATGGTTGTAATCGTTAATACCACAAACAAGTTATAATAGGATGTAATTTCCACTTTAAAATTGTTTAGTTTTATGTGTAGTTCACATTCAACATCGGCCCTTAAAATTTAACCACCCTTTCTATAGTTGTATTGTGTCCAGTTCTGGGAATATAAAATTTTTTGATTAAATTTGTAAAAATGTTTTAAATATATGTTAACTAATACTCGTACCGGAATTAAATACTTCTTAATGTTAAATATATTTTTAATTCATTTCAATTAAATTTTCAGACTATTTGAATCAAATTTACTTCTCAAAGACTAATTTGAGAAATTGAAATTTCCGCGCTTTATTTAATTTCATTTAATAAAATGAAGTGAACGATGAAAAAATTTTGCCAACCACATAAAGAAATATTTTGTTTTTTAAACGATAAACTATGCGACAAAGCTTGTGAATTGAGCAATTATATTCGAGATATTTGCTGTCTTTGGTATTAATTTTTCATTAATCAGGGGTGTCATAGAAACCAATCTTAACGGAATTGGATTTGAAACCGATAAAAAAAATACTTTGTTGTCATGGAATCCAATGTTATCGGTTTTATATTCGAACTAGAAACAATGTCGGTTTTAGGTGTCACAGAAACCAATGTTATCCGTTTTTTTTGGACTGCTGTCGGTTTTTATTTGCAATCATTTAATTTTATTAATTCCAGCAAATATTTTGTTAAAATCTTGTACATTTATTTACTTAAAGTAATTAAAAACTACATTTTTTATTTTCAATAAATTCGTTTCGCATATGTATTTTCACAAAACAAATTCGAACAAAAATTGTATTAAAAGTAGTAAACAAAGGAACAAAACCATAAAACAGCTGATTCGAATATCGGTTTTATTTGCATTCGAAGATAACAAAACCGACACGTTTTCATGACACCAAATGAAACCAATATCGGTTTGCAAAACTGACAATCTGCAAAACCGACTTGGATTCTATGACACCCCTGAATAACTCACAACTTTCTACAATTGACTGACACCATTTTTGCCGATTTACTTTGGCACCAATATAAGAGAGTGATTTTAACGGTATCCCTAAAAAAACAAATTTTACAACGTTATTCGCGGCTGTCCTTCAATCTTTATATATAAAAGAGCAACGTGACTGACTGATGTCAGTCCGTTAGCCCAAACGGTAGACTCCTCCTTCGATATTTAAATCAACTAAGAAGGGATTTTCGGTTATTCTAATGCTAAGCGAGTAAAAAAAGGTAAAATCGATAACGTAATATCTGAGAAACAGATAGAACATAGATGGAACAAAAATTACAAAAGCATTTTTCAGATGGCAGCATTAAATATAATGAAATTTCCGCAAATACAATATTTTTTTACCGACTTCCATGATATGGATTTTAAATGAAACTGATTTTTGAGAAGAAAAGTAAAAATAAAGACGAACAGATACTTTTTAAAAAAAAAAAGCCTTATGATAAAGTACTTTTTATACACATATAACTTTGGAATAGTACTTTGTAAAAAAGTAAATATTTTTGAAAAAGATTGGCCGATTAGTTGCTGAAGATGCCGAAGCCCACCAGGTTAATCTAGTTATAAATAAAACTAAAATAATATAAGAATTTTTAATTGATTCTTAACCACAAATTTAACTTTTAATATTTAGTTTTAAATTTAATATTAATCTTTTGCGATTTTTTAAAGTTTTTCTAACTAAAATTTCATTTTTCTTAAAATAAGTATCGGTGCCTCCGTATCCTAGTGCATGAGAATTAATCTTATCTGAAAGTGCTGGTTCGATTCCCGCCTGGTTGTTCCTTGTGGTAGCACAATGGGCTACCACAATTCTTTTATTTTATATGAAGCTGTTAACAAATTTTTAAACACGATTTCTTATCACGCAAGCAAAAATATTTTGTAAAATCAGAGCCTATTTCTATATGCTTTATTCAGGAGAGTGCTTTTTAAGGGATTATTTAGTATATTTCATATTTGTCTTATAATTAAAATTTTCTGGCAATATTTTAACATGAAGTAAACCTTTAATAAACTACAAGCAATTTTTCTTGAACTATTTCTAAAAAATCAAAAAAATTAATTGTAGTCTTTATATGAAAGAAATAATATATGAAATGAACAAATTTAAAATTAGTTTAAAACTTAGAGCAGTTTTTATTAAATAAAATTAATAATGCTTATTGTTGCTTAAAGAGAAAAGAAATAAATAAAAACATAGTAAAATTAAAAATTGGTATTAATACAAAACAAATAAATAATTTAGTTTAAACATTTTTACAACAGGTTAATATTAAATAAATTAAATTAACTGATATTTTTAAAGCAAAATGGAAATTCACGACTAAACTAAACAACAAGACAAAATTTCAAAAAAAAAAAACAATAGTTATATCATGTAAACCGAAAAACTTATTATAAAAAATATTTCTCTAAATAAAGAACTAGAGGAGAACATCATTATTATTGAATTGTAAACGGCCGTCATGCAAAAACGATTTTTATATTTAAAGTATACATTAAAACCGATGTTTCTACAACAACATTCGTACTTTAAACCCACACTAACTTTAACAATCGTTTTTGCATAAGCTCGCAAATATGTATATAATCAAGTCTTAGGTCTTTGTTTTTGTTATGAAAAATGTTTTTTCTAAATTTTATTTTTATATAAAACAAAGACTTTGAGATAATATACACATATAATTAAAATTTAAATGAAAATGTCGAATAAATTATATGAATCAAATCATTAGTATCATTTTTGCTAACCTTTATAAGTTTAAAACTTTTATAACATTTTTAAAATGAAATAAAATAAAATTCATTGATCTAACACAAACAACATTGGCTAGAAAATTTAAACAATTTCTGAACAAAAAGAAAATTCTTAATTTTTTATGGAGACCCTATAACTACAATATTGTGTATACAAGTAAATTCAAAAATTTCAAATATAGTTGAGTTGATTATACATACTTAAAAACCATATGCATAGACTTTTCAAGAACATATTTTAGGGGAAAGCCTAAAATTTCTTAATTATTAACTGCCTGTTTAACGAAGGCAAGTGAAAATAATCGTCCAGCCATTTACATTATATTTTTTTATTGTTGTTTTCAATATAAATGGCTGAACGATTATTTTCACTCGTCTTCGTTAAACATGCAGTTAGAATGAAAGTTTTTTGCCACAATTTAATAAAATAACAAATATTCGATACGTATGCATATATATACATAAGTATATGTATATATATTTTATACGAAAAATCTATATATGAGTGGAAACGGTAAGATGCATTTTGTATTTGATATTAGCATTAAAAAATATTACTTGGTTTTTAGTATAGAAAATATATATTATTGTATTAAAAAGGAAATTTCGTGAGATATCTTCTATTCAATAGCTTTTCAGAAAATATTATGCAAGAAAAAATTTAATTATGATTAAATTTTCACCATTTTGTTTTATTTTTTCATTTTAATTTTTTTTTGTTTTTATTTTTCTAAAGAAAACTTTATGTATACATATGTACATGCATTCTTTTAGAACAGCTTAGGTGAAGTTTACAAATTTTACGGGAAACCCTAAAATATTATTTTAATAAAATTTTTTTTCAAATTATTTTTTTTTTTAATTCACAAAAAGCGAATTCTTCAGAATCTCCTTTGGAAAATGTTTTCTCATAATTTCAATAATTAAGTAATTATTATTTCTTTTTTATTAATTTATTAATTAATTAATTTTTTTACTGATTGTTATTAATTAATTATCTTTACGGAAAATAATTTTAAGGAATGTGCTAACCATTCCCGCTTTTATGGCACGTTGACTACAAATCCAAAAACAGACCTGGGTTCTACCCCAGTTTCAGACTAAAATTTTAAAATAAAAATAAACATCTCCCATTTTTCTGATGTGCATTAGTGTGTCAGTTGTTGTCGGAAGGTTTCAGTGGCGAAGGCATAGTCACTGGTCACTGAACAATACCGGCTTCAGCTGATAGCAATCCACAATCGCATCAGAACGCCCTCCTTCATCGGTATTGTGTAGCACCGGCGAAGTAAAACAATAATAAAAATGGCTACTGAACCGAAGCTTCAGCACTGCTAAAAAAGAATAAACAAAGATCGTGCGAAAGCAGAGCTGTAAAATAATTAATTATGCTTCACTTCCTGTCGTTTCTCCTACTATCCCTTTCCTATAGTTCCAGCACAATGCTTCGCATGTGTAGGAGTCATCTCTTGAGTGCTGGGCTCAGATACAAAAAAAAAAAAAAAAGAATACCTGTAATGTGAACCGGAACTTTTATTCTCAGGCAAAATAAAGTTTATATAAAAAGAGCAGCATATTTCTGAATTTGTAATTCAGGTATTGAACAAAAAGTTGAAAAATAAGAAAAAAATTGGCATTTTTGCGATTTTTAATGCACTGCATGCACTTTTTCCGGGTACGTTTGTTCCGCTTTTATATCCTATTCAATATTTATAATTTTGCTTCAGACATAAAAGAGATATTCCGTATGGTATATCCGATATATAACCGTGTTAAAATATAGGAAAAGTTATAAAAATACACCTTGAGCAAAAAAAATTCGTATGGCCATTAAATTATTAATGAAGACAACTTGACAAAAAGAATGATACAGAAGTTCTTATTTTTGAGGCTACTGAAGGACATATGGAAATAACTGTGGGTATTTCGAAAATACACCCATTCTTATTTTTATACCGTACAAGGAACACTGTGAAAAAAAATCGTGCTAAAAACGGTACATGTTTAGATGATTGTACATACGAGGTCTGTTCAAAAGAAAAGGTGAATTTTGAATTTTTTGGAAAAGTATTTATTATTCCACAATATCCATTTTGTCCCATTCAAAGTAATCCCCATCACATATAATGCACTTATGCCAGCGCTTCTCACAATCCTCGGAGCACTTCTGAAATGCGTTTTCCGGTATGACCATCATCTCGTTCTTCGATATTGACTTTATATCATCAATTGTGGCAAAAAGCGTTCCTTTCTTTAGTCTCTTCAGTTTTGAGAATAGGAAATAGTCGCAGGGAGCCAACTCTGGTGAATAAGCTGGTAGAGGCATAATTAGGGTGTTGTTTTTAGCCAAAAAATCACGAAAAAGAATTGATGTGTGGTGCATTATCGTGATGCACAATCCATGATTTTTTTTCCACAATTCCGATCGTTTGAGCCGTATTGCTTCATGCAAACTTTGCAAACTTCCTTGTAGTATTCCTTATTAACCGTACGACCTGTTGGCAAGAACTCATCGTGCACCATGCCATTGCAATCGAAGAAAACAAAATTCACCTTTTCTTTTGAAGAAACCTCGTATGAACATAAATTCAACTATTTTCAAAAGCCTAAAAATTAATAATTCTATGAAACACATAAAAATTTTGTTGTTGTTTTATTTTATTTTACAATTTTTAGAACATAAAAACAAAATAATACTTCACATTTTTTCTACTTTTAATAAATATTAACACAAGTGCGACAATTCATTTCAAAACTCAATAAAAAACTTTAACATTTTTATCAATAAAAATTATATCGTAGCATTCCTTGTAAAAAATAAAACTTAAAAGAAACATGTTTGCGAAAAAATATGTTTATGAAAAATTTAAAGAAAATTAAGTTGTTCTGCCCAGAAAATTATACATACTCCCACTATTGGTCAAAAATACTTTTCCAACAATATAACTTAGACATGTTTTTACACTGCGTTGCACAGTGGGATGGCTTTATAAATTTTTGTGCAAAAAATGTTAGTTGTCCTAGATCGTTGGAAATTGCCACCGATCATTATATTGACTAAGTTAAGAAAAAAAATTGATTTCACCATAATCGGCAACAGCCATCGCCCACCGCCCACCGGGCATATAATTGAAAAAAATATTTTCTCTTGAAATTGTTCCTATCCAAACATAATTCTTCAATTTTACACTTTCTAGAATAAAAAAAGATTCATGCCGAGTTTCAATAATATCAGCCACTCCTATCGCCTGCAATTAAAATTTTAAAATATTTTTGAGGTTGACGTCTTGTACGTGTGTAAATATATGATGTTCGATGAATAAAACCTTAAGAAAATAAACAAAAATAATAAAAAAAAAGTTATTAAAATTTTAACATGTAGGCGTGACTTTTGGCCCACACTATATACTTATATCTTCTTGATCCCGAATAGGGCAATCTCAAATATGCTGCTTTCCTTTTTTTATGTTGGACCAGCACTCAGGAGAAGACCCCTACACATGCAATGCATTCTGCAGGATCTATAGGAAAGGTATAGTTAGAGAGATGACAGGAGGTGAAACTTAAGTATCTTAAAACTCTGCGTTTGCACGTTCTTTCGTTTTATAGCAGTGTTGAAGCACCTCACATGTCAAGGAGACTAGTTCAGCTTTCGCTGAATAGCGAAGACTTGAGACTTTTAACGGGTTACTCCAAAGGCCATTGTGGCCAGAGGTACAACCTCCGATAACAATGTCAGTCGGTTTTATAAAAGTGATACTGAGAGCCCTGAACACGTTCTTTACGACATTCATGCACTCAGCAAACAGACGTTTTACAATCTGGGTGAAAGTGCGGTGCCTCCACAAAAGCTGTGCAACACCAGACCCCAAATAATGTTTGGATTCCTTAGAAGCATTAAGTTGGAGGCCAATTCGACAACAGGTTTTCTTGTTCGCGGAGCTTCTACTTATATACGTATCAGATGATACCAGCAAACGATGCAAAACATCACTATTTGTTGAAGTTGTATTGGACTCTCTGGAAAATATCAATCAATATATGCTAAAGATTTTATTACAAAACATGCATTCTAATGTTAGCGACCGTTTTCTTTCGCTGGATTTTTTTCCTGGATTCAATGAATGCACTCTCATCGATGAGACGACGAAGGCAGAGGGAGCCATAATTTTTTTTAAGGAAAGTTGTATGAAAATTTTCATCAGTTTTCATGATAAAATATTTTAGTAAATTTACTAGATTTTTGCTAGCACAAAATGCGCCTTTTTACAACAAGCAAATACGGAGTGTTCTTAGTGAAACAGTTCTCTACAGAACTGCATCATTCGATTTTTGAAAATTGATAGTACAAAAATTGCTTTTATATCAAGAAAATACCACTGTGAGTTGTAAAATGCTTCAAGTTCCCAGCTAATAATTTAAAATATTTGCAATCGGCAGTTTCTAATCTGTGCCCAAAAAGAAATAAGCTTAAATATTCCTAATATCATTGTTCAGCATCAAAAGAATGGAAAATCGTAACGCGAAATTTATAAAATCCGCCAAAAATTACTCGATTTATTAATATTGAATGAAATTGAAAAAAATTCAGGAGAACGGCTGCTGATATCAAAAAATTAAAAGTGGAGCGTATCATAAGCGAGTGCCTCAAAAAAACAATTCATAAGTGATATTAAGAAAGTCAAACGAATGAAGTTTGCTAAAAGGCAGATAAATGACTTCACCGTCAACTTCTGGAAAAATGTTGCCTTCAACGAAGAAAGGAAACTAAACTTGATATTCTTGATAAAATATTTCAAGTTTTGCATAAAATGCAGGGTATGTATAGTTTTCTGTGTCGCGGTATGTATGAAAACATTTGTGAACAAATCAAAGCAAGTAATCTGTAAATCTCCGAACTATTTATACAAAAATAGAATTATGCTGTGCAAGTGGCAACACTGAAATTTGGCAGCTGTCACATATGTTTATTGCGATTACTAAAAATGGTGCGCTTTACGAAAGAACAACGCTTTACAATTGTGATAACTTTTTAAAAAAATTTGGAAAGTAAAGGTGAAACCTCTCCCCTACTTCGACGAATTTTCTGTCGAGAAATTATATCTAATGTGTCAACAATTCGAATAGTGGGTGGCGATGGTCGAAGTAGTCTGCACGTTGACTACAAAACGAAAAATATTCTTGGGTTCAACCCCAATTTCAGAATCATAACAACATCTCGCATTTTTGCTGATGTGCATATGTGTGTCTTTGTGTCAGTTGTTGTCGGAAGGTTTCAGTGGCGAAGGAATAGTCACTGGTCACTGAACAGTAACGGCTTCAGCTGTATCGAAACCACAGGCACATCAGAACGCCCTCTTTCGTCGGTATTGTGTAGCACCGGCGAAGTGAAATAATAACTAAAAATAGTTAAAAAAAACGAAGCTTCAAAAAATTTAATACGTCTCGTTGACATCAGAGACGCTACAGCACTGCTATAAAAATAAAATAGCGTGCAAAAAGCAGTGTTGAAAGAAAGTGAAGCTTCACCTCCTATCATTTCTTCTACCTTTTCTCTAGTTCCAGCACAATGCACCGCATGGGTAGGGATCATCTCCTGAGTGCTGGTCCAAGATAAAAAAAAAATACTGGGTCGGTTATGGAAAATAAGACTCCTGTGGAGGAGCTCAAACCAGCAAATGCAAAAATTCTTCCTTACAGAGACACTTTTATTTTAATTTTTGTTATCTTGGACCGCTGCTCGAGGGAAACTCCTATATATGCAATGCATAACACTGAAACTGGACAGGTAGTGAGACTGGTAGGAAGATAGAGCCTAATTCTGCAGTTGCGTGCTAATTATAAAGCGGAGTTGCAGAAAGTCTGATGGTAATTTTGACGCATTATTTTTAAACTAAGGGAAATCACTTTATTTATTATTTTACTTCGTCAATGTTTTATTGCTCAAATGCCGATGAAGGAGGGTGCTATAGCACAGAAAACGTATAAAAAACTTTTTTTGACGGGGCTGGAAATTTAACCCGAGGCCTTCTGGTTGCAGAGCCAACACGCTATCCCACTATCTATCTAGTTCCAGATATTGAACTTTGAAGTTGCAAATTGTAATGAATTGTGAATTTTATGGTGCATTGTGGCCTCTAAATTTTCGGTCCCTATAGATCTAGCAGGATAAAAATTTGTGTTTTTAGTGTTTTAGTTGGGTTAAGTACTGCACCAAATTTTATTGAAATCGAAAGCAGAGAAGAAAAGTTATGATTGGTTTGGCCTGGAATTGCTGCACAACGGTTTGCCAATGATGACTGAATTCAAGAAATTTTTTGTGAATTATGTGATTTACCATATTGCTTCGAGCTTCATGATTTGATCTTTTAAGGCGAAGAACATGTACAAATTATAACTGCAGACTACGCTGTATATTAGCCAGCTAAGCAGGCTAAATATCTGACAATATATTAAAATATTAAAACTGAAACGTTTAAAAAAATGCAAAAGCAGAGTTGTAAGGACAATGAAGGTTTCGCGTTTCTGCATATCACTTCACCACCTCTCATGTCTATCAATATCTATATCCTAAGAAGGTAACACTTAATAGCTGTAGGCAATATTTGCCTGACTGTTATTTCTCTTAAAAAATACATACTTCAATCAATTTCATGGTTATTAATATATTTTAATGAGTTTAATTCAATTTTAATGTTATCCACCTCCAGCGTCAGTTTATCAAGTATTTGTCAAATGTTGAAATTTTCATTAGATGTATAAGATGAAATAAAATGATATAATAACGTATTTAGGTTTATAATTATTTATTTGAGATAAGTTTCTTGTCTAAATTCATGAATATGATTTTTGTGTAACTAGATTTAACATGGAATTAGATTTAAACGCTGTTTTAACTAATTATGAGTTGGTAATTTAGCGAGCTATTGGTAAAAAATCATTTTGGACTCTTTTATAAATGTAATATATGTATATACATACTCGTATGTAAAAAATTTAAACAAGGAAAATTTATTATTAAAATATGGAATGAATATAGTAGTGACGATGGTTGCGCTATAATTCTAACGAGAGTAACAATAAGGAATAGAAGGATTTAAATGCATATTACGTTTACTTTTACAGCTTTCAAAAACAAGGCAACAAATATATTTTGTCTGACATAGAGGCTAAAGTTCAGGAAGCATTCGTCAATGAGCAAAAGATAAACTTCCGGGTTGTTGGTGCGCGTTGCAAAAAGGCACAACTAATGTCCCTATATGTTTTCATTTCGTTTTCAAAATTGTATATTGTCACTTACATTTTTATTTCTGCTGTTAGTGTGTTATTATGAAATTTTAGCATAAGGAAAATTGGGACAATATCTATATTGCGGATTGAATCACTACGAAAGCATACCGCACAAATGTAATGAATAATTCCAAATTTGCTTCTGCACAAAAAAAAATCTATCCGCAATTGTGGTACGGAATTATCAACGGACGGAATGGTGCCCAGTAATTTGATAAGTGATTTTTTTTCGTAGGAACCTACGTATAAAATGCATGTTCCGGAACTAGTAGAAAAGGGAGAGTGGTCAGAAAGGTGAGGTGGTAAAAAAATAGAATTATATTACAACTCTGCAGTTGCGTGTTATTTTTTTGAGAATTTGTAAAGCAGAGTTGCTGCTTCTCCGTTGTTATGTGAAGGTATTAAATTTTAATCTGAAGAGGGGCCATTTTATTTACAATTTTACTTCGATAACGTTTCATTGCTCAAAGAAAACATATGATATTGGAAAAGTACTCAGTAATTAGATATGGAAAATTTTTTTTAAATTTGTATGTTACTTACAATGCAATTCGAAAACAAATTATTTCGACAAAGACACTGTTGGCTGAAGTAGTTAGCGCGTTGACTCAAATCCGAAAGTCGTGTCTTCAAACCGTATTCAGCAGAGTATATGTCAGCGAATTAAAATAGTAATCAAAGCGGGTTTTATTTAGCTTTAAAATTAACACCTTCAGTTAAAACTAAAGGCGCTACACTTTGCATTAAAGATAAATGTGCATCAGGGATGTCATTTAGAATTTTAAAATTGAATCAACAACCTACAAAAATTTTACTTTTTTAACTTTATTGCACTAAAAGATACTTTTTAAGTTCAAATTATTTTAAAATTCAACAATAAGGTACAATTAACCTCCTTTCTACTTACTAAAACAGGGGTGGTCAGCTATACTAACTTCGGGAGCAATCGTTAAGAATTAATATTTAAAAAAGATTTTTATTTATTTTTGAAAGCAATATTTTTTTTTTTTTTTTTTTTGTCTTGGACCGGCACTCAGGGGATGACCCCTACACATGCGATGCATTGTGCTGGAACTAGGAAATTAGGTTATGGGAAGGAGGATAGAGGGAGTAGTGTTTATTGACATTTGATTTAAATCTTCCCAAGCTAAAAGTGACAGGAAACACCTCTGCGGGTAGTCTATTCCACATACGTGCCGTTCGGCCAAAAAACGAATTTTCCCTGTAGTGCGTAGTGCGAGTCGCCGTCAAATCGACCACAAATGGATGCGCTCTTCATGATGATCGCGTCGTGCGCGCGAATAACCGGGTTTCGGGAACAAGTTCCCTGACTTCATTAGAACACCTCCCATTATAGTATCGATAGAACAACGAAACGCACCCCACGTTGCGACGATGCTCAAGATAGTCAATAGAGTTGGCTACCCTACTGTCTCCTATGAGTTTCTTCGCCCTTACTTGTACACGGTCGAGTAACTTCAAAATAGTCTTTGAAGCACCGGCCCATACATGAGAGTTGTAGTCCATTTTCGGTCGGATGTAGGCGGTATAAATAGTGAGGAGATCAGATGGGGTGAAGTATGTCTTACACCGCCTTAAAAAGCCTAGGCACTTGAATGCTTTCTTTGAGACCTGAGAAATGTGCTCAGTCCATCGGACATCACACTGAATTTTCATGCCAAGAACATCAAGAGCTTCTGATTCCTCAATGTTTATGCCACCCATTATTACAGATGAGGCAGCGTGATCGTGCATACGGCGATGGGTTAGCATGCAGCATTAGTTCTTTTGGGAATTGAAATCGACCCTGTTCGCGTGACACCATTCCAATATTCTCGTGAGGTCACCTGATAGCGAATCATTCATATTCTGCCGCGTCGCCGCGATCATAGTTGATGTCGGCCTACGATCAAATGAATATGAATGGCAGATACTGCTGTCATCTGCGAAAGAGTGGATAGGGTTTGAAGTATGACATAGGAGGTCATTAAGAAAAATAAGAAATAGGGTAGGAGAAAGAATGGAGCCTTGTGGTAACCCTGAATTGATCTTGAACTCGTTGGATGAGATCCCGTCTATAACAACTCTTATAGCGCGATCCCTGAGAAAGCTCGATATAAATCGAGAGAAGATATCGCCGACACCAAAAGCAATAAGGTTGGACAAGAGTGCTCCATGCCACATCTGTCAAATGCTTTTGAAATATCTAGATCCACTAACTTACTTTCGCGAAAATGGTGGATGGATCGACACCATTTTTCCGAGAGGCGTTTTTATCATTCCGCCAGACACTAAATGCTTCCTCTCTGGATCTGACTGCAAGTCTGCATGTCTGATTAAACCAAGACTTTGGTCTAGGCCTAATCGAAATTTGCTTCGATGGTATGAACGTTTGCATACCAAGCAACATTATATTTTGGATCATTTTAGCCATGGCATTGACATCATTGTCGAGGAAGCAGAGCCTTCAATTGAAATGCCGAAAGAAATCGTTGAGCTCAGCCCAACGTGTCTTTTCGTAAATATATTTCAAACGTTTCGTAGCTGGCGGTGAAACGCCTCGAAGTTCCGCAAACGAAAAGGAGGCAGAAATGGTGCAATGATCCGAATTACCGAGAGGTGCGCTAATGTTCATTTCATACTTTTCAGGGTGTGAAGTGAGAAAAAGGTCGAGGGTGTTGTGTTGATGCCCTTCAACACATGAAATATGTGTTGGTTCATTCACTAATTGCGCAAGGTGATTGTGCGCTGCGAATAGCTCAGCATATTGGCCTTCTTTAGTTGTATTGCTCGAATGGCGGAGCCACGATAAATTAAGAACATTGAAATCACCGGCAATAACGATTTCACTGTTCGGGTAATTTTCGAGGATCCCCGATATAGTGTCGGAAAGGGCATCGAAGTTGTGTATAGTTTTCTCCCTTTCCGTGTTTGGGCTTCTGTAAAGAAACCCGAAATGCAGAAGATGTGCCCTGATTTTGAATTTAACCCAAAGACAGCTAAATTCGGGATCATGCGTGTTTAAAGATTGCTGGCACTGGTACACAACTTCATTGCGTATATAACTTACAAGGCCCCTGTGTAGATAGAAAAGAGATAGGAGGTGATACCCAGGTATGTAAAAATCCTGTGGGTCAGCATCCTCAGACACCTGGGTTTCACTTAAGGCGAAAACATCCGGCCGATGGAGACAAACGTGAGCATAGACAGAGAAGAAATTTGCCCTTAGACCACGTATGTTGCAGAAGTCAATTCTGAATCGGCCTGTCATGATTAGCGCGAGAAAATCTAAATAAAATGTATATCTTTTGTATTGTAGTTGTCACTGAGCTAATCGCTGGTTGAACGACTGCCGGTGATCAGTGTTACTCCTTCATCACCATACAGTCTAGTAGTAACCAACACAATGGCACCAAAAATGCAAAAGATTTAGTCGGGTATGGTAAAGGGAATTAGCACAATGACACGAAAAAAGGCCATGAAAGACCTCATCCGGTCACCGTGTCCCGAAGTGACAGCACTGGTTGGTAGTGTCAGCACTGATTTTTAATTTTCTCGCCGGTCACTGGTATAGCGGTTTGCACTCTTTTTTTCTTTATCGTTTCAATTTTTGTTATTGTTTTCCGTATTTAAATTTCAGTCTATTGCTTTCGTTTAATTTGTCATTGTTTTTTGTATTTCATATAATATATTGAAGTTTATTATTTTTTATATTTGTTAGTGTAATTTGATCAAATTTTTAAGTTTATTTTCTTTCTTTGTTTGTCACTTGTTATTTTTTTTTTATTTTCTATTTTTTTCACTTGTATTTGTCTTTTATATTATTTCTGTTGTAACTATTTTTATTTTTTGTAACTATTTTTTTTAAATTTCAAGATCGAACAGCGGACCAAAGCAAGACACGTGTACACCGGTCGAAAGAATAAACACTAATATATACATATATAGATTAATTTAATTTTGAAGTGAATTAGTTTTATTGTTGATTTAAAATAAAAGTTAGAATGAATTGGTGCATTTTCACTGAAAAGAAACATTTCAGAATGCATACATACAGCTTAATTAAAAGTATTTATACAAAACAAAAACTTACGGCCTGTTTATCGATGTCGAATGATATCGGCGTCATTTTCCTACTCTACATTTTATATTTTAATTTTTGTTTTAATGTATTAATTAATTTATTTAAACCACATATGAACACCTACAAAAAATGGTTTGGTTGTTGTACAATATTGTATCAGTGCAGCTACTGTTGCTATTTTTTATTTTATTTTATGAAATTGTTTAGCACGCATCTCTACCGTGTTGAATTGTTAACATAAAACTGATTGGGTTTTCTTGGTTTTTCACGCTCTCTGTTTTTTTTAATTTTTCTTATAGGATTATTAAATATTGTGCATAAGAGATACTTCAATCGACTTCAAGAGCTGCGTTATGGCCACCTCTGTACTATAATATAACAAAAAATAATTAAGTTTAGATAAATAAGGTGTGTACTGGTTTCCACTTTGAGTTCGAGTTCGGAAATGATAAATTTGTATAAATTTTTGTGTAGACTCTAGTCACTTTCAACTTTTTTTTTGACTAAAAAATTATGATTAAACTCACAAAAGCTTAAAACATCACGAATTTTGTTGCTTCTCCTCTTGGTCTTCTTGTCTTTTCAGTGTAAAAAAAACAACGAACAAATTCACTAAAATTATCTTTTGTTGTTTAATTAATGTGTATCTGTCAAACAAGTTCTTTGACAGCATTTGAAATTTCGATCTATTAGCAAATAAGTAAGAATGAGTAAAATAGAGAAAAAAGGATACTCTGTATATACATACACACTGCTCTAAAGGTGCAGCCATAATATGTGTGAATATCTCGGCATATAAAATGAAAAAATTCTCAAGTTATCTAAAGGTCAAAATTGAATTTCTGATTATGATTCATAATGTGGAATTGCACGTGGCTGCAAAATTTTACACAATTAAAAACAACGTTCTTATCAACAAAATTCTAAGAAACGCAACTGTAAACGCATATAATTAGGAAATATACTGAACGACTTTTGGCAATGTAACTTTTGATTTCATATAACGATATGTAAAACTGGGGAGATTCCTTAATTAATACCCAAAAAAAAAGTGCAATTGCACCAAGTTTGCAAACCCCGATATATCAACAACAAAATCGCGCAACTGCAGAGTTGTTCCACAATTGAGTCACTAAAAACGAATGCATTTTTTAAACCAAAAGTTCGCACAAAAATGTCTACCTATCTTCTCATTAATAATTATAATTCAACATAATAGAAATTGTGGCTTAATTGTTATAAACAAACTAAATTTATTAGTTTCCTCTAATATCTGATTGTATGTAAATACAACGTTAAAGAAAAATAATTTAAAAATTTTTCTAGAAAGTTTGTGTCTTTTATAAAAAACCAGACACAATTACTTTATTTTGTAATTATTTATTATTGTATGTATACATAAGTACAAATTCTTACGAAAAATTAGGCGCAAATATTGTACAAGTAATGCATGAAGGTCATATTTTTTAGGTTATTTTAGTTCAAAAAGGTTTCGCACCAAACGCGACTGACGCAAAAAAAGTCAGATTTATCTTTTTAATATTTTGATTTTAAAATTCAAATGTTTCCATTGTTATATGAAATAAATTTTAAGTATAAAGTATGTGATGATTTATCAAAGGCAGAATGTCTTGCACTTTATGCTGTTGAACTAATTTCTGGGAGAACAATCATTAGATTTTGTAAAGATTTTGTATTGTAACAAAATTTTTGTTTTTTTTATTGTTTTAAGTGCATATATGTACATATATAGATGTATACGAAAACTTCAGTTAATGTACTTAATAGAGTTGGGTTCATGAGCTCTTTGAAGTGAGCGCTCTTGTCAGTTCAGCTCTTTTTTGTGAGCTGGTTCGTTTAGTTCGTTCAGTAGCTCAGTAGTATCAGTTGACTTTTATCTCATTAGATTTTGATGCTCAGTTGAATTTGTCGCTCAGTTGATTTTGTTTCTGAACTGTTTTTTTTAGCTCAGTTGATTCAATCAAATACAGCACCAAGGCAACTTTAATCAGTAGTAGAAAGAGCAAATATGTTTTTGGTGCTGAAATTTGTTATTTTAGGGAAATTTGTGAAATGTTTTACATAGGCTAATATAAATATATAAAAAATTTTAATAAACTTTAGATTATTATTATTCAAGTATCGAAACTTAAATCTAATAAATATAAACTACAAGACAGAAAAATCGCCAATGACGTGAAATATTCGCATCTGGCATCATACAAATTTAATTTACGAAAATTTTTTGGTTCTGGTAGCACTGATAAACCAATAAAATGAACGAAAAAAAAACATTGCAAGCGCTCATCACTGAACTAGAATCATCAAAAAAAAGTGAGCGCTCAATTCGCTCAGTTTACTGAATCGTTCAATTGAAATAGCTCAGAGCTGTACGACACAACTCTAGTACATAATCATTTCTTCAATAGATTCAAACTGATAATTGATACCTTTACAGGCATCTTTACATCTACTGACGGCCACACACAGTGGACACAACACAAATAACGCTGATTATGAAAGTGTAGCAACTTTCGAAAACGGCATGTTGATCCGTTCTGCTAATGTATGTTGCGGAAACTTTTACGCAATTTGGAAAAACAAATATACTTTTTTTGTATGCTATGCCATTTTTCTTATTTGCACAAACTGTAAAAAGTTATATTGTTAATATATACACTTTTTAATAAAATACTTTTTTAATGACGGATTTTTAAGTTTTGCAAGCGCATGTAAATCAAAAAAGAATTGAATTTTAAATTAAAAATCCAGAAATTCAACATTTAAATAGAGGGAAAAAAGAACTAAATTACATTATTGGCATAAAAAATAAAATAGCTATTCCGCAATTTAACTACAACAAAATTATATTTAATTAAATATTTAAGTAGGAAATAATTATGAAATTATGGAATAATAAAAATAAAGGTAATTAATTAAATAAAAATAAAAAAGAGTTAAAATTAATAAAAAAAAAACAGAAAAAATCAATTCGTTTTATTTGCCATATTTTATTTAGTTATTTATTTATTGATTTTGTTTTTTATCTGAAGAAAATTAAGCCTAAAATAAGCTACACAGTGTTTCAGAGCGTATGCGTAACGAATTGTCAGTTGAAGCTCATAGAATACAGGATACGCACTAGACTATTAAGAACGAGTACGAATAATCGCTCAATAACCCATCGCCCACAAAGCAGAAATGAAGAATCGCCCAAAAGTTGTTGGGTGAAACCTCACAGTTATGAAACACCCAAAAAACACTACCAAATCTCCCAAAAAAAATGAAAAATACCCCGAAGTGCAAAGTGAACAATGACACAAAATTATGGGTGATTAATCGCCATTAGTCTGAAACTGGGCTCGAAACCAGAACTTTTCGATGTTGTAGTCAACGTGCAGACTACTTCAGCCATCGCCACCCCCACCTCCATTCATTTTAGGTGTGCCATAAAGTAGTCAGATTTTCCACACGAATTTTTAAATATACATTGCTAATTTTGCATAACACTCTCGTATTGCTACACTTTTCACTCCATGCACTAATCGCTGTCCTAATCCTCAATGGCAAATCGCTTCACCTCTTATTTTTCTCTTACTCAGTTAAGTTCACAGATAATTTAAACGTATAATTGATAATATATCAAAGAAAACTGTGTTGTAAAACTTTTATTTACAGAAGTGAAACTGCTTAAATTTCCTTAATCTGAATTTTCGTCATTTAATTTTACTCATCTGATAGAATTTTTAGTACGAGTATATTAAATGAAAGTTACAGCTTGTTGATAAGTATTTGAATATTATTAAAATACTTGTAATATTTAAAATTTTTGCCTTGCTTTCAAAATATTTACATACTGAAGAATTAAAAGAAAAACGCTACCAAGATCCCGATCAAGTTCAAAGTTGGTTAAAAAATATTGCTTTTCCAAAGACAATTGTTTATTTTTTCATTTTAATAGATCGGTAGAAAATATTTCCGATCAGAACAAAACATTTTCAATTATATCTGTGCTAACAGCGCCCTCTTCGTCGGAATTTTAACAATCAAACGTTGGCGAAGTAAAATAATAAAAAAATGGTTCCTTCAGCTTAAAAATTAATGCGTAAACATTAGAATAATAATAAACATTAGATCTTAGACGCAGCAACTCTGCTTTACAAATTCTAAAAAAACGCGCAACTGCAGGGTTGTGCTAGATTTAACCCTTCCTATCCTCTTCACCAGCTGTCTCTTCTATACCCTATCCGTTTCCAGTTAGTTCCGGTGCGTGCATTGCATCTAAACCACAATTTCATTATATCAAAAACTCGTAATTCCTTTTAAAAAAAAAGAGTGCGTAAATTCGCAGGTTGAAGGGAAATAAAAATCATTCTATTCCTGCGTTAGCAAATAAAAAACATTTCAGTTAAATTCTGTTTGTTCGTATTTTTATTATTGTTTATATTTAATTATTATTTTTTGTTTGCTTGTTTTTACTTTAACAATTAAATACACATAAAGTTGTTCTTAATTTATCGGTTTTACGTTTTCTTCAACTGCAAACTTCGTTTAATAAATTTCTGCATTTGTTTAGCACTTTTGTTAAAATAATGATATACATGTAGATTTAATAGATACAGTAGCAATTTTTAATTATATTTTATTATTTAATATGAATAATTTTATTATGACAATGAAACTATTTACATAAATGTTTTAAAAATTTTGTTATTTGTAATTTTTCATTTGGGATTTCAATGTTATGCTGGTGTTTCTAAATGAAAAGTTAAGTATTTTGTTTTTAATTTTGTTTAAGATCGCTTTGTGTGTATTCTTTGTCATTACAGATTTGTTAAAAATATTTATTTCATGTAGTATTTATACTTTCATACTAAATGTTATTAGAATATGTTTATGTATATCCATTTATATAATAATAAGTGTAAATTTTTCTCATTATAATACTTGTTAATGGTTTTTATTTATACATTTTAATACTGTTGTTGCAACACTTAAAATTTTTTATTTTAACAAACTAATTTATTAACTTTTTTCTTTATTACTGGTTTCTAATATTTATTATATGTTAAATATTGCCACTTATATTATTGTATATGTATATGTATATATGTATATATGTTTATTGTTTTTTTTTTATAAAAATATTATTTAAAGCTTTTCCTGTTTTCCAAATTTACAACAACTCTTTCTATTTTCGTTGATTTATTAAAAAAAAAGATTTCATTAAAAAAGTATATATTAACAAAAATTGTTTAATAAAAATGATTTAAAGCTAAAAAAAAATCAAATTGAGTGAATTTTTAGAAATCTATTTTCATAAAACATCTTAAAATTTTCCACAACATTCGAAATGATCGAATATACTCAATAATAAATATTTGTTATTTTGTACTCGAAAAATAAATACTTATCGTAAATTCGAAAATAGTTTTTGTATTAAAAGTAAAAACAAGTCGATAGGAAATGTGACTTTAGTTGTGAAAAAAGTACACATTTATTTACATACATATATTCCAAATACATGTACTTTAAATACTAGAATACCTTTTTTCTGCTATGTAAAAGTGTAATATTTATAATGAAAGAAAAAAATTTTATAACTGGTTGACATTTCGAACATGCCGTAGAGAGTCTAATAATAAATATTTTAAAATATAATAATTTCTTCTTTATGTTTTTAAACTGAATGGTTTAGCAAATAGAAAAAAATGTCGTTAAATTGGAATTGTTACAAAATTACCTGACTAGTGTACCTATGGAAAAATCATTCGGTACCATAATTTTTTATAAAAATATAAAAATTTATGTTAAATTGTCAAAAGTGTGATCGTACTGAATTTTTCTAACTTGCACTTCAATAATAATCATTTTTTCGTTGTTTCTCAAAACAGATGTTTTTTATATTCCATTATACATACTCGGGTCTTTTAAATTAGGTCTATTTTCTATATTTAAGCCAAACGTAAATCAGCATGTCAAACCTGTTATACCAAGTTGACGTTTGCAACATAAAACTCTATTTTCTGTAGATTTTCTAAGTGACAATTTCAACGATACGATTTTAGTAAACAGCAACGAACGTTACTTATGTTACAGCTTTTGCCAGCTGATCGCCGCGAACGTGTTACGTTTTTAATAAAACCAAGTAAATAAATTTGCCAACAACTTCATCTCCCAATGCGTTGTCAAAAAAAAAAAAATAGAGCTAGAGGAGGCTGATTATGGCGGTCACGAAGTCGATCTTGCTGCATGGGAGCGAGATTTGGGGAAATGTGTTGGGTGAGAGAACCAAACGCAAGGTGCTCGAGGCGATACAGCGGACGGCGGCCCTTAGGGTTGCTTCGGTTTACCGCACGGTCTCGGGCGCCGCGAACCTGGTGATATGTGGGGAAATACCCATAGACCTCATGGCGCACGAGCGTTGGGAGGCTTGGAACTCGAGGGGGTAGTGCCCTGTTGTTGGTGCTATTGGTCTAAGACCCCAAACTGTCCGGCGATGGCAGGACAGGTGGACCGCGGACACGGTCGGCAGGTGGACGGCGAGGCCCATTCCCTGCGTGGAAGTATGGATTCGGAGGAAATTTGAGGAAGTTAACTACTTCCTGACACAATTCCTCTCGGGCCACGGATATTTCCGAAAGTACCTGTACCGGATGGGCAGGGCAGATGGTCCCGACTGCATTTACTGTGGTATTGCGGATGATGATGCAGAACAAAATTTTTTTCGACTGCACCAGGTGGCATGCTGAGAGAGGTGCAATGGCGCAGCGGGTTGGCGGGTTCGCTCCTGCCACCGTGATAGGGAGGATGCTCGATTGTGAGGACAATTGGGACGCTGTGGCGCAGTACGTGGGATACGTTCTGCGGAGGGAGAAGAGGGACCTCGATGCGCTGCTGCATAACGGGGCCCCTCTGACGGAGACCAGGCGATACGGGCCGGGGCCATGGCGCCGGCTGCGGACTTGGCGGACCCAGACGTGGGTGAGTGAGAGTGGTCCTGATTGGGACGTGGCTCTGGGCCTTCCCGAAGTAATGCAGAAAGCGGTCCCGGGGAGGAATCTACCCAGAGGAGGAGGAGGGAATTTTTTAGTGGCAACACCACTCGACGCAGAAGACGACGGTCTCTGTAAGTGCGAAGGCATCACACGCCAAAAAAAAAAAAAAAAAAAATGCGTTGTCAAAATCGGATTTGTCGTATTTGAGCATGAGAAATTTGGACAGTTGGACAACGATTGATGTGCATATTTAGATTTTGCTGTGTAACCAAAATAATGACTCTGTTTTTGTTTTTTTTTTTGTGAAAGCGAACTTAATTTAATAGAATAAATAGAATTAGAATAAAATCTTAGAATAAAAAAAATTTTCTTTTAACTTTTGTCGAACGTGAATATTTCTAATTAAATAAACCCATTTTAGAACAAAATTGGGTAATTCCTCTACTATTTTTACTGATTTTTTAAATAATAATTTTCACAAGTTTACGGTTTTGTATTTTTATATAAAAATAATACATACATATATATTTCGATATTTTGCCACGCCTTTGTGTCTTCAGGAAATTATAAATGTTATTTTCCAATTATAATCAGGTGTATCACAGAATATTTACGAAAGTGAAAATTTACGCATTTACGAAAAGAAAATTCGTATCGTTTTGTTTTGATTCCTCAGTTTTGATACGTTTTCATGAATACGAAATAACTTAAGACATGGTTTTTCGTTACTAAATATGAGTAAACAAAAAGAGAAAAAATATATACTCGTAAATAATTGCGGGAATTTGAAAATAAATTAAAAAACAATTATTCTTAAAAAATTGTCAAGTATTGATAGTTGCAGTTATAATAGACAATATATAATAAATATATTTCTTTATTTTTAAATTTTTTTTTTTGATTTTGTAAACTTTAAAAAATATATCCAATTCGCTATTAAAATAAATTTTGCGTATTTTTTTAAAGAGAACTTAGGAAACAACAATATTCTTTACCATATCAAATAATTTTTGAACTTTTTTTTATGTAACTGCTCTTAAATTCTCAATTCCACCTTACGATTTTGAAAATAATTGAAAGTGAAAATGTTTACATTTTACGTTTTCTGAAGAAAGAAAACTTTTTCAGATTCAGTTTCTTGCGAATTTGGTTTCTGTCACACTTGAATAATATAAATTTGAAATAATAATAAATGGTGCTCCAACGACAATTGAGTGAATTTCATGCTTTCTATTTAATTGCCTTGTGATTTGGAGAGTAAAATTACGAAATAACAAAGTTTCTTAATGGCAAGAACGTAAGTTCCAAAATCTTTTGGAAATCTTGTTCAGACGGTATACATATTCGTAAATGATAGGAGTTCTCTATATTTATTTTTTATTTTAACAATATATCTTTAATATTTTATCACATTAATTCATTTAGTCCGAAAAGATTTGCAATGTTTTAACGTGTTACCGATGTCAAATATCATATGGTTTCGCTCACTATGTTTTCTTGACTTTTCTTTACATATTTGATCGCGTTAGTGCAAATATTTTTACACATTTAATGTTACAAATTTTAATGTTAAAAGGTTTATAAAGAAAAGACATTTTAATAAATCAATAACTAATTTTTGTTAACCTGAAAATAATACTTACAAATAATTTAAATAAAACAAATGAAAAATCTTTTAATATTTAAAAATGTTCAGTATTTTTCTACTAGAAAAAGTCCACAAATTTATGACATTTCTTTTCAGTGAAGAAATGTTTTTGGCGGTTTTTGAAAGAAAATTCTTCAATATTTTATTTCTTAGTTAATGAAAGATTAAAATAAAAATGAAACTTAAAAATGTTCTTATAATAATTAACTAGTTAGAAATAACGTGATATATATCAATAAAAATTCAGATTTTATTCCATATTTCGAACTAGTTCCATTGCATTGCATAGGTCTTCTACCTATATGGGTAGCCTGTTTTGATTATGGAAAACGAACCTTAAAGAAAATGGATATTTTGTGAATACAGTATATTAATTGTTAAATTGTTGCCTTACTACGAATCTCAATTTATTCTAGTGATCGATAATAAAAATTACAATTTATAATCACTAAAGACCCTGATTCATTCACAGGAGAATTTGGTGAAGTCTGGACAACAAAATTCTCAGCTGTTTGGCTAAAATCGCATGAATATGATCTTTTCATGAAAATTTTCATTAAGTTTTCCACATCGCACGACTTGCAAAACATGATCTGTTACACAAATGCAGTTTTATTTGATCGGTTACACAATAGCAAAAAGCGATAGTGAATCAGGGCATTAGAAAACAAACTAAATCAAATTTAAAAATTGTAAATCATACTGACAAACACAAGCAGAACGGAACAATATGCTGTTTTCGAAAGGCGCTACAGTGTTCTTTGTGTGTGGTTATCCGTAGATGTAAATAGTAAATTTTAAATTGATCTCGGTATAAAGATACCGACACATTACGGCTACAGCCGAAAACGTCAACACTCTTTTAATAACATTGTCTACTCTAAAACGTCAACCAAAACACAAAGCTGTAAAACATCAACAATAAATAAAGTAAAATTTTAGCTTTAATTATAATTTGTATGTACATACACACATTCCATTTATGCAAGTACTTCTAAATCAGGAGTTTACCCTTCGTCCAAGCGATGTAAAAGTATAGATATTTATGCCATGCCCTCATAAAAGTATTTTTGTTGCTTTTATTGAGCTTAGAAACATATTTTTATTATTTATCGGTTTTGCTTTTTCTATAGTTTTATTTAATGAAAAATACAAACGATTTAAACTACAGTATCCATAATATTTTGATATTAAATTTATACATTCAGAAACGTCAACACTCGCGCTTTTAATTGGTATTTTTTTTAATCTTAGATCAGAACTCACGAGACTCAAAGTCGAAAAATAATCTTGGCACTTGTAGAGGAAATTAAATTTTTTTATTAACTTGACTAGTTATGATCAGGCGCTACTCCGTCCGGAGCTTTTGGAAAGCAAAAATTTGGATCGTAAAAAGAACATGAAAAACTTGTGCTTACAAGTTTACAAAAAGATACTATTAATAATATAAAAACCAGAAAAAGGTCAATGTGCTCATAGGATTTTAACTTCAAATTCTGACTTTTTTATATTTATTTATAATTAAGGAAGGGGTATAATTAATAATAAGATTAATAAAAAATAACTTAAATTAATTTAATTTAAAAGTTTTTTATCATGAACCAGCACTCAGGAATACCCCAACACATGCGATGCATTGTGAGAGAGATGGCAGGTGGTGAAGCTTCAATATATTACAACTCTGACTTTCCACGGTTTTTGTTTATAGAAGTATGGAAGCGGCTATGAAGTCAATGATACGTATCCAATTTTTAAGCTTTGTTTTAGTAGCCATTTTTAGTAATTATTTTACTATGCTGGTACTACACAATACCGACGAAGGAGGGCGCTCTGGTGTGCTTGAGGATTGATATCAGCTGAATACGATAATTTTATTCCCCTTTTTCTCTTTCTCTTTATGAAGCTCTAAATTAAATTTAAATTTAATTAACAATTGTCTTTGGCATTTTTTCCTTTTTGTTTCATTATTTCTTTTAGTGAATAATTTCTTACAGTGAATTATATTGCTACGAACCTATATTTATTACTTCCATATTAATTGTTAAGTTGTTGATTAATTTCAAATATCATTTTATGCAATTAATAAAAAAAACTTTAGTTTTAGGGAGGCTAATGATCGATAACTTATGTTGTTACGTTCTGCTGCTGTTAGTCAGTGTGATAACAATTTTTGTCGTTGATTTAGTTTGTTTCTCAGTAATTATCACATGTAATGTGAATTGTATTTTAAAAATATACAATAAATCTATTGACCTAAAAATTTAAGCGAAGTTTTCGAAGATGCCTGCCTGGCCCACGAAGTCGACTGACGTATTTTAAAAAGTTTTTCTTTTATAATACGTTTGTGGTACAGATTTCAATACAAAAACTAATTAGAAATCGAACAGAAATTTTGATGAATACGTCAGTAGCAAATACATATGTAATTAATTTTGTTAATAATAATTTTTTTTAATAACCTGACAGCTCTAGTTTTCTGAAATAAACAAACTCTGAAATCGTAATACATGTTTTTTTGATAGTCTATCAGAGTGAATTTAATTTATTTTATTTTTTTTCCTATAGCCCAGTGTTTTTTTAATTAAATAATAATTATATATATGTATAATTAATTACTATTTCAACTTGAGCATTAGTTAAGGTATGTGATTTTCTTTATGATAAATTAATTACATATTTATTTTTTATTATTATTATAGCAAATATATATTTTTTCTTTTTATATATATTACAACCGGGATGGGGTGGCCAAAGGAGAGGTATGATATTACTTATGAAATTTAATCAAACTATTCTCAATAGTATGATAAAGTGTTCATTCTCGCTCACTATTCGAACATTCAGGAGTCTACTGGAGAGTGAAAATTATATTTCTTAATAATTTATTTATTTTTCTTACATTAATATAATGGTAAAAAATGAAGAGGAGAAAATAGTGAGTATATTAAAAAAATTGCGTTCTCTATCGTAGACTGAAGTGTTCTAACCAACGTTGCCACGACGAAAAAAAATTTTTGTAACCCAAAAGTAAAAAAAAAATAACTAATAGTTGAATGTAACTGATGTTCCTGTAAAACGTTTAATTTTGAAGAGTCCGCCATTAATATAAATAGATTGATAATAGTACTTCAACAACGCATTGAAATTATTAAAATTCACTACAGAAGCGATGAAAATTGTGAAGGACCTTCTCGGCCAGCAATTGGGAAACTGGCGGAGCTGTTGGGAGAAGCTATTGAAGCGAAGAAGCGACCTCATGCATGTCACACAAGAACAAATGTGTCTATGGCACAGGATTTTAAATTTTTCTTTGGAGTTGGACATTCCACCTACCGTACATCTTATCTTTCAAATCTGATTGCGGCACTGAGGCAAAATATGAGTGATTCATTGAATAGTGGCCTCACGAAAATATCGTAATGGGGTCACGCAAACAGGGTCGACTAACATGCTTAATGCTTACATACCGACGCACGCCCGATCATGCTGCTTCACCTTTAATTATGGGCGTTTTAAATATGGATAAAAATAGGAATCAGAAGCTCTTGATGTTCTTCGCATGAAGATTCAGTGTGATGTCAGATCTCAAAAGAAACATTTAAGTGCCTCGGTTTTTTAAGGCGGTGCAAGACATACTTCAATTCAACATTAAAAAGTATGTTACACGTTTTATTTTGCTTAAGACTTGAGGCTTTTAAGTTCAATTAACAGACGAACTCACGCCTACAGACTATCAACTCATTGTGTATCGGAGGCAACTTTTACAAAAAATTCACAAATAATTCAAATTCTAGAATACATACTCCATCCTATTTAAAACTTTTTTACTTTAATTATATTAATTATTATTACTATTTTTTTTTTCTTAAATAATATTAAATTATGGTTTTTACAATAAATACACACACTCACTACATTTAATACAATTAATATATGTATGTACTTGCTTTATCATTTTTATTAGGGAAATTATAAATGTAAATATATTTATTTTTAAATCTTTAGTAACAATACAACCAACACACCCTGTATGCCAAACCCAAAAAAATATGTTTATATATATTTTTGTTAAGATTTTTCCAACTTAATAAATAGTTATACGAAAAAAAATATTCATAGCAGAAATGATAATCAACATCATTTTTTATTGAAATTGACAACTTTAAGGATAATATTGAGAAAATTCCAAATGAAATTGAGAATTACAATTTCAAATTGAGAAAATTCCAAATGAAATAGGAACATTTTAATTAATGAAGTCTCAATAAAACTAGCTAACTAAATAATTAAAAGGTGAAAATTTCAAATGAAATTGAGAATTTCAAGTTGAAATAGGGAAAATTACAAATAAAATTGAGAAAATTCTTAAGGAGTTAAATGATATGCCTGTTGGCCACTAAAAATATTAAGAAAAACAATATACACATGTGTGAAATATTTATTATTATTATATTGCCAAACGCGAAATTCCGTATATATCGGATGCCGTAATTTACTGTATAGACACAGTACTTGAATAAGAATTTCTCAATTTCATTCAGAATTTTCTCAATGTCAAACGGAATTTTCCCAACATCAACTTGAAATTCTCAATTTCATTTTGAATTTTCGCAATTTGAAATAGAAATTTATGAATTTCATTTTCAATTTTCTCATTTTGAAATTGTATTTCTCAATTGCATTTGGAATTTTCTCAATAGCAATGAAAAATTGTGTATATAGAAGAGAAGTTTATGCTTTCAAAGCTTTCCCTTTCTCACTCGCCCACAAAAAGGAAACATACGCACGCATCCAGCCACGCACAAATATGAAACAAGAAGTTAACAGGTCCTGCTGTTAAAACAGCATACAGCCAGCCACTCTCGTAAAACTGTTAATTATATTTATATACATATATCTATGTATATATACATATGTATGTATCTATATAAACATTTAGGTTTTTGTAATTATGTATTTATTTTATTACTGTTATTATTTTTATTATTTTTCTATATTTTATTTTACTTTGCAAAACATCGCGGTGCTAGAGTTGATACGAGTACCCCTTTTCAGTACAGAGAAGAAAAACAAATAAAAAACAGCTTAATTTAACAGCTTATCTCTGAATGCTTGTCTTTAAAACGCTCGGCATAAGCTTGTATGGTAAATGGCGGAGCATTGACTCCGCTGGACATGGCCGAGATTGGCGTTCCTGCCACTGTGGCGGCTTGTGGTGCCTTGTTGAGGTTGCCATTAATTTTATTGACATTTAGACCGTTAGTGGGGTTGTGCAAAATGCTACCGTTTAGTTTTTCGCTGGCCATCATCATCAGGCTGTTGGTGGTGTTGTCACTGCAGTTCCCTTTAAGATTGGCCACCGGCATGGACATCATTTGAATATTGGCATACGAGGAGTGCTTATTATTAGGAGAAGTTGTAGTACTATTTGTTGCATTTGTGTTTGGAACTGTTACGGTATTGTTCAGACTCTTTGTTAAAGCGGCCGGATCTAATGTTATGCCATCCAGCTGTGATGAAAATGATAATGGTGGTTGTATGGTGGTCGGTGTTGGCTGTGGTGTATCCAAACTAATGAGGGTTGTCTCTTCGGTAGCGGCATTATGTGTCGTAGACGTTGGTGAACTGCTATTGCCATTCTGATTATTGTTTTGTATTGTCCTTAAGCCATTGGAAACGGGTGACCTTTGGCTGCTGCTGCTATAGCCGCTAGTATTACCGGGACATTGAGCCCCCATTGATACGGTGTTTATGCTTTTCTGTGATCCATTCGCTTGATTCAGTAGCGGTTGATCACTTTTTGAATTTGGTAAAATAAACGAAGTCTCCCAACTGCCATCGTTCTTTTGGAAATGGCTGTGTTCACATTCATTTCCCCTGACATTACAACAGGGAGCCGAGGGTGAAGATACTCCAGGTGGTGTGCAAATATTCGTGCTGTTTGGCACAGTCACTGTAGGCGTGTTAGTAGTGTTTATTTCTGTTTGTCCTTGCCTAATCTGATGTTGTGGATAATGTGTTATGCCCGGCAGAGGTATTAAATAGTCGGATGTTGAAGGAACCTGTAAACAGATGTCATCAACTCCTTGTGGTCGTATAATTGTTTGATCTCGTTCATTGGAGGGCGGGCGTAATATGTGTGGTAAAGGTGCGTTCATAACAGCTGGATCCTGTTCAAAAATGAAAACAGTAACGTTTATAAAAACAAAACCGAACAAAATTGTTTCTTGTTCAAGTCAGATGCCACTTTGCTATTGTCTAATTTTTTTTATAACCTAAAACCGACAGAGGATCAGTATCTCCTGTCGCTAAAATTTATAAATTACTTTTATTTTGGAAGGTGTAGGCCATTCTCCCGGTAAACTTATTAGATTAAATTTGCAATGTTTACGAATATTAAGAATGCCATGAAAATAAGGACAATTCCAAAGTTGTTCACATTAAAAAAATTATTTGATACCTCGGTTACGGCTTTAAGTCTTTCTAAAAGACTCGAGAATGTAGGGCGATCTTCTGGTGTGGGATTCCAACAATCCGCCATAACCTTATAGATAACAGATGGACATCCCTGTGGTGTACCCAAGCGACCTCCATTTGTCACCAATTGCATTACCTCGGGATTAGGTAAACCGGTGTACGGCATTAACCCCAAACTAAAAACCTTTAGAACGTATACACTGAATTAAGAAACTGTCACTACATTATTTGTTTTTCTATTTACCTCCCACAGTAACACTCCGAAGGACCACACGTCCGTTTTTGAAGTGAAAATACCATCTAGAAAAGCCTCTGGTGGCATCCATTTTATAGGTAACATAGCTTTACCACCTTTGCGATAATAATCACTGCGATAAATATCACGGGCCATGCCAAAATCTGCTATTTTCACTACCCTGCCAGGACCCTTGCTACTGAGCAAACAATTACGAGCCGCTATATCACGATGTATGAACCGTTGACTTTCCATATATCGACAGCCTTTGGCAACATCCAGGGCACAAAATACTAAATCCTTCATAGTTAATGTTGAAGGTCTTTCGGGCTTGTGGCGTCCTTCACGCAAAAAGTTTTTAAGATCTCCACCAGCTAGAAGCTCGAGTACTATAAAACGGGGATGCCGATCAAAGCATACACCAATCAAATGGACCATATTCGGATGATTAAACTTGGCCATGATGGCGGCTTCCATTAGAAAATCTTCCTCAGCTTGTAGCGTTGACATTTCGGGCAAAGTCTTAACGGCAACGGGCATTTCAACCGCATCACCATCACGATGACGATAAAGGCCCTGATAGACTTCGCCGAACGCACCTTGTCCCAGAGGTCTGTAAAGCGAAATATTTTTCATAAACAAACATATTTTTTTTTTCGAACAGTAACTATAAAAAATAGAAAATTGTACGGAAATCACTCGAAATCACAAAACTTATATTTTAACGATAATTTCCTGTACGATTTGTCTGGATGGAAGCATTCGTATTTCTAAACTTACTTGACTAAACGTAAACTTTCCCTAGCCACTTGTGGCAGAGTTTGAACATTTATGGTGCCATTTATGAGATCATCGCAACCATAGTTGGGATTAAAATTATTCAAATTATTGTCATCTAGATTATGCCGCAAACGGGTCAATTGCATATCTTGTTGCATCAGCATTTTGTGACGTTGTTTTGCCATCTTTTTGCGTTGATAGCGATTATCTAAAATAGATTTTTAGTTACATAAAAATATGTAAAAAATAGTTTTAAAAATATTTTGCCTACATAACATAACTATAAGAGCCGCCAACGAGGCTATCAGCAGGAGCATCAAAACCGTAAAGAATGAAATCAAATAATTCAAGGGTATTGTGTCCGTTACAGGCACTAAAGAGAGGGAGTAGGAAAACAAAACTTTGTACACATATTTTACAATTATTTATTAACTCTTTACTTACTACCACATGAGGATGAATTGTCCTTGCGTATTTTCCATCCCTCGGGGCAAATGCATTTAACTGAAGATCTATGCTCGTCCAAAGCCAAACATCTGTAATCACAACCGCAACCTTCTATGGCGGGTATAATTACAACAGATCCCGCACCCAAATTAGAGCCCTCATAGATAGCATTTAATTCAACTATAGTCCGTGTGGGGGTAATATACGAGGTGCCACCTTCACCATTAGATCGGTTGAGGTAAACATCTCCGCCAGCGTAGCCCCCACCTCCTCCACCAGTATAGCAACCGCCGCCTCCACCACCAAATCCGCCCTGACCATGACGTCTGACATTCGAACCATTATTTTCCAAATCAACATAGCAAGAGAATCCTCCCCGACTTCCTAACATCAAAGCAGCTCCAAATTTGGCATCTAAAGCCTGATCAATATTATCACGCCAACCACCACCGGGACCGGCACTTTTCTTGTTTAAATATTCGCCATATATTTGACCGGTTAAACCTTTTTGTTCCAGATTTTCTGTTTTACCCTGCTGGAAATCTTCATCTAAATAGCGTCCTATTCCCAAACCACCTCCTGCTCCTGCCACAATCAATGGAACAGCCTCATTACGTGCAGAATTTAACTAGAATGTAAAAATTGGAACAACATGTTTCACACAATTTTCATAATATTTTGGTTGCTCTTACCAAAAATACATAAGAAGCTCCTCCACCGCCACCACCACCGCCACCAGCACCATATTCAAGATTCATATTCTTAAGCATGTGCTGCTTAGAACTGAAACTATATTTACTTAAATCTAAATCAGGATCACTGGAACCACAACCTTCTTCCTTGTAACCTAAGGAGTTGATGCACGCATTTTCCCCCTGTTGGCCCACTAATATATACAACTCCTCATTTTTATGCAGTTCCAGCACACCCACAACTACAGCGCCACGTGAAGATCCCACTCCACCTGATCCCAAACCGCCACCAGCTCCTTTCACGATGAAACTAAAAGCAAAAATATATGCAATTACTATTTAATAACTAAAGTTTTTTAAATTGATGACGCCTACGTGTAAAATCCTTCATGTGGTACTTTCCATTTTTGCATGCCCTTGTACGGAATCTCATCCGCCACTTTTACTTCTTTTAATACTCTACTGTGGTTGTTGGAGCTGTAATAAGTCTCACATTGTGCTTGTGTGGGTCCCAACATGCCGCGGTTATTGCAACTTCCTAGCTCGAGATCTGGAAATGAAATGAAAATTATAATTTTTAGACAAAAACCATTGGAATGGAACCCAAACTTCACAACCAGAGGGCAAATTACATCACTCATACCGCTCGAAATTACTAACAATATTTTATCGAAATGAATTGGAATTTCAATCATTATCCAATCCTGTAAATTGCCTCCTAGTCCGTTTAAAATTAACACTTACAATTGTGATTCCTAAAATCCTTATGCGTTGGACTTTTCGTATGTCGGACATTCCAATAATTATAGCCTTTCAAATATTCCGGAGGTATATTTATGCCAAAGCACTCTGGTGACAAAGAAAAATCATCAATGGCCACATCTGAATAAATACGCATACCCATGCGAGCCTCAATTTCAAAGAAATATCTTGATATTAAAAAAGAAATGTTAACCTTTAAAATTTCAAATATTATTACAAAATTATACCTTGAAGTGATGTTGGGCAATATATACTCAGCTCGCACCCAGTCGGAACCTTGATTTCTTGTAGTCCACCATAACGTTGTTGTAATATTCTCTTTCTCCTTCATTTCCACCACAGAGAAATTTATGCTGCCAGCATTCTTCCCGTACTGATGTATGTAGAAGCGTAAAACACAAGAGTTGCGATATGGAGAATTTGGATCGCCATGCACCGAAGGTGGAGGGTTAAAGACGCGCGATGTCATTATGGCATTGCTGGCGAAACCCACCGTAGGATCTCTCACAGTATTATTGCTGTGTTGATTCATATCGACGAGCAAGTAGTAGCCGGTAGTAGAGTTCAGCAAATGCTGATAGGTATGATCTCTATTTGGACCGGTATCGTACGTGGGCGATGAACCTGAATGCCGGGACCACGACAATGCCGTTTTCCCCGAATCTCGCCAACCGCACCAGTCTGTTTCGAAATCACATCTAGCACCATACGGTATTTTATCACAATTCAGTAACTCGTCTTCGTCGTCATCACAATCGCGAGTTATATCACATATCCTTGGCAAAGGTATGCAAACGGGGACTTTATTCAACATACATTTCACCTGAGACGTACTGCATTTTTCCGCTTTCGCTGTCTCAAGGAAACAATTAATCATTCGTAAATTATCAATGGCCACGTGAGCTTTCTGTCCTTCACTCAGCGTGGGTACAATTTCAAAAACTATGCGAAATTCTCTAGAGATACGTCCCAAGCGAAAAACTTTCCTTTCCCATTGTTGATAGTCGTCGCCAGCAATTTCCGCCGGTACCCACGAACTCTCTTGCGAATGAAGGGGTTCCACTACAACACGTGATAAGCCATGGTTCATATCACTTTGGTGCATATAAATCTCCAGATAGCATTTTTCCATCGTAGTGCTAAATCGTGGTGATGTAAGATTTATTTGTGCAGTAGTGGGCGCTAAACGCGCGTATAGAAAATGTCCATTAGCATCTGCTTTATTATCGGCCGATGGCCCAGGATATAGACCAGTTAAATTATTATTGGAAACTTCACTGCCACTCATTATGTGAAAGCCATCAGTCAGATTTTCTGTCCACTGCCAGGCGCAAGGTGTTTCAAAGGTACAACGTACACCCAATGAATCCTCTATATCCGAATTTGGAGTTGGATCACTATTACTGACATAGAGGTTCTGTAAAAATAAACAAAGAGGAATATATTGAAAGTTGTACAAGAAAAAATATACGGCAAAAAATTAAGATGTACAGACAAGGTGGCATAACCACCACTTGTTGTTTCAGCAATAAATCTGTTCAAAATTTATATACACATTCACTCGGATTTATATAACAAATCTATTATTCGCAATACAAAGGTTAACAACGGATAGTCAGTAATAGGATTTTTAAAATTATATATCGTCAACTAAAATGCAAAGTAACGCAACGTTATTTTTTATAAGTTTACAGGAGAAAAAAAAATGTCATATCTGATTTCTGAAGTAAAATTTATGCAATCTGTCTTACGTTTTTTTTAAATTGTTATTTCCTGAAAGAAATTAGCGTATCATCAATGTAAAACTCCATAAAAAATAAAAATAGTCACAATGGATGGTAGTCTTCACGTTGACTAAAAAAACAGACCTGGGTTCAACCCCAGTTTCAGACTAAAATTCTAAAAAAAACATCTCACATTTTTCTGATGTGCATTTGTGTGTTTTTGTGTGTCAGTTGTTGTCGGAAGGTTTCAGTGGCGAAGGCATAGTCACTGGTCACTGAACAATACCGGCTTCAGCTGGTAGTAATCCACAATCACATCAGAACGGTCTCCTTCGTCGGTATTATGTAGCACCTCCCGCAAGGGGGTTTAAGGACTTGTTTTCTGAACCTACGGGCGTCTGAGCGACCCCGCGGTACCTAGCTTAAGGCGCAGCATTGCCTTGGTCTCCCTGAGATCGAAAATGACAGAAGAGGTGACTCTTCGAAATCTGACTAGAGATTGATGAACGACTGGTTAATACCAGTTAGATTCGACTCTAGCACTACGGGATCAGCTTGGCCCCACACTCCCAACGATAAGTACGGGTTTAAAGACTGATGTATTCCTTGTGAGTACATCGTACTCCTTGTGATTACTTCGTGTCTACCCCGAAGAGTTGGATAGTGTGTGTTGGTATGGGTATGGACTCGTAGTGGCTAAAAGTACGCAGGGAGTGGAGTTTTTGGTCTAATCGAAAATATGTGCAGTCGTAACACACATATTAATGATATGACTTTTACTCTACTAGGTGCTGTTGCCATTCAACAGTAGTCGCCGGAATGTGTTTCGAACCAACAGTACTACTGTTAAATGGGTCTTGACGCAAAAATATTCTGATGTGACACAGAGTTAAGGCAGCTCGCACACCTCAACAAGGTGCATTATGGCACAGGGATAACTATACATGATTTGCTACCCAACTCTGGAAGTAGGTGGCCTACGGGCTCATTTGCTTATCAGTGCTCTGGGGGCGCTAGTGAGTCGTTTAAAAAATTCACTCGGTGTTAAGACCACCGTCAGATAAGGCCCTAAGGGCAGGTGCTGACGTAAATCTTGAACACCATTATGTAGCACCGATGAAGTAAAAAATACTGAACCGAAGCTTCAGCACTGCTACGAGTATAAAAACAAAAGAACGTGCAAAAGCAGAGCTGCAAATTAATTAATTAAGCTTCACCTCCTGTCGTTTCTCCTACTATCCTTTCCTATAGTTCCAGCACAATGCTTCGCATGTGTAGGAGTCACCTCCTGAGTGCTAGTCCCAGATAAAAAAAATAAAGAATAAAAATGATGTTGTATGAACTGAATACATTTTAGCATGTATTAATGAGTTCTTGTAAGACATTTACAAATTTATTTAAATTATATTACAAGTTCTTAATATGAATTACTTGGCAGAGTTTGATGTGTTTTCCATGAGTTCCAAAGTGATAATCTTGTTAACACTTAAGATGGCATTAAAAATGTATTCATATAAAGAAGTGCCAAATCATAGCGAAGGCATTCACTCTTCTTGCTGGATACATATTTGTATTTCGACTGTGAACGACATTTAATATTTATCCCATATTATTTTTAATTAAAAAAGTAAAGGAGTGCAAAAATTCCCAGCTACTAAAAAAACTACAAAGCCAGCATGTAGCACTTTTTTAAAATTCCTAAAGATAAATCAAGCAAGAAAGTGCTGGTCTAGCCTGTTTTTCATCCTTACTTTGTGATAATTATCTTATAAGTTGGCATTAGTAACAATAATGCGCTGTTTGGATGTTAGCTTCACCAAACAAGTAAAATAAATTTAATAAATAAAGAAATGTGCTGTTTTCTGTGTTCGCACTGAAATACAGAAACAGAAACAGAAATCGGGAAACGGTTTATGAATTGAAAAATTTTTTGACACGGATTTTCTTTTTTTTATATTTGATCCTCTGGGTTTGTCACGGGTTTAAAATATGTCAAAATTTAAGAAAAATTACCCTAAAAGATAAAAAAAATAGTTTTATATACAATTTCACAAATATTTGTTTATAAGTCCAGTGGAGATGTCTCCTACGTATACAATGCATGCACCGGAACTAGTTGGAAAGAAATAGAGAAGTGGTGAAGTAATATAAGAATAATACAACTTTGCAGTTGCGGCTTTTGAGAATTAATTTGTTAAGCACTGTTGGTGTGTCTTAGGAGTTATGTTGACATATTAATGTTTAAGCTAAGGATGAGCCATTTTATTTATTATCATACTTCGCCGACGTTTTACTCCTCAAATAGAGGTGATTTGAAGCGCCGATGTACTGCTTGCAGAGTCAACACGTTAACTACGCAGCCAACATCACTCCCAATAATTATGTTTCCCAAATTTAATAGAAGTTCTATTTTCATAGAATAAGAATATAAAAATCTATTTAGAAAATGTTGAACATGTTTTCAATCAAACTGTGTTACCTCGTACAATAATCATGCAGAAATGAGTTTGTTTTGGCATAAGAACTCTATTGTCCATTTCAATGCTACCAATTTGTTGTTGGATAAAACTAATAATGCATGCTGCATATGAACGTATTTCTTTTTTTACGATTTGTAATCCTCTTGTTATTCCATCTACATTTTTTCATATTCTTGTTATTACATTCATTTTATATATTGTTTTTGTTAAATTTCAATTAGAATCATCAAACCCCAAGCCGCCCTCGGGTTATACTTGGTTTTAGAAAATAATATATTATGCAACTGAAATAAAACAGGAACTAATTAAATAGCAAACGAATGAAAATATTCGTAAAAGCGCACCAATGTACGTAGAATAGCATGCTACAGAAATACATATATGTATGTGTGTATGTATATGAGCGTATGTACACAAGCGAGGAATGAATAGATTTGACAAAATTGCATTAGATGTTCGAAAGAAAAGCGACTTATTAAGTGCTCTAGTATGGTTCATTCGAAACACTATAATATGTCAACTGTTTACAGCACACAAAAGTGTAAAATTAATGCGAGATGCAAGCGTGCTTTACCCTTATTTTTCTTGAAGTATAAAATACATGTAAAAAAATTGAAAAGGTAACATAACAACCGGTACTACTCATATCATGTTGTTTTACATTCGAAATTTAAATATATTTTCTATCGTTGTTTCTCTTTTCACAATATTGTTTTATAATAACATTTTTGGAAATTGATATATGTATGTTCAATTCACAAGCTCGTCAATCCGGTTTATCTTTTTAAAGGAAGTCGATGTGTCTTTCTCAATATGAATTTTTTTTTATTTCTATAATTATATGTGGAGACTAATAAACCATAACAAAATAAAGTTCGATTCATTTACAAAAATTTTAGTTTGGTGGACTGTTTCTGGGCCATATTTAAAATTTTAAAGTCTTAAAAAAACAAAAAGATATTTAATCAATTTTAATTTATGTCACTGTTTTTTTTTAATTATTATTTTAATTTACTTTTTGAGAAGTGAAAAATTAATCAAAATTGTATGCTCTGTCCTATTAACAAATCACGTGAGTTTCAAAAAATAATGCCATCGAGAGCTGACGTTATTCTATTATGTATATATTTTTTTTTTAGTTTATGTACATATGTCGCATAATTTACAAAACGACACTGTGTACTCAACATGTAAATGGAAACAAATGTCTTGTAAAACTTACCGGTTGGGGCTGCGACATTCGCATTTCGTCTCTAATCACTTGCAACGGATCGTTGTGATCGAATATAATGTCATCATCAGTATCAATGTGGTGGGGCTCATCGTTGGGATGCTGCTTTTTATCCAATTTGGTCATTTTCCGAATTGCAGACAAGCTATTTTCTTTTCGATCTAAGAAAATTGTTTTATGTACAGAAATTAGTTTCCGAAATCTGAATCTATATAAATAATGAAATATGCACCTGGAAGTTTCGCAGAAACATTAAGAGAGACCGATGAAGTGGCATTTGAAGTTTGTGAAGTAGGTCCGTTTTTCACATTGTCAGTGTTAATCATTTTCCGTATGGCAGATATGGGCGAGTATGAAGAATAAGAAGAACCATTGCCTGCCGAACCACCACCCGGAGCGCCTATAGTATTTTTGGCAAGTTCCTTACGCAACTCTCCGATACCACCAAGGCTCTTTTTGTTGCCTGGTTGTCGAGTACTATCCATATCATCATCGTACAACGGTAAGCCGCCCGTGAAAATGCCTCTTCGCATTGACGGAACGGTCGATGGAGGTAAAATTAAATCATTAGTCCTTCCATTCCGCAGCTGTTTATAATGATGGTGATCTGTGGGTATGGTATTATAATTCGTATGATTCAAAAGAGGTCTTTGGCCGCGAACTTCTCGCATCGGCACTGAACTCAGTGTCAGCGTTACAAAGCACAGAGTGGCAACGCTGATATGCTGTTTTGCCGCCAGTGATGTGAATGCTAAATGCGTTTGTATCATTTTATGCTTTTTTTTCTTGCCTTATGCTTGAAGTGATTTTTTGTAAATTTCTAATGATCTGATAGTTTAGTTTAAGTTTAAAGTTAAAATAGATTATTTTATATGTTGTATTTTGTATTTAAAAAGAAAAGTTTTTGTAATTTAAAGGTTTATTTAGTTCAATTTTATATTGCAACTTTATTCATATTGATTTAACTTTTATATTTACAACAAGATAAAGTTGATAAAGTTTCTATTGTTTTGAAGTAAATGTTTTTATTTTTGGATACACACCCGTTTAACCGCATTTTTGTGAAATCAGTTTTATTACGTAACATATGTTGTTAAATTAAAGTTTATTATTTAGTTAATTATGGTTTTATGTGTAAATCTGTAATGATGGAAAAACACATTTTTAAATAGTTATTTGAATTATTTATTTCGACTTAGTTATTCAAAGCGAGTAAAAATTTATTCGCAATATTTATTTACCAAACTTAAAGTTCTTTGGTTAAACTAGTCTAAATACTGCATATCGTTGGTGCTTTTTCCAATTTATCCTTTCACCTTTACCATAATTTTATTAAAAACTCTCGAAACATACTTGAGAATTTCTTATGAGTTGGCATTGACACGAGCATATAGACTTGTTTATCCAAACATTTTAAGATAAGAAATGTATAGAAAAGTGCGTATTAGTTGCGAACGTATGGAATTGTGGTGATTTCTGACAAGTACATACATTTTCCTGATCAAAAAAAATTGTTTAACAACATTCATATAATCAAACTCAGTTCGAAAATAAATAATTCTAAATTCTAAAAAAAAATTCTAAATAAATAAAGAATTATAATTTCCTATTATTCCTGATGATGTTAACAAGCTGTTAACGAAATATCGAATAATAAAAAACAAAATAAGATAAAAAAAAAAAAAAAGACCTCAGGCTTAATAAATATATATCAGAAAATATAATAAAAAAAAGGTCAATTAATAATATAATTAAAATAAAAAATGATTATAAATCCGTCCTTATTTAAACGAAAATATTCAACAAATCTATTTAAATAAACTAGTTAATATAGAAGTTAAATTTAAATACCCACATTTTATCTGGCAAATTTAAGGGATCCGATTTATCTCTTAAATGTTTTCTTAGAATATTTTCTCTATTCATCATATTATTTTCTTCCAAGAGAATTACCGAACCCGCAGCAAAAAAAGGCATTTTATAAATTAAAATGATAAAATATGTTGATACAAATGTTATTTTGTTATTTTATTTAAATGTTTTACAAACATCAGTCACATACACGGATGTTTACATATTTTACAGTTGCATTATTAGATTTTATACAGTTGTATTTAGAGAAGATATGTGGAAACGAGACAAATATGGAACATGAAACCGATCGAAATTCATCACACTACTGTCGATTTCAAAAGACGATTTACTTTTTAAATCGATCGATTTCCATCACATACATGAATGTGTTGATCGTTGGCTTCATGTAGAAAGGCTGCCGAATTTTTTAGTGATTTCCATTCATTTCATACAAATATACCTCATCACGAAAATTTAATGCAATATTGCTTGTTCATAGAAGACGAGTAGAAATACTCGTTCGGCCATTTACATTGAAAACAACAATAAAACAACTCAAATTGTTTTTTTTTTCAAAATAAATGCTCGGCTTGTATGAAGAGGCAGTAAGTCTCAAAAATAACGGTTTTACAAGCATTTACATTTTGATATTTGCATTGTAATATTAACAATTTCCATTATATTTTTCCGTGTCCTGTAAAGTTATAATTATGATAGTTAGGGCCTTTCTACAAGACACCAATGATATATATCTAGATAATAGTGCTTTAAGAAAACGGATTACTGCAACGTTCGTCGAACTTTTCAATTTATCCGATTGGGACCTTCTTATTATTATGATATATTTTTTATTTCAGCTTTAACAAGTCCTGATAATTGAAACAAGGATTGATTCCTAATGGCGTTTTCTTTTCAACCAAAACTGAATATCATTTCTTTCCCGATTTTGCTCTATTTATTTAAAACATTTGCATTTTTTGTTCCACTTTAAACCAATTTTACAGGAGTTTCAAAGAGAATGATAAAGTGTAAACATTTTTAATAAATGTAGAGTGAATTGAAATGCACTTTTTGAGAATCGAAATCGCTATAACTTTAAATTTGAAATACTCCCATACATAAGAATCATTATTCTCTGTGATTGTTTCCCTCGGCAAACTGATTGTATCTTAGATGTCATGTTGACCGAACACGTGAGAGATTCTTCATATGCGAGATGTATAGTTTAAAGACAAATCGGTTCGAGCAGAATTTGGCGACGTATACTGATTTTAAATTTTTTTCTTTCTGTATGCAATTTGCATAAGAAGTAATGTACTTTCATTGGCTACTAGTGTTACTAGTTAATAAGACGGTTCTATCACAATTTCTGCAGCTGGCTGGTTCATTATAGTACATGACGTATAAATAACGCTAATAAATTCATTACGTATACTTTGTAAATTTACGTTGTACTATCGCAGCAAAGAAATGTGAATTCGTTCACTGTAAATTGGTATTTTCATGACTTCTTCAGCATTTCTTTATATGATTTTATTTTTAATGCCATCTTAAAGGTTAACAAGATTATGATTTTTGAACTCATGGAAAACACATTCTACTCTGCCGATTAATTCATATGAAGAACTGCGCTGTTGTAGTTTAATTTTTGTGCTTTGCGTTGTATTCAAGACGAGTTGTTTTGTTAAAAGTAAAGACATGTTCGCCATTGACAGTCCTGTTTTAAAATCATGCTTTCTGCAGCTAAGTTGCAACAGTTTATTTGCAATCGAACCTTTGCATTAACTATTTTTTCTGCACGTCTTTTTTGCTGGCATTTGAAAGTTAGTCTTCTATTTGTTCACTCCAATTTTGAATTATCTATTCTAGTTTTCATATCACAGTACACATATTTACATATGTACGAGTACTCATATGTATTCATGCATATATCCATACATGTTTTAACAATATTATTATAATTTTTTATTATTAGAATAATTTACAACCGAAATCTTTTGTGTAAAAAATCAATGTTATTTCTTCTTTTTTGTTCTTATATAAGATGCAGCCGCTGGAACACATAGATTTTTCATAATAAATTGTTCAGTAAAATAGAAAAAACTTTACATGCACAATATTTTTAATTTTAAAAACATTATTATATGTTTTTTTGTCAATTTACAAGCACTCACATATACACAATTTTTTTCTAAATAATGCAAACGGTTTTCTTTACTTTTCTTTCTTTATTTAAAAGTAAACTATTTAGCAGAAGTACTATCTAAATCTAGTTATTTATTATTTACAGCCTTTTCTATATTAACTTTCATTTATACTTCTATTTCAAACACAGTTTTCATGGGGCGTCGTTCAATTTCACTTTCCACATTTAGCCCTTTTAGATATTTTTACTCTTTTTGTTTTCATTTTGATTTCAAAATTTATTTTTTCTCTGGTATTTTTATTTCATTTTAATTGATGCACGTACTATACATATTTTAAAGCATTATTTCTTTTCTTTGGCCAAAATTATTATTGTTGTTTTTGTTCACATCTTTTACAAACAAATATAAATAAATAAATAAAAAAAAATTGCAAATTAAATCGGATGCTGCTATGAAGAGAAACTCTTAAATTTGTTAAAGTTTAAGAGAATTTTAGATAAATAACCGTTATTTGGAACTCAAGTTACATGCATATGTACATATGTATGTATATCACTCTCTTTAAATGCCCTCATTTATTATATCCATGTTACTCTTCCTACTTCATTTACAACTCTGTTAGTGTAAGCTGAAGTATGTGCATGTATATGTATATGCATTTGCTTCTGATTTTCATTTGCCGTGTATCCCGTATTAATTTCATTTTCGTTGTTGTTTTCTTTTCAGTTTTTCCGTTTGCAATTTTTGTTTTGTTCTTATTTTTAGTTGCGTACGTTCGGTTTTTGCTATTTTTTTCTACTCGTTTTTTTTTTGCTCACTGTTTATTACTACATTTTGCTAATAAGCCAAAGTGATTGTAAAAACTTTTTGTGCCTGATATTCTTGCCGTAATTTACCCTCACACTTAATTTAGAGTAGTAGAGGTCTTCATTTAAATGTGAGTTGTAGTTCTTTCTCGTGTTACTTTTTTTTCCACAAATTTCAGTATATGTACATATGCAGTTGGTATATCTTTTCCACTGTTTTCTGTTTGTTCTAATACCGATTTTAAATATGGCGTTCTTTTTTAAGAACCTACAACAATATGTACCAACGTTTATGAAACTGAAGAAAAGTATAAACTTCAAAATATGGAAGCATAGAAATGAAAAGAAATTCAACTAATTTTGATAATTGTAACTTATGTTTGTAAGGTATTTTTTGAAACTTGAATGGCAGAATTAAAAGCTCAAAAATTAGTGAAAATTGTATGGTATGGGTGAAGATTTACATTATTAGCAAAAATATATGTATAACAACAAAACAGATTTTTAACTAAAGAATAAACTATGTAATTTTCTATCAGCTTTAAAATAAAACATTGAACTAGAATAAAAATAAATAATATGTATATTAAAATTTCTAACTAGATTTTATTATAAAAATGGATTATTCGTTCGTTTCGTTGTTCTATCGTTACTATAATGGGATGTGTTATAATGAAATCAGGGAACTTGTTCGCGAAACCCGGTCATTCGCACGCACGACGCGATCATCATTAAGAGCGCATCTATTTTTGGTCGATTTGGCGGCGACTCGCACTACGCATTACAGAGAAAATTTGTTTTTTGTCCGAACGGCACGTATGTGGAATGGACTACCCGCAGAGGTGTTTCCTGTCAGTGGGAAAATTTTAATCAAATGTCAATAAACACTACTCCCTCTATCCTCCTTCCCATAACCTAATTTCCTAGTTCCAGCACCATGCATCGCATGTGTAGGGGTCATCCCCTGAGTGCCGGTCCAAGAAAAAAAAATAATAATTTACAGACTGCATGCGTTAAACCCATAATTACACTGTATAATTACAACTGTACATCAAAGAAAAGGATCTGCCAACTGTAGAGGAGAAGGAGTAGAGGATCCTAAAAAAGATATAGGTGTATCGGCATTGTTAAAGTTACATCTGTAACTTGTTTTACAGCCGTTTTTAATTTTCACCCTTTTTTCTAGTTATTTTATTGTGTTTTTGGTATTTAAAAAAAATTTCAACTTGCTGGACAGTGTTATCAAACCCATAGATCAAGTATATAATTTTTTTAATTGTCTTTCATATTTCACCTTCTTCTATTTAAAATTATAATATAATAATGCGCTTCGCTAACCTCACATCCACTTATGTAGTAGTCCGCCATTTTGGGACATTCGCTATATTATATTTTTTTTTTATCTGGGACCAGCACTCATGAGATGACTGCTATACATGCGAAGCATTGTGCTGGAACTATAGGAAAGGGATAGTAGGAGAAACGACAGGAAGTGAAGCATAATTAATTATTTTACAGCTCTGCTTTCGCACGTTCTTTGTTTATTCTTTTTTAGCAGTGCTGAAGCTTCGGTTCAGTAGCCATTTTTATTATTGTTTTACTTCGCCGGTGCTACACAATACCGATGAAGGAGGGCGTTCTGATGCGATTGTGGATTGCTATCAGCTGAAGCCGGTATTGTTCAGTGACCAGTGACTATGCCTTCGCCACTGAAACCTTCCGACAACAACTGACACACAAAGATACACTAATGCACATCAGAAAAATGCGATATGTTTATTTTTATTTTAAAAATTTTTAGTCTGAAACTGGGGTTGAACCCATGTCTGTTTTTGGTTTAGTAGTCAACGTGCAGACTACCATCGATCGTGCCAGTTGATTTGGAGTTTCCTTCATAAAAAGCGCTTTCATTTGACACCCGTATCACGGGTATATACAAAGTATTGCTCCTCTGTTTTGGGCCGTACCCCCTATTGTGTGTTGGAGAGATTTAAATTTTCGGAAAAATATTAAGCCCATGTTTCGTTAAATACTTCGATCTTTCTGTGTTTAAAGTTTCATCGCAAACGGTTAGATAGATTCGGTGAGAACGAAATTGCCCCCTTCTCCCCTTCCCCAAAGCATTCTTACTCCTGCAAAGGTATCCTATAACCAGAAGGTATCAACAAACATGTAAACATCTAAACACACATACTTTCACATTTATAATATTAGTAGGAAGTATGATTTGAAAGATCAAATGTGATAATTGTTTAATTCAACTAAAATTAATTCAAATACCGTTTATAAATTGCCTTTGCAGCCATATGATCGGGGATGCAAGGATATACACCCTAATACGAATCACACCGCACTCCTTTGGTGGGATTTGAACAATAAAAAAATTCGCACAAAGTAAAATAATAATCAAAATGGCTCCCTTTTATCTTAAAAATTAAAGAATCTTCTCCACACCAAAAACACTGTAACAGTCTATTTGTGCAAGAATTAAACCCCTATCATACTAATTAAAAATTATTCATAGTTCATCATAACTTTTACAATTTATAATATTTATTTAAATAAACATGGTTAAATTTTGCATCAACCGTACGCTGCAAACGATTTCAACGTAAGTACAAAATTCTCATAGTGTAGCACCGGCGAAGTAAAATAATAATAAAAATTGCTGCTAAACCGAAGCTTCAGCACTGATACGAGTATAAACAAAACAAAGAACGTGCGAAATCAGAGCTGTAAAATAATTAATTAAGCTTCACGTCCTGTCGTTTCTCCTACTATCCCTTTCCGATAGTTCCAGCACAATGCTTCGCATGTGGAGGAGTCATCTCCTGAGTGCTGGTCCCAGATAAAAAAAAAATAAAAAAATATATATTAAATGTGCAGCTAATGAGTAAAGGCCTATATTTTCCAATCAGTTGCTTCGAGGACTTCTTAAAGGATAGTCGAAGATGTTTATAATCTACGAATTTTAATGCAATTAAACAAACTTTTTCATTTTGGCGAAGAATTTCACATTGCTTTTCCTTCTTGTCTTATTGCATATTATTAAGCGAAATTTTTTGTTTAAATTTCACTCGAATTAGAGTATTTCTGGACATATTTCGACATTTAAGGCATCGTTATTGTCGTCCCTTTAGCAGGTATTAAAAAAAGCAAAATGGAAAATGTTTGGCGGAAAACAGTAATATGTTAATAAAAAATATGTCGAACCTATGAAACAGAACACCAAAATAAAAGAGAATCAGAAAAAGTTTAAAGTGAAAGTTAAAGTTAAAATTTAATTATGTATAACAAATTATTTAAAATGTATTTGATAACTGGCTGGCATCTCTCATATATTTTGCCGCAATTCCATAAGCAAACAGTTTTGTTCATAAGAGTGGGCAGGGACACTAAAATTTTTTAAATAAAATAAATTAAACCGCGACTGGGAAAAATTCAATTAAAAGTAGTGCGCTAAAAGATCGCAACATTGTGGATAGAAAGCAAAATTAAAATTAATTATAAACAATGTGAAATCTACTTCTCTGTTCAAGTTAAATATCGTCATTGAATTTAGTAACTGGTAGAACCCATTAAATTTTTTATTTTTTTTGTTTATAATTCGCAATTCGGTACCACCTAATACAGGGTGTCTGATAGCAGATTTATATTTTCAAACTTAAATAAAAAACATAATAATTGACACAAAGTTTTATTAAGAGCATTGAATGATAGAATGAAAATGCGGATTTTATTTTTTAAAGAGTATGTCATCCAGATCTTTCGTATCCTTTTTTAAAATTTCATGAATAATCGCTCTTGGAAGTCCCAGTGAGGCTGCTCTTTTCCGCATTGAAAGTCGCGGATTTTCACGTAAACTGCTTTCAACCAGTTCAATGTTTTCGGGAGTCCTTGAAGGTCGACTGGACCCTGGCCGTGCGGCATTCATAGCCGAAGCAGCTGCACCCACGAACAAATTAAATTTATACTCAGTCCATCACTTATTTTCCGGATACCGAACTTTGAACAAAATTGTCGACGAGCAATTACGTAAGAATCATTACTCTTAAAAAATGTCTGCACAGCGAACGCGCGATGCTCACTCGACCACTGCGACATCGTGACTGACAAATCCGCACAATCGATAATTCAAACCGCGCCACCCTCCCTCAGCACCGTTTATTATTTTTGGAAATAATCGTATTATAAATATAATCGTAAATATAAATTTGCCACCAGACACCCTGTTAAACCGCAGTACAAACAAAATTTAACAAGTAAATTTAACAAAACAAATAAGGCAATCGGTTGTCCTCGCCATTCCTTAAACTTTCCGCTAAATTTAACTCATTAAAGCAAATTTGCAGCATTCGACAAGGTCTGCAAAAATTAATGTATAACGAAAATCTATTTGACAGCAAATTACGGAATAATTAAAATAAAAAAACATTCGTCTAACATTCGTCCGACATCAATATCTTTCGAACCACTTTACAGATTTTTGTCATAGTTGCGGCATCCTTTTTTTAAGTCCATAAAAATCGTAATTATTGGCCAACTATACATCTCTTGCTGGAGGCGGTGTCGGTCATCTCCGCCACTATCCCTTTCCTCTAGTTCCAACACAATGCATTGTATTTGTAGGGGTCTTTTTCTGATTGCTGGTCCAAGATATAAAAATATCTCGAACGGATCAACTAATTTTAGTCAAATTGACAACAATCGACGCCTCTTTCTAAGGTTAAAGGATGATTAGATTTTGAACACGATGAGCTTAGTAGTCAAAATTTATATCGAAAAATTCCTTTATTTGAAATGCACTAAATCATCTAGGTGAGCTCAATATCTTTCGAATGCGTACCATTTCGTTCCCGTTCACGCGTTCTTATGTTATTAAATGTTTCATACATAGAGGTTATATTGGTAAATCACCTGAAAATGTTGTGGTTTTTGCCTGCGTTTACAGATTTGAAGAAGTCTTTAAGCTAAATAATATTGGCGGTGAAACAAAAAGAGCGGTTTAAAAAACTACTACCAATTTACAAGGAAATTAGTTGCAGATTGTTTTCCAATTTTAAAATTTTACGAAAATAAATGCTATAAATAATAGAAATTTTTTATCCCATTTTAGAAATAATATTATTATAAACTAAATATTTTAAATTTATAGCTTTTTTCTGAAAATACGCGTTTTTTTGTTTTTTTCGATTTTTGTGCGTTTTAAAATTAAATATGCTCCAATGTTTTGTCTCTGTAAATAAATATGTAATAAAAATACTTGCAGATTTTATTATTACCTCTGCCATAGTATTGAGGTTACATGTACATCAATGCAATGTCACATTTTTTAACTTTCTACAAATGCGTTGGAACACAAAAATGGAAGAATATGATTTATATTGAAATACCAATTACAAACATTATAAAATTGTTTACTTTCTTTTTTGATACATATGATGATACATATTTGACACTATATAATAATAAAATGACGTTTGTCATGAGGACCCTTATCATCAGATTGATGTCAGTTAGATTGATGGGTTTTGTCATTGCATTGATGTAAGAATTGTGATCACATGCGGTCATCAAAGCAAAGACACATTTTCAATGAGCGTGTGAAAAATTAATTATTTTGTCCAATACTAGTTTCGTGTGTGGTCAGAAAACCGACATATATATATATATATATATATATATATATATATATATATAGGGAAGCGCATAACTTCTAGCTAGTCTATCCAAAATATATATAAATGCATACATATATTAATTACAGTGCCATGAAAGTAGAAAACCATCTTGTAATGTACTGTAAATATATATATATACTAGCTGACTTAGTGCTGTATTATAACACGATTTATTTATTTAAAATAAAAAAAAGCAAAAAAAAAAAATATATGTATGTCATTGGTGGTGCAATAAGAAAATTGGATTTTGACACGCCCCTCCGCCTGCAGACAGAAAATCAAAAATCAGACTTCACAGTGTCACCCGCCTGAATATTCTGAAGATTCCCTGAAAATTTGATCAAAATCGGCCCAGCCGTTTTGGAGTCCATACGTTACATACATACACACATCCTGTTTTATATATATGTATACATATATATATATATATATATATCAAGCCTTTATTTCATGCTTCCATTAGAGCATGTAAAACTCACTTAGCATAGAGTTGAAGATAATATTCCGTCATAAAATAACTTTCGAAATAAAAATAATTATTTCCTCTGATTTGGGGGGCAGTTGTAAAGGGTGTTCTAACAAGAACGCAAGATTAAATTTGGCGCCATTCGAAGTGTCATTGTTTGACATGTGAACAATTGTTTGCTAGTAAGTACGAGGTTAGTAAAAATGGAGCGCTACACGAATGAACAACGCATTCTCATTGTGAAATTGTTTTACCAAAATGTTTTGCGGCTACAGTTCGCAAATTGCGATCAATTTGGGGTCACAATAATGCTCCAAAAGAGTCAACTGTAAAGAGATTAATGGATAAATTTGCCGAAACTGGGTCTGTTAGTGATGTAAAGACAACAACGCGCCTTCGACCAGGTAGATCGACCGAAAATGTCGCAGCTGTACGTGATGATGTCGCTCAAACTCCATCCACCTCAATTCGACACCGAGCTCAGCATATTGGTGTCTCCAAATCCACTATGCAGCAAATTTTGACGAAAGATTTGCATCTTCATGCATACAAAGTTCAATTGACTCAGGTACTGAAGCCAGCTGACCATGGACAGCGAAGGGAGTTCCTTAAAATTTAAATCTTGCGTTCTTGTTGGGACACCCTTTATAATCATTTATTATTGTTTTTAATAATATTTCACTATTGAAGCATTCCGCGAATAGTATCATCAATAATCCACACTATTTCTCGAAATTCGAACCAAAAGTCTTTTTTTTTAATATTGTACCAGCACTCATATAGAAGGTGAAGCTTCACTATCTTAGAACACTGCTTTTTGCAGGTTTTTCGTTTTTTTATAGCAGTCTTGTAGCGTCTCTGATGTCAAGGAGACGTTTTTAAATTTGAAGCTTCGTTTTTAGTAGATATTTTTAGTAATTATTTCACTTCGCCGGTGCTATACAATACCGGCGAAGGAGGGCATTTTGATGTGCCTGTGGATTGGATACAGCTGAAGTCGTTACTGTTCAGGGACCAGTTTTGAAAACAATTTCCCTTTCTTAGCATTCTGCTTTCTCTGTAAATGAGCCATAGTAGATTTCTTTATCCGTGAAGATTTTTATTTGCACGCCATAATGAAACCTCTCTTAACTTTTAGTGCAATATTACAGTTACTCTCGTTCTTCTTATTAAAAGAAAATTAGTAAAATTAACAAATAATTCCCAAATCAAATTTATCTGCTCAATGAAAAGAGCATCCGAATTTAATAATTCAATTTAAACAAAAACAAAATTTTAGTCTTCTCCAAAAAACACAAAAATTGATTTTGTATTTTTTTTTTTATTTTTATTTATCATTATTTTTATCATTTTATTTGTCTAAAATAAAAGAAGCTAAATAATAGAAGTAAGCAAAATAGAAATAGAAAGAAAAAAAAATTATTTCAAAAATATGTTTGAAACAAAAACTGACTTTTCAAAGCAATGTACTGTAAACAGGGTAAGAGCAGTACAAAATGAAAAGAATGAGCAGGGAAAGGGAAACGTAGAAGTAAAACTCTAAGAAGAAGCAGCTACTATAAGCAAAGACAAAGTCAGCAAATCGAAACGACGCAAATTGTATCATCCAGGATATAATAGAATATAGACTGCGCACAATTACAATATAAAAACACACACAACTACACGTACAACTTATGCACTTATACAAACTACCGAGAGGAGCTGCTTTAGGGAACAGCTAAAACATCTTGTATGCTTTTCGGAAATATAGATACAGATTATATTTATAATGTGTGCACGTAGAGACCGCAACAAAGAAGAAGAATAGAAAACAGACGATGTCGCGACGGGTTGGTTGCTGCAAAAAGGCTACTACACGTACATACGCACAAACACATACACAATCGTAGAAAAGTTTTCTTCTCATTTTTTACAGCTCAAGAATTTTTCTATACATAAAAAGAAATTTTTTTCTTCTTTTCTATAGTAAATTTTTCTTTCCATTAATAAATTTGTAAAATTACTTTTTAAGCAATGTTTAAATAAATTCGTTTTTGTTGTTAAAATTTATAAAAATTGAAAACATTTTCTTTCTTTTTATATTCTTGATTGTTGCAAAATGCTTTTGCATTTTCATTTTTATTTTTCACTTATTTTTTTTTCTAAAATTTTCCTCCTTAAATCTTAATTAATTTTTATTCTCTTTTCTATTTATTGTGATTTTTTCTATCACTACCAACACTCGCGTTGCGTTCGTTATGAAGACTGAAGTACAAGGAATCAAAAAGTTTTGCTTATACAGCAGCCAGTAGCAGCATCGTCACAGCATCCCCAAATTTTACAGCAAAATTTACTTGCAGGAAGAAAGAGTAACATCAAAAACACAGATACAGGCTACAACATCGAACATCCCAGAAACCAAAAGGGCCTAAATTTGTTCACTGAATTCGCGAACTATTTTCAATCCATGCTGTGAAATTCCCGTTTGTGTGGTAGAATCATTAGAAATGTAGAAAACGTGACCCTGTGCTAAACAACAGCAGTTACGAAATGACATACATATTTAAATACATATATATACCGATAAGATTTCTAAATGAAACATTTATAATAATAACACTACCCACTACTTTTTCCAAAATATTTCACTTATTCAGAAAAATATTTTTCCTAAAACAAAATGCATTGAAATTGAAATATGCATACATGTGTATATAACATGACACCTTTTTGCTATACGATTATTACTAATTTCCTTGAAAAGGATATCCGATGGATCTCGAAATGTTAGAGAAAAATAAATAAAATAAAAATATCAACATAACTAGTTGGATTTGTTTCACCGTAGCCTCGAGCTCAACCATTTCAATTTGTCATTTTATTAAAATAAAAATGCTGAATAAAGAATCTACTCGTATCGTACATATCGTCACAGAAAACTCAAGAAGTCCTATCTAACATTGTGATAATTTCATATAAGACAATTAAATTGAACAAATTTATTTGTATAAAAAATTTAAATTTTGCAGAGTGACACATATTTGGACCAATTAACCAATGTAAAAATAGTTATATATTTTTATAAAATTTAAATTTATTTAATACATTAAACATACGAGTACTTAATTCTAAAATAAATTTTAACATTATTTGTTGCATAGAGAAGAAAAGGGAGGCATTCCAAACTTCTGAACGTGACATGGGCAGCTATCGTATATTCCACAATTGCGGAAAATAATCGTATTTATTTTTGGAAATTCATTCAACTTGTTTTACTTATTTGCAAATTTATTCGAAAAGAAACATATGAAACAAAAAATATGACTTGAAGATTCATCAGATGAAGTATGAAATCGTACTGGAGTTGGCCGGAAGCAGAAAACTTGAATTATGCATTTACTATCGCTTTCAGTTGCAGCAGAGTGTTAACTGCTCCAGGGAGCGTATTTTCCTAGATGCTTGGATACGGATTCGATACGACATTTGGCCCATACAAATCTCCTAGATCTGATGGGATATTTCTATGCCTTCTGCAACAAGGTATGGAATACATTGTCCCTACTCTGTCCAGACTGTATAAAGATAGCCTGTTGCTGCGATATGTACCTAAAAATGGCAAGGGGAAAACCCGAACAATTGCCTAAATCAAACAGACCTATAAGTCTCAGTTCATGTTTCCTGAAATCGATGAAGAAGATATTGCATCGATACATAAGGGAGAACAGGTTGGTGAACTTCCTACTGCATCGGCTTTAATTTGCCTATAAACGAAGTAAATCTACTGTGACTGCGATATATATATTGCACTTTCAGAATATTGAGAAGGGCTTCCTATGGGGCAATAGAGGGAGCTCTTTTACTAAAGAAAATACACAGTGTCTGGTGGGAAATTTGTATTTTTAAATACGATTATTTCAAAGAGTATTAAACGGTGCGGAGGGAGGGTGGCACTCACGATGTGGCAGTGGTCGAGTGAGCATCGCGCGTTCGCTATGGAGACATTTTTTAAGAGTAATGATTCTTACGTAATTGCTCGTTGACAATTTTGTTCAAAGTTCGGTATTCGGCGTATGAGTGATGGACCGAGTGTAAATTTAATTCGTTGTGGGTGCAGAGATTCCGCGCAACTGCTTCGGCTATGAATGCCCCACGGCCAGGGCCCAGCCGAACTGGTTGATAGAAGTTTACGTGAAAATCTGCGACTTTCAATACGGAAAAGAGCACCTCACTGGGATTTCCAAGAGTAATTATTCATGAAATTTTAAAAAACGATCTGAAGGATCTGGATGACATACTCTTTAAAAAATAAAATACGAGTTTCCATTCTATCGTTCAATAAAACTTTGTGTCAATTATTACGATTTTTATTTAGGATTGAAAATATAAATCTACTACCAGACACCCTGTACCTTGCACAATCATCACATGGATACTGAGTATGCTAAAATCTAGGACGATCACCTTTGGTAAAGAATGGCTAGAGATATGTAAGATAAACTACATCTAACCATCTGTGTTGACATCACGGGCGTAATTAGGACTTGTCCGACTGATGCACTGGCTGTGCTGTGGCACTTTTCACTTTTTATCACGATCGAATGGGAGGCACGTGCCGGTGCCCTGAGATTGGAGGGCATTTCTGAGCCCAAAATTGGCGACATCAGGGCACGTATGAGGGTCTTGCGGGACTATCTATATACCCAATTCTCTACAGTGATGAAAGGCATCACCCAGAATGGTTCTCTCCAGAAGCTTCAGGGTTGATATCAATGACCGTGAGGACGGGAGAACCGACTCTATCAACTTTAGCCGGGATCTCACGTATGGTATACCGAGATCCGGAGAGATTTGAGGATGGTAGAACAGAGGCGGGAATCAACTGGGCCCAATTCAGAAAATCGATTCCAATGGCCGAGTGTTTCCGTAAGGGGCCTCACAGCTATATACTAGCGGATAGTCAGGCGTCGCTTAGAGCCCTTGAGTCGACCATGATGACCTCAAAAATGGTATGTGAGTGTCTGGACATTCTCAATGAGTTGTGGAACTCTAACGCCGTTGTATTGGGCAACGTTCCTGGTCATGAGGTAATGAAATGGCGAATTATCTGGCAAAATGAGGGGCATATTTGCCCCTAAATGGCCCAGAGCCATTCTGTGGACTTAGAAAAAGCCACAGAAATGGAATTATTAGGCACTGGGAAAAAGGGGAATTCGCTGCTCACTGGCATAATAGTACTGGGCAGCGTGAAACCAAGCGCTCTCTGATGCCGAAAAACCGATCTCTAATAAGCTGCTTTCCTTGAATAGAGTTCACTTGAACCTATTACCGGAGTACTTAACGGGCCCTTGTGGCCTGAGGTATCACTTTAACAAAATGTGTCTCTCCGAGACCAATGTCTATAAGTTTTGTGAAAGCGACAATCAGATTTCTAAGCATGTTCTCTGCGACTATCCTGAGCTCGGCAGACAGAGGTTTCATCATCTGCATGTAAGTGCGGTGTCCCCACACAAGCTGTGGAACACCAGACCCCAAAAAGTGCTTGGATTCCTTAAAAGCCTTACGATGGGGGTCTAATATGAGGGGCTTTTCACAATAGATTCTTTTGGTTGCGGTGGATGATAATAATAATAATAATCGATTGAATAAGAGGAAAATAAGGCATGCCTTTACAAGTTGCGGAATTTGTTCTATTAATTTAACCAACTTTATGAGTTGTGGTTTGGTGCCGCATGCTAATGCATTTTTAACATAATAAATTCACAATGTACGTCTACTGTACAAAAATAATAAAACAATCAATAAAATTATACATTTTAAACGGTTTTTAAACCTCATAATACGCATCGAATGCAAAATTCTGTTCGATAGAAAATTCGGAAAATTTCGATTTCGAATCAACATTCAATACTCGTTGGCTATCGAAAATCGAATGAGGCTCATGCATAATATTAATAATAATTAGATTTGGCTTTAGGAGTAAATGCAAAAGTTTTTTGAAAGTTGTAAAATTCTACGAGAAGTTGGTAGCCTACAAATGTATATGTACATATATTTGTTTATTCCAACTCAATCATCCGTAACATATTTGCAGACTTACATGGCAAAACTATTCCTTCTACTCGCATGTGACAACAATCATCGCGACTACTATTCTCAAAAAAAGCTGTTGTAGCCATATTTTAATAATAAATTCCCCACGGTTAGATTTTCTTAAAAATGTTTCAATAATTAAATAGTGTTTCTGCGTGAAAAATATTTTTTTACAGACAGCTGACTATAATACCAACTCATAAAAACTAAAACCGGAATGTTAAATCTACTTCGCGGAAAGCTTAACCGTAGGAATGAATAAATAATTGCAAAATTAAGTATCCATCCATATTTCTTTCCCTAGAAATCTGGTTTCCGTGCGGATTAAATAATACAAATACCATCCATTATCTTGTTCAAAAAGTCAATGCTTATTAGAATTTTTGTCAATATGTCACAAATATTTTAAAGTAAATAAATAATGTAAATATGCCAAACTTATTAAAAATCATACGTATGTATGTATATTTAGATTTACTAAATTTAAAACAACTCAGAATTTATTATAAAAAGCAAAGAAAAATATAGTTTCTTGTCTTTGTTATTGCTGTGAATGCTACGTTCTGTAAATAAACGTTTCTATTTGAGAAGAAATTTGGAAACAATGTCGAGTGTTTGCTGGGTTGTTGTCGCCATTAGGGAAGTACATACAGACATACCTACCGAATATGCATTATTTCAAACAAAAATATTTTAACCCTGAAACTGAAAAATGGCTTCTAATAAATTAAGCACATAAATGTTTAATATTTGTAGCCCTAAAAAAAAATAATAAAAAAATTTTGTTTCAGAAAAAGACAAACTCCATTGAAATTCTAATTAAGAAATACTGCTAATTAAATAAATTACATTAAAAATCTTTGTTAAAAATATTGGAATAGATTTGAAAAAAACGTCACATACATTCATGAAGAACAATATCACACAGGACGAATTTGAATCTTTCTCACGATCAGTAATGCACTCTCAAGTGCATGTGTGAAATTAAATATAGATACGATCCATATGTATCTACATACATATCGCCACCTAACATCCTAAAGGCCATAACAACCAAAAAATTAAGAATATACCTTTTGGTCGATTATGATTAGCCAAAATACGCTTCTACTCGAAATTTTACTCACGTATGTCCAAAAATACCTATTTTATTAATATAATTCAGAAGGCATCACCGACAATGTCAACAAATATATAAACCAAAAAACCGTAACTACACTTTCAATTTAAAAATTTCCTTTTACGTTCAGTTACCGTTTTTTAAGTTAAAATTGTTGCAAGCTAGTAACAAGAACGCTCAGGATATCTGTGCTTTACCAAAAAATAATAAAAGCAGTACTAATAGTTAATATGGTTTCACTAACAAATTTAAAAAAAAACAGTGAAAATAAATTAACCGAATGAATGAAAAATAATACGAGAGCCTAACAAAAGGTAATATTTGTGAAACACCGACAAAACTATTTACAGATCGGTGTATTTCCAAATTGTGTGCGAAAAGTCCATTGCGACATTGTGGCATGTTTTCGGAAGAAACCGCAAGGAAATATTTCAAATGTTTATTGGGTCACGAAGGCTGAAACAGTTAACAATTTGACTACCAAAGCAAAGTTTTTGTGTTCGATCCCACTGATATGCAGTAGTGTGAATTCACGTCAGCGGCGCTGCAATACTGCTATAAACAAAATCGTACAAAAGCGGAGTTGAAGCTTTCCTCTGTCTATCCCTTCAGCACCTGTAATCTGTGTCACTATCCCTTTCTTATAGAAAGTAACACCGAGGTAGGCAATCATTTCCTGAGTCTTACTTTTCCTAAAAAAAAAATTAATTTTTGCTTCCAGATGAATGCCACAGTTTTTTCGATAATATATCCCACTCAGATTAAATGCATCGTTTTCTTTCCATTTATGCAATAATGAATTTTTATTTTTTTTAATATTTCTTAAATAAAATGATTTTTTCTATAATAATTGTAATGAATTTTAAATCTTTTATGTTGAAAATACAAAGAATACATTGAAAATCACAGTTTCAGTAAATAGCTGTTTAATTACGGCTGAAAAGCTGCACCTTTCAAATTAATGTACGTACGGATTATTGATTTCAGGGAAAAACGATTCCAAAAGGCCCTAAGTACCATTACTAAAAAAATCTGTTATTATGTTCTTCTTTTTTTAATTAAACCAAATCCGCATTGATTTTTTAATGCTCATTCTGAAATTTATCTGCTTCTTAAATTTATAAAGTTTTTTGCTTCCTCTGTAAAACAGTATGAAGTATACTTACGCCCTTTTGGATTTTAGTTGACGCTAAATACATACGAGGTTTGTTGAAAAGAAATTGTAAATTAAAATTTTTTTTTAAGTATTTATTTATTCATCAATATCCATTTTGTTTCCTTCAAAGTAATCCCCCTCATATATAATGCACTTATGCCAGCGCTTTTTCCAATCCTCGAAGCACTTCTGAAATACGCTTTTGGTATGGCCATCAGCTCGTTCTTCGATTTTGACTTTATCTCATCAATTGTGGCAAAAAGCTTTCCTTTCATTAGTATCTTCAGTTTTGGGAATAGGTAAAAGTCGCAGGGTGCCAAATCTGGTGAATAAGGTGGTTGAGGCACAACTAGGGTGTTGTATTGCTTCACGCAAACGTTGTATAACTTCCTTGTAGTATTCCTTATTAACCGATTATTAATGACGCACCACACCATTGTATTCGATGAAAAAAAATCACCTTCTCTTTTGAACAAACCTCGTATACATGAATATATAAAAATTTCTAAATATTTCTTGCATGAAGGCAAAACAACTCTGCTATTTTGTGTTTTGTCAATTTTTAAAACAGAGTTGCACTGTCACTGGTGTTCAGTTAAATGTTCTTCTGTGATTGAGGTGACATTGATACAGGAGGCGTTTAAAGAGTCTGTCGGGGTAAAGGAAACAGCCATGCTTTCATATGAACTCGCAAAAAAGGAGAGCCTTTTGTGAACAAGATTTTTTTCCGATTTTTTTCTAATTTTCAACTGTTTTTTTGTGATGGTTTTCTATTAGAATTGAAGAGGCCATATTTCGATTATTTTCAATGAGAACATTGACAAATTTAAGTTTTTTTATTGTTGTTTTCCTTGTCAGAAATTTCTTCGAAGTTTTCAAATTCTAAAATTAGAATGTACGAAACAGACCAGAGCTTAGACTACCGGGGCATCCTTTCTTCTTTAAAATTTCGTTTTTTTTTATCTTGGACCAGCACTCAGAAGATGACCCGTACACATGTTATGCATTGTGCTGGAACTAGAGAAAAGGGATAGTAGAAGAAATGACATGAGTTGAAGCTTTTTGAAGATGTGCAACCAGAAAGATCAAGGTTCAATTCCCAGCCAGGGTAAATCAGAAAAATAGTTGTTTCTGAGTTTTCTGTGCTACACCACCCTCCTTCGTGGGTATTTGAGCAATAAAACGTCGGCGAAGTAAAATAATAAATAAAATGGCTCCATTAGCTTAAAAATAATGCGTCAAAAAAAAAACATCAGAGACGCTGCATCTTTGCTTTATAATTAACACGCAACTGCATAGTTGTGCAAGAATTAAGCTCTATCTTCCTACCACTTTCACCACCTGTCTATTCTCTACCCTATCCCTCTCTCTAGTTCCAGTGCAATGAATTGCATATGTAGGGCATAGCCCCTGAGCACTGGTCCAGGATAAAAAATAAAGAAATTGCAGTGTTGTAGCGTCTCTAATGTCAAGGAGACGTATTAAATTTTGAAGTTTCGTTTAAGTAGCCATTTTTAGTAATTATTTTACTTCGCCAGTGCTACACAATACCATCTTCTGATGTGCCTGTAGATTGGTGCCCTTATTGTTTAGTGACCAGTGACTGTGCCTTCGTCACTGAAACCTTCTGACAACAACTGACACAAAGTCACACAAATGCACATCAGAAGAAATGCGAGATGAGTCAGAAACTGGGGTTGAACCCAGGAAATTTTTGGTTTTGTAGTCAACGTGCACACTACATCAGGCATCGCCACCCTCTTTTTAATTTGGAATTAAAACAAAAATAGCTGTGCAATCAATCCGATATATCACTGCAAATAATTGTTTGCCTCTCGTATACAATTTCGAGGCGAATTTACTGTTCGGAGTAGGGAAACAGCATTTAAAATTCTTTGGGATGTTTAATTTTTTATATTTCTATTTATTTATTTTTTATTATTATTTTATTTATGGTTTTTCACTGCTTTTATTTATTTTCAGATAATATTGTTATTTCTTATTCATATAAAATATTTGTGAAATTTCATGTTCTTTTTCTATTTGTTTATGATGCTGAAATTATTTTCTAACTGGTTATTTGTTAGAGCGTGTTTACTGTTTTCATGTACATATATTTCTTACACGAAAGCTTCAAATACAACTCAGTCTTAAGAATTAAATAAGTAATTGTAATGCAATTCCGTTTAAGGGTTAAAAAGATATGAATTACTGCAACCGGCGCATGACACTAAATAGAGAGTACATCGAAATTTATACTCAGATTTCATTTGCCGTTTTTATTATATTTGTTCAAGCGAAAAAAAATACTTAAAAGGGCCTATACAATTGTCTGTCCGCCAATTTCTCTGTTTATCCGTCTCTTCCCTAATCTATGAGTGTATTAACGTGTGAACGTCTGTATGAAAAGACTGATGTTAAATGAAACTGAAATTTCCTTACGTTAACAATTTTCATTTACGGCTTTTATTTGTGTGTGTGTGTGTGTGTGTGTGTGTGTGTGTGTGTGTATTTCAACCAAAGTCTGTTAAATGTGAACCCAGGGTATGTTCATTTGAGATGTTTAAACAACAGAAATTTAACTTAAAACACTCTCTCTGGTTTTCGCTTCAGATAATTTTTTTAAGGGATTTCTTGTTAATTTCAATTGGAAAGCAAATGTTTGGATACAATTTTATATTTTGTGTTTTTTTATTATTGGAAAAAGTAAATTATTTTATCGAAGTAATGTTTTCAAACACATGAATTCTTTCGAAATCTTTTTAAACATGCATAATCGCACATTTTATAGGGTGCTATCGTTCATTCCGTATTTCCTTTCATCTTTGGTTTCGAATGCATTTAATTTGTGGAAATATAAATAAATGTATCTGTCTGTGCAACTTTATCTTTCAGCAACTTTATGTGATATATCCTGTAACGTAGTTTTCTAATTCAATTTATTGCGTTTCCTATTATCAACGCTAGATTTCTACGCCATGTAAAGAGGCGGAAAACATCAGTTTCTTGACGAAACATTGCCGTTGTCGCACAGTGTCACGTAAACGGGCAAAAAAACTGATGATTTAAAAATTTACTTTTATTTATTTTTTTTTTTTTGTTAAATATGTAATTACACCTAATTCGGTTAATACGCGAACTATTTTTCGCTACACATGCGATGCATTGTGCTGGAACTAGAGGTAAGCGATAGTAGGAGAAATGAAAAGAGGTGAAGCTTCATCATCTTAAAACTGTACTTTTGCACGTTTTTGCTTTTTTTTTTATAGCAGTATTCTAGCGCCTCTGATCTCAAGACGTTTTTGAAGCCTCGTTTTTAGTAGCCATTTTTTAGTGATTAATTTACTTCGGCGGTGCTACACAATACCGACGAAAGTAGGCGTTCTGATGTGAATTTGGATTGCTATCAGCTGAAGCCGGTATTGTTCAGTGACCAGTAACTATGTCTTCGCCACTGAAACCTTCCGACAACAACTGGCACACAAAGACACACTAATTCTCATTAGAAAAATGCGAGATGTGTTTTTTTATGATTTCAGTCTGAAACTGGGGTTGAACCCAGGTCTGTTTTGGTTTTGTAGTCAACGTGCAGACTACTTTAGCCATCGACACCCTCTAAATGTAAATGATGTTTAATGATTTTTGTGATTTCTTCTCCTGAGTGTAGATACTGTTTTTTCTATAGTTTTTTTTTAATAAAGTACGTGCATGGAGTCACATGAATTTCAATTACTTACTTACTTGATATTTAATTTGGCGTGAAACCAATCTTCTCATTTTCTATTAATAATCTATGTTTTTACACAATTTTTTTACGTTAATTTTCGAGGAATATATGTATAGCGTAAAAAATAACTTCAATTCTTCAATTATTATAATAGTTATCGATAGAACGATAAAAATATGCATAAATTATGAGCGAAATTATACAACAATACTATACAATTTTCAACTACTGTGCAATGTTCGGCGTTTTCAGGCGCATTTTGACGAATGTTTTTTATTTTTAGGTGCATGTGTAAAGTGTTTAAAATCAACTTTCATGAAAGTTCCAGTCTTGTTCATTAAATATGTGTAAAAATTCTGGATATTTTCACATGAAAGCATTTGCCGAATGTAGATATTAGAATTTTTTAAAGCTAAAATAAACTTAAGCTATTAACAATTTTTATTACTTTATTTAGTACTTCTGGAAGAAGGAGATTTTAAGGCTAAATACGAGTATATCATTGATGGTGATATGACCATTTCCATAGTCACGTATGTGACAGTCGTACGTTTCAATTAGATGAAACAAGAAGAAAACTTTAAAGGTTTTGTTAACTATTTGTAGTTTTGTATAGAACTGAGGAAGCTCTATAATTTGTAAAAGAAAAGAAAATAATCGAACTTCGAAGTTTTATGAAATAAACAATTAAATAGGGTGCAGTAACGTGACGAAATTAGAAATTGTTATTTTCTTTATTCAAAGAAACACAAAACTCTGGGAATTTCGCCACTTTCTTCTTCAGAAACGCTTTTAGATATCATATTGAATATTCACATATTGTTGCACAAAATTCATGTACGAGTGTATCTAAACTATGTGTGCTTCGCTTTTATAGCCGATAATTTGAAACGTTATGCGACATAGTGTAACGTGACATAAATTTCGTACACAAAAAATACTTTTTTTTAATTTTACAAGTTATTTGTATATTTATAGATTTCATGTGATTTGTCTCTAAATAAAATTAACTCACTTATTATTAAAATGTTATTTTCTTTTCGAAGTTCTATTTCTGGCCTCATTGGGTCTGTTTCTAATTTTTCTCTATACCTACGTGTCTTCTCGTTCCTTTTATCTTATCGAAGGAGAACATATAAGTAAACCGCGTATTATGAAAACTATGACTATTTCAGTATTCAACAATTTCAACTTACAATAGCCTATACCAAGTGACGTCACGTGACAAATTAGTAGATTTTATAATAGCTTAGCTGTGCTTGAATCACGAAGTTTTCATTTATATAAATATTTTCAATCACTTACTAACTGCAACAGTGAAGTTATGAGAATAAATTATGTTTTTTTTTTTTTGGTCACGAATGTGACATTATAAATATCAATAAAAACTAATCAAAAATTTGTCATTTCCGGGTCTTTATTTATTATTTTCTGTACTTTTTAAGTTCATTAACACGGTAACAAATATTTTACAACAATAGGGCTCTGGTATAATTACTTTTCAAGAAGGAAATGTGTAAGAGAAAAGATCCGAAAGGTATCCGAATTATTAAAAGTACATTGCAATACGTTTTGTCATCGTGGCATTTAAGATAAAATTTTAGATTTTCTGTATAATAAAAGTTTACGCGTTTTCTTTCAAAAAAACATGTTGAAAATTGGTTTCCTTAAACTGTATATGGACAAATCGTCTTACCGAAGTTCTCTTCACGTATCTGCAAAAGAAAAGATTTTTTGTTAAATCGCTTGTAAAGTTAAAAATGTGTATACACAAGTGGTTCATCTGGAGACTAGATAAATCGAGAAATCTAAAAATGTTACCCACGGAAATGATCCCATCTCAGTTTTGATTTTTTGATATACGAGAAGATAACTTCGGAACGACGAAATGTGACTAGAAAGATGGAATTTTATGAAATTCCGCATATTTCTATTTATTTTAATTAATTCATTTAATTTATGGATATGTGACAAAGACATGCATTCTGTAGCAGTTTAAAAAAAAATTGTGGCCTACCATCATATGAAGGCGCAATAAAGTTGGACTCGTCATCGTCTTGGTACACTGTGTTACAGTATTATGCGACAAAATTTTTTTAATGCTTTTGTTGACAGTAGGTCTATTTACGTACATATATGAGTGTGTTCGTGTGTTAAATGCAAATCAAGTAATTCTTAATGCACTAGTCTATGGCACGTCACTTCTTATCATCAACATCTCAGTAGTAATTTTTCCAAGCTTACAGTTAAAATTCAATTTTCACCTATAAATTGCTATTAAAAATAATTGTGGAAGTTGCCGCAAATTAAGTTTTTAATTGATAAAGTTCAATAATTGTTAAGTAGTTCGTTTCCATCATAGTAAAATGTTAAAAGTAGTGAACACAATAAGAATTTCCAAAGAAGTGACGAAAATCTTAATATTGTGATCCGGAAGTAGTGTAAATGTGAATCATATTCCATGAATTTTATAACCGCTTCTGCATGTGGGATGTTTTCTTTTGTACTGGGAGAATTGTTCAATATGTCCAAATATTGTATTATGATGAAGCTATCTTTCGTTGCTTGCTTGGAGGTATGAAAATTATAAAATTAATTGTGTTAATTTTTAATTAAATTTAGTTTTGTCTTGTTCAGGGGACCACTCCATTGAAGCTAAAGCTTTAACCAATCTTTGAAATATCTTGATCTTTTCTCCGTTGAGCTTTAGAATTTATTAATATGGATGTTAAGCAGTGCAAAATATTTATTTATTTATTCATTTATTTATTTATTTACGTCAATGGTTTGCACTATCCTTATAGGCCAGTTTAATCTATAAATATATATTTAAAGATTCATTATTTTCTAATAACATTCTAAAGTTGTCCACAGATAAAGAAAAATCTATTCTAATAATTGTGCCTAAGGGTTCTGAAAGGTTTACAAAAAATTAAACAAACCCAACAAATATTCACAATTCAGAAACCATTATTCAAATTATAGATTATTATGACAGAATAATTTATTTTTATTATTATTGGCAAAGGAAGCACAGCGACCAAGAAGATCTATTGTGCAAAGCCCCTCATATTAGGCCACCATCTTAAGGCTTCGAAAGAATCCAAGCAGTATTTGGAGCCAGGTATTCGACAGCTTGTGCGAGGCACCTCAATTCCAACCAGATGGTGAAACCTCTGTCTGCCGAGTGCAGGACAGGCGCAAAAAACGTGTTCAGATATTTTCAGTATCTCTTTCACAAAATCGACAGACATTGGTATCGGCACAATCATGTGGCAGCGAATTCCCTTTCCTCAAAGTTTCTAAGCACTTTATATTTGTAGCTTTTCGTAAGTCCACGGAAGGGCTCGGAGTCTATTAGGGGTAAATTTGTCCCTCGTTTTATAGACTGTCATTTCATTGCCCTCATACCCCTCATGTCCAACCCAATGCAACGGCGTTAAAATTCCTGAACTCTTAGAGAAGGTCCAGAATGAATAGTTCTTCTTATGTTTTATGGCTAAAAGCATGCAACGACCACAGTAAAACTTTGGTGACAAGATTATACGAAATTTTACGAAGTGCAAATTTTACAAATTCCTTCTGAATTCTTTTAATTCTATTCGTATTAAGTGCACAAATTCGGTTTCAACAGCTCATAGTAGATATAACCCTTTTTGTTCTGGCCTGGGCGATCTTTGTCTTGAGATGGGCGATGATTGTTTCGGTGAGCAATCGGTTTGCTTCAGCGGCACTCTTTTTCGACGCTTCGTTGGCACAAAGTTCAGTATTTTCGATATAAAAAACACATCTTGTTGTTCATACTACTCGTATATTGTGTTCAGTAACTAATTGAGAATAAATGATAGATATGTGTATCTCCAAAATGACATATAAATTATTAAATGCAAAAACCGCGTTAAAGCAATACGCTTTTTGTTGTCAAAACAGTCACTACTCAGTCAACAGCTCCCGAAAAAGTATGGCAGTGTGATCAAGCAGTTTTCAGATTAAAATATTAAAATTGTTCGGTCTTTTAAAAGAGATACCTTCAAGTGTACTTTTTAATGGCATAAAACATAATTTGTTTCTTTCTGTTGCAAAATTACACAAAATCACAGAGTTTTGTGAAGCACGCTGCAAAAATGAAGTATGTTTGAGAGATGATGTATATTTTGTTTAACTTTAGCGAATTTTCTATAACAAAGCAGACAAATTCTAATACATAAAAGAAATATGAATATAAAAGAATTGTAAAATATATTATTTGCCGCAAAAAAAATTTCATAGTTTTTTATCAGAAGCCGTAGACTTTTTGTGCCGCACGCCACGTGCAGACAGAAGAAATTTTTTCTAGTAGCCTCTATTTAGAGGCTATATATGAGGGCTTGTGTGTGTCTGTGTATTTGTGTAAACATCTCACGGATCGGAACAAAATATCGTGATATATTTCGAAAATAAAATTATCAAAAAATTGTTTTCTTCAAAAAATTTTATTTTTTTGCTGACCTACCAGGCCACCCCTGAAACTTCCCGGTAAGTTTAACTCATTCAAAGCAAATTTGCAGCAGTCGACAACGTCCAGAAAAATTAATGCGTTCGAAAATCAAAAATGTTCGACATCAATTTCTTTTTTAGAATCATAATCAAATATAAGAAGAGAATTTAAAATCATAAAAATAGTTGAGTCAAACTACATCTTCTACTACTTCGGACATTGATTTTATTTGTGTTTCGGTAACGTGTCTGATAACATCAACACTTGATACGCTCTAATGGGTACAATTTATTTAGAGCGGATAGAAGTTGTCATGGTGGCGGCATTGTCACATTTGCCGTGAGGGTGGTGATGGCACGATGGATGGTAGTCTGCACGTTGAGTAGAAAACCAAAAACAGACCTGGGTTCAACCCCAGTTTCAGACTAAAATTATAAAAAAGAAGAAAACATCTCGCATTTTTCTGATTTGGATTAGTGTGTCTTTGTGTGTCAGTTGTTGTCGGAAGGTTTCAGTGGCGAAGGCATAGTCACTAGTCACTAAACAATACCGGCTTCAGCTGATAGCAATCCACAATCACATCAGAACGCCCTCCTTCGTCGGTATTGTGTAGCACCGGCGAAGTAAAATAATAATAAAAATAGCTACTAAACCGAAGCTTCAACACTGGTATAAACGTGTAAAGAGCTGTAAAATAATTAATTAAGCTTCACCTCCTGTCGTTTCTCTTACTATCAAAAAAAAATATCATATATAGCAAATAATGTATTGTTGCAAATGCTGAGTTCTTTTTTATTGGCAAAGAGATTCTAGTGTTTTGTGTGGAACACTCGGTATTATTGTATCGGGTGTCTTTTTAGCTGCATGAGAACTACCGTTATCGATAACTATTGTTTGACAACTAAGAATGTGAAACTGTGTTGACATTTCTGTTCAGTAAGCACTTCGTCCATTTTGCGGTCAACATAATCGGCTTACTGAGCAAGCAATTTGTACAGTTATTGATCGTTTTCGCACTAATTTTACACTTTTCGATTCCAAAGCATCAACAACACAAAGAAATGTGCGTACGGATGGGAATATTGCTGTTCTATATATGCAAGGAGCTGCTGTTACGGTGAATGGAGCTTTGTTAAGTAATTGGTTTATGTCGCCAAAGTAGACAAAAATTGGACTGATCTAATGGAACATGTAACCCATAGCCGCGGCCTACATATTACGGAAATCATATTTTAAAACTTAATGCCATGATTATAATAGAAAAAAATTCTTTCCAACAATATTTCTGTGCTATATTATCATTTTAAGTTCTTATAGAGTAAAAAAACACCCGTTATAATATATATATGTATATATATATTATAAAAATCTAACAATATATTTACTAATTTATATGTTCTTTTGTTTATTCATTTATCCAGGTACACAAAGTGACACTGTAATGTTGAGTTTGATTGCGATATAATTTTAGGATTTTGTATACGTCTGATTGTATTTCGTAAGTCATAAATTAAACCATTACAGTTTTCAACAGTTGAACTTAAATCTGAATCATAATCTATTATTATTTCGAAGAGTTTTTTTTCATTGAACAGTGGTCATTATACAACAGTGGTTATTATACAAAATAAAAGTGAATTGATTCTGTATCCACTAGAGTTGCGCAATATTTTGGTAACTCTTTCGCATGGTTATAATGTTTTCCACAGGTTATCTAGAGTCTTTATTTCTTTTATTATCCGAAAAAGTATGTGTATCGAAAAAGTCAAGAAATTGACACAAAAAACAGAAAGTCCGGTTTCGGTTACGGTTTTTTAATATATAATAATAATATTTTTACCCGCATTAACAACTTTGACCACCACATCCCGGTAATGTTTGAAATTAAACAATTGTTAATAATAAATTGTTGTTTTCTGGTGACACAAAATGTGTGGGCGATTTCCAAACTTCTGTTATCGCAAATATTACTTCACTCTACAAGGAAAGTCAGGTATAACTATCATCTACGCGACTAATGTACATATCGAGCCTTTGGTGCAATCCCGTCGTAATTCAAAAAATCGTGAACTGAGAAAAATGCATTTGAAGTTTTGAGCCATCTCTTTGATAGTATTTTCGTTTACTAAAGTTATTTTTTTACAAGTTTTTAAATAAAGAGGCATGTTTTGTAATGTTTTCTGTTTGTAAATTTCTTGTCAAAAAGGAAATATTTCATTTTTGCAAATAAATATTGTTGGAAATAGCTGGAGGCAATAAAGGCATTTGTAGCTGTAGAATCTGAACAGTTAGAGATAGACCATAATCTTTTTTCCTTTAGATATATATTTTCCCAAAGATCATTTCTGCATACCCAGCTCAAAAAATTAAAATTTTGAGTTGCTGCGGTATTGCACCAAAGGCCCGCTATGCATACGACATAAGTATATTCATACACACATACATACATATATGTATGACTGGTTAATAACACGCACGGAAATTTGACAGGCGTATTGTTTATGTTGTTTAAAAATTTTTTAAAAATTTACACGCGTTTGCGATTTTTTTTATTTTCTTTTTAATTAGAAATTACTAAATATATTTTATATTCGAAAAAATTATTTTTTTATTAGTTTTCATGTATTGTCTGGATAAATATTCGTATATTAAAAAGAAAATTAAATACATGCTATACATATGAAAATTTTATTTTTGAGCCATAATTTATAAAAATTTTTATAACATTTTATGAATATTTTTTTTATTTTTTATTTGCATTTAACTTTAATTTTTTTTCTCTTCGATTTCATTCTCATTATTATTTATTTAAATCAACATAATTTTGTGTTAGAAATTTTTTTTGATTTAATTAAATTTCTTTTTATTAAATGTAAATAAACACATTGGAATGGTACTTTCTGGTACGATGGCATTCAGACAGACACACCAATTCAACTTGTCACTTGTTTATAATCACTTTAATCACATCTCTAGTATTATTATTATCTTTCCAACAATTGAGACACCACAAACACTAAATAATATTAAAAATAATTTCCCAACAACACAATGGCAAAATTGTCTCGTGAAATGACGTACAAAAATTCAGCATTTTCACAACGTACGTTGGCTTCCCGACATAAATCCGACAATTATATTCACGCGCTCGTTATTGTATATATTTATGTACATACATGTGTATGTACATATATTGAATTATTTATATTTCTAAAATGAAAATTTGCACAACGAAACTCGATAAAATTGTTTTTCTTTTGCCGACACAAATTTTGTGTTCTTGGTAGTGTCGGAGCGACTCTAATGACTGTGTGACAACAACTGAAAATATCAGAGGATCTCTTATTTGAGATGCTAGCGTTTCTTTTTCTTTGCTTTTGATTTGTTCCCTGTGTTTTTTTAATGTTATTTTACTTGTTGTTAATGCCTTCAAAAGTGAGTGTGTTTTCTTTTTATTGTTGCAGTTGTTGCTTTAGAAGAGGAATTTTTTTCTAGGAAATCCTCCGACAAGTGTTTAGATGTTGTGCGTATTTTGTAAAGATATTTATACTGTAGTTGGATGGCATCGTGATTCATTATTCAGTCACTCACTCCGAATTGTAAGAAAGAAATAAATATCATGTGGTTACGCATGTTCCTTCATCTATGAATCGATTTGAAATAAATTCAGATTCGTTTCATGTCCTTATTTTTCATACACACATATCCTGTAAAACACCTGGTATCAACTGTATCTCTGTCGTCACTTTTGTCGGCTGCTTTGGTGGCTTTTTGATGATATTGATAACGAATTGTCTACAGTTTTTATATTGCCATTGATAGGCAGAAACGTTTCGATTTTTTTGTTGTCTCATTTTGTTGTGTTGAAAATAGTTGCGTATTCACGCAAAATTAAATTTTTCTTAAAAAATATAATTAATTGCTTTCTCCCGCAGAAAGTATTAGCAAAGGTATTACTCAAAATGTATTACTCAAAGGTTTGCTTTTACTTTTATTTGTTCCTCTTCTATGGTTAACAAAATATCGTAGTGGAACAAATAAAAATAAAAAGAAACCTTTGAGCTTAAAATATGATATATAAATTTAAAAATTTGAAAGGCAAAATTTGAACTTGTCAACGCCCAAGTTATCAATGTGTCGAAAAAAAAAATTATAAGAAATTAACAAGACAATGGTCTTTGACGGATTCTTCGTTAAGCAGATTAATAGATTGATTATGTTTTTTTTTTTTTATCTTGGACCCGCACTCAGGAGATGACCCCTACACATGCAATGCATTGTGCTGGAACTATCAGAAAGGGAGAAATGATTGGAGGTGAAGCTTCACTATCTTACAACACTGATTTTTGCACGTTATTTTGTTTTTACAGCAGTGTTGTAGCATCTCTGATGTCAAGGAAACGTATTAAATTTTGAAGCTTGGTTTTTAGAAGTCATTTTAGTAATTATTTTACTTCACCGGTGCTACACAATACCGACGAAGGAGGGCGTTCTGATGTGCCTGTGGATTGGATACATCTGAAGCCGTCACTGTTCAGTGACCAGTGACTATGCCTTCGCCACTGAAACCTTCCGACAACAACTGACACAAAGACACAGAAATACACATCAGAAAAAATGCTAGATGTTTTTATGAGTCTGAAACTGGGGTTGAACTCAGAAAAATTTTTCGTTTTGTAGTCAACGTGCAGACTCCTTCGACCATCGCCACCCATAAGTTTTTGCTTATATACATACATACATATGTATGTATATTTAACTTTTTTAATGTGTATAAAAATGCGCAATTAAATATATTTAGATACACATAATGATGATTTTAAAGAACATTTTTTGTTCTTCTTTGTTTACACGTCATTATGATTGTGCTGCAACAGCATTTGTTGCACTTGTGTATTTTACGAGTTGCAACATTTCTTCTTTTTTACTGTCTGTCTTTCTTTTTAAATTCTTCATGTCAAGTACGATTGATTTGCTGCTTGTGCGCTCTTCAGCCTGTCAATTGTTCATACGCAACACGTGGAATTGTGAACACATTCAGACAATGGAAAAAGTGATAAATATACATTTTTCTACAATTAACAATAATTACACAAATTTTAAAAATAAAGAAAATTGTCTTGCTCTTTTTGAAGAACAATTAATTAACTACATATGTTAATACAGAAATATTTGTAATTTAAGTTGAGTTGAAAGATCTTAAAAAGTTTAATTTTACAGCAACATTTCCCCTTTTTTCTTTCAGTGCATTTTGCTTTTGCATCTACAATATATATTTATGTAAATACTATATATGTATATGTACATATGTATGTTATACATGGATTTGAGTGTGGAACAGAAAATAGCCAAATTCAATAAAAAAAAAATAAAAAAGAAAAATTAAAATTGAAAGCATTCTGTTTGAATCTATTTATAATATTCGATAATGCAGCAGCAAAATATCTCCTTCGATAAATGCTAAAAAAAGATCAACTAGAAACTGCCTTTAAATATGAAATTGACAACTGTTAGGGAATGCCCTGGAATGTGTAAATATCACTTAATTCTAAGTTCAATGGCCAAAAATTACTTTACAAATTACCGAATACAAATCGTTTAAACTGAGCTAAAACGACAGCAAGCGATATTTATAACAGTGGCAGTAACTTACAGCAATTCAGTAACAGAGTTCGACAACATTTGAGTTCATTATGTGATAAAAAAAGGAAAAAGTTAGTATTCAAAGGTATTATTCGGTGCACAAGAACTCTGACCTTGACTACCTTCAATTGTCGGGATTTTTAAATCGAAAAATCAATTGATTTTCGAGATATGTTAACGATATATTTTAATATATAAAAGTCTTTTGCAACTTTAGCTAAATCCGTTTAATTTTTAAGCTTCAAGGGAAACCCCAGCACAGCTTCAAAAAACCATATGCATATAAATTTGTTTAGTACGTAAGTATGTAGAAATCTACATACATAGATACGTGTGTATATTAGGGTGGGTCGATAATGTGTGGGGAAAATTAAAAATTATTTAATTATATTCTAATAGCAATACATAATGATGTGTTACGTGCGCTTTTATGTGCACATATGTACATACATATATGAAATCAAATAAAAAAATAGTTTTTCTTCTGACCACATGAAGTTTCCGCAAAGCAAAAACAAATAGCCGAAATCATATGATAACTTAAATGTACATTACATTACATGCCCCAGAATTGGAATTTTAGTTCTCGAATTCTTTATTCTTTTTTTTATTTTTTAAGCAATACAAACTCTACGAAACTCTTAAGCTTGTCTGTAGAAACACCCAGGGTCTAAGCGGGAATCGAACCCGCACCTCCATATTGATAAGACTATTGCTCATGCACTAGACTACGGAGGCACCCATTTATACTGGAAAAAACTAATTTGCATGTACGAAGTCAAAAATTGCTCCTAAGAATTTTAAATCTTCGAATTAAACAAAATTTGTTTTAACTTATGTAAATATTTAATTTAACAACAATTATCTATATAAATATATAAAAATGGGTCACGGTTTGTTTGGATGCTTAAAACTTAAAAACGACTGAACTAACTTGGATATTTCGCTCTACAAAAATTGTTCAAATTCAAAATTGTTACGCAAAAGTTTGGGAAAAAAGAAGAGACGAAAAACTCTCAACTGCGCGCTGTACGCTTTACTTTGATACAAAGATATATAACTGGAGAATGATAAAAGGAAAAGTATCCAAATGTGGTACAGATGACTCGGTTAGCAATATACAACATCTGTCGGAAATTGGGGTTGGTGGTGTTGCGGTTGTGGGGGCGCGGGTACCGAAGTGCACCGCGTAAGCTATTTATTTATAAAGACTAACTCAAACGTCAGAAAACATGGTATAATTTTGATTATATGCATACATAACTATATAAAACATTAATTTATGAGATAATTTGTTGGCAAGATCATGTTGTTCTAATCAAGTTTCGCTTGTATTAAACATTCTCTAATATTTTCATCGCTTTAAGTCATGGCTACTTATGTTACTACAGTGCGCTCAACCAGGTGAGTATTGAAAAAAATAATGCTTTCCATGTCTTAAATATAAATTGAAATTTATCTAGTTATCATAAATTAATTATAATAATCTACCATCGTTTGCAGATTTCTGCTGTGCGGTGAATTTCGTGCTTCTAAAAATGTCTTTGCTGCGAATTCTCTCACTGTTTTAGTTTTGTCCAAGTGTATTCAAAAATTATGACAATTTCTTAATATTTGACGCGGATATCCCTACTAAATCCAAAAATTTTTATATTTTAGTCAAATTCTAATAAAATGTGTACACGTGACGTATAAGCCGATGAATTATTCTTTTAAATAAAACTATTTTTAACAAAATCAAGCGAAAACGTCAATAGTTACGTTTTTTATTTATCTTGGACCAGCACTCAGGAGATGACCCCTACATATGCGATGCATTATGCTGCAACTAGTGGAACGGGATAGTAGAAGAAATGACAGAAGGTAAGCTTCACTATCTTACAATACTGCTTTTTGCGCGTTTTTGGTTTTTTTTTATAGCAGTGTTGTAGAGCCTCTGATGTCAAGGAAACTTATTAAGTTTTTGAAGGCTACTAAAAAAGCCATTTTCAGGGATTATTTTACTTCGCTGGTGCTACACAATACAGACGAAGGAGGTCGTTCTGATGTGCCTGTGGATTGGTTACAGCTGACTATGTCTTCGCCACTGAAACTTACCGACAACAACTGACACAAAGCCACACAAATGCACAATAGAAAAAATGCGACATGTTTTTAAGCAGTGAGTCTGAAACTGGTGTGGAACCGAGGAAATTTTTAGTTTTGTAGTCAACGTGCAGACTACTTCAGCCATCGCACCCTCAATAATTTAATTTAAAAGGCTTGTTCGTCCCACAATACAACATAACTAATACTTACTTCAGCTATAAATAATAAATTATAAAAACTTTTCAATTTTGTCGAATTGTCAAACTTGTCAATTTGTTATACCTTTTAATTTCGTCCCACGATTATATTTAAAATTTGTTTTTTAATAATAAATGTATACGGCTTTCAAACACTATACTCAATTTTTGTAGCGTATTTTTTTTTTGAAAAATATGTTCATATAAGAAAGTGAATATGGACATGACATTCAGAATTTATACGAAACTTTGAGATCACGGATTTTTAATTGAGACAACAATACTGCATATTTTCGTTATTAACAGTGGATATGAGAAAATAAAATTCGACACCCCCTAATAATTCTACATGAATGCTGTATAAATGCATATAAATAAGTTCTTCATTATTTCCTGCACAAAGAATTTATTTTGATTACCGTATTCGTCTTTATTCTTACTTTGGGGCAATTCAGATCAAAAACCCCAATGAAGAGGCGCAAAATTACAGCCGACACTAACAAATGTAAGAAATAAGATTAATGTAATACCAGGCAAACAAAAAATATAAATAAGACATAATGTACACATAAAGCGAAATAAAAATGAATTAAATCAAATGAGCATAATTAACGAAAAACAAGAGGCAATAATTGTAAAATCGTTTGAAAAAATCGCAAGTAAGTGTAAGTGTTGGATAATATTAGACAGATTTGTGGAAATAATTTTTTAAAAGAAATTAAGCCGATTTACTCTGGGATCGATGGGCGGATATGTTCGCCACTTCGACGTCGGTCCTTGTCCATGAATACCTATTGCTAGGTTCTGCTGGCCCAACCTGGATAAGAAGAGGACTAAGTGTTCTTTGTCCTCTGTTAAAGAAAGTCTTGTGTGGCCTTACACGCCTGTAAGAGTATGTTCGGAAGGAGATGGCGTCTTAAGTCTCAGATCGCCCAATGGACATATAATGCCGTGGTTAGACCAATATTATCCTATGATTGCCTTGTCTGATGGGAGAACTTCGGCAGGGCTTACAATCGGACCAGGCTGAGTAGGATTCACGATCTGTAAATTATGGTGTTGCCGGCCATGAAGAACGTACCCCAGATCGGCCCTGAACTTCCCTTTGGATATCTCCAATTGGAGACTTGTCTTCGAAGTGAGTGCCGTAGCTACCATCCCTAGTACGAATAACTGGAAAAGGGGGAGAGTCCTTACGGGTAGCATCAGGGCAGTCTTCACTGATAGTTCTAAGACGGAATCAGGGGTGGTGGCGGGAGCTTTTGTAACGGTCAATAATGAATAAACCTATTTCTTCGAGACCGTACTACTAACATTTCCGGCTGTGTTCTTTGATAATAGGATGACTTTCGAAGTAAGTTATGACACGTCACTAAATAAATTAAAAATTAGGTAACAAAACAAGAGTATCGATATCAAAAGAATTAAATAAAAATAAATTTTAATTTAATAAGTAGTAACACATATTTGAAAAAGTTTGAGATGAAACTTACACTTCTATTGTCTATTACCCTCCCTTTACCTTTGCTATCTATTGTAAAGTTTTTAACACAATTACAATTATTTTTCTGTTTAAGTTATCATATTTAAACTATATATATTATTTAATAACAATTTCATAAATAAGAAATAATATTAATGATTAATTTCGTTCTTGCAAAATTTAAGTAATATTTTAAAAATAATAAAAACAATTTAATATATGTAAATAGTATGAATGTGTAGAATTAATTATTAGTTTTCATAATTATGATTTAAAAATTTATTTCCAAAATTAAATTAAATTAATCCAAATATGAAATATTTTGTTTTAACATGGCTTTGAAATTTATGTATTATTTTCTTTCAAAAATTAATAAAAAGATATTTACACAAAATGATTATTGATGTTGATACAATTAATATTTATTAATACTTACGATACCGCACTGTTACCCTCCTTCGAATCTTAAAGTTTAAGTTTAATTTATTGAGCCTTAGAAATAAAAATTGTTAGTTCACATACTATGTATGAATTTCAATATTGTTGATGCGAAGCCTTAAGTGTTTACTCTCAGGAACTACAAAACATCTACACTTGCCTGAAGCATTATGTATACAGATAGCCTCGCTCTTAGAGATATTTATCTTGACTCCCCAATTTGCATAAAATGTCTTAATAGTTTCTAAATAAAAGAGGAGATTAGTTATGAGAGCAAACAAGAGAATCATCAGAATATAGCAAACTTATAGAATTCGATCTTAAAGTCATCCATAGAAATATTATAAAGATGATCTTTGAGGAACACGACAGTAAACATTACCAAGATCAGAAAATAGTTATTTGAATTGAACAGCAAATTTTCTATCAGAAAAGAAACTTCTGAATAATTTTATAATAAAAGGATCAAAAGCCAATTAAATCATTTTTTTTTATCACATCAGGAAAATGCGAGAGGTTTTTTTTTAAATTTTAGTCTGAAACTGGGGTTGAACCCAGGTCTGTTTTTGGTTTTGTAGTCAACGTGCAGACTACAATCCATCGTGCCATAGCCACCGAAAAAAGTCATTTCTCATAGGGTGGGCGTGTGGTTAGTAAGTGTATGTGGAGCTGGCTGTCCTCCAGGATTTTGTCCTGTTTCCTTTGTGTGGATTTTTGGCATACGAACTTTAAAGGTAATGAGATGGCTGATAAGCTTGACGGACTGGGTTCGGCCGGTAGGCTATATGCTGCTATTAAAGCTGATATAGGGGTCCCTATTTCTGTTTCAGACGGACAGATACGGGAGTTTTTCAGTGAGGTGGGGTGCTCAGGAGAGGTGTGGGGCAAACTCTTGCTGCGCCATAGCAAGAGCTCTGCGGCCGTGGTATAATTTACGTAGTACTCGGCAACTCCTAATTGTCCTTTGGTAGACTTACGGCCGTCACAAGGGCCACTGGCTATCGGAATGTATGCTGAGAGGACGGGCATTACGTTCAATGCGCAGGGAAGGGGTGTGGGAACGTTTCGGAGAGGGATGCTATTGTCCACTTTCTCTGTGAGTGCCCGGGTCTGGCTAGGTGGAGGCTGAGCTCTTGATTTGATCTGACGGACTTATTGAGGTACGTGAACGGCACAGGGTGGATGTGATGTCCTCTTGCTTTTACGGGGCTAAGGTGACAAAACACTACCTACCGTGCTAATTACGTCAACACGTCTTGGTTGGCTGCCTTCTAATCTAACCTAGCCTGATTACCTAATTACAATTATCTAAAAATAATTATAAACAAAATAAAGAGAGTATTAAGGTTCAAAGCGTTAAATGGCTAAATAGCATGCAATGTATATGTATTGGTCCTAGCTTTTAAATACTTTGAGAAAATTAAATATTTCAGTTCTCAGCTCATTGGAATTCTTGAGCAATTCTGGTACTTCTCCCTTTTAAACTTATTCCTGAATATCCATTGATATAATACCTTATTTGTATGAGATGTTTGGAGTGAAGTCTAGTTTTCTGATCATACTTTCAACACATATCATTTCGCTACACTCAAAAATCATTGTTCGGTTTTACAGAATCAAATAAATGTTTTCTCAGACATTGGGTCAAAAAACCATCAGCTATTCAGGAAGTTCAGCGGAGCAGTATCTGTACAGAAAGTGTAACTAAAATGTACCAGATGTTTTACTCTCCTTTATCAAATACTTTAAATTCAAAATTTATTTCATATAACAATAGAAAACATTTGTCGAATCGAATTCCCATGCCTTTTTTAGAAATCGCGTTTGGAGCTGAACATGTTTTAACCAAAATCGCCTACAAATGTGACATTCATTCATTACTTTGAAAATATTTGCCAGCCTGTATTTGTATGCCAAATATTTCGTAAAAATTAGTTATATCGCTGCAGATAACATTGGACTACGTGGTCCTCCCCTAGGACATCATTATGGTAAATAGACCATGTTTTCTCCATAAATTTGGGTGATTCTTTGACTACTCCTGTTCCGCTGAGGACTACACTTTACATGCATGTATGGACTAGTTACGTTGTCTGCAGGGATGTCTAATGTACATACATATGTATGTGTGTGCAGTCAAGTCCTTTTTATTTAATTTGAAAGTGTGCGGCTCAGATTATTGTGATACAACATACAGTCAGAAAATTATTACAGTAACGGACTATATAATACAGTCGAACTTCTCTATAACGTAGCAGTTGGGGACCGTCAAATTTCTACGTTATAGAGACTCTGCAGAAAATTTTGACTACATTTTTTTTATGTAGAAAATATATTTATTAAGACAAAAAAAATTGTTTTTACAAGAACACATTAATTTCTTTTTTTAATTAATACATATGTATGTACATATGTATGTATGTAGAAAAAAATTATATTAGGAGAAGAACATTTTTTTTTACATGTGACAGTCGTAGCAAGCGTTGAAAATGTAACGTCTTTTACAGTTATATTTTCTGTGACTAAATTGATGCAAAAAATCGATTGCTTAAAACTTCGCAATAGAGAGATTATTTAGTGTGAAAAATTCTATTTAGGTCTTAAAAAATTGTACGTTACAGAGAGAATATCGTTATATGGAAGTTCGTTATAGGGAGATCAAAATGTATGAAAATGCTCACAAAAATGTTGTGTTCACGAATTTTATTTGTTATAGAGAAGATTTCGGTATAGAGAAGTTCGCTATAGGAAAGTTCGACTGTAGTTTGTTACAGAAGTAATTCTAAGCAAATTTAGGTTAATATCAATATAATATATTGGCTGCTAGAAGCGAAGATTGAAGCAATTATAGTTTGTGTTATATCAATGCAGGAAGGTGTTAGAAGAATATATACATAGATCAAGACGATTTATTTTGTTTTTAACGCTTTAAAATTGCTCTTGTATGAAAGATAGAATCATACCATAAGTTTTTCGATACTGCTCGACTTTTTCGAGTAAGGAAACTGTTTGGAATGTAGATATTTGATGTCAATTGGTTGAATTGCGATATGATATATTAAGAACAGTCACATTATTTTAATAACTCTAAAAGTCCTCGTAAATGACACAACATTTCAGAAGTGAACTTAGCGGCTAATTTCAAAATGTGTCTAGTTATTTTTTCTATTTAAAGTTGTCAAGCTTCATTTCATCAACCGACATTGCAGAACTTATTTCTAGAATTGTGGCAACATTTCTTAGTTGTTGCAAGAATTAATAAAAAGGTTTCTTTTACAAACCAATGATTTGTTTGTGTAAAGAGTATGTCAAATAGAAACATTCTAATACTCGAAAAAAAAACTAAACACGTGCGCCTTTACAATTTCAAGTGGTTTGATTTGGTGTTTTATTTACAAAAACCAAAATTTTGAAAGGTACATTCATATATACGAGTATGTATGTATGTGCAGATGTAGAAACAATACAACGGGGTTGATCAGTGTCGCCAGTCACCCGTTGTTAATTGAAAATAAAATAAAAAACAACAGGAATAAAGTCAAGTGGACTGTCTAATTATTTTCTGTCAGTATCTTTGCTTTTAAGGCAGACACATAATTTAACAGAAATTTAATTCCTGTTTTAAATTGAACGTGTGAGAAATACTATTACAAAAACTCATATAATTACAAAATACTTGACAGGAGCAAAAAAGGATTTGCTTTCATCGATTGGTGTAACTTTAGAACAGTAGCCTAATGTGAACAAACTTAGAAATGATTTATTACAGAGCAAATAAATAGTGTGTGGTCTTGCGTGATTGTCTTTACCAGTTTCGTGCCATACCATAGGATTATAATTATTTGTGACAATACTTGTTATCAGATTTCAATTACTTTGAACCACTGTATCTAAGCAACTGTACAAACATTATTTGGCAACTCCAATTAATTACAACTAACTTCGTTTGATTGAAAAATGTCATTTGAACACATTTGTTATTTTATTATTCTATGATTATCAGTATTTAGCTTCTTATGCACGTGCGTCGAATCCATTTCTAAGGTTTAGTAAACAAGAGAAAGCATACAAGTGGTCAGAACCTAACCTCATTCTTTTATAAATAGTGTTTACATATTTACAAATAATTTAGGAGAGAATTTTAACACAACGCATGTTTGATGGGAATATATATGTATGTATGTAAACTATGTATAAATATGAGAAAGTGTTATACAACTTGTTGCAATGAAAAGGATAAAGTAAAAATATTACATCAGAATCGCTTATTTCTAATAAATTAAAATTGAACAAAATGAATTAAAACATTTCAAATTTATATTTTTTGATGGCAATTTTTCTGTAAAAATTTAGAAGATATTTTAAATAATTTCTAGTAGAAAGATTTCATACTTATTACCAAAAGAATTTTAATTTAAAAAAAATGTCTTCTTTCATTAAATTTGAAAATATCTGCATATCTGGAAATAAAAAAACAGTTATAATTTCTTTAGTCGAACTTTTTATTAAAAACTCAAGGAAAAATTCTCAATCGAGTTCGAATTTGATTCCTTTCAGACTCGCTCAATGAATAAAAAATTTGATTTTATTTGAAGTTTGATAAATTCTTAAGAAAAATATTAATTGTAGAAAATGAGGCTGTTGAGAATAAAACAAAATTATTTAGTCCTTTAGATTTTCAGTGAAAAAAAAAGTTGAAATATATATTTAATTAATCAATTTAACAGCAAACAAAAATTTGCCTACAGAAGCGACCACAGGTACATCAGAGCGCTCTCTTTCGTCGGTATTGTGTAGCACCAGCGAAGCATAATAATTAGGAAAAATGGCTACTGAAATAAATCTTCAGTATTGAATATGTCTCCTTGACATCAGAGGCGCTGCAACACTGCTTTAAACAAAAAGCGTGCAAAACCAGAGTTGTAAGATATTGAAGTCTCACTACTCTGTCATCTTTTTCAATATCGCTTTCCTCTAGTTCCAGCACAATGCATCGCATGTGTAGGAGGCATCTCCTGAATGCTGGTCCGAGTTACAAAAAAAATACAATATTTAGTTAGCTTAATATACAAAAGCCCTAACTAATTTTATTCTTATACAGGAGAAGGATGTCACTGCGACAATTCTGACGTTGTCTTTTGGAGATCCTTCTTAAACTACGCGCATTTACATAAAGACTTTTTTGTTGTAACAGTCAGGGAAATTTTTGATGTTAAATCGGTGTTGCCAGATATGTACATATTTAATTATTTTGTTATTTTTTTTTTTTTTTTTTTTTTTTTATCTAGGACCAGCACTCAGGATATGACTCCTACACATGCGAAGCATTGTGCTGGGAACTATAGGAAAGGGATAGTAGGAGACACGACAGGAGGTGAAGCTTAATTAATTATTTTGCAGCTCTGCTTTCGCACGTTCTTTTGTTTTTATACTCGTAGCAGTGCTGAATCTTCGGTTTAGTAGCCATTTTTATTATTATTTTACTTCGCCGGTGCTACACAATTCCGACGAATATGTTAAAAAATATACAAAACGTGTAACAGTGCTCATTGTTTTTTATATTCAATTCGGAAATACTTTTTACAAATAATATAAACAAATTTTTAATTTACATACATACATATATATCATATATTTACCAAAATTAAAAAAAATATTCAAATTCGGTGACAGTTTATAAAAAAGATATACACAACACAATAAGAGTACGAAAGAGAGGAAAATGTAAACGAAACAATATAAATTTGCGGCATGCATTTTCTTTTCGTGCGACTTTGTCTATTCCGCACGCTAATCTAAACGGCTCGTCTACAAAGCCGGGTCGCATGCGACATGTCGCAGGGACATCACCCTTAACGTATACAGAAATGGTCACTCGGAGCACATCAGTTTTTCTCATCAAACCTTTATTAGAAATCGAAATATGCAACAAGCTCGATTTGACGACAAATATGACTTAGGGCCTTTCTATATTAATGTAACGATATGTAATCGTTATGGTTATTCTCACTACTAATGTTAATATCAATATTTTTATTGTTTTTATTTGAAATCAACGTGTCAAGTACATTACTTCTTATACGCATGCACTAAAATTTTCAGGATTTTACGGTACACTCCTTTTGTTATACAGACCAATTTAACAGAATATAGTTAAACGTCTTATAAAACGGTTCTAAAGCTTCAACAAAAATTGTAAATTTTGATCATTTAAACAAAAATATAAAAAGTCAACTAAACAATTTTCTAATTATTTGCTAGTTTATTTTATTAATAAAAATTTTAAATAAGTTTTAAGTTTCCAACAAACAATCAAAAGTATTACAGAAAATCCTTTTTTTTTTAAAGAAACCAACAACATTTAATTCTTAAAAATTTCTATACAATAAAAATTTCTTGTCGTGAGGTTAAATAAAAGTAAACTTTTTACTTTTTTACTAAAATTTATGAATTTTTTTAATAAATATTCTTTGTATTGGTCTTGTGAAAAAATTTTCACCTTTTTTTTCAATGCATTCCAAATTTTTTCTATTTAATTTTATCTATACAAATTTTGTGTGTGTATATGTACATATGTAGTTGTAAATTTTGTGCCTATATTCGAAAATAGCGGAATACGAAAAAAAGAGACAAAAAAACAACTACTTCAAACAAAACCTTAGAAAAAAAAATAACAAACTGTGTGAAGAACCATTTTGTGATGTAACCTTAACCCAACTTTTTTATTATTGACCCAGAAAAACATAATTCGAAAAAAAAAAGAATCTTATTTGTTGATTCCATTTGTTTAACCAGACGTTTATTGAATGAACCACATTAATAATCTGTTATTTTCTTTATAATCTTGCTACGTGTAATTCTTAGACATTTTTTTAAATTTGCTTTTTATGCTACTTTTAATACACATACATATGCATCTACATACTTACTAAATAGATAACTGTAACAAGTAGCGGACTTATCAAAAATGTTAAGCGATCACTGGATTCCGTTTTAAATGTTTGTATCCGCAAAGAACATGTTTCCTGTGAGAAGATTTCTTTGGTGCTTTGACTGTGTCGAAGGAAGAAAGGAGAAAAAAAACTATTTCATTAATTATTTTTGTTTCGTCTTTTTTGCCTTTTAAAAATGTATAAAGTTAGTATAACTACGTTAACTTTTATCTAATTTTACTTGCTACTAAAATCTATGTATATTAAATTAAATCAACAACAATGACAAATAAGTTTATTGCTGGTTGTGTGATATCTCAAAAACTGAGATTCACAGAAAGGCGCTGATTAGTGTCTTGTACAGTTTTCTTTACGATTAAAATAATAAGAAGTTTTCATATCTCGACTTACAATTCTTTGTCACAAGTCCACAGGTATATAAAAACAATATACATACATGTATGTATGTCCAAATAGTTATACTTGTGTTAACACCGAACCCTGTAAAGAGTTAACTTATTATTACATATTAACATATTATTACATATTATTTCTATCTATTAATTTATTATTCCTTCAACTTGTTGAAATACTCGAATTATTTTGTCGCTAACAATTAAATCGTATGCAAGAACAGAACTTGTTCACAAACGAACGAACTTTAAGCGCTATTTAGTGACTCGCTTCCATCATACTTGTTGCATGTGTCTTATATGTACATACATAAATACATACACATTGTTTCAATAAATAAATGCATGTTTTACTTCTAATTAATTACCTAAAACAATTTTTGTACTTTATTTGTTACATAATGAAATAATTTATAAATGAAAGCAAGTAATAATGAAATAGTATTAAGCGACTAAACGGATTTTCAAAAATTTATTTTGAAATCCGTTCAAACGCACAAAGTAATTCCTAATAATTTAGTTGGTAAGTAGCCACAGCTAAATATAAATGAGTATCATACATACATATATGTATTAATCGCAACTATGTTAGCAATTATTTTAATTTAAAAATAAAAAGTAAAACGTTTGCCAAAAAGTACATTCTCCAAAAAGTTCTTTCCCAAAAAATTCCCTTCCTAAAAAGTACCATTTTCCAAAAATACCTTTAACAAACAAGTATCATTTCCAAGGAGATCCTTATCCATTTTTAAAAAATACTTTGCTTTTCCAAAAATTTCAGCATTTAAAAGAATATTTTTCAAAAAAAAAACTTCCAAAATGTATCTTCTGATAATTTTACAATACAGGGAATTATTCTAAAAGATATTCTTCATAGCAGTTAAACTCTGTCTAAATTTTTTAATTCGAATTTGTTCCCTCATTAAATTTTCATTAAATTTGACTATGAATTTCTACTTAATACAGGGTGGTTCAAAAGGAGCGAAGGTGTTTGAATTTCGTATAACTTTTTTATTATAATTTTTGGATTTTTTTTGTTTTCAGTATCTTGTAAAGAAGACTTGGGGAATTTAAAATGGAACAGGACACAATTGAACAACGTGCTAAAATCGTTGAACTATCTCAGAAGAAAATCATGATTTTATTCATAATTTAATTATGAGCGACGAAGACCATTTGCAATTGAAAGGGTTCGTTAATAGGCAAAAAGAGGTACGAAGAATCCAAGAGTAGTTCAACAGCGAGAATTACACCACTTAAGTGTACCCTTTGGTGCGGTGTTCCATTGGAAAGGATAATTGGCCCACATTTTTTTGAAAATGAACACGGTGTCGCCGTTTCCATCACTGGTGTTAGATATCAGACTATGTGGGTGAATTTTTTAAGGCCTGCGGTGGACAACCATCCGCAAGTATAGTTCCAAGAGGATGGAACCACAGAAAATCCTTCTATCCTTCTATCTCTCCACTAGCTGTCTCTTCTACACACTATACCTTTCCAACTAATTCCGGCACATGAATTCCATACGTAGGCGTCATCTTCTGCGCACAGGTTGAAGAATTACAATGGAATTATAAAACACTAGCAGAACGGAAGAACTTGCTGTTTTCGAAGTGTGCTATACCTTCATCCTCAGTGTTATTGTTTTTGGTCCTCATTTTTTTGTTTGATTGCATTATTTTTATTGCTTATTGAATTAGTAGTTACAAAATTTCATGTCTTTAACAGTTATATTTTCGTGAAAAATTTACTGCTTTTTTTAGTTCTGGTCTTCTTTCCGGCTGTAATATTTTTAATAATTCCATATCTGCCTACCCTACGCTCATCATCTCTCCAGAGAGACGTTGCAAAATACTAGCAAACATGTTTGTCTGATTTGACGATTTTTGGTCTCGGAAATAGCAAAATGATAGCGATTTAGTAGTGGTCTAAATATGCACATTTCTGCATGTTATATAGACAACATCGAAGCAGATAAGCATTTCGGAAATGAGTCTATAATATAATTTTTATACTATAATTTTGTAAAATCTGTCAAGTGCAAAACCAATTTAACTACAAATGCATTTTTTTAATCGTCTTTTGTGATGGTATTGAATTTTAGATTACTTTTGTGTAATGTTTACAAATGTATGTATATATATATATGTACATACATATTTTGTCATATATCGCACTTGTGAAAGAATATAATGGTGAATATGTTGAGTCGTCCTCGTAGGAGTCGTAGTTACGGCACGCTAATATAAAACATATGGAACGTGTTGCCACATTTTACCGTACAATATTGACAAAAATATCATAATAAAATCTTCAACAACAGTTTGAACTCACAATTTTTAAGTGGCAACATTGCCACAAAATGTATTGTTCATGGATTGTATGACAATAATATTGTCACAATTCAGACAATCGTGAGAACACCCTTCATTTCCATTGACATGTAATTGCCAAACATTTTACAGTCATTTGTTATTGTCACTTGTGCTTAATTTAGTGCACTGTACAATAACACCATTGTCAGAAAAATATTTCTGTTGGCTACGCTGCCCATAAATATTTAGATACATTGTTAAACATCTGGCAACTTTTGCCATACAACAAATGGCAACCGTGTGAACAGACAATTTTTGTTGACAGTTATAATTATTGTGCGACAATGAAATTGTACAGTTTTCTTACAATAGTCAGAACAGACAATTTACACTTCGGTGATAATTTGTCATTGTGAGTGCATTGCCACCATATTGCCATATCCTGCAATATTGTAAAATCTGACAATCGTGTATACGTAGCTTTAGTATTCATATCTACGCAGTGTTGTCACTTATGGAATTATGTCGTCAAACGTGCATATTTATACATACCTTGTTCGTCCGCCATTCATGTAAAAGAAAATATATAGAAAATTATTGACAAATATATTAAAATTACTGTATGTAATAATATTACTTAGCAATGTAGGTCTTTTTTATGAAAAAGTTTTTTTAAATTATTTATCTTGTCGATATTTCGCTAACCCTTGGTTAGCATCGTCAAGAAAATTAAAGAAAATTATTTAACAACATAAAATCAAATAAATAAATAAATAAATTTATTTAATTTTCCTGAAGATGCTAACAAATCGTTAGCGAAATATAGAAACGTCTGAATATAAACCCAAGATCTATATGTTTAAAATTCAATTAATCAAACGAGAATTGTTTGAACATTAAACATACAAACCAAAAAATCTATAAACAAAAACATAACAATCCATGAGTTTACTTTTGTAACATACTCACATTTCTATTTTTAGCTTTTTTATTCTCATCTACACCAGCCTTGCCATCGGCCAGCATAACTAATGCATTTCGAATCAAATGAAAAAATTAAAAAATGAAACAAAACAAAACAAAAGAATATCAAAATTCAATACCGTGCACATGTAGTATTTTATATGAACTGAATTTTATTTTGGGAATATTTATTTATATATACGATTCTAATTGTGGTTTTTCCCTTATAAACTATATGTGAAATTTATTATTACATACCTTATGATATTCTCATACAGTATGAAAAATATCATAAAGCATTTTATTACAAAAGTAACTCAAAAATTGAGGAGGAAAGCATATCCATATAGTACTATTTCGCTAACGCTTACTTAGCTCATCAGTGGATTTTTCCCAACGTCTGAATATAAACCCAAGATCTATATGTTTAAAATTCAATTAATCAAACGAGAATTGTTTGAACATTAAACATACAAACCAAAAAATCTATAAACAAAAACATAACAATCCATGAGTTTACTTTTGTAACATACTCACATTTCTATTTTTAGCTTTTTTATTCTCATCTACACCAGGCTTGCCATCGGCCAGCATAACTAATGCATTTCGAATCAAATGAAAAAATTAAAAAATGAAACAAAACAAAACAAAAGAATATCAAAATTCAATACCGTGCACGTGTAGTATTTTATATTAACTGAATTTTATTTTGGGAATATTTATTTATATATACGATTCTAATTGTGCTTTTTCCCTTATAAACTATATGTGAAATTTATTATTACATACCTTATGATATTCTCATACAGTATGAAAAATATCATAAAGCATTTTATTACAAAAGTAACTCAAAAATTGAGGAGGAAAGCATATCCATATAGTACTATTTCGCTAACGCTTACTTAGCTCATCAGTGGATTTTTCCCAACGTCTGAATATAAACCCAAGATCTATATGTTTAAAATTCAATTAATCAAACGAGAATTGTTTGAACATTAAACATACAAACCAAAAAATCTATAAACAAAAACATAACAATCCATGAGTTTACTTTTGTAACATACTCACATTTCTATTTTTAGCTTTTTTATTCTCATCTACACCAGGCTTGCCATCGGCCAGCATAACTAATGCATTTCGAATCAAATGAAAAAATTAAAAAATGAAACAAAACAAAACAAAAGAATATCAAAATTCAATACCGTGCACATGTAGTATTTTATATTAACTGAATTTTATTTTGGGAATATTTATTTATATATACGATTCTAATTGTGCTTTTTCCCTTATAAACTATATGTGAAATTTATTATTACATACCTTATGATATGCTCATACAGTATGAAAAATATCATAAAGCATTTTATTACAAAAGTAACTCAAAAATTGAGGAGGAAAGCATATCCATATAGTACTATTTCGCTAACGCTTACTTAGCTCATCAATGGATTTTTCCCAACGTCTGAATATAAACCCAAGATCTATATGTTTAAAATTCAATTAATCAAACGAGAATTGTTTGAACATTAAACATACAAACCAAAAAATCTATAAACAAAAACATAACAATCCATGAGTTTACTTTTGTAACATACTCACATTTCTATTTTTAGCTTTTTTATTCTCATCTACACCAGGCTTGCCATCGGCCAGCATAACTAATGCATTTCGAATCAAATGAAAAAATTAAAAAATGAAACAAAACAAAACAAAAGAATATCAAAATTCAATACCGTGCACGTGTAGTATTTTATATTAACTGAATTTTATTTTGGGAATATTTATTTATATATACGATTCTAATTGTGCTTTTTCCCTTATAAACTATATGTGAAATTTATTATTACATACCTTATGATATTCTCATACAGTATGAAAAATATCATAAAGCATTTTATTACAAAAGTAACTCAAAAATTGAGGAGGAAAGCATATCCATATAGTACTATTTCGCTAACGCTTACTTAGCTCATCAGTGGATTTTTCCCAACGTCTGAATATAAAAAAAGCTAAAAATAGAAATGTGAGTATGTTACAAAAGTAAACTCATGGATTGTTATGTTTTTGTTTATAGATTTTTTGGTTTGTATGTTTAATGTTCAAACAATTCTCGTTTGATTAATTGAATTTTAAACATATAGATCTTGGGTTTATATTCAGACGTTGGGAAAAATCCACTGATGAGCTAAGTAAGCGTTAGCGAAATAGTACTATATGGATATGCTTTCCTCCTCAATTTTTGAGTTACTTTTGTAATAAAATGCTTTATGATATTTTTCATACTGTATGAGAATATCATAAGGTATGTAATAATAAATTTCACATATAGTTTATAAGGGAAAAAGCACAATTAGAATCGTATATATAAGAATTAATATATTAAAATTAAATATATTTCAAAAATGGCAACGACAACGGAGCAAAAGAAAATTTATCGTTGTCATAAGACTGAGTGGCACAAAAGAACTCTGGGCAAAAGTAAAACCCTCTCAATATTCCTTAAAAACTTAATAATTTTGCTTGCAATCTGATGTTTCGTTGACTGAACCAGATTATGCTTCCAATTAACAAATAACGGTACAAATGGATCATGAATAACTTTTAAAATTTAAATTAATGCTCTATTGTTGCACAAGGGCGATATGTGATCATAAATTGTGTGTATATAAAGGCTGATCAGACGGGTTTCTCAACCAGTTAATTTCTGCAATGTTGAATAGTCCAGGTTTTTCATCGAGAATCAAACTTTCATATTGTAAATTTTATGTTAAGCATGAAAAATAAAATCTTTAAAGAAAATTTCAAAACGCTTAACTCAAAAATTTTAAAGTTGAACTTTGCGTCATTTACAACAAAGTCTTTATATAGTATACATACTCGTATAATATTTATTTATACATATGATTTTTCATTGTCCGATTTTTCAGAGCTGAAATTACGATTTCTTTAGATTTTATCGGATTTTTGAAGATTTTTTTAAGAATTTGAAGAATAATGTGATTACAACACACAAGCATGTATAGTGTAGTTTACAGAGGAATAAGTTTAATCCAAAAGTAACCCAAATGTATGCACAAAACATGGACTGTTTAACATTACGATGTTCTAGGGGTGGACCATATGAATTATCGGAATAACCCAAAAAATACTGCATGGAACACCTTAAAGAGTAGTTTAGTGCGATAGAGTAATCTTAAATACGAAGAACACTTGTCGTATAGAAATAAGCTGTTGTTTTAAATGACGTGGTCCACGGCTGCATTTCATAGGACCATGTTTGTAACCAGTCCATTTCAGCTAAAATGGACCATGTCTAATATTATTTGCAGGGTAACAACAATTGATATAACAGTAATACACATGCAAAACAAAAATATATATAACGGTAGTTTTTTTTTTTTGGTTTTTCTCTTATGGGAGAATTTTAAATACCCAAAACAAAAAACTGTCAATGCCTTTTAAATGCGTTTCCGGGTAATTGGCTATCGATTGCGCATTTATTGTCTATGTGATATTTAAAATTAAATTTATTTTCATGAAATGTTACAGAATGAGTTCTTCACTACAAAAAAGGAGAAATATCACGTCAAACTTTTCAAAGATTTTAATTTTAATTAAAAGTCAGCTTTATACTTGAAAGAATTAAGTGCTAAATACATGTTCGTAGACATGAAGGTTAGCAGTGAAGACCTTCAACTTAAAACACTAAAAAATTCAATTACAATTCATGGTTACAGCAAGTAAAACTGGAAACAGTAAAAGTGACAATGAAATTTTTTAATAGGTATATTTGTCCTTTTGTTTTCTATGCGGTAAATTAATGAAAATTAATGAAATTAAATTAAGAAGATACAATTAATGTTCAGAAAGAGAAGGTACTGAATTTGTTTACTAAACAAATAACAAACTGCATATCTAAATTTTGATTTGGATAGAATAAATAAAAACATGTACATATAAGATATTATATAATTTTTTCGTTAGTGGTTTATTGCCACAAGCATGCAAATACAGAATTATTCCCAATAAAAATTCCTTTAACTTATTTATTGCATATTAAAGTCTCTTTAATATAGAATTTCCCTTTTCAAATGTTTTTATTTTGAAAATGTACGTACATACATACATATATACATACATATGAAGAAAACACGTCATTCAATATATTTCGAATACATGCAATTTTTTTCGACGTATCTTTTAGCCCCTACCAGGGCCATGGCACCGCCCATTTTCCAAAAATTAAAAATGGAGCCCAAATTGAGACAAACCCAGTCGGATGGAAAAAAAATTTCTCAAATCACTTCATAAATGTCCGGGTTTTAAAGTAACAAATGTGAGCTATCTACATTCATATCAAATGTCATCGAAATCTACGTTGTCTTTCAGGTTATCGAGTAGAAACTTTGCAATATCTTTTATGATTACTAGTATTAAAATTTTTGACCTAATAAATATTTTGTTAAGTGTGACCATAGGCCAAACATGTTTACCCAATATTTGCTGACCGCTATTTGACATCTGTTAAGGCAAGCAAAAATGTGTATTAGCTGAAAGAATATAGAGATATATATTTAATACATAGAGCAACATTTATTTCATTCGGTTAAACGGTTCTCGAGATTTTCGCCAATAAGCAAAAAGAATAAAATCACCAAAACACATATCGCGAAAACAAATTAATTTCATGTTCGTGTTCAGTGACCTCAAATTTGTAAAATATGAGAAAAACTTAAGAATTAATTTACAGTTTTCTTCTTGCTATTAACTAATGATATGTATATTTTTTCGCGCATAGAATGGCGAATGTTGAATAGATATTATGAAATGGCCATTTCGTCGAAGTTTTCGTTGAGCCTCGAAAGTTTTATCGAAGAGAATTGTGCATTCGATGCGTATGGTGATGTTTAAAATTCGTGACGGTTCTATTATTTTTTTGAATATGTATACATTATATGCAGGTTTGAAGTAGTAAATACCAAGCAACAACTTGAAATAGAAGAAAATTTATAATTTAGACTGCAGGCGAACATCGAACAGAGTTCTTAATGAGGCCTTTTATTTCATTGTACTTTGAAAACCTTTTTGTTTCTAAAATCATTAATTAAATTACTAAGTAACTTAGAAAACAAACAGTAAGTTTCTTGTTGTTTTTAGATTCAGTTTAGTTTAGTGTTTAGCTTCCTACCTTTAAATTTAAATAAAACAAAGTCTGTGTGAGATGTCATCGAAATGTTGTATTCGTTTGAAAGACCTGTTGATGTCATTATGTGTGTAATATAACATCAATCAAATGTTCGCCACGCCTCCTCTGGGTGAAGCGTATCCGAAATGTCCAATTTTCCATGACTCTGGCACATAAATCAGTCTGAGTTTATGCGATGGCATGCGTTATGTTGGCTTTGAGGACCGCTGTGGTATGTGACTTATTCGCATACACCTGCGACAAAAAAACCCTGCAAGAAAAAGTCTAACGGGGTTAAATCGCGCGCTCTCGGTGGACAGTTCGCCTCCACATAAGAAGACCATCCCCTCAAATCACTCGTGCAAAATATCCAATGTGGCGTGAGCTGTGTGGCACGTAGTGCCGTCCTGTTAAAACCACATGTCGTTGGTGTCCAGATCATCCAATTCAGGCCAAAAGATGTTTGTAAGTTGGTTGTTTAATGCTATATACGTCCATGGTGATTTGCCAAAAGAGGCTGAATAAATGACAATTATGGCCGTTATCAACTGTCAAAGTTTGGAAGTCCCTGTTGGAAGACCCTTTATTATATATTGTTTTTTGTAAAATAAAAACAAATATTTGGGAAAAAAAGAGTTTTTTGCCATTAAAAAAAGTTTTTTTTTCCCATTGCAAGTTTTTCTCAAAATAAAGAGGGCAACGTTGTACGCGATAGCGAGCTAAAAGTAGGTCCCATAACATTTCCCATGTACAAGTGCAACGTGTTAGTGTTATTCGTAATGGAAAATCGCAAAAAAAATTCTGACACTCCAAAGCTAATGTGCACATGTATGTATTTATTTGTAATTTTTTTCAATTTGTTTTCTATAATGTGTAAATGATCCATTTCTTTCACATAGTTTTTTTTTAATTTTGCTAATACGTAAATTAAATTTTGTATAGTAAACTACACACAATGTGTGTTCGAAATCTTATATAATATATTAATATGCAACATACGTTTTAATATTCAACATAGTAACTCTAATGCCTGAAGCTTTAACATTACCCGGTATGGCTGACGTAGAGCCGGATTTATCAACATTTGAAAATAAAACTGGACTGGCGGAGGATATGAAATTTCTCGCTTCTATGCCAGAGTTATGTGATGTTACGTTTTTAGTGGGTGACACACGAGAACCAGTATGTGCAGTGAAAGTAAGTGTATAATTTTATGTAAAAAAAGTACATAATATATTTTTTATATGCGTGTGTTTTTTTTCCAGGCTGTGTTAGCTTCTCGGTCCAGGGTGTTTGCCAAAATGCTTTACGCAGCACCTTCGCCTCAGAGAAAACGTGAAACCTCCACAAAAGAAAATAAATTGCGCTTATTCTTGAAACGTTCCTCTGAGCCACTGTTAAATTTACAAAATGCTGCCCAGCAGGTAATAAGAAATTTTCTACTTTATAAAAGTGTAAATTGTTTTCAATTTAAATTATTTTGTTACTATAAAAATTCATTTACTTGTAACAACTAATACAACAATATCATACATAATCCATATCTCATTTTTATATAGAGAAGTGGTTTTACCCAACAATTATCTCCGATACATGAGGTAAAGTACATACACTCTCAAGATAATTTCGTACCATTTTCCTTAAAATCACTCTGACTTGCAATGCTCATTCTCAATTTTCACTTGGAGGCCATTTTTCCATTTTTTTATATTGTTTTTTTATCAAGGCGCATTTAACAGACACTAGCGGTTTCAACTATCAAACTTCATATACACAGTGAAAAGTATTAAACGTCATTGCTTCCGAAATATTAATATATCACTGTATATTACCGACTTCTCAAGAAGTTGTTAAGAACAACATCCAGAAAATTAATATGAAAGTGAAAGAAAATTCGCCTATGTTTGCTTATTTATATATTTGTAGATATATGGAGTCGTAAAACAAAACGTGCCTTTTTGATTATTTGCAAAAGTCGCATCAAAAAATTATAAGGATGTGTGAAATTACAGGACTTTTACTTTGAAAAAAACACGTTTGGTTAAAACAAATGTGAAAAAGTACGTTTCGAAAAGTCGTTTTGTTAAAAAATTAAGTTTTTGTACACATTAATGTCAATTTTAACTGACAAAAAATATAAAATAAAAACTCAAATATTTTATTTCAAAATATATTGCAAAGTATACATTTCTTTCTTATAATTTAAATTAAATATAACACTTTTTAAACAGTTATACTATAGTTCGAAGTTCTAACATTCTGTTGTAGGCAGATACATTCAATATCTTCTTCTATTAGTTCCTCCATATTTTTATTTTGGTTATACAAAATATCTTTGTACCAAAGTAATGCGTGGTTTTCACTCCAATTTTTACCAGACTGTTTTATTAAAACCCTTTCCACGTTTTTTTCTTTTGTCGATGTTAATTCGGTGCCCTGTTTTAATTTCATTCAGCCGAGCAATTGAAAAGAGTGTTTTTCTTCGTTTCAAGAATTTTAAATTTGTGTTCCGTTCGTCTACAGATTAAAATTTAAAGGACTCAAAACTTTAATTAAAGACTTTATTGTGCCAATTTTAAAAACATTTTTGTAAAACATTCTCCGATTTACGCTTTGAATAAGTTCAGTCTTTTTATAAATAGAGTTAAGACCTTTTATATTTAAAAAAATCCAGACCTTCTCCAACACTAAAACGTATTATTAATTTTTTTTAATCCCTATTCTTTAACTTTATTTTTATAATAAATATTTTTATATTCTCTTGAAATTTCCTGAAGATGGTTAACGAAATATCGAAAAAAGATTAAAAATAGAAAATATAAACAAACCTTTAAGCTTTAAAGAGAATAAAAATATATTTCTTATTGTTAATTATTACTCAATAGACAAATTGGTCGAAAATGGAATGATTAAAAAAATTAAACTAATTTAGAATATTGAGAAATGTTACTAAAACAAAATAATAAAAAGAGAATAAACAAGTACAGTTATGTTAACCTATCATTTAGTTAAGTTTACTTTAATTGTAGTTATATTGACATATGGATTCCAACTTCCATTAAAGCAAAAAGTGCAACTTCATGGAAAAATTACAAACACTATGAAAAAGTACGTTTTGATTAAAAAAATTAAAAAAAAATTTTTTGTTTGCGCCAGTTTTTTTAATTTTTTGTAGATTTGAACTTAAAAATTATAAAAATAACAAAAAACCAATTCGACAAAAATGCAAAAAGACACGTTTTGTTCTGCGACTCCACAACATACATGTTGTATATGTATAAAACATTTAATTTTATTATTTATTTATACGTCAAACAAATGCAGTAATTAAAAATAGAATTCACTTGGGCTTCGATAAAATAAAATAAATTAAATTAGAATTTTTGTACAATTGGAACTTATCATAACCTGCTTCCTCCTATTCATAGCAGTAATAAAAAATTAGTTCAATTGCTCGGCTTAAAAATTATTAAAAAAGTAGTTTGACTTAACCTCACGAGCATTACTGCGAATTCAATGGATCCGCATTAAAAAAGATACCTTCCGACAAAGACAACCTTGTGGAAAAGGCAGTAGAACTAATCCAGTTTTGCACTACTTTTGGATCACAAGTTGAGATCTTATAGACTTCATTGCAGAACTTTTTCACTTTTCTTACCCTGCAAATAATGTGACTAGTCCACACATGCATGTACAATGTAGTCCACAGAGGACTAGGACTAGTCCAACACTAGCCCAAATGTATGGAGAAAACATGGTTTATTTTACATTACGATGGCCTACGGATGAACTATATAACACATCGGACTAACCCAAAAACTACTTCATGTACCCACCTCATGGAGTAATTTGAATAAGACGGAGTAATCGGAAATACGAAGCACGAACACTTGTCGTATAACAATAAGCTGTTGTTTTCAATGACATGCTCTACGGCTGCATTACATAGGACCATGTTTGTGACCAGTCCATTTCAGCTAACATGGACCACGTAGTCCAATATTATTTGTTCTCGTATTGCATATGTATGTATGTGTATGGACATTTTCACCGAAAGGTCCACCGACACCAAAAAAATTAAAAGTTCTTGAAAATGTGTTGTTTTATCATATTATGAAAAGAAAACAATCAAATTTAACTAATGTAATAAAATTTTACAATTCTATATAACCTATTTCAACATATTCGAATACAAAGTCGCAGAAGCGTAACTTTTCCTCATGGATATTTCAATTGAACGGTTTGTTTTTCCATAAACGTTCTTAAAGAACGCCATTATCCTTTGAGTTCTGAGCTCTAAAATGTATTTAAAGTTATATATGTATATATATTATTCAGAGCTTCGAACCGCAATTGAATTTGTTCCGGTTTTCCGGTTACGTTTCGGTTTTCAAGTTCTTCTCGGTGCGAAACTGGTTTTTTTCGGTCAAAGTTTTTTATTAGTAGCATTTCATTGCCATATGTGTAAACAAGAACTTCTAAAAATTATTTTGTTTGTATATTTGGTAGTGTTTTATAGATGATCTTGTATAAACATATGGAATTTCATAGCGGTTTCAAGAATTTGATTAAAGGCCTACTGACCATTTTGATATTAGCACCAAATGAAATGTACAGATACACCAGCTATATAAAAATTATAATTTTTTTAATTTTTCTTCTTGTTTAAGGAACGCAAAAAAACCGAAATGAAAGATCGTTCGGTTAAGGTTACGGTTTTTTGTATTTCAAATATTTGGATTCGGTTACGGTTTGGTTATAAATCTCGGTTTTCGGTTCGGTTTCGGTTCGATACTCTGTTATTATTGAACGAAAAAGTAAAATGTTTTGATACTGCTGGTTTACCGTAGCCCGCTCTTTCGATCCGCTAGTACATTTCTATTGAAAACAAAATCTTTCAAGGATATTTAATTTTTAAATTCGAGAATTATACATAGAAAACGACAAATTGTAATATAGAAAGTAAAAAAAGGAAGGAATATCGGCTGAACACTGGTCCAAGGAAAAAAATAAATAATGTCAATGTGAAATTGCTTGTATGACCTTTCACCCGGGAATCCCCTAGTCCAAACCCTACTTATAAGGAATAATATCAAGCTAGTGACGCTTTTAAAGAACACCAAAAAGCTACCAAGATGTGACAGAACGTCATCTTTAAATCTCTTTATATATTAGTTCATTCACACACCGTAAGATTCTCCTGCCCCAACAAAACCTCTAATGTTAATCGATTCCTACATTCAGTAATATACAAGTGAACTTGAAAACTTCTTGGTTACAGTATTTTGCGATTTCTAAGTGCGCCCTCTCACTCACTCGTTTTTAATTCATTCAACTCATATGTACATATTTATGCGTTAATTTTCTCTTGAAATGATGTCAATTAAACGTCAATTGAGCTGTTATTTTTAAACTGATATAAGTCCACTTAAAAAAAATTTTAACGGGAATTTTAGTAATATAGGTACGAGTACATATCGTTCCTACCATGTCAGAATATCCAATATGAAAAATTAGTCTTTTGGTTCACCATTGGTGGTTATGACTTTTTTCACTAAATATGCGCCTGTGTTCTGACAAACGCATATCGCATAAAATTGGCGCTGTCGTTTTCAAAACTCTAAATAGGTGTTCTAACAACGAAAACCCTAGAAATATGGCGTTTTCAAAACGCTTGTCTATATTGAAGCGATTTGGTGGATTTTATTTGAACTACACTTTAAATAGAAAATCAAATGCTACATAATTTAAATGTATTATTATGTAAGTATGTATATTGCTATCTTAAATCTTAACAAGATTGTCACTTTTGAACTCATGGAAAACAAATTCAACTCTGTCGATTAATTCGTATAAACAACAGGGCAGTTGCAATTATAATTATAATAATTTTTTAAATGTGTTACAGGAAGTCATTTACCCAAGATCAAGCGTAACCAAATCATGGAACATTCGTTGGCTCTAAGCGCGCATTCAAATAACGAGTTGTTAAATGTGAACAAATGCTCGCCAATGACAATGTTAAAATCATGCGTTCTTCAGCTGCGTTGAACCATTTCATTTGCAATCCAGCCCATGCATTAACTATTTCTTTTGCTTTTACTTTTGCGCTGGGTATGTACATAAATGTATACTTACGCTTGATCCGGAATTTGCAATGTATTGGAGTAATATTTTCGTTGATCAATGACAACTTAGAAAATAGCAAAACGCAATCTAATCACTAGGTCTTCAGAACATGCTTTAATGCGTTTTGCGTTTCTAAATCGCTGCATTTGTCAGAACATAGGCGATGATTATTCATGATATTTTGAGGCAATGGGAAATTAATTACTTATTAAGAAAATCATGAGTGTTTGATTAATTTTATTCAAAATGTTTTTTATTGACAATGTGTATACATACTTCCAAGGCGAATTCCCAACAGTTGAACTTACTATCCCAGCTGGCGACTAGTTATCACTGCGTGATGTCAAAATTGTTTGAATTATTTTGACAACGTACAATGATTTTTGTGGTTGTTACTCTAGTAAGTTTACCTGGTATGAATTCGATTTGATACTTACATTCTTAATTAACTGGTTTTATGAATTCAAAGTTTTTCTATGTAACAATAACACTAGTATACAAATTTTGATTTTGAAAAAGTATTTTTTAGGGTAAGTAGTTTTTTTATTTATATTTAAATGCTGCATATAAAAATAACAATTATATTTTAAAATTAGTTACCATGTCTTAGAACAAAAGTTTTCAAGGGTTTTAAAAAATTACAGAAATTACACCGTTCTTCTGTTCGTTGGTAGAATTGAGACGTGGTTTCTTCGCTGGTCTTTTGTGTCTGCTTCATGAGCATCTCGATAAATAGTCCAGCAGTAATCCGCTCCCAGTGTTCATCGCTGAAAGCCCCACAGTTATCCGGATAGAAGTCCAAATGAGAATGTAAAAAGTGGATTTTCGGGGACATGTTACAACCCAAAGATGTTATAACCACACCTCTCTCTAAAAGGTTCCATTGGTGCAATTTCGAACCTAAAAGTTCTGCTTTATTCTTTGGCAATTCTAAGTCCATTACTAAATTATTTAATTCAGCTTGCGTTATCCTGTGTGGCTGTGATGATGTACTAAGTACTTCGTATTCTGAGATTGACGATTGCTGTGCGGTAGAGGACGAGTAGCCGATGGTATATTTGGATATGTTATGACACTCTCCTTTTCTAAAGAATCACCCTTGCCTTTTCCAAATATATGAGTCGTCAGGCAGAAATAACAATCCCATACGTGATTCGTCGATTCTCGTCACTGCATTGGCACTGCAAAACGAAATGATGTTTTATTTGCCTTTCAGCCAATTTCTCAAACCTGTAGCACATGGATTGCAGCAGAAATGTGGAACACAGCTTTTATCTTGGTGTTTGATGTTTTCGTTAAAGTAGTAATAATAGGCTTTTTTTATTATAGGCGATATGCAACACCATTGTTTACTAAATATCACTTCACCGCAAACAGAACAAAAATTGTCGGAATTATTAACACATTTTCGACACATTTTGATATAAAATAGTATTATACTTTTTATTTTTAACACTTGAATTGTTTAGTTGTAGAGAAAAGAGCACTAAAACGCAATATTTTGGATATTTGATACAAACTTACCAAGTAAATGTATCCACTATGAAGTAAAATGTGGGTACTTTCGTTAAATTCGAAAGATATCAGGTATCGCGAAAACTAAAACTAATAAAAGAATTTCACTTATCAATTCGTATTTTGCATGGACAGAGAAGAAGAAATTAGTTGAAGTTATGTCGGATAATTAAGTATTTATTTTTGTCAATATTCGCACATTTGAAACAGATAATCAAGCAAAATGATATGATTTTTTGATAAGAAAAGAAAACTTAAACTGAAAAATCTTATTACCATAACAGAGACTATTAAAACAATTTAAAAACTTTCGCTTTTAATGACGAACTGATTTTGAGTTCGCAATTGAATAGGTATTTTCACTCTCTTGAAATGGCATGGTAAGGAGGACATACATACTCGTATGCTTCGTTTCTATGTGCGACTTATTGGTATAAATCTATGATTAGCTCCACAAATTTCTGAACATTGTCCATAAAATAATCCTGAACGATTTATTAAAAAATTAATTTGATTTAATCGACCAGGAACTCCATCAACTTTTACCCCTAAATAAGGAATAGTTCATGAATGAAGAACATCAGCTGCTCTTTCAGTTATATTATTAATTGCAGTACAAGAATAACTTATATTTTCGAATTTCTCATTATTTCACAATTTTTTGAAGGCGATGGCTGAAGTACGATGACTTCAAACCCAAAAATTCCTCCTAAATCTCGCATTTTTTCTGATGTGGATTAATGTATCTATGTGTCAGTTGTTGTCGAAAGGTTTCAGTGGCGAAGGCATAGCCATTGGTCACTGAACAGTACCGGCTTCAGCTGATACCAATCCACCGGAACATCATAGTGTCCTCCTTCGTCAGTATTGTGTAGTACCAGCGAAGTAACACAATTACTAAAAATGACTACTAAAACAAAGTTTCAAAATTTAATACGTATCCTTGACATCAGAGGCGCTGCAATACTGCTATAAACAAAAAACGTGCTAAAGTACAGTTGTAAGATAGTGAAGATTCACCATCTGTCATTTTCCTCTAGTTCTAGCACAATACATCCCATGTGTAGGGGTCATTCTCTGAGTGCTGGCCCAAGAGAAAAAATAAAAACTAACTTTTTTGTAAACAAAGAAGTTTGTTTGTACAAATGTTTATTTCTTACCACCAGACTGTGTAGTATCTACAGTCGAACTTCTCTATAGCGAACTTCTCTATACCGAAATCTTCTCTATAACAAATAAAATTCGTGAACACAACATTTTTGTGATTATTTTCATACATTTTGATCTCCCTATAACGAACTTCCCTATAGCGAAGTTCTCTCTGTAACATACAATTTTTTAAGACCTAAATAGAATTTTTCACACTAAATAATCTCTCTATCGCGAAGTTTTTAGCAATCGATTTTTTACATCAATTTAGTCACATATGTATGTATTAATAAAAAAAAATTAATGTGTTCATGTAAAAACAATTTTTTTTGTCTTAATAAATATAATTTCAACATAAAAAAATGTAGTCAAAATTTTCTGCTGTTTCTCTATAACGTAGACATTTGACGGTCCGCAACTGCTACGGCATAGAGAAGTTCGACTGTATATATAAACAGTGATTTCTGTGTTTACAAATAGTGTTACTTGCAAATAACACCAGTGAAACCTTGCGACAGCAGCTGTATTCGTTTACCACAAAAATTATTGCACTGGATTCTACTGAAAACCATTCGTTTACATAAAAATTTAGAAAAGAGAACACCATTTCAGAGAGTAAAATTACAGTTCTTTTTTGAGAGTCTACAGATTTTTACTGAACCAATTTTTGGTTTTCTTAATTTTTCATAAAAATATTTATCAAAAGTAAAAAATGAATTAAAACTGTAACAAAAACTAAAAATTATAGTTTTCAGCGTGAAACAAATTAAAGAAGAGCATACAATATCTAGTTTGCTTTTTTTATCATCCATGGCAAAATGTTTCCTTTAATTGTTTTATTTACATAAATTTCTTAGAGACGTATAACTAGTAGATATTTGATTAGTTATTACAGCATATTATTTAGGGTACAGAATATCGAAAATTTAGTATTGATGTATTTTCGCATGACATTTAACCAGAAACAAATTAAATAATCTTATAACAAATAAAAAAGTTTATAACCTTATGCAGTACTTTTATTTAAATACATTTATCTACGAATTTATGATTACAAAAACGGATTGTATGAAATACCAAAACCTTGTATATACTGAGCACATCTCATATTTTTACAACACTATGATATTTAGTGATCACATATCTGTTTTGAATAATCTGCAAATTTTGGTAAGTTTTCCATTCGTTGACTTTTTTGAGAGTAATTTTTTTAGAGGGTGGCGATGACCGAAGTAGTCTGCACGTTGATTACAAAACCAAAAAGTCCTGCGAACCTATGAAATCAATTGTTGACTTGTATTTCCTACAACATATAATAATAACACTAATTATTTAAGCTGTAGGTATTTTTAATATATGTAATATTTTTATTCGATATTTCGCTACTCCTTTGTGTATCTCTTCCGGAAAATTGGTTTTTTTTTATAATCTTAAAATATTTGTTTATAAAGCTTACATAATTAGTGTTATTAATATAAAAAGAGGTCATAGAACTAGAAGAATTACAACTTATAATTTTTAAAAAAACTTATATATATTTCAAAGGGGAATGAGTTCATTTGGTTAGTAACATATCTCTTATATGCTAAATAAATTTAATAATTTATATTTTATTATAAAATTTTAAATGTACTTATAAAGTACATTGTACTAAAATCATCACTCTAATAAATTAACGTTTGCCACTATTTTGAATTTAACTCAAGCGCAAGCCCTTAAATATCTCAAAACAAGACTGGACTGGATACCACTTTAAAATTTAACAGCTCAATTATTACATAGAACAGTTTATATTTTTTGCATAATGTTCTTTAAAGCGGCCCACACATTTCCAATATAATTGTGCAATTTTTCGTATTGTACAAAAATATCGCCAATCTGTATGTCATATTCGAAGGTGGCAAAAATCAAAATATAAATTTTTTATTGCACATTCGAAAGAAGTTGAAATACGTTGGCAACATTGTACAATAGGATATATTTATTTTCTATTGCAAGAAAGTAGTGCCAACTTATATTTGAAAATATTGTATTAATTATGGCCGCTTTAATGTCTATTGCAAGTATGTATTATATGTATTTGACGGAATATAATATAATTTTTTTCATTTTGTTTTGCATTCATCTCTATTAAAGAAAACAGTTTGCATGTTTTATTTCAGAGTATTTTTCAAATTACTTTTTCCTTCGTTTCATCATCTCAAATTTATTTGAATATCTAGCCTTATAACTGACTGAAAATAATTTGCTTTCAATAGAGAGGCAAACAGATCAAAAGTCCTTCAACTTACTGATCGACAACGTGATCGAAACTAATGTTTTGACGTCTGAAGTACGTATATATTTTACACAAACGACATGTCTGATATGAGTATGGCTTGAAAGAAAACTAATAATTCCATATACACACAAAACATTTTTAGTAAATTTGTTTAGTTTTTTTTGTTGTTGTAAATTTTTTTGGATTGTTTTTCAACAAACATATTAAAAAAGTTTTGACATAATAAAAGCGAATTGAAGAAGGTAGTCACAAGCGTATGCTACACGATCAAAGTTCAGCTTCAATATTTGTCATTGTGTACGTTATTTTACAAAAAATAGTCACACATATACGTATATACATATCGTGTAGTATACGCTTTAGTTGGTTGGTTCAAGTGGGTACTCAAGTAGAATCGCAAGTCCTAACTCATGTAAGACTCATCGAGGAGCCAGCAAATTACCAAAATTGAGAAGCAGTCAGAAACAATACATTGCATATTTAGGAACAAATGCTTACAAAAAAGCTTCCAAAATGCACTGAAGTAAGTAAGTGAATACTCTATTTATACCAGTATAAATGTTGTAAAACAGCGTCAGGCAAAATGCCGTCCATGGGCGCTTTGTTATTCTCTTATTTACGCGTAGTTAAAGACACATATTGTAGAGAATTAAACAAATTACTCATTCTGGCTTGAACATTCAAAGAAGTAGACTGTAGGCTTGTTGCTTAAATTCAGTGTTGGCACAAAAAAAAATTTCTCCTCTTCAAAAATTCAAACTGAAAGAAAATGTGTTTAATAGGCAATATGAACTAAACTTATTTTCAGATAATTATTTGGCAAACTAAAATATTTGGTTTCTTAACATGCATGAAAAGTCATTCCACGCACAGTCAATTTCTATTATTTAATTACAACTGTTGTTTTTATGACTAAAAAATAGAAAATGTTATCAAAACGCATAAGAATCCCTGTTACGTGAAATTGCGCATAAAAATCACAAAGTTAAAGCAAAACTAATTAAAATAAGGGAAGGTCTACATTTGCCTCTTGCTAGTGAAATAGGGTTCTGAAGACATGTTTCTGCAGATAATGTACGTAATAAGCAAACAAATTATATTTAATATTTGTATTGATTTATTTATATTTGTGCGTCAATATTTTCTTTATTGAACCAAAAGTCGAATTCTTTTGACAGATAAACAATTTGAAAACTTATTATGCATAAAAAGTAGCCTTGTCTGCCGATCGCCTATTGGCCTATCCATACCACGACCAACCGTAAAATGCTATTCTCTATCTGATCTGTGCGTTTATCGGTGAAGCGTGGCAACAACTTACTTGTGTCCACACATGTGCTCAGCACATCCCACTTCTCTTCCGCCTTCTGAAGATAGTGGTCCAAGATCGAGGTCTGTATAGTGCTAAACAGCAATGCCACCAAAATCGCATCCGTTACCTCCATGGCGAGCCCAGGTCAGTCCTTCGGCCCTCTTGTTGCGAATGAGTCGGAACCAGGCTAAACCTACATAGTACGTCACTGCATTGGTTCACCAAAGACCGAGGAAGTTGTGCGTGATCCCAGCGCCAGAAATGCCGCGTGGCTTTCGACATATATGCAGATCTTTCCACAAACTTTTCCCTCACCCACCATACTATTCGCTTCCCTTATGGCCAGTATTTGAGCCTGAAGTACAGTTGCCCTATCCGGTATGATTGCTGCACGCCAAGGTCACCTGAAAAGATATCATATCCAAATCCGCAGATCATTCTCGATCCGTCAGTGTAGACCAGTGCTGGCAGATTTTTTTACCAATAATGCGTAGACAAAAAAAAATTACTAAGCAACAATGAATACAAAAATCATGAGTGTTAAACAAAAATGAGAAGGTAATTCATATTTTATTTTTTATTGCAAATCGGGGAGATTTCTTAAAGTAAATAATAATAAGAAATTAAATTATGAAATTAATAAATGAAATAATTGTTCTTCAGGTACTCGAGAATTCTTGTTTAAACAAACAGGAAACTGTACATACAAATACATAAATATATGTATATTAGACCGTACCTCAAAAAAAAATTCCCGTACACCCCCAATATAACGTATAAAAAGTTAAAATTTATTTAGACTTTCTTACATTAATTTAACTAAAAGAAATAAGAAAGATTTCTTAGGACTATTATGTATTACCTTAAAGACATCAAGACATCATATTGGTGCATATATTTAAACTGTTGAATAAAGATTAATATGTCTTTGCTTCCGGGACTAACATTACAAAAGAAGAAAACTCTTAAAATATACTTACAACTAAGTTAAAATATATCAAATAATTTTTTATATAAATAATGGATTCAGCATTAGTTGGTGTTTTCCAAATATTTATCACGATATGGAAACTTTTCTTTAATTCAAAGACAATAAAAGAATCTTTCTGAAAAATTTAACTTGATAGATTATATTACCTCAATAATAATAATAATAATTAGTTGTTCAAATTTGCACACATATATAAATGTCTGTAACTCTTAAACTTTTCTAAATGTCTATGATATTAAATTTTTCGGATTGTTCACAAAATACTGAAAAAAATATCTTCAATACCTTAAATACCTTTCAGCCCGCTAGTCAGCACCATCAAACATTAATCATTGAAGAATTTGAACCGGATGTCTTTCGCCAACTGATCGAATATATTCATACGGGTTGCGTTACACTCCAGCCACGTACTTTGTTGGGTAAGTAACTAAATTAATAACATATCCATAATTCTTTGGAAAAAGTTTAAACAAGAATATGTTTTAGGTGTCATGAATGCAGCGGATTATTATGGTCTAGAGGAACTAAGACGTGCGTGTGGTGGGTTCGTGCAGTGCTGCATTAACGTTGACACTGTATGCGCGTTATTGTCTTCCGCCGAGCGTTATATTCAGTATAAGTGCACAAAAAGTTTAGTACAAAAAGTCTTAGAATTCGTGGATGAGCATGGGAACGAAGTGTTAAATTTGGGCAGTTTTACATTGCTACCGCAGCATGTGGTACGTTTGATATTGGCTCGTGAAGAATTGAGAGCCGATGAGTTTACCAAATTTCAAGCTGCTTTAATGTGGAGTAAGAAATATAATGACAACAATCCGGTAATTCGTTAATATATTCTCTGCTATTTAAAAAGTGAATAAATTCACTAAAGTTTATTCCAATATTTCGTAGAATATTGATATGAAAGAGATATTGGGTAATTTTTTGGAATACATACAATTTCATAAAATACCTGCTAACGTTTTAATGCGTGAAATACATCCTTTGGGCTTGGTACCCTATTCCATTATAATGAACGCTTTGGCCTACCAGGTGCGTATATTAGAGTTGTATAACGTTGATCACGAATCCAAAAGCATATGAATTGGCTTTTATAATGTAGTCGATTTTGAAATTAATGCTTAATTATTTTTCTCCATTCCTCAAAAAAACGCTCATGATCCTACATGAAATTTTTTTTCATGGACGTTTTATTGTCGTCCCTTGTGTCCCTCCTTTATGTCTGATTCTAACCATTACAGGCAGACCCAGAAAGTATCGACCCCGGAAAATTGTCTCCCAACTCTAGTCGAGTGAGAAGGGCTCGACAGAATCAAGGCAGATCGATGTCGGTTCAGAGTTCACTTGATCCCTATGGTTCGAATACAACTTTGAGCTCAAGCGGTAGCAGCGATCCCACCAGTGGCCCACATCATACCAACTAACATACGTTGAACGGCCCCTCCTCCTCCCACCATCACTCTACACATGGACGTCAGAAGCACAAGCAATCCGTACCTAAAATTCGCAAAGCCAAGTCCCAAAGTTTCCGTACTCGTCGTAGTCCTAGCGAGCGAAGAAGTCCTATTAATTCGCAAGGTTTACTAGCACTGAACGGCATGCTGACCACAAATGACAACACCCTCAGTCCACATACACCGAAAAGTCCTATTTTGCCTTATATAGAAGCAAAGAGTCCGGGCAGCGTGTCACAGAAGACTCCCACAACATTGTCACGCCAGGGCACTCTGAGAGCTTCCCGTAAAAGCAGCATGGCAGGTTCTCTATCCTTGGCTCAGGGTAGGAAAAGTCCAGTAGGCATCAATAATGACCGCAGTCCTCAGGGTCGTCGGAGTCCGCTACTTCTCTCAAACGATCGCTTAAAGTCGCCCAATGAATTACCGTTGCATTTGGGCTTCGGTTCAACAACACCTACCGCTCGTAGTCCTACCGGAGATCAACGAAGTCCTACATATAGCATTCATACGCAGGAACGTCGTTCTCCAGTGGGCAGCGCTGCGCCAATGGAATTTTTCCAAGGGTCTCGTCGCAGTCCTACTTCAACTGTTCATGTGCAAGATGGCATGAGGTCTACGAATGAAAGTGCTGCAACCGCTGATGATGCACGTACTCCTACTAGCTACATGAGACCTTCTATAAATTTTTTTACCCCCGTTTATTGCACTAGTGACAAACGAAGTCCTATAGGACCCATTCCACCAATAACGGTTTCCAATCCAGCAGAAACCTATCGCATGGCAGAAATAAATGGCACAGAAAAGGCCATTGAAGCCAAAAAAGAAGTCGAAAATTGTCAAAGGGAGGAGAGGGAAAAAGCAAAGCTATCATCGGCAGAAAGTAGAGAGCAACAACCAGAAAAAAAGAGTGTTATGCGTGAAATATTAGCATTTGTACGAAAACCTTCTAAACACATATCGACACGAACAAATCGATTTGCTAATGCTTTTACCAGGGCCGAAACTGGGACATCTAGGGGTCCGCTTATACGCCAAAGTACTTTTTCAGCCAGTCCGGCGGCTTCGTCTACTGCTGCAAAGAGTGCTGTAGTTAAACAAATGTCCGAAGTTGGATTCGAACCAAAGATATCATTAAAATTCTCACACTATGCCAAAATGTCTTTAAAATTACGTCGATCTGCCCGAGATGACGACAAATCATCAAAGCAACAACAGCAACAGCAAAAGCAAACACATCCAAACGAAGGGAAACGGTCCAGTGCAGATTCAACGGGAACTTCTTCCGGTGGTGGTAGTGGCGGCGGTGGACAGTTAAACATTCAAGAAGGCAGCGGTTCGGGTAGAGCTACGCCTCTTAGCGATATACCGTTCGAGTTAGCCAATGTCTACTTTGAAAAGGTAGGTGAATCCTATATCAAGCACGACAAGAAAACTGTAGAATATGGCGCTGAAGATGTCGTCGATCCTGCAACTGATAATATTTTAGCAAATCTTGTGGAAGAAATTAACAACTCTCTAAAAATTTCTTCTCTGACTACAGAAAACTCGTGTGCGGGTCACCATTTTCAGCGACGTTCTGAAAGTCGTGAACCAATTGAACCGCGTATTAGCGAAGAACATGAGTCGGATTCGAATGATTTAATAATACCGGAAGATTTTCGTTCCGAATTAGTTGAGATTTTAAAGAGCTACAAACCAGAACCCATTTATGTAAATCTTATTGATTTAAAAAAAGAAACCGAAGAAGCTGAAGAAGCGACAAAAAAAGTTTTAGAAGCAGCTACCTTAGGCTCCTATTTGGAAAAGTCTCCTATGCAATGTCCTATTATAGAATTCCAACCACCTTCGAGGCGTTCTTCTTTTGACCCACCCCGTTCACCATTTTTAGAAAATTTACGAAGTCCTGGTGGTGATATCGATGTCAGTTTACAACGTTTAGAATCTGGTGGTGATAGTTTTGAAGTGGTTGATGGTGACCGAAAATCGAGTAGGGCTGAGTCCAGTTTTGATTGTCCTTATTCATCGCGTGAAACAAGTTTTGACATTTCACGTTATCAATCCACCAGTTATGAAGATCAAAGTTCTAGTTTCGAAATAGTGGATATGGATGAAAAAGTTAAAAAATCGAACATAGATTTAAGAAAATCCTCCATTGAGTTGGTCGATGCAGACACATTTCAAAGATCAAACTCTTCTAACGGCAGAAAATCATCCTTAGAGACTCACTTTGATTATATACCATCAGAATCTGGTGGTGGAACAGGTGCTGTAGGGGTAAATATTGTTAGATCATTTAATTTTCCCATGACAAAAAAACAAAAAACCGAAACATTTAGATCGCTTCATATATCACCCTTTAGTGCCTTTTCGCGTGCTCGCAGTCCTATATCCAATCAAACTTCTTCCAATTATAGCTCTCGCGATAGTTACGATTCTAGTTCTTCAAGCGTACCCCACCATGACCCACAACAACCTAGTCCTTTCGCGGATCCCACAAAAAAGCACTTCCCTCTGACTATTAAACAAAAAGAAGATGAGGTTAAGACATTCTTGTGCACCGATCAAAGATGTGCCTCAATTTTTGAACCCAGACCTAGTTCGGTATTGACACAACAATATTCAACAGGATCTATCTCTACGCCTTCAGGGTATGCTAATGGCACTCCCAGAGTTATAAGCACTGCTGGTGGCAGTGTTGTTGGTTATGCCGAATTTTCTTCCTGTAGTGAATTCGATCCGCCTTCACCTAGAAGAGCGACTAGTGCTTCCCCTAAGCACACTTTCACATTTCGTATAGTCCTCAAAAAAGTGGATAGCTCACCAGAGGCATTATGTTCGGAAAGGCACCGCAGTCGCATAATCGATAGATATCGTCGAAGAGACAGTAGACGCAGGCGTTTGCAAACAGCTGGTAAAAGTGTTTAAAGATAACTCTCAATGCTACCTATTAATCTTTTTGTGTAAACACAAGAAATTATTACCTTCAAAATAGAAGTAAAAATGATATTAAAGAATTTATGTATGTTGTTGTAGGTATGGTTACAAATTACGCTTTGTTAAACATTTAGTTTTATATATAAGTAATTTTAAATTAAAACAAACACTCCGATTCTAAACTCCATCTCAAGGTGTAGGTTAGGCAAAGTAAAAATAGGACAACATTTTGCAGATAACCTGCAATACCAAAAATCTGTAAGCGAAAAAAATAATAATAACAATAATAATAATAATGACTTTTTTTGGGTCCTGACAACATCTGTGTGAGGTAATAATTTACCTCGCCTTGTCCTCTATTCACCCACTTGTCTAATTCGGTTATCCCCCTGGCTATCCATCTACCCCGTGTTTCCGTATTCCATCTGTACTGTCACCTCCGCGTTCGTGCTGATATCCTTGACTCTCCGCCTGTTCTTCAGGTATGTCTACGCTCGATCCAAAGTTCTTTGCGTTCCTCAACTAGTAGATCAATTGGGATTATCGCTCCTATGACTAGAAATGCTGGTTTCGATACCGTACGGTACGCTGAGGTCACTATAAGGGCTGCGGTGTGTTGTACAGCTGCTATCATCCTTTTCCGGTAGTGTGCCCGTAGTGCATCTGCCCAGATTTCACATCCATACAATAAAATCGCCTGAGTCGTTGCCATTAGCAGCTTCCTTTTACTGCAGCGTAGTCCTTCAATATTGGACATTAGTCTGCTAAGAGAAGGAGTCGCTTGGAACGCTTTTGTCGCGGCATGTTCGACCTGGTTCCTGACCGTTAGTCTAGGATCTAACCTAAGTCCCACATATCGAACGCATCTACTCGTCCTGATCGTCTCAGATAAGACCCGCATATCCTGCTCGATAGGAATGTGCCTTCTTGTGATTATGAGCAATTCCATTTTTCCGTTGCCATACTGAGACATTGTGAATCCAGCCATCCCTTTGTCCTAAGCCTGACTTGAGTTAGTTTGCTCTGGGCTTCGTCCAAGTTGCAAGCCATAATGACGCATGCAATGTCATCTGCATAAACCACCATATATGTGTCATCTTGCATTTCTATACGGAGAATCCCATCGCAGGTAATGTTCCAGAGTTCAGGCCTTAAGATCGATCCCTGTGCCTCTCCTGCCGTAATCTGTTTTTCACAGATTCTCCCAGCCCTTTCGTATATAAGCACCCGATTTTAAATGTAACTTCTCACTATCGTCATAACGTATGATGGTGCTCTAAAGTGTTCCTCCAGACCCCTAATCATGTTGGTCCATTTGACACTATTAAAAGCGTTCTTAACATTCAACGTTGCTAGTAGCACAATGCGTCTCGAGAAATGGTTTCCTGTTTGTGCCTTTTGCGCCCCCTCTATGACATCTGTGATAGCACCTATTGTTGATCTACAATGTCTAAAGCAGTGTTGTCTTGAGGAGAGTCCTCCAGCGATCTCTATAAGTGCGTGTATTCTGAGTTTAAGCAGCATCTCGAAAAGTTTCCCCGCGGTATGCTGACGAAGATTCTGGGTCTCCCTTTCCCTTACTCAGCAATACCAGTCTTTGACGTCTCCAACCCTCAGGGAAGATACCCTCTTGTGGGCAAATATTGTACATTTTCAGTAATAGCTCGGGCTTCTTCTCGGCGGTTATTTCAAGTATCTCCCCCGGATTTCCGTCCTGTCCCGGTGCCCTATTGTTTCTCAGAGTACTCGCGGCAGCCTTTTTCTCCTTTTCAGTGAACATTGGTGGATTAACCACGTTCGGCGGCAAGCTCACGTCCTGCACCTGTTCGTCGGTAGGAAATAGGGTGTTCACGATGTTTTCCATAGTTGATTCGCTTAGATCAGGTGTTGCACTGCGTCCTCGAAGTTTTCGCAAAACCAACTTGTATCCCAAACTCCATGGGTCATTGTTGAGGTCCGATCTTAATTCCTCCCATTTCTGTTTCTTGCTCCTGAGTATAGCGACTTTCAGGTCCTTTTTGGCCTTTTTGAATTCTTCAGCTTCCGATGTTACAGTGTGTCTTCTTCTGGCCCTAGTGTATTTTCTTGCAGCTCCACTGCTCATGCCCTGTACCGAAACATCTGAAGCATCTCTTCACATTCTCGTATATTCTCAGTTGTCCACGACACTAGCCGACCTTGATATAACCGCATATAAAAAGTTCCCCGGCAATTCCCTGAGATACAGTTACAAAAGCACGTACGAACTCTCTGCTGTTGGGTTTCGTAATCCTGATGGCCATAGATTCACCATGAGCCTCAATCGTGTTTCGAATGGATGCCTCGACCTCTTCAGATGTTGAGTAGGAGTCGAGATTTCGGATCTCCAAGGTGATTTTCGGTGTTACACCCTTTATCTCTGTTTTTCAAAATTTTCTCAGTGTTATTAAAATCTTTTTTCTAATAACATTATTTTATTGCATTTGGAAAACATTTGAAATTCTTGTTAGAAAAATAAATTCAAATATGAGCATGTGTTATTTGCAAAGTATATTTATTTGTTCAGCACAGTATTATCCATTTAAATACCAAAATAATATTTGTTTTTCTAAAAGTGAACTAAATATAAATCAAAACATATAGATATGTACATACATACATATGTATGTAAGTGAAACTGGGAAAGTGTAAGCCGATCAATATAATTTATATGTATGTATATGCAATACTTTAATATTCAGTAAATTTAAAGATTAGAAATTTTGTTTTAATTAAAACGGAAAGGAACAATAAGTATTACTTAATAAAAAAAGAAATGTTTAGACAATCTCTACAAGTGTTTATTTTTTATACAAAAAAAAAATTAAATTTCTAATAAACCCTGACGTTTGTAGCCCTTTAAAATCCAACATTACAAATAAAATTTAATTAAAAAAACATAACAAAAATTTACACAAAAACTAACAAATTTATTATATACATTATTAAAGGTATTAATTAAAATGTATAAAAAAAATATTTATGAAACTTGCATAATTAATTACCTGATGAATGTTAATGTTGTTGTATTATACACAAACATACATATATTTTTTTAATTAAGTGTTTAAAAAGAATCAAAAAATTAAAAAAAAAATTTACTTTTAATGTAAATGTGTTAAATGACTTACTTCTGTTAATTCAAATACTTGAAATTTTATGGAATTTTTCTGAAATACTTGAAATTTTATAAAAATATATCTAAAATATATATGTATATTAAAATATTTTATTTATTAAGCTTTTTTAAGCAGAAAAACAAATAAAACAACTTCTTTAAGCTGGTCAAGGGGCCGTACCTTAATTAATATAATTACACACACATCCATACATACATGCATGCATATGAATACAAAAGCATATGCTTGGATATGAACATTTATGTATAGATTTTTAGTCATACTATTTAATATTTACAAATGTATTTTACTAATTTCTGTATTTTTTTAATACATACATACTCTATAATTATTTTGGCTTGTTAATTTCCACTTCAAGCTTTTTTTCATTTTTGTGTTCGTTTTCTATTTTTTCTGTTTTGCGACCGCTTTTTAAAATACGCCATTTGTATTAAAGGTTTATCGAAATTGGAAAAGAAAATAATAAAGCACATTAAAATGTCATTTCCAATAACAAAATGAATGAAACGGTAAATCAACAATGACAAATCGTACACAACGGCAATTAGAAGGCAAAGACACCAGACTTGCAGCCAGTGCTTGGGTTGTAGTTGTTTATAGTTTAAATGTGGTTTAAATTTAAAATCCAGTTTTTAACATGTAGTTTATTTTTGGTTTTATCTTAGTTTAACTGACGTGCTTTACCCACTTAACCCTTATGTGAATGCCAAAAAAAACACCATTAACAGCATGGCAAGGTATCCGGGTACCTGTATGGAAAAATTATGGTAAACTAACATTTTTAAAGAAAAATATATGCATGATCTTGCAAAATAACTCCGAGATTTACAATTTACAATAAAACTAAAGGAGGGGTTGACAACATGGATAAATTATTAGGCGAATACACATGCAAACGCAGAATAAGTCGATGGCCACTATCATTATTTTATAATGCAATAGTTATAGCTGCATTGGCGTCCTATGTAATAAATATAGAAAACAATACACAGTTGCGTTCCACAGACCGTCGCAGACAATTTCTGAAAGAACTGAGTATTGAATTATGTAAGAAAAACATTGAAAAACGTGCTAAAAACCCAAAAGTAATTGCACAATCAACTGTCAAATCAGCATTACAATGTGTGCTTGGAAAAGATTTTGAGGTTTTAACATCAAATATTTCTGCTTTGCAAAAAACTGCTCAAAGCGGACGTACTCCAGTAGTAGGAAGCTGTCACGTGTGCTCGAGCAATACGCATGAAACAAAGGAAATCACGTAAATCTTGTCACTCTTGTTCCAAACCGATTTCTAATCAACATTCAACAAACTACGCAATACACGGTGCGACAGTCCAAAAAACCTGGGACCGGATTTTATTTTTCTTGTAGGTCTTGTCGAGTTAAAGAAGAATCCAATAGTGAAATATGCCGGGCACCTCCAAAATCCGGATTTACGGTTAAAAAACCGGTTTTTGTACCTTTGCGCACTTATAAGCCTGTAATTTTGTTAATAATAATCCGATTTTCAATTTCTTACTAGATTTGGAAAGAAGTAACTGAGATCTTTCGAAAGATATATAATTTATCTAAGAAAACTTGAGAAATTTTGGTGTTATTGTCGAGCAAACACAAATTTTGTAGATTTTTCAAAAATTTTTCAACTTTGGTGACGTTTTTATACATTATAATGTAATAAACTATAATACTATTGAATTTATTTAAAAAGTACGTTTATTAACGATTACAATGCATATTTGGGGTTAAAAATAGATAAATAATTGACTGAGTTATTAAACTTTTCATGAAAATAAACTTTTATACATTTTATACAAATTTTATTTTTGCTCATTTAACACAAGTGTTTGCTTGACCGTTTTTTTTAAATCAGCATCATCAGTTTCTCGTTTAAGTGACCAGCAATATTCTGAGATCATTTTTATTATATTTTTTCCTTCAAAGCGTTTTTCAACAGTTGCCATTTCCTGGTGAAAATGTTCGCCTTGTTCATCACTGAACTGGCACAGGTTATCTGGGAAAAAGTCCAAATGCGAATGCAGAAAATGAATTTTTATGAACATGTTGCAGCCCATTTCACCATACGCACTTAAGAACTCATTGACAACTGTGACATAGTCGTCGCTTCTGTGATTTCCAAGGAAATTTTCGCATACCGCAACAAAACTCTTCCAAGCACGTCTTTCAACGGAACTTAGCTTGTTAATGAAATCTGCATCTCTCATAATTTTTCGAATTTGAGGTCCAATAAAAATACCTAAAAGATATCAAAACAGATAAAAACGTACTAGATATGTAAACAAATAATTTAATACCTCCTTTTATTTTGGCTTCACTTAGTTTTGGGAACACCGCTTTGAGATGACAAAAAGCGTCGCCGTTTACATCTAATTTTTTTACAAATTGTTTCATGTATCCCAGTTTAAGATGCAGTGGTGGCAGAATAACGTCCTCAGCTTTAACTAATTGGTCATTTAAAATGTTTTTCCAGCCTATTCTATGTGACTCGCGAGATGGCCATACTTTGCTATCATAACGATTCGGTGCACGACTATTCCATTCACAAAGATAGCACGGATACTTTGTATAACCACCTTGCATACCAAATAAAATTGTCAAAACCTTTAAGTCAGCGACGACTTTCCATTTATGGGTGGTATAGCTAACAAACATTAGTATATTTTTCTTCACTTCGTAAGTTTCTTTTGTATTAGTCGCATATGCGATTGGAACTGAAGGTAATTGATTTTGGTTATGCAATAAAACAGCTTTTAAGCCTAGATATTACATTACAAATCTTAAATTAATAAAAATAATGTCATACATTTTTATAAGAAAACTTACTTTTACATGAACCATCACTGAAAAGTCGCCATTCATCTGCATTATAATTGTGATTTAATGCCGAAAATAGTTTTGGTACATCAACGCAATACACGAGATCACTGTCATTGGAACTAGTCTTAAAACTTTCTTCAAGTAACCAAGTCCGGTCACTCTTTCTACCAGATGTTATAACGAAATCTTTTTCCACCAAATTCCACTGCTTTAATCGCGACCCGAGGACTTCAGATTGCCGCTTTGACAAGTGTAAATCGCGAACAAGAAAATCGAAATCAGCTTTTGACTAAAAATGCAGCTCCGTTGTTGTAAATCTGGATGGAAGGAACTCTTCTTGTTCAAAATCTTTTTCTGTTACATCGTCAGATTTGCTCGTTGTCGGTAGATCATTACTTAGAGGTATTGGTTTTGTAACAGTTACAACATTTGCGTACTTAATGTTTTTGCGCGTTTTAAAACAGTGACCTAAAACATCGGTTTGACAAAAGAAGCAATCATATGGTTTATGATATGGCTGATGATGCCAAATCATAGGCGTAGAAAAGGGCAAAACAAACGAAGGTTGAATTTTATTTTTTTTTAATGTATTACAGCAATATTGACAAACAAACATGAGTAAAGCTCTCATTACAAATATTTGTTGTAATTCTAAGTTGTGTTTAGGCTAACAGTGATTTGTAATTTTAGAGAAAGTGCATAAAAACAACACCAAAAACATTGTGCAGGCATTTTGTTAAAAATTTTGTTTTCATGAAATGTTTAATAACTCAGTCAATTATTTATCTATTTTTAACCCCAAATATGCATTGTAATCGTTAATAAACGTACTTTTTAAATAAATTCAATAGTATTATAGTTTATTACATTATAATGTATAAAAACGTCACCAAAGTTGAAAAATTTTTGAAAAATCTACAAAATTTGTGTTTGCTCGACAATAACACCCAAATTTCTCAAGTTTTCTTAGATAAATTATATATCTTTCGAAAGATCTCAGTTACTTCTTTCCAAATCTAGTAAGAAATTGAAAATCGGATTATTATCAACAAAATTACAGGCTTATAAGTACGCAAAGGTACAAAAACCGGTTTTTTAACCGTAAATCCGGATTTTGGAGGTGTCCGGTGTATATTATACTATTGGATTCTTCTTTAACTCGACAAGACCTACAAGAAAAATAATATCCGGTCCCAGGTTTTTCTACTTCATTCAATTTTGTACCACTGTGATATGTGTAAATTGTTCGCAAAGAAATCAGTAGAATTTATTTGTAACTTCATATTTCTCTTTTCTTATTTTTCAGTTTATATGAATAAAAATTATTATTTTTGTTTTTGTTTCTCTTTCTGTAAATAAATATCCAATATACCGGGTCCAGAAGAGAGCGTCGTCGCAACGTGGGGTGCGTTTCGTTGTTCTATCGTTACTATAATGGGATGTGTTCTGATGAAATCAGGGAACTTGTTCCCGAAACCCGATCATTCACGCGCACGACACGTTCATCATTAAGAGCACATCCATTTGTAGTCAACTTGGCAGCGAACCGCACTACGCATTACAGGGAGAACTAATTTTTCGGCCGAACATCGCGTATGTGGAACAAACTCCCTGCCGAGGTCTTTCCTGTCACTTATGACGTGGGAAAATTCAAATCAAATGTCCATTCGCACTACTCCCTCTATCCCCCTTCCCATAACCTGATTTCCTAGTTCCAGCACAATGCATCGCATGTGTAGGGGTCATCCCCTGAGTGCTGGTCCAAGATAGAAAAAAAAAAAAAAGTATAAAATATTTATAACGACTCTATCTTATTTTGCTTTAGTAAACTTTCAATAATATTGTACTTGTTATAACAGTTTTTTCATATATAATGTATGAAGGTACCCGGGTACCTTGCCGTACTGTTGAGGGTGTAAGAAATAAATTGAACTACCAATTCAATATAATTTTTTAGCCTAAAAGTAATGATAATTTAAATTATTTCAATAGTTAGGAGTTCTCAAGAAGTTTGAAGTATGAGAACCATCTGCTTCCATTAAAAAAAACAAGATGAAAGTGGTAAAGGTACCGGGGTACCTTGGTGTTCACATAAGGGTTAAACAAATATTTTTGTTTTTCAGGCTATATCTTTTTCTTTATGGTTTGTTTTCTTAGCGGTATTTAGTATTTTTATTAGAAATTTTTAACATATCTTGACATATCTTTTTTTTCGTACAACATATGGTATATCACAAAACAATTAAATTTTTCAATAAATGTGATTGACGTAATAAAAACTGGCCTTTGGTTGAAAAAAAATTGAGCAGCTACATACGTAAAAACAAGCGCTCAAAATTCATATAAATACATGCATATGTGTTATTTTCAAAATCTATTTATTTGTTCAGCAACTTTCCATATTTCAATTTCCTAATAAATCCAAACAAAGATTTTTAATTCAATTTGTGAGTAATTTAGATTTATTTTCAAATTTGAGATTTATTTATTTGAGACTAGTTTTTGAAATTGTAATAAATTAAATAACTAAATTAGCTAACGATAAAAAAGCAGCTTTTAGTTGGTCGAGCTGACGACAGTTGAATAGAATTAAATTAATTTTAATTATTTAAAAATAAGTGTTATTAAAGATTTTAATTCATTCAAATAAACTTTCCCTATCTTTCTTTTTAATTTCCTTTTTATTATAATATTTTTTTTTATTTTCTGTGCAAAATATTATTTTAATTTAAATTAGAAATCGCATTCATGAGAATGAAAAATTTGTGCAAACCGCCAGTATATTTTTAATATATTTCACATGACGCAAGTAGAAAAAGTTTTTCTCTATAATTTGCTTATAGTTCTCGTTTTAATTTTTCCTTTGTAGTAAATTTTGGAATGTGATAACGGGTGGCTTTTTTGGAAAATAGACTACATATTTAATAAAATTTGTCTATTAAACATAGTTTTCATTATGTATTTATAAACATAAACATATTAAAAAACAAAAAACTTTTTCTATTTGCAGTTTTTACTAAGGATTTTTAACAACAACAGCCATAAATTAATTTTAATTAATAATTATATACAATTTGTATGTTACTACATATTTTTTATACAGAAAATTTAAATATTATAAATTTGAATAGAATTTAAAGATATATTAATTTATTAAAGAAAAAGTTATAAACAATATTATATTAATTACAAAAATATTTGAATCTATTTTAATTGTATTAAAAACTACATTGAATATTATAAACTAATACACAAAGAAATATCTTTAAATATTTGGTGGGTTTATAAATAATTACCAAGTTTTAAGTCATTCATGAAAGACTTTGAAATCGCGCATCACACGTTTCAACTTTTCGTTTATTTTTTGTTTACCAGTGCCCAGGAAATATACCGTATATATCCAATTTATGCACGGGAACTAGTGGGAAAGGGATAGTATGGATAGGAGACTGCGGTGACTGCAGTTGTGTGTTGTTGGGAATTTGTAAAGCAGAGTTGCTGCGTCTCAGGTGGTATGTTCACGCATTAAATTTAAAGCTGAAGCAAAGCTATTTTATTTATTATTTGACATCGCCGACCTTTTATTGCTCAAATACCGAAGAAGGAAGGCCCAGTTAGTGCTGGTCTGATCGGGGATTTGCAATAGAGAGGCGAAAGAAGACTGTTTGTACGGAGTTTCCTGTCGCTGCGAAATTAGACCCCAAAGTGTAAAATGAAATGAAGCCCTAAAGTTGGGGGTGAAGTATTGTAGTGCCTCCCATGTAATGGCATTCGATACAGAGGCAATTGGCGATTACCAAATGTCTAAAGACCGACCATTGTGGTTATTTGCCACTCACACTGCTTTCGACTTAAAATGGCGGATCTAGAAAAGAAAACTCTATAAAACCCGTAATCCCAAGTGTTATTCGTACCATGCTTTTGGGATAAATGACACTACGTCAGTGTATCTTCTATCGGTGACCTCCATATACTAAGCCTCCAGATAATCAGCCTTAACGTGACACAGAGGCACTGTCGCGGCTGGGCCAACCCCGTCCCCTCACTTCCCTTATGGAGAGGAAAAAAAAGTAAAAAAAAAAATAAAGTAGCAGTGCCTCCTGAAAAACAACATCCTCACAAGTGGCCTGCGAACCAGCGGAAATGGAGACTGATGTGGGCCCAATGAAGCCTCCAACATCACCGCAGAAGAGGAAGATAAACTCTTCACCTCTCCTCTGCATGGCTCAGGAACTGAGGATGAGAAGGTTCGACTCAGTACGGCCGCTAAAAAGCGGGTAAAATACTTCCTGTGTAAGGGAAATGATATTGAGGAAGCAAGGAAGCTTGCTCAACAGTCAGCTGCTATGAAGCGAAACTCACTAGCAGCACAATCCCACACTACCTGTTGAAGACCACACCCCAAATAGTGCTTGGATTCCGAGTGCTTGGATGGAGTCTAATATGAAGGGCTTTGCACAATAGTAATAATAATAATATCAAAGCCCTAAAGTTAGAGTAGTTTTTCATTATGTAAAAATACAACAATATCTTTTATGAAATATCGCCCCAAAATAAAAAAAAATTGCTCCAAAACTTAAATCTAATATGTCTCCAAATTAGAGTACTTATTTTATCATGAAAAATTACATAAATTGAGTAAATGCAATTTCACCTTAAAAATAATATCTTCTTCAAAAGAAAAGAGAAAATTTTCAAACCTGGTCAGCTATGCTATAGTCTTTACGATTATGTATCTACGTTTCTTATTATTTTTTTTTGTTGTTTAACTGCTCTATATGCACATTTCATTTGGTGCTAATACCAATATCCTCACTATATCTTTACTTTAATTCTACTATAATTCTTTAAAAAAGCTAAGAAATTTCACATGTTTATACAAGAAGAAACAAAAAATATTTGAGAATTATGGAATATACAAACAAAACAAACGAAATAACTTCTTTAAAAATTTTTTTATACAACAAACATTTTATTATTTTTATATTTTATATTTTTTTTTTATTATAATTATAATTTTGGGCTTTATTTCATTTCACATTTTGCGACATTATTTCCTGCGGTCTTATTTCGCAGTGCCAAATCTCCTCTACGCTAAAATTTTTTTGATTACTTGCCTGTTTTGATTTGTTACTCGTAATTGTATCAAATTGTTGGCATTTTGTTCATGTATGACAAAAAGTTACTCTTTTCTCTGTGCGAACATTGAGGTATGTTATATAATGTTATGTTACAAGTATAGCCCCTCCATGGAAGACGATGACTTGGGTAAGCCAGTTCGGTCCCGAGTAGCCGACGTGGGACCAGGATCATCCCAAAGGCGCCGCTACTTCCCTAACCAATCCAGATTCCCTTAGAGGGTGGCGATGGTCAAAGTAGTCTGCACGTTGCCTAAAAAACGAAAAATTTTTCCTGGGTTCAACTCCAGTTTCAGACTCATAAAAACATCTCGCATTTTATTCTGATGTGCATTTGTGTGGCTTTGTGTCAGTTGCTGTCGCAAGGTTTAACTGGCGAAGGCACAGTCACTGGTTCCTGAACAGTACCCGATTCAGCTGTATCCAATCAACATGCATATCAGAGCACCCTCCTTCGTCGGTATTTTGTAGTACCGGCGAAGTAAAATAATTACAAAAATGGCTTCTGAAAACGAATCTTCAAAATATAATACGTCTCCTTAACAGCAGAGGCGTTACAATACTGCAATAAAAACAAAGAACGTGCAAAAGCAGAGTTGTAAGATAGTGAATCTTTACCTCCTGTTATTTCTCCTAGAAGCCAAAGTACATGCTGCGATCATTAGAAGACAGTCCAGACAGTGGCAAAGGATGTGAAGCATAGTCTCCCCCTCCTCAGGGTTATTACTTCTGCTGCAATAATCATTAATCGAATCCGATCCTTACTGAACTCCAGTGGGTCCTTGTAATAACACAAGTCCCCTCACTCTCCGAACCCCTCTATACAAATCTTACAATAACTCACAGCAATGCAGGCGGACTAGGTGATCATTCGGAAAAAAAATTTAAGCCCAAAATCGTCGCGTGCCTGAAGTTGCTTCTCGGCCACGAGAAAGCAGCATTCAAACTGAATGCCGAATTAGGAGCCAATCAACAAATCAACAAATCAACATCGTGAAGATTGCTTTCAACGCACTATATACCGGGCAATGCAAGTGATTCCGTTTTGCTTTAAAAAGACTCTCCATTATAAATATGCTTCTAGGCTTGCTTTCTGAGATCTCTTATTACTAATCAAATCTCAGTAGAGGAAAGTTTAACTTCAGAAATAGACGAAGCCTTTTCTCCTCCAATTCTATTAGGATGTGGTGTGCAAACAACACCCTCGCTACTAACTTTCGCTCGCTCGTAACACTCGTTGGTGGTGTCAGTAAAGATTGCTTGTGCCTTTTCAGTGTGTCGATATCATTTGCCACTCGATTTTTCGATAAATATCGAAATATTTTCGATTTTCGAATTAAAGGATGAGTAGGACCTTGGAAACTAAGCCGAAAAATCTTCAGCAGTGGCCTTCAGTTGCGAAATTGACAATCTCATCGTCACAAACGCAAAGTGGAGATTTTTCTATCAAATTTTAAATGTCGGTTGGCGCTTGTAAGGCATTTAGTATTATGATTGAGATCATAACTAAAATATGTCTTAGCTCTTTTCATTAAATGAGCATCTGCAATGGAATCAATAACCTGTTGCAGTCTCCGTTATTTTTACATTTTAGTTTGAAGATCGTTCGCTATTTGTACTGCAAATGAATTGCAAGCCACAAAATTAAAATAAATTAAGTAATGAAAATATATTACAGCGCTAAATTTCAATTATTTCAATTATTTTTTTACATTCATATGCATATTTTAGTACAAATCGTATTATATATGAAAAATTGCGCGCTCTTATAAATTAAATATGTACATATATATACATACATACGAGTATATACATATATAGTAGCCATACATGAAAGGCACACATTTCTTTCGAATTGTGAATATGTAACTGGTTATAGAATTTACGAAAACAAATCAAATTAATTTCGATTTAATACAACGAGGGCGAATATAACAAAAAATTCAATTTAAAACAAAACAAAAAGATTAAATATTAACTGAATTTATTTTGGGAATATCTCTTTATATATGATTCTAATTTTAATTTCGATGGATTAGTAGAATTTTAAACATTTCAATCTTGGGTTTGTACTCAGAAATTAGGAAAAATCCACTGATGAGCTAAGTAAGCAATAGCGAAATCGTACTATATGGATATGCTTTCCTCCTCAGTTATTCAGTTTACTTTTGTAAAACAAAAATACTTTATGAGAATATCATAAAGTATGTAATAATAAATTTCACATATTTTTCGGGAAAAGCACAATTTTAAAAATTGAATCATATACAAAAAGATTAAACTTATTCGAAACAAAAACGATATATTTGGAAAATACTGACGTACAGCCCTTTTTTTCATTCCCTGTTTTTCATGTGCATACGAGATATTACCTCTATCATCATATCATCTCTGTTTGTCACTCTTGAGAAAGCAACATACGAGTGATGGAAAATGCCCACCGCCTCCGACGTAGAATGAATGGTTGCTTTCGAATTCTTGAAAGCCAAATAAATCATAATTAATTAAGATAGTTACGCATATATAAGACTTTGTGAAAGTTTTGTTACTTGCAACCTTGTGGCATTGCATAGTCCTTTTCATGCTAAAGCATTAAAAAATCTAACCCAAATTCACGTGCAACTTGTGAGAGAGCATTCCCGTTCTCGTTCTGCTCTGCTGCTGTACTCGACCGTGTCAATGCTCAAAAATGTAGAACGATCACCCTCCAAAGTACTTGACACCTCCTCATTAATTTGGCATACTTAATCAATATTAGGGCATAGAATCGCAAATTTGCAAGACTTCCCAGCTTCAAACGTTCATCAAAAACGTTTTTAACGATCGAATATTCATTTGGAAATTCAATAACTTCTTCTCCAAACTCTGAACTAAATTCCCGATCGTACTTCTTTAAAAAATAATCCTCTAAAACTAAAATTATAAAGTTGGACCAATGAATGGAATATTTTATGCATGGTTCAATAGCCACTCTGTGAGTATGCGGTACCACAGGCAGGCATTGGGGAAAATCTCCCCCAAGTATCAAAACTTTACCACCAAATGGCGGTTCGCGGGACAATGAAGAGTAAATTGCAAATAATTCTTATTTTTCTCAGAGTATGTTATGATCTACAAAGTTAAAAAATTTTGATAATTAACACAAAAATGCTTTTAAAGTGTAGAACAGATATTTATGTATTGATGTGTGATACCAATACTACTTCTTTGCACAGTTTTAAGTTCATGTCCATGAGATAGTTGTACAGATATAGGGAAATGAAAGATTGCGTTTTATGCAGGCGTACCCGTCTCACTCCTCTTATACCACCAATATTTTGCCGGAAGTTTTATTTTATTATCTGATCAATGCACATTCAAATTAGATAGTTTCACTAATGTAGTTGTGCAAATACAACAACATTAATAATAGGCTCCTCATGAAAATGCATACAATTAGTGTCACGTTGTTTGAAACGTCAAAAGACAATAAACTTAATTAAATATTAAAAATTAAAATTTGTGTCTAAAAATTTTAATTTGCTTTCAAAAATGCCATAAGAAAGGTAACAGACTCAATTGCTAAGATTATTTGCAGAAGTTGCTGTTTGTGATAAGTTAACACTAAAATATTTAGGAAAAAAAATGATGACATGCTGTTTTATTTTTCAATTCGCAATTGAATAGTGCAAGTTTACGAGTCAAAATTGATGGGAAAATTTGCAAAATTTGTGCAAATGAATTTTGATACAACTTTTCACCGTTCATTTGCACAGTTCGCGATGCTTTACTTTATATGGTGGGTACTCTTTCTCAACACTCCTCCCCCTAATTTAATAAAAGAAATAAACTTATTTAAATTTTCCAATTGTCAGTAAGATAGTCGGGAAATGTCAACACTATCGGTCTTGTCTTGAGGGAAAGTTCTTTAAGTATGCCAAATTACAGCCTTCAATGTCATCAGAATACTTCAGAAAGTTGTGGAAATAGAATAGGACATATACAAAAAGTCCTGCGGCCGAATCCAGTTTCGGACTATAAATCATTAAACACATTTTGCATTTTTCCTGACGTGTTTTAGTGTGACTTTGTGTCAGTTATTGTCGTAAAGTTTCAGTGGTCACTGAACAATGCCGGCTTCAAGTGATACCAATGCAGAGGCACATCAGGGCAAAATAATTAATAAAAAGGCAAGTAAAACAAAGCTTCAAAATTGAATACGTCTCCTTGACATCAGAGGCGCTGCAACACTGCTGTAAACAAAAAACCTACAAAACCAGAGTTTTAAGAAAGTGAAGCTTCACCAAATGTCATCTCTCTCACTATCCCTTTCCTCTAGTTCCAGCACAATGCAACGCATATGTACGGGTCACCCCCTGAGTTCTAGTCCTACATAGAAAAAATATATATTTTAGAAGGTTTTAGTAGATTTTGGTAGAATTTCATCAGACCTTTGGTAGAAATCTAGTGGCAACCCTCCAATAGATATTTGCATACATATGTACGTATACATACATATGTATGTATTTATGTTTAAAATATTTAAAATGAGATAATTGAAATAATTTTATTTAGAATTTGTATTGCTACTACAATTTAATTGACTTAAATTTCATTTTAATATTTACCAATCCAGCTAATGTTTTAGTGATTATTTAAAATTTATATGAATAAGTATGGATTTGTTAAAATTTTAAAAAAATTATAAAATAATTCAAGATTGATGTTAACATTTTTTTTTAAATAAAACTGTTTAAACAATTATTGGTTTTTTGATCATTTATTAATAACTCATGCATATATCAAACTCGTATTAGTCTTAGCAATTTATGTTCGTGTATCTTTTTAATGCCCAGAGGAAAAACTCAGAAAACATTCTTACTTCAGTAATGCGATTCTCTAACTTTTTTTACGATAATCGTATTGTTAAAATATGTATAACGAAATTTTATAGAATTTGCAGTTCAGTAAAATTTTTAACGATATTCGCTATCGCGGAACTTTGTTATGCCTCTATTAACACAATTGTACATTAGAGTTTTCAGTTGTCCCGATTTTTGCGGGATTTCACAGTGTTTTTCAATAAAATCATGCTATACCGCGCGGTATTTCACACTTCCGCTTTACATGTAAATTTATATGTACACAAAAAAAAATTTTGATGAAGAAAAGTTAAGAAGAGAACTAAATATAAAATCAATTGAGAATTAGAGAATGCACGATTAAAAAATGGAAAAATTTTGTTTATGGTTAATGCACAGTATGCAACAAAGATTTTAGCAGCGGCATGGCGGCAAAATTGAAAGAAAAAACATGTATTGACTAAATCTCATATCAAGAAGTTTCAATAGGATACCATACTGTTAAGCATCCTCTTCGCTACAACTCTATGGATCATATTAGCAAACATTACCCAGAAATTAGCTTGCGGTAGAACAAAAGTAGGAGCCTTTGTTCTTATACTCTGTATATATCATTGTTAATGATATTTTAATCTACAAATGCTTTTTTCTTTCTGTTATATTTGTACCGCGAAACTTTTGAAATTCCCGCGATTTTCTAACGTTTTTTGAACTAGTCCCGCTTTTTCGAAAAATAAAACTGGCGACCTTACTATACATACTCACGTGTTCTTATAATCCAATTTTTTTTTAAATTAAATTTTTGTAAGAGTCGGTCATATATTTGGCCCCTCTCTGCACTCTGAAGGTAGTTAGGGCGCTGGGGCTAATTTCATAAAAAAAAACATAACACTTTTAATTGGAACACCCTTAGGGCTAATATTTAATGCCGTAACTGGTTACGGATTATAGAGTGAGTGTGCAGCACATATGCCACACATAAGTGTGCCAATCCGTAATGCAAAAAATACGACAAAAAACTTTCATAGTCTGGACACGAATGCAGTTTCAAAATAGAATATAAGAAAGGTTCTGCAGCAAATATTTCATAACCTATACGGGTACTAAGTTTGGTATGTAAAACATTGTTAAAAGACTGCAGGGTCTACCCTGCAATTCGAAACCAAAGAAAATTATTTTGGGTTTGTTTATTAGTACATTTTCTTTCGTTTCGAATTATAGTATGTATACCCATATATACGAGTTAATGCAATCCATATGAAACAAAATTTAAAAAAAATGTTTTGATATATCGATGATACAGAATGATTTAAATTGGACAGGTCGCAGAGTACAAATAAAATTTAATTTGAAATCTATATATGCATATGAGTATATATAGAAAAAGCAATGTGTAATAAAATTATTTCATAGAAATTGTATACAAATATAGACATATCGTCACATGAAACCACATACAGTTTGTAAAAAAAATGTTTTCAAAACTTAGAAAAATTAAAAAGTTTAAGAGAAACTCTTATTTGCAAGTAAATTATATAACTTTTATTAAATTTTTTTCTTCATGTATTCAATTGAAGATGTTTATAAACAATTTGCACAAAAAAAAACAAAATTAATTTAAATAACAAAATAATAATCGTAACTTAAAAAATACTTCCAGTTTCTACGCTGTAAAATAAATGTTTTCAAAATTGTGTTAAATTTAATTAAATTTATTCTAAATGGTAAAAAAAAAAGATTTCAGGGTGCTAATACTTAGTGTGCCCTCCTTTAGCTTTAATTACAACTTCTAAGCGTCTAGACATTGAATGGATAAGCTTTAGTATATCACAATTTTCAGGTATTTCTTCCCATTCTTCTTTAATAAATGTTATTTGTTTTTTGGTGACCTTTTTCCGACTTTTTTCTTTGGGTGGACCCATGAATTTTCTATAGGGTTTAAGTCTGGGCTTTGTGCTGGGCTATCGATCACTTTTATACAATTATATAACAACCAGGATCTACAAATATATGCCTTATGCTTCGGGTCATTATCCTGCTAAAATTTATATTTGAGCTTTTCTGGGTCAACAAAACCGAATTTCCGAGCACTTGCACTCAATTGCTTTTTTAAAATGTTTAGATAGACTTCCTTGGTCATTATATCCTCTAATATTCTTATTTCGCCAACACCCTTGCTCGAAATACAACCCCACACCATAACGCATAGTTTACCGAACTTTACAGTGGGTATTATATTTTTATTTTCTAAAGCCGTCAGGGGTTTTCGCCAAACTTTTTGAGGTCCATCATGGTAGTAAAGCATCACTTTCGTTTCGTCACAAAAAATAACATCATCCCAGTGCTCCGGAGGAAAAGAAATGTGTTCAATAGCAAACTTATACCTTTTTTCTATGTTTGCCGCTGATAGCAAAGGTTTTTTCCTCGCAACTCTTGAAGAGTATTTATTGTTTTGTAGCACATTTCTAACAGTCTGATGAGAGATACTTACTCCACATTCATTACTGATGTCAAGTGCAATTCCTCTAGTGGATTCTCATCAATCATTTTCAAAATTTTCTTTTCAATTCGCCGAGTTACTTTTTTTCGTCTGCCTGGTGATACATTTGGTTCCAGTCTTCCTTCTTTTTCAGCACGGTTAATAACATTATATACCGTCTATAGGTTAAGAGACAACATTTCAGCAATTTCTCTGTGAGATTTTCCTTTATAGTAATTAAAATACACCAGTTGGGTAATGTCTTTGTTCAGTCGCTTTCCTGGCATAGTTTATATATAATTGGATAATGGTTGGCTGTTCTATGAGCTCAATTTAAGAATAAAAGACAACAGCTACTCTTAGCGTCCGTATAAAACTCTTACACGCAATACATGTGCAAAAAACCAACGGTTCTTTCTTGACTTTGCATTTTTGTAAACATTTTTTTTTACACTGTTGAAAGTATACAAAATTATTTTGTAGCGTTGTTGTTGTAATATATTCATAAATTTGCCAAAGTTTCGACGCCTGCTTGTCGTCAACATACAAAACAACAGTTATAAAAAAAAAAATTTACAAATATAATGATATTGTTGTTGTAAATATTTATTTAAACTTAAATTCTTAAAAAATTTTTGTTTTGTAAACATATTTTTTACAAACTGTATGTGTAAACTACGTATATACCAAATGTTCTTACAAAAAGAGTTACATATCGAGCCTTTGGTGCAATACCGTCGTAATTCAAAAAAATCGTGAACTGAGAAAAATGCATTTGAAGTTTTGAGCCATCTTTTTAATAGTATTTTCGTTTACTAAAGTTATTTTTTTACAAGTTTTTAAATACACAGGCATGTTTTGTAATGTTTTTTGTTTGTAAATTTCTGGTCATAAAGGAAATATTTCATTATTGCAAATGAATATTGTTGGAAATAGCTCGAGGCAATAAAGACATTTGTAGCTGTAGAATCTGAATAGTTAGAGACAGAACCATAATATTTTTTTCCTTTAGATATATATTTCCCCAAAGATCATTCTGCATACCCAGCTCAAAAAATAAAATTTTGAATTACTACGGTATTGCACCAAAGGCTCGATATGTGTTTATATTCACAAAACTGTTTTTTATTTTATTGAATTTGAAGAAGTATTCCTGTAATTTTCAGTAAAAAAATAGCGGAGATTTTAAATATTAGCTTTTTCCAAACTATAGAATATATAGAAATAATAGAATTTCACTTTATTCCCGGACATTCGATTTGGCAGATGAAGAAGCAAAAAATGCACCTAATAACAGAATTTCGTAGATATAAAATATCCGCTTAAAGACGCAAAAAAAATTTATTGAAATCTCACATATAAATGGAATGAAGATTATAAAACCCGAATTCTTGAAAAAGAATAGATTTTGGTAGAATCTATCCGCAAATATCAAAACATACATGGTTTTCGAAGTCTGACATCAATCTGAAACCCAATGAGATCAAACTAATTAATAGATTATTAACTGGTCCCTTCATCTCTAAGAGCACTCTGGAAAAATGAAAGTTTACTCCGATGACTTATGTGAAGAATGCAACACACAATGGATAACTCTTATTATGTTCCACTGTAACAAATACGACAGCCAGTGAGCAATATATCCAACTATATTGAAGTACAGGAGTATGATTGAACTTTTCATTGGTGAAAAATTTTCTTCATATCCATTTTTTATTAAATTTTTACGAAATATTAAAATTGACATTTAAACAATAATCGTCAAATAATTGGAGATGGCAGTTATGTCACTTTGACAGACAAATAATTATCAGGTGTATTTTTTAACTCTAAATTGAGCGCACGCCGTCGCCTTATCATACCAGACAACGTTTTCTTACACAAAAATTTGATTAATTGAGAGACGTTTTGAGAAGGTAATATTCTTGTTCTTCATGCACGAAACCGCCCGTAGTTTTTCTTCGGACTAGTTTGGGCGCGAAGAACAAGTAATCAGCTGATTTATAAGTAAACCATAATAGGTCTGTACGTTTACTTTCTGGTAAAGTTCGGTAAAATGAGAGTAAGCTATAATTACTCTCAATAAGAGAGCAAAATGTACAAAAGTAAGAAAACGATAAAAACCATAAAATTTACCAGAAAAAAAGAAATGTCAATTTTTTACAGCTCTGTTTATATCGGAGATGATATTTGACAATTTTAAAATTGTACTTTTTTGACCCCAAATGTACTAAAAACATAAAAGTTGTGTTAAGTTTTACTATTATTAACTATTAGTAACAGAAAGATAAAATAAAATAAATTCTTGAATATTGAGAATTTGTTTCGAAATCAATCAAATTAAAGTAATACTGAAGGAGTTCCTATTACTCGAGAGAGCACCTCGTTGGGAGACAACCAACGTGTTGTTGAATAGTTAAAAATTAATGCAGTTCATTACAAAAGTATTCTTGAATTTTCGCAAATTCATCCATTTTACAGAAAGGATAATTTTACTCGTTTGTAAACTTATAATTCGGACCATAGTTTTTGAAGCTCCGTACGACTGAGTTTAGACGAGAAAACATTTAGTTTGGTAGCATGTTACGGGTGTGGAAGAGAGCATCGTTTTTGTGTTCGGTACTCGGCGACACGTTTTAACAACGACATATGTTGTCTTTGCTGATGGATAGAATTAATTTTTATGCGAATCCCTGAATAGTTTTTTTTAATATTTGTATATTTTAAATAATTGTGGGCAATTATATTAAGAAACAATTCACAGATGATGGCCCACTCCAAGGTTCTGATGGATATTTCTATTTTATATTATATTACATTTCTTTTTTTTATATACATATGTACATATAAGAATATTGAAATAAAATCAACGTAAATTTCAATTGGGATACCCGTCTACAGTGAGCGATATATATGCATCAACGCTGACTATCGCATGCACACAGAAGTTTCGGTCATTTTTCTCATATTGCCCATAAGACAATGATATAAACTTTGTTCTACGCAATGACCGATAATTCTGTCAGCAATGACGGTCATATCACCGGTCAAATGACCGTCAATGTTCTTGTAGGGCAGCTAAACTTATTAGCTATTTCGCTGGTCACTTCATTCAACAGGCCAAACGTCAAAGTTTGTGAAAAAGTTGTGAAAAGTGGTTGTGAATAATTTAATAATTAAATATTATATTAAGAAAAATCGAAAATATATTTTTGCTATAATTTTTTTAAATTACTGAACAACGTATAATCATATGGATATACTTTGGTACTTAATATTTAGTGGAGTAAAGTAGTACTTTTGCAATGCAAAGTGTACTGAAAAAAGTACAATTGTACGAGCTTGATTATCCCTGATTTTCATTGAAAGTCTAATGTGATTGATGACAGTTTACCGAAAAAAAACTATTTGTGAATTTATTTAAAAAAACAAGTATTGAAAGAATTTATTTAATTATATTTATTTTTCAGCGATGGTCTTTTTTATGAAAAGTTTTTAACAATTATTTATTTTTCAATATTTCGCTACCAAATAGGTAGCATCGTTAGGAAATAACAATTTGTATTAACAAAAATATTTATTTAAAAAAATGGTATTTTTTATGAAAAGTGTTCAACAATTTATGGTATAAATAACAAAAATGTTTGTAATTAATTATTGTTAAGAAAAATTTTTAACACACAACTTTTTTAATGTCTGTCAGCTGTTTGCGACATTTGTAATTTTTCTTTGTTATTTTCAATGTTTATTATAAACAAACTGATTGCTTGTTCTTCACGCCCAAACTAGCCCGAAGAAAAAGTACGGGCATTCTCGTGCGTGAAGAACAAGAACATTACTCTCTCAAAACCTCTCTCACTTACCCAATTTTTGCGTAAGAAAACGCTTTTGGGTAAGATTGGGCGCCCGCGGGCTCCCAATAAGGGGTAAACGAACGGACCTAATGAAATAAAATTAAAAGTTTCCCAAAAATGAAATGAACAAATAATGGTTAATTTCATTTTATGATTTAGTTAAAAATTATTTGGGGTTTCTTTAATTAACATGTAGAAGACAAATTATTGTGTTTTTATGGATGTATGCATGTGTGCAGATTTGTAATTATACATGGTGATATACATTAGGTCTGTTCCAGGTGCATAACAAAATTGCCCGAACTTGCACAAATTTATTTTATTTATATATAAATTATATATGATTCTAATTTTAAAATTGTGCTTTTTCCCGAAAAAATATGTGAGTTTTTTAATAATTTTAATTTTATTTAATTACAATTTAATTTATATAGTTTTGAAAATTTATATGATTCTAATTTAAAAAGTGTGCTTTTTCCCAAAAAAAAAATATATATGGTATTCTCATAAAGTATTTTTTTATATAAAAGCAAACTCAAAAATTGAGGAGGAAAGCATATCCATATAGTACTATTTCGCCAATGCTTACTTAGCTCACCAGTGTACATTTCCCAATTTTTGACTACTAATTCAAGATTCTTATGTTCAAAATTCAACTAATCAATTGAGAATTGAAGTTGAATACCGAACAAAAAACCAAAAATTTATAAACAAAAAAATAACAATCCATTAGTTTATTTTTTTTATTGCACATACATATTTCTATTTTTAGATTTTTCTTCTTATTTGTTGTTGAGTTTGCTTTTATAAAAAAATACTTTATGAGAATATCATAAAGTATGTAATAATACATTTCACATATTTTTTTCGGGAAAAGCACAATTTTAAAATTAGAATCATATATAAGGAGATATTATATTTTACTTATTTATAACAATAACCAACCGAGCCCATAGGGCCATATATAGTTGGTGGACTACAGTGTGTAACATAAGAATTATTAAATATGTAGGCAACAAATAAGCTAGGAATAATATGTATGAAAAAAATAATAGTTATAATATTATTAGAGCGCTACTATATAAATTGGAAGTTATATTGCGCATTTGACTATATATATTCAGAATCTAGATCAGTTCAATTGCGAGAAATGCTTATCAACAAGTGAACTACGTGTAAGATGGAATCCTCTAAATTTACCAAAAGCGTGCCAGCAATTATTAACAATTTTTGTACAATTTTGAAATAAAATTAGAAAGTAAAATTTTTAATTTTCTGTACAAAGTTGCTCGAACTTTTTCTTTGGGTAAGTAAGTTCGGTCTAGAATTAAATTATCGGCAGTTTTTTACTTACATATGAGACTAAGAAATTAATCAGAAAATTTGCAAAGAAACGACAAAAGTTTTTATTCAAAAATGTATAAAAGGTTTTTTAAATAAATTTTAAAATGTAAGTACATATATTTGTGCATATTTATGACTTTATTTAATTTTAAGAAAAGTAAAAAAACACACCTATTTAGTGCTTGTCTCTAGAATATGCATACGGTAACTTTATAGAGCAAAAAAAAGCTTCCTATCTCACTTTTGAGAATTCGATACCAATGTGGGGTGAAAATAAGCAATACGGCTACGTTGTTAAGAAGTATCGTTAAATATCCCCTAAAATAGACTACAGAGAATTTCTTAAGGGCACTATAATAGTTAACAAGAACAACAACAACAGTTAATTTGAATTTAATTGAAGGTTGTCAAGATTGTGGTTTATCATCACTTAATTAAACGTTTTCAAAGAATTTTTTTTTTGTAATAGAGAAACTATATTTCTTTTTATTACCGTTATTCTGCAAGTAAAATTCCAAGCGGAACGTTTAGAAAATGGGGCATGCGGAATTACAACCAGAGGATATAGATGATTCTATATCTGCTTTACAAGGAGCTATTACGCGTACTTGGTATGCATTTTGTGATGCTAGCAGTATACATGGCTTAAAATACACCAAAGATAACGAAACTAATAAATATGTTAGGTGAATCATTATTATTATTGCTGTTAATAATATAAATAGGTATATATACAACAATGATGTTTTTCTATATTTAGATTTATATGGATACTAATTACTGTGATTATGTTTATCTGTGCCATTATAATGATTGTTACGTTTTATATGGAATATCAAAGCAATCCTACACGTATGAATGTAGAAAATGATCACACTCCCGTATCGAGTTTGAGCTTTCCGCCTACTACTATTTGTCCAGATGTTATGTATAATATACAAAAAACCAGCGAATTTTTGGAAACATTGTATGAATTACTACTTGGTTAGGAATATTCTCATATTTTTAATGTTTTTCTATTCTAGAATTATGCCCAATTTAACTAAAGTCCCAGATATTCTTGATAATATTAATACTAATTTCGGTTTCATGTACGATAACATCAAATATGACAGACGTAAAGTAGATTTGTTAGAGGAAGTGTTAACACTTAATAATTTAAGCATTTTGGATTTTGTTAAAAGAATAAGTTGGGATTGCAACGATTTGCTCTTTAGATGTCGTTTTAAAGATGAAATAGTACCCTGTAGCACATTGTTTCAAGTTTCCTACACATTTAGAGGTCACTGTTGTTCTTTCAATTTAAAAGACTCCAGGTGAGTTTTTCCCTTTAAAAATAATTCAATACAATTGGCCTTTAGAAAGTATATATTTATTTTGTAATTCCCATTTCAGGAGAAACCGTTATGCCCATGCAGGACTACGTAATGGCCTCTCTTTGATTCTTTATTACAACGATACAAAATTCGATTTTGAACATACCTATTCGATTGGTTTTAAAATATTAATACAGCAAGCTGATGCATACCCAAGTGATCGTTCTGTTGTCAAATTTGTATCAGTTAACGAAGAAGTTTTCATGGTTGTTAGACCTACACAAATATTTTGCTCTCAAGCTGTTAAAGATCTTGCTTTTGAAAATCGACTATGTGTTTTTCCACATGAAAAAAAATTAAAACATTTTGAAGCAAATTTGGAGGCGAATTGTGAGCTGAATTGCCGCATTGAGCAAATGCTGAAATATTGCAATTGTTACACATTTTTCTTCTATATTAAGGGAAGCAAAAATCGGATATGTTCATATAAAGATATGCCATGTTTACTGGAAAATTATGGTAAATAAAATGGTCAACTAAAATTATATTACATATTATTATTAAAAGATAAATAATTACAGCTGCTATAATTGGTCGCTATAAGAAAACCCAGTGTCCTTGTTACAGAAGCTGCGAAAAGACAGAATATGATGTCAAAGTCTCTAAAACGACTTTGCATTTGAATACCACTACCATCGACACGTTTTAGTAAGTAACAGGCCCCGCTTAATATTTGTGGCAAATCTATCAACACTATTATCTCCTTTATATACACTATCTTTTTAGTGATGATATCGCGGACCAATACATTGTTGTTCACATCTATATGAGTTCTCAAGTGTACCGCAGAGTACGTCATGATCTCTTGTCTAATATGGTGACATTGGTATGTAAGTATCACTAAGGAAGTTATAAGCGATTTAGTTATGTTGTCTTCTTGCTTGTTAAATAATCAGGATCATTGTATATTTGTATTTTCAGCTAATTTAGGCAGTGCTTTCAGTCTCTTCGTGGGTATGAGCATGATTTCTGTTGTAGAAATCTTCTACTATTTCTCAATTATTCTAAATAAATTTTATAGGCAGGAATGTAGAGCTAGAGAAGTATTATTGAATCAGGAAAACCAGAATAATTTTACGAACAAACAACCCGAAAATGTTTTAAGAGTAGAAGAAATTAATTGAATTTCGAATTTAGTGCAATTTGTCAAGTCATTATTTAAATGATTTTAAAACTCTAATAAAGTAAAATGTGAATTTTCGAAATATCACTGTTCAGCATCAAAATAAAAAATTGTTTTTATTGTTGGGCGCTCAAAGTCGATTTAGGAAATTATGGACAAAACAACAGTATTATTAGTAGGCCAAGAAATGGCTATTCGCACCAAAATACTCAACGTATTAAACGGCATACGAAATTAAAAAAATAAACCGAGGAAAAATTTTGTTTTCAGTGATGAAAGTAAATTTCAGCTATTCCGTATAAACATATGCTATAAGTTTAGTTGATAAAAAATATAGGTTTAGATAAAATGAAGTTTTTTGAGGTATGTCTAGTTTTCTGTGCCTTTGTATGTATCTTATTAAGTAACCCTATAATTTTTGTTAACACTGCAGCCATACGTTCAAGTTTTGCTTTCAAATTTTGATAGCTACGATGTAGGCTGCACGCAAGTTTTGAGCAATTTAAAAGCAAGTTCATTTATCAAGTTAGAACCGCTGTTCCTAAGAATAAGAAGTCAATTTTTTCTTGTACCTACGTTTGTGCTTCAAACGTAAAAAACTTGTTTAAAAATGCAGTTTTTAATGGGAACAAACTTTTTTTTTTTTTTTTTTTTTTTGTCTTGGACCGGCACAACCATGGGATCCCCCTACACATGCGATGCATTGTGCTGGAACTAGGAAATTAGGTTATGGGAAGGAGGATATAGGGAGTAGTGTTTATTGACATTTGATTTAAATCTTCCCAAGCTAAAAGTGACAGGAAACACCTCTGCGGGTAGTCTATTCCACACACGTGCCATTCAGCCAAAAAACGAATTTTCCCTGTAATGTTTAGTGCGTGTCGCCGTCAAAGCGACCTCAAGTGGATGCGTTCTTAATGATGATCGCGTCGTCCGCGCGAATGACCGGGTTTCGGGAACAAGTTCCCTGATTTCATTAGAACACCTCCCATTATAGTATCGATAGAACAACGAAACGCACCCCACGTTGCGACGATGCTCAAGAGAGTCAATAGAGTTGACTACCCTACTGTCTCGTATGAGTTTCTTCGCCCTTTCTTGTACACGGTCGAGTAACTTCAAAATAGTCTTTGAAGCACCGGCCCATACATGAGAGTTGTATTCCATTTTCGGTCGGATGTAGGCGGTATAAATAGTAAGGAGATCAGATGGGGTGAAGTATGTCTTACACCGCCTTAAAAAGCCTAGGCACTTGAATGCTTCCTTTGAGACCTGAAAAATGTGCTCAGTCCATCGGACATCACACTGAATTTTCATGCCAAGAACATCAAGAGCTCCTGATTCCTCAATGTTTATGCCACCCATTATTACAGATGAGGCAGTATGATCGTGCATACGGCGATGGGTCTTTTGGGAATTGAAATCGACCCTGTTCGCGTGACACCATTCCAATATTCTCGTGAAGTCACATTATCGAATCATTCATATTCTGCCACGTCGCCGCGATCATAGTTGATGTCGGCCTACGATCAAATGAATATGAATGGCAGATACTGCTGTCATCTGCGAAAGAGTGGATAGGGTTGCAAGTATGACATAGGAGGTCATTAAGAAAAATAAGAAATAGGGTAGGAGAAATAAATCAAATGATTTTAAAAAGTTAAAAATATTACACATACTTTTTGTTCATAAGTAAAAAACATTTTCTTCGAAATATTTGCTTCAGCTGTTTTTGACATATCGCGAACAAAAAACGGAGTAGTACAACAACGCCACCACCTAGTCAAGCCGTATCAAACAAAGTGGGGTTGTTAAAACAGGCGGCAATTTTTTGCTATACCTACGTTTGTGCAAGAAACGTCAAAAACACATTGTTTTTGTAATATTTGCTGTAGATGTTTTGGACAAAATGTGTGTGGTAGTACAACATTCGCCACCACATTGTTAAAGACGCTAAAATTCTCTTCAGGAGATTTCTGTTCAGTTGTCAAAGATGTGTTCATCTCAAAGCTTGTTAATACGTAAACTGTTTTGACGACTTGCATAAAATTGTTGTATTTGTTAACAAAAAATGCTGTTGTTGTAGGAACAAGATCACCTGGTATGAATTCGCCTTGGGAACGTTTTCTATCCATTTGGAGTAAAGAAACATACCTTCATTTAAAGACGTATTTGAAGCGTTAAAGCAAAGCGCTAAAAACTGATACGCTTGACCTGAATTAGGTTTGTGAATTAATTAGGCCTTATATATTGTAAACTACAAACATCTCGCATTTTTTTCTGATGTGCATTTATGTGTGACTTTGTGTCAGTTGTTTTCGAAAGCATAGTCACTGAACAGTAACAGAACATCAGAATGCCCTCCTTCGTCGATATTGTGTAGCATTGTCGAAGTAGAATAATTACTAAAAAACTGGCTACTAAAAACAAAGCTTGAATATTTAATAAGTCTCCTTCACATCAGAGACGCTACAACACTGCTGTAAAAACAAATAAAGGGCAAAAAGCAGTGTTGTAAGATAGTGAAGCTTCACCTCGTATCATATGTCATTTCTCCTACCATCCTTTTCCCCTAGTTCCAAACAATGCTCCCCATGTGTACGGGTCATCTCCTATGTGCTGGTCCATGCATTGAATTTAATTTTAATACTGGCATTATATACAATAAACAATTTTATTTATTTCAAAATCTATTTCAATTTTCTAAACTATTTTACATTTATATAAATATACAAAACAGCCTGTTACTGTATTGAAATGCCAAAGCTGTCAATTTAGTTAACAACTCAGCTACTCTGAGACACGTTTCGCCGATTTATCATTTTACAAATATTTACATACATTTTTTCGCTGTTTTTGTACAAAAAACTGTTGAAGTTTAGTAATGTAAAACTGATATGTAAAATAGTTTTATAAGTCCAAAACAAATAAAGTATAATTTATACCCATTTGATAATCCAAGGGCTGCTGAACCCACCCCAAATCACTACTGTTGATTTTGAAACACAAATTGCAAATAAAAAGTTTATTTAGGGGGGGTCGAAGACGTTATTGCTGTTGTAAAAAGATAAAAACATATAAAAAACACAAAACTAGCGTATTGTAATGTTTTAATTTGCTGTCTTACAAAGAAATATCGTGTTCGAGTTGAACGTTTCTCTCTTTGCGTTAAATACTGCGCAAACTGTGGACATTCCAGCCGAACTGACTGTATAAGGTGATAGCCGTCGAAGGAAGAAGTGATTCCCATTTTAAGGCCATTAAAAACACAATATGGTAGATTTAATAGCGTCAATGATCAATTATAATGTATTGGAAGTGATATTCTCATATCTCGACTTACGTGATCTCAAGAATTGCGCTTTAGTATGTCGAAGTTGGAAAAATTTTCTAGACGATGAGAATAGTGACGTTTGGCGCACTTATTGTATACGTAGGCTACCCGAAGAATCATTAAAGTCAGATCTCTTGTCATCAGTACCCACATATAAAATTAAATTGAGAGCATATTATCATGCTTGGAATCCAAATGATTGCTCTAGGAATGTATATATTAAACCAAATGGTTTTACGCTACATAGGTATATGAAATTAATTTAACAAATAAGTCCTGTTAATAAAATTTTAATTATTACAGAAATCCTGTTGCCCAAAGCACAGATGCTGCTCGAGGTAAAATAGGATTTCGACAAGGACGTCATACCTGGGAAGTTATATGGGAGGGACCATTAGGCACGGTAGCTGTTGTAGGTATATCAACCAAAGAGGCAGCTTTACAGTGTCATGGTTATGTGGCCTTATTGGGATCAGATGATCAAAGTTGGGGTTGGAACTTGGTTGAAAATCATTTATTACATAATGGTGATGCGCAGGGCAGCTATCCACTATTAAATAATGCCCCTAAATATCAGGTAATATTAAAAAATATACTAATACAGCTAAAAGATATAATCTAATGGTACATAGGTTGGTGAAAGAATACGTGTTATACTAGATTGCGACGATAATACATTATCTTTTGAAAAAAACTATGAGTTCTTAGGTGTTGCATTTAGAGGTATGTTAGCCATTTTATATGTTATATAAATTCTAACTTTATTTAAACTTTAGGTTTACCGGATAAAAAATTCTATCCTACGGTATCAGCTGTATATGGTAACACCGAGGTTTCTATGGTTTATCTAGGGCCTCCTTTAGATGGGTAATTTCTGTGTTAGTGTTTAAGATATGCAAACATGAATTTTTTAAATGGATTATCTTATCTATGAAACAAACATGTGAAAAATTAAGAAAAGAAAATTATATCATCACAAACCAAACTCATTAAAAAAAATTTCCAAAGCAAAGAAATTTTCAGCATAATTGTCAACATACATAATAATTATAAAAATTAGGAATAAATGTAGAGAAAAATAATAATTTAAGTATAAACAAAAGAACTTAACTTAAGTATAAACAATTGAACTTTTCACTGATTTATTTTATACAACAGGCATTAAATCCTTTTTACGACACGATATCGTAAACCATTAAAGCAATGTAATATTTATAATTTTTAATTATTTAAGTTAATTATTTTTAAAATCCCAATTTTAGTCAATTTTGTATTGTCGTACTCCAAATTTTTTTTATGTTATTGTAAAGGTGCTAGTCTTGCTTAAGTTTATTTTGTTTTCTCTTTTTAATTGGACTATATTTTATTTAGCCTGCAAAGTAAAAGGAAACATTCGTATGTAAAATAAATAAAGAACGAAACAAAGAAAAATTAAGTATGAACAAACAAGAAAAACTTTTTTTTAATTTTATTTAGACATTATTATTAGATGTAAGATTTAAAACGTCATCATCGCCATCATCAAAAATATCATCGAAATCATTGTAAAAATCTGCATGTACATATTTTTCGTTGCTGGCCAGGTCCATCAAAATAGAGGATCCACCGGACTGGAAGGAATATATATTTCAATTAAATATTTTCATTTAACATTGCATCATAAGGGAATATATTCGAGGGTGGGAAGTAAACTACACTGTCACATTTTGAAAATTTTACAGGAGACCGCAAAAGCATATTGCAAATAACAAATTTTTCAATTTCTGTATTAACAATTTGCCTAATCCCGAACATTTTATATAACCATTATTTTTTTTTTAATTCAATGATGTCCTTAATAAAACTACGTCATATATATATTTTTTTCTTTTTTATCTTGGACCAGCACGCTGGAACTATAGGAAAGGGATAGGAGGCGAAGCTTCACTATATTACAACACTGCTATTTACACGTTATTTGTTATTACAGCAGTATTGTAGTAGTGTACACGTTACTCGTGTTTTTTACCATCCATGATGGTATTGGTACTGCACAATCGCATATTCGAGATCTCGAAAACTACATTAGATAGGATTTTTGGAATTCACCTGGCAATAGATGCACAAACTCTTAATCTATCAGTAAAATACGTAATTGAAAAAAATGTGACTTTGTGTAGTTTACCTCCCACCTATGATATAAAAATGCAGAAACGAGCTATTGGTTGTATCCAATGTTATAAACAACTATTAAATCAATAATAGACGGTAAACTGTTAGTATTATAATTAATATTTCTGATTTCTTACAGTATCGTAAATGAAATGAGTTCGAAATTGCCATTGTAAATTGAGTGTCTAATATGCATTTTTCAAAGTTTTCTACATTTCTATTACATACTAATATACTTCCGGCCTTTCTTAAAATATTATGTATGTAGGTATTTAATTATTAAAGATTCCATTATTTTAAACAGTACACCTTTAGCAAATATCCTACTGTCATACTATGTAGACTTTTAAAAACACTGCAGCTTACCTCTTCCATATCCATGTAGCCAGCTCCTTCTGGAAACATTTCATCTACGGCCAGTGTAGGTTTCATATCTTCGGTAGTATCACAATCCGTTTTTAATTAAAATTTTATAATTAATGTATATTTTTCTCTATATAAACCACAGAATACCATAAGATATAAACAACAATATTTTTCCCACAGATTAGCCTATGATTTTTCTTTTTCGTTGTCAATCAAATAAGAGCTGTTTAAAAAAACCAATATGAAAATATCAATCACGGTGGTAGCAAGGCGAATTTGTACCAGGTGGGTGCATTAGCTAAAATTCTCATCAGCTTATTTCTGTACAGTCGCCAAAGTTGTGTTCAACTCAAAGCATTTTAATACGTAACCTGTTTTGACAACTTGAATAAAATTGTTGTATTTGTAAACAAAAAATTCTGTTGTTGTAGGGACGAGATAACCAGCTATAAATTCGCCTTGGGTGGTAGAATATTTAAAAAATTATTGTTTGCAGGGCGAATTCGCCAATTTGCTTTTCGTCCAAACATCAAATTTTTTGTATACATGTGTTTTGTTAAATACAAGGCAATTTCATTACCAGGTAAACTCAGTTAACAAAGTGGTTGTAATCAATTTAATAATATAATACTATAATAATAAGAATGGAAAATATATTACTTCTTTAATAACTAAATTAATTTTAACTCATATTACACTAATATAACACGTTTTTAGGTTATGTTATATTTAACAAAACAATTTATACAAAGATATTGACGTTTGGACAAAAAGCGAATTGAAGAACAAAATTGCATATTACACTGACATACACGGAACACATGCCGTTTTCAAAAGTTGCTACACTTTCATCATCAACATTCTTCGTGTTTTGTCCACTGTGTGTTTAAATTTTTTTGGTTTTTGTTGTATGTAGCACTTTAGCCTATGCATTCTATGGTGAACGTGTTCAACAACTTTCCTGACGCTTTTTTCGAATACAAAGGCGCCTTGTTTTTGGGAAACATCTGAAATTTTATAGAAAAGTGAGAAATAAATATACTTAAGAAGTATATTAAATAATTCAAGGAAAAAAATATATGGCCTACATATACATACTTCTTAGAATTCACCAGCTCAAGGTTAGCCAGAGGAAGTTTTCCCCATCTCCCATCCCAATTATATTTATATAACAGGTCATCAGTAAATATTGCACGGATAACACTGCCAACATCATCAGAAATTTTCTTAATTTTGAGGGTGGCGATGGCACGATGGATGGTAGTCTGCACGGTTACTACGAATCCAAAAACAGACCTGGGTTCAACCCCAGTTTCAGACTAAAATTTTAAAATAAAAATAAACATCTCGCATTTTTCTGATGTGCATTAGTGTGTCAATTGTTGTCGGAAGGTTTCCGTGGCGAAGACATAGTCACTGGTCACTGAACAATACCGGCTTCAGCTGATAGCAATCCACAATCGCATCAGAACGCCCTCCTTCGTCGGTATTTTGTGCTCGTATAATGCTTCATATCATATCAATGATATTGATTAATCCCGAGCTCTTGTGGTATTTTTCAGTGATTTTCTGCCTTGCTCGTTATCTAATTCGCCCATAAGACTTGCAGGCTACAATAGCAAGAAAAACATTAATTTCATTTAGGTATGCCTTAATTGCTTTTGCAACCCTCTCTCAAAATAGAGAAATTAGTAAAGCGAATGCTACACGATTAATGTTCAGTTTCAATATTTGCCTTGTGTGCGTTATTTTATAAAAAATAGTCACACATATACGTATAATTTGATCGTGTAGCATTCGCTTAAAACTGTTACTGGCGCCCTCCCTCAAACAAATGAGTAAAATATAAATAAATTTTGATAGTCGAGTATAAAGTATTTGTAAAACATATGGCGAGTTGCACAGACCTAATAAATAGACATTGATTAAATGATTATTAATTAATTATTAATGATTTATTGATTAAATGTTATTGGAGTGATAAATCACGGACTACAGTTAAATCTCAAAATGAAGGGTTGAGCAACGCAAATGAAAATATTTAAATTTTTCTTAATACTTGTTTTTTTAACCTTTTTTATTATTTGAACAATCTATTTTATTAAGCTTTAAAGTTTTTTTTTTTATATAATCTCGATATTCGTTAACCTTCGGTTAACCGAAATAAAACAAAAAAAAACCTTAAAGCTTAATAAAATATATTGTTCAGAAAATATTAAAAGCAATATTATAAAAAAATATACTATAATATAAAATACTATAAAATGGATATTGAAGAATTAATACAGAGACGAAATTTGAGTGAGTGACCAAGTTAAATCTCAATAAATTTTCAAATTTTGTGCAAAGGTTATAAGGACTTTAAGTTTGAATAGAAAAGAAATGTATGTTGCGACCCACGTTGTTATTAACAAAAGAATATAACGTACAGTTTATTTTTATAATTAATCTAAACATTATTTATTATTTTTCTAAAAAAAAACCAGTAACCACTAGAAACAAAAGCGGGAGCGCTATGTCATTATTGACAAATACATACATATGTATGTATTTTGTTAAAGAAACAAAGTATTTATTTACCAATTTTGTATTGCTTCTTTTAATTCTTTATATTTGCATACAATATGTTCAGTACAGAATACATATTCTCTACTTCAAAACAAAAGCTTGCACATCAACATTGTGCCGTTATTCTGCCGGAGTTATTGTTATGTTTATTTTTGCGTGTGATATAGGAAGAAAAAAGTTTTTGAACTTACAGAGACCGTCGTCATCTGCGTCGAGTGGTGTTAATGGTAAAACATTTCCTCATCCTTCTCTGGGTAGATTCCTTGCCGCCACCGCTTTCCACATTACTTCGGGAAGGCCAAGACCGGCGTCTCAATCAGGACAGCTCAATACTCACCCACGACTGCGTCCACCAGGTCTGTAGCCAGCACCGCAACACCGTGCCGTCCTCCCCGCTATAGGGGACCTCGCTCTGCTGCACCGCATCAAGATCTTCTTCTTCCGCCGTAAAAGGTACATTACGTATTGCGCCACAGCGTTCCAGTTGTCCTCACAATCAAGCATCCCCCCTATCACGGTGGCAGGAGTGAATCCGCCAACGTGCTGTGCCGTTGCATTCCTCTCAGCATAACATCTGATGCCGTTGAAAAAAGTGTGTTCTGCATTATTATCCCTCATACTGCCGTAAATACATCCGAGACCATCCGACCTACCCAGGCGGTTCAGGTACTTCAGTAAGTACTCGTGGAATTGTGTCAGGAAGTAATAACCCTCCCTAAATTTCCTCCGAACACATACTTTGAGCCAGGGAAAGATCCTCGCCGTCCACCTGCCGACCGTTTCCGTGACAATTTGTCCGGCCACCGTTTGACAGCCCCATGGCACAAACACCACGGACCTCCTCCCTTGAGGTCCATGCCTCCGTCCACTCACGCGCTAAGATATATCTCCACAACGGCGTTTCAAATTTACAAAATTTAATTAAGATAGAACTTGTTGTTGGAAGGTTTCAGTGGCGCAGTCATAATAGGTGGTTACTGCACAGTAACGGCTTCAGCTGTAACCAATCCACAGTCACATCCGAACGGCTTCATCTGTCGTTATTGTGTAGCACCGGCAAAATAAAATAATTCCTAAAAATGCCTACTAAAAACGAAGTTTCAAAATTTAATACGTCTCCTTGACATCAGAGACGCTACAACACTGCTATAAAAACAAATAACGTCCAAAAAGCAATGTTGTACGATAGTGAAGATTCACCTCCTATGATTTCTCATACTATCCCTTTTCTCTAGTTCTAGTACAATGCACCGCATGTGTAGGTGTCATCCAATATAAAAACGCAAGCAGAATGAGTAAGCTTTAATTCGGTTCCGATAGTGAGAACCGCGCTTCATATCACATTACTGTTAATAATATTTTTTTAAATCAACCATTAAAAAAGTCACTGATGTGCGGTATATGATTGGCAAACCCTATACGGTTTGGCATTTTATTTAAATTTAAAGGAACAATTTCAATATATAAAAATATGGCAATATTTTGCACTGTAAACACAACACTGAAAACACAACAAGATGTCAACTGGTAAATGTCATCAAATACTTGAGCAAACAAAAGAACAATGTTGACCATTTGTAGATTTTAATCAAAAAATTTCGCTATCGTAAAATTGTGTAACTGAAGAAATAATAATATTTTGAATAATTTCAATGCATATTTACATAATGGCATTCAAAAGAGTAAAGTTTTCATTCCGTAATTTTTTTTTATATATTTAGCCTTTATTTTGATATATAATATTATGAAGAGTTAATAATGTAAGTTTTGCGTTAATTTTCGCAAATTGCCAGCACTTAAAGATGCCTGTTTGGCGCGCGGTAAAACAGCTGAGCAACATTCGGGTCATTTGCTCGCTTATTTTAGTCCAACACGACGCAATTGGTAAATTCTAAGAAAATTTGGGTGCCCTTTTCCATGGTCTTAGACTTAACGGATTTTCCTAAGAATAAAACCATCCAAAAATTTTAAATTTTCCGAATTTTTTGGTATTGTAATGATAAAAATCGGTTGCTTTAAAGGGGTAGAAAATCGTCTTTGAAAATCATTCTTTTCGGTGTGTGTGGTGTATAAAAAAGCTGCAAACGTTGGAATTGTAAATTCCTTTTCTCGCCATTTTGCTTATTGAAAAAGTGAACCTATGTTTGAAAATCTAAAAAATTTTTGAATGAAAACTGTATTTGTGAGTAATTGACTAAATGTACCAATTATTTACGAAACTATGCTGTAATGCTTGAAAAAGAAAACTAAATTAAAAATATTTAAAATTTTTTTTTGGCGAAAGAAGTATAAAAGCGAAGACGAATTTTCTTCGCATTAGTTTTGTTTGACAAAAAAGTGCTTGTGTAAAAAAGATAAGAAGTGATGGTTGTGGTTGTTTAATTAAAAAAATATGTAGATAAATAATGCAATATATTTATGGTAAAATTCTTAATCATCCGTTTTAAAGCGCAGTCATTTTAATATCAGGAAATTAAAAACTTATACCGCGCCTTACTTGATGTTGACAACAATCTTATTACTATCAATTGTTACATTTACATTTTCCTTATGTGGGTCTTAATGCTTTCATGCGTTTAAAATTTCTTTCCTGCAATTTATTATTGTTTTTAGCAATATTGTCTTGAGTTTAGAGATTTTCTACTTTTCTCTTTTTTTAATAAATCGAAGAAAAATGGCGCACTCATCGACTGCCTCTGCAGCATCTGCCACAAAGACAGGTGAAATTAATTATTTCTTTCAGGACGAAAATGGTAAGTTTTTCTTTAATTTTAATAACAATATAGAATTTAATAACGTTAAATATATGCAACCTTTGCTTCTTGGGTATAGTTATTGAGATGCAGTTTATATTTCCAGCACTTCTATCAACCTTTTTATATACTACTTTTTCTTGTTGTTTTTATCCGCCATATTTATACAGGCAGACTCAATGTGTGCAGAACTTTACAACTATTCAATTTTAGTTAATGGTTATATAAAACTGCATAGATATTATAATTTTTTTCTTTATATTACTATTGTTTTTATTTAACGTGAATCAAAATGATTTACGATTATTTATGTTTGGTGTATGGTTAACCCTAGAAAGTAATTTTAAGTACGACGTATTTTATGTGTGAACAAACATCGGTTCCCAAATAGATTTGTTGTTTATATTTACTTATTTTTTTATTTATTTAGGCCAGCTCTTTTAGGCTTATAGTTGTAGCAAAAAAAATTCGGAACAAGTCCAGTTTAGTGAAGCAGCTCCAAAAAAATTAAAAATAACCTATATGTTAGGAAATGAAAAAAAAGGAAAATATCAAATAAAAACATTGTGAGTCCTTATATATGGACACATGGTATTCTCATAAAGTATTTTTTTATATAAAAGCTGAGGAGGAAAGCATATTCATATAGTACTATTTCGCTAATGCCTACTTAGCTCAGCAGTAGACTTTTCCAAATTTTTGACTACAAATTCAAGATTCTTATGTTCAAAATTCAAATAATCAATCGAGAATTGAAATTGAATGCCGAACAAAACACCAAAACTTTATAAACAAAAACATAACAATCCATTAGTTTACTTTTTTTATAACACATACATACATATTTTTATTTTTAGTTTTTTCTTCTCATCTATATATATCTATATATATATACATACATACATATGCTTTCCTCCTCAGTTGTTGAGTTTGATTTTAGAAAAAATACTTTATGAGAATATCATAAAGAATGTAATAATACATTTCACATATTTTTCTCGGGAAAAGCACAATTTTAAAATTAGAATCATTCATAAATAGAGATTCTATTTTATTAATTTATAACAATAACCAACCGAGCCCATAGCGCCATATATAGTTGGTGAACTACAAGTGTAACACGAGAATAATTAAATATGTAAGCAACAAATAAGTTAGAAATAACGTTTATGAAAAAATAATAGTTATAATATTATTAGAGCGCTACTATATAAATTGGAAGTTATATTGCGCATGAATTTGCCTATATATATTCAGAATCTAGATCAGTTCAATTGCGAGAAATGCTTATTAACAAGTGAACTACAGTCGAACTTCTCTATAACGTAGCATTTATAGAGAAACTGCAGAAAATTTTGACTACATTTTTTTTATGTAGAAAATATATTTATTAAGACAAAAAAAATTGTTTTTACATGAACACATTAATTTTTTTTTTATTAATACATACATATGTGACTAAATTGTTGCAAAAAATCGATTGCTAAAAACTTCGCAATAGATTATTTAGTGTGAAAAATTCTATTTAGGTCTTAAAAAATTGAGAGAAGTTCGACTGGACGTGTAAGAAGGAATTCTCTAAATTTACCCAAAATCGTGCCAGCTATTATTAACAATTTTGTACAATTTTGAAATAAAATTAAAGAGTAAAATTTTTAATTTTCTGTACAAAGTTGCACGAACATTATCTTTGGGTAAGTTCGGTCTAGAACAGTGATGTTGGCCACATACAAAACACAAAAAATGTATTTAAAATATTTATCATTTACTTATGCGAACAAATATTTTCAGACATGAAAAACGTTTGTTCCAAGCAGCGAAATAAAATGACGTTGAATTTAAAAAATATTTTACTAATTCGCAATTGCCATGCAAGTATTAACATGGAATGTTTAATTTAAAATTTTCAAAGCGATTTTAAAAATTATAATGAGGAATGACAGATGGTTAAACTTTTTAGTCTAATATTGAAGTCCAAAAAAACTGTTTTATATGAATTTATTTTTGTTTTTTTTTCCCAAATAATTGTTCTAAAATTATTTATTAAAATTGATAACTGCTATTTATGGTCCCTGAAGCTCTTATCTTTTTCTTAAAATTTAAATTACATTCATTTAATAGGTTGTATATAGCTGGCATTTTCTTTCTTATTTTAAAGGTTTGACATTATGTTTGCTGGGCAAATTCTCTCACCAATACATCTTTATTTTATTTTTGAACACCACTGGTCTAGAACAGAGATGTTCGCCACATACAACATTTGTTGAAAAATTTACACAGCCAGTTGTTATTATTCTCTTTTAAAAACTTTCATTCAGTCGTCGTTGAGCAAGCGATGAATACACTTGCGGATGGTTATTGTAATTTTTTTCAGAAATTTATTAAGAATTGTTGTTGTTTCTTGTTGGACGAAGCGCAATAAACACGCGATTGAATTAGAATTGAATACGAAAAAAATTAAAAAATAATAAAAGTTCACTAAATGAAATGTGAAAAGTATTTTATGGTACGATGCTTTTCAAAACATTCAATGCCTTTTATGTTACAAAACAATAAAAGCGAGTAATGAACACGTTTCAATCAGAGCTAATAATACTTAGATCTGAGGTAAAAGATTTCGATAAAATTAGAACTCTAGAGTTTTGGAAAAATTTAGATGTTGCAATATGTCCCCAGCTCAAAAAAATGTATTTAAAATATTTATAATTTTTTTTCACTACTTATGCGAACAAATATTTTCAGACATGAAAAACGTTTGTTCCAAGCAGCGAAATAAAATGACCTCGTTGAATTTAAAAAATATTTTACTAATTCGCAATTGCCATGCAAGTATTAATATGGAATGTTTAATTTAAAATTTTCAAAGCGATTATAATGAGGAATGACAGATGGTTAAACGTTTTAGTCTAATATTTTTTTTTTTTTTTTATCTAGGACCAGCACTCAGGAGATGACTCCTACACATGCGAAGCATTGTGCTGGGAACTATAGGAAAGTGATAGTACGAGAAACGACAGGAGGTGAAGCTTAATTAATTGTTTCGCAGCTCTGATTTCGCACGTTTTTTTTTTTTTTATACTCCTAGCAGTGCTGAAGCTTCGGTTTAGTAGCCATTTTTTATTATTTTACTTCGCCGGTGCTACAAAATACCGACGAAGGAGGGCGTTCTGATGTGATTGTGGATTGCTATCAGCTGAAGCCGGTATTGTTCAGTGACCAGTGACTATGCCTTCGCCACTGAAACCTTCCGACAACTGACACACAATACACACTAATGCACATCAGAAAAACGCGAGATGTTTATTTTTATTTTAAAATTTTTGTCTGAAACGGGTTGAACCCAGGTCTGTTTTTTGGTTGTGTAGTCAACGTGCAGACTACCATCCATCGTGCCATCGCCACCCTCAAAGGCCCAAAAAAGATGTTTTATATTTTATTTTTTTCCCCCAAATAAGTGTTCTAAAATTATTTATTGAAATTGATAACTGCTGTTTATGGTCCCTGATGCTCTTATCTTTTTATTAAAATTTAAATTACATTCATTTAATATGTTGTATATAGCTGGGATTTTCTTTCTTATTTTAAATGTTTGACATTATGTTTGCTGGGCAAATTCTCTCACCAATACATCTTCATTTTATTTTTGAACATCACTGGTCTAGAATTAAATTATAGGCTGTTTTTTATTTATATTTGATACTAAGAAATTAATCAGAAAATTTGCAAAGAAACGACAAAAGTTTTTAATTTAAAAATTTAAAAAAGAAAATTTTTTAAATAAATGTCAAAATGTAAGTACATATATTTGTGCATATTTATCACTTTATTTAATAAAAAATGGCTTTTACTTTTTTTCAACTTATTTTTGTTCACATTTTATAGCCGTTGCCAACGATGCAAATGTTTTTGTTATGCACGTTGAACAGACCTATTATGTGGTAAATATTGTGGTTTTTTCTGTTTTCTTACTTTTGTACATTTTGGTCACTTATTGAGATAAATTATGGCTTACTCTCATTTTACCGAACTTTACCAGAAAAGTAAACGAACAGACCTAGTGTGACTATTTTATTTTTGTAAAATAACTCACACAAATGCAAATATTAACGCCAATATTCGCGTTAGCATCCACTTTAACTACGTGTTGTTGAATTGAGTTGTTATATATACAACAATCAATATTTATGGTCCGCTTTATGTCAAAAACAGCTGATGCAAATTTTTCAAAGTAAATGTGTTTTACATATGACAAAAAGTGTGCGTAAGATTTTTAATTTTTAAAATCCATAGATTTTAATAAAAGAAAGTTTGTTCTCACCAAAAACAGTATTTAAACAAGCAAAAAATTGCCATCTGTTTTAACAACCCCACGTAGTTTGATACGCCTTGGTTGGCATCGTACTGTGCTGCCAGATTAAGTTTTAAGTGTAAAAGTACAATGAGCGCAAAGTACTTTTTGTAGTTTGTTTTTGCAGTGTGTCGATGCCTTGCAAATGCAAGTAAAAATATCGATCAGAAATCCAGGGTTATTCTTAAACTCCAAATTTAGGGGAGTTAAGCCTTGAAGGCTTCCAATGTATTGAAATGAAATAAAATAAATAAATATAATTGGGATTCACACGTTAGTCATAAAGTTACATATTTGTTTTAAAATAATCACACGAAAAAATATGAATGTTATGAACAACCCGTTATAATTTAGTGTGCTATTTCAAAAAATTCATTCCGCTGTTAAGAAAAAACAATTTTAATGTTTGATATGAAAATGCTAAAAACAAGAGAAGAAACTAAAATAATTCGACTTCTTAGTATAGTAAATAAGTCTTATAATCAGAGTTTATAAGTTTATAAAAAGAGTTTCAGTGTACGCTGTTATTTTATGACAGAACAATAAACATAGCTCGAAAAGTTTTATTATTTTATAACTTTTTTTGTTTGAAGCACAACAACAATTTGTTTAAACTATTTTTAAATATTAACACATTATGACAATATGACTTAATAACAGACATTGTGAATATCCCAAATATATAATAATAAAACATAATATAAAGGGTGGACCAAAATATCCAATGGGGGTTGAGTTCATTACAACTTCTTATTTAAGACATTATTATTTTTTTTTTATTTTAAATACAGTATTTTGATGGAGCACATTTTTAAATTAATTATGAAAAATTATATCTCGCAAGTGGTGGCCATTTTCTGCTTCGCATATTCGTGCTCTTTCCAAAACAATTTCCGTAACCTTTCGCAAAACTTCAAGTGTTATGTTGTTGATATCGTCGCGTATATTATTTTTTATTTGCTCTATGGTTGTTGGCTTATTAATATAGATTTTCCTTGCAAACAACCACAACGGAAACAGTCTGGAGGGGTTAAAACCGCTGATCGCGGAGGAGGATTGCTTGTACGGGACATAATTCGTTTTGCAGTGTGAATTATGTATGGATATATTCTTATTGTATGCAAAATTCTCTGCAGCGATCATCGTGAGAGGCCAAATTGAGTCGAACGTCTCCTCGTTGATGTTTCTCAAATATTCCCGAATACTCTCCTGTACCCGTTCAATATTAGAGTAAAATACAAAATATAACTTTTTTTTTTTCTTGGGCCGGTGATGAACCGTACACATGCGATGCTTTGTGCTGGAACTACGAAAGTAGGTTATGGGAAGGAGAATAGAGGGAGTAGTGTTTATTGACATTTTATTTAAATTTTCCCAATTTAAAAGTGACAGGAAACACCACTGCGGGTAGTCCATTCCACATACATACGTGCCGTTCGGCCAAAAAACGAATTTTCTCTGTAACGCGTAGTGAGAGTCGCCGCCAAATCGACCACAAATGGATGCGCTCTTAATGATGATCGCGTCGTGCGCGAGTTAATACCCACAATCTCAAATGCACCAACTGGCACCATGCCAATCACCAAATAAAATCAAATAAAGACAGAAAACTACGATCCTGAAGAATGATAAAAACGATTCCTAAAAAAGTGGAAATCAAACCAGTCCTGAAAAATTTTAAATAGGTCCTGAAATAGTGGATAATTTTAAATAAGGGACAGCGTGCAGAATAAAAGTAAGGAAATTTCCAATTAAAGGAACAAAATCTACGCCGGAGCTACGCAAGAAGATAAGACATTCACTCTTTAATTCGGCACGAGCTACTGAAAATTCATCTGAAGAAATGTCAACTGAAGACGTAGTAACAATGAAGGCGCACATCGATGCCCTCACAATGGAACTTGCAAACTTGAGGATGGAATTGAACACAGTGAAGAACCAGTCGACATCCCAAATATCTGCGACACCTACCATGCCAGCACTCCGACCCAATATAACGGTAGCGAGCCAAATAAATACGGAGATTTTCAAACGCCTGCCCATATTCAGCGGCATAGAAAGCGAATATAACCCTTGACGCAATCAAGTGTGGACACAAATGGAGAACATAAAACAATTCTCAAACAGTCCAGAATATTACAACTGCGTTTGCATTGTACGTGCAAAAATTACTGGAGCAGCCTCTAAGGTATTATGTGTGAATGGCACTGAGCTAAACTTCTATGCTATAATCAGTCGTTTAGATTACACATACTCAGACAAAATACCATTACATGTATTAAAAGAAATAATGATGGGCATTAAACAAGGAAACAAAACGCTGACTGAATTCCACGATGAGATACACCAAGCATTAACTCTAATACAACAAAAAATTTAAACCATTGAAGAAACAACGCGTCCAGGTAGATTAATAGATGCAAATGACGATGCCATCAGAACGTTCATCATGGGAATACGTAGCAATTACACTCGAGGCATTCTCTATTCCCACAAACCAAAAAGCTTAGGAGAAGCCTACGCAATTGCATGTACAATCTATCATGAGAACAGGGACCTACATTTTGAAATTCCAAGAAAGCCAGAGAACAACAAACCTGGGAAACCTTACTCATCCCAATACCCAAGAGATGACAGACAGCTACGACCTGCATATCAAGTCAAGCACCATCGAGATAATAATTTTCAACAGCCTCAACACAGCAGAGTGGAATCAATGGATGTAGACACTTCATTCCAATATAGAAGACCCACTCAATACAACAACAATCACCAGCGATATCCTACAAATAATTTCAACAAAAACTCTAAGCTATTCAGAGGAGACCCTCAAAAACGAGAGTACACTTTATCAAGAAACAAAGTCCAAAAAGTAAACCAGACCAGAGATGAGGAAGTACAATCAATCATCGCAGAAATTGATGAAGCCTTTGAAACTGGTAGTGCTTTTTTAAGACTTATGAACGGTCTACCATGCCTTCAACGACACGATCGGGATACTGGTAAGACCATCAACATATTAATCGACACAGGAGCAACCAACAATTATATTAGCAGTAAGTGTAATATAGGTAAATCTATATCAATTAAACCTACAAAAGTAAAAACTCTTCATGGTTATTCATTTACTACATCTAAGAAAGTAATAACATTATTAGACCATCATTTGACATTTTACGAGACAAACGCATTAGAGGAATTTGACATGCTTTTAGGAGAACAGGGTCTAAGAATGATTAAAGCCGAGATCAATCTATTTGAGTACAAGCTTATTTATAAATATAGGGCCAAGAAAGAAAATGATCACGTATATAAAATACATTATACAGTGAATTGCGAAAAATATAGGAAAGAAATTGAGGAGATCATGTGGAAGAATGATATGACAAATGAAGTATTGCCTTTTACAACGACAGTTCAGGGAACCATTAGAACAAAATCTGAAGACCCGATATGAACAAGGCAATATCCATATCCATATTCCGACGATGACTTCATAAATACGGAAATCGAAAAATTATTAAAAAATAATATAATCCAACCAAGCAAAAGTCCATTCAGTTCTCCTATCTGGACAGTAGCTAAAAAAGGTACCGATGAACAAGGTAAACCTAAACGCAGGATGGTTGTAGATTTTCAAAAGTTAAACTCTCCAACTATTACGGACAGATATCCTATACCAGATGTAGGTATGACTATACAAAATTTAGGTAACGCTAAATTTTTTACAACACTAAATTTGGAATCGGGCTTCCACCAAATATTATTGAAAGAATCTGACAGGGAGAAAAACGCATTTAGTATAAACGGAGCTAAATACGAGTTTATAAGAATGCCTTTCGGCCTGAAAAATGCACCATCAATATTCCAAAGATGTGTGGATGATATACTCAGACCATATATCGGCAAATTTGCATATGTTTATATTGATGACGTGCTTATATATTCTTTCTCAGCCGAAGAACATATGCAACATATCCGTGTGATAGTAAATGCACTCCACCAAGCCAATATGAAAATTTCGAATGAAAAATCTAAATTCTTTCAAGACTCAGTGGAATATTTGAGCCACATTATCAAATATAACAGAATTACAGTAGATCCTATAAAGATTCAAACAATCAAAGATTACCCAGTACCTACAAATCTAAAAGAATTACGATCGTTTTTAGGCTTAGCTAGCTATTACCGTAAGTTTATACAGAACTTTGCAGCCATAGTAAAACCTTTAACAACACATTTGAGAGGAGAAAATGGAGGAATATCAAAGAATCAGAGTGCAAAAATTCATATAAAATTAGACGAACCAGCTTTGGAAGCATTAAATAAAATAAAAGAATCACTGCAGGCACAAGTGGAATTATTTCAACCAAACTTTAACAAACCTTTTGAATTGACAAAGGACGCAAGTAACTTTGCGATAGGCGCGGTTCTATCACAAGATAAGAAACCCATATCATTTATATCTAGGACACTAAGTCAGACAAAACAAAATTATTTGACTAACGAAAAAGAGTTATTGGCCGGAGTTTGGGCATTACAAACACTAAGAAATTATTTATACGGCATAGCCGATTTGACCATTTACACCGATCACCAATCATTAATTTTTTAAATCTCGGAAAAAAACCCAAATACAAAATTAAAACGATGGAAGAACTTTATCGAAGAGTATGGACCAAAACTAGGTTATAAACTAGGACACCAAAACGTTGTCGCTGATGCATTATCCCGCCAGCAAATTAATAACACTTCCAATTCAGATAGTAACTGACAACATTCAGCGCAAAGCTCTCCAACCGAAAAACTAAAACGTGTAAAGTCACCGATAAATTCCTACAAGAACCAAATAATTATCAACCAATCATCAAATACTTTAGTACAGCCTACCACATCGCAGAATCTATTTTCCTCATAGCAACTTTTCCTACAGTAAAAATTGTAATAGCTCAAAAATTAGTTAGCGACGTTACAGATATAGAAAAACAAAAATAAATAGTACAAGCCACTCACAAAAGAGCTCACAGAAACTACAAGAACAATGCCCAAGAGATTTCATTAGAATACTACTGGCCTAATATTAAGGACTTATGTAAAAAAAAGTACAAGCCTGCGAGATTTGTTTATTAAATAAATACGACAGAAAACCCAACAAAATTCCAATTGGTTCTGCACCTATACCAAATAAAGTAGGAGAACACATACACTTAGACATGTTTTACATGAGCGGACAGACTTATGTTGGCTCAACGGACAAATACTCGAAATTTTGCCACCTACGACAAATACCAACAAAGAAAGACTCATTTAAATACATTGACGAAATTTTATCACAATTATACCCGAACGCTAAATTCGCAATGACATAATGAACTGACATTTACTGCTATTTGTGCACAACAAATACATAAACGATTACAAATAACACATGTAACCGCACCAGCATTTCATTCGACAACAAACGGTCAAGTAGAGCGCACCCACAGCACGATAATCGAGATAACAAACTTATTAGCAAAACAACATAACACAGCACCACACGAGCAAATATTTGAAGCCGTCAGACAATACAACAAAACAATCCATTCGGTAACAAACCAGAAACCCGAGGACGTGTTTTTTAACCAACGAGGATATCCGGACATTAAGGAAAAACTAGAAAATAATCAGCAAAAAGTCTTACAATATCACAATAAGAATATAAAACAAGTAATTTATAAACCAAAAGACATCATATAGTGAAAAACACACAGGAGAAGCAAAGACGTAGCCAAATACGCGAAACATTGCGTAAAAACTGACAACGGAAACACAGTCACCACAACTAAAGGTCGAATTACACACAAGGATAACATTAGAGTAAGACCATGCACAGAATAATAATTTTATTTTTTATACCCTTCGCCCTTTGTGACAAAATTATAGATTTAGAGGAACAAAAATATGTAATGATAGAATCGGACCCTGTATACACTTACAACAAGACAACATTTTTATATCATAAAACCTAAAATTTTTAATACGATACCCAATGACGTTCTCGAAAGAAGTACCAATGTGAGAGCCAGGAAAAAAATTTTGAAATTACATTTTATAGACACGCAATGATTACTCTATATTTATTATTTTTGTATTGCATTTTATGTTAATTATACCTGCAGACAAGCCATATAGGCTTCGCAAGGTTATCCTAATATTAATTTGTACACGACAGAATTGATAAATAAAATTAATGAATTGAAAAAAAAACGCACTAATAGAAAATAACAATAGACATAAAATAATTAATTCCCAATTTGAAAGAATGCTTCAAACCATAAATCCCAACGTAATAAATGAGAATCTAATTACTTCTGAAATATATAACGAATTAAAGTCAATTGCTTACACCATAAATTTTGCAAAAAACAATGAATTTTATTCTGGCACTTTAAACTTAAAAGATGTTCAAGAAATAATGAACCATGAACAGTTAGACCTTCCAATCATACATATTTTAGAATGTTCAGATATCCATATCTTATACTTTCACCTATCAATTGTAATAATTTATAAATATCCTATACTAGAAGAAAAATGTAAATTATACAATGTATACCCCATATCACATAAACATGGTAAACTTAACTTAGTTTCTAAGATTGCTCAATGTAATAACGAATTTAAAAGAATATCAAAATGTAAAAACTACGTAGGAAATTATATATGTAAATTAGAGAACAAAGATAACTGCAGTATGTTTACATACTGCAAAATAAACCAGCACGATGTGAAATTGTACACGAAAACAACGCACCGTTAAAAATCTTGGAAAACGGTCATATCTTGGTAGACAATGAGCACAACTGGAACAATGTGAAAATTACTGGACCCAAACTAATCCAGTTTAACTACTCAACGAACATAGATGGAATAATTTACTACAACTCACAACAACAATTAAAAGAGATCATAAACAAACATTACGATGAAGAAATTGAAGTCCTGAAGATTATAACGACCAATTCAAAATACAAATTTAACAATATACAAGAAATATCCACATTTCTAATACCTATTACGAAAAACCCCATCAAATCTATAATATGTATCATAATTGGATTTATAACTACAGCATTGATAATTATCAAATTATAATTTATGTCTTAGCACAATTCTACAAATGCTACCAGCAAAGACAGATGATGAAGAGACAAGAAAGATTTAACGAATTATATAAAATCGAATTAAAAAGAATACAACAACAAATAACATTCAGCACAAAGAAAAGTGAGGACACTTTGTTTTAAGAAGGAGGGGAGTTAATACCCGCAATCTCAAATGCACCAACTAGCACCATGACAATCACCAAACAAAATCAAATAAAGACAGAAAACTATTCAAGGTCGCGACTATCGGCAGACAGCATGCAGTTTTCTTAACCTAAACAAACATTGATAATTTTATAGATTTTTCCCGTAATTAGTAAAACATATTCTTTGTCCTTTGTTAAAGATAAGAAATAAGTAATTGTAAACTCTAGTAGATAAGGAATATAATTACTATAAATAGAATTAAGGTTACATTTTTAGGTTTAGTTTTAAAAGAATATATTTTGAATAAAGTGCACATTTCAGTGCAACCAAAAAACATATATTTATTTTTTATTTCTCATTTCCTTGGAAAGGAAAATTAACTCGCGCGAATGACCGGGTTTCGGGAACAAGTTCCCTGATTTCATTAGAACACATCCAATTATATTAACGATAGAACAACGAAACGCACCCCACGTTGCGACGATGCTCAAGAGAGTCAATAGAGTTGGCTACCCTACTGTCTCCTATGAGTTTCTTCGCCCTTTCTTGTACACGGTCGAGTAACTTCAAAATAGTCTTTGAAGCACCGGCCCATACATGAGAGTTGTATTAAATTTTTGGTCGGATGTAGGCGGTATAAATAGTAAGGAGTTCAGATGGGGTCAAGTATGTCTTACACCGTCTTAAAAAACCGAGGCACTTGAATGCTTCCTTTGACACCTGAAAAATGTGCTCAGTCCATCGGACATCACACTGAATTTTCATGCCAAGAACATCAAGAGCTTCTGATTCCTCAATGTTTATGCCACCCATTTTTACAGATGAGGCAGCGTGATCGTGCATACGGCGGTGTGTTAGCATGCAGCATTGGGTCTTTTGAGAATTGAAATCGACCCTGTTCGCGTGACCCCATTCCAATATTCTCGTGAGGTCACCTGTTAGCGAATCATTCATATTCTGCCGCGTCGCCGCGATCATAGTTGATGTCGGCCTACGATCAAATGAATATGAATGGCTGATACTGCTGTCATCTGCGAAATATGTAATATATAATTCCTGAGTTCGAAATAAAAATAAATATATGTACATACTATGTATGTATAATTAGATATTTGGACATGTACTCGTATGTAATATATACAAATAAATTTAAAAAGAAAAATTAGGTTAAAATTCTACCTAAAAGCATAATTGGATATATGAACTCGTCTCCTTGAGTTATAAGCAAAACACACAACAGTATTAAAAATGCGATTTAGTCATGCCAGATTCTCAGAGTTCGTATCAGAGTATACCTCAAGACCATAAGTAAAATGAGGCATCAACAAAGCAAAGGCTAATTTATATCTGATCAAAAGTGGAAGAAAAATCGTTCATAGTATAAATATAATTCGGCCCGAAATAGTGTCAATGTGAACTGTACAAAGCCTATAAGGTGCTGAGGGAAAAAGTTAAAAGATGGAAAAACAATTTTAAGAGTAATAAAAAAAAAAAGTCAAAGTTCAGTCTACAACGCAAGACAATATTTAAGCATTTCATCTGATTCACAAATTTAATCCTCATACCACCAAGAACCATGTCCAAATCTAAAAAGAAGCGTTTTGGCGGACTAACATCAAAAGTCTTCGTTTTAAATACATTTAAAGCCATAAAGTTCAGTGGCGAAGGCATGGTCACTGATCACTAATGGCTTCAGGTGTAACCATTCTACAGGCAGATCAGAACGCCCTCCTTCGTGGGTATTGTATAGCATCGTCGGCGAAGTAGAATAATTACTAAAAATGGCTACTCAAACGAAGCTTCGAAAATTTATTACGTCTCCTTGACAACAGAGGCTCTCCAACATTGCTACAAAAAAAACAAAGAACGTGCAGGTGAAGGAAGCTTCACCTCCTGTCATTTCTCTAACCATTCCTTTCATCCACGGTACCACAATGTATCGCATGTGTAGGTGTAATTTCCTGAGTGCTGGGCCAAGATAAAAAAAATAACATTTAACAAATAAACACATTTGTTACAAGTTTTATATGTTTTATTAATTTTTTTTAAGTTTTATATAATTGATGAGTTTTAATTCCGTAAAATTGTTAAAAATATTTCTGCATAAATAGTATTTAGTACAAATTAAAAATTTTCAAATTTACTATTTTCCTAATTTAATCAAAGTTTGCATAATTTTACCTTTTTACTCTATTATGAATTATAACTAATAACAAAGAGCGCTTAAACAATAAATCTTTTTTAAATAGCTGTGCCTCTTTCCAAATTTTGCTTAATCTCAGCAGTATATTCACCGTAGAATCTCTCCAATTTCTTATTGAATTTAGAATTACGCTCGTTGATGAAATCCACATCTGCATCGTCATTATAAATACGTCTCGACGAATATTTCTTACGTCTATCAATTTGCTGTTCTAAGTCCTTAACCATATTGTTGATAGCTGACGGCGTATCTTTGACAAGACCATGTAGTACTGTATTTGGACCACCGTAGAAAGCCTCTCCTAACTCTTCTTTTTGCTTCTCATACTTATTCATATCACGAGCGGGCATATTTTTCACCAAACGATTATATTGTCGTGCGGTTTGTGCCTCAAATGTCGAGAAACCCAAATCTGGATTTTTCCTCTTCTATTCCACATTCGTGCCGTTCGGCCAAAAAACGAATTTTCCCTGTAATGCGTAGTGCGAGTCGCCGTCAAATCGACCACAAATGGATGCGATCTTAATGATGATCGCGTCGTGCGCGCGAATACCCGGATTTGGGAACAAGTTCCCTGATTTCATTAGAACACCTCCCATTATAGTAACGATAGAACAACGAAACGCACCCCACGTTGCGACGATGCTCAAGATAGTCTATAGAGTTGGCTACCCTACTGTCTCCTATGAGTTTCTTCGCCCTTTCTTGTACACGGTCGAGTAACTTCAAAATAGTCTTTGAAGCACCGGCCCACACATGAGAGTTGTATTCCATTTTCGGTCGGATGTAGGCGGTATAAATAGTGAGGGTGAAGTATGTCTTACACCGCCTTAAAAAGCCTAGGCACTTGAATGCTTCCTTTGAGACCTGAAAAATGTGCTCAGTCCATCGGACATCACACTGGATTTTCATGCCAAGGACATTAAGAGCTTTTGATTCCTCAATGTTTATGCCGCCCATAATTACAGATGAGGCAGCGTGATCGTGCATACGGCGATGGGTAAGCATACAGCATTGGGTCTTTTGGGCATTGAAATCGATCCTGTTCGCGTGACCGCATTCCGATATTCTTGTGAGGCCACCTGTTTGCGAATCATTCATATCCTCCCCCGTCGCCGCGATCATAGTTGATGTCGGCCTACGATCAAATGAATATGAATGGCAGATACTGTTGTTATCTGCGAAAGAGGGGATAGGGTTGGAAGTATCACATAGGAGGTCATTAAGAAAATTAAAAAATAGGGTAGGAGAAAGAGTGGAGCCTTCTGGTACCCCTGAATTGATCTTGAACTCGCTAGATGAGATCCCGTCTATAACAACTCTTATAGCGCGATCCCTGAGAAAGCTCGATATAAATCGAGAGAAGATATCACCGACACCAAAAGCAATAAGTTTGGACAAGAGTGCTCCACGCCACTCTCTGTCAAATGCTTTTGAAATATCTAGAGCCACTACCTTACTTTCGCCAAAATGGGGGATGGATCGGCACTATTTTTCCGAGAGGAAGACTAATAAGTCTCCCGTGGAACGTCCTCCACGGAAGCCATATTGCCGCTCGTTAAGTAAGCTATTGGACTCCAGATACTTCATAAGATGGAACTTTAGCATACTCTCCATTACTTTAAAATGGTACATTTGTAACTTTCCAGCACGACGGAAATTCGCCTGCATGGTAAAGGGTGCTGAAAAGGATTGCCAGAGGACGCGATAACGTCGAAGAGTACTGCTTCAAGACCAGTGCCGGAATTCCATCCGGACCAGGAGACTTATTTATGTTAAGGTCCGCTAAAAACCTTTTAACTGCACGGGCCCGAAAGTATATATTTGGCATAGTTACAGATACACGCTCGGGTGCGGGCAGTGGTTGATTGCTTTCCGGCAGCTGAGAATTACCTTCAAACATTTCAGCTACGAGGTTAGCCTTTTCAATCGGGTCAGTGAATATTTGATCATTCTTTAAAATAGGCGGAATAGAAGAACTTGCATTTCCCTTTTTTTTTTTTTTTTTTTTTAATCTGGGACCAGCCCTCTGGAGATGACTTCTAACACATGCGAAGCATTGTGCTGGAACTATAGGAAAGCTATAGTAGGAGAAATGATAGGAGGTGAAGCTTAATTAATTATTTTGCAGCTCTGCTTTTGCACGTTCTTTTTTTATACTCGTAGCAGTGCTGAAGCTTCGGTTCAGTAGTCATTTTTACTATTATTTTACTTTGCCGGAGTTACACAATACCGGCGAAGGAGGGCGTTCTGATGCGATTGTGGATTGCTATCAGCTGAAGCCTCTATTGTTCAGTGACTAGTGACTATGCCTTCGCCACTGAAACCTTCCGACAACAATTGGCATACAAAGACACACTAATGCACATCAGAAAAATGCGAGATGTTTATTTTTATTTTAAAATTTTAGTCTGAAACTGGGGTTGAACCCAGGTCTGTTTTTGGATTTGTAGTCAACGTGCAGACTACTATCCATCGTGCCATCGCCACCCTCTTTGGTCTTTTTGGCAGTTAGTCTAGCACAAAGACTCTGCGAAAAAATGGAATATTTCTTGAAAAATATTTCAAGTCGACATCAGATAGTGGTCTATTGAGTAGGATCTCTAAGAGTTTTTTGATTGTCCTTTGTAAACCAATCCATAATACTGTTTATATGGTTTTAGGTAAAGTCCTTCCTTAACCGCTATAGATTCCATCGCTCTATTATGTCTATTTGCTTCCTCAAGCTCATTTTTTGCATTCTTTGTTGCATTTACAGCCTTATCAGATAGCTGATAAGCTGATCTGATACCTGAAAACCTGGTCTGATAACCTGATCAGATACCTGAAAAATTGATCTGATACAATATCTAATAATTGCTATTGCTAAACATGGATGAAAAAGTTTTAAAAGAGTTGGTTGCAACAAGAAACGTCTTGAAGAAAAAGCTTCGTAGTATCAAAACCGGTGAAATAGATGCACATGAGCGATTAACAAACATATTCAAACCTATAACAGAACCTTTAAAACAATTTATAAAAAGTTCCAAATATATTGATGCACCTATCAAAAAAGGAAAGAATGATATGAGAACTAAAATTGAATATTAGCAACAATTTCACCCCAAAAACTCATCAATGAAATTAGAAACAAGTACTCCCAACAAACTAATTGAAGAAACAATATTTAATATGTCTAAAAATGCAAGCAATTTTTTTATTCGCAGGTTTCCAATACTGAAGAGTGTTAAGGTATGTACACACGATTGTCATTTACTTCAGTATTGACAGAAAAATTGTTACAAAATGTGCAACATCGTCACAAAATGTATTGTCGGTACATTGTATGTCAATAATATTGTCACAATTCTGACAATCGTAAGAACACCATTGGCAGGTAAATATTTCTGTTTGCTATGCTGCCCATAAATATTTAGATACAATGTTAAAAGTGGGATCTGGCAACGTTTGCCATACAATAATCTGACAACCATGTGAACACACAATTATTTGTGGCAGAAAAATTTATTGTCGCAGTGAAATTGCCAATGAAATTGTATGGTTTTCTTTCAATAGTGTGAACAGACAAATTACCAGATGGTAACAATTTTTCATTGTGAGCGCATTGCCACCATATTGCCGTATCCTACAATATTGAACAATCTGACAATCGTGTGAACGAAGCTTTACAATGACTTATCATTCTTGGAAGCACAAAATTAATTAGATGCTAACTATGGTCCACATAGAGAAGACAATAACAAATGGAAATTTGGTAATAGTCAGATCGAAATAAATAAAGATAAAATTCAAGTTGGAGGTCAAATATGGGCTTTTACCCAGGTCTGTTTTCTTTAATGTTCCTCCAAGATCGCAAAACCGCAATTTAGCATCTTCTAATACTAGTGCTTCTTCCTTTTTATATTTATATATTTTAAAAACAAAACATTTGCATCAATGGCAACAACTGTCAAAAGTGAGTGAAAATAAACTGAAAAGAATTAAGTAATTTTTTATTAAATAAAGTGATAAATTTCCACAAATATATGTTCATAATTAGTGTTTACCAAACACATACATAGGCATTTTCGTATTCTCTTTTTTTATAAAATTAAAGAAACAAGCGGCGTACACCCTCCTTTGGCAACTGCTTGTTTATGACTGAATAAAACAAGTTAAGGGTGCTTTAGACCATAAGATCTGTCGTACGACATGTCAAATTTTTGTGTAGAAGAGCAAAAGTCGGATCGTCTAAACGTAATATGTAATGAAACTATAAGATTTTGAGAGAAAATACGGATGAAAATTTGACAGTCTTGATTTGGCTCTCTTGATTTTTTAAAATTTTTCAAAAACCAACACACACCATTAGATCAGGGATGCATTTTTATGTAAACAAATGTGAGAAAGCCAGGGAGGGAAAACTGGTTTCATAAATTTGTACCAATTATAAAATCGAAATGTAAATTTTAGACCACGACAGCACAATTTTATAAAAATATACGTATATTTTCTAAAAGTACACTAAAAATTTTGACCACGAAAATAACATATTCCAAAGTTATAAAAATATTTTTCAAGGTTATTAAAAAAAAAATTCATTTGCACAAGAACTCCATCCCTGGGAAAAAAAGCAAACAGATGTAGTTAAATTAAATGAGAATGTTTTCATCTTACTTGATTTTATCCATACCAATGGTGTAAAAGCCAGAAAACAACCATTCGATTTTTACTCTCTTTTTTTGAAATACGGATGCGATTTCATTTTATTTTCTCGCTCATTTTACGTACGACAAATCTTATGGTCTAAAGCACCCTTAAAGTTGATATATTCAGTGTTGCCGATTACTAAAACTGTAATCGTAACCCTATATGTACATCACTAGCTTCTTTTAAAACTTCTTATTAAATTGCTAACGGTATTTATTGCATTACTTTTTGTGTATTACTTTGTCCTTTTATTAATATTGAAGTTGTAACTTAATTATTATCGATTGAATTGTTAGTCAATATAGCCGAGATAGAAGTGCTAAAGAATAAAACAAAACTTGTCAAATAATAAAAACAGTGAAATTAACTTTGTATGGTAGTCTGCACGTTGACTACGAATCCAAAAACAGACCTGGGTTCAACCCCAGTTTCAGACTAAAATTTTAAAATAAAACTAAACATCTCACATTTTTCTGATGTGTATTAGTGTGTCTTTGTGTGTCAGTTGTTGTCGGAAGGTTTCAGTGGCGAAGGCATAGTCACTGGTCACTGAACAATACCGGCTTCAGCTGATAGCAATCCACAATCTCATCAGAACGCCCTCCTTCGTCGGTATTGTGTAACTCCGGCAAAGTAAAATAATAGTAAAAATGACTACTGAACCGAAGATTCTGCACTGCTACGCGTATAAACAAAGAACGTGCGAAAGCAGAGCTGCAAAAATAATTAATTAACCCATTATTGCCCAACCGGTAATTTCACTTACCAGTACTTTGTTCAAATATAAAAACTTTCGCATAGAAAAACTTTAACATTTCTTTATTTTGTACTTTAGTTTAATATCTTTTAAGAAAACAATTTGAAGGATACGTGTTTTTTGTTACCCTTTCGTGTTTTAAAAGTATTTTCGCTAAGCTCCAAAAAATGACGTATTTTGAAGTAACTATAAAAATTATACCGAAAAAGGAATGTGTTAATTATCAACGATTTCTTATTATTTATTTCCATTACATTAGTTATGTATACTTACAAATCTAATTTATTCTGGCTAACAGTTTGAATTTCTATGAAACATTGTTGTGGTAATTTCACTTACCATTGGGCAGAAACATATAGCAAATCTGGCAACATTTAGCAAAATCGCGAACCAATGCAACATAGTAAAATTGATACAACAGATAAGTTTGCCAAAGTAAGGCCTCTTGTAGATTTGTGCAACAAACGATTTATGCAGTTTGGAGTCTTTGGTCACAATCTGTCCATTGATGAGGAAATGATACCTTATTTTGGAAGACATTCTTGCAAGATGTTTATAAAAGGTAAACCTATTTGTTTTGTGTTTAAAGCATGGTGCCTGACTTCATCAAATGGATACCTGTACCATCTTAAACTCTATGGTGTATCATCATCAAATTATAATAAGTCCGTTGGATTAGGAGCTGATACAGTATTAAGTTTGTTAAAGGTTATAGAAATTCCGTCTTGTCATAGCATATACTTCGACAATTTTTTCACATCGTATCACCTACTGTGTTTACTAATCGCGGAACAATTTTTTGCTACAGGTACATTTATTTAAATATCCACATGATTTAGATTTAATTTTGTATAAAAATGTATATACTTTAACAGGAACTGTCCGCAAAAATAGAATCAGTGGAGCCAAATTGCCAGACAAACTAATAAAGGGCAATAGTGCAGCTGTTTTTGACCACACAAATGAGGTGTTGGCCATACGCTGGAGGCACTTGTTACCGTGCTCACAAATCATGACACAATAGACCCAAAATCAAATGCCAAACGTTATAATCGTTCTAATAAAACGCATATCAACGTTAAAGTTCCTCATGCAATAGCACAATACAACAAGCACATGGGTGGAGTTGACCTACACGACAACGCTTTGGCCAATTATCGGATTTCTGTACGGTCAAAAAAATGGTGGTGGCCATTGTTTATAAATTTACTTGGCAATATGATGGTTAATGCATGGAAACTAAATATGCTGGTATCAACAAATGAGAAAGTTAAACCTTTATCGCAGCTACAATTTCGTGCATCTGTTGTGAACGAACTATTATTATCGATAAAACCATCCGACAATGAAAAAGTTTCAATGCCAAAATTACCAAACCTTAAGACAACAGTTCACTGTATAACAAGACGTTCGGGAAATCCAAGACGCTGCGTAGTTTGCCATACTCACACACCATATGAAAGTCAAATATGCAATATACGTCTGCATCAAAATTGTTTTCCATCATATTCAAAACACTTAGAATAAGTCCTTTAATCAAAATTATTCTGAAAAGTGTGAAAATTTTTTATTTTATTAGTTGTCTCAATATGAATTTTTAATATTTTAATAAATATATTTTACTTAAATTATGTCTTTTTACTTTGAGTTTACTTCCTGATATTATACCAAAAACACTATACGTATCTGCCCACTGGTAAGTAAACTTACCATCTCAGATCCCAGGAACCAATCATTATATTCTCTCGAAACATGAAATATACCTTAATTAGAGCCAAAATACAACGTACGTAAAGTTTCAGCAAAATCGGTTCACGTTTTCGGGTACCGGGCAATAATGGGTTAAGCTTCACTTCCTGTCGTTTCTCCAAAAAAAGGTTTTGTTGGCCAGTTGATAAAGAATAATATTATAGTTCCTTCTTTTCATAGCATTATACACCAGCAGGCTTTCTTTGCAAAAGCTGTAGGTATGATGCAAGCCATGAAAGTTGCTGTACAAATTATTTAAAAAAAATACGTGGAGGCCATAGATCTTTAACTCACAGAAAATTTAAATCATTTTTAAACGACCTTGAAGCAAACTATGGTGACATACTTCTTTATACAGAAGTACGATGGCTTAGCCGAGGTAAAAGTTTGGAAAGATTACTTCATGTAAGAAAGGAGATAGTTGAGTTTTTGGTAGAGGAAGGTTCGTCTGATTCTGCTGAACTTCTTGACTTTCTCAAAGATCAAACATTCCTGCTGGACTTGGCTTTCTTATGTGACATAACAGGTTTTATTAACCAGTTAAATCTTTCACTGCTGACTTAGTGCAAAATGTGAAACAGTTTCAACAACGGCTAGAAGAGAGTTATCCAAAAACTAAGGATGCTGTTTACCGAATTCATTCAATGTTTGCCTCCATGTATAGCTGCGAAGTTGCATTTTCTACTTTGACAAATATTCTGACCAAACACAGAAACAGACTTTCCGATAGTCATTTGGAAGATCTCATTCGAATAAAATGTTGTCCTTATGATATTGATATAGATGAAGTCATAAAATATCGGAACAATTAATTCGCATATTTCAGAAAAAGTTCGAGTGAAAAATTTTTATTTATTTTTTATTTCGATTTGATTTTTCTTCTTATTATCATTTTCTTGAAGTTAACTTTATGTTGTTGTTTTATTTTTTTAATTAAAGTTCAATCAATATTATTACTGTGGTTTGTTCTTTACGAAAAAAATTGTCGCGCCCGCATTTGTACTTTACCCATTTAAAAAAAACTTAAAAGAAGTCACGTGTAATATTTCTTCAAATGCGTAGTTTAGAAGCCAGTGGTGCAAAATTCTTCACTGGCAACACTTGTATTATTGCTCTTTCTCACTTCAGCTCACACGTATGAGACACTAAACCAAAAACAATGCCCGCGGGCGTTCTAGAGGTAAACACTGTTCATAATTCATGTTTATTTGAAAAATCTTCCATTTTGCTTTTTCACAAATTTTTAACTTAAAACTTAAACAACCGATAATTTAATTCTAGCCTGAACTTACCCAAAGAAAAGGTCGTGCAACTTTGTACCGGAAATAAAAAATTGTACTTTGTAATTTTCTCTCAAAATTGCACAAAAATTGTTATCTGTTACGCTTTTGGATATATTTGCGTGAGTTCGAGGGCTTTTGTTATGCACCTGGAACCGGCCTAATATTCAGAGTATGAAACCTTCCTCGAAGAAATCTAAATTTAATGAATTTAGACATATTTTCATGGGTTCTAGTACTGAAGTAATAGCTGTTTCAGAAACATGGTTAACACCTGTTGTTATGAGGCGTGACGGGATAGCTTTGTATATTCCTGATGGTTTACCAGTCGAAATGATTTTTCAGAAATAGGACTATCTGAGTTTCGAATGTTTCGTTCAAATGAGTATGTCAGGGTCAGGACCATTGATAGGATTAATTCATTGATTATGTTTTGAGAATAACTTAAGTTATCTGCATAATAGTCTACCTACGTACTTTGACTCCCACCATTGTACCTATTTATTGGATTATTGCTTCATAAGCACCTCTACTTCTATTCAGTATTCTGGACAGTTTATAGCGGCATTACTTTTATTTATGTTTGTGCTAATATACCTCCGAAGGTGATTGGTAATATGATTGAATACAAGGATTACAACGACATAGACTGGAATTTAGTATATGATATTTTATCGAATCATTATTGGAATGGAATTGTTTTTAGCAGTGATGTGGATTATCAAGTGACTTATTTTATCAATTTTTGAACGTGTTACAGGGATCCGTCCCGAGACGAGTTTTCTTGATAACAGAGAAATTAAATTAAAGTTGCTAGGAAATTTAGGGATTTAGCTTTTGGAGTCTATAGGGAGAACGCTACGGTGGCTAATTGGAAGATTTATTGTAAGCACAGGAATAGGGCTAAAAGAATTCTGAGGAAATATAAGGTTAGATTTTGGGAGGCTAGGTTTCAAAAATGTACTACTAGCCAAAGGAGGAATGTTTTTAATACTCCTTACGATTCTGATGAGATCAATTGGAATTTCATTTCTAACCAAAGCTAATGTGTATGATATTGTTCTTTCTCTCTCCAGGTTGAAATCGAACGCTTTGGGTTACGATAATATTCCTCTTCAATTTATAAGAATTATTTTCCTATCATACAGGATCATCTTTTACATATTTTTAATACAATTTTGAGGACATCAAACTATCCGAGTCTCGGAAAGATTTCTCTTGTAGTTCCTATTGCATTGACAACTTTCGGCCCATTAGTATATTGCCCTGCATTTTGAAAATCTTCCAAATGATTTCAAAGGAGGCGATAATGTACTACTTAAGACCAAATAATTTACTGAGCACCAGCCATTTTGGATTCTCTTTTACTGAATCTGGCTGAAAATATACGGAAGAATTTTAATGTCAGGAGGATTTCAACCATTGGTATCACTTGACCTTAGCAAAACATTTGATGCGGTGAATTACTGTGTATTAATAGACAAACTATGCGGTGAATTCAATTTCTCATCCTCGTCATGAAGGCTCTTACATTCATATCTATCTGATCGTGAACAATTTGTTAGCATCACTGATTTTAAAGTGGTGTGCCGCAGGTATCGATTCTTGGTCCTCTGATGTTTCTCATGTATATGAATGATTTCGTTAATTTTATTGGATCTTCCCTTTGTAAAAGCTTTCCAATAGCATTTTCTTCTATTCAGTGATGAAAAAAGTTTTCTCGATTGTCATGAGAATACTATCAACTATGTACTATATCTGTATTCCAAATGGGCAATGGATAATAAGTTGAACTTCAACCCATTTGTCCATACCTGTGTGAAGATAGATTTCGAAATTTAAACCCTAGACACAATCCAACTGCCTTAACAGAGCTTTGTTAACGTGTTAACAGGATTCTATTAAACGTGAAAAATCGAGATGTGCCTGTTCCAAATGGAACTGTGCTTACATTTTTGAACCAAATGGATACAACTGAAAGGAGCAAGCAGTTTATCCAATCCACTTGAAAAAATATAAACTTGTATTCCCAATATGTAAAGAAATCTTGTTATTTTTACAAATAAAAAATGCCAATTTCTTATGAAGATATTTTCATAAAGAGAGCTAGACTGGTAGAAGTAATGTTAAATGCAGTTAACCCCTGGCCCAGGCTGGACTATGGACAGGCCATGGAGAAGGCTGTGCAATGCTTGTTGGATGGCTGACTTTGTTCTGAAAATCTGACGGTTTTGGTATTAGCAGCAAATGAATAGTACATATAGACCAGCTATAAACCATATAATTAATTTTGACTCACGTTGAATAAATGAAAAATAGTTACATAATTATATTAAAAAGTTTTTAATTTTATTTATTTCAATTATTTAAAAAGATATAGAAAAAAGTTTTTTATTATTATTTGTATTATTATTATTATTATTGTTATTATTATTATTATTATTATTGTTATTATTATTATTATTATTATTGTCATTATTGTTTTTTAAAATATTTTATTATGTTGTAACATATTCGCAAAAAGGTATTTTGGATTTGGTTCAAGAACAAATTTCAATACAAAATCGATTCTTTATACCTATTTCAAATCCAGAATATATTTTTATGAATATGGCTGTTAATAATTATATTTTGAATTTTCATTGACAAAAACTTTTTCTTTATTGTGAATTTAAAAAAAAAATATTTTTTCATTATAAACAAAAACCAATTTTCCTGAAGAAGCTACACAAAGGAGTAGCGAAATATCGAATAAAAATAAATAATACATACATACATACATAAAAAGGACCTACAGCTTAAATAATTAGTGTAATTAATATATTTATTTTTATTTACAGGAAAAATACACAAAGTTCTTAAACAAGTTGAAATAAAACAAGAACCATCTACGGTTTATGGCACATCAGTTGGCACAAACATGAGCACATTTTCCCAAATGGTAATTAATTTTATAATGCTGTATTTAATATATGTAAAAGTATAGAGTATTGTAAAGTTAAAGAATGATAGAACTACAGATTACGCCATCCCGAACAAAATAGTTTAATTTGCAGATGCTGGTCAAATAACGTCACGAAACAGTCCGACAATTAAAAGCTGTATAACAGAACAGTGGGCAATTTCTTATGTTTTTCTTAAATAATTTCATGAGAAAATTTTTTATTTTGTTGTTATTTATTAATTACTTTATAAAAATAGTCAAAAATTCAAAGAATATATAAAATTAAATATTTAAAATATCACTGAACACGAATATTTTTGTGTCGTCATAGAAAAACCTTTAAGCATAAAAATCAATAATTACTATCCAATATAAGTTATAAGCTATAAGTTCGTTAAATAGTTTTCTTTTTTCACCACCTAAATCACAAACAATTGCCACAATTATGAAGCCACACTGCTTAATTGTCTTCAATAAATCAAATAATATTATTTTTATCATTTGACGGTCATAACCACAAAATATAGGTTGCTGACATTTTGGCACTAAACCCGTTAATAGAAAACTTTTGTAAAAGTGCTTCAAATTGTATATGTAGGTAAATCACCTCTCAACAAAGCCACCTGGACATAATTAACTGGTTCTAATAAAGAGCTTGTCGTCGCAGTCCTTTTTTTACCTTCATTTCATAAAATCTTAAAACACATAGCTTTTGCGTTTCTGACATTTCATTACATGCCAAAGCAAAGACAAAATTGTAAATTACACGGACAAACACTAGCAGAACGGAACAACAATCTGTTTTCGAAAGTTGTTGCACTTTGGTCATCAGCGTTGTTCTTTTTTTGACCACCGTGTGTGGTTATCAGTAGATGAAAACTATTAGTTTTATTGTCAGAGTAATTTACAATTTTGTCTTTGATATAGTTCACATGTAATTTTGACAGCCTGTACATTATCAATCATTAGCCTATTTAAAATTTAAAAATTTTAACAAATGAATATACATATACAGTGCGCTCGGGAAAACGTCAACTAATTAAAACCGCGAGAGTTGACGTTTAACAAATTGTTGACGTTTATGAATCTAGAAACTTTTAATAAAAAACATATTGATAGTGTGCTTTAAAACGTTTTTATTGACTATAAACCATGATCTAAATATATAAGGTCTGCTTGATATTGAATGACAGCTGCCATTTTTTTTTAATTTGACGTCATCGTCGGGAAATGTTTTGTTGTGGTTAAATGGAAATTTAAAAGCTAGTGATTAAAATTATTATTATTACATATTTATTAAGAAAATTAAAGGATTATTTTATTGACAATTAATTAAAAATAAATGTGAACTGAGTTAGAGCAAAAAAAAAGAGTTTTTAATAAACAATTTGTGTAGAAAGTGATAAAATTTATTTGGACAATGAAATACTGTGTGCTAAAAGATTGTAAAAGCTCGAAGCAGGATGATAAAAATCTAAAATATTTTACGTTTCCAAAAGATTCAGAAATAAAGAAAGTGTGGATCAATGCATGCGGTAAAAAAAATGTTAACTGGAAATCTGGAACAATTTGTTCTAGACATTTTACGAATAATGATTGGCGTTTAAAGGATATATTTTATATTTATATTTGTTATATATATTTATATTTATTATTGAACACGCCAATAAGAAAAAGATTGTTAGATTCGAAGGCTGTCCCATCTTTAAATATCCATGTAAACAGCATTTTACCAGTCGAAAGATCGAAACGATACGTAAAAAGAGCAAACAAACAAATTGTAAAGGAAGCAATTGGTGAATTTGATTTAAAGTAAATACAATTTTTTTAAAATCCACTTTTTTTAATGAAATAATATTTACAATTATTTATAGTCTGCAGAAATTACAAGAAGAAAGTATTGAAAATATTGATAATGAAAATCCAAATAAGTCAGTTGCAGTTCAAACAGAGGGCTCTATAAACCCTGCCAAGAATTTATGGGAAACATATTAAAATTAGAAAATATATTTAAGGAAATTAATAATAATATTTTAAGTCTTCGAAATAATTATTTAAAATACCATAACATTAAATGTGATAACATAGATGTGCCTGAAAATGTAAAATCGTTATTTTTTAAAAGTCGTTTATATTTTAGAATAAGAAATTTAAACAAAATATTAATACAAGAAAAAAATGAAAAAAGAAAATTAAAAAAGACTAACATAACAATTTATTTTTTTTTATTTTACCTTTAAAATTGCAAAATATTTTAAAAAAAAAACAAACCTCCAAATCTTTTTTTAAAACCTTGCAACCATCCATCACTTGCGTTAAAAGAACATTTCTTTTCTTTTACTTTTAGATGAATCTCTTTAGCCTTTTGTTTGAGCGCTAATGCATTTACCGGATAATGCCTTTCTCTCTGCTTAACAAACCATTGATACAGGCGCTTTTCCATTTTCGGCAACTCTGATGCTCTTAATGTCTTTCTTTTTCCCGGACCGGAAAGTGTGTTATTAACACAGTCCAAAATTTCATTTTTATCTTGCTAATTGTTGATTTTGAGATACCATATTACGAGAACAAAAAAGCAACTGAACATAATAAAGACAACACATAGAGATGCAATTTCTTTTCTATTCTACGTACTTATAAGGGGAATACCCAAATTCTGAACTAATTTCATAAAATAAGTGTGTGTGTGTGATCAAAACTGTGTATTTTAACTGTTGCTAAATTCAAAATTTTGATTTATTTAAAGTTGACGTTTCAGAGCTTTTTGGTTTGGTTGACGTTTTAGAGTAGACAATGTAGAAAATTAAGGGTTGACGTTTTGGGATGTTGACGTAAACGAGTGTTGACGTTTTCCCGAGTGCACAGTATATCCAAACTAAATTTGCTTACTACGGTGTATTTGGACTTTCAAATTATCTTAAAATGTAACCACAAACAGTTTTTGATAGTTGCCATTGCACTGCTCTCTATAGTCAGCACTGCTGCCGGTTTCAATTTTAGCGTTACACTATTACTAAATCCTATGAGTAATTATAATTATACTTCCAACTTACGCATTTCATATTTTAAATAACTATCCAAAGCGTCCTGTTTAAAATGTATGAGCAAATTCTCTCCCATGTATTTTAATGGTGTCTGGCCAACTGGAAAATTTTATCCAAAGCTTTCTTTGTTGTTCATTGTTTTTTGGAAAATTCTAAAAAGACATAGCTAAAATAAGATTTATTAAAAACACGCACAAAATACGCACAATTTCTCAATTGTTTTTTTCCATTGTTTTGCATGCATTTGCCCACTGCGCACTTCATGTTTTTTTTGCTCTTAAAGCCTTTACAGTACACTTCACACACGGTTTTTATAATATCTATTTTTTTTACAGTATATTTTATAAATTTTATATATAATTATAATTTGTTATTTATGTAAATATATATGCATGTTTTAAATTTGTTACTTATGTTTTTTCTTTGAAAGAACAAAAATTTTTTGACAGAATTTTGTGACAGTTTTAGGAAACATTTTTTTGTATATTGAAAATATCTGAAATTTTATATTATTTATTTCCTGGTGATGTTAATAAACTGTTAACGAAATATCGAAATTAAATTACATATAATAAAATTCTAAAGGAATAACGACCTCGAGCTTAATAATTAAATAATAAAATATAAAGGGTGGTTAAATTTCAAGGGCCGATGTTGATTTTGAATAAAACACAAACTATTTAGAAAATTATTTTAATTTTATTTTATTATGATATATTGGTATTACTCAATTATGTATGGAACAAAATATCGGCCAAATGGGCGCCGCGACCACGGCAACAGTGGATGATCAATTTTCGAAGAAAATCATCTTCAGTGATGAGGCACATTTTCACCTCAGTGGATTCGTCAATAAACAGAATTGCCGCATTTGGGCGAATGAGAATCTAAGAGTGATTGTCGAAAAACCAATGCACCCACAAAGAGTGACTGTTTGGTGCGGTTTATGGGCTGGCGGCATCATCGGGCCGTATTTTTTCCAAAATGAGGCCGGTCAGGCAGTTACTGTGAATGGTGTTCGCTATCGTGAGATGATAACGAACTTTTTATGGCCCGAATTGGAAGATATGGATGTGGACGATATGTGGTTTCAGCAGGACGGTGCCACTTGCCACACAGCTAACGAAACAATGGTTCTTTTGCGCAACAAATTCAATGGCCGTGTTATCTCACGTAATGGCGATGTCAATTGGCCGCCAAGATCATGTGATTTGACACCGTTGGACTTTTTTCTTTGGGGTTATTTGAAAGAAAAGGTGTACGTCGATAAGCCAGCAACAATTCAAGAGCTAAAGGATGAGATAATTCGGCACATTAACGGCATAGAACCTCCATTATGCCTCAGGGTCATCGAAAATTTGGACCATCGGATGGAGGTGTGCCGCCGTGGTCGCGGCGCCCATTTGGCCGTTATTTTCTTCCATACATAATTGAGTAATACCAATATATCATAATAAAATAAAATTACAATAATTTCCTAAATAGTTTCTGTTTTATTCAAAATCAACATCGGCCCTTGAAGTTTAACCACCCTTTATTATAAAAAAGTTCTAATAAAATAGAAGATATAAAATATATTCTATTGAACATTTCTTCATGGCTTCCGACAGGGTATATTGGAGTTTTAATATTGAGTGAGTTGCCGTCAACCCGGGTCAAATTTTCAGTGTCTTTGCTTTGATTAATCTGTTGTCATCAGCATTTATTAACTGCCTGTCCCACGATGTCACTCGATATTGTTCGTTCGCATAACAACATTCATAACAAAAACAACATTTTAAATTTTGTTTTTCTTTTAAATGGAATTATATGAACGAACGATATCGAGTGAAATCGTGGGACAGGCAGTTAGTTAATTCTTTCTTCTGGAATAGGGGAAGTTTCTTTGATCGAGGTACCTACTGTATTCTCTGGTTGTTGCGTGTGGTGTGCAAGTTTTTTAAGAACCTCATTGCCTTAGTTGTTTGTTATGTGAGCAGGTACTTTGCCTTTAAATCGTAAAAAATACGTTATCCTTGATCGTTTATAGTTTTTTATGGTTTTGTGCCCTTTTATATGGTATGCATTTCGTTTATATTTATGACATACAAGGTAAGATATTTGTATTTTTTTCTTTTAGTCTGGAAGCTTCTAAGCTGAAAATTTTTCAATACTAACACAGCTGAAAATTATTTGGAAAGATCGAGAATAGGCAATCCTTGCATGGGTTAAACTATTGCGGTTGCACAACGCAAACACTCCTACGAATTTGTCACACGATTGCCTTTGTGAGCAATGTGAGATGCTTATGGCTTCCACAATGTCTCTCACTTTCACGTCCCGATCGCCCAACACCATACCGCGAGTTTGAATTGGTTAAAGTGTAGTAAAATCGAATGGAAGTTCAGACCGTTCAGCACCTTAATTGCTTGTGCAGGCAGAACGAAATTAAGTAAACTACTTTGTTTAATGGTGCAAAGTTCCCATAGTATCAAGCTTAGCCTTCGCGTGAATGATGATTTTTTCGCCAAAAAGTAATGCTTAATGAGCACACGAAATTCACTTTTTCCACTCTCTCTTCAGATGACGCGGTAGTGTGGTATCAACGGCTGTTAAACACAAACTAAATGACGCAACTTGTTCAAGTTTCGATAGGAGTTAACTGGTCGGAATTCAAAACGTCACGGACTTATTGCCCCTCCTTCGGATAAAAGAAATCACCAAGAGCTCTTCTTCACTTCACAACATGGCTTTTCTTTACACTATCACAATTATTGGTAGGCATCTTAACTCAAATCGTTATGTGCGTAGGTGAATCCTTACTTCCTCTCAGTTCACAGTATAAAATTTTTATTTCGGAAATTCTGAGTTCTAAATTCTCACCTAAAAAATTCTGCTGGAAATTGTTATTCAGGTGGAACCTAATATAAACAGAATGTCCACATTGTTGCTGAAATCTGGATTGTTCGACATTTCTAACGTAGGGGATTATGAAAGGGGTCTGGGATCTTTAGGTATCAGAATGGGACCATGTCGATGTACCGCAGTGAGTCGCCTCATTGCAACTGCTGTTCATTTAACCTAACCCTGCAAGTAAAAAAACGTTAAAACCAACGATGTATTAAAATTATTAATATGCATTTTTATTGCTAGTGTTACTTCTCTTAAAAATAATATAGAATTTCCCAATTTGAAATTCGTGAAAGGGATTGCACGACACCTTTAAATTTTTTATGTAGAGATTTTGTTTTCGAAAAAGAAAGATTAAGAAACGCTGAAATTGTTTTGTAGTTCGGAAACTTGACTTTAAATAAACAAGTAAATCGAACAAATCATAAACTTCTTTATGCAAAAAGATTTTTAAATTTAATGTCTGCTTAAATTACGAATTTTCCATGGGAAAATCGGTTTTACCGTAATCTTTAATTTTAACAATCATTTTTGCATAAGGGGGAAATAAAATAATAAATCATGTTAAAAACGAATATCAAAAAAAAAATTACAAAATAGTTTTATTTTCTCTTTAATTGCAGAACTCAAATCAACCTCAATTCGTAAGAATACAAAATAGTTATAATATTCAACCAACAGAAAGTAAGTTAAAAACTGAATCGAAAAGTTATTATTACAGTTTTAATATATTTTAATTATTAATTTATGTTTGTATTTTGTTGAGTTAGTCTATATATTGCATTTCGTTGGTTCTAATCAAGGCAAATTTGTAGTAGGTAAAATTGATAGAACAGCTTCCTAATTTAATTGTTCGATATCAAAATTTGCTTATTCTCTTTTACAAAAAAATTTTTTTTTTAATTTTGTGAAAAAAAAATTATAAAATTAAATTAATAAATTGTTAAAAACTTTTCGACATAAAAGTAATGCGCAATGCAGTATTTGATTAAAGATCCAACCGATGTGCCGCGAAACGCTTTCATTAGAAAGGCAATAAGATAAAAAGGGTTTACATCAGCTCGAAACCCGGTCTTTAACTATCCTCGCAGTTTTCGTCTGAACCCTAAAAAACGATTTCCCTTTCCAGATATTGAGATAGCCAAAATTTGAGCTCGATTAAACAACGTTAATTCGTGCTGCTCGTCACTCAAAGTTTGAAAAACTCCAAATTTTTGGCCAAAAAGTTGACATATGAAGCTACAGGGTGGCTGATGAATTTTGCTACATTAAGAAACTGGAACGTCTTCTTTTGTAATGCATGGAATATTTTCAATCTTTTCATTTCAAAGCAATTTGTCAAAAATTTGTCATTACTGCCCGCAAAGTTAACGCTGGAACTGTAACTATTGTCGCTCGAATTGATTGTCTTAGTTCCTCCAAATTTATCTGTTGCGATTTCTTCACTTCCTATTTACAATAACCATACAAGAAAAAGTCCGGTGAAGTTAGGTCAGGCGATCTAGAGGCACAACGGAAGGTTGATTTTCTTGAAATGAGCCTGTTAGTTAGTTAAACCAAAACTACAAACTCCAATGCGTGATAGTGGCATTCTTTTTCCAGTGTCCCACTTTTCATTTTCATTAAATCTAAGGATCAATCTACAAAAACCAAAACAAAAAACTCCAGATTACTTAGATAGAAAAAAGTTACCAAGTTTTCTTTTGGTATCGGCTTTCATCAGCCACCCTATATAACTCCAGAATGGTAAATAATAAAAACACGCTTAATATCTCAAACGAAAGCTTATGTTGTTCTTCAAAATATATATTCTATACTTAATTGTTGTAATTTTAAGTCAAACAGAAGCTCTGTTCATTTACTTTACTAGTAAAAATTAGCAACGAGAGAGTAACAAGAAATTTTCCAAAATTACTCTCAAAAATGTAAAAAAGTAAATGAACGTTTTACTTGCTAAAATTTGCAAGTTAAAGTAGTGTTGTAATGTATAGGTATATATGAGTACTTAATAACTGCCCCTATATTTTTTGGACAAATTATACATATATGTATATTATTATAAATATATTGTGATTATGGTCATTTATATTCAGCATTGTCGTGACTGGCGTTTTTCGAGTACGGCTTGTAATAGAATAATGAAAAGTTTTGCAATTTTATTTAATCTAATACTAGGCGTAGTCGAAATACGCTAAACACGATAAGGGTGATTAGCTACTTTTGAATAAAATGAATGAATAAAATATTTATTTTTAATTAGTTTATACATCCTGCCTACACATAGCATTTTTATTTCAAACAACGGAAATAACGGCAGAATGAGGTCGCAAAAATGTTTATTTCCAACTTTGTGTTTTATTTTCCCAACGACTTTCATAATGTGTTGATTTCTCATACGAACTGAAGTTCATGGGGGTTTGAGCGTTTTGTTTGACTAAATTTTGGGACCTAGGTACATACTATGAACTATGTTTCATTTCATATGTACACCAATAACTTTTGCGAATTTACCTAATTTGATGTAAATTTACAAGTTCCAAATTTTGACTTCGATTGCTTTTTCACAATATGAGAAAATAAGTCTTTCTAACCATAAATGAAATATTTTCAAAAGGGTTTACATTTATAGACAAATAATATAAATGATTTTTACACACGAATTTGTAAGATATTTCAGATTTTGCAAATAAAATTGCCCTATTACTTTTTGTAGCATATTCACAAATTTATAGCAATCTACTCCTAAAGTATTTAAAGCGAATATTCAATAAAAAAAATCCTCCTATTAATTAATTTAATAAATAAAATAATAAACAGCCGCCGAATAATGGAAAAAAAGGAAACAAATTTAAGAAATTTTCATTGTAATAAAACGCTTTATCCAAAATAAAATATCATGTTGCTGCCAGCATTAAACCCCAAAATAAGTAAAAAAGTAATTTAATAAATTATGTGTTAATTTAAATTTATTTGCAAATATATATCTGAACTAATTGAATTATTTGCCTGCTTAGTGTAAAGTACCGAATAGCTAGGTACTCATAATATTTACAATACTAAAAATAACAGTTGGTCTGTTTGCCGGAACAACCTTTGCCACTGATGTCCCAGATGCTTAGTTTAATTCCATTAGACATCTTATTTTGCTTCTGTTGTTCCTAAATTACACAAAAAGAAATTTGTTACCTTTTAAATACTTTTTATCGTTTTAAAAGTTTACATTTACTTACAATTTCTTAAATTTTCCAAAATATTTTTATTTTTAACTAAATTTAGAAATATTGTTTTGTAAACACAAACGCATATCAGCTGTTTGAATAATTATTGCAAGTAAAAATTTTACTTGTAAAAACTTGAAAGAATTTTTCTGCCTCTCAATTTTTTACGCTTTTTTGACGCTCTCTCGTTCCAAATTTTTTGGGTTAATGAACGCTTTCTAGAAACAATTATTACAAATTTGTAAAAATTTTTAGTAAATGAACAGAGTTACAGCAGCCTTTAGCACCAAAAAGTTGACCTGTTATCAATACGAGCATACTTAGTGTATTTTGTTATTAAGTGATAAGTTTTGCTGTTTTAGATATATTTTTGAGTTGAAAGTAGAAATATAATAAAAAAAAGTAATACTGTTCAAAAGAAAAGGTGAATTTTATTTTCTTCGATTACAATGGCGTGGTGCATCATGAGTTCTTGCCTACAGGTCGTACGGTTAATAAGGAATACTACTACGTTTAATCGTGCTATCGGCTATCTCAATATCTGGAAAGGGAAATCGTTTTGTGGGGTGCAGACGAACAAAATTCGATTTCGAATTTTTTTCCCTTATTCTAATCAAAAAAGTAATTTCTTCACAATATTGCGATAAATTAACTGTGAACTTGAACACGACAGGAAATTTTCATTAATATATAAAAAAAGAAATCAATAATATTCTATTTTATTTTCAGGTGCCACATACAATGTTATCACACCACAAAGCAGTAGTGGCAGCAGCAATAGCAACATTCAGCAAAGGCAAAATAACAACACAAATATCACATCAATAAAATATGAACCAGTTGAGGATTTTCCAGCGCACACAGTAAGTAAAAATTACGTAGTAATAAAAAATCAGCACATTTCTTATAAGTGTTTGAAAATCAATTATTTTTGTTTTCCTTCATTCCAACTTAACAAATAATAATAATAAAAACTTGACTCAATCCTTAAGACTATTGTAAAGGAAGAGGAGCGCTACAAATATAAACCACAAATTCTAACGAATGCTGCAAAAACCACAGCTTCAAAATCGAAAATGTAACTATACATTAAAGAATTTTTCAATTTACTAAAAACTATACACAATTTTCGGTTTGAATAGCAACCATACTACCAGCCATCAAAATGTTTCAGCCACCTCGGTAGCAGCAGTACAAAGAAAACGTAAACCCGAAAAGGCCGGTAAGGGTTTGCGTCATTTTTCATTGAAAGTGTGCGAAAAGGTTAAAGTCAAAGGTACCACCACCTACAATGAAGTGGCGGATGAATTAGTAGCAGAAGAAATACAAAATAATTCTTTTGACAAAAACTGTGATCAGAAAAATATAAGACGACGTGTGTACGATGCTTTGAATGTTTTAATGGCCTTGCAAATAATATCCAAAGATAAGAAGGAAATACGTTGGATAGGGTTACCCTCAAATGCAGTAGAGGTATTTATAAACTTTAAAGAGAAAAAATAATATACAAAAAATTATAATTTATTTCTTTAGGAATTTTCCCAACTAGAAAAAGATAACCAGGAGCGCCGCCTGCGGATTAAACAAAAGAGTCAACAACTAAGAGAATTGCTACTGCAGCAAGTTTCTTTTAAAAGTTTAATCGAAAGAAATAAGGAAGCAGAAAGACAGAGCATTATACCAACACCAAATTCATCCATACAATTACCTTTTATAATTGTAAATACACACAAATCAACAAAAATTAACTGTAGTGTTACCAATGATAAGTACGTCATTTCAAAAAGTCCTATTGGTCTACAGTAAAGTTGTTTGTTTGTTTGTTTGTTTTCTTTTAGGTCCGAATATATTTTTAAGTTTGATGATAAATTCGAAATGCATGACGATGCTGAAGTTCTTAAACGTATGGGCTTATTATTTGGTATGTACACTAATAATATTTTTGTGTTCTTATAAGTTTTTATCCCGTAAAATATTTTTTCCCACTTAATTTTTTATATATACTTGTTGTATTACGTGTTAACTGCACGTCTTCACGAGCAATAATTATTTCCGAACATAAGAAATTACGTCGGCAGAATGTCGTCACAAATATGTTCATTTCCAAGCTTATGTTTTTATAGCCCATTTACATTGGCATGAAATCTAAAGTGGATTCTACACGATCAATATTTAGGTTCAATATTTGGCTGTGGGTGCGAAAAATAGTCACACATATACGCTCTGTGTAATATTGACGATTATCAAAATAGTTTTGATATTCATCACAATATTGAAGCAGTTTGACGTAGTGTGGCAGTGTTGTTGTCAATATTCATTTTATTTCTAGTAACTTTGAGTGCACATCGTAGTTGTGACGCATTCGAAATGGAGTAAAACATTTTTGTAATCAAATTAATTGATATATATATATATATGCATTAATGGCTTTTTGGGACGTGCAAATTAAAAAATATAGTGATAAAAACAAAAAAAAAATATCATTGCTTTTTTTTTTAATAAATAAAGAAATAAATAGATATGTATTTTGCCGACGGCAACTTCAAAAAATGTTTTGTCGACGGTAACTGAAAAAACAAAAAAAAAATTAATATTGATGAGAAATGTTGACGTAGTATGTCAGAGACTTCAATATATATATTAACACAAAGACAAATATTGAAACTGAATATTGATGCGTATAGCATGCGCTTAATAATTACGAGTTTTTTAGGCAAAATCTAGTTGTTTTCTACTAGAGTTGTGTCGTTCAGTTCTGAGCTAGCTCTATTGAACGATTCAGTAAACTGAGCGAAGTGAGCGCTCATTTTTTCTAGTTCTAGCGCTTGCCATGTTTTTTTTTCGTTCATTTTATTGGTTCATCAATGCTACCAGAACAAAAAATTTTTTTTTAATAAAATTTGTATGATGCGAATATTTCATGTCATTGGCGAGTTAGTGCAAACATTATTTTTTCTTAAATAAATTTCTGTCTTGTAGTTTGTATTTACTTGATATAAGTTTCGATACTTGAATAATAATAATCTACATTTTATTAAAATTGTTTATATATTTATATTAGCCTATGTAAAATATTTCACAAATTTCCCAAAAATAACAAATTGCAGCACCAAAAACATACTTTCTCTTTCTACTACTGATTAAAGCTGCCTTGGTGCTGTATTTGATTGAATCAAATGAACTAAAAAATCAGTTCTGAAACAAAATCAACTGAGCGATAAACTCAACTGAGCGACAAACTCAACTGAGCATCAAAATCAAATGAGCTAAAAGTCAACTGATACTACTGAGCTACTGAACGAACTAAACGAACAGCTCACCAAAAAGAGGTGAACTGAAAAGAGCGCTCATGAACCCAACTCTATTTTCTACTAGATTTCCCATAAAAAACATAATCTACTTCCTCACCAAGGCGTATCAAACAAGGTGGTGTTGTTAAAACAGGGGGCAATTTTTTTCTGTACCTACGTTTGTACAATAAACGTCAAAAATGCATTGTTTTTGTAATATTGGCATTAGCTGTTTTTGACATATCTCGAAAAACAACTTGTGTGGTAGTACAACTCGATTCAACACTACCTTGGTTAAAGACCCATTGTTTGTCACTAGATTTTGGCAAAATCTAGTAGTACTTAGTAATGCAACCATGTTTTTTTCCAAATTGTACTAAAAAATACAACCGTTTATGTGTGTAACTTGGTAGAATTATAAATAGGCAGTAGGTGTGTTTTTTTACTTTTCTGGTCAAGTTCAGTAAAATGAGAGCAAGCTATCATTTATCTCAATTATAGACAAAACTGTACAAATGTAAGAAAACGCAAAAAACATAAAATTGACCAGAAAATAGGTCTGTTCCACGTGCATAACAAAAGTGCCCAAATTAATTTTATTTATTATTATTATTTATATTATATTTTATATATATATATATATTTATATATTATTATTTCCAAGTTTATGTCTAGTGGGGACTCGCAGTAAGCTAGACTTTATGTACGAGTACATTTCGTTGTTGCTATAAATTTTATTTATATCATTTTAATAATAACTTGCAATTATTTCGATATTTTTCATAACTTAAATAGTGTTTATTTCAGGGACCGTAACAATTATGACATTTATTATAAAAATCACTAATATAATTATTATTTCTTGATTATTATTTTTTTTTTAGCAGAAATAGTTTTTAATTTTTTTTGGCAGAAATAATTGTTATTATTTGATTTTTATTTTTTTTTTCAGTAGTGTAAATTATCTGTTCAGACTATTGTAAGAAAACTTTACAATTTCAGTGTCGCACAATAAATTTATCTGTCAACAAAAATTGTCTATTCACACGGTTGTCAGTTTATTGTGTGGCAAAAGTTGCCAGATCCGGTATTTAACATTGTATCTTATAGCATTGTATATGTATTGTAAATATTTATGGTTGGCGTTGCGAGCAGAAATATTTATTGGCCAATAGTGTTATTGTACGGTGCACTAAATTAAGTACATGCAACAATAACAAATGACTGTAAAATTTGTGGCAATTACGTGTCATTGGTAATTAAGGGTCTTCTCACGATTGTCAGAATCCGACAATATTATTGTCATAGAAGGCGCGGACAACATATTTTGTGACCATGTTGCCATACAAAAATTGTGAGTTGAACGTTTTATTACAATTTTGCTGTAAATATTGTACTATACGACAATCGACCCTTTAGAAAAAAAATGCAAAAAACAATTATTTCTGGCAAAAAAAAAAAAAGTTTAAAATCAAATAATAACAATTGTTTCTGCAAAAAAAAAAAAAATTAAACTCACTAAATATCAATTATTTCCGCAAAAAAAATTTTAACTCTGAAAATAACAATTATTTCTGCAAAAAAAAAATCATAAAATAATATTTTTTTTTGCCAAAAATAAAAATCAAATACCAACAATTATTTCACAAAAAAAAAAAAATTTAAATTAGAAAATAATTATTTCTGCCATAAAAAATAAAAATCAAGAATTGAAAAGGCAAGTGATTTTTTGAAAATTTAGTTTAAGACTATCAAAATGGTGTGTTGGACTTGAATATCCGATATATTCTAGTGATTGATTTTTTCCTTTGAAAATTCAAAAATAATTAGTATTTTCGGCCCCTGGTTTATTTAATTATTTATTATATAAAAATATATTTTTGGTTCATTTAAATAAAAAAATATTAATTCAATTCACAAGCTTTTATTAACGTCGTATGCATTGTGTAATCGTTTTATTATAAAGTATGGTATTTTTGTAGTTGTTAATTTTCATACAAAAGTGTGTTTTGATTACAGAAATGAATTTTATATGTTTTTTCATTTATTAAAAATCTAGCAAATATGCGATAAATAATACCAGAAAACAAATATATAAATAGAAATACGAGTATGTATGTATGCATACAAAGTACACTCATGGATTGTTTTGTTTTTTGTTTAAAATTTTTGGTTCTGTGTTCGGTATTCAACTTTTCTTCTCGTTTGATTAGTTGAATTTTGAACATAAGAATAAGCGAAATAGTACTATATGGATGATTTCCTTCTCAATAATCAATGTTATTGAGGTTATTTTTTAAAAAAATAATTTATGAGAATATCATAAGGTATGATGTAAGAATACATTTCATATATTTTTCCGGGAAAAAGCACAATTTTGAAATTAGAATCATTTATAAAATAAAGATACTAAAAATATGCTTGTGCACAACACATAAAGACATATCGTTTTTTTTAAATGAGAAAACGACTGAGCTTGTGAATTAAATAACTAAATAATATTATTTATTAAGCAAAAATTGTAAAAAATATAAAAAACAAAAAGTTCTTTCACGAAAAAATTTTTAAACTATAAAAATAACATCTTTTCAAAAAGAACTTTTGTTTACACATTTGTATGTCAAAAAATGTTACATTAAGTAGATATAAAAAAAATACCAAAACTATGTATAATACATAAAATAATAGCCTTTCAAAAACATTTCATTGTTCTCAAAAATATCAGAGATAATGTGCAAAAATCACTGAAAGCTAAGAAAAACCAACGTACTATCTAGGACTACTTAAAATAATATTTCTTATTTAAAATACATATATAAATACAATAACTGGACATATTACTTGTACATACCACAGTATTGATAAACACATTTTTCATGTTCAATATTCTTATTTTCAATCTCGATTGAGGTCGAGGGTCTGGCTTGAGGGGATGGACCTTGCACTAATTAGTTCCTCTACCCCGAGTCTACTGTATTTACATAACTCACCGTTTACATTAGACAATGCTGTCATGACAATTGTAATACATTCATACTTTTTTACTAATACAGACACACTTCCAATTGTCTGAACTACTCTCTTCAATATTTCGCAGACGGTAAATAAGTCACTAATTTGATGAATGCTGAGAATTATTTGAAGAAGAAGAAAAACATGGGCTTTGATATAAATTTAAAAAATTAAAATTTTTTGTTTGTTTTGTTAGTAATACAACAGAAGTACAGTAAAAGCTTGATAATCTGAATAATTGATTGCGAAAACATATTGTAATGGGAAAATTAATCAAGTGCAAAGGTTACAATAATATTAACATAAATACAAAAACGACAAACCGTCCACTAAAAAATGTTAAAATTATATTGTATTTGTTTCTTTCTGACTTTGCTGTCTCTTTCTCTCAATTTTATATTAATTAATCAAAATTAAATGTAGTGTCATACGGGCTTTACTAAATGACAGACCAAATATTAATTCCTCAACCTCAAAAACAAAAGAGAATTCTAGATGTTTTTCTTCCAAATGTTATCCTGTATAAACTCGGACATATTATAAACTCACACGAACTCTATATTGAAACAAACGTATAGAGGGCGGATCAATTAATATTTAGCAATGCTTTACCAGGTAGTAACATGGAGGTGTGATGGCCGACACTAATGATATCATTTTTGATCTTTTGTCCATTTTACCCCATGAAAAATACCCTATATTTTAAGTCATAAAACTAAACTATCCGTTTTCCAAATTTCATAAAAATCTGGCCAGGCGCTTAGACGGTATATACCCAAATTCACAGTCATTAGTTAGCTAATAGCAATAGTTTAACCAATAATATTTGACTCATTGGTTAACCACAAGTTAGACAACAGCTGATTAGTAAATTATATAGTAATATATATAATACTATCAGTTTCTTATTATGGATGATATTTTGGTTTTCCCGAACTAGTTTCTTGCGCGGTAACGTTCGATGAGCGCGCGCTTATTTTATCCATTTTTAAGAAATAATACAACAAATGGCGATGGGCGATGGTCGAAGTAGTCTGCACGTTGACTACAAAACGAAAAATTTTTCCTGCGATCAACCACAGTTTCAGTTAAAAATATCTCGCATTTTTCTGCTGTGCATTTGCGTGTCTTTGTGGCAGTGTTGTCTGAAGGTTTCAGTGGCGAAGGCATAGTCACTGGTCACTGAACAGTAACGGCTTCAGCTGTATCCAATCAACAGGTGCATCAGAACGCCATCCTTCGTCGGTATTGTGTATCATCGGCGAAGTAAAATAATTACTAGAAAACAGCTACTAAAAAAACGAAGCTTCAAAATTTAATTCATCTCCCTGATATCAGAGACTTTACAACACTGGTATGAAAACAAATAGCGTGCAAAAAGTAGTGTTGTAAGATAGTGAAGCTTCATCTCCTATCATTTCTCCTACAATCGCTTTCCACTAGTTCCAGAACAATGCACAGCATGTGTAGGAGTCATCTGCTGAGTGCTGGTCCAAGAGAAAAAAAATGTAGACAAAAACTATATGCTATAACAGTGCTACCAATATTGAAAATTAAAAGATTTTTAGGTTATACTGAGAATGATAGTTAAACAATACACTGGGAATATGAAGTATTAGTTGAACAATAGTTAACATTTTAGTTTACTAATAGTTAACTAATGACTGTGAATTTGGGCCATAGTGGAACAAACATCTAAACATACAAACATTCACATTTATAATATTAATAGGATATGAGACTTTTTTAGCAACGAAATGTACATACGTATTAGTATCTTAACCATACAATAAGTATATATATATGTATATATATATATATATATATAAGTATATAACACAGAATAAGTTTTCCTAATTAATTTTAAAAAACTCATTGCATTAAAAAAGAAAAGTCATTTATTTGTTGGCAAAGTCATAAAAATTAAAAATCCAGTGACTTTTTACCTTTGAAAAGAATCGCACCTTTCGTAATTCCAAAGACTTTATATTCATTAACTTGCTTTCTTACTACTAGTTTTGATCTTTGAAATAAAATTCTTCTTGAATTAAATAAAAATTTCTTATTAGAAGTAAAAAATTAATTTAAATAAAAAAAACTATAAACTATTAAGAACTTTTTATTTTCTCATTTTGTTGTTGTTTGTCTTTCACTATTTTTAGGATTGGATAAAGGCCAATGTTCGTATGAGGATATTGAACGCGCGAAGTCACTAGTGCCAGCAAATTTCGAAAAATATATCGAAGGTATGTTAAGATTTTGCTAATATTTTTCCTATGTGTGGTTTTCATAATTCGAATAGTTGAGTCGCCTACAAATTTTTTTTGGAGAGTACTGGAAGGCGATACTGTATCGGTCTATACCAGACAATGTTTATAATAAATGCATATACAGTGAAACCTCTCATAACCGGACACTCACTGTCGCAGTATTTTTGTCTGGTTAGGTGAGGTGTCCGCTTATAAAATGTACACTTTTATTATTTTAAATACATTCTTTATGTTATAATGCTAGACTAGTGGCTGAAAAAATTTATTCATAATATATTGCTTTAACTTAGATCGGTTCAATTTGAGCCTTTGAGTTCAAAATGATTTTAATGTTTTTAAAAGTAAAATATTTCAAACCGGCAATCTCAAGTCAAATAAACAGCAATTTCTATGCAATCCAAATGAGTATGTATATTCGTGTTAACACGGGAATCACAATTTTCAATGGCATTAACACAAATACGCATCAGAGTTGAAAAATTAAGAAATACTACTAGCGTTGGTGGGTTTCAATCAAGGCGAATTAATTAAAATTAATGCTTCTGTCCGCTTATAAGAGGATTTTGGTGCACAATTTTTTAAAATTTAGTGTTCGCGTCCGGTTAATAGAATGTCCGCATCCGATTAAGAGAATATATTTTGTATTGAACAACTGATGAAAATCTCGATTCTACAATGTTTGTCCGGTTATGGGAGGTGTCCGGCTATAGGAGGTGTCCGTTAGGAGAGGTTTCACAGTACATATCTTACGTTAACACTTATGTATGTTCGTACTGAAAATTGCGCAATTTAAAGCATGAACTGTTAAAGTAATATTTGTAACAAGAAATACCTCCTTTGAAAAATATTTTTTGAAGTTAAAAACTTTTCAATATTTTTTATATAGTACATATTAGTTTTAAATCTATACATATACATATCTACTAGGGTTGTCGTTCGAATAAATATTATTCGAATAATTCGTACAATTTTTTTAATTTTTGTTCGAACGAATAAACATTTTTCAATTTAGAATAAACAACTATTCGAATAAATTTTATCGAATAATCTAATATACGAATAAATTTTCTTCACTACTTTATGTAAAAAATATATAATATATATCTCATACCTTTTTAAGTTGTTAATAATCAATTTACCTCAGATCACCAACAGGAACAATTTGTGAAAGAAATTGTTCAACTTGTTTTTTTATTAAATATAAAACGAAAAATCGGCTACAAGCTATAAAACTGGGCTACCTGCTGTTTTTAAATGATTATTTTAAAATATATCAATGAGATATTTAAACATTTTTTTATATGCATCTACTCAAAAAAAACCGGCTTTAAAATCAAGAAGAAACAATTTTAAAATAAAACTAAGTTTGATTATGTTTTTGTTTTAAAGTTTAAAATTTTTCTTTTTAAATAATTATAGTGAAAAGAAACATAAAAACAAAAAATAAGCTCAACATTGTTGTACCGGGTGTCCGCCGGGAAGGTATACTACTTTGTTTGTTTATAATTTTTGATTAAATGAAAGAGAATGGATCTTATATTGATAAATGTTTTATTTAATGTCGGCAATTATGTATGGAATACAATATCAGATAAATGTCCGCCTCTGTTAGCCTCACAAATGCGAGCCCTTTTGAGCTCATTTTTCATTACATTCTAACACATTTCACGCGGTATTTCATTAATTTCATCACGAATATTTTGTTTGAGTTGCTCAAGCGTTTCTGGTTTGTTGTATAAACATTGCTTTCAGATATCCCCACAAAAAGAAGTCCGGAGCAGTCAAATCAGGCGACCATGGAGGCCAATCAACATCATCATTTCTTGAAATAACTTGTTTTGGAAAGGGGTCTCGCAGTAATTCGATTGTAATCCTGGCTGTATGCGATGTGGCACCGTCTTGTTGATACGACATGTTAATCAATCCCAAATCATGCAGTTGTGGCATTAAAAAGTTTTGTGGCGTTATCACCTACAGATCCTATTTCTTCGAAATCATTCACTACACGATAAATAGTGCGTTTTGTTGGCACGTTGTTTCTCCCAAAAATTTCACGTAACTTTCTCATCGTCACAGTAATCGATGATTGATTTTGATAAAATGTTTTAACGATTAAAACACGTTGGTTTATCGAATATTTTTCCATAATAAATTTGCCACGTGTCTTCTTCACAACTGCCAAATATGAACTGTCAAGACTAATGTTTACCAAAATGGAGGCAAAACAAAGTAGTATACCACCCGGCGGACACCCTGTATGTATATATACATACATATATATATATATGTATATATATATATATAGTAGAATTCAACATGATGGTTTCTTGCTCTATAATATGAAGGACTTTGTTAGGATTCAGGGGAACCAATATTGGGACAACGTGAACGGATTGTGGTACTCCAAGAAATTTCTGGATTTCGATACAAGCAGAGCCGAGATGACTCTTAGACAGGATAGGAAGAGCGTCTACGAGCTAGGAATCACTAATATGAGCAGCTGCAGGGCGTGATGTTAAGATGTGAAATCTATTATTATTCTTATTATTATTATTGTTGGTTTCCAAGCACCGCTACCAAGTGGATCTATTGTGCAAAGCCCATCATATTAGACCCCTACCTAAGGCTTCTAAACAATCCAAGCACTATTTGGAGTCTGGTGTTCCACAGCTTGTGCAGAGACTGCGCAATTTCACCCAGATGGTGAGGGTGGCGATGGCTGAAGTAGTCTGCACGTTGACTAAAAAACCGAAACACACATGTGTTCAACCCCAGTTTCAAACAAAAATTATTAAAAAAAAAAAACATCTCGTATTTTTCTGATGTGCATTACAGTGTCTTTGTGTGTCAATTGTTGTCGGAAGGTTTCAGTGGCGAAGGCATAGTCACTGGTCAGGTTAAGGCTTTTAACGGGGTATTTCACATGCCACTGTGGACTGATTTACCAGATTAACATAATTGGTTTCTCCGAGACCAATGTATGTTGATTTTGTAAGTGATACCAGAGTTCTTTGTGACTGTTCTGCACTCGGCAGACAAGGTTTCACCACCTTTTATTTTTTTTACTGAGACCAGCACTTGGGAGATGACGATGTGATTGTGGATTGCTATCAGCTGAAGCAAGTTCAGTGACTAGTGACTATGCCTTCGCCACTGAAACCTTCCGACAACAATTGGCATACAAAGACACACTAATGCACATCAGAAAAATGCGAGATGTTTTTTTTTATAATTTTAGTCTGAAACTGGGGTTGAACCCAGGTCTGTTTTTGAATTTGTAGTCAACGTGCAGACTCCCATCCATCGTGCCATCGCCACCCATGACGTACATTAATAATTAAGATTTGTTTAATCTTTGAAACTATTATTTTCTTAATTTAAAAATACCACATATGTAGATAGATTTTCATTTAGTAGAAGAAGATATACGATAAATACTTTATTAAAACTAGGACCACTCAGGGGTCGCAGCAAAGCGCGTGGTATTAGTTATTTTGCAATAAATATTAATTTTGATTTTATTTAAAAATCTTTGTTCAATTGTATGACACAAAAATTAGTTGTTATTAGAATATATTCTAACTTAAACGTAATGATGTTCATAATTGGAAATCCTTGGAGAGACTATCGAACTGCAGGACTTGTGTCCATTGTGTTATGTTGTCTGGCGGCTAGTAGAGTCACATTTTCGAATTTGCGGATGTTTACCGCTTTATATAATCGTTTTACTTGTTTGGTAGTTGCTCTGCTCTTAGATTTTACTATCGAAAAATTTGTTATCGATAACTTTTAAATTTTTTTAACAGAACTTTAAACGTCTGATATATTTTTAGCGTATGGTAGTGGAAAAACCAATGATATCAGCTACGACTCAGATGAAGATATGAACTCTTATGACTATATTGAATTGTCTCAAGAGAATTCAAAAAACGCTTATACCACCACACAAAATGCCCTTATAAGCGGTGGAAGAGGGAGTGGCGGCGACGGCGGTGGCGGTGGGGGCAGAGCTGTAATAATAAAAAGTAATGATCTCGATGATGACGAAGAATATGTGGAGCATAGTGATATTGATTGAGCTGTAGATGGAGTTACATATTGTAACATTATAAATGGTGGATACACACGGAAATGGAAAGAAAACTACAAACAAAACCCTGAAATCAATGGAAACTTTAAAAATAATTATAAAAAAGTACATATAAAAAAGTTTAATCACTCCTTATCATTAAGAAAGGAGCAATATTCATCAACATTACCATTGTCAACTATGAAAACAGAAGCAACAACTGCAACTACGTCGTTATCATCGGCACCATCCTCATCGTTATTGTCATCAATAATTTCATCATCTACAGCTACAAATGAAATAATTGCAGAAACTAAAGGATCTTGTGAAGCAAAAAAAATAGTTACTTCACCTCAACAGTCTTTAATTGCTGCCAATGATGGCAATTTTTATGATACTGATTCTTTTAGTTTCTCTTTTATTTCAGCCTTATTAGGTCTGCGTAAAAAATAAGAGAATTTTAGTTTTTAGTATTTTTTTATTATTGGATTAAAGAAAACAAATAAATTTACATTGTACGATACAATGTACGATAATTTTACAGTAAGTAATTAAATGTATATTTCAACTATTTTAAATGTTACTTGTTATAAGTAAATCAATAATTAATTTTCTTCTACTTATCTGCAATATACCATTTTGGTTCATTATTTTTTTCTTTAATTTTCTAATAAACTAAAAGACAACCTAATGTTTTGTTGTAAAAATATATGTATAGGAGTATGTTTATGTCTGATGTGAACATTTCAAATAAAACTTCCTAATCTTTTGCTTTTACTTTTTGTTGAAAGTTCTTAACTTAATAAAAGCAAATTTGAATACAATTTAAAATACGTTTATTATTATTTTCGTTTAGTTTTTTAGATTTAATTCATAGTTTTATAATGATGAATGTTTTCTAACATAAAAAACTGTACTTTTATGGCTAATAAATCAATTAAAGTTTAAACTGAGCTTTCGTTAAACTAAAGTAAAGTTTATATGTAGTTTAAACTCAACAGCAGTAAATCAGTAGTCCGTATATTATATACAGTTTAAAAACTAAACTAAAAGCACTACGATAAGTGTAAACAAAAGAAGCTTCTTGCAGCGGGGAGTCAATTTTTTGCACACGATTAAAGAAGCTTCTAAACTTTATAAAGCTTTATAAACCACACATTTGTAAAAATCGTATGGCCAATAAACGGAGTTTAAACGACCAAATTAGCCCGTTTAAATGTTTACTGGTTTATTTTTTTATTACTTTAAACATACTTTAAGCTAAAAACGAGGTGAACTCGCAGTAATTTATTACTAGCCCTTAAAATGCTAACCAATAACGGGTGCTTTAGACCATAAGATTTGTCGTACGTAAAATGAGCGAGAAAAAATGAAATTGAATCCGTATTTCAAAAAAAGAGAGTAAAAATCGAATGGTTGTTTTCTGGCTTTTATACCATTGGTATGGATAAAATCAAGTAAGATGAAAACATTCTCATTTAATTTAACTACAGCTGTTTGCTTGTGTTCCCAGGGATGGAGTTCTTGTGCAAATGAATTTTTTTTTTAATAACCTTGAAAAATATTTTTATAACTTTCGAATATGTTATTTTCGTGGTCAAAATTTTTAGTGTACTTTTGGAAAATATACGTATATTTTTATAAAATTGTGCTGTCGTGGTCTAAAATGTACATTTTAATTTTATAATTGGTATAAATTTATGAAACCAGTTTTCCCTCTCTGGCGTTCTCAGATTTGGTTACATAAAAATGCATCCCTGATCTAATGGTGTGTTGGTTTTTGAAAAATTTTAAAAAATGAAGACAGCCATACGACTGTCAAATTTTCATCCGTATTTTCTCTCAAAATCTTATAGTTTCATTACATATTACGTTTAGACGATCCGACTTGTGCTCTTCTACACAAAAATTTAACATGTCGTACGACAGATCTTATGGTCTAAAGCACCCTTAAGCAAACCATACACGATACAACCGTCGTACCAACTTACCTAACAAGCAAGTTGTATGCTTGTCGCACAACACAGTTTAATGTGCCATCTCATGTACTATAATGACGAGGTATTTCAGCAAGAAGAACTCTTAACTTTTTTTGTTTTTAACCCATAACTTCAATAACGAATGTTTTTATTTTTGCAATTCCAAAGTTTCGTCATGAGTTTGTAAAGTTGAACTTAACTCCCCATTTTGTATCATTTGAAAATAATATTAAATTTATTTAATGTTACACGCAAAAAAATTTAAATTTTTAGATTTTTCATACAACCGAGACACAAGTTAATACAACGAGCCCACAAACCTTGCAATCTTTTGTACAACGTCTTCAAGTATGTCAAACAATATGTCGTCTGTGGTTTGCTTTATACCCCGCTTAGACTAGCAATGAGCATGTTATGCCCTGTTCACAAGAACAGCATTGTTCGGGGTTCGCTCTCTCATTCGTCGTTCGCACCCAAATCAGGATTGAAACAACATTTCGCTATACAAGATTTTGAGTGCACTCGCGGTACCATAAATACCGCTTAACGTTAACAAATTTTTTTTGTAATTAACAATTCTAAAAGATGAACATACTTAGAAATAAAGCTCTGTAACTTGAACTATGAAAACCAATGCACTTAATTACAAGGAAGTTAAAATGTTAATATTCTGATTTTCTTAGTTTCGGTAATCACATTTGTTTATAAAACTGTATGCAGAGCATATGTACTTGGCATTTGTATTTTTTGACTATCAATTTCATTTTTTATTTTAATAGAAATTTTGGGTAAGAAAAAGTAACATAAAAGAATGACCGATTTTTTTTAATATGCACATAACTAATTTTTGCCAAGTTACATATTAAAATGTGCATGAATGTGTCATGTCATTAATTCCAAATTGTGTAATTTTGTGATTTAATGTATAAATAAATATTTTTACTATTCGAAAAGGTGAACACCGTCCGCGTTCTCGCGAGTTCACTGCATTTGGTTACTTTGTTATTGTTTATTTAAGAAACAGCTCATTACTTGTTTACTAGGCCGAATAAAAAGTACGGTCTATTTCGTGCAAGAAGAAAACACTATTCTCTCAAAACGTCCCTCATTTACCCAATTTTTGAGTACGGGAACGCTATCTGGGATCCCGCGGGTGCCCAATTTAAAGTAAAGAACCATACCTAATATCTTTTTGCAAAATTTACTACAAAACAATATCCTAAAAATTTTCAATAAAACTTTTGTTCACTTCATGTATGCTTTCAGAATCCCTTTAAGATTTTGTAGACATTTCATTAAAATTTATTTTTTAATATCATAAATAAAAAATATGTATGAATTTTTTAATTCTTAACGAAAAAACATACATAAATTAATAAATTGTTTTTCTATTTACTAAAGTTAAAATTTTACTGGTGTTTTATTTTAAGAGAAACAACTGAATTTATATGTAATAAAAAATAAATATTTTTATTTTTATTTATAAGCAAATAAAGAACTAAATATAAAATTTAATTAAGTAAAAATACGAATAATTATTAAAAAGCAAATTAACATAAAATGTAGTCGTAAAATATTTGAATAAATGAAAAAAAAAATCACAATTAACGAATACAACGTTTTCAAGATTTTTTTTCAAAAACGGTATTTGAACTGGTATTATTGATACAGTTCCAGAACAAATCCCAGAGTTCAAATAAAATTATATTTTTACACTTTCTTTTTTATCTAAATTTCATTTTAATTTTTGGATATTATGTTAAAGTTTAAATTTAATGTAATTAATCAATACACATATTTTCCATAAATTGCGGAATCAAATTCAAGCACTCCAAATTCCGAGTAAATACATATGTACATACGTATGCACAGAAGCACCGTAAAGTACAATTAGATGGTGAATATAACAATCAGGGCAAACGAGACGCAACCAAACAACGAAAAACAGTGCTTACTTGACGAATATTACACAGAGCTAGTCTTTACTTTCTGTTATTTTTCAAAAAAAAATACAACAAAAGAAATAGTTAATGCTTGGGCTCTATTCATGGTCTAATCATTATATTGATATATCTTAGTTCTATTGCACATGAACTGGTTCAACATACAGTCACTTACAGCTTATTTTAGGCTGTTAATATTTTTTTTTAAATAATTATTAATCTGCTGTCCTTTGATCTTTCTGCCTATGCTTTTCTCACTTAAGTTTTTCAGACACAGTTTGTGCAAATTTGCGAGTAATTTTTTTACGTGATAGCTTTTACTCGCCAAAAATAATACAGAAACAGTTTAGTGACAAAAAGAGCTGTTTGTTTCAATTTATAGTATTTTTATTTCATTTTACCTATTTCATCCGAAAAAATGTTCGGCGCAGAATGTGATAAAAGATAAAAATGTAGCCAAATATAAAAAATTCAGGGTGGCGATGGTCAAAGTAGTCTGCATGTTGACTACAAACGAAAAATTTTTCCTGTGTTCAACCGCAGTTTCAGAGTCATAAAAACATCTCGCTTTTTTTCTGACGTGCATTTGTGTGTCTTTGTGTCTATTCTTGTCGCAAGGTTTCAGTGGCGAAGGCATAGTCACTGAACAGTAATGACTTCAGCTGTATCCAATCCACAACCACATCAGAAAGCCCTCCTTCGTCGGTATTGTGTAGCATCGGCGAAGTAAAATAATTACTAAAAATGGCTACTGAAAACGAAGCTTCAAAATTTAATACATCTCCTTGACATCAGAGACGCTACAACACTGCTATAAAAACAAATAACGTGCAAAAAGCAGTGTTGTAAGATAGTGAAGCTTCACCTCCTATCATTTTCTCCTACAATCCCTTTCCTCTAGTTCCAGCACAATACACCGCATATGTAGGGGTCATCCCCTGAGTGTTGGTCCAAGATAAAAAAAATGCACCGCATATGTTGCGAAAAATGCAACCAAACGTCATCACTGACTGTTGCAGCAGAACTTTTTTCGTTATACTTGAGAAATGGACAGGTTTGTTTTACGTTTATCTTTAAAAAAAATTGACAGCTAGACGTTTTCTTCGCGTCACTCTTTATACTGTTGAAAATGTATTTCGGTTTTTTTTTTATTTCTATGATTTTCTTTCGTTCTGATTGGTTGTCTACTCTTAAATACCACCAATTCTCTTAAAACAATTCTTGATTCTTCTTGCTTTGAATCGTTGAAAGCAAAGGCAAATACACCGCAATCCTTTGTTAAATTTCAGTATTTATTCCAAAGTCAATATTGAGCTTTATAGTGGTTCTGCTTTTTGAAATAAATAACCGCTTCAATCAAATTTCATTTATTGAAATGTTTTTTAATACTTATTTTTTAACCTTTTTTATTTTAAGAACAATTAATTAAGATGGCGCTGATGGCGAGTAGTCAGCGTGTTGGCTCTGCAACCAGAAAGACCCAGGTTCGATTCCCAGCCGGGTCAAATCAGAAAAAGTTTTTTCTGAGTTTTCTGTGCTACAGCACCCTCCTTCGTCGGTATTTGAGCAATAAAACGTCGGTGAAGTAAAATAATAAATAAAATGGCTCCATTAGCTTAAAAATAATGCGTCAAAAAAAACATCAGAGACGCCGCAACTTTGCTTTATAATTTACACGCAACTGCAGAGTTGTGCAAGAATTAAGCTCTATCTTTCTACCACTTTCACCACCTGTCTGTTTCTTCCCTATCCTTCTCTCTAATTCCAGTGCAATGCATTGCATATGTAGGGGATAGCCCCTGAGCACTGGTCCAAGATAAAAAAAAAAAAAAAATCTATATATTAAATTTCAAGCTCAAAGGTTCGTCTTTATGTTTATATGTACTTCGATATTTCGTTAACCATCGAATTTTTATTATTTAATAATAAAAAAAATAAAAATTTCCTGAAGATGTTAACTGATGGTTAACGAAATATCGAAGTATATAAAAAATAAACATAAAGACGAACCTTTGACCTTGAAATTTAATATATTATATATGTATGTACATTACATTAGACTTTCCCAGGCTCAAAAGACAAATATTTTTTTCGAATTCAGAGACTCATACCCTCCATCTTTTTTTCCTTTTGATCCGCATAATCAAAATATGAAATATTATTGCGATCGGATAACGTTTACACGTGCCGTCTTGATGCCAAAGTTTTAACAAAGCTCAGTATTTACATATATTTATTTATTTAATATTGGTTATATACAGTGTTTTGGGAATAGACTAAAAAAACCAATTAATTTTTATGTTTTATTTATTTAAATTTGTTTATTTTATTAAATTTTCTTTGTAAGAATACGGTTGCCTCTGTTCTTCTACATAACATAGCAAATATTGTTTTTGCTCCTCATCAACAGTAATTAAGCCATGAAAATCCTTTATTTGGCCATGTAGTAGGACAGTCGCTTAAAAAAACTGATTTTAAGCCGAGTGAATAAGGACTTCTTTTTATATGAAATAAAGTCATCAATATTTTTGTCCGAAATTTACAATAGAAAATAGTTATCATTTGTATATTAAAGAATTGAAAAAATTAAAACCATTATTTTTATTTGTCAGACTAACCGTAAAGTGAACCCCAAAGTTCTTCTTTCGATGGGATGTAGCTTTTACGTGTTGCTAACAGAATTTCATTCTTTAGGTTAGCCACACTTTTCGTTTGAGTTTTTTGATCTACATCAACGTCAAATACATACATACTTATGTACATACTTCATCTGCCAAGTACCATAATTGGTTTCAAAACTTCTGTAAAGTTGCTTTTGATAAGCATTTGTCAATTTTTTCGTAAGCTTTCAAAGCCTTTAAAAAATACATATCTTGGTAAGGTGCTTTTACAGCTAAAATACAGTTTAGCCAAGGCTTTACGTGTTATGTTGCGATAAAAATGCAGACATCTAACAGACTGTCCTTATCTCGTTTTGATATTTTGAACTGAGAGCTAAGTAATATTATTTCAATGAATAAATTACCCTTGTCATCCATTGAGCTTGGTGCATGGCGCCCGAATTTTAAGTTTATTCTCGTTATCTCCTTCAAGAAATATTATTGACAACTCTATCACTTCTCGATAGTCACATCTAACAATGTCTTTAGTCAGCTCAGATCGGTAAAATTGCATAAGTTTATCAATTTCAGAAACATTTAGCGGTGATAATTTTTCACACTGCGCAGGTGTAAGTTAGTTATACTTTAACTCACGAGTATTATTAGTGCGATTGTCCTGTGTATTTTTCCAATATTGCACTCCGTTGACTCGGTTGGTATTAAACAAATAAAGTAATAAATTATCACCTAAATAGCAAAACTAGTTCCAGCACAACGCATGGCATGTTTAGGGGTCATACCCTGAGTGGCGATCCAGAAAAAAAAACCAACAACAAATTTTAAATCGAATTCATTTTGTGGAGAGTTTTATATTTTGTACCTTACAACATTTCATTCAATCAAAATTAAGATCCGTATTTTGTGCCAACTACGACCGTAGCAATCTGGGTGACGAAATTAAAAACATAATGCTACTTAAAATTACACATATTCAGGGCTGTCATAGAATCCAAGTCTGTTTTGCAAACCGATATTGGTTTCATTTGGTGTGTCATGAAAACGTGTCGGTTTTGTTATCTTCGGAAGCAGATAAAACCAATATTCGAATCAGCTGTTTTATGGTTTTTTTTTTTTTTTTTTTTTTATCTGGGACCAGCACTCAGGAGATGACTCCTACAAATGCATTGTGCTGGAACTATAGGAAAAGGATAGTAGGAGAAACGACAGGAGGTGAAGCTTAATTAATTATTTTGCAGCTCTGCTTTCGCACGTTCTTTTGTTTTTTATACTCGTAGCAGTGCTGAAGCTTCGGTTTAGTAGCCATTTTTATTATTATTTTACTTCGCCGGTGCTACACAATACCAATGTTCCTTTGTTTACTACTTTTAATGCAATTTTTGTTTGAATTTGTTTGTGAAAATAGATATGCGAAACGAATTTATTGAAAATAAAAAATTGCTGTTTAAAATTAAATTTATAACAATAAAAATTTTTTTATGTTTATGTTGTCTCCTATTAAGGATAAAAACATGGAGATAAATACTTTTTTTTTTTACAAATTTATCAACTAAAATTTACTTACATTTTCGCAAAAAAATTAACTTGCAAACAAAAACAAAATGAAAATTATTTTAAGTAAATAAACAAGATTTTAACTAAATAACTGATGGAATTAATAAAATTAAATGATTGCAAATGAAAACCGACAGCAGTCGGCTGCTTGGTTTATTTCCAATAAAAATCCGATAACATTGGTTTCAGTGACACTTAAAACCGACATTATTTCTAGTTCGAACATAAAACCGATAACATTGGATTTCATGACACCATAGTATTTTTTTTATCGGTTTCAAATCCAATTCCGCTAAGATTGGTTTCTATGACAGCCCTGATTGTTTGCAATATTAAAAACATTTTGCTGATGTTTAAGGAATTCTTTAGAGGAAAATTTTTGTATGTTTCACAGCCAAATTGGTGACTTTTGTGCTGACGTGCAAAGTCGTCTACGAAATATTACAAGAACTTATTCCAAAATTGCTGGATGCCCACTGCCTATTATATATATAATATTTTATAATTTATATATATATATATATATCATATTTTACCTATTGTCTATATATTTGGAAGTGAATAGTCGATTCCAATTTGAGTTAATAGTTACTATTTATTAATGTAATTATAATGTGTACTTAAATTGACTATTTAATTATTTAGCAATGATACAATATGTACGATTTCAAATTAATTTATATAAATTGTTTATTTATAAAAGCTCTAAATGTGGTGGTACATTTACATTTCACTTTAAATTTAGAAATCGTACATACAACCCCAGTATTATATATTACATTTTTTTAATTCGCTGCGCAATTAAATTGACAGTTTTAAGTTTGAATTCACGAAACTTGAACTCTGGAAATTAAAAGTTATACAATTTTACATATCATTAAGCTTAGTAACATTTTCAGTTGTAGGAAGTTCAACTGGCTGTGGAGCAGAGTGATCATTTGGAATGTTTTGATTCGTTTGCCTTTGAGTGGGTGGGGCTGAAAAAGCAGATGCTGATAAATTCATTATATTTTGTTGGGTTGCATCAATTTCAGGAATAGATTTTCTCTTTGGCAGAATATTCATTGATGGTTTCGATAATTCTTCTTGTCTCATTTGTTGTGGTGATTTTACGTAGTTAATGGGTATTATACCAGTCATTTGTCCATCTGTGGTAGCCATGGCCCAACCCGTGTTTAGAAGAGCAAAACTATTTTGTATTTCTTTTGGAGCAATTATAACACGCTGCCCTTCTCGCATATTCAGTTCACTGGGATTCCTCGCTTGGAAATCATAAAGAGCTATAGATTCTATAGGATGAATCCACTTGCAGGGATTGCGCGCTGAAAGTAAGACAAAACTTTATTTTGTTATAAAATTTCCAAGATATAAATTGTTGAACAAAAGAATAATATATTCATAATACTATTTGCATTCTATTGTTTTGTTTAATTACGCTTCGAATTAATAAAACACAAAAGCACAATTTAACAACAGCAGAGCCGCCGCAACTTTGCTTTATAATTAACAGGCAACTGCAGATTTGTACAAGAATTTAAGCTCTATCTTCCTATCACATTCACCACATTCTTTTTTAAAGCAGTATTGCAGAGCCTCTGATGTCAAGGAGACGTATTAAATTGTTCTTGAAGCTCTGTTTAGTAGCCATCTTTTATTAATTATTTTGGTCTAAATCTAGTTTAGAAAATTGAAAAATAAGAAGAAAATATAAAGTGAAAAAAGTCGCGGCAACGCCTAGTTTTCGAAGTGTGGACCTAGGAAGTTTTCATATAGAAATGCTATTTTTTCGCTATATTATTGAACCTATATGGCCAATATGGATCTCGTTTGAAAGGTTTTAAAGATATCTCGCATCTATATATGTAAGTATATAAAAATCTCCTGTCACAATGTTGGTTTGGCTAATTTCTGAAACTACTGGATTGATTTTTATGAAATTTAGCACAGATATGCAAATTTGTCCAACTTAAAATATAGGCCATATTGATTTCAAAACGTGCCGTTGGGAGATGACACGCTCATACAAAATAAATAATTATTAGCTGATATCTCCAAAACGGTAACAGTAAGATTCTCTGAATTTGGTACAGATTGCTTAAAAGCTAACGTAACTCATCACTGAACAAGAAGGCGAAATCGGATAAGTGGGCATGGCATCTCCCATACAAGTTAAATATTCAACTTTGTATAACTTGACAACGGTTAAAGCTGAAGTTTACAAATTTCGTCTGAATGACTTGCTTGTCGATACAAATCAGTAGTCGAAAAGCGGGCGGGATTGGACAAGTGGGCATGGTGGCTCCCATATAAAGTAAATGTTGATTTTTTATATCTTGAGAACGGTTAAAGCTAAAATTTATAAATTTGTTCTGAATGACTTGATAGTCAATACAAATCAGCGATCAAAAAGTAAAGTGAATCGGATAACTGAGCATGCTACCTTTCATAGCGTCTTTAATCAGGTGCTGGCAAATGGTGTTGTTGTACTACCGCACGCCCTATTTTGTTGTTTGCCAAAAACAACTAATGCAAATATAAAAACAATGTGTTTTTGACGTTTGTTGAACAAACGTAGGTACAGCAAAAAAATGCCACCTGTTGTAACAACCCCAACTTGTTTGATACGCCTTGGAAATTCTCTAAAATAGCATTGAACACAAACACTCAAGAAAAAAAGTTAAATATATGAAATTCCAGTCTCCATTGTTAACAATTTAAAAAATAAAGAACATCACCTATAACGAACAAAATAGCCCGGTTCCGCGGAGTTTGTTATAACCGACCTCCGCTGTACTATAAATATATTATGTGAATTTAAACTGTTTTAAGTTATTTTTTTTATTTTGCACAGGGAAACACTATGTAAAATGTAAAATCAAAAATTTATTTAATATTTTTTCTTTCATTCAATATTTCTTCTTTTTCTTAGGAGCCCCGGTAGTCTAGTGAGTAGTGTGCTAGTTTATTGGTTCGATTTCTATCAAAGACTCTGGTCTGTATCACTACAACACGTAAAAGTTTTTTCACAACAGGTGTCACAATGGGAACATAATAAATTGGACCCGAATGGGCTGGGGCGTTCCTTTACCTTTACATCCAGCCACCTGCCGACCTAACCTAACCTTCATATTTCTTTAAAATTCAAATTTTAACGTAATATTTATTAAAGCTCTTATAAAAATTAAGAAACAGCTTAAATTAAATTGTTAGAGTCGATTTTTTTAGATACAATATTAAATTAAATGCTACCACTTTTTTAAGAATTTTGATTATATCTGGTTTTGCTGCTGCTAAATTGTTTTTCTCTGCTACCTTTGCTGCCGCCATCTTAACTACTTTAATTATTTTTGATTGCATTTACTTTCACTATTGAGATGACTGGAAAGAAATTCTCGTATAACAAATACAAAAAAGACATTGGTAAAGAAGGCAGTGTTCAGTGCGAGGCTTGTTTGCTTTGGTTCCATATACAATGTGTGGGTATTTCAGAGCAATTGTGCAATCTGATAACCAAGCAGAACGCAGTCTCTTATAGAAGTGAGTTGCGTAAAAATAACGCGCAGACTCCATCTGCCCTAGCTGATCAAATTCGTCTCATCAACATAAAGATAGATGGTATTACTATAGAGATGTCTTCTCATCGCGAACATCGCAACAAACAGATGCATGAACTAAAATCTGATACCCGTTTCTGTCAAAATTTTCAAAAATGGATGATGACTTGCCAGTAGCGCTACACATAAATATAAAAAGCTTGGAAAAACGTGTTGGGAATAAGATAAAGAAACTTGAGAGTACTACCAATACACTTTATCACAGAATGATAATATTAGTATTGATGCCTTTGATATTCATCATGCTTGCTACATGAACAACAACACATCTGTTCTAGTGAGGTTCTGTAATGCTCGTTCAGAGATCGCTTGATGGCTGAATACAATAAAAGCCGATCGCTGAAGCTGAGTGACATAGTTAGCAGTGATATTAACTCGAGGATTTACCTTAATAAATATTTGTCTTCTATGGCTGCTTGAATAAAGTTAATTTGCAAACGACAGCTGATTAAGAAAAAAATAAAAAAATGCCAAATTTTTAATGCAGACAAGCCAAAAGTATCTATTACTTATGTTAATGGGTCTTAAGCTGTAAAGAATTACGACGAGTATGAAACACTTCCCCCTAAGGAGGAAGAAAATTAAATATGAGGTGTGGATGAAATCTAATGAAGTGACCTCTGCTCGTATTTCCAGGGACTTGGCATTGTCTGCTTTTTTCTCTGATCCTTCTGATTATAATAGAAGAACCTTTTGTAAATATCGAAATCGTCTGAAAAGGGTTATTCGTAGAGAAAAAATACGATTTGTTTAATGGTGCTGATTCTTCGAGTGTGTGGAAAATTTTAAGTAGTGCTGGTTGTGTTGCTGTACATCATTCTTTGTTTGAACATAATGCAAACTTAATCAATGATTTCTTTGTTTCTAGTAGCAACTGTAGTAATTATGACTCAGTTGATTTTGGGTAATTTACTGAATCTGATTTGGGTTTTTCTTTCCGTTATGTAACTGAACCAGAAGTTTCCCAAGCATAGTGTATGGTAAAGTCTAATGCACTTGGTGTTGATAATATATCCATTAAATTGATTAGACTCATTTACACTTAATTCTCTTATTACTTCCTGTCATTTATTAATAATATTTTAACTATGTACTTCTGTTTTTCCCACGGTTTGGAAGACGGCACAGGTTAACATCTGTTGAAGTTACAGTTATCTGATAAGGTTCTACCATCTCTGTATAAATCTCAATTTGGCTTTCCTTCTGGATACAATACAACCTCCTTGATTTTATGTATGACCAACCTTGTTGACCATTATAAAATAGTTATTAAGCTTGTAAACTTATCTGGTCTTATCTGAATGGTAGGCCTCAATTTGTTTCTGTAAATGTAACTACTCGAATATGAAATCGATTGGTGCAGGTGTTCCTCAGGGATCAGTTTTAGGCCCACTATTGTTCATCGTGTATATATGAGGGCGGATCAATAAGTCCGTGACTTTTCGACCTTCCCTCGTAGTTATATGAAATGCAACACTGTTTCCATCAAGTACCTCCTGTTAATAGACTACTGTAAAATTTTGAGCAAGTTTCATCATTTACTTTGCGTTTGTTTAGTCAATAATTTCATCGTTGGAGCTAAATCTCTTTCCACCGAGCCATTTCATTAGGTTTGGAAATAGAAAGTAGTCACTAGGGCCTAAATCCCGAGAATATGCCGGATGAGGTACTAATTCGTAGCCCAATTGATAGAGTTTTGCCAATGAAACTGCACACGTGTGCATCCGTGCATTATCTTGATGAAAAATAACTTTTTTCTTGGCCTTATGGGGTCGTTTTCTTTTTAAATCCTCATTAAATCGGTCTAATAAGTTGACATAATATTCGACGTTTATTGTTTTTCCCTTTTGATGTGGATTATCCCGCGTGCATCCCAAAAAACTGTTGCCATACCTTATTGGCCGACAAACTTACCTTGGCCTTCTTCGGAGCAGGTTCAACCGGAGAACCCCATTGTTTAGACTGCTGCTTGGTCTCCTGAGAACGTTCAGCGTCATTTGTATTTGTGCGACCACAACGAAAGTCAGTAAACCACTTCTTTACATTGAAATCGATGGCACAGAGCCCCCATAGTATTTATCGAGCTTTTCCTTGGTTTGATTGACGGTTTTTTTTTTACAAAAAATAATGTTTAAGGCCGCTTTAAACGATAAGATTTGTCGTACGTAAAATGTGAGAGAAAATAAAATGAAATTCCATCCGTATTTCAAAAAAAGAGAGTAAAAATCGGATGGTTGTTTTCTGGCGTTTACACCATTGGTATGGATAAAATCAAGTAAGATGAAAACATTCTCATTTAATTTAACTACAGCTGTTTGCTGTTTCCCCAGGGATGGAGTTCTTGTGCAATTGAATTTGTTTTTAATAACCTTGAAAAATATTTTTATAACTTTGTTATTTTCGTGGTCAAAATTTTTAGTGTACTTTTGGAAAATGTACGTATATTAGGGTGGGGCGATTAGTATGGAAGGAAAAAAATCTTAATGGGCGCTTCGCGTTTCTGATTCTTGGGATTGTACTAAGCAAAAAAGTCCACTAGACCATACGTCTACGGTGAAAATCGAGCTGGCGCATTTTGACTTGATCAGACTTCTGTCACGTTTTTTTTGGATATTTTGGCCTATAACAGCCAAACCATTGAGATTTTCGATCCAATACTCAGACAAAAATTGTAGCCAAGACAATAGTTAAGAACTCTCTAGTACATCGCAAAAGCATTGGAAGGCTCCTTCAGGCAGTTTTGGCCTTGTGAAAGTGCAAATTTTTCGTGAAAATATTGATAAATTACCATTTTCAGTTGTTCATAGCGCAAAATCATAAAAATTTTCTATTTCTTACTTTTTATTCTATTTTTTTATTTATTCTATTTATTTTATTTCTTATTTTTTATTCTTCTATTGTTTTCAGTTCATTTGATGCATTTTTGTTAGTTTACTGTAAAAAAACATTATATTTTTGGGTTTAGAGTATGTCCATCGTTGATTTCAGAGCTAGTTCCAGAAGTAGTACTTTTAAGAACCTTTAATTCGAAGTATTTTAAAAATAATAGTTTTTAAGGTACATAAACAGCTGCGGAGTGGAAAACAGTTGCTGATGGGTTTCATACTAAATGAAACTTTCCCATGTGCCTAGGAGCTATTGTTAAAGAGATTTCACTTATTTTGCTTCTAGTTATTTATAATTTAAATGTTTAGATGGCAAATATTGCGTTTTGTCCTAAAGCATCTGAAGGCTCATATTATTACAATTACAAAGGTTTCAATATTTAATTATTATTATTGGCTAACGGCGGCAGGTTTTTTTACGTAGACGGCAAACGTGCCGGCACTTGAAAGTATGCAGCGGTTAAAATATTCGATTTAGATAAAGGAAATAAATCAAATGAATAATATTAAAAAGCTTTTAAGACGAAATATATTTCTATGCGAATAAAATTTTAAAAATGTTTGGATTTTATATGAAGAAAAAAATAACAAAAAATGGACGGCACGCCACCGGCGGCGGAACAGTTGGCTTGTGAATTTTAATCAGATGAAAAGTATAATCGTTTAGAAAATTCTCAAAAAATGAGAAAGTATTATGGGATGTCAATTTTTTATCGTAATACTTGTGGTTTTCATAACATTTTGCGTTCACACTATCACACTTGCACGTATTATTTGAATTTTTGACAAGTATTAATACAAAGTATAATAGTCTGAACGGGCCTTTAATGAGCACTCGAAATTCACATTTTTCCAGTTTTAGAAAAATACACGAGGTTGTATGTTTTGAACAGCTGTTAATCGCAGTGTAAATGACGAAATTTGCTCAAAATTTGACAGTAGTCTATTAACAGGTGTTACTTGATGGGAACAGTGTTGCATTTCATATAACTACGAGAGAAGTTCGAAAAGTCACGGACCTATTGATCTGCCCTCGTAAATAGTCTTAGTGATTGTGTCAATTCCCATATTTGCACGGTGTTACATTTGAATTTATTGTCAAACTTATCACAGGACTTGAAGTAAACTTAAATCTATTCTGACAGGACTTGAAATAATTAGCTAATCTCCAACCGCATAGTTGGACCTGGTTATTATTATTATTATTATTGTAACCTTATTATTATAATTGTGATGTAAACGGCTGGGTATCCATGAAACGTAACGAAATCATATATATTGATATTTAAATATTTTTGAAACAAATAAGATTGTAGTTCTATTTTGTATTTTTCTCTATTATTAATGTTCAATCTTCTGCCTGTATATCATTCCTATTAATTTAAATAGCAAGTTTTTTATTGTAACCCATATGTAATAAATTCTTCGGCCTTATAGGCTTTATTATTACTGAATTGTAAATAAATAAATTTAAGAAATAACTTATTTTTATTTATTTAAAATTAAAAGAAAGCAGTGGAAATCCCTGCGCCCGGCCGTCGGCCGGTCATCCACAGGTCCTTTTGTTAGCGAACCCGGTGTTTGTTCTAGTACGAGGGAGAAATTCCTTGTGCCCGGCCGAAGCCCGCTGTTATAGAGGTTTTGTTAGCGAACCCCCCATGGAGGGGTGCCCCAGTAGTCTAGTGAGTAGTGTGCGAGTTTCCCAGTCGGGGGTTCTAAGTTCGATTCCTAGCAGAGACTCTGGTCTGTATCACTACACACCAAGTAACCTGGGGCCTTTCTTTACATTGACATTCAACAATCTGCCGACCTAAGCTAACGTATACCATGGAGGAGAAAATTCTAGCACCCGGCCAAAGGCCGCTCATGTAGAGAAACTTTTGTTAGCGAAGCTGGTTTTTATTATATTTTTAGTTGAATGAACTTTAAACTTACCTAATGCACAGTCTACGACTATATCTCAGAGCGGTCGGTTATGTTTTCTTCTACTGTTGATTTTTACTTCATATTGAGTAAATACATTAACGGATATCAACTTTGCTTATTCTTCTTTCACATACGCAAGCACGCGTTCTTGCTTTTTTCTTCTCTTTGTCAGTTTTCTTCGTAAAAAATTTACTTAAAGTAAGTTACAATTTAATAGTGAAAAAAAGCAAAATGCCAACGGGCACAGATCCCGCGGCCAGGCTCTTCAACAGTAGATTCCACATATTGCGAGACTGTACTGTTTAGTTGTTGGCTCTCAACACACTAAACCCATACTCCTCCATTTTTACAGCCGAAGCTTGTGCAATCTCCCGTGCTATCCGACACGCTGTTAAATGTAAAGAGAAAGCAATAATTTTTTCCGAGAGCTTGTCAGTTTATAAGACAATATACAACCCCTATAACAACAGAGTAGTGCCACCAGAATCAGAGATGCCTTAATATCGAGCAATGAAAAAATAAGAGTCTAATGTGTCCTTAGCCACATGGGCATTACAGGCAACGGAAGTGCAGACAACGCATCACACGCCCCCATCCTTCTAGATGACACTGTTGAAAATATAGATCGACGCCCACCGATCAAGACATATTAACATTAGAATTTTAAAGAATCAAACACAACATCCCCATTATGCAAATGCCAAACCGAATTTTGAATGTCCTATTTATCCGACGGATGTAAACAAAAGTAAAATAAGAGCATTTTCAAGACTTCGTTTCGGCTATACAATATTATCTCGCTCGCAATTACATATTGAATGAAAACACCAGACATATATGGGCCACCTGTAACGATAATCTAACAATAAACCACCATCTCAACGATTGCACATCATTACACAACTTCATAAACGAAGCAAAAGATACGATTTAAATACAACCACCGCACTAAAGTAAATACACACTTTGTCGCCGAGGTGATAGCCCTGGCAGCTACGCTCCTTTTTTAATTTTTAGTCTTACAATTTATTCATAACATTAAAGTTATAATAATAATAATACCTATTGCACTTTCGTAACATTTCAATGTAAAATTATGTAAATGCTATATTGGCACTTCAAGCGTTAAGAATTTTTAAATAAATTTTAATTTTATAGCAAGATATTTTTAAAACCTATCAAATGTAGTACAAATGCCGGGACTTTGTTCACTTTACATTTTCTTATTTGTAATTTTCTATTGCCCTAATTTTTTTTTGAATTTGGTGCAGCGTCCGTAAACTAGATTTGTTCCTTATACAACATTTGTGTTTAACGCGTTTATCATAAACATTTTAAACGCTATCTAATCTTAATTCTCATTACTTACGATAGTCAAAATACAGATAATTAATCGGTTTAATTTATAACTAACAAAATCTATGTACATCTATGTATAAAATGACGGAATATTTTTGTAGAAAAATAATCACAATATAAAACTAGAACATACCTTCCTCGAGAGCCGCATTAGAAACTGTGCTGAATAGCTTCATTATTAAATAGGGGGCGGTGAAAATAAAGGAAAGAAAAGCTAAAACAGGCCAAGGTGACTGTCCTTTCGGTGGCAAATTCGGAACAGCTTGCTGCGTCTTAGTTTCGTTCATAGCCTCGGCAAAAGCACTTTTAAATGTCTCCGAAGAGGGATCCAAATTTGAAATATGCAACCAATATAAAATCCTTAGAAGGAAAATATAATTAATTTTAAATTTAACATGAATTTTTTTAGACATGCTTTCTGTATACACAAGACAGTCCTCGAAATATGGCAAATGTGGACCATACTTTTGCAAAAACACCTCTTAAGCGTCCAAAGTTAGCGGCTACAGCAAGAATAGCTCTAAATGAGCTGGTTATAGCAAAAAAAGTGGAATCCAACATAGAACTTATATTTCCAATAGCTGACACCAAAGTTTCTATGCTCTGAAAAGCTGGTCTAGAACTGGCTTCCGCTAATTGTATAAAACGACTCTCAGGATCTATAGGGTTTATACCGCCCGACGTCCCAAATCGACTGTAATTGTTATAACTACTCCCATAGCCTCCGTAACCGCCAAAGTTGCCATAACCTAAACCAGAGTAACTGCCAAAACCATTATTATAGCCACCATAACTACCCATGCTTAAAGATAATTCTGATCTAGGGAATCCCGGCAAAGGGGGTGGCGCTAATGATCTAACGTTACCAGCAGGTGTTCTTAGAACAGCGTCTGATGATAAATTAGGCCTTATAGCAGGTCCACCTGCACCCACACTTGTTGGTATTAAGAGAGGTTCGGTCATTACCGGACTACGGAAATTATTGCCTGTTGTATTATCTGCCATATTGATTTATTCTATTTCATCCAAGTTTAAAACGAAATTTTTGTGAACTTTGTTCTGCAACCAGTCAGCACAGAAGTTTTTTTGTAACACAATAACTGCAAGTGAGGTAAAAAATATTTATATTTTAATTTCGGATTATTGCAACATTTTTTTGTTAACTGTCAATTTATTTACTTTCGATATTTAATAATTAATATATATAGTGGTTACTTAATTCAATTTAAAAAAATATTTTAACATTTCACCAAGTTGTTTATTTTGCTAGCAACTGTTCGTGATGCCACCTTAAATTGTATGTACATGACAAATCATGAAAATTAAATAAGGTGGTCGCAAGGCAAATACATAATATTTATCCTTTGGCAATGAAAATTTACATTACTATAAAACAATGTTCAAGGTTTATTAATACAACGTTGTAGCAAGCGAATTCGTCAATTTGCTTTTTGTCCAAACGACAAATTTATTGTATACCTGTGTTTTGTTAAATTCAACATAACCTACAAAGAACGTGTTAAATTAGTGTAATATGAGTTAAACTTAAATTAATTATTACAAAAAGTAATATGTGTATTTTGCATTCTTCTTATTATAGTATTATATTATTATAATTATTACATCACTTTTCTTAACATTCTGACAAAAGTAAACAAACTTCGACGTTCGGCTCAAAAAATAATTTACAAATTCTTTTATCAACTGACGGGCGAATTTGCTAGTGAGTTTACCTGGTAATGAATTTGCCTTGACAAGGTTTATAAATACAAGGTTGTCGCAAGGCGAATTTGTGAATTCGCTTTTCGTCCAAACGTCAAATTTTTTTTATACATGTGTTTTGTTAAATATAACATAACCTAAAAAGAACGTTTTAAATTAGTGCAATAAGAGTTAAAATTAAATTAATTATCACAATAAGTATTATATTTTACATTCTTATTAATATAGTATTATATTATTATAATTATTAAATTAATTACAACCACGTTTCTTAACTTTCTCACAAAAGTGAACAAACTTTGACCTTCGGCAAAAATACGCGACAAATTCTTGTATCAGCTGACGGGCGAATTTGCTAATGAGTTTACCTCGTAATTATTTGCCTTGCTATAAATTGTTCAGTATCGTGACCAAAGCAAATTCTTTACCAAATTCATTAGTATTAATAAACTTTGTTAAACCTTGGTATATTTCATCTTTGACGTCAAAGCAAAACTTTAATACAACGCGAGTCAAAAGTTTTATATGACATGGCCTTAACTTTAGTTAACAACACTCAAAAAGCTTTTGTAAAAAGTACAGCGAACACCACTGTCACTGTTTACTTTTCATTATTTGTTGATAAAAGCAATTTTTCGGAAGCCGACTGCCCGAGAGTTTACAAATTAATTCAATAAATTAACGGGGAAATAATTTGAATATAACATGGACTCCAAAGAGCTTTATTCAGTTAGAGAGTGGGCTCCCTTAACAGAACTACTTGATGGAATACCTATACGTATCTACCGTGGCCTATTTCCAACGGATGTCAGTATAACATGTATAGATGCTGTGGAAGAGTTTTTAGCCCTAGGTTCAAATGCCGGTATTGTATTTTGGTATAACAGACGAACTAGTCAAATTCAAAATTTAAAAGCCGAGGTAAATTTCCGCACAATGAAAACGTAAAAATACATTCCTTTTAACAATAAATAGAAACACCCCCTCACACATATGTATGCATGTGTACATCTATTCATACTGAGTATGAAAAAAGGGGATTTTAATTCATAAGTGTTACAATAATTCTTTTATTTATATTTTGTATATTAATTTTATTAGAGTACAGTACGCATAACTTACGTTAAAATAGTTGATTCAGTAGAATTTATGGTAGCGGCTGGAAACTCGGCTGGTCAAGTTAATGTTTTTGCCATACAAAAAGAAACACCGCCTGATTTGAATTTAGTGGCTCCGTGTACAAGAAGCAAACCAATAGAAGGTTATATCATAAGAGATTTACATCAAAGTGCAATTAGTTGCTGCGAGTGGTCAAAGAATGGTATGAAATTATATTCGGGAGATCGTAGTGGTGTCGTGGTTTTAACAGAATTTGATTATCAGACGGTAAGTAAAACACATATTATTTGAAATTTAATATCAATAATTAAACACATATGTATGTAGCATATTAGCAAATCTATTGAAATCCTAAGCGAAGCTTATGAGATTGTACAATTAAGTGTCCACCAGGGGTATTTACTAGTATCAACTCTATATCGGTCTATTGTTTGCCATCGTAACACAAAACCGTCCACCAATGACAATTGGATTGTTACACAAATTGGCAAAAAAGACCGTAAACAATTAGTAGATTGTGGCGGTACGTTTATTAAATTATATTCTGGCATTTCTAAAGGACAAAAGCTTCGACTAATATGTGGTCGTCCTAATTTACGGTTTTGGGTGGCTGATGCCGAGGGAAATGTGGAGAAGACATTACTATTTCGTGAAGCTATTGCACAGAGCCCAACTTGGGAAATACCAATATTGAATCCTAAATTTTTCATACACTATAGAAATTGGACGACTTCTTCAATGCTGTCAACTTCTACTGCAGAACCTCATGTGGAACAGCCACCTGTAGTTGACACCAGAAATTTTCGCGACATTTATTCATATGGAGGAGATGATTCCTTAATAGTGACACATGATGAAAGTGATTTATATATTTTAAACTTGGAACGATTAAGTGTAGAAGGGGTGGCAAAAGGTTTTCGTAAAATTATTGATTTTTGTGTATGGAATAAAGAAATTTTTGTTTTGGAAGGAGAACGTTCGTTAGTACGCTTAGCGCCAATGCCAGAGAAACCAAATAGAACAGGTAATATAACTATTCGTTCATATAATAAAAAAGAAACGTTTATTTTATTTTGTATTCTCAGCAAAAATTATCTACAATCCTTCTTTGCCACCACCCGTACCTATATTGGGATCGTCTATGTGTGGTTCGTTTGAAGCACCTCTTGAATATGAACCTGAAGAGCAGGCCGTCACAAAGGCCGAAGAATGCTTGGAATTGCCACCTATTGAAACTCTAAATTTACAAATACCGATTGAATTGGCTGTTGAGTCGTCAAAAGCTGTACAAAGTAGACGTTTAGAAATGTTGAAAGAGATTTCCAAAATGGACTTTGACGATAATATTTTACATCACAGTGCTATATCGGCGAAAACTTCTCGTAAAAAATGTTATATATTTCAGCATAATTCGTATGCTAATCATAAATCAAAAGGAGGAATTGTAGAAATTGGTCATGCTGTAACACAGGACGACAAGGGAATAAAATCTGACAGCGAAAAGGAAAACAGAACGGAATACACTACAGTGTCGACTGAGCTGAAAGCATTTTTTGACCGTAACGAAAGGTAAGTTCAATTTTAAATATAAAAATTTTTTCATGAATTAAAACAAATTTGTTAGTGATCTTGCAACTATATACAATTGTAGAAACTGTTAAACATTTTAGGAGACAATATAAAAAAAAAAATTCAAATAATTTCAAAGAGTTTTGGGTAAAAGATCAACCAATCTAAATTACTTAATAATGAAATGTTTTGAAACATTCGGACCTACTCCATTTGGCATTTTTGTTTCAAAACGATATTAGGCGTTTCAATTCTTCCCATACGAATTATGCAGACTGAAAAATTAACACCGTTCTATATCTTCAAAAAATGTTCCTATCGCAATTTGTTTCATCTTACATTTTTTGATCATTTTAGTGCATTCACTAGAATTTTGAGAAAGAAGTTCGATAATTTTTTTTGTCTTCAGGAAAAAATGCATTAGGTATTTATAAAAAAGCAAATAAATATAATCTTGCTAGTTTTTTGACCTCTTTTTAATAATAATTATCACAAATTTTTCAATCTTAAGATCCTTTTCTTTTTATAGAACAATATTATTTTTTAATTCTTCGCAATTCCTTTGTGTCGCTTATTCAGGAATACTGATTTTGTTTATAATTAAGAAAATAATTTTAAAATTCACAAAGAAGTCTATTTTCATCTCAACGAATTGAGCTGTCAAAAACGTCTACTCATGAATGGGAAAATATAAATTGTAGACGATTCGTTGACAATGACTAGGGATAATTGGCCACAGACTTCCTAGAGGAAGATTACTTTTTTGTATGCATGCAAGAATGATAAAAATAAAGATTACGCATTCCGCATGATTGCTCTCACGATGGCGCAACTAAGGATTACCAAGTCTGTTTCATATGTGAAATTTATCATTCATAGAACAAATGTATGAATTAGGCCTGTTTTTGTCTTAAATCTAGTTTACAGACGCTTCACTGAATGGAAAAAAAATTAGATAGGCCAATAGAAAAATGAAAAATAAGAAGAAAATATAAACTGCCGGAAGACGAAGTTTGTTATACCATAGAGGAGAAAAATTCTTTCGGTCAAGCAGAAAAGCTTTTGTTAACGAAGCCGGTGTTTGTTACACCATGGAGGAGAAAACCTGTCTACTAACCAAAAAAATTCCTGGGTTTAACCCAAGTTTCAGACTAAATCATAAAAACATCACTCCTTTTATTCTGATATGCATTAATGTGTCTTTGTGTTAGTTCTTTTTGGAAGGTTTCAGTGGCAAAGGCATATCACTGGTCACTGAACAGTACCGCACATCAAAACGCCCTCCTTCTTCAGTATTTTGTAGCACCGGCGAAGTAAAAATAATTACTAAAAATGGCTACTAAAAACGAAGCTTCAAAATTTAATACGTCTCCTTGACATCAGAGACGCCACAATACTGCTATAAAAACAAATAACGTGCAAAAAGCAGTGTTGTAAGATAAAAAACAAGTGAGCAATTGTGGGAAAAAGTAACATTTAACAAATTTATGTCTTAAGGTATGTACAGAGGATTGTCATATAGTACAATACTGACAAAAATTGTAATAAAATGTTCAACAACCGTGTGAACTCACAATTTTTGGTTTGCAATATTGTCACAAAATTTATTGTCCGTGCATTATATGACAATAATATTGCCACAATTCAGACAATCGTGAGAATTTCCATTCTCAAACATTTTTCAGTCAATTGTTATTGTCATATGTGCTTAATTTAGTGCACTGTACAATAACACCATTGGTAGATAAATATTTCTGTTGACAACGCTGCCCATAAATATTTAGATACAATTTTGAGAGCAAAAAATGATAGCCAACGTTGTGTGACGTCACAGTTCCAACATGCGCAAAACAATTTTATTATATTTGCCGCCTGATGGCGTAATCTTTATTTCTATCATTCTTCGATGGCACGATGGATGGCAGTCTGCACGTTGACTACAAAACCAAAAACAGACCTGGGTTCAACCCCAGTTTCACTCTAAAATTATAAAAAAGAAAAAAACATCTCGCATTTTTCTGATGTACATTAGTGTGTCTTTGTGGGTCAGTTGTTGTCGGAAGGTTTCAGTGGCGAAGGCATAGTCATTGGTCACTGAACAATACCGGCTTCAGCTGATAGGAATCCACAATCACATTAGAACGCCCTCCTTCGTCAGTATTGTGTAGCACCGGCGAAGTAAAATAATAATAAAAAATAAATGGCTACTAAACCTAAGCTTCAGCACTGCTATGAGTATAAACAAAGAACGTGCAAAAGCAGAGCTGTAAAATAATTAATTAAGCTTCACCTCCTTCGTTTCTCCTACTATCCCTTTCCTATAGTTCCAGCACAATGCTTCGCATGTGTAGGAGTCATCTCCTTAGTGCTGGTCCCAGATAAAAAAAAAATAAAAAAAGTTGAACGTAACAAAAGGAGATCGGAACATTTTGCAAAGATGTTGAGTTTTTTTACATACCGGCGTTGCTCCGATATAATCAGCTTTTTTCGAACAACTCAGTAATAGTTCCCCAGTTTCCACTTGTTCCCGTTTTATTTTGCGAAATACTTATAGGAATGCTAACAGAAAATTTGAAAAGAAAAATCAATGTAATGTTATTAACATTCTCATTATGTTAATCGTTACTTAATTTTGAAGCTAAAAACTTGACAACTTTTTGGCATTTCAAAAACCTTGAAAAATAAGGGAAAATTGAGAAATAGTAAAACTGCCTATTTGTTTAATTTGAGAGAGCGCGCCGTTAACAGTTTTACTCATTTCTTTATTTTAAGAGTGAGTTGCAAAATCAATTCAAATGAAATTAATGTTTTTCTTGCTATTGTAGCCTGTGTGTGTTTGCTTTAGAGAGAGCAGTAAAAAACAAGTTTGACTTATTTAGCTAGTTTTTCACAAACAAAATGCCTGATGCTTTTGGTATTGTTGTTTTGTTGTAGAGATGCCGCCACTTGATAAATATACTTTGAGTGTACGTCACCACATGAGAAGACCACAGTAAAAAGAAACAGCAAAAACGTACGCTTTGCATGTACAGAAAGTATATTTACCAAGTAGTCGCAACTCTACAATAAAACAACAATACCAAAAACAACAGGTTATGTAAAACACAATGAAAATATAAATAGCAGACTACTAAAAAAGCAAAACAAACAACGTATGGATTAATAGTTTTTGCACTCCTCTCTCAAAAGTAAACACACACAGGCTACAATAGCAAGAAAAACATAAATTTCGTTTATGTATGCGTTAATTGCTTTTCAAACTCCCTCAAAATAAAAAAATGATTAAAACAGTGGTGTTCAAAAATAAAATGAAGATGTATTGGTGAGAGAATTTGCCCAGCAAACATAATGTCAAATAAAATAAGAAAGAAAATGCCAGCTATATACAACTTATTAAATGAATGCAATTTAAATTTCAAGAAAAACATAAATAGCAGTTATCAATTTTAATAAATAATTTTAGAGCGCTTATTTGGGAGGAAAAAAACAAAAAATAAATTCATATAAAACAGTTTTTTTGGGCTTAAATATTAGACTAAAAAGTTTAACCATCTGTCATTCCTCATTATAATTTTTAAAATCGATTTGAAAATTTTAAATTAAACATTCCATGTTAATACGTGCATGGCAATTGCGAATTAGTAAAATATTTTTTAAATTCAACGAGGTATTTTTATTTCGCTGCTTGGAACAAACGTTTTTCATGTCTGAAAAAATTTGTTCGCATAAGTAGTGGAAAAAAATGATCAATATTTTAAATACATTTTTTTGAGCTGGGGACATATCGCAACATCTAAATTTTTCCAAAACTCTAGAGTTCTAATTTTATCGAAATCTTTTACCTCAGATCTAAGTATTATTAGCTCTGATTGAAACGTGTTCATTACTCGCTTTTAATGTTTTGTAACCTAAAAGACATTGAATGTTTTTAAAAGCATCGTTTACGATAAAATACTTTTCACATTTCATTTCGTGAACTTTTATTATTTTTTAATTTTTTTCGTATTTAATTCTAATTGAATCGCGTGTGTTTATTGTGCTTCGTCCAATATGAAACAACAACAATGCTTAATAAATATCTGAAAAAAATGACAATAAACATTCGCATGTGTATTCATCGCTTGCTCAACGACGACTGATTGAAAGTTTTTAAAAGAGAATAACAACTGTCTGTGTAAATTTTCCAACAAATGTTGTATGTGGCGAACATCACTGGATTAAAAATGTTACTATTATTATATTATATGGTATTTCCGCCCTTTTTCAAAGTCTGAATTCACACGATTCATGTTATAATGACATGATTCTTACTTTTTCTTCTTTGAACTCTCTTTGGTGTTCACCCAATTCATGTCATGTTGGCGACATGTTCATATAGTTTGTGTGTATATTCAAATTAAGAATGAGAAAGCAAAACGGACTGACAGTACATGTACTGTTATCCTTCCCCTCGTTACTCTCACCTATAAAGTAGCAATCATGTCAGTAAAACATGAATCGTGTGAACACAGTCAAATTAAACAAATGAGTAAAAAATGATATTGGTGCGCATAAAGCGCATGATACACGATCAATGTTCAGCTTCAATATTTTTTATTGTGTGCAAAAAGTAGTCACACATATACGCTCTGTGTATATCGACGAATATCAAAATAGTTTTGATATTCATTACAATATTGAAGCAGTTTGACGTAGTGTGGCAGTGTTGTCAATATTAATTTAATTTCTGGTAACTTTAAGTGCACATCGTAATTGTGACGCATTACAAATAGAGTAAACAATTTTTGTAATCAAATTAATTGAAGTATATCGCTCATTAATGGCTTTTTGGGACGTGCAAATTAAAAAAAAAACAAGCAAAAACAAAAAAAGATATCATCAGTGGTTTTTTTTTTAATAAATAAAGGAATAAAAAGATATGTATTTTGTCGACGGTAACTTCAAAAAATGTTTGCCGTCTGTTTGACCTTGAAAAAACTCAAAAAAATTAATATTGATGAGAAATGTTGACGTAGTGTGGCGAGCAAAAGTGTTTGAAAGTTGATAAAATTATATTTAAAACAGTTGTAAAAAAAATGAAGAAACAGATGAAAGAATTTGAAATCACTAAATTGTAAATCAAAGAAAATTAAACAAAAAAAAATCACGGAACATGACAATTTAACTCATTGGATGTAAATTAATACACGCGTGCAAAAGTGTTCGAATCGCCTTATTTCAATTTAGTAATTACTGCAGAGAAAATACATAAGTAAATCAATTTTTGTTTGTAATGAAATGTAGCAATATAACTTATCAACAAATACTGGAATTTTCTTAGCGTATATCTGTTTCTTAATTTTTTACAACTGTTTTAATTATATTTTTATCAACTTTCAGACACTTTTGCTCGCCAGTGTATACTAACCCAAAGACAGATATTGAAGCTGAATACTGATGCGTGTAGCATGCGCTTAAAATGTAAACAAATTATGCCATTCACCTTGTGTAAAACATAAACTGGTAGTAAAAAAAGTCACCTGATTAGTTAATTCCAGTTGATAAATATATTATAAATGTACGTATTTAGTTGTACTCACAACAATAGAATATATGTAAAGTAAATAATTACTTGGTTGCTTGTTGTGCCGACACAGAGAAGAAGGAACACTACTGGTGGTGGAGTATTTACAGGCCAGTAGTGAGACTCTCTCACAGTATGGGACGATTATTAAAGTCGGCGTATGCACTTAACTAAAAGTACTACACATCTGTTACGACGATACCACGTGCCAGAGGTTTGACTCTCCGACTCGTCAGGCAGTAATAGTGGCTCAATTAGACCAATAACTCGCATTTTGTACTGTAGTTTAGATGCTAAATTAGTTTAAACAATATTTTAAGCTGTAATTGATTATAAAATTAACTAACCTCTCTAGGAAAGAAAAAATAAAGATTAACATTAACATATAATACAACCATACGTTTAATTTTCTATCCCGACACTCGTCTCCGCTGAACTACTCTAGAAGCAGACCGAAAACGTGTCGTCACATGACATAACCCGTTTTTTTGCCCCCCTGAATAAATAGTAGAAAATACATAGCTGATTTTATCGGAGCAACCAGAATGCATTTTATATAGGAAGATGTTAACTTCGAATTGATGAAATATGTATGCAAGTAAAATGTGTAAAAAAACTATAAAAGACTACAAATTGGCAGCAGCCTTAGAGTTAGCGACAGCTATCGAAAATATGTTGATATGTATTTATCATTTCATAATTATGAGCCCTTTTATAATGCTGAAATTGAAAGGCAGGCAGAAATTTTTTTGTTTCGCACTGTTTACAATTAGTCAACCTGTGGTTAACAATAGATGCCTAAAAGGCAAAATGTAATTTTTTAATACAATTATGTAACAATTTTTTCATATATTCAACGTGAGGCAAAATTAATTACGACCATTTTTTTTCTATCTTGGACCAGCAGTCAGGGGATAACCCCTACACATGCGATGCATTGTGCTGGAACTAGGAAATTCGGTTATGGGAAGTAGGATAGAGGGAGTAGTGTCTATGGACATTTGATTTGAATTTTCCCACGTCATAAGTGACAGGAAAGACTTCGGCAGGGAATTTGTTCCACATACGCGATGTTGGCCGAAAAATGAGTTCTCCCTGTAATGCGGTTCGCTGCCAAGTTGACCACAAATGGATACGCTCTTAATGATGAACGCGTCGTGCGCATGAATGACCGGGGTTCGGGAACAAGTTCCCTGATTTCATCAGAACACATCTCATTATAGTAACGATAGAACAACGAAACGCACCCCACGTTGCGACGATGCTCAAGAGAGTTAATAGAGTTGGCTACCCTACTGTCTTCTATGAATTTCTTCGCTATCTCCTGTACCCGGTCGAGTAACTTCCAAATAGTCTTTGAAGCACCGGCCCAAACATGAGAGTTGTATTCCATTTTCGGTCGGATGTAGGCGGTATAAGTAGTGAGGAGATCAGATGGGGTGAAGTATGTCTTGCACCGTCTTAAAAAACCGAGGCACTTGAATGCTTCTTTTCAGACCTGAAAAATGTGCTCTGTCCATCGAACATCGCACTGAATTTTCATGCCAAGAACATCAAGAGCTTCTGATTCTTCGATGTTTATACAGCCCATAATTACAGATGTGTAAGCATGCTGCATTGGGTCTGCCCCATTGGGCAATAAGAACTTTAGTGCGAAAACGCTGCTCGTACAAAGCTTTTTCACGTCTTAGCACTTTGGCACACGAAGATCTCGCCCTTTTGCGCATCACGTCAGTATCCGCGTTTTTGTCATTCCGCCAGATACTAAATGCTTCCTCTCTGGATCTGACTGCAAGTCTGATTAAACCAAGACTTTGGTCTCGGCCTAATCGAAATTTGCTTCGATGGTATGAACGTTTTCATACCAAGCATATTATATTTTGAACCATTTCATCAAAGGCATTGACATCATTGTCAAGGAAGCAGAGCCTCCAATTGAAATGCCGAAAGAAATCGTTGAGCTCAGCCCAACGCGCCTTTTCGAAAATATATTTTAAAAGTTTCGTAGCTGGCCGTGAAACATTACGAAGTTCCGCAACCGAAAAGGATGCAGAAATGGTACAGTGATCCGAATTTCCGAGAGGTGCGCTAATATTCACTTCATATTTATCCGGGTGTGAAGTGAGAAAGAGGTCGAGGATGTTTGATTGGTGCCCGTCAACACACGGAATATGTGTTGGCTCATTCACTATTTGCGCTAGGTGATTGTGCGCAGCGAATAACTCAACATATTGGCCCTCTGAAGTTGGATGCCTCGAATGGCGAAGCAATGATACATTATGAACGTTGAAATCACTGGTAATAACGATTTCACTGCTCGGATAATTTTCTAGTATCTTCGATATGGAGTTGGAAAGGGTATCGAAGCTGTATATAGTTTTATCCCTTTCCATATTTGGGCTTCTGTAAAGAAACCAGAAGTGCAAAAGATGTACCCTGATTTTAAATTTAACCCATAGACAGCTAAATTCGGGATCATTCGTGCCTAAGGATTGCTGGCACTGGTACACAACTTCATTGCGTATATAAATTCCAAGGCCCCTATGAAGAATAAAGAGGGATGGGAGGTGATACCCAGGTATGTGAAAATCCTGTGGATCAGCATCCTCAGACACCTGGGTTTCACTTAAGGGCCATTCAGACTATTATACAAGTATTAAGACTTTCATAACATTTTACGATACAGAAATCTAAATACATTTATTGCGACTTTCAAAAAATCTAACGTAAACTGACATTTTGTATTCACACCATCACATTTGAAATAGAGAGAAAATACAAAAAAAAAAACAGAAGTTGAGAAAACAATTTTTAATAAACAAGTGTTTTAAAATTAAAAAAAGGAAAAGTCATGTTATTTCAAAAAAGAAATAAATGTAAATTTGTGGGAGTTTTGATGGTTTTAGCTATAATAAAGAAACACAAGCAGATGCGCATATTGAATTATTATTATTGGCTAACGGCGGCAGGTTTTTTTACGTAGATGGCAAACGTGCCGGCTCTTGAAAGTATGCAGCAGTTAAAATATTCGATTTAGATAAAGGAAATAAATCAAATGAATAATATTAAAAAACTTTTAAGACGAAATATATTTCTATGCGATTAAAATTTTAAAAATGTTGGGCCTCTATATGAAGAAAAAAATAACAGAAAATGGACGGCACGCCACCGGCGGAACAGTTGGCTTGTGAATTTTAATCAGATGAAAAGTATTATCGTTTAGAAAATTTTCAAAAAATGAGAATGTATTATGGGATGTCAATTTTTTATCGTAATACTTGTGGTTTTCATAACATTTTGCGTTCACACTATCACACTTGCACGTATTATTTGAATTTTTGATAAGTACTAATACAAAGTATAATAGTCTGAATGGCCCTTTAAGGTGGAAACATCCGGCCGATGGAGACAAACGTGGGCATATACAGAGGAAAAATTTGCCCTTAAACCACGTATGTTGCAGAAGTCAATTCTGAAACGGCCTGTCATAGTTTACGCAAGAAAAATCAAATCAATTGTCTATTATTTATATTGTCGACACCAATGAACTAGTTGCCGCCTGAGAGATTGCTCGGTGATTAGTGCTACGCCTTCATCAACAAACAGTTCAACAGCAACTATCCCACTGGTATCCACAATATAAAAAATATATTCTACTTTTAATAGGTATATGCAGGACTTTTTAGCACAATGACGCGAAATAGAGCCATAAAAGCCCTGATCCGGTCACTTTCAGCCAACACTGGTTGGTGGTGCCAGCACTGGTGAATATTTTCGTTCGCCCGTCACTGGTATAGCGGATTTTATTTTTCGTTTTATTGTTTTGGTTGGAATTTTATTTTTGTTGTTGTTTTATGAATTTAAGATTATATTATTCTTCGTTTCTATTTAATTTAAAGTCCAGTTTATTGTATTTAATGCATGTTAAGTTTGTAAATTTATTTAGTTTGTTTTGTTTCACTGTTTTTGTCACCATTTTTTTCCGTTTTTGTTTTTTTTTTCGCTCCGCTATTTTCGTTTTTAATCAATTCTGTGTGGTAATTTATTTACTTCACAGAAGACGCGTGTTTATCGGACGGACGACACTACACTATCATGTTTGTACATATAAACCAGCTAAACCATATAACAAACATAGATAAATGGTCGAAATATTTTTGCTTTACATTTCATTTCAATAAACACTATTTTTTTTTAATTTAAAATACTATATACAGTCAGAGCTCAGTATAACGAATTATATAATCAGGCCTATTCGTTATAGTGAAATATTAATTATATAGCGAAGTTTTTTTTATATGCATAAGTTAATTAGATTAAGTTTATTTCTAATAGAAACATATTATTTAAAAACATTTTCTGATTTTTTCAATTTAATAACTAAAGAGATGTGCGAAAAGTATTTATAGAAGTTTGTTTCCGAGCATATTGCCAACTTTTTTGAACAGCTTCTTCTTCCTCTTAGTACTAATGACTTCGAAAAGGAAATATTATTTTGTTGACTCCAATGGGTGGACTTTTCAAAACATTTAATTACCTCTGCTTGGTTAATTTTGGTTACATTATTGGGCAATATAGTTCGAACTTTTTCGTGCCAGTTTCGTCTGCATTAAAAATTGAGCCGTTTGTTGAACCTTTTTCTAGTAAAACTCTTCGCAGTTTTCTTTTGAATGCCTCCACCGAATCATCTCTAGATGATAGCTTTTCAGCAGATTCTTTTAGAAGTCATATTCCATATCGTTTCTTAAATCTGGTTAACCACCCATCACTTGCATTAAATTCGCCGTATAGTTCTACAGGCTTTGCTTTTAACAGTACTTTATGTACGGGAATAGATCCATTTCGTTGGTTTAGGAACCATTTATACAACTTTTCCTCCATATCGGGATACTACCCTTTTCGATGATATGCGGTTTTTAGACCCGTTGTTAATGTTTTTAAAATTTGAAACAATTTTTTTCCATTTTCTTTAATGTACATAGGGAATATTTTGATATTCCATATTTATTAGAAATTGCAGACAATGATACACAACATTTGCACTCTTCTAAAATTTAAATTTTTCCACTTAAAGAAATTATTTTTCTATTGCCAATATTTCTTTGCACGTCTAAACTTTACTAAAACTAAATTAGAAAGAAACTTAAATTCTTATATACGAGTATGATCACATGTATAACGACAAATGAGCGTCTGCGTACATAGAAAATCCAACGGTACATAACGACAAATATGTTCTTTGTGTTTTTATTTTAAAAATAATCTTTTTCCTGTTAACATTTTCAACTATTCGTTATATCGCTCGTGAAAAAGCAAAACACATTCGTTATATAAGGTAGTTAATGTTAAAAAATTACCCATTCGTAATATCGCGAATTCGTTATAGTGAGTATTTGTTATACCGAGCTTGGACTGTATATATATATATATAAATACTTACATCATTTCTTAGAAATGGTTCAGATATATTTTTTAATGAAATCCTCACTTGTGGTCCAGTCCCCAGCTCTGATGAAAGCATGAAGTTGCAAATCTCTATATTCAGTCTATTAGAAACCTTATTTTTGAGTAGTTTAATTGAAAAAACGCCTTCAAAGGAAGAACTATTATGCGGCAAAGTAAATACATATATATGCAACAAAATTATATAAATGTTCGATAAATCTAGTTTTCAAATTACCGATTTCAAACCAAAACATTTCTGCATTAGATATTTTAAATATAGCCTCATAAGTTATGTCATTTATAAAAGGCTCTGGTTCACTATTTATATCATTAAATATAGAAACAATTTCGAAATAGTTAATATCCCCACTTGACTTCATATACAGGGTATCTGGTAGCAGATTTATATTTTCAAACTTAAATAACAAACGTAATAATTGACACAAAGTTTTCTAAAGAGCATTGAACGATACCATGGAAATGCGGATTTTATTTTTTAAAGAGTATGTCATCCAGATGTCTTCCGTCGAGTTGACGGAGCCTTGTGTTCTGCGCCACACGCTGCAGTAAACTTGGTTCAATTGAGCTGATTTCTCGACGAATATTTTCCTTTAAAGACACAAGAGATTTGGGATTGTCATTATAACCCTCTCTTTGAGGTAGCCCCAAAAAAATCGATGGAAGATTTACAGTGCGAAAACGCTAAAACATCGTTGCAAAAAATTTTTGGGTAAATCAAATTCACTTTCTTTCAGTTCTTGAACGATTTGAATTTTAAAAGGATGGAACTTCAAATCCTTTTTTAAAATTTCATGCATAATCATTCTTGGAAGTCCCAGTGAGGCTGATCTTTTCCGTATTGAAAGTCGCCGAGTTTCACGTAAACTGCTTTGAACCAGTTCAATGTTTTCGGAAGTCCTTGAAGATCGAGTGGGCCCTGGCCGTGGGGCATTCATAGTCGAAGCAGTTGCGCGGAATCTCTGCACCCACGAACGAATTAAATTTACACTCGGTCCATCACTTATTCGCCGAATACCGAACTTTGAACAAAATTGTCGACGAGCAATTACGGAACAATCATTACTCTTAAAAAATATCTCCACAGCGAACACGCGATACGCACTCGACCACTGTGACATCGTGACTGGCAAATCCGCACAATCGATAATTCCAACGGCGCTACCCTCCGTCCGCACCGTTTATTACTTTTTGAAATAATCGTATTTAAAAATATAAATTTCCCACCAGATTCTTTAATCCTACATACAGGGTATAGGATCAAAGAATCTTAAAACATATAATATCTTGTATGTAATATCGATCCTTGATACAATTTCGGAACACAATTTTTGGTAAAAATTTAAAATATGGGTTTAGTTTCTATAATACTAGTTTTTGATATTTTTTTAGCACATATTTCCAGCTCGGCCAATATACATACATATATGTTAAATTTATCCTTAAGGTACGGGTGGCGCAAAATTAATCACCCTATCATAAGATTTAATAGCTTTTGCAAACGGCATTTTACGTCAATCATATTTGACATTTGTGAACTGCAGAATACAAACAGGCAAAGAATGGAGCGCTATACTCCGCAAGAGCGTATAGGCCAGCAAAACCATATAACGAACATAGATAACTATCGTAATTAATTTTGACTCACGTTGAATAAATGAAAAAAATATTTATGTAAAATAAATTTGTGTATAAAATTTGTGCTAATAATATTTGTGTTTGTTCCCAAATACTTAGAGTACTAGAGTACTACAAAGCAACATCAAATTACCTTATTGAAAAAAATGAACTACTGAAGCATAATGTAATGAAACCAGGTGGCATCGTTACGTTACGTGAATATTTTTTTCTCTGCTTAAATTTGCGACATAAAATGTCAAAATTTTATACGAACACATTTGTTTAACAGTTTTTATTATTAACAAAAAGGGATAAGCAATTCAATTTGCGTAATTTTATTGCAATCGGTATTTTGTTTAAAAAAATATATTATTTGTGCTTAAATATTGCGAGTGAAAATTTTTCTGACATTTTATGTCGGAGAGCGCAAAACACGAACGCCTGTAAAAGTTTTAATGCTGCCACCTTAGTAATTGCATCATGCTACTGAAGCAAATGTTTTTACTTTTTATGATCTTAGTTTAAGAATTTTGTTGCCGTTGTTGTTCCGTACATGTGAATTGACGAAGTAATTTTACCTCTTGGGTATGGATGCCGACCATTAGTTTAAATACATACATGTTGGCAATCAAATTGTTCATAAATAGTGTCAACAGGAAAAAGTAAAATTTCTGTCTGCCCCTTAATTTCGTTATTGGAAAAGGTTTGGGCAAGTTAAAAAGTGAATGAGAAATGAGGCTTGTAATTCAAGACAGGGTGACACCACCATATAAATTAAAATTAATAACAAAAGTTAAATTACCTTAACTTTCCAAAGAGATGCAATTATTTTTTAAAACAGTATTTTTTTTTTTAAATTCTCTTTCCGTGGTAGTCATTTAATAAAAACATGAATGCAATCTGTTATGGTGATTTCCTTTCTGAACAAAAATGTTGCCCTTTCCATGGATAACACCTTCTACAGTTTGCAAATACCTTTAAAAATTGATGAATTTGTTATTACCATTATATTTAAGATATTAATGTATATTTAGTTTTTCACTGCTTCTGCGATTTTTAGCATAATTGTATTAATAATAATAGTAATAAATAAACAATAATTATTTTTTTTTATAAATCTACCGCTTTAGCAAATAAAATTACAAGGATAAAAGTTCTTATTAAATTTGTTTAAAAAGGTATTTATCAAAGATGTAAAAAGGTCAGCATCTTACCCGCACATGAGTATAGAGGGTCAAATATGTTGCATATTTTGCCAATTATTGGTGCAATATATATTTCTATATTATAAAAGAACGTGGTCGCTTTTTAGAATGGAACATGAATTGTAACGAAATGTAGCATATACATATGTAACACTGTTGTCAGAAAAGAAAACCCAATTATATCTCGCCATTTAAAATTTTTAATCTCTTTTATTTTTTAATTCTAACGGTACTTTTTCAATATTATTTTATGTTTTATTATTTAATTTCTCATTATTTCTCTGTATAATCAGGTTATATTATAATATATAACGCGTTATTTTGCGGACAATACGTTTCATTAAGTGGACACATAATTAAAACATTTTTGAATTTGGCATAATCGTTGAAAAAAACTTTAAATTGTTTTCTAAAAATATATTCGGGAAGTTTACAAAAAGTGTTATAAAGTAAAATTGTAAAGCTTTTAATTGTTACATATGTGTAAGGCACCAAGTTCTTCCGAATAAAAGGAAGAAAATAACCTAAAAAACTCTGGCAAGACAGTAATTAAAATTTCTAATTTACTCCAAAGGAAAAGTATACATCGCCACCAATCATTTCCATACATTGGATACAACAAGAAATGTTAAAAGAAAACCAAATGAAAAGAACGATCATATTATAAAAAGAATCCATTTAAAACTTCCAGCAGATACACGTTAAACTAAAGTCATAGTAAGGGATTCAAGTTCCTTCTAAAACAATGAGATGAGGCATTAATGAAGTTACTTTTTGTGGTTGCACCGCAAAACAACAACCGTTTGTAACGAAAAAGAATTTAAAATCTAAACTACAGTTTTCAATAGAAAATCTAAAACAAACTATAAATTTTTGGGAAAACTTGCTTTGGAGTGATGAATCCAAGTTTTGACGATGGAGAGGATATGACCACCATAAATCTATTAAACACGATGGTGGTAATGTTTGGTTTCTTCCAAAATATAATAGAAAATACGATGCTGGACAAAACTTACCCATACTATTTTATTACCTACAATGACTTTTAGACCCGACAATGACCCAAAACAAACTTCACGACTTGTGAAGAGTTGCTTAGAGGAACGCAGCATAAATGTTTTCAAATAGCCAGAAATTGGAAAATGATTAGAATTCCTGAAACAGTGGTAAATGTTTTACAGCCTATTTCTGAGCTAAGAAAGATAACTTAAGCGAACGAAAAGCACTCGCTCGAATTCGAATCAATTTGGATTTCTCATTGGCACTCACTTTCTTTCGCAGTAAGTTACGTATGTCAATTTTGGTATCTTACGTTTTAATAAGTAGAAGCAATGCCAGATCATAAATTATTATATTTCTGTTAAAAGTATTAAAAAATACTACGAAGTTATTCTAAAGCTAATACAACTGCGTGTAAGTGTGATCAGCTGGTGGAAAGTATCAATAAATAAAAGGGTGAGAAAATTTAAAAAAATATTTGTAAATTTTGTGTTTTTTGTTTTAATTTTATAAAAGTGTTTCAGTTGCTGCATTGTTGACTTCTTTAAACTGAAAAAACAATTGTTAAATACATACATTCATATGTATATCATATGAATAGTTTATACTTACCACTTGTTATCCATTTGTAAATACTTTTTTATTGTACTTAGATTTTTTATTCTTCTTTTTTTATTTACAAGTATGTATACTCATATGTAAATTCTCAATACGAAAGCAAAACCAAAAGTGAGTGATTTTGACATTTCATTCTCACACGTTCTTAACAGAGAAATCGGATTTTATATGAAAACACTTACGTTTTCATTCGAGTTCTAGATCGAGTCACTGTTCGCATAGAAAGTGTGTAGAGAAATCGAAATCAATGTTCTTTCTTATAGAATGCGAATGAAAGCGTTCTTTCTTAAATCAGAAATAAGCCCTTAATTATTTGTCCGACGCATTAAAGTTTTGTATTTCGTATTTTTTTTTTGTTTCAGATATTTATTATACTGTTTTGAAGAACACACATAAAATCTGCCAGATTTAGATTCAAGAATATAAATTTTTTTTGTTATATAAATAATTAAAGGAAAAGGTTTATGTTCTTGTGTATGTTTTAATTATATGACCACCACGGTATATTTGAAACACAAAAATTACCAATACATCATTCTGGACCGTTGCTGCCAAACTTCATTCTAATTGTTACTTTCAATATCTTCTCTATTTTGTTTTAATATATTTCAATAAATACGGTTATAGGAATGATAAATACTACATCGACATTGAAACGACAATTAAAAGAAAAACGCCAACAGGAATAGGACCGATTAAATTATTTTTAATACATTGGTTTTTTCAATGTATGAGTCAAATATTTAATATAAGTATATTTCTCTTCATAGCACTCCTATAAATCTCAAAGAAGCTTTTAGCAAACATTTACCAACTGCTTTAAGTCCCACAACGCTTAAAAAGACTATTGCTGAAAAAGCCAAAAATTTAGCGGAAGAATTAGATCTGCCAAAAGTATCATTAGAACCAATAACTGATGAAGAGCTACGTATGTCAAAATATTTAACACAACCCCGAGCATATCAACCGCCTCAGAATGTATTTCCTTTAGCCACTGTTTATCCAACAGAAAATGTTTTTAAAGATGCAAACAAAACACCTCAAAAAAGGATCTATTACATAGAAGAACGAACTGTAACAGATTTTACAGATGGTCAACCCATAGAGGATGTGTGTCACACCCTGAGAGCCACTAATGTTATTGAAAACAATAGTTTGGAAAAATGTCATGACAAAGAAAGGCAGGATGATTCCACCACAAGGGGGCAATTAAAATTTATTAATATTCAAACGGAAACAAATTCTGAAATTGGTAGCTTTTTGTTGGATTTTAAACGCGCTGAAGACCCACTTCGTAATTCAGATGTTGAACAAAATTTGGCATCACCACCAGAATCAGCACAGGCAGAAAACGAATCTTTAGCATATTCTTCAAATGAATGGGAATTATTGGAAAATTTAAGTATAAAATAAAATATTTAATAAGAACTATTATGCTATTATATATATAAGAAGACTATACACATTACTTAGTCCATACGAATTGAATGGCTCCATTAAGAGTAGGAACCTAGCAACCAAACCGAGCAAGTGAGAAATTGCATTTGCTTTCTAGTGCTTTTCTGGGAACCACAAATTTCTGGTTACCATCCACTACAATGGAGTCATAAATTTTGACTTAAAAACAATATATTGAAGTGAATTGAATTAAGTGGTTAGACGTTGTTGCATTTCTTTTTTTATTATAAAATTAATTCTCATATAAAATATTTATATAAAATGTGATAATAAGGAAATTGTAAATTTCGTAAAAGTATAATACAAAAATTTTAATTACTCTGCTTTTATATTTGTAAATTTTTCTTGAACCAATTCCGATTTTGTAAGAGAGCGAGGAAGGAAGCGTGGTACAGAATTGTACCGAAAAGTTTTTTTAAATTAGGTTCAGAAAAAGATCCATATGGTCCATTGTGAATCCCTTCGATAAAAATAAAAAAGAATAGAGTATAGAAGAGAAAGCCCAGATCCCGCCTCCAGGCTACATAAAATGCCTTACATCCAACCTATGCCCACGATATCACCTTTGTTGTTTATTTTGTCGATAAAATGTATTTTACAATATTTGCGTTATGAACAAATAAAGTAAAATTAATTAATGTAATTCTAATTTCAAAATTATGCTTTTACCGGAAAAAAATATATGAAATGTATTATTACATACTTCCTTCGCACTTACAGAGACCGTCGTTATCTGCGTCGAGTGGTGTTGCCTCTTAAAAATTCCCTCCTCCTCCTCTGGGTAGATTCCTCCCCGGGACCGCTTTCCGCATTACTTCGGGAAGGCCCAGAGCCACGTCCCAATCAGGACCACTCACACTCACCCACGTCTGGGTCCGCAGCCGGCGCCATGGCCCCGGCCCGTATCGTCTGGTCCCCGTCAGAGGGGGCCCCGCTATGCAGCAGCGCATCGAGGTCCCTTTTCTTCCTCCGCAGAACGTATCCCACGTACTGCGCCACAGCGTCCCAATTGTCCTCGCAATCGAGCATCCTTCCTATCACGGTGGCAGGAGCGAACCCGCCAACCCGCTGCGCCATTGCACCTCTCTCAGTATGCTACCTGGTGCAGTCGAAGAAAGTGTGTTCTGCATCATCATCCGTAATACCACAGTAAATACAGTCGGGACCATCTGCTCTGCCCATCCGGTACAGGTACTTTCGGAAGTATCCGTGGCCCGAGAGGAATTGTGTCAGGAAGTAGTTAACTTCCCCAAATTTCCTCCGAATCCATACTTCCACGCAGGGAATAAGCCTCGCCGTCCACCTGCCGACCGTGTCCACGGTCCACCTGTCCTGCCATCGCCGGACAGTTTGGGGTCTCAGACCAATAGCACCAACACCAGGGCCCTCCCCCCTCGAGTTCCAAGCCTCCCACCGCTCGCGCGCCAAGAGGTCTATGGGTATTTCCCCACATATCACCAGGAGCAGCGCCCGAGACCGTGCGGTAAGCCGAAGCAACCCTAAGGGCCGCCGTCCACTGTACCGCCTCGAGCACCCTGCGTTTGGTTTTCTCACCCAGTACATTTCCCCAAATCTCGCTCCCATGCAGCAAGATCGACTTCGTGACCGCCATAATCAGCCTCCTCTTGCTCTGTGTCGGGCCTCCGACATTCGCCATGAGTCTGCTCAACATGCCAGTCATCTTCGCCGCCCTAGTCGCCACATGCCGTATTTGGGCCCAGTAAGTCAGCCTACAGTCGAGTCTGACGCCCAAATACCTTATCGCACTCTCGGTAACCAGAGACACATCCCCTATCCGCGTGCCGACGCCGAGTGGTATGTGTGCCCGCGTCATCATTATTACATACCTTGCCATATATACAGATGTATGTACATACATATGTATGTGTAAAAAGTAAACTCATGGATTGTTTTGTTTTCGTTAAAAAAATTTTGGTTTTTTGTTCGCTATTCAACTATTAATTCTCGATTAATTACTTGAATTTTGAACATAAGAGTCTTAGTTTGTAGTCAGAAATTAGGAAAAATTCACTGATGAGCCAACTAAGAATTAGCTAAGTATTACTATATGAATATGTTTTCAATAATCAATTTTATTGACTTTATTTTTAATAAATACTTTATTAGAATATCATAAGGTATGTAATATTGCACTTCATATATCTTTTAGGGAAAAATAACAATTTTGAAATTAGAATCATATATATAAAGATATACCCAAAGTAAATTAATTTTATACAGGTTAGGTTAGATTCGCAGGCCGCCAAATCCAAAAAGAATCGGCTCACTTGGGTCCCCCTGGTACCCATTGTGTTACCTGAACGGGATCAGTTCTCATACCGTCCGATCGGTTTCAAAACATCCTGAGTCCTGGATAAACAAGCTTATCCCGCTCACGTCAGTCCCCGATACCTCAGCAAAGTTCCGCAAGAAGGGGAACCACATCACAGACGACCGCCTAAGGGCGATTGCAGGACTGGCGATCCGCCCGAGCAGGTGGTCTCAATAGCCCACTCATTTTTTTGTTTTTTCTTGGACCGGCACTCAGGGGATGACCCCTACACATACGGTTCATTGTAGCGAAACTAGGACATAAGGTTTTGGGAGAAAGACTAGAAGGATGCTCAAGAGAGTCAGTAGAGTTGACTACCCTACTATCTCCAATCAGTTTCTTCGCCATTTTCTGTACATGGTCGAGTAGGCGGTATAAATAGTAAGGACATCAGGAATGAAGTATGCCTTACACCGTCTTACAAAGCTGAGGCACTTGAATGCTTCCTTGGAGACCTGAAAAATGTACTCAGTCCATCGAACATCACACCGTCTATAACAATTCTTATAGCGCGATCCCTGAGAAAGCTTGATATAAATCAAGAGAAGATCTCACTGACACCAATATAGGAGAAGTTAATAAAAAAAATTTTTTCGTTTTCTACAAAAACAAAATTTTACGTGTATTTTGTTGGTGTAATAAAATCTCCGAACATCAAAAGCAGCCGAAGCAGAAGACGGAACCTTCACTAAAGAGAAAACAAAAAGGAAAATATTTGTGTATTTTTTAAGTTATAAAAATAATAAGAAAAGTAAAATAAAAATATAAAATTTAAGTTTAAATGTAGCTTGCCTACATCCTAACTAATATGGTGGTGTTAGCTTGTGGGATCAATCAGAAGTGCACGTACAATTAAAACAAGAAGTTGGATGCCTGTCCACAAGATCTTTTTTTTTTTTTTCTATCTAGGACCAGCACTCAGGAGATGACTCCTACACATGCGAAGCATTGTGCTGGGAACTATACGAAAGGGATAGTAGAAGAAACGACAGGAGGTGAAGCTTAATTAAGTATTTTGCAGCTCTGCTTTCGCACGTTCTTTTTGTTTTTATACTCGTAGCAGTGCTGAATTTTTATTATTATTTTACTTCGCCGGTGCTACACAATACCGACGAAGGAGGGCGTTCTGATGTGATTGTGGATTGCTATCAGCTGAAGCCGGTATTGTTTAGTGACCAGTGACTATTCCTTCGACACTGAAACCTGCCGACAACAACTGACACACAAAGACACACTAATGCACATCAGAAAAATGCGAGATATTTATTTTTATTTTAAAAATTTTTTGTCTGAAACTGGGGTTGAACCCATTTCTTTTTTTTTTGGTTGTGTAGTCAACGTGCAGACTACCATCCATCGTGCCATCGCCACCCTCAGTATATGATTGCGGTTAGCAATAAAGGGAATTGTTACTTTTAAGCAAATCAAAAAGTCACCATTTTACAGCAAAAACTAAAAATTGGTCATCATGAACGTTGTAAATTAGCCCCGATTCGCGATTGTTAGTTATAACTTCTAGCTATGGTGCAACTCGTATTTGGAAAACTGGTGAATTTACAAAGTACCGCGAGTTGTCTGCTTTTTTTTTCTCTTGGACCGGCACTCAGGGGATGACCTCTATACATGCGCTGCATTGTGCCGGAACTAGGAAATAAGGTTTTGGGAGAAAAGATAGAGGGAGTAGTGTTTATTGACATTTGATATTTATTGGGTATTGTATGCTTATTCGAAATATCTATTTTCGGCTCCAACTGACGGTGTAGGACGACTGTGGAAATTGTGAAACGAAAAAGACTAAACGCAAATATACTGGTCATATGCCGAATACATTGGGCTTTATTACCAGTGTCGTTGTCGTAGTCGTATTTACGACAAGCCAATATAATACATATGCCACGTTTTAGCACATTTTACAGTTTTTCTCACGACAACGGCTGTACAATATGGCCCATTATTTGTATTAAATATACATGGCTAAATACAAAATACAAAAATAAGGAGGTAAAGAATATTTTTCTAAATACAAATTTTTGAACATTTTGGATGAACTTCGCCAACTATTTGGGTTCGGGCCCTGTTTCGTGTGTCATAAAAACATTTGGCATTTTTTCTTTGTAACTGTTGGCGAATACATGGTCACTGGTCACGGAACAGTACCGGCTTCAGCTGATAACAATCCACAGGCATATCAGAACGCCCTCCTTCGTCGGTATCGTGTAGTAAAATAATTACTAAAATAAAGCTTCAAAATCGAATACATCTCCTTGACATCAGAGCCTCTGCAACACTGTTATAAACAAAAAGAAAACTTGCAAAACCAGATTTGTAAGATAGTGAAGCTTCACCACCTGTCATCTCTCTCACTATCCCTTTCCTCTAGGTCGAGCACAATGCAACGCATGTATAGGGGTCATCCCTGAGTGCTGACACAAGATAAAAGAAAACAAATACTAAGGGTAAGGTGTAAGGCAACATCAGTATTTATAAAATTATTTTCACAAAAATTTTTACCAGTAGTTTCAAATAGAAAATCTTTCGCAGTCAGTTGGGATTTAGTAGTTATTGTCACAATTATTACTTGGGCGATCGGCCGTAAAATATAGCGATATTTCGATCATTATCATCTGTAGAGTAAATGACAATGGACTGGATTCATCTAACTCAAGAGAAATTTCTACTATGTACTTTGAAAATCAAAGAGATAATTAAAGATTTATTTTAACGAATTTTTTGTAACCCAACACTTTTTGTGTTGTCTTTTGAACATTTAACCTATTAAAGAAGTTGTAGGGTAGTTTAATGTTTTCGCTGTTCCGTAAAAGTTTTTCTTTAAAATTTAGCCAATGTGCAATTTCTTTCTCATTTAATGTATTGAGACTAGTCTCTACATTTCTAACTTCTTCCATGGAACTATCGGATGGCTTATTCAGCAATCCCTCCGAAACTTGATCACTCCATCAAAACGAATATCCACAAGATTCGAATTTTTCAAGATCTATGTTTTCCAGCTATATATGCATCCTCTTGAAGAAATCCAAATTCATCTACATCCGTCTCATGGAGGTCGATAAATTTTCTGGGAATCTCTGCAGATAGTTCCTCATGGAAGTCTGCCAATCCGCATTTACCGCTTCTGTAGCGCAGGTAGCGTCAAGCCAGTCCGTGGTATCTTCCTGCACAGTTCTACTTCCATTTAAGTATTCGGTATTGCGCGCAAAACAAATGTGTAAGTAAGTAAGAATTCCAACATTAAAAAGTTACATAACAGTCAAATGTAAAATTGTTAATTATGAATGAATGAAAATGAATGTTCAAGTTCATAGTTCATTTATCACAATAATATGACAAATTACTTTCAATTTTAGAATAAAGGAAAAAGAATAATTAATCTTCAACAACAGTTAAGTAGAGAACAAGTACTTACATATTTTCTATGCCACAAACACGTCATCAGTGCTCTTTGTGTTAACAGGGAGGTTCTTGTAAAGTTATTAATAATACGATAATACGAGAAAATCATATTATTATTGACCAGCGCTCAAACCTTGTTATATCTGTTTCAGTATAGGTCAGAATGTATATAGTCCCAAAAGGTCAAAGCTCTGGTTTTAGTACAGGCCACCTTCTTCATCACATCTGCTATCGGTTCATATTCAAAAACTTCAGTAAATTTCATCTCATCAAACGCTAAGATACAAATTTTCTGTTCCAACGTTAAATCAGTCGTTTTCCGCATAAAGAACGAATGCAGAGGAACTTCTGGTACATTTATTTTGGTACACCATCGCTGCGGATGCTCCAGGTAAAAACATCTTCATAATTTGGCCTTCCAAAAATATTTGGTTCATAGAAGTTATGGCTTCATTCGCCTGAGCAATTTGCAATTTCAAATCTCTGTTTTCGGGTTTTAACACATCAATTTATAATAATTTGAATTCTGTGCAAAAGTACATTTCAAAAAATCTGAAAACTTTCAAAACTTCAATTTTCTTTCATTTTTAGTATACTTACTTTGTTTGTGTTGCTTGATATTCATATTTCTGTACCTGATGGTGGTGATCTTGCGTTGACTTTGATCTTTCACTAACGTAATCGCTTTTTTTTTATCAGTGGTTCTCAAAAAAGGAATTCGATGGTTTGAAATAAATACCACAAATTTCACCCAACCTTTCCCTTTGGTTCAAGTCTTTTGGAACACCAAACAATATGCCAGTTCCAATAATAACATTTGTTTTACATACCGAATATTATCGCATTTTTTTTTTATTATTATTTATATGCACTAATGTAAATACTTTTTTTTATTAGGAAGACGTAAACCTTTTCTAAAGTTTTAATATTTAATTCAAATAATTTTTTTATTTAAAAATTCAAATAAAACTTTAGTTACAAATATTTAAATTATGTATAACAAAACAAAATAAAAAACGTCTATGAAAAATGTAAACAAATTTTGACAACACGTAGGGTGGCGATGGCACGGTGGATGGTAGTCTGCACGTTGACTACTAAATCAAAAACAGACCTGGGTTCATCCCCAGTTACAGACTAAAATTTTAAAATAAACATCTCGCATTTTTCTGATGTGCATTAGTGTGTCTTTGTGTGTCAGTTGTTGTCGGAAGGTTTCAGTGGCGAAGGCATAGTCACTGGTCATTGAACAATACCGGCTTCAGTTGATAGCAAACCACAATCGCATCAGAACGCCCTCCTTCGTCGGTATTGTTTAGCACCGGCGAAGTAAAACAATAATAAAAATGGCTACTGAACCGAAGCTTCAGCACAGCGAAAGCAGAGCTGCAAAAATAAATAATTAAGCTTCACTTCCTGTCATTTCTCCTACTATCCCTTTCCTATAGTTCCAGCGCAATGCTTCGCAATGCTTCGCATGTGTAGGAGTCATCTCCTGAGTGCTGGTCCCAGATAAAAAAATAAAAAATAAAGGGTAAATTAAGAACACACCTTTTTTTTGACAAATTCAGTTTTATTGATACCAATGTAATGTAGAAATATGGGAATAAATAATGGAATATGATTAGCAACTGTCCGCCTCTAGCACGTCCGCAATTTTCACAAAATTTTGAACCACATTTTGCAGCAAAGATTCGCTTTTATCGTCAATGTAGCGCCGAATTTCATCTCTCAGAGCGTTAGTTCTTTGTGGTTTGTTCACATAAACCCGGTCTGTTAAATGGACCCAGAGAAAATAATCCATTGGCGTTAAATCACAAGAACGAGACGGCCAAATCGAGAAATTACGCGACTGTGAAATTTCTGATGCAATAACTGAATTGTTTAGACGGCTGTGTGGCGCCGTCTTGCTAAAACCAAAGGTCAATGATGCCACACATTAGCCAATTGTGGCCACAAAAAAACGGTTGTCATGGTTTGGTAGCGCGGCTACCGGTCACTACGAGCGTTTTGTTTTGGTCTATTGTCAGCAACAGTACCGTGACCCTCGTGAGCGATTAAATTACGCACAGCGGTCTCAGAAGGAGCCTGATTACTAGGAAAAGCTGCTCGAATTTTACGATTTTACTATCAACATTTTGATAGTGAATTAAATTAAGATTTCCCAACTTTTTACTAAATAAATGTGTTGTATCTTCAATAAAATATGCACACTGATGGGATGTTAAAATAAAGCACGGTTTTGTATAGTACAAGAAAATAAAAGCATTTATTTTATCTATAGTTATAAAGGAAGTAGAAGAACATAGATGTCAAGAAAGGTATACTATAACCAGAGTTGTACCAAAGGTGCACAAGGTTATTAAAAAGGAAAGATGCCAGATTTTACTTATCATCACCTCCATTGAAAACTGGCCGGAAATTTATAAGTCCTAACATCATTGCGCATTTGAAATGCTTTCCTCTGGTAACTGGTTTTGTTAAAAAATCAGCAGCCATATCTTCAGAGCATTTATACTATAATAATACATTTCCTTCGTTGACTTTATCCCGTACAAAATGATGACGCACATCTATGTGCTTTGATCGACTATGATATGCGTCAGTTTTCGCCAAATTTAAAGCACTTTTGTTGTCACAGTAAAGCACTACTTTTCCTTCCGAGTTGCCAAATAAATCATTCTGAAGTTGACGCAACCATTCAGCCTCCTGTACAGCTGTCGACATTGACATATATTCGGCCTCTGTGGTCGAATGGGCAACAGTTGCCTGTCTCCTGCTACACCAGCTTATAGCACCTTGTTTCATAAACGCATATCCAGTACTAGAACGTCTATCTGTAGTATCAGCAGCATAGTTAGCGTCACAAAAACCATTAATGTTCGGATCTTTACTTCCAGAAAAAGTTAATCTTACATTAATTGAACCTTTAATATATCTAAAACTTCGTTTTTTAGCTTTCCAATGAGAATTTTCGTAGTTGTTATTAAATTTACTCAAATAGTTTACTGCATATGCGAGTCTGGGCGAGTTCCTTGCGATAAATAAAGCAAACTGCATATAGCCTCCTGGTACGGTATATGTCAAAATCTTTTGTTTTTGATGCCGGATTTATTAATTTTGTATTCAAGTCAAAAGGTGTTGAAACCGAATTAGAATCTGCCATCTTGAATCGTTCCAAAACTTGCTCAATATAAACGGATTGATCTAAATGTAATTTACCCTGAATACGGTTCCTAGTAATACGTAAGCCAACACAGTTTCTAGCCTCCCCTAAATCCTTCATCAAAAATCTTTGTTGTAGACCGACTTTGATTCTATTTTTAAGTTGCGTGTCATTAGAAAATATCAGCAAATAATCAACGTATACAGCTATAAAAAACATTTTCGAGTCACACATTCTGAAATAAATGCAAGGATAAATTTTTGATTGTTGCAGACCCATTTCTTTTAGGACTTGGTCCAATTTTTTGTTCCACTGGCTGCTTGCTTGCTTTAAACCGTAAATAGCTTTGTTAAACTTACAAACCTTACCGTTTGGCTCTTCACCTACACCCTCCGGAGGCTCCATGTATATGTCCTCAGATAGGTCGCCCTGAAGAAAAGCTGTCACCGCATTCATTTGTTCAATATCAAGGTCACATTGTGCAGCCGTTGACATCAAATAACGTATTGAACTGTATCTTACAACAGGCGAGGAAGTTTCCTGATAAAAACAAAGCCTGGTTTTTGCGAGCAACCCTTGTATCTCTGCTCTCTACCATCCTCGCCGCTTTTCCGTTTAAAAATCCATTTGCATTTGATTGGGCTAGCACCAGTGGGCAAATTAACCAATGTCCAAGTGTTATTGGCCAATAAAGATCGGTATTCATCTTCCATAGCGTTTTTCCAGGACGATGCGTTACAGCTATTCATAGCTTCATGTACAGTTGAAGGATCTGTTGAGATATTCGCTAGCGCTGAATACAGATGATAGTCAGGCAAATTTATAGGCTTTGCAATGCGACTTGAGCGCCGAACTTCAACTTCTGCTTGTACAGTATTGGTATCACTTTCAGTTGTTGCACTTTCATTAGGCTCATAGAATTAACCGGAGCCATCGCTTTCACGCCCGGTTGAAAAATCGTCATCAATATCATCGTTTTAAAAATCAACATCAGCCTCCACTGAATTTATATCTTGTGTTGTTTCACCAATAACATGAATCAGCTGTTCAGCAGTACGTTTTTTAGAATTATGAAAAAATTCATTTAAAAAAAAACGTCTCGGCTTTTCACTACACGCCAACTTTTAGGATCTATCAAGCGGTATCCCTTAGTGTCCTCGCAGTAACCAATAAATATTAACTCCTGAGATTTTGAATCCCACTTTTTTCTTTTTTCTTTGGAGACGTATGAAATGGCACGGCAACCAAATATCTTAGTTGGCTTATATCGGGCTTAATACCAGTCTACATTTCTTGTGGAGTACAATCTTTAATGGCACAGCAAACAGAGCGATTTATAACGATTTTTCAACTGCCTCAGCCCTAAAATTCTTTGGCAAACCAGCGTGCAGCAACATACAACGGGCCCGCTCAACAATGGAACGATTCATGCGTTCGGCAACTCCGTTTTGTTGGGGGCTGTAGGGCACTGTAGTTTGATGTTGAATGCCCTTTTTACTCAACAACGCCGACATACGTATGTTGCAAAATTCCGTGCCATTGTCAGTGCGCAGACTTTATCTTTATTTTATGACCAGACCCATTTTCAACCCTAGCCATAAATCTCTCAAAAATTGCTGGTACTTCACTTTTCTCCTGCAAATAATAAACGAAAACCTTTCGCGAGTAATCATCAATGAAGGTTAAAAAATACTTAGCTTTGCCTAATGATGTTGCCTCCATCGGGCCACAAAGGTCCGAATGAACTAGCTGAAGTAATTTTGTGGTATGTGAACTCGAAGACTTAAATGGTCTTCTGGCGATTTTACCTCTTATACAAGAAACGCAATTTCCATTCGATTTTGATTGAAACTCTATTCCGTTTACAAATCGTTTTGTTTTAATCAAGTCTGCATAATTTAAGTGACCCATGCGAGCATGCCATGTTGCAGCGCTAATCTGTTTTGTAGCTTAAACATGTTATCTTCTATATGAGACATTGCAACAACATTACCATCCTCGGATATGGTACATTTATCATTCTGGAACTTTACAATATAACCTCTTTTCATAATTTGGCTCACGGACAAAAGATTTACTGTTAGATCAGGAACATAGAGTACGTCGTTTAAAGTTACATTTACTAACTCTCCATTGAAGTTTCTTATCCTAATTTTGACATGACCTGCTCCGTTGACTTTTAAAGTCTGTTTGTTGGCGACAAAAATTTCCGACACTTGAAGTTTCTTAATTTCAACGACCCAATCTTTTCTCATTGACATATGCAAACTTGCCCCTGAGTCAATATACCAATCTCTTCCATTGATGGCTTTTGTCGCAAAAACTGTGCAAAAACCAACTTCTTTCCTTTGCTTATGTTTACTCTCTTTATTTGTATTTGTATGACAATTAACTGCTTTATGACCATAGCGGTTGCAATTAAAGCATCGAAGTCCCTTTTTTGCATCATATTTCTTTTTTATTCCAGAAGAAAAAACAGCGCAAGTTTCACTACTCGATTTTTTTACGTCTTGTAAAAGTTTTGTTTTAATTGAGTCACAGGTTATCTGGACGCCTGAGCTCTCAATCCCCATTATCATTGGGGCGTACTCCTCAGGTAAACCTGCCAAAAAGAGTGTACCAATCCACTCATCACTGAATGGCATGTCTACCTCTTTTAACTTGTGTACCGTAGAAATAATTTGGCTCACGTATGCCTCAATGCTATCCGATGAGGAATAATTTGTCGTAATGAGTTGACGCAACAATCCGACGCTTCGAGTCAGTCGAGAATCCTGGAATGCTGCCTTCAACTTATCCCATACCTCCTTTGAGGTTTCAGCATCCTCAATGTGAACATAGTTGATATTGTCGACTAGCAAGATAATTTTCGTCTTTGCCCTTATATCAGCTTTCGCATCCATTCCAGTAGTTGGGTAATTACCTTGAACTGTTTCCCAAAGATCTTCATGTTGAAGTAAATTTTTCACAGCAAAAGACCATGATGCGTAGTTTTCTCTACCTGTTAGCTTCTCGACACTGAAATTCGCTGCAATCGACATCCTTTCAATTTAATATTAAATGCTTCTAAAACGGTTCTTGTACTGTCCAGAAAACACCAACTGGGCCCATAACCTGATGGGATGTTAAAATAAAGCACGGTTTTATATAGTACAAGAAAGTAAAAGCATTTATTATATCTATAGTTATAAAGGAAGTAGAAGAACATAGATGTCAAGAAAGGTATACTATAACCAGAGTTGTACCAAAGGTGCACAAGTTTATTAAAAAGGAAAGATGCCAGATTTTACTTATGAACACAAGCTTTTGATTATAATTCAGTAAAAAAGTAGATGTTTATTGCTCAACTATCATTACAAGAGTGAAGTAAGAAATAAATATGACAAGTACCTATAATATGAAAAGGGTTGCCAGATTAGCAGATATGACAATCCTCGCACCCTTATCATAGACTAATATTGTAGTTGAATGCTGAGTCGATGTAGATGGTTGCATGTTTTCATTAGTTGTGCTGTTGGGTACAAGCAGCAGGTCTTTTATATTAGGTTCATTTTGAACTGTGTTTTGTACTTTTGTAGAGCGAAGTAAGTTAATGTGCATTTTGAAAATGCTCCCATTGTCCAGCGTCACTATGTAGTGCAGACGGCCAAGTTTTTTAGTGATTGTAAGTTATAATCACATGAACTAAATTTTTAAGTGTATTATCGGTAATTTATTCATTTTTCTATATTGGTCTATAGCTTCCTTTATCAAAATTTCGTCGCCACTGTCCATAGACCCTGCAATGTATCCTAGTCCCTTTCCCATTATGTTTACCAGTCCTCGTCCTGATTTCGGGTGCTCATATAAACTATTAATTTTTCCCTTGTTAATGGTTTCTAAAAGTCGTTTGTCCTCGAAAGTTATGGCTTTTAAAGCATTGATGTTTTCAGAAATTGCTGTCATCGTATGATTTCAGATTGATAAAATGTAGTACTTTGTCGTAATGGCCTATAACCTTCAGTTCTTTCGTCTTTATTGTTCGTTGTTATTGGTTAAGTCGTGTATGTCTAATTGCCGTGCGTGTGTAGATATAATAGAAATCAGTATCGTTGACAAAATCATCTTGTCCTGAAAAAAAGATTGTCTTTTTTTTTGGACTATTCTCCCTGTCTTTGTCTTAACTGTAGTGTTATAATTCTCTGCTACTATCTCTTTCTTGTATCTGCCAGATAGTTTGTTTCCTACTCTTCTCTTTACTTTAACAAAAATTTCTTCCCCTTCCCTGATAGGCAGCGCATAATCTCTTGAAGTGAAGAGTGAAAACGCTCTACTTGGCCATTTGAGCTACTCGAGTATGGTGCAGTTTTAAATATTGAAATGCCAAATTCGTTTTCCATCATGAATCTTATTGATTCTGAATTAAAGGATTTTTCATTATCCGTCACTATTGTTTCGGGCATGAGGGAAAAAGAATATCTCTTAAGGGTTGCCTAATATCTTCCGTTGCCTACGAACGTATTGGCTTTGCAACGGCATACTTTGTTGAAAGATTCTACTGCTTCTCCGCTTAGAGAAATTTTTACATTTGCCGATTTATTTCCGGAGATTCGACCTCCTTCCCCTCTTAAAAGGGTTGTCAAGGGCTTCGCAATTTTTGCATAGTCTCTTATAAAACGTCGGTAGTACCCTGACATACCTAGGAAACTACGGAGTTCCCTTAAAGTTCCAGGTTTTCCCCCTGTCTATCCATTGTTTGATCGCCAACGCCTCCCAATCCAGCATTTGGTTTAAGAGTTTCTTGGATAACCCGCGGTCCTTGATTTCCAAAAACGTCTGTCGCGATATTCGCAATAAGAGTTCTTAAGTCTTCTACTCAATTAAGTGTGTTTTATCAAGTATTTCAAATTATTTTGATTTGCCTTTTTGATATTTCCATTAGGGAATTTTTCCACGATCAAAAATATTAACTTAACGAAAAAACAAAATTTGATATCTTATATTTAATTTGGTTGGGAGTCGCAGCTCTTATTCAATATTTAGTTACCCTTACTTAATGACTATTTTACATTTTTATTTAAAACAAATTTTAATACAATAAATTTAAATACCTTACGATGTCAATAACTTGCTGATATGTTGAAATATCTCTGTGATGAATTGTTGACTTCTTCTTTGGATGATTTCTTGTGTAGATGGGCACTGATTATTACTTTGGACACTCTAGTTGATGATAACCTCTTCAACGTTGAATCGGATGATGACTACTGCAGTTGAATATGATATGCTTCTCTTCACAGGATCACTTTATTTGTTGATTTGTTTTAATTTTGGTTTAAGATGTTTGCTTTAATTTATTTCTGAATATGTTCATTTATTTTTATATGTGCATTCCTTCTTACACTGAATCTCCTTGTGCAAATGTCACTTCACTTTAGAAATTGATGTCTTTGATTTTAGGGAGTCTTTATTATATTTTAAGGACTCTATCTGTTAGTACTTACATATTTTATTTAATTGCACTTATCCTTTATGGATTCTTTTCCTTTAATTATATTGTCCTTTACGGTTTTTAATTAATGATTGTCCTTTACGGTTTTTAATTAATTTACGCTTTTTAATTAATAATTGTTCATTTATTTTTATATGTGCATTCCTTCTTACACTGAATCTCCTTGTGCAAAAGTCACTTCACTTTAGAAATTGATGTCTTTGATTTTAGGGAGTCTTTATTATATTTTAAGGACTCTATCTGTTAGTACTTACATATTTTATTTAATTGCACTTATCCTTTATGGATTCTTTTCCTTTAATTATATTGTCCTTTACGGTTTTTAATTAATTATTGTCCTTTACGGTTTTTAATTAATTATAGTCATTTACGGTTTTTGTTAGTTTATAGAGTTAGCAGCAGTGAAATGTAACCGAATTCAAATAAGACAATGCCGAGGTAATTGGAAATTAAACTACAGTTCTTTATTAAGATAAGAAAATGTGTATACTTAATTCAGTTTATGACCTTACAGAATGATCAAAGTTATTTAAATGAATATATAAAGTAAAAGTATCAATAGTTAATATGACAACTATGTATAACAGTTACAAAAGTAGAGTTTCACGTATTTGGCTTGCGAACAGCGTTGTAAATTGCCAACAAACTCCCCCTCAAGCCAAATCCATTTTTTAATATAATAATAATAAAAAATACAATTTGTTTATTTCAATTTTAGAAGATAACAACCATTTAAATGCTTAGTTTTGGACAAAACTTTTGTTAATATATCTGCTGCATTCTCATCTGATGGTATATATTCAACATCAATGTTCTGCATTGCATATTGCTCACGTATATAATGGAATCGAATATCGATGTGTTTGCTTCTCTTATGTACAGCAGGATTCTTTACCATAAAACCAGCACCTTGGTTGTCGCAAAAAATTGTCGTTGGAGTTGCAATGAAGTCTTCAAAACCGAGTTCATTTAAAATATTTCTATGAAAAATAGTTTCCTTCGTTCCTTGACATAAGGCAATATACTCTGCCTCCATTGTACTAAGTGCTACTATAGACTGCTTTCGAGACTCCCATGCAACTGGACCACCACCCATGAAAACGACATGACCGGAATATGATTTTCGATCAGAAGAGTCACAGCCCCAGTCAGCATCTGTGAAACATTCAAAATTATTAATATCAGATGAAAATGTTATTTTAACAGCTGAATTATTTTTGAAGTATCTCAGGACATGTTTTCCAGCTCGAAAATGTTGTTCATGTGGGTGAGAATTAAATTGGGATAATCTGGACAAAACGTGAATTATATCTGGCCTTGTTATTACCGCAAGATACATCAATGCGCCGATTAAACTCTGATAATTTTTAGTATTGAGTCCCTCACAATTTTTCTTGCATTTCTCTAAAACATTTCCACTTGGCCACGGTGTAGAATTAGGTTTGCAGTTAGTCATATTCCATTTTTCTAATATCTCCTGAGTGTATTTATTTTGGTGGATTGAAATATCACCACTTATTTCCACTTCCATCCCCAAAAAGAATGCTATAGGGCCTCGATCAACAGCTTCAACATGTTTATTTAAACCAACAATAATATTTTTCATATCTTGCTCATTTGAGCAAGCGAGCAACATATCATCTACATACAATGCAATAATGTTTAAGTGGGAGCCATTTCTCCGAACATATATACAAGTATCTGACTGACAGCGCTTAAATCCTAATTTTAACAATATATCGTTTACCTTTTTATTCCATTCACGTCCAGCTTGCTTTAGTCCGTACAGTGCTTTTGTTAATCTACAGACTTTGTTAGGTTCATTTTTATCCTCAAACATTGGGGGTTGTAGCATATAAACTTCATCTTCAAGATTTCCATTTAAAAATGCTGATACAATGTCGATGTGATTCACTAGTAATTTAAATTTCGCTGCTAAGGCCAATATCAACCTTATAGTTGAATGACGAACAACAGGCGAAAAAGTATCTTTGTAGTTAACGTTTTGTTTTTGAAAACAACCCTGAGCAACAAGTCTTGCCTTGTACTTCTCTACTGATCCATCTGGTTTACGTTTTAAGGCAAATACCCACTTACAACCAATTATATTTTTTGCTTTGGGTTTGTCCACAAGATGCCAAGTTTTATTCTTTATTAAAGAATCGAACTCTATCTGCATTGCTTCCTTCCATTTTGAAGAGTTTTCCGATTTTAAAGCTTCTGCTACGGTTTCAGGGTTCTCAATAATAGAGTTTAAGAGTTCAATACCATCTTCAATACAAAATACTTTTCTTGGCCTGCCTTTTTGACCAGTTTTGATAAGTCGTGGTCTACCACGTTTTCTTTTACCCTCAACAACAACTGTTTCATCAAGATAAGTTTCAGCACTACTGGAGTTATCTGTTTCTTCCTCTTAACATTTATTTCCTCTTGACGTTATTTAATACTTTCGTAGGAGCTCTATTTCTTAAGTATGTTGCCGTATTGATTGCTTCTCCCCATAACATTTGTGGCAATCCAGAAGATTCTAGTAAGCACCTCGCCATCTCCACTAACATCCTATTCGCTCTCTCTGAAACACCATTCTGTTGTGGCGAATAACTCACAGTAGTCTGATGTACGATGCCCTCCTTTGCAAAATATTCTTTAAACTTCGAGTTTATAAACTCTTTTCCATTGTCGCTTCGAAAGATTTTAATTTGGCGGCCAGTCTGCTTCTCCGCAATCGCAGCAAATGTACAAAACGCTTCAAAAGCATTCGATTTGTTTTTTAAAAAATATGTGGTTGTATACCTTGAATAATCATCAATAAATGTGATGAAATATGTTGCACCACCTAGAGTTTTTGTACCAATTGGACCGCATAAATCGCTATGTACAAGTTGCAGTAAGTCAGTTGTTTATACATTTCCATAGCTTTTGTAAGGCTTAACAGAAATTTTACAAACTGCACAAGTAACACACTCAATTGATTTTGGCAATTTTATATTAAAACCTTTCAGCATATTATTGTCATTTAATTTATTTAAATCTTGTATATTTAAATGACCAAACCGCTGATGCCATTTGATTCCAACATTTTCATTAAATAAGGCATAAGCACTTTCAATATTTGTAAATTTTTCTTCTGTATTTACAATAAACATTTCACCTTTTAAATGCGCTGTCAAAATTTTCTCATTATTTTTGCTTTTTATCTCTGCTCTATTATCAATAAATTGAACAATGTGACCTGCCTTAACAGTTTTGTTTATCGATAAAAAATTAGAGTGCAATTGTGGAACATATAAAACATTTTTTAATTCGAGGTTACAGAATTCTGTTTTAATTTTAATATTACCTACACCTTCTGCTTCAATGCTCTCACCTGATGCTAAAACAACCTGTTGCTTCGATTCTGTTAATGCAATAAAATCTTTTCGTGATCGACACATGTGTGATGTCGCTCCGCTGTCTAATATCCACTTCTCAGAGTAATTACATTTATTAACATACAAAGAGCATGCGAAATCATTTTCTTGTTTAAATTTACATTGCGATCGAATGTGACCTTTTTTACCACAGCGAAAACATTTGACATTATTAAAGTTATTGACCTGTCTCTCACTTTTAACATTGCTGTTATTGTTTGCAATTTTATAAGGAATATGTTTGATGTAGTTGTTATTACTGTTAAAAGTTTTGTTGTTTCTTTTTGTAAAAGTTTTTGTGTTTGCTGCAAATACATTTTCTGGCGGGCTATTTATTTTACACTCTTGCCTCCTCTCTTCTTCTAATATTATAGAAATTAGTTTGTCATAATTGGGCAATGTATCTCGACTTTCTATTGCTACCACGAAACTCTCCATTTCATCAGGCAAACTACATAACAGTAATACAGAAAGCAAATCACCATTCAGACAAATTCCAATTTCTTTCAGGTCATCTACTATTGAACAAAATTCATTTATTTGGACTGCAAATTTTTCGGTACTTTGAAATTTAAATCTCACAAGCTTCTTAAATAAATTTACTTTTGTGGATGCTGTATCCGATTTATATATTGAGCTTAATACATACCACGCATTTTTTGCTGTTGTGCAATTCTTTATATGTACCAACTCACTAGGCTTTACACTAAGGGTTATTGTTGCTAGCGCCTTGCTGTCATTGTTCATCCATACAGCCTTACTCTGATCTTCAATTGGACAAGGCTCCACCACGGTATTCCACAAATCCATTGTGATCAATAAACTTTTGACTTGAATACTCCATGTTTGGTAATTGTCGCCGTTTAATTTCTCTATACTTGCAATACCACTTGCCATTATTTCTCTCACCTTTTTACCTCCGGTTAAAATAAAAAATTCCTTTGCTTACTTAACCACACAAAATTTATATTTGTGAAAAATCGAACGAAGTTTTATTTATTCTCCAAAATGCTCTATATGGTTACCAGGGTTCTGGGCCCATAACCTTTGTTAGTTTATAGAGTTAGCAGCAGTGAAATGTAACCGAATTCAAATAAGACAATGCCGAGGTAATTGGAAATTAAACGACAGTTATTTATTAAGATAAGAAAATGTGTATACTTAATTCAGTTTATGACCTTACAGAATGATCAAAGTTATTGGAATGAATATATAAAGTAAAAGTATCAATAGTTAATATGACAACTATGAATAACAGTTACAAAAGTAGAGTTTCACGTATTTGGCTTGCGAACAGCGTTGTAAATTGCCAACAGTTTTTAATTCCTTGCGGCACAGGCTGGCACATAAATACCACCGTTTTGCTACTACGGAGCCTAGTTACCGACTTTTTAATTAACTGCTCGGGCGCCAGTTATATTTTTGCGGGTAGCAAAATTAAAAAATATATATGGTCTTTACGACCAGCTTTATTTGAGTTATTATTAAAAACTAACTAACTAAATTTGCAAATTTCTTATTTTATATTATTATGTTGACATACTAAAAAGTGGCGTGATTTAATATTAATGTTAACTTGGCATTTATTGCAGACTTTGCTTTCGCAATAATTGCCAATTTTAGGTCAATAAAAGTAATTAGTTAAATTGCAATATTACATCTCAGCAAAATTCTAAAAAATGAAATTATAATTTTGTTTTTGTTAACTTGTATCATTGTTTATTCGTTTAGGGTAGGAGAAAGAATAGAGCCTTGTGGTACCCCTGAATTGATCTTGAACTCGTTAGATGAGATCCCGTCTATAACAACTCTTATAGCGCGATCCCTGAGAAAGCTCGATATAAATCGAGAGAAGATATCACCGACACCAAAAGCAATAAGTTTGGACAAGAGTGCTCCATGCCACACTCTGTCGAATGCTTTTGAAATATCTAGAGCCACTACCTTACTTTCGCCAAAATGGTGGATGGATCGACACCATTTTTCCGACAGGAAGGCTAATAAATCACCCGTGGAACGTCCTCCACGGAAGCCATATTGTCGGTCGCTAAGTAAGCTATTGGACTCCAGATATTTCATAAGATGGAAATTTAGCATACTCTCCATTACTTTAGAAATGGTAGAGCATATTGCGATTGGGCGATAATTTTCAGGGTTGCTTGCCTCTCCCTTCTTGGGGATCGGCGTAACATTTGCAACTTTCCAGCACGACGGAAATTCACCTGCATGATAGAGGGTGCTGAAAAGGATTGCCAGAGGACGCGATAACGTCGAAGAGCACTGCTTCAAGACCAGTGCCGGAATTCCATCCGGGCCAGGAGACTTATTTATATTAAGGTCCGATAAAACCCTTTTAACTGCACGAGCCCGAAAGTATATCTTTGGCATAGTTACGGATACACGCTCGGATGCGGGCAGTGGTTGATTGCTTTCCGGCAGGTGAGAATTACCTGCAAACATTTCAGCTAGGAGGTTAGGTTTTTCAACCGGGTCAGTGAATATTTGATCAGTCTTTAAAAGAGACGGAATAGAAGAACTAGCATTTCCCTTAACTCTTTTAACGAATGACCAAAAGCTTTTACTTCCCCGTGGGGCAGTAAGAACTTTAGCGCGAAGACTCCGCTCGTACAAAGCTTTTGCACGTCTTAGCACTTTGGCACACGAAGTTCTCGCCCTTTTGCGCATCATATCAGTATCTGCGTTTTTATTATTCCGCCAGACACTAAATGCTTCCTCTCTGGATCTGACTGCAAGTCTGCACGTCTGATTAAACCAAGACTTTGGTCTAGGCCTAATCGAAATTTGCTTCGATGGTATGAACGTTTTCATACCAAGCATTATTATATTTTGGACCATTTTAGCCATGGCATTGACATCATTGTCGAGGAAGCAGAGCCTCCAATTGAAATGCCGAAAGAAATCGTTGAGCTCAGCCCAACGTGCCTTTTCGTAAATATATTTCAAACGTTTCATAGCTGGCGGTGAAACGCCTCGAAGTTCCGCAAACGAAAAGGAGGCAGAAATGGTGCAATGATCCGAATTACCGAGAGGTGCGCTAATGTTCATTTCATACTTTTCAGGGTGTGAAGTGAGAAAAAGGTCGAGGGTGTTGTGATGGTGGCCGTCAACACATGAAATATGTGTTGGTTCATTCACTAATTGCGCAAGGTGATTGTGCGCTGCGAATAGCTCAGCATATTGGCCTTCTGGAGTTGTATTGCTCGAATGGCGAAGCCACGATAAATTATGGACATTGAAATCGCCAGCAATAACGATTTCACTGTTCGGGTAATTTTCGAGGATCCCCGATATATTGTCGGAAAGGGCATCGAAGTTCTGTATAGTCTTCTCCCTTTCCGTGTTTGGGCTTCTGTAAAGAAACCCGAAATGCAGAAGATGTGCCCTGATTTTGAATTTAACCCAAAGACAGCTAAATTCGGGATCATGCGTGTCTAAAGATTGCTGACACTGGTACACAACTTCATTGCGTATATAAATTGCAAGGCCCCTGTGTAGATAGAAAAGAGATAGGAGGTGATACCCAGGTATGTGAAAATCCTGTGGGTCAGCATCCTCAGACACCTGGGTTTCACTTAAGGCGAAAACATCCGGCCGATGGAGACAAACGTGAGCATAGACAGAGAAGAAATTTGCCCTTTGTACCAACCCGCTTCTTAATCTTAAAATCAAATACACTTTATTAATATCAAAATACGTTCTTCAATTTTATTTATATTCCACGTGTCGTAACTCCAAAAACTACTAGGTTAAATGCAATTCGCTGATTGTCAAAACTACACATCATCGCCAAGCAAGCATCAACGCCGACGCCAAAGTGTTGGCAGCTTATGCCGGTCGCCACATCCCTCCAATGTTTTTCAGATGAAGCTTCAAGGTCTGGGAGCCGGAACTTCCATTGCTTTCCTGTGCTGCTGATGTTGGGTCGGACCAAACCAACGTGTTGGTAGATGAATGCGGCAAAACATTTAAGTCTGAAGAAGATTGCTTGTTTTCGGAAACGGATGGAACTTTCTTCAAGTGGCTTACGTTTCTACGAATGACCTTCCCATTGTTCCTTATCTCAACTATGTTCCCATTTCTAGCTTTTACTTCATACTCAGTTGTATCGAAATCAGGTGTCAACTTATGTGGAAAAACTACGTTCTTCAAAACGACTTTATCCCCCACATCTATATTAGACTCCTTCGCCCCTCTCCTTTTGTCGGATCGCATTTTTCCTTTATGCTTAAGTAAGCAGTCTTGATCTTTTTCAGCAGACTCAACTGGGATATCTTTTAAATCATCAATACTTGGTATTTTATCTCTTATTATCCGATTAAACATGAGCTTAGTTGGGGCCTCACCAGTTATGCTATGTGGTGTCACGTTATACATATGGACAAATTTCTGAAGTTCCTCCAACAGGTTGAGGCCATTCATATGAGCTATCTTCAATCGTTTAACAATCGATTTGTTCATATTCTCCACCTCACCATTAGCTTAAGGCCAATAAGCTGGGGTTAATATCTGCCGAATACCATTTTCCTTGCAATATTGATCGAATTCCGAGCTTACATATTGCCGTCCATTATCAGTTCTTATACATTTCGGATAACCGAGTCTACAAAATATTTCCCTCATTGAATTAATTATAATTTGTGTTGAGATAGTTCGAATAAGCTTAAATTCCATATAACGTGAAAAATAATCTATAAAGACCAAAATATATTGTCCATTTGGCAAAGGACCCAATAAGTCACTTGCCAATGTAAGCCACGGACCTTCTGGAAACGGATGTCTATCCATTGGAGGTGGAGGAGTTGGTTGTGATACCAAAAGGCAATCCTTGCATGATTTTACATACTTCTCAGCTTCTCTATCGATGAGAGGCCACCACACTTTTGATCTTAACCTACGTTTTATCACCGATTCACCTGCATGTCCTTCATGAGATAGTTCTAAGACCTTACTTCGCAAAGCGGTTGGAATGACAATTTTACTGCCTCTTAATAAGATGTTGCCAAGATATTATAATTCATATCGAAAGGGGAAGAAACAGTTTGTTGTGGCCTCAGTCCATGAATTTTTATTAAGGCACATTACTGCATCTACAATGTCTTCATCCCTACAGCTTTTATCAGAAATTTCTGTAATTGATAACGCAGAAGGAGTGCTCATCGATACCACATGTAAAATATTCTGGTCACCTTTCCAGTCAAATGAACTAGGATTATTTACACGACATAGTCTTGATAATGAGTCCGCTATATTTTCCTTCCCCGCTTTGTAAACAACTTTAAATTTAAATGCTTGAAGACGAAGTAACCATCGTTCAACGCGGGCTGGAGGCTTTGAAGTTGGCTTAAAAATAGCTTCCAATGGTTTGTGGTCAGTAACCAATTCAAATTCCAAGCCAGCCAAATAATAGTAATATTTTTCCACTGACCACACTAGAGCCAGACTCTCTTTTTCAGTTTGAGAGTAGCGTTTTTCGACATCCGAAAGAGACTTACTGGCAAATGAAATTATTTGAGGATTATTCCCATCAAATTGTAGAAGTACAGCACCCAATGCCACAGGACTCGCATCGGCGATTAATCGAGTACTTTTTGTTGGATCAAAATAAGAAAGTTTTGGTACTTTGGCCAACAATTGTTTCAAATAATCAAAAGAATTTTTCATATCCGAAGTCCAGTTAAATTTCACATCAGTTTTCAAAAGTCTTCTCAATGGGTCTGTATGATTTGCCAGATCGGGTATAAACTTACCCACATATGTTACTAAACCCAGGAAACTACGAAGTTTTTCTTTATTCCTGGGATCTCTAAAACCCATGATTGTCTCGACTTTTTCTGGGTCAGCTTCGATGCCTTCACTAGAGAGAATATGCCCGAGAAATGTTAATTTGTTTGTTTTCCAAATACATTTGTCGTTATTTAACAACACGTTGTTTTCACGAAAAATTCTGAGAACTTCCCTGACCACTATGTCGTGCTGCCCCTCAGTTTGCGCAAAAATTATAACATCATCAATGTAATTCATGGCGTTGGGGCATGGTGACAGCATTTCTTCCAAAAGTCTCTGAAAAATTGCAGGTGCTGAGTTTACTCCAAATAAGAGACGTTTATATCGAAATAATCCACGAGGCGTAATAAATGTGGTGATTTCTCTGCTATCTTCATGAAGTTCAATTTGATGATAGGCATTCTTCAAGTCTAAGCGGGTAAAATACTTTGCTCCTTTGAGTTTCGTCATGAAAGATTCAAACGTTGGAAGAGGATAATTTTCCCTTAAAATTGCTCTATTTGCCCTCCGCATATCAATACACATCCGGATATCGCCGTTTTCCTTAAAAGCCAAAACAATAGGCGATATCCAGCGGCTTGGACCAGCTACAGGTTCAATAATATCAGCCTTAACACCGTCTTCCAATTTCAAAATAACCTTTTCCTCTAAAGCAACTGGTATACGGCGAACTGGTTGTTGTACAGGAGTAACATTTGTATCAATAGCTAACTTTACAACGATATTTTTCCATTTCGGGAATGGTGCCAGCTCTTCAACTTTATTTACATTCAGTCCCAAGCGTAGAACATTCAGTTTAATAGCCGTGTCCTTTCCCAATAATGACTGTCTTCCATTTTCAATTACATAAAATGTAGCAATCTTTTCAGGCGTGTGGCTAATATAAATGGGAGCTTCAAAAACACAGAGTACACTTAGCAATTTGTCAGATGCATATGCCCGAAAATTATTATTAGACTTCGATCTAATATTAAATAATGCAGACTTGTTCTCTTGTAACTTTTCCCAATCTTCAGTGCTTAGTAAATTGAATTTAGATCCGGAATCAATGATCATAGAAGTAGGTCGGCCTGCAATGTGACATACAATAGTTTCATCCATTTCATGATCACTTGAAATCTTAAAACATTTGTCCTCCGTTTTATCTGTGCTGTTACTTGAATTATCAACATTGCGAATATCAGTTCTTTTGCGTTTTACGTCCCATTGCTTACCCGATGGGTAATGGCGTTTAAAATTTGTCCTACATTTTCGAGCAAAATGTCCAAATCTATTACATTTATTACATTTTTGGTTCTAAGCTGGGCAGTTTAAACTTTTATCATCATGGTATTTACGTCCACAGCGACCACACTCCACTGTAACATTAGCTTGGGAATTTCTATGCAAGTTAATTTTATTAACTGAATCCAAATTGCTAGTTGGTTGCATAGATTGTGACTGCTTTTTAATCTGTTCATCGACCTGACACAGCCGTATAATTTCATCCAAATCGTACTCTTTTTCAAGCAGCTTTCGTTTTAAATCTAAAGGAGCCCATTCATCAATTATTTTATCGATTAAGCAAATATTCTCAATTTTCCATTTTGTCGACCCAAAAATACATTTAGCCATTTGTTGACGCAATCTTAAAATAAATTGATTGAATGTTTCTCCTTCAATGACATTTATGCTACGAAATATGTGTCTTTCAAATACTGAATTTCGTTTCGGTGTAAAGTGGTTGTTCAACTTTTCTACCAAAATTTTAAAAACGTCATTATTCTTTTTCCCGTCAAAATCTTCGATTGCAACAGGTATTGAATAGGCTACTTCTTGTAGTTGAGGTCCTCCAATATGTAATAATTTGTTCCTCTTCTTTAGGCTCGAGGTTATTTCCTCAGAATCAATGTATATTTGAAAAGATCTCAACCATTTTTCCCATTCTGATCTTATAAGTGGTTTTTCAATTGTAGCACAAAGAAACGGTTTTAAGTTTTCAGCCATATTTTATCAATTCTGAAATAAATTAAAACAATTTACAAATAAGCAAGTCAACTCAACATTTTAATAAACTTATTTATCACTTCATAAATCAAGTTTTATCGTTCTCATTCTTCATTTCATATGTACTAATTTCCTCTTTTCCCTTTTTTTCCCTATGGTTGGCGTTAATCGGATATGTTATTCAAGCCAAACTGTCATTAGCATTTGCCATATTTTCCTTGTATATGTACGCCATCCGGCCCTGGTTTTCCCCAGATATTACCCATGGCAAACTGCCTCTAGCATTTGCTAGCTAAATTTTGATATGGCAAACTGCCTCTAGCATTTGCTAGCTAATTCAGAATACGGCCAACTGCCTCTAGCCTTTGCTAGCTAAATTTTGATATGGCAAACTGCCTCTAGCATTTGCTAGCTAATTTATAATACGGCCAACTGCCTCTAGCCTTTGCTAGATTACTATTTTACATAGCAAACTGCCTCTACCTGGTTATAAATAACCAATTCCTTCCTGGCCAAACTGCCCCTTGCTTCGCAAGATAATAATATAACGACTGATAAACAGTCCCTGCTCTCTAGCAGCTAATTAAGCACAATTTGAATGCACTTAAATATTTCATGTTCAAAAACATCAACTTCACATTGCAACCATCAAATTTTCATATATTTCAACAATAACAAAACACTTTACTTTCCCACTTTAATGTCCATTTCGTAAATTACCGATTTTACTCGTCGCCAATGTACCAACCCGCTTCTTAATCTTAAAATCAAATACACTTTATTAATATCAAAATACGTTCTTCAATTTTATTTATATTCCACGTGGTTTAACTCCAAAAACTACTAGGTTAAATTCAATTCGCTGATTGTCAAAACTACACATCATCGCCAAGCAAGCATCAACGCCGACGCCAAAGTGTTGGCAGCTTATGCCGGTCGCCACACCCTTAGACCACGTATGTTGCAGAAGTCAATTCTAAATCGGCCTGTCATGATTAACGCGAGAAAACCCAAATGAAATGTCTATCTTTTGTATTGTAGTTGCCACTGAGCTAATCGCTGCTTGAACGACTGCCGGTGATCAGTGTTACTCCTTCATCACCAAACAGTCTAGCAGTAACCAACACAATGGCACCAACAATGCAAAAGATTTAGTCGGGTATGGTAAAGGGAATTAGCACAATGCCACGAAAAAAGGCCATGAAAGACCTCATCCGGTCACCGTGACCCGAAGTGACAGCACTGGTTGGTAGTGTCAGCACTGGTGTATTTAATTTTTGTTCCGTCACCGGTAACGGGGTTTTTATTTATTTTTGTTGTTTTATTGTTGCTGCTGTCTCATTAATTTCTGCTTGTGATTCAATTATTTTTATTTAATTTGTTATTGTTTTTCGTATTTTATATCTTATATTCAAGTTTATTGTTCTTTTTATTTATCAATAATGTAAATGAGTTGATCAAAATTCTCCAAGTTTATTCCGTTTTTTTATTTTATATTTTTTCCACTTATTTTCCTTTTATTTTATTTCTGTTTGAACTATTTTTATTAAAAGTCAAGACCGAACAGCGGCCCCAAAGACACGTGTATACCGGTCGAACGAATAAACTATTGTTTTACTGTTCGTATAATAATGAGCCTGAACCCTCTCTCTCTCTCTCTCTCTTTCTCTTGGCTAATTGTCTTACCATATGTGTTGAGAGTTCCGTCTTTTTGAATCGTTCGGGTATGAAAACTATACGAATTTGCCTACCTAAATATTGTCCTGAAGGTGTTTCATTATTTTTAAGTGGTGTGGCACGGTATCTAAAAAGTATCTCCTGAACTTTCTCTGGAATTGGCATTGTGCTGTTTCTCATTGATATTAACTTATGTTTCAACGTTTGAACGTTTCTCTCCACTAAGCCATTTGTAGCTGGATGGCCCGGTGCTATAAATTTTTGAAAAATACCACTATTCTTGCAGAAAGTTTTAAATTCTTCACTTTTGAAAATAGTGGCGTTGTCTAAAACCACAATGTTACGAAACCCACTCCTGGAGAAGATGCTTTTCAGTATTTCTATTGTTGAACCCGCTGTTGGTGCAGATGTGCATACTGCAACTTCGGCCCATTTAGATTTCGCATTCATTATTGCCAAAAAAAAAGCAACCTTGAAAAGGACCCGCATAGTCAATGTGTATGCGTTGCTAATTTTCTTCAGGATCTTCCCATGGATGTATTTCTGCTTTAGCGGGAGAGCTTCGGACTGTTGCACATGATGAGCACGACCTTACTATATTTTCGATATCTTTATCGATTGACCTCCAGTATACATATCGACGGGCAAGCTGCTTCATCTTTGTTATACCTAAGTACGTTGAATGCAATTCTTGTAAAACGTATGGCTGCAGAGTTGTAGGAATTATGACCCTCTCACCCCGAGGGAGTACATCACTATCTATTGTAAAATCCGGATCGATTTTGTCAACTTGATGACCGTTTTTGGTGTTATTATTATTACGAAGTGTTTGTAGAATCAGCACTAACTCCTTGTCTTTCCAAGTTTCTTCGCGAAGAGATTGACAATTAATTTGTGAATTACTAATTTTGTGTATAGTTGAATTCCATATAAAGTGTACTTCTTGATTGATTGTATTTTCTTTATGGATTTTCGATGTATCTGGTGTTCGTGATAGGCAATCTACGTTGGTGTTTTCAATCCCTTTTTTGTACACTAATTCATAGTTAAACCCAGATAAAAACGCTGCCTACCGTTGTAAACGTTGGAAAGTCATATGTGGCAACTTTGCTGTTTGGTAAAAAATTCTCATAATAGGTTGATTATTAGTTATGAGTCTAAACGATCGTCCGAATAAGTATTCGCAAAAAATATTCAACAGAAAAAACTATTGCCAATGCCTCCCTATCGAGTTGTAAATAATTCTGTTCTGCTAACGTTAATGCTCTTGATGTGTACGCAATTGGCATTTCGTAGTCGTCAATAATGTGTGATAAAATACCAGCAATACTAGATGGCCCCGCGTCGCAAGCCAATTGAAGTGGTAATTCGGGATTGTATGATATTAAAGCCGGAGGACTGGCCAGCTCCTGTTTGAGTGTTTTAAATGATTTTGCACATTTATCGGCCTACTTGAAATTAGAGCTTTTTCTCAAAAGACTTTGCAAGGATGTAGTCATTGTGGATACATTTGCTATGAATCGCGCGTAGTACGTAACCATACCCAAAAATCGTTTGACATCATCTGTATTGTTAGGGTAAGGCATGTCTAAAATTGCGGCGACTTTTGAATCCGATTTCTTAATTTTGTTATGCACTACGACGTGCCCTAAAAATTCCATTTTTTTTTTGTCAAAAAAGGAACATTTTGCACTATTGAGATGTAAGTCAAATTTTCGAAATTGATATGATATACGCTCTTAGATTTGACATACACTCTTCTATTGAATTTCCATGAACGATTATATCGTCAAAGTATCATTCAGTTTTGGGTATTTCTCGTAGAAATTGATCAATGACGCTATTAAATTCTGCCGGAGCAGTTTTAATACCCAATGATCACCTAATAATCCTATAGGTGCCACTATGTGTGGATATTGTTTGTATAATTGCAGATTCTTCATCTACAGGTATGTGTAAGTAAGCTTTATAAAGGTCACGCAGACTTTTAAAAATATATCCAAGCTTCCTAATTGGATAGCATGAGTCAGTAAGTTATTGGTTTACGCCCACCTTATAGTCGACGCAGCCTTACCCCTCCATCTGTCGTGGGTGTAACTACTAACGGTGAACCCCAATCGCTTTCCGTTATTTTCGAAATTATGCCGCTTTGTTCTAATACATCTAACTCTCTGTCAACACGTTCTGTCAAGGAATACGGAATTGATCGCTCTCTGATGTAAATCCATGTCGCTTTTTCACGTAGTTTCAGAGAAACCTCATACTGTGATGTACACCCTATTTCCTGTTTGAATTTCAGAAAATTCTTTTACAATGTCGTCAATCACACTCACCTGTTTAATAACAGCAATTCTTTCTTATGTATCGTTATCCAAAACTTTTAAATTATTTTCAATCGCCTAATCCAAAACACGGCCCAACAAAGCTGAACAAAAATCTGGTACTATGTATATTTCATCTTTCATCTCGACATTGTTGTATTTCACACATAAGGATGACAGCTCAATTCTTGACATTTCATCATTTGACAGCCAATATACTTCCTAACCTCAAATTTGTCCACCCTGTATATCCAATCACATGTAGACTTTCAAATACTTTAATAAATATATCGCTCATTTACTTCAACAACGTGATAATTCAAAAAACTAGTTTTGTAAAAAGCATATTTAAAGTTTTCAATTTACATGCTTCCTAATGGGGAAATGATAAAATATTCCTCTGCCATTGTACATATTTGTAATATATTTGTTATTATTTATTCTTTTATGATTTTTAAAATAATACTACCCTTTTGAATACAATAAAATGTTATAATCTCTTGCAATGATTTGCAAAATATCTATATATTGTATTTTCCCCAAAAACTCCTTAAAAAATAATTTTTAGATTTTGTAAATTAAAAACTTGAAACGCATTTTCTGAATAGAAATTTTATTTGCAATAAATCTCTTTTTCGCTAAAGTAATTTAAATATTTTACAACAGTTTTTGCATGGTAAAGTGTACACTTTTATTAGTAGCAAAGAATTCGTCTGACTACGCGATTGTTTCCTAGATTTTGTTCTTAAATACAAATCTTCAAAATGAATGTAAAAAGTACTTCTCTCCTATTCCTTCCATTTTAACTTAATTTTGGATTTATGCACCACTTTTCTTCATTATTTCTTTTCCAATTATATTAATAAAAGGATATCAAACATTTACAGTACACAATTTAATTTAAGTAAATCCTTAAAATTTTAGTTTAATATCATTAACTACAAGTTAAATTTCGTTTTCGGTTTTTAAATCCGTGTTATACATATTTTTCGTCCTTGCTGTATCCGGCAAAACTGATATTCAAAAATAGAAGCGCTAGCAGCGAAATTCTTGAATTTTTATTTCGTTTTCCTTATAATTTGTTTTTGCTCACATACGAAGTTCCCAAAAGTTTCAGTCTTCATTTTCACAACACAAAAGACAACAGGCATTTTGTTTGTGTAAATTAACTTTGGGATGTCAAAAATAGATGACTACTACTCTCTCAAAAGTGAGGGTGGCGATGGTCGAAGTAGTCTGCACGTGGACTACAAAACGAAAAATTTTCCTGGGTCCAACCCCAGTTTCAGACTCATAAAAACATGTCACATTTTGCTCTTGTGCATTTGTGCGGCTTTGTGCCAGTTGTTGTCGCAAGGTTTCAGTGGCAAAGGCATAGTCACTGGTCACTGACCAGTAACGGCATCAGCTGTATCCAATCCACAGGCACATCACAACGCCCTCCTTGATCGGTATTGTGTAGCATCGGCGAAGTAAAATAATTACAAAAATGTCTACTAAAACCGAAGCTTCAAATTTTAATACGTCTCCTTGACATCAGAGACGCTACAACACTGCTGTAAAAACAAATAACGTGCAAAAAGGAGTGTTGTAAGATAGTGAAGCTTCACCTCCTACTATACATTTCCTATAGTTCCGGCAGTTTCTGTGTGCTGGTCCAAGATATAAAAAAAACACACACGCTACAATAGCAAGAAAAACATTAATTTCATTTATATATGCATTAATTGCTTTTGCAACCCTCTCTCAAATTAAAGAAATGTGTAAAATTGTTAATTGCGCGCTTTCTCAAATGAATAAAATGTAGTAAAATTTTGACAGACAAGTATAAAATACTTGTCATTTGTCTCGTTTAGAAGTAAATGAAACAAAACAAGCCATGATCTATTATACACGGAATTCTCAGCAGTCTGTTTCATTTCACCATTAGTTCGTGTGATCTTGTTGAATAAAACATACTACCCTTTCTGAGAGCTAAACATTTTAAAGAATTATGCAGAAAACTACAAACTGCACGTTTTTAAAAAATTATGATTTCTTTGGTTGAAAAGAAAACACCATAAGTTACAGAGTAACACAATCGTTAATGCCAATAACCTGAAACTTTGACAAATTTAACAATTGTCGAATAGGTAATCTCCTTATATGGGTCCATATCACATAAAAACCAGAACCCATAACCTCCGTCTTCAATCGATCAGTAAAAACCGTCCATTCCTCAAATAGTTTGACCATAACGAACAGCCATAAACAAGCACTGGCACTGTAAATTCAATTTATCCCCTCGGTCGTATGGCCCAATTCACCTACGTGTGGAATGCAGTGGAACTATATAGAGAGAGGGATAGTGTAGAAAATAGACAGGTGGTGAAAGTGGTAGGAAGATAGAGCTTAATTCTTGGACAACTCTACCGTTGCGTGTTAATTATAAAAGGTGATGGTACATAACATGCGTTGCACTCGTCAACGTGTCACATACTTCTGTCAAAAAAAAGTTGAAACAGTGTCTTTTCATAAAGAAAGTTACAAGCAACGTTTGAGACACTTCAAACGAGCAAAAGTTCTCCAATTTTTAAATTTATACGGGTTGCATGCATTTTGATAGCTGAGTAGATGCGCTAAAATGCCAATTATATAACTTGTTCTTTTTAAAGCGTGATAAGTGCCTTCGAATCCCAGCCGGGTCAAATCAGAAAAAAGTTTTTTCTGAGTTTTCTGTGCTACAGCACTTTCCTTCGTCGGTATTTGAGCAATAAAACGTCGGCGAAGTAAAATAATAAATAAAATGGCTCAATTAGCTTAAAAATAATGCGTCAAAAAAACAACATCAGAGACGCCGCAACTTTGCTTTATAATTTACACGCAACTGCAAAGTTGCGCAAGAATTAAGCTCTATCTTCCTACCACTTTCACCACCTGTCTGTTTCTTCCCTATCCTTCTTCTCTAGTTCCAGTGCAATGCATTGCATATGTAGGGGATAGCCCCTGAGCACTGGTCCAAGATAAAAAAAAAAAAAAAAAAAAAAAAAAAAAGTACATACGTACAAAACGCATCACCGCGTTAACGTGTGTTAGTACTTTCATCTAAAGCAGAGTAGTGGCGTCTCTGATGTTATTTTGTACGCATTATTTTTAAGCTAATGGGATCCATTTTATTTTTATCGACCTTTCAAGTTTTCGGTATAGGAAACCTAATGACTAGTCATCCTCTCTAACTTCCTATCATATCCTGGAAATGTCACTCACAATTTTCGTAATTAAAAAAAATTACGGAAAAGACTGCCTGTGTGTAAATAATCGGGCAGTTTTAAAAACGAATTGAAGAAAAAGAAATACTGACAAATCTAAAAGCAGACTTTGTAACATTTACATATTTATAATAAATGCGAATTTATTTTAAACGAACTACAAACAAAAAGTACTACACATAACCATTTCTTTTGCGTTACTTCCGTTTGTCCCAGCAAATGAGAAATATCTGCTTATATGCACCTACGTATGAAGTAGCTGATCAGCCCGGTTTTCCAACCATGCGTCGAACCGGTTTTTTCAGTGCTTAGCTGTCGGTTTTTAAATTTTTCCGATTCGTTTATCTTGGCCAAAAAACACAACGTTTTTTATTGCAAATTTTATGTTAAGCATGTATAAATATTTCTCTCTTTATCATTTTTGCATTTATAATAGCTTATGTTTTTGTTGTGGTCTGTCCAAGCAAAAACCCAGATGCAAACGTTATTTTCTAATAACTATAAAATTCAATCTTTATTTCTCCTCTTAAGATAATTATTCTTTTACAAAGTTTAGTCAGTCAACCGGAAATTCAATATAATAAACAGCATGGTTCTCATGGTAATAAAAGGTAGTAATAAAAATGTAGTCTCATCATTTAAACATTTAAATGTAACAATACTTGACAGCCTCACAACATCTTCTCCTCTTAAGATAAGTCATAGTCTCTCGTCCAGATCGGCTTATTTGCCCGGCGGCGTGCTCGTGGCTCTATTTGTGGTTGTGAACCTAGCTCAGTTTGTGAATCTTAAGACTTCTCATGTTTTGAATTAACTTGGATCTCTTGTTGTGGGTTTAAATCTAATTTTAGTTGTTGATCTGGTATCCTGCACGCTAACAAATTTTCCGAATCGGACAACTGCTCTGAGACTTTTTGTTGCTCATCTGACAGCGACCGGGGAATGTTAGGGTGTGCCTTTTCTATTGATGGTTCCATAGCCAACGGATTTGATTCAGTTTGAAACGGGAAAATATACAGACAGTCGTATAGCTGTCTTTTCGAGTCAGGGTCGTATATCGCCGTTTCAGCTGGTTTATGTGTGACCTGATAAGTTTCCCATTCGCCGAGAGTAAAATATTGTATGTTACGCTTCCAACTCGTTCGATAACTCTACCCGGTTCCCAGTGAAATTTGTTTCGGTGATACATTTTGGCATAGACCAAATCTTCCGCTCCTAGCTTTCTTAGCGATTTCCCGGCTCGTTTTTTTTCTTGCTGCTACAGTACTGGGGGAGCTAGTAAATCTAAATGTGTTTTCATCTTTCGGTTTAAAAACGCTTCTCCTGGAGTACCACAGGTAGGTACATTTGGGTTTGGAGTTGATCTGTATGTCTGTAAAAACGTTTGCAAATTCTCTATAATCGTTCCTTCATTTTGCAGTTTTACTAATGCTCTCTTTAACGTGTCCACATATCTCTCCACCTGCCCATTTGATTGAGGATGATACGGGGCTGTGCGTATATGCTTCACTCCTCGACTTTTCAAAAAATGTTGGACCTGGGCACTTACGAATTGTGTCCCATTATCAGAGACGAGGGTGTCACAATTCCAATACCTTGCAAATGTCTCGTCCAGTTTCTCGATCACTGCTGAAGAGGTTATAGTTTTGGTTTGAAAAATCTCATGCCATTTAGAGTACGCATCAATTATCAACAGGTAGTAGTTTCCATCACAAGGACCTGCAATATCAATGTGCATTCTTTCCATTGGTTTGGTTGCTAGTGGCCAATATTGTGGTGCTGCCTTAATAGGAGATCTTGCAGCCAATGCACACGGCTACACAATTCTGTACATATGGCTTGATTTCTTCGTCTATGCCCGGCCAAAACACATGACATCTAGCCAAAGACTTCATCCTCTCTTTACCAGGGTGCCCCCGATTTAATTGATGTAAAATGCGATTCCGCAGCGGTTTTGGTATTACAATACGTTCTCCAAAAATCACACAGCCTTCTACCGTACTTAAAGAATCCTTTCTTCTATATTACTGTAGCAGATCGGTATCAATAATTGATTTCCACCCGATTTTTAGTGCCTTTATAACGGTTTGTAACTGCTTACATCTAGCTGTAGCTTGTTGTACCATGTTAAAAGTAACTGGAATTTTTCGAAATTGGTCATTCAGTATCGCGGTCATATCTTTTTCTAGTTTAGTGCATGATATGACCATATCCTCGTGCGCATCCTCATTTACCAGTCTGGATAAGGTATCTACACATCCAAAATTCTTTGTATTGACATACTGCAGTTCGAAAACATAACGCATCAAGGTGAGTGCCCACCTTTGTAGTCGATTTGCTGTATGCGCTGGGCTCCCCTTTTTGCTGCCAAATATTGAAAGAAGTGGCTTGTGGTCAGTCCATAATATAAATCGCCTTTCAAAAATGTAGCGGTGAAATTTCTTCACTGCAAATATTAACGCCAGAGCCTCTTTTTCTATTTGAGAGTATTTTTGTTCGGTCGGCGTTAACGTACAAGCTGCATGTGCTATAACTTTTTCCTTATTATTTGGCATAAGGTGGCAGATGAAGGCTCCAATTCCTTTTCCCGACGTATCGGCTGCTACCTTTATGGGAAGATCTGGATTATAGTGTGTTAGAAGTAAATTTGAATTTAAGATACTGATTAAACGCTCGTTTACAATCTGCCGTCCATACAAATCTTATATTTTCATGTAGTAGGTTGTCTAAAAGGGCCCTCAGATTACTCATATTAGGAACAAATTTTCCGTAATAATTTACGCTTCCCAAAAATTATCTGAGGTCTGCAACATTCCTTGGTGGAGTCATTTTCAATATGGCACTGATTTTATCCGGATCCGGCCGTATTCCACTTCGTGATACGTACTTGACCTCCGTTGAAAAAAAATTACATTTATCCAGTTTTATACGAAAGTTGTATTCACGTATCCTTTCCAGTACTTTGAACACGTTCTGCAAGTGTTTTTTCCAATTTTCACCTCCAGTAATTGTATCATCTATGTAGGCTGCGGTGTCATCGATATCTGCCAACATGGTGTCCATTATTTGTTGGAAAGCAGATGGAGCGCTTTTTACGCCTTGTGCCAATCGATTAAACGTGAATAACACCTTATGCGTGTTAATGGTAAGCAGTTTTGCTGCCTCCTTTGTAAGCTCCGTCTGCAAATATGCGTCTGACAGGTCGATATGCGTGAAAAAATTACTATTCGCAATTTTAGCGTAAATATCTTCCTCGGTATGAAGTGGGTACTGATGTGGTTCTACCGATGAATTTAACCCCGGTGAGTAGTCTCCACAAATTCTAACTTTACCCGAGGCCTTCCTAACAGCTACTATAGGCGCTGCCCACTCAGAAAAATTCACTGGAGTAATGACGCCTAGATGCTGTAGTCTCTTCAACTCGTCTTCTATAAGGGGTTCTACTGCGTATGCAACCGGACGCTTCGCCCGAAAAATCGGCCTGACGTCTGGTTTCAAATGTAATTTAACTACTGCTTTACTGCATTTCGATGGTAATGTGCTGAAAATGTCCGAATAACGCTGTTTAATCTCCGCTATGACACTTGCTGCCTTCTCTTGAGCCAAATACTCGATTTGGCAACATATACTGTTCAATGGTTTGTCCCATATAGCAAAAAGGTCAAGCGCATCTGTACCTGGAACATTTAAAGAATCAATTTCGGCTACAAAAATTTTTAATTGTTGTACTTCCCCGTTGAGCTGAATTCCACAATCGAATTCAGCTATAAAACGAATTTTATCTTGTGATGCACTGGTAGCGTGACTATTTTTAAGTTTTATGCCTGGACTGCCCAATTTTAGCCAATTTTTCTTGCCAATTATGGTTACGTCCGAAGCCGTATCAATCTGAAGCTGGAAGGTTTTCCCGTTCTCCAAAAATTTTGTTGGTGGGTTTGGGCGAACGATTACTTCCACATACTTACGGCGTGCTGCGTAATTAACACGATTTAGATTTACTTTGTTGTTCTTTGGTCGCTGCTGGTTTTGTTTAGTTTGCTTTTTTTCATAACGGAATGCTTCCTTTGGTTGTTTAGTTTTCTGCGCATTACAGTAACCCTCTTTATGCCCAGTGCGTTTACATTGGGTACATCTGTGATTCTTAAAATCACAGTGCTCTGCATAATGCATGGCACCACAATTCCAACATGGTGATTTTGGTACTTTTTTCGGTATTGCTTTTATGTTTGTCTTAACATTTATATTGCTTATGGTTGGACTATTTACAGTTCTAAATGGATGCTCCACCAAAACTGCATCTTTTTCAAGTTAATAATCCTCTCTGTAGTGCTGACTAACTTACTCAATTTTGGCTCAGCCTCATCCTCCAAAATATTTAAAAATTTGGTACGAATTTCCGCATCCATTTTACTTTTCAACCCAGTGAAAAAATTAGACATTTAATCTGATCAGCTGTCATATCTGCCAGCTTAGATTTTTCACAACATTTATTTACGCGAGCTGCGTAAGTAACAATGTCTTCCTGGGTTTCCTTTTCCAGCTGTAAGCACTTATATCTACGACTGAAAATTGATTCTCTGGAGCCAAACATGTTCTGAAGAATTTTTACTGTTTCAGCAAATGAAATATCTCTTGAAATTTTTAGGCAGAATATATGTAGCGTACTTTCCATACGCTATTGAATTTATCTTCCTCATCAATAATCGTACTCGAGCTGCATCATCCAATTCCTTTCAATCCACTGCGAAAACATCTTCGTGCCTGGCGTACCACACATCAAATGTTAAATTATTTTGCATTTCAATTAACTTGCTCTGCAGTTCCAGTAGCTCCTGGATTTTCGCCGCTGCCGCCATTTACGATGCCGTAATATTTTGTCGCGACCAAAAAAAAACCAAATGTCGTACCAGCTCCGAATTTTTTCTAGCAATTTTTCTATTTATTTTATGGAAATATTTTGATTTCCATATGCTCATAACATCCGCACTTTCCGAAATCCTCGTCGCCAATTTCTGTTGTGGTCTGTCCAAGCAAAAACCCAGATGCAAACGTTATTTTCTAATAACTATAAAATTCAATCTTTATTTTTCCACTTAAGATAATTATTCATTTACAAAGTTTAGTCAGTCAACCGGAAATTCAATATAATAAACAGCATGGTTCTCATGGTAATAAAAGGTAGTAATAAAAAGGTAGTCTCATCATTTAAACATTTAAATGTAACAATATTTGAAAGCCTCACAACAGTTTTTATATAATTATTCCGTAATAACCAAGATGCAAGTTGAATAAACTACATTAAACTTATCTGTCTCAAAAAGGAAGTCAATCCCTGTTGGCTTATGAGTTAATTTGGCTGTCGTTTTTTTAAAGCCGCACGGTCATGCCACCATTCAGTGTTGTCAATCCCCAAAAACCACTACAACTTCGGCCGACCTGACTGCACAATCGACCGCGATTGTTGGCTGGCATCCGCGAACTCATCGTCCAAGAACTCATAATCCTCATATTCAACTTCCTCTTCATTTTCACAATCAAATTCATTTTCCAAAAATTCATAATTTTCGTATGTGCAAGTGTTGCCCTCAGAGATCAGTAATTCACATTTCATATTATTCCCATATTCCAAAAACTTTTTCATCCTACTAGCATCAACTATCCCCGTGTATGGTATCTGCGTGATTTGACAATTTTCCATATCCGATATCAAGTAACGATCATTGCCGAATTGCTTTTTTATGATATAAGGACCCCGGTACTTCGGTATCAGTTTCCTGTTCGGAGCCCGGGGTTGTGACAAGTGCGGAAACTCTAATTGTATTGATGGTCGAGAAGGTACCTGCCCCGTGGAACAGTGTGTCGTATTGTTCATGGCAAATTCGACTCGAGTCAACGTATCCACCCAGTCGGCGTGTTCGATCGGTTCAGTCATTTTCGCCAGCATTGCACTTAAGTCCCTATTCACTCTCTCAACCTGCCCGTTTGATTGTGGTGATACCACTGACGCCTTCACATGAACATGAGATCGATAGTCGATGCACATTCTTAAACCCCCGTTTTTCCTCTTCACCAGTACAATAGGTGAAGCGTAGGGTGACTCACTTGGTCGGATTATACCCCTACCTAAAAGTTCATCCAGTTCCGATTGCACTTCAATCCGTTCGCGGTACGACAGTCTTCGCGGAGCACTGTATACCGGTATGTCATTTGTTAGTCTGATCCTCATGCAGTAGTCCCTTGGTCTAGAATTAGTGTCCGCACTTAACAAATAATTTTTATCTATAATCGACTTCAATACAACAGCATCCAGAGAGGTAAAATTATTATCTATATCACACTTTGTCTCAGTCATGCATGCCACCTGTAACATTTCACAGCACTCACCATTCCCACCAATTACATCGGGCCCAACCATGTTCGACTTAGGTGCCACTTTCCTATCAAAAGCAATAGGGCAACGTTCGTCAACTTCATTTACAAAATTATCCTTATCATTCATACTAAACGGCAAGGCCCTGAGTAATTCGAAATTGCCAAATCCCGGTATCTTATTCACACCCCGCCGATCTCTACATAAATTAAACAACGTAAGCGCACTGATTACTTCAACTGTCGGCTTTTTACTCATCTTCAAATTAATTTGAAGTAATTCATTTCTATTATACACTATATTCCTTCTTGATAACTGGATATTAAACTTTAATAAAAGATACCGACTTATCAGCATTGGTATCATTGCATCCTGGTCAGGTAAAACTAAAAAATTATGTTCCACATATCTGTTTAAAAAAAGATCTCGCTTTGAATACAGCCCAATTTCCTCGATTTTTTGTTCCCGATTCCGCGGTATTGCAACGCCTTCCCCAAACCGTTCGGTCCAAATGGGACAAGAGACTCTCTAACGTAACTAATAGGGCTACCAGAATCAAGTAAGGAAAAGCAATGTATGAAATCAGTGCGCTCATTTTGCTTAAGAAAGGCAACACTTACCTGGTGGAACGGCTCCACAGACTCGTTCCCTCTAACCATGGCTGCAGTCATCGTCTTCTTTTTTGGACAGTCCCCGTGAAAATGCCCGACTTCCGCGCACACGAAACATGAGTTAGCCGGTCGTCTTGGTTTCGGGCAGCGGCTTTGGTAGTGACCGTACTGCGAACAGTTGAAACAGCGTACTTCATTATCTGCTGTATTGGCGTCCGTTTTCTTCATGGGATACACAGTTGTATTTTTGACGTTAACAACCGTATTTGTACCTCCAGAAGCTCCTGCACGTGCTCGACGTCGCTGTTCGTACCTGTCCATGCGTCTGACTAGTTCATCCATAGAGCTGGCACCGTATAAGAATGTGACCGCATGGCTGCTGTCGGCGATACCATAAATTTTTTTTTTTAATCGAGGACCAGCACTCAGGAGATGACTCCTACACATGCGAAGCATTGTGCTGGGAACTATAGGAAAGGGATAGTAGGAGAAACGACAGGAGGTGAAGCTTAATTAATTATTTTGCAGCTCTGCTTTCGCACGTTCTTTAGTTTTTTTTTTTTTTTTATACTCGTAGCAGTGCTGAAGAGCTTCGGTTTAGTAGCCATTTTTATTATTATTTTACTTCGCCGGTGCTACACAATACCGACGAAGGAGGGCGTTCTGATGTGATTGTGGATTGCTATCAGCTGAAGCCGGTGTTGTTCAGTGACCAGTGACTATGCCTTCGCCACTGAAACCTTCCGACAACAACTAACGCACAAAGACACACTAATGCACATCAGAAAAATGCGAGATGTTTATTTTTATTTTAAAAATTTTTTTGTCTGAAAGTGGGGTTGAACCAAGGTCTGCTTTTTTCAATTATAATATCTACTAATTCTTGTTCTCCTATGTCTGATTTAGATGCAATTGCCAGCATCTCAACTACGTAGCTCAAGCATGTTTGATTTGGCTTAAGCGTATATGCACGTAGCTGTCGATATACTTCCTGACGGGACACAGTGCTTGCAAACATTTTTATCAGCCTACATTTTAGCTCATCGTACGCAAGCAGACCTAGACTGTTAATGTATTTCTTGGCCGTTCCTTCTGTCCGACGTCGAAGGGCCAGACACATTTCCTTAGCAGTGAAGTTATATAGATTTAAATAATCTTCCAATTGGACGAACCACCTTTTGACGTCGTGGTGGTCGTCGCCACTAAAAAGGGGAACGGCTGGGTATAGTTCTGCCAAATCAATACGTTTGGGCTGTACAGAAAGCTGCTCGCGATATTCAAGCTCACGTATTTGTTGCTGTATCTTGAGCATTTCTAAGCAAATTTTCAAGCCTTGTAATTCTTTTTCAGCGTCTTCGCGGCTTGAAGCAAAATTTTTGTCATAGTCTGCAGCAGAAGCACTTCCATTATGTTGAACATCGACACTTCTTTTGGAGTTGCATCCGGCGGCAAGTACGTCTGTATTGTTATTTCGCACTAAATCTTCAGAAACTTCATTGGCATTAGGTACATTGGCATCTGTGTCATAAGCTGGTTCTTGTATAACAGCTGGTTTATCCATCGCTTCTACATCGGGAGTGCCTACGTCGGCAGTTTTGTTGTTTAATATGGCTTCATATAGAGGCCATAACTGGACAAGCGTAGCGGAAACTCTACTGCCGCATTGGCCATCATCTGTCGGTTTGGTCTCAAATCCATTTGATACCCTTTTACAGAATTTGCACCCCACACCTGATGTTATACTAGCTTATGTTTTTATTTAATTATTCCGTAATAACCAAGGTGCAAGTTAAATAAACTACATTAAACTTATCTCTCTCAAAAAGGAAGTCGAATCCCTGTTGGCTTATGAGTTAAGTTGGCTGTCGTTTTTTTAAAGCCGCACGGTCATGCCACCATTCAGTGCTGTCAATCCCCAAAAACCACTACACATTTAATAATATTGAAAATAAAACCAAAACATAAAATCTTTTAAGAAAATTTCAAAAGCCTTAACTCGAAAATTTTAAGTTGAACATTCCGAGATTGACTTGATATGTACATGCATACACATATGAATATATATGTATGAAAAACATATGTATAAACTTTATAAAAATTTGTTGTATCTGAAGTATAGAAATTTTTATATTATTTTTATTGTATGCAATAAATTATTTAGCATTATTTAAGACGAAGAATTAATATATTATTTTTAGTTTCATTATTATAATTTTGTTTGTATAACATATGAATTGTTACAACTTTTCTTTAATAAATTTAATTAAAGACAGCGTAATACTTTTTTCCTGAATTTGCAAAACCGTAACCGGTTTTTTTAACTATTCGAAAACCAGTTTCTTAAAAATGTCGATCATTAGGTAGGGAGGTCACAGACCGTCAGACATCTTGCGTTCAATCCATTTGGGTCCAAAGTCTGGTCTGTGTGCTCGATAAGCAAATTGTGTCGTAAGCGAGGCGTCGCCAACATCCCCGGCGTCAAACTACCCCATTGCCCGTATAACCGGGAACTTCGACACCTCCGTGAGACCACCAAGTTCGAATCTCCCAGATGAGCTGCCCTATCCCTGGGGTGTCGTCCATAGAAGCAGGAAGAGGTGATGACTACTTAGCAGCTAAGGTTTTCTTAGCACATTTTATCAACCCTTGGTCGTCTTTATTGAGGGATTCGACTAACCAAGCTTACCCAACATTTTTTCCGTCTGACTGGAGTAGTGTGTCTTTGGGGTTTATTGTTGCCTTGCGAACCTAAAATTGGTTCCACGGATCCGAGCTCCATTGCCGCTGCTTCTTGGGTAGGCTGGCGGCACAGTTCAAAAACAACTTCGCAGTCCCTGTTTTCGAGAACCGGAAAACTGGTTCGCAGTTATTTTTTCCACACTAGACACATGGGTGGCTTCTTTGGGGTTTTTCGCACAAGCAACTCCCGAAGCAGTGGGTTTAGCCGTAGAGGCACGAACTTTGGCAGATTCTTGGTCACTAGTGTCACGTCGATTAGGGGCCTGGTTCCACTACCAAATAAATCATCTCCGTTACTGTCCTTGTCGTACTTCTCCCGCCATCTTCGCCGAATCGTTCCTGTCCTCCTCGTCATGCGCTGATATTCATGGGTCGCGTTACAACTCGGTTTAGGGGTTTGGATAACCTTTGGTATAAGGCCTTCAAGTTTCATTTCCTCTGCATAGAGCTCGTATAAGTGGGGTTTTACCCGCAGTCCTTAGGCTGTGCTTAAAGCAATCACAGGGCGTCAAGATGTTTATCCTACAAAGTTTCTGAAATTAAAGTGGAAGCATGAATAAATGAATGGAGTTCTAACAGTTCCTTACGGTGCCACCTGGTATTTGCAGCATAACTAGTAGGTTTGGAAAAAATGAATTGCTTTAGTTACTGTTACAGGCATATTGTAAAATAAACTCGTCTTGATTTTAATAAAAGTGCCGGCTCACACAGATTAATTTTTGTCGCTAGATGTTTTAATAATTCGCTTTTAAAGTTGCCAGACAATATTGATGTGCGTGAACCGTGCGAAAACTTTATTCTCTTTAATTCAATTCATAAAATCGATCTTAATTGTGATCATTCCATAAATTATAATCATTATTTAAAATCAAATTTTGTTTATATGTATTTAGTTTAATTTGATTGCAACGGTATTTAATGATTTATTATGTATTATTTATTTAACGCGAGTCAAAATGAAAAACAGTATTTAGTTATAAATATTAAGTATTTTAATTTCACAATTTTGCTAAATAAGTGTCATGTTATTTAAATTATTTTGCTTAAGGCTCATTCTACACGTTTTTTGTTTTACAATAATATTTTTTACAAATATTTTTTAAGCACATTTAAATATATTAATTAATTATATTATAATTATTAAATTAAAATTATTCATCATTTAATTATAAGACGCACAATAATAAAGACATAAAAATATTAACAAAAATTGCATATCGCTCAACTGTATAAGAAAATAAAAGCTTTAATTGTGAAATGAAGTCAACAAACTGTTTTTATCTTTATATTTTAGAAAATTTGGTTCATCGTTTACAGAAGCTTTTCACAAGATAAAATATTTTTTTTAAATACAAATGTACATATGTATCTAGTTATTATACAGCAGTTTTGTTTTAATTGCTCTATGACTTAAATAATACTCAAACATGCAGTGTAAGGCTGCCTTCCTAAACATCTGCATGGAATGTCAAAGCATTGTTTAAGTAAAGCAGTAATATTTTACCAACTTTGCAAATCATGCATTGTCATTTTAAACTCTGTAACACCGTCGACGTTTAGAAACAACTCTTTGCTTTTCATTATAAACAACAATGTCTGCGAAGAAAGGAACTAATTAGAATAATAATTAAATTTTTAATTAAAACTAAGCATTAATTTCATTGAAATTTTGTACCTTTCTTCTTTAGTCGCCATTGTATATAAAAAGCATTGTCAATCTAAATGATGCTTTTGTTGCGTTTATTTTCGCCTCAACTGTGCATCTGATGACTTTAGGAATGTCATGCTTTGTCAACGTTTGCATGGTTGCGTTTAGGAACATGAAACATTGTCACACTGCAAAGCAGCTGACGTTTAGGAAGGCAGCCTAACTCACAAATATACAATTTAGATCTTCATTGATCCCGAATAAATTATCAATCCTCTTAATTGGTGCTTAATATCAAACCCAATTGCAAAATTTACACGTATGTACACACCTGTTTATTGTTACTGCAGGTTTAATGAAATAAGAAATAAATTTTGTGGAAGAAAGCATCGAAGCTATAACTTGTTTTATATTATAGCTTCGATGTGGTTATGTTTTTAAGAAAAAAATCACATGTTTATATATATTTGGTTGAGCCTACTGAAGAGTTGTTATAAGCACCAACCAATGAACATACAGACCGGAGAATCACATAAGTATAATTTTAAGTATTTATGGCCAAACATGTATGCATAAAAATCAAACTATACTCATATTCCACTCATATTCAGAAGAATCCCATGAGAAGGCGCATAGTCGTTCTTTTTTGATAGACTACATTGGGGTATAAGTAAAAGCGTATACCGAAATTCTCCCTGTGCCTAAAATCTGGATCACCATGGTGCAGAAAATAACTTTCTTCATTAAGAAATTCAAAAAATAAGTATAAAAATTATAAAAAATCTGGATCCCCAAACTATTATTGCAGGTATTCGGTCCTACGTGTGAAACATAATTTGCTAAATGTTAAAATGTACAACGACTATTTGACAAAAATAAAATTCAATTTGACACGATCCAAGATATTCTAGAAGTTTGTAAACTCGAAAAGGAAGATCTATGGTTTACCGATGATTATGAAATATAGGAGTAAAGAGTCCCATTACATGTTTGTAAAAGCCGCGCAGAAGATATTCAATTAAAAAAAAACATTTTTTTATATCGAACATCGTCTTTCATCTTCATATTACTACAAATCCATCAATGGCTATTAATACTATTTCTGCGCTCCATAAAAGCATAAACGATTGAATTAACTCAACCAGAGAGTGGAAAGGAGCTGCGAAACAATTGTATAATTGAATGCGTACTACTGTTTTAGAGCATTTTTAATACAAGAACAATTTTTTTATATTTTTATCTTGTAATTCAGATAATTTGATTGTCTAGTATATTGAAAGTTTTCAGTAGAAAGTTTTAGCAACACTTTTCGGCTGACATATTAACTGACCTAATCGGCGGTATTTTCAACTCGAACAAGATGATCGGCGGCGAACCACATGACTTGTTTCTTTGCTCGTGATATGAGGAGGGGGTTTGGGACAAGTTTCAAACCCACGAGTGTTTAGTAATCCCGCGGTACATAGCTAAAGGTCTAGCATTACCGTAAACTTCCTTGGAGTTTGAATATGACAGAAGAGGCGACTCTTCGAAATCATACGAGAGATTGAGGAGCTAGTGATACGCGGCCAGCGAAGCCCCACAGCTCTAACGCTCAGTAAGGGTTTAATGACTGATGTACTCTTAAATGGGTAGTTCGTGTCCACCCCGAAAAGTTGGAGTTGTGTGCTGGTTTGGGAAAGGATTCGTAGTGGCTGTGGTTACCACCAAAAGTCACGCTGGAAGTTAAGTTTTTGGTCTGTTCGGGATATATGTGGGCAAGGCACATATATTCTGATACGACTTTTACTTAACTAGGTGCTGTTGCCATTCAACAGTAGTCACCGGAATGTGTCTCGAACAAACAGTATTACTGCCTTAAGCGTTCTAGACTCAAATACATTCTGATGTGACACAGAGTTTGGACAGCTCGAAACACCTTAGCAAGGTCCAATTTATAGACCAGGGATAACTAATAAACACAAACTCAGCGTCATCGAAAATTTGGACCATCGGATGGAGGTGTGCCGCCGTGGTCGCGGCGCCCATTTGGCCGATATTTTGTTCCATACATAATTGAGTAATACCAATATATCATAATAAAATAAAATTACAATAATTTCCTAAATAGTTTGTGTTTTATTCAAAATCAACATCGGCCCTTGAAATTTAACCACCCTTTATAATTGATTTGCCACCCGTGTTCACTGGTAGTGGTACAGGATTTTGTATCTCCGAGTGCCATGGAGACGGTAGTGGTCGTCTTAATTTCACTCAGTATTGAGAGCACCGTGGAATAAGACGCTATGCGTAGGTGTCCATGCAAATCTTGAACACATCTGTCCTCGAGTGGAGTTGCATTGCAACCGGGTGCCTGACCCAAAGAAAGGCATGAGTTTTAGACAGGCTCAACTCTCCACCAAGGAGGAGGCACATGTCCAAATGCATGGACTCAGGTGCAATTGCCGTACATAGCTGGCTTCTGTTGCATGGGGGCGTTAGTGGGCGCATTATCTTCGCTCGGTGTGCAGAACTCCGTCAGGTTGGGCCCCAAGGGCAGGCACTGACGTAAAACTTGAACACATCTTTCCTCGAATTGGAATTTTTTCATGTATCAAGCGCTGCACCAGACAGGTGGTGCCATCTGCTTTTTTGGATTCGTCCTAGTTTAAAAAATAATTAAGATTGAAAATTATAGTTAAAAGTACCCAAAGAGCGCAAATTTTCTCAGCTTTTCATTATTTAATCAATTAGAATATTTAGTCGATTTTGGAATGATTTGTTATAATTTTTTTTAAATTTAAAAGTTAAATTTCTTTTAAGAACAAAGAAATCGCAAAATTGCATAAAACTACACTATTACTATATATCTATACAGTGCACTCGGGAAAACGTGAACACACGGGTTCATGATTCTTAAAAGCGGTCAAAGACACGCTGCACAAGTTCGTGGACATCACAAAACGAAAACCATATGGCACGACTGCTAAATCCACAATATTTGACCATATAGACACGATTGGCCAATTCCATTAGGTCCCAGTTCATCCGGATGACGTCACTAAAACGGCAAAGATAACACCTTTCGGCCTCTATGAACTGAAGTTCAAACAGAACAGACCTTCCAACGAGGTGTTGAGGAGTTTGGACTTTGCTTTCACCTACATAGACGACATTTGTCTCGCTCCATCGGAACGGAAACTTCACAGTAACAATTTAACAATGATAAATGCGAGTTCGGGAGGTCCGAGCAAAAATTTTTAGGACACCTTGTGGTGAGGACGAGTAGTCAGCGTCTTGGCTCTGCAACCAGAGGGATTCAGGTTCGATTCCCAGCCCGGTCAAATCAGCAAAATTTTTTTTTTAGATTTCTATGCTAAAACACCTTCTTCGTCGGTATTTGAGCAATACCATCATAACATACCATCATAACATAACATCATACCATAATAACATCAGAGATGCCACAACTTTGCTTTATAATTAACATGCACTGCAGAGTTGTGAATTAAGCTCTATCTTCTAACTACTTTCACTTCCTCTCTATACTCTACACACACAGTGTATTACACTGGACACAAGAGGCTGAAGCCGCCGTCAGAAAATTTAAACACGAGCTAAGCAACGCAGCTTTATTACCCAGCTAAAAATGCCACCCTGGCACTGTTTGTAGACGCTTCTGATACTGCAGTCTGCGCAGCCCTGCATCAAGTCGTAAATAATGTAAGACAACGAGCGTGCAACAGAAATGTAGCACGTACGAACGCGAGCTTACAGCGCCATATCGGGGCATAATCCACTTCCGGCACATGCTAGAAGAGAGAAAATGTTTCATTGTAACAGACCGACCATTGCTCGCAAATTTTTGCATTCAACCAAAGCTTGAAAAAGCAACGCAACGTAAGGCCAGACAATTAGACTACATCGGCCAGTTCACAACCTAGATTTGCAGCAGCAGATTTTCCATCCCGGTTAACTACACTAAAATCGCGCCTGAGGAATCTACAGATGAGCTATCCAAACTGCAATCAGGCATAACTTTCAACTCAATAAATTTCAAATCTTTCTCACTTCCAAATTCTAAATTGGAGTTGGTTTCTGACGCGACGACTAACACGGTCCGCCCGTATATTCCAAAATTGTACTGCATGCAGATTTTAAATATTATCCACGGTTTAGCTTATGCTATCGTTCGAGCAACGAGAAATTAAAACGTGTTTTTTTTGGCCAGCCATCGAAAAACACATAACCAATTTTGTTCGCAGTTGCTTGGCATGCCTACCCTTAGAAGTACACCGCTAAGTGGTAAGTCATAGAAAAGTATGAGCAACGAAAAGAGCGTTATCCTTTAACATTTATTTAGTAAAAAGTTGGGAATTTTAAGCACTCCCGACCAAAAAATTTCAATTGTGAAAAATTACTGATACTACAATAAAATCATCTTTAGTGAAGAAGCCCATTTTCAATTATGCGGTTCATAAAATCCCAAAACAGTCCTCGAAAAACTATTGCATCCAAAGAAAATGACTGTATGGTGCGGTGCGTCGTCAGGCGGCATCATCGGGCCGAATTTTTTTTTTCGAAATTGAGCAAGGAGTAGTAGGAGAGTAGTGTTTATTCATTCGTTCGTTACGCGTCTCCTTCTGGCCCGCTATAAACCTAAAAAATTTAAATAATAAATAATTACACGATCAAATAACAAAAACAATAAACCTAAACAAAATAACGAAAATAACAAGAAACAAAAACAATAAACTTTAACAAAATACAGAAAAAAACAATAACATTGAATAAGTGAAAAAAGGAGAAAGATCCGCTACTTAAACTTAAACAAAATAACAAAATTAACAAAAAAAATAACAAACAACAAACTTAAACAAAATACAGAAAAAAACAATAACATTGAACAGTGGAAAAGGAATGAAGCAAATTGGCGATGGCACGATGGATGGTAGTCTGCACGTTGACTACAAAACCAAAAACAGACCTGTGTTCAATCCCAGTTTCAGACTAAAAATTTTTAAATAGAAATAAACATCTCGCATTTCTCTGATGTGCATTAGTGTGTCTTTTTGTGTCAGTTGTTGTCGGAAATTTTCAGTAGCGAAGGCATAGTCACTGGTCACTGAACAATACCGGCTTCAGCTGATTGCAATCCACAATCGCATCAGAACGCCCATCTTCGTCGGTAGCACCGGCGAAGTAAAATAATAATAAAAATGGCTACTCAACCGAAGCTTCAGCACTGCTACGCGTATAAAAACAAAGAACGTGCGAAAGCAGAGCTGCAAAATAATTAATTAAGCTTCAGCTCCTGTCGTTTCTCCTACTATCCCCTTCCTATAGTTCCAGCACAATGGTTCGCATGTGTAGGAGTCATCTCCTGAGTGCTGGTCCCAGATAAAAAAAAAAGAAAAAATAAAGTCCGCTATACAGCACCAACCACTGTTGTCACTTCGGGGACAGTGACCGGATCAGGGCTTTTATGGCCTTTTTCGTGTCATTGTGCTGAATCTCCTTACCATACCCGACTAAACCTATTGTATTCTTGATGCCATTGAGTTGGTTGCTGCTAGACTGTTTGGTGATGAAGGAGTAACACTGATCACCGGCAGTCATTGAAGCAGCGATTAGCTCAGTGGCGCTTGCAATACAGAAGATAGACATTTTATTTGACTTTTCTCGCGTTAATCATGGCAGGCCGATTCAGAGTTGACTTCTGCAACATACGTGGTCTAAGGGCAAAGTGCTTCTCTGTGAATGCTCACGTTTGTCTCCATCGACTGGATGTTTTCGCCTTAAGTGAAACCCAGGTGCCTGAAGATGCTGACCCACAGGATGTTCACATACCTGGGTATCACCTCCTATCTTTTTTCCATCTGCACAGGGGTCTTGCAATTTATATACTCAATGACGGTGTGTACCAGTGCTAGCAATCTTTAGGCACGGATGATCCCGAATTTAGCTGTCTTTGGGTTAAATTCGAGCCATACGACTCTAGAAGGCCTATATGTTGAGCTATTCGCAACGCACAATCACCTTGCGCAATTATTGAATGAACCAACACACATTTCGTGCGTTGACGGGCACCAACACAACACCCTCGACCGTTTCCTCACTTCACACCCTGACAAGTATGAAATGAATATTAACGTACCTCTCGGAATTTCGGATCATTGCAGTCAGATCCAGAGAGGAAGCATTTAGTATCTGGCGGAATGATAAAAACGCAGATACTGATATTATGCGCCGCATTTGGAACATTATGTGCTGATTGGGAAGCAAATTTCAAATCGTATTGTACAAGAAAAGTTATCCTGGCAGAACTTTTGGTCATCTAAGTTCTATTCCTATATAATACAATAAATTTTAAGAATATTCATTTCAACGCTCCTATCATGTCCATACATATATAAAAAAAATAATAAATCAACGTAAATTACACAAACTAACGTAAATTACACACACTAAAAGAAAATGTACATACATATGTACACATAAATACACATACCTACACAGAAATACTATAAATACATGACACACAAACAATTATAAAAAAAATTATACTTATATAGCGAAGATCTTATTTAATTTATATGATGCACATAAAAAAATCATAGAACTAAAAATTCTACGCATAGCAAGGCAACAGTAATCCGCCGCCTGATCACTTAGGCCCATTAGTCATTATTAACTGTTAGTAAAATAAAGTGATAACTATTGTTTAACTAATACTTCATATTCACAGTGCATTGTTTAACTAACATTCTCATTATAATCAAAGAATGGTAACCGTAACAATCTTTTAATTTTCAATATTGATAGCACTGTTATAGTATATGGTTTTTGTTTAAATTTGTTGTATTATTTCTTAAAAATGGATAAAACAAGGGCGCGCTCATCGAACTTTACCGCGCAAGACAATGAATTGCTGCTGAAATTGGTTCGGGAAAACCAAAATATCATCGAAAATAAAAAAACTGATAGTATTATATTTATGGTGTTTATGGTAGATGACATCAAAACAGAAATATTAATAATAATTTAAATATCAGCTGTAGTCTAACTATTGACTAACCAATGACATTTGGTGGTTTAACTAATAGTAAACATAAAGATTTGAATCAAATATTATTGGTTAAACTATTGCTATTAGCTAACTAATGACAGTGAATTTGGGCATTAATTGGACAATTTCAAAGTAAGTAAAGAACATTATTATTATGTGATAAAATCTTTCGCACTTTCATAAAAAAAAAAATTAAAAATAACTAAACATATATCTATGTATATATTATATATATATTATATATATAATTACATATACATATGCATATATTTACACGTTACATTATTAAATTCATATAAAAACTTTTACTAATACATAATAATACATACAACGACGAGCTTAGCCAATGTTATTCCGAAATAATGAAAAAATTATACCACCGAGACAGTGAATTGTTACAAAAAGAGTAGCAGAAGTTCTAGAGACAGTGCCTGTGAGCTGCAGAAATAATTATGAAGAAATAATGTCCGCATTACAACCATATTTATAGGATGGAATTGCGCGGAAGAGTACAGAAGGCCTATGAATCACTACAAGACTTATCAATTCAAATCGAAGGTTTGATGCAGCTGACTTGTCTCGGTGAAAATCATCCATTTTTGGACAATTTAAAAATCTAAGCATTTCTTAATGGCATTCACGACCCTGCACTTTTGCAGAAACCGTGTCGTTCGCTTTAGCACAGGAGACTGCTAGAGTCATCTCTAGACCAAAGTGCGAAAAGTGGAAGTCATTGAACAAAAGGAAGAAAATTTAGTGAATGATCTGAAAGAGGACTTGATGTAAGCGCTTGCCGAAAAAGAAAATAAAAGTAGGGTTAAGTGCTTTAATTGCGGTAAGAATGCCGATTTTATTTATGATGTTGCGCAACATAGAACTACACTTTGATGTTGAATATGACAACCAGGTACACGTTGGAAAACTGGTTACAGTCTGAATCATTGATATGGTCACTTATAGAGGGAGATTGTGAGGACAAGCGTCTATGGGTGGTAGAACCAACAGAAATTAAGCAAGAAGTAGTAACAGCAAAATCTCTCATCAAAACTGTATTTTTGCCTTAAAAGATAATAGCCAAGGTAGATCGGTGATAGTGAAACATAAAATTACCACTGGCGACGCAAAACTATCAAGCTGGCACCTTGGAGCATTACCTTGGCAAAGCGCAATGAAGTAAAGGGGCTGGTAAATGAAATGGAGGAAAGCATTGTAATAGAGCCTTCTTCAAGCCCGTGGACTTCACCTGAGGTGCTAGAGAAGAAGAAAGACGGCAGCACAAGATTCTGTCTTGACTGCAGAAAGCTGAACGATGTTATTAAGAAGGATAGCTACCCGCTACCAAGAATTGATGATACCTTGGATACGCTAACTGAAACAGAACGGTTTTCTACACGAGATCTTTATAGCGTCTCTTGGGAGGTAGAGAATGCAGAAGAAGACAAAGAGAAAACTGTCATTAGTGCGAGGAACGGTTTATGACAGTTTAAAGTGGTGCCATTTGGCCTCTGCAATGCTCCAGCCACATTTGAGCGCCTATTGGAACGTATGCTGAAGACACTTCATTGGAGAACATGTCTAGTGTACCTAGACGATATAATTGTAATGGGAAGGACTTGTGATAAACATCGGAATACAAAATTTCTATTTGTATACAGGTGAGTTATGCATGACTCTACTGCGCAAACACCCGCCAAAATATTCTTCGGGACTGAATTAAAATTACATGGTAATTTGCAGTTTAGAGTGAAACCAACTTGCAGCAATGACTAGTAAGTTGTTGCCAGGAAAAGAGAGACCTTAAACGGCCAGTGAGAAGATGAAGATGAACGACCTAGGAGCGAATTCTGATGGAAGGGAGGAGAATTGTGTCTACTTTACAACCTACCCAGAACGGAAGAAAGGCTAAACTACAAGCACATGGGGGAATTATAAAATAATAAAAAGATTAAATGATGTCGTTTACATGATACAAGAAACATTATAACCCAAGAACCAAAATGAAAGTGGTAAATCTGGAACGACTCGCTAAATATGGAAAAGGAGAGTGTTTGCTTATTCGAGACGAGCAGATATATGTACCTGATGTAACTCAAGAAACTACAATACCTTGAAATGACATACGGGTAAACAATACTTAGCGAAACATAAATGTACTGCACACTCCACATAAACGTAAGCGTTATAGTTTATCCAACAAACAGACATTCTCAGAAAAACAAAAGAATAATCAAATTAAATATCAGGAACATTGAGTACAAATTTTACGAAAATGTAAAAAATTAAAACAAAAAAAATATGTATGATAAATGAAACAAAAGAAATAAATATGAACATCGCAACGGCAAAATAAATACTTAAAAAGGAGTACAAATTAGAAAAAAAAAGTTTGAATTTTTTAAGAAAAATTAATTGGAAAGAATAAAGTTTAAAATAGCATAGCTAGAATTGAAGAGAAAAATGGTTGAATTAGGGAGGAAAAAATTTGATTTACGTAAAGATTGCGATATTGTTATGTGCCTCCTTAGTAAATTTTTTTAATACACTATTGAAATTAATTATTTTTCGTTATGTTTCTTTTTGTGTTTTTAATATATGAATGTACTTACAAATATAAACATTATTCTTTAATTATTTGTGTGATTTAAAATTTGCATTTGAAATTTTTTTAAACAGATTTGACATTTGTGTAAAACACTGCAAAATACTGCCAAGTTCGAACACATAAAAATCTCATTACTCAAAATTTTCCTTAAAGAAATGCGAGCAGCCTTTCGAACGTTCTTCGTAATACGATTTTTATTTCGAATCGGAAATTCCTTTCGAAAGTCTATTCGAATCAAAATACATAATCGCCGAACACAATTCGAGTCTTCAGTTTTTGAAGAGCTTACAACCCTCACACCTGTGCACAACACCCTACCGGAACCAATCGGCATAGTCGGAAGATGCGATGTATCTTAAAAGCTGCAATTCACTGCAACGATACAAAAAAGTTGGTGCACTGCCTCCCATTCATACTGCTCCGACTTCGCGTAGTATTCAAGTCGGACATCACATCACGAACTTAAGAATCCCGGGAAAATTTTTCATCCACATCAAATCATCAATGGCGTCAAGCTATACCACGCAGCAGTGCAAAAATTTCGTCCTAGGATACAATGTTCCACGCGACACCAATAGCGTTCATGATCCCTGCTCTTAACTATCCCCGTATGTTTTTGTTCGAAACGACAGAGTACGCACATTATTTTTTCACCCATACAAAGGCCTACAGAAAGCGAAAAGAATTCACCATCAATGTACGCAGTCGACGCACCGACATCAGCATTAACAATCTTCAACCAGCGTTTATTGAATTATTTTTCATAATAGGAAATTATAAATATTATTATATAAAAAATTTATAGGCAATTTTATCTAAATATATATATACACTTATGTACTTATATGTATATGTTTGTCGTTATAATTTAACTTATCGATACTACTTTCCTGTACTATGAATATAGGGGTAATTAATGCTTGTTGTACAGGACTTGAATATAGAATTTAATAAATAACTTGCAAAATAAAGCACCACTGTTTTAAAGTTTAAAATTGCAGTGACGTTTACGGTAGCAGAAAACATTCGATTTTGTGAATTTTTCCGATGATCTGACACTAAAAACATATTTTAACCCTTTAGTACCGAATTTCACTTTCTTCTTCAGTTTTATTATTTTATATTATTATCTTACCTCTTATAAAAATGAATTGCACTTATTAGTCGAAAAAAAAAAATTTTTAATGAAATTTTTTTTACAAACGAATTTTTGCATCTTATTTGCACAGCGTGAGAACACTTCACCAAACTGTTTGCAACTGAATATTATCAAAGCTTAGAAAGGGTTAAAAACTCACATCATAAATATTTCTATACTATTATTGAATACACCATTGAATGAGTACCACTAATTACGTTTTTTCTTCCTGAAATCCATGAAGCGACAACAAAATATCGATAAATATTTACTTTTAAAATTTTTTTTATAGCAATATTTGTTTTATTTGTAAAAAAAAACTTGATGCTGTTGTTACTTATTTCCGATCATACGAATGAAATAAATTGTTTAATTTTATTACGTTGCTGAAAAGCATGCATGCAATTATCTGATGCATAAAGAGTGTGGGTGGTATTTGTACTGTTGCTTGACTTTCATTCTGATTTGAGAATTAAATATATAGGGTGGGCTATCGAACGTTTGAAACATACGAGTAGTATACTAATTCTCAAAACTCTTTGAGATTAATACTTCCTTACTTTCCTGCACATCAATGACTTTCCATTAAATTTTCGAGTTTAATTTATGAAACTATAACATTTATCTTTAATTACTCCCTCAAAATTATAATCTAACGGAATCAAGAAGCAGATGCGTATTGACCAATACACATCACTAAAATATCTGATAATGTAATTGACATGCATTTTTGGAAGATGGTTCACCATTCGCTAATATTTCCCAAACCAGGCATTGAGGTGCTTTGTGTGTTTTTATAAAAGTCATATTAGTTGACATATGAAAGCAGTTCAAACTTGTTATATAGCCCACCCTATACTTACATATGTATAAATCTAATAAAGCCCTTATCAACTACAATGTTTTCCTGCAATTAATAATTTGTAAGAATTATTATTAATTAATTACAATTTCAAAGGCAATTTTTAAAAGAATTAAATGGAAGATTATACTGACTTACATATGTATATATGTACATACATACATATGAATGGGTAAACCCGAAAAATGTCTACAACGACATATCGTTACATTAATATAGAAAGGCCCTAACTTATATTTTTCTTTTACTCGAGTTTTTTGCAAATTTTTTTTTTTTTTTTAACTGGGACCAGCACTCAGGAGATGACTTCTACACATGCGATGCATTGTGCTGGAACTATAGGAAAGGGATAGTAGGAGAAACGACAGGAGCTGAAGCTTAATTAATTATTTTACAGCTCTGCTTTCGCACGTTCATTGTTTATACTCGTAGCACAGCTGAAGCTTCGGTTTAGTAGCCATTTTTTTTATTATTATTTTACTTCGCCGGTGCTACACAATACTTACGAAGGAGGGCGTTGTGACGTGATTGTGGATTGCTATCAGCTGAAGCCGGTATTGTTTAGTGACCAGTGACTATGCCTTCGACACTGAAACCTGCCGACAACAACTGACACACAAAGACACACTAATGTTTGGTTGTGCATTGAATTATTCCTGACTGCTTAAAATATATTTCTTTGTGTCAAATTATTCCTAAGCAACCACTAGTACGTAAGAAACCAAAATTATAAAAATAAACCAATGTCTTACAAACTTTCAAAATAAAAACATTCGTTTTAATCAACAATTTTACTTTAAAGTGCGATAATGTCATTTCAAATTCGGAATTCTTCGAGTTATTCAGATGGAGGCGATGGCTGAATCAGTCTGCACGTTGAATACGTTGTGGTTCAACGCCAGTTTCAGACTAAAATTATAAAAAAAAACATCTCGCATTTTTCTGATGTGCATTAGTGTGCCTTTGTGTGTCAGTTGTTGTCGGAAGGGTGTAGTGGCGAAGGTATAGTCACTTGTCACTGAACAATACTGGCTTCAGCTGATAGCAATCCACAATCACATCAGAACGCCCTCCTTCGTCGGTATTGTGTAGCACCGGCGAAGTAAAATAATAATAAAAACCGAAGCTTCAACACTGGTATAAACGTGTAAAGGCAGAGCTGTAAAATAATTAATTAAGCTTCACCTCCGGTCATTTCTATAACTATCCCTTTTCTATAGTTCCAGCACAATGCTTCGCATGTGTAAGAGGCATCTCCTGAGTGTTGGTCCCAGATAAAAAAAAACATATAATCAAAACGTATTTAAATTGGCTATTGTGGAAAAATTATACGATTTTCCAGGATACCAAATATCAAAATTCACCTCGTTTAAGAGAAGAGGAAAACCTGCAAAAATTATAAACGACCGTTCGGAGTACCCAAAAAAAAATTTAAATTTCAAAATGACACAAAAGATACATATATCTAAAACACATCTTTCAGAAGGATTCTGTCTTAAGTATGTAAAAAATAAAGATAAATCAAGGTCTGACATTACAAAAGCTGAGGCGGTTGCAAGCCCAGATCGACTGCAGAGGATTAAAGAGGGTATTCCAACTCCTAAAATTGCTTTACCCACAAAGTGTAGAATACAAGCATTTAGTGTTAATGTTATTTATGATCTTGGGATTGTCAAAGGAAAAATATTCTATTTTATGAATCTCTTTAAAGAATAATAATGTGAAAGTCCTGGATACGCCTTATTCAAAGTTTGCTTGAAAAGGAAGCAGTGTTACTTCCAGATAGGCTTACCTTTATAAATAAGTGGGGATGTAATCGATCGTCCGGTCAAAGTGCCTACAAACAAACAATAACTACAAATGACACAACTATTAGAGATGCAAATTTGTTTATAGCTTCTGTCGTTCTTTTACGACTTAGAAGAGAAATCTCTGAGCATTGGAAGAATCCTCGCTCCTCATCAGTTTTTTTTTGCCGTCCGATATTTTTTAAATGTGCAAAGGAGTCTTCAGAAATAATCAATTCTACTTTAAAAGATATAAAAAACTAATTTCTGAACTAAAGCCTTCTGTTCTTGAAATGAAGAACAGAAAAATTGTATTCTTTGATTATGAATTTTGTCTTACAATGATTGATGGCAAAGTTTTAAATGTAATAAAAAGTACTTCGTCAACTTTGAAGTGTTCGATTTGCAAAAAGTCATAGAAAGACTTTCAAAATTTTGATGATTCTAGTGAAAAGTAAAACTATGAATATGGAATTTCTCCGTTACATGCCAGAATTAGGTGCATGGAGTTATTTTAAAACTAGCGTATACAATTTCTCGAGGAGGAGAATGTTTTGATATGAATGCAACACCAAAAGAAAAACTATCTGCTTAAAAATAAAATTACTATTATTATAAAAATTAGAATTACTCTGGTCGACAATCATATTATAGAAAGGTTGGCAGCTATTTTAAATATTATAAACTCTAGAGAAATGGTAAGTGGGCCAAAGTTTCATGATTATACATCAAAAACTGCACAACTTTTGGCTCAAATGTACCCTGAGCAGAAACTTACTCCTACAGTCCATACGATTTTGGGTCATGGTAAAAATTTAATTGAATATCAATGCTTTTCCAATTGGAGAGTTATCAAAAGAAGCCCGGGAATGCAAAAACAAAGACTACAAACACTTTAGATACACGAATACTTGTAAAATTTCACGGATTAGACAGAATAAGGTCCCTTTCAATATGTTGGCGGCCTTTTCAGACCCACTAATTTCATTACGGAGATATGTAAGATCTCGAAAGGATTTGGAAGAACATAATTATAGCTCCGATATGTTAAGTCTATAAGATATTGCTCCCAATGTTAATGACTATTCTAAAGAAACTAACTAGTAAAATAAATTATACTAGTTTGAAAGAAAATATACTACATAACTTAATATCATTATATTATATAGCATTAATATTAAAAATACTTCAAAAAAAGTGTATATATAGTATAAATAAACAATATAATATTAGTCTAACATGTTATATTAGAATGATATTTTTTTTTAGATTTCCTTATGAGAATGAATCACAGAAGTTGTGTTTTATTTGCTTTTTAAATTTTAAAAATATCATTGCTTCAAGAGATAGATTTTTACGACAAAAAAGGTCAAAAGGTGTCACCGTGCCCAGTGCTTATCTCAATGCGGCAGCACTTATTTTGAAACTAAAAGATTTAAAATTCTAGTGATTTTTAATCATTAGAAATATCTTGGTGACTTGGAAAATTATGATTGTTGTAAGGAAAATATCACTGTGCAATGCACAGTGTGCATAGTGCCTCTGTGGCAATTTCAAATGCTTTATACATTTTTAAAATCTCTTCATTACTTTAAAATTTATGATTGTCAAAAGGGCCCACTGTACGACCGTAATAAATAAAGACTTTTACCCAAAGGTGTGCTGCATTCAGTTGAAGAAGAATAAAATCGGTTTTTTTCAATATTTAAAAGGAATTGAATCCACAAATTAGTTTTATGTTGTTATGTTTTTTTAATTGCAATTTGAAAAATTCAAATTCTCAAACAATTTTGATGTTTTTTTTGGACCAGCACTCAGCAAAAGACCCCTCTACACATGCTATGCATTGTGCTTGAACTTAGAGGACAGGGATAGTTAGAGAAATGACAGGAGGTGAAGTTTCGCTATCTTACAATTCTGCTTTTGCACGTTCTTTGTTGATAGCAGTATTGAATCTCCTCTGATGTCAAGGAGACGTATTAAATTTTGAAGCTTCGTTTTAGTAGCCGGTGCTACACAATACCGACGAGGGGGGCGCTCTAATGTGATTGTGGGTTGCTATCAGCTGAAGCCGGTACTGTTCAATGATCAGTGACTATGACTTCGCCACTGAAACCTTACGTCAACAACTGACACATGCAGATCAGAAAAAGTGCGAGATGTTTTTATGATTTTGTCTGAAACTGGGGTCGAACCCAAGTTTATTTTTATTTTGTAGGCAACGTGCAGACTACTTCAGCCATCGCCACCTCTGTGGGCTACCTTATTTTCACTGTAAAATTTTAGTTCAATCCGTTAAAATGTGTATGACAATTGTCTATACGGGGATCAACGTAAAACTTATGTATCTACGATTATAACTTACAAAAGATCATTACGTTTAAATTTACATTAAAAAAAATTAACAATTTGGAAAAAAGTAAAAAAACCCTTTTCCTGTAAAATGTTTGGTTTTTGCGGTTTAATTTATTTTATAGTAAATCTTATCTAAACACTGATTTTTATAATCCGGAAGTCGCCAATCAGGATTATTCGGTAATCCGGAAAGCATTTTTCATTACATTGCGTACTCTATAATCCGGATTGATTGCAATGTTAATCTCTATTAGGTGTAATTCCGAAAACATGGTGTTTCTCCCATTTTGCTCCAAAATTAGTTTCCAAGTCTTTTGTTTGGATACATGAATGAAACGGTCAGAAGAAAATCATTTTGACAAAAAAAAAATTAGTCTTTCACAAAAAGGTACCCCAGCCCGGTCAAGTACTACCACCACCTCTCCTTTCCTTGCACTATCCTTCTCTTTATTTAGTTCCAGTGTAATGTATTGCATATGTAGGGGAATTCCCATGAGCACTGGTCCAAGATAAAAAAAATGGGAATTTTATATATTATGCATCGTTGTTTTCATGGTTTCTAAGAATTACGTGTCAATAAACTTTATAAATATAGAAATGACTATTTTACGTACTCTATTTAATTGTAAAAACTTCTTGGAAAGGCATCGACAAGTATTACATAAGTCATCATTGCTCAGACCAACCGAAAATTGGAAAACGTCGCTCTTTTTTTATTTTTTTTTGCGGTAATCATTTTATTATAAAGAATGTCGTAATAAGTTTGCTAAAATTAAGAGCGATATTAAAAATTGCTTATATTCCTTTAGTTGATTATTGGAAGTTAAATTATCCAGTAATCGATACCATAATTTCTAATATCGAATACCGATTCCAGCGAAAAACAATTATACTTTGATATTCTAATATCCGAAATTGTCCAGAACATGTACTCAAAAATATGAAATACTTATTTGTAATAAGTAAATTAAATTAACGAGTGCACTAGAACATTGGCAAAGAAGAATAGAATTCAGAAGGAGTGTTTTAGTACTACTTTTAATGCTTTCTAAATAACATATTGAATGCTACCTACAGTTTATTATGCTAAATTTCTATACATATTTAATATTAAGGTGACCCTTAAAATTTAAAAGGCCATTTTTCGCAGTCTCACCCCACCGTTTAGTGCATATTGATAAAAAAATTTATCCTGCTAAATTTTTAGATCAATAGGTTGGGGTTAAGACGTGCCGCAAGCCCAAAGACTCATCAATAAACTCCAGCAAATCCGGGTCAAAATTAGGATCAACCAAGCTGTCATCATCGAAGTAAACACCATCTTCACTTTCTTAACCTGCCAGGAGTATGCAAGTAATATCGTCGTCATTAAGTTTACGCCGGTGAGCCTTTCTAAAATAATATTAAACTTCTATAAAATTTCTTAGTGTGTATACAAGACAGATCTCCATTTTAGATAATGTGGCCCAAAAGATATAAACCCTAAATGTCATGTGCTACACACATAATTAAGAAATTTTAAAAGTATTTGAGTAATAACTGAAACTAATTAGCCTAAAAAACGAATCAAATATCAATAATCTATTTTTTTTTATTAAATATTTACGTTCAACACATGCGGACTCTTCGCATTTCATCAAGTTCCTAATGGTATTGCAAAATTTAAAAAGTTAAGCTCTTTGGACTGAATTCAAAGAAGAGAGTGTATACAATAGTTAACATTCGCTAAGAAGTCACAGCAACGATTGGTATGGAAATTTATGAGACGTGACCAGTATGTAGCCTATAGTATACTATGTGATAGAGGGTTAAGTTTTTGCCTGATAACTTCACAAATATTATATTTATAAAAAAAATTTGTTTCCTGTGAAGTTTTGAACATTTTTTACCTTAACCACTTTTTTCAAAATCTTATTTTAAAGAAAATAAGGGCAAAATTGCCAAAAATAAAAATACAAGGTATGTACGTAAATATATGGTTTATTTCAATGCTTTGTGATTTTAGCTGTTGACAACTGTTGACGATGGTCGAAGTAGTCTGCACGTTGACTGTAAAATGGAAAATTTTCCTGGGTTCAACTTCAGTTTCAAACTCATAAAATAATTACTAAAAATAGCTACTAAAACAAAGCTTCAAAATTTAATACGTCTCCTTGACATCAGAGACGTTTATAAAAACAAATAATGTGCAAAAAGCAGTGTTGTAAGATAGTGAAGCTTCACCTCCTATCAATCTCTATCCTCTAGTTCCAGCACAATGCACCGCATGTGTAGGGGTCCAAGATAAAAATATCAAAGTAAATATTTATTTTTGTATATCTTGAGAACGGTTGTCTGAATCTGGTCCAAATGTCTTTGTAGTTAAAACAAATTGTCAATCGAAAACTGGGAGGGATTGAACAAATATAATATAATATAAACTAAATATTGATTTCTGTATATCTTGAGCACGGTTTAACCTAAAGTTCCTCATTATTGTCTGAATGACTTGGTAGTACATTTTTGATGCTTCGGGCACTTTTAATATAGCTGCAGAGCTGAAATTCAGTATACGGGAGAGTAAATAATTTGAAAAATAAGAAAACTGGCAATTTTTATCAGAGGGACTATGATGGTCCTTTTTTTGCATGTGCACTTCCATGTGATGTACGGTTACGTACTCTTCATTTCATTTCAGCCAGAGAGCTGAAATTGGTTATACGGGTAGGCACTCGAAAGCTACGGAGGGAAGGTAAAACATAGATTGCTCTGTATCTAGATAAACACATAGACTATATATTTTTTGAATGATAAGACCACGACGGGTGGTAGGGGTCAACTTCCGCGTCTCCGCAAGTAACCGATTTTAATAAAGGGCACATGAGGCATATAAAATTTTTTTAAATAAAACTATTATAATAGCTACAGCAACGCGTATCGTGTTCACCTAGTTTTAAATAAAAATACTCATATAAATTTTTACTCCATCTATATATTTCATCATCAGGATCTATTAAAATTACAATTATGTTTTTATTTTATAATTTATAAATTTTGACTTTTATTATAAGACAATAAAAATTTATTTTTTTGAAGAATAACATATATGTAAAAAAAATTAAACGTAAAATATAATATAATCAATTTAAATAAGACATTCAATTACAGCATTTATTAATAATAAATTTTCTCATCACTTTTTTCATTGCTATGTATTTTTCATAATTTAAAATTTGGTTGACTTCATGTTTAAATTTATTTTGTTCTGTTTTAAGAATTTTTGTTTTTATGTATTAATTACGTTACGAAAATAGTCAAATATTCAAAGAATATATAAAATTAAATAACATTTATAATACGTATTAATTTTATTTAAAATCTGATATTAGTCTGTTATTTTTTTTTGGAGTTATTTATATTTTGCTTAATTTCCGCATTAAGCGATCTTATTCTAAAGTACATCCTACATCACTTGCTTTTAAGCCCTTTGCTTTGCATTATATGTTTTTGCAAGTATTTATTTGTAGCAAGTAATTTGTCCCCATTTAACATCTTAAAAACTTCATCACAAGACTTTAAAGTATCTATCAATGAGGTGGATGGCTTACTTAAGCCACCTTCACTTAAGTTATTAACCCATGAGTAAGATGAGTTCTCTAGAGGATTAATGGCAATATCAGGGTCTTTATTTTTGAATTTGTGACAAATATAACCATCCAAATTCTCTAAACCATCGCACTTCAGGTTTTCCAGCTCGTTGTCGTTATTTTCTTTTTCCTATTCGTCTTGTCCTATGCTGTACTTAATGCTCTTAAGTATTTCACCTGCAAAAACAGAAAAAAATTAAGCTCTGTGTTATTCAAAACTTTAAATTTAAATTTACCTGTTAAAGAATAAAGCACATCTTCTAAATCAGGAGTATTATCTACATCTACATTTACATTAAGACCCCTTCGTTGTGCCGCAGAATATATGATCGAAGTCTATATTTAAATTCTTCACGATCGGGATGGTCGAGAACGCCTCCCTTAGATCTAATTATTCCAAAAAAAAATTTCATGAATATCCTGATTTATGCGATACCTTAAGATATACTCAATACTATAACGATTATTTAGTTTATTATACAGCAGGTTTAGAGCATTATTTGATTGAATAATGCCTGTTAAATAAATGGATTACATTAGAATCCAAAAAATTTTTAATTTTAAATTGTATTGTATACCTTTTTGAAAAGGTAGAAGTGTATACCTTCCAATCACACGTATATCTGACATTATTTTTGTCATATTATTCAATATTTCATTTTGTATAACATCAAACCAGTCATTTGTCTAGTAAAAAAAATTGAAGAAAAAAGTCCTTACTAGTTTAAAAAATTGACTAATTCACTCCAATTTTCACTACTCAAATATCCAAAACTGGCTGCTTCAGTAATAAATTGAGCAACTGTATGTGAAAAAAGTTTGGTAGCCAGTTTAACCTTCTGCCTTTCAGCTCCAGCAACACTTAAATTATGTGCTGATATTTTATAAGTTATCTTTAACTCATTAGTTTGAAGGGATAAAAGATTTAAAATTATGTCTTTTTTAACTTCATTGCTGTTAGTAATGAACCCACTGTCAATAAACTGGTTTCTTAACAGTTTGATCATGTGTGGGACATCACTGAACACGAATATTTTTGTGACGTCATATAAAAAGCTGTAAGCATAAAAACACAGTAATTACAATTTGCCATAGAAAACTTTTGTAAAAGTGTTTTAAATTGTATGTAGATGTAGCGCAAAGTATCTCTAAAAACAATTATAATTAAATTTTTGCGAACATTTTTGAAAACTTACTGATAAGTCGATCAACAAGAGGGCATTAAGTCAAAAAACAATGTAAACATATTTTCAAACTAAATTTGATTATTATGATGTGTTTAGACTTTCATATTATCTTGAAATTTGTTAAATGTTAAAGTTTTGAGTTATAACATAGTTAATTAAGCTTCACCTCCTGTCATTTCGCTAAATATCCCTGTCCTATAGTTCCAACACAATGCCTCGCCTGTGTAGGGGTCATCTCCTGAGTGCTGGTCCCAGATTAAAAAAAAAAAAAAATCAATTTTTGGAGAACCGTCAAAGTGATTTCTACTGCAGGGTTGCCAATCTCACACAACATATACTTTTTCGGACAAAATTAAGAGAGCAATTTTTTTTTTGTGGTTTATTTTATTAAATGTATCTTAAGACTAACTCTTATTTTCTAAAAGGAATACCTTAAATAGTAAAATTGAAACTGCTCAGTAATATTAGAGACAATAAACTTAATTATTAGGAAATACCCACATCTGATTCACAGTGTATTGTGTATTCTTATCTAATCTGTTTAGATTTAAACAAAATACATCTTTGTTTCTCTATATCATTTATTTTCTTTATCAGAATATGTATGTATGTGTCTAGACATAAGTCTACATATTATTTAGTTAGGCTATTGGAACATACATTTTTACTATCCTTAGATAAAAGGAAAGATTTTCGTATGAAACGTAATGTTGTAGTGTCTCCCATTATTCCCTTAATTTACTTTTTGCCATACTTTGTTTTAACTTCCAAAGAATTTTAATATTGTTATTTACATTTATTTTTAATATCTTCCCGATCATAATTATTTCCATTTCCAAAGAATTTTAATATATTATTTTGGGTGCATTTTTGCAAAAGAAAATGCAGCAATATCATTCCAGACAAATTTCGAAAGAATTAAATATGAAAGTAAATAACTTACTGCATTTTCAAATTTGTCGCAAGAATTTCTACTCAAAACAGCATTATACGCACATCTTCTTTTGTCAAAGGTTGTGCCTTCTCCCAAACGGTTTGTTGAAGCTCATATCGAGCAAAATAACAGCTACGTGTGTTTATGTATCGGAGTTTCCGATACTAGGTGTAACTAGTTCTTTCCTCCACTGTTAAGTCCACTGTTCATAACGTGTGTAATGTGCCCTGTTTTCGAACGGTAGAATTGTAATAGAATGCCATTTTTATTTGTATTATTATCCTCTTCTCGTACTTGTGGTGATACCGACATTTTTATAAAATTTATTAAAAATTCCAACTTTTCACATTTTTCTTAATGTGGTAGTCAGATTCTTTTGATAGTTAAAAAGTTACATATTAAGGGGGGTTTTTATTTAATATCTTCTTCTTCTTAAATTTATTAGGTACAATGTATGAGATTTTACTTAAAAGTACTACAACACTTAGAGTCTATCAATTGAATATAAAAACTAATAATAAAGCACAGTGTAAAGGAAAATCTTTCAAAACCTCATACGTTCATTAGAGATGTATAATAAAATTTGTAAAGCCATCACTTAATGTATTCTTTTATTAGAAAGAATCTCAGTGATGTCTTATTAAACTTCTTATTGTTTCGAAATTAGACGACCTGCATTTTTTATTGAATGACAGCATCAGATCCCTGTTAAACGTACTTATCATTTTGTATCCGAATTTGCTATGCAGTAATTCGGTTGGGTATCTACGAGGTAGATTGTGTATTATTTTCAGATTTTTGTTCTGTATAATTTGAAGCTTTTTTGTGTGTGTCTTAGCAGTTTTGTGATACCACACTTGGCAACCGTAGGTCATTATTGGTCTAATGCACATTTTATATACTAGAATCTTGTTCTTAATATTAAGCTTTGATCTACGATTAAGGACAGGAAACTGTGCACGCCCACATCTTATTGCTTTATCACAAGCGTATTCAACGTGTTGTTTGAACTTTAGCTTTTTTTTTTTGAATAGAATAATCCCTAAATATTTAATCCGATCCTCTATATGTATAATATTTCCACCGAAATGCAGAATTTTAGAAGGGACACGTTCAGGAGACTTATTATATGGGAAAACAATAGCTTTAGTTTTTGCGTCATTGACCTTAATTTTCCATTTGTCAAAATACTTTTGGCTTGAAAGAAGGATACTTTGCATTCGCTTCACTATTGCGTTAGAAACTTTGCCGCAACATATAAAGGCGCTATCGTCAGTATAAAATGCCGCTTCTTGATTTCTCCCGACTTTAATGTCCGAGGTATATAAAGAATACAGTGTGGGCGACAGAACCGACCCCTGGGGTAAACCTGCAGGTATACTTTTTTCAGTAGATAATCCGTCGTCGACGCAAACGAAAAATGTACGATTATATAAGAAACTTTTAATAATTTTTATTAAATACATTGGAAAGTCAAACAAGTTGAGTTTGAACAGTAATCCATCATGCCAAATGGTATCGAATGCTTTTTCAATGTCGAGAAATATAACGCCGGTGCTTTTACGATTGGTTTTGTTGTTTTCTATCAAGTTAACAACCCGTTTTAGTTGGTGTACGGTGGAGTGTTCTTTTCGAAACCCAAACTGTTGGTCGATAATAAGGTTTTTCCGATTGGCAACATTGACTATTCTGTTGTGGATAATCTTTTCAAAGATCTTAGCCAAAATGCTTAAAATACTGATTGGTCTATAACTGGAAGGAAATTTTGGATCCTTTCCAGTTTTATGGATTGGAACTACTTTTGCTTTTTTAAAACTAGACGGAAAGTGAAAATTATTAAGACAAAAATTGAATAATTTACTTAGTGTTTCAAAAAAGAAATCTGACATATTTTTAAGGATAACACTGTTTATTCCATCCAGCCCCGGAGCCTTTCCGTTTTTCAATAAGAAAACAAACGATTTTACCTCCTCGATGTCTGTATGTTCAATGCTATTGTCTAGGCTTTCAACAACATTTGTTACCCTAGCATTGTTGATCGTAATAGTATGCGCATTACCCAATACGTCAGCAAGAGCATTTGCTTTTTCTTCAACGGTTTTGAACACATCGTCATTTACGAGTAAGACTGAAATAGGTGTATTCTTACCCTTCAACGCCCTTGTTAGTTTCCAAAACTTTTTCGAACCAGAGGGCAGTTTATATAAAAATTTGGTCAAGTTTCATTCCTATCTTTATCCAAGTGAAACTCAATTAACCCGTTTAGCTGCTTTAAGATACAGTTATACTGTAATCTAAGATTACGATCCCAATTTATTAAAGGACAAATCGACGTCGTTGAGGGTACTCTCTAATTGCCCAATGCCATGGACCCTGATTTCGTTGTCGGCCCAGTTACTTATTGCAGTCCAGTTTGCACGGTTATAAAGCGGAACCAGATTCAATCTTGCAAGACATTGACCATAAATAGTACACGATATTGGGGTATGGTCTGACCGTAAAATACCCTCATGTGATTCCAGTGTCGAAAAAGAAATACTAGAGTTAGATAACATAATGTCCACTGTGGACGGTTGTACCGGAGTTAAGTTCTGACCAAACCGAGTGAATGTATTTGGATAGTAAATATAATAATTATTTGAAAGGCTATGCGTAAACAGCTCTTTACCAGCATGGTTGTTAGATACACAATTCCAATGAGTATGACGAGCGTTCAGATCCCCAAATAAAAAGAAGTCTTCCGAAAATTGAGTAAGCCTATCTAGGTACGTTTTAAAGCACGAACTGTAACCAGGGTTGTACGCAGATATAAAGATTACCGGGCGTCTATTAATCATGACTTGTATAGAGATACTCTCGATACACTGTGTTTTAATTCTAGGTAATAACTTATGAACTAAATTAATTTTTACCGCTATTAATACACTACCGCCATGGGATTGACGATCTTCTCGATATACTTTGTATCCACCAAATTGGAGTTTGTGATGGGGTTTCGTTTAGTAAAAGGATATCAATCTTTTTATCGCGAAGAATTTGCTCGAGCTGAGAAGCTGCTGAAACATTTGTTATGCCTTGGGCATTCCAGTGCATAACCTGAACATTGTGTATACTAGTGGTATTGTATGGCATGTCTAATCATATTACCTAGCACTCGTAATTTGTCATACTTATTCTGACATCTTTGCAGGGCGTCGACTGCAACAAAAAAATTTGCAGCACTGTCTCATTCGATATATCCTCATTTGAGCTGTCAAGGTTGTTGTTTTTTAATAACCTCGGAATACTGGGAATTACCATAAGGGCGAGCATCACGAGCTATAGTTACACGTGGCTGTTAACGTTGCCGAATATTTAAATATTCCTGACGACATGGACATTTGGGATCGTCAGCTTTGTGATTGACCTGTTTGAGGCCAGTTGAAACATTTGTAAACAACTCCGCCAGATTGGGTTATTTTATTTAATTTGCATTCAACAGCTTAATGATTACCCACGCAGGCTGAGCACACTGTAAATCTGTGGCAGTTTTTAGCACCATGACCATACATGGTGCATTTGACACAATGAGTCGGTCCCCTGTTGCTTTTGAGAGGCCTTCTCCAGTACACCGAGATGTTACTAAACCATCTTATTTGTAAGATTTCTCTTTTAGATACGTGTTTACGGTTGAATTCTATCATATATATAGCGTCGTTCACAGTCGACCTTTTGGTTTTTATTTCTGTAACACTGACAGGTGTATATTGTGTTCATCTATAAATTCCTTTTTAATTACATCTACGGTAAATTGCGTCAGACCGAAAAGAACCATTTTAAAACTTTTTACATTTTTAACCTCGTGTGTGTAGAATTTATAATCTTTCTTTTGAAGAATTTTTATTGCGTCTTCATACAGCTGCATCGTGCTGGACAGTATCTTTGTCCCCACAGACATTCGCTTGAAGGTATAGTCCTCGCCTAACAGCCCGATTACGCCCCAAAATTTATGTGCACAATTATAGATGGTACCCTTTCCTTTATGACAATATCGTCATCTTCGTCGTCAGTCGCTAGTAGATCAAATCCATTTGCACTCGTGTTGGGTGCATCCGAAGTTTTTAAAACTTTAAATTTGGGTTTATTACCCCACTCATTCTTCCTCTTTGTAGTAGACATTGGAAAAACGTATTCCAAGTTTTATATTCGTTTTTTACTTTTTCTTTTATCTTTTTATATTAAATTATTTTGCAAAAACTCACGATGAAAATTTACACGTTGTTTACGCTTGAAGGCAGAGATGAAAAAGTTACATAAGTATGTATGCTTGACCGTACCTACAAAGGAAGTTCGCCTTACATGTTCGAATATAAAGTATTTTGAAAGGAAAAAAAAATTTGTACAAAGTTTTTTCTGAACGTCGTCGCCATTTTACTTTTTTCGTATATTTTCGCCATTTGCAGTAGGATCTAATTATGATAGTATGTATATCGAGGTTTTTGTCTCCAGATAATTGTTTCGTATCAATATCTATTGAACTCCATTATGCAGTTGTAGCATTTACCAACCAGATCTTAGTTTCTACCACGATAATGTAGGACAGAATTTTACCGACTAAGGAACTAAAAAGTAAAATATGTACATATATTAATTTTGTTTGCGTTGCTATTGAACAGCGGGAAGTTGGGGTTTTTTTTATTTTCAACTAATATTTTATGTGATAGAACAGTCTTTATGTTAGCATTAAGAAAAATATTTATGTACTACATATGTATAATAAAATAATTATGTTTAAAAATGGATTACTTTGTGACATGAATTTCAAAATTTTTTTAAATACTAGAAAAGCCTTTTAATTGTGAAACAGCATAGATAAGTTATCACTTTCATGATTTTGAATAAGAAATTTTTACTTTTCTTCTAGAACGAGATTCTTTCAATTAACTCTGAAATAACATAAAAAGATTGATATGCATGAACATATGTATGTAGTATGGATGTACAAACATTATAAAATTTTCCATTCCACTTAATATTCTCATAAACAATAAAATTACGAATAATGAAGATGCGCTCTAACGTAATTGAAGGGAGTGTGCGTTCGATACACAAAAGAAATTGTGTGGTGTTCAGCGTTACCATATGTGACAATTTATCTTATTGTCGAAGTTTTGTGGGATGTGAAAAAGATTCAAAGTTTTTTGAGCTTAAAAGAATTTTTAAAATATGATATTTAGTACTTTTAGACCAATAATTGAAGTTCCAGTTCATTAAACCTGCTGATAAAAGTATTTTTCAATCAGCGAAATTCCTTAAAATGTCATTAATCGGAATAATATTCAACAAATTGATGACGAATGGCGAGAATTGCGTCATTTCAAGTTTGAAGATTACAATTTATGGTGTGAAAAAAATACTGAAATGTTTTAGGATATAATTTTGAATGAAAATCGTTTCGATTTCTTCAGAAGCTTTTCGCTTTTTTTCTATCTTGGACTAGCACTCAGGGCATTGTCTCCACACATGCGATGCATCGTGCTGGAACTAAGAAATTGGGTTAAGGGAAGGAATATGTAGGGAATAGTGTTTATGGACATTTGATTTGAAACTTCCCACGTCAAAAGTAACAGTAAAGATATCTGTTTAAAAAAAAGCTTATGCAATATGCCAATACCAATACGTCACGTCGAATAAATTTATTACGAATATGAACAAAGTAAGCAACTAATTAGATACCGCAAACATTCATTTTGTGGTATTTTAAATACATTTAAAAATTTTGAACAAAAGAAAGAAATGAATAAAAAGTTTAATAAAAAAATCGCTACCTTTAGCCGTAAAGGTGTTAAGTCCAACTTAATCAATTTTAAAGTAGAGTGCAGAAACTTTTTTTTTTAAAATTTGTATGTTTAAAATTTCTTAACACTTGTTCTTTAACATTTTTGCACTGAACACTTTTATATATCATTGCAAAACAACTAGAAAACAAATTTTAAGAATTATTATATTATTTATTATATTGCCCTGCATCAAAAACTGCATTTTATAAAAGTGTGGACTTAACTCCTTTACGACTGAAGGTACGGAAATGTATAATATTACTCCCAGTATAAAAAATTTATAAATGTATGTAAAACTATGTAATATGACGATGCTGCCTATTTGGTAGCGAAATATTGAAAAATAAATAATAGTTAAAAAACTTTTCATAAAAAAGACCATCGCTCAAAAATAAATATAATTAAAAAGTTTTAATAAAGGTCAAAATAAAAATAGAAGTGAGACTAATATGTAAAAAATATTTTAACTGAATTTGATTTAAAAAAAAATTATTTCAACAAAAAAAGATTTTTAATAAATTTTTAATAAATAGTTCTTAAAAACAAATTTGCCAACACTGCTGGTGTTGCTCTTCATCATTGAACATTTTAAACAAACTGTTTTTGTTTGAAAAAAGAATGGATTTTTCCATGCTCATCAAGCAGCAGAGAGCAAAAAAATAACAAAATTTACATGCCTTAATCACAGTAAATTGAATATTTATTTGATCAGCATTATTATCGTGTGATTCAATTCAATTTAAATGAAATTTAAGTAAAAATTTGGAATTGCTCGAACGTGTACAGAAAAATTTTTGAATCATCAGATTCCACTCGCATTCAATTCCGAAGAACGTTTACAGAGCTTTTATATATATACATATATATATAAAATATATATAAAACCTTTGAATGAAATAATTTTAACACACCCTTTTTATTTATTTGCCTTTGTATCAAAGAATGTTTTTTTGTTGTTGCTCCTTTCCAATAAAAACTAATTAAACAAATTTATAATTATCGTAGTTTAAATTCAGCTAATCTCTATTTTTGATGAATTCAATAACATAATTTAGAAATTAGTATCTTAGAAACCCTTTTGCAAACCATAATAGCTATGTAGTATATTAAAATATGGCAGGAACTTACAAAAAGTGGAATCAAAACATGTTTCATAGGTGAAAAATAACGTACATACTTTATTTTAAATTAAATAAAATATAAAAAAGACTAAAATATGTTATAGAAAAAATTAAGTCTAAAACGTGAACAAAATCGAAAACTTGAACACCCTCGTTAATATTATTTCACGTTTCTGCGAGTTCTCTGTATGTACATTAAGATTAAGTAATAATTTTGTGTTAAATTTTATTTTGAATTTCCGTTTACGTTCATACAGGAAAAGTTAGTGCAACCAACTTTCGTTTTCTTTACCTTTCGTGTATAATATTACGGATAACAAAAGAATGGTAAAAATAGGATTGACTGGTACGGTACAGTGTCCTACAAACTCGTACATATTTTCTCACAACATTTTTCATTGGTATCCGCTTTGGAAGACGTATTTTTTCTTTTTTTTATCTGGGACCAGCACTCAGGAGATGACCCCTACACATGCGATGCATTGTGCTGGAACTATAGGAAAGTGATAGTTAGAGAAACGACAGGAGGTGAAGCTTAATTAATTATTTTACAGCTCTGCTTTCGAACGTTCTTTGTTTATACTCGTAGCAGTGCTGAAGCTTCGGTTTAGTAGCCATTTTTATTATTATTTTACTTCGCCGGTGCTAACAATATCGACGAAGGAGGGCGTTCTGATATGATTGTGAATTGCTATCAGCTGAAGCCGGTATTGTTCAGTGACCAGTGACTATGCCTTCGACACTGAAACCTTCCGACAACAACTGACACACAAATTCACATCAGAAAAATGCGAGATGTTTTTTTTTTTTATAATTTTAGTCTGAAACTGGAGTTGACCTAGGTCTGTTTTTGGTTTTGTAGTCAACGTACAGACTACCATCCATCGTGCCATCGCCACGCTTTTTCTTTTTCAAATCGATTTTCGATACGCATTTGGGTTAAGCTTAGCCGTAAGCTTCAGCAAGGTCATCCGATTCTCATATATTTTTTTTGTCCCACACCACGATATCAATTACTTATAGTATTAAATAGTTTTTAAACCGAATAAATTTAATTTGGAATAAAAGACGTTTCATAGATCGCAACTTTGAAATTTTCTAAACAACGCACACTGTCTGTTAGGCTATGTACAACGTCAATTGCCGCTACATAATCAAAAATTTTGTGTTTTTCACTTTTATATAGTACATATTTGCACTTTTTTAAATCATGCGTATTCAGAATAACGACCGGCTTCTCTTTTTGCATATTCACTGTGTTTGGGAAGTGGATTTCCTTAAGCAACCAAATACAGTAGATGCTCGCAACCTACAGCGCTTTATTTTGAAGACGATTCGAATTTCTCAATTTTTTCTAATTTCTGAACTGTTATATCATAACTCTTTTGTTGTGTTAGATATTTTTTTTACATATGTCCGTATGTATGTAACACAGAAAAGAGTTATGATATGTGTATTGTATTTATAAAATAACATATTTGAAAACACCATACATTTTATTTCAAAATGAAGAACTTAAGTAAAATACCGAATATTAATGAGAGCCACTGAAGGTACATCTAACCATAAAATACAGAATAAAACAGGGTTTTTTTATTCTAATTTAACATAACACATTTCAGATTTTTAATAAACCACTTTTACTTTACTTTACTTTAAAAACTGTATAATGTGCACACACGCGCTATCAAATTTCACAAGCAAACACATACATAAATACTCGTACTATGTACAGTCGAACTTCTCTATAACGTAGCAGTTGGGGACCGTCAAATATCTACGTTATAGAGAAAGTTCGTTATAGAGAAACTGCAGAAAATGTTGACTACATTTTTTTCATGTAGAAAATATATTTATTAAGACAAAAAAAATTGTTTATACATGAACACATTAATTTTTTTTTTATTAATACATACATATGTGACTAAATTGATGCAAAAAATCGATTGCTAAAAACTTCGCAATAGAGAGATTATGTAGTGTGAAAAATTCTATTTAGGTCTTAAAAAATTTTACGCTACAGAGAGAACTTTGCTATAGGGAAGTTCGTTATAGGGAGATCAAAATATATGAAAATCCTCACAAAAATATTGTGTTCACGAATTTTATTTGTTATAGAGAAGATTTCGTTATAGAGAAGTTCGCTATAAAGAAGTTCGACTGTATGTAGTAAAAATCTGACAACAGGAAACAATGAATGAACATCCACTATTTGGTGATTTTCCTTTTTGTTCTAATCAAAACAGTCGTGGAAATTTCAGTGTTTACAATATAGAAAAATCTAACATTGGATTTTTATTTCTAATTCGCAGCGTTAAATGCATTGCGAACCTAAGTTTCTAAGAATATAAAATAGTAATTTCTGGTAATTCTAATTACTGAGAGTAATTATTTGTTAGCATCTACTGTAGATTGAATAAACAACAACAAATTATGAAGCGGAAAAAGAACAGAAAATAACTGAATAATATTGTTGGAAACGATTCTATTCTACACTTAAGGAAATGAGCATAAGAATATGTACAATGAGCAGCAAAAGTACACATTTCCGTTTTTATCGAGTAAGAAATCTAAAAACCTCTTTCTACATTATTAATAAGTATATCTGTAGTTTACAAAATTTTTATTTTTTTTTTTACAAATTGATGAATGAATATTTTGTTTTGTTTAAGTTCATAGTTAATTTATCACAATAACAATAACGTGTTCTACTCAACTGGTGTTAGAGATTACTTTTAATTGTATAATAATAAATTTAATAATTAAATTTAATTAATTGTGAACTTGAACACAACTATATATTCATTCATTCATTTATAATTGTATCATTTCATCATGTATCATGTATCATGTATTCATTTATAAATTGTAGTTCAAATAAAAAACACTAAATCTAAAATTTTTTTTATGAAAATTTGTTTAAGCAGAAATATTTTTATCAAAATTACCGTTAATGTTTTCTACTAATGCAATTACAAATTTTTTAAATACCTACATATATATAATTATTTTTTTGGATTAATTAATTTTGAATAAAAATTATTATAAATAATTTTTAAAAATTTTTTTTAATTTACTTATTATTCTTTGAATTTATTCGATGCTGTGATTGTTTATTTTACTGAGATCTTGGTTTTTATAAAAGTATATGCTTTTATTTACATATATCCAATATTTCGTTTTCATACATAATTGCATACATGGAAAGAAAACTATTTTACATTTCCAAGTAAGATTATAACAGCCCGAAGTAAAAATTAAAATTCCTGAGGATGTTTCCATTTCGTTTTGTATTTGTTTATGCTTTGGGTATGTAACTGCAAAGGTTCGCCATTTCCAAACTTTTGTTGTGTATTCTTTTATATTTCATCTAGAAAAATTTTCCCTAAAAGTGTCATATTCCAAGGCACGAATCATGTTAACTCATGTCTCGCAAATTGTTTTGTCTTTGTTAGATATGTACTTACATATAAGGTAAGTATATAAAGTTACATGGTCGAATGGAAGCATATCGCTTAGGAGACTCAAAATAAAGAAAATGTTTGTAATCGACATTGTGAAATTTTAATGGAAATGGGTTCTTTCGTGATTCCTATATTAAATTTGCTAGTTTAGATGCTGAATTGATTTCTCTTTTAATGACTATATTCGTATTTGGTTATTTTTTTTTTATAATATACAGGCAATAAAGCGTTACACATAACTGTATTTGGGTTTTGATAGAACCAACCATAGGAATACATAATTTTGTGATTAATATTTAGAGACTTTATAATTACAGACGTTATGTAGTTTATAACATATGTATAAAATGTGGATGCAACGAGGATACCATCTGCTTCGTTCCAGATGTTATGAGACTCATGCGATACCGATATAAAAGTCCAATGCGATAGATTGTCCGATGTTAACTTTTAAAACTTCATATTTATAATTTTCATTCTATTGTACTAAAAGCTTATATTTGCCTTAAAACCGCTGCTAATAGAAAATATATTTAATTAATTAAATTTATATAGTTTTAAATTTTGGTTACAGGCAGTCAAATTACATGTGGTAATTACTAAGAAGCAAACTAAATCAAAGACTAAATAAAAAATAAATTTAATTAATTTGATAAAATAAGATTAGAACTAAGGCAAAACTTAAAAATTAAAAAATCAAAATTAAGAAATGATTTATTAGAATTTTGCACATTCATATAACTTAATATATATACTTAAGGTGCTCTGCCTTATTGCCACAGATATTATATCGGTATTTTTGGATGTGCTGTTGGCTGAATTGCTAACGTGTTGACTGTAAAACCAGAAGTTTTTCGTTTCAGATTCGCGGTGAGACAAAAAAATTTTTACTTGTGTCTGCTTTAGCGTTCTTCTTCGTCGTTTGTTGTGCAATAAAATGTCGGCGAAGTGAAATAATAAATAAAATGGCTATTCTTCAGCTTAAAAATAAATGCATCTATATAACACCTGCGATGCAGCAACTCTGCTTTACAAATTCTCAAAAAACACGCAACTGCAGAGTTGTTCTATAATTAAGCTTTCCATCTCTTCCCCTACTGTCTCTTCTATTTTCAACTAGTTCCAGTGAATGCTTTTAATACATAGGTCATTTCAAACTATCCATTATGCACCATGACAACTATTTAGAGTTCAAGATCTAATTTTGGCTCTCAGCCTGGATAATCAACTGCCAACTCTATAACTATTGTATAAATATTAATACTTTAAAAATATGTTACTAAAAGCAATAGTCCAACTCACATTCCTATGCAAATGGTCTTGTATAATTGTATTTGCAAAGTTATGTAGTAAATATTTACTCTACACTAACAAAATAAACAGATATGCATTTGCTACATTGGTGTAAATATACTACAATGAAAATCGTTGTTTATATTTATTTACTATACCTTTGCAACACTTATTTGCAAAGTGGCAGGAAACAATAAGATTAGAAAAAAATATTAAAAATGAAAAAACTTATAAGAAGAGAAAACTCCAACAAAAAATAGACCGAAGAAGATATAATAAAAATTTTAAAACTCCAAGAAGATCAGGAAGTAAAGGTAAACAAATTATACTTGGTTTCTTAGCAAAAAGTCTGCTACAAGTGCTCCTTTTGCAAACTAAACCAAAAAACCTGTTCACATACTTGAGAATTTCCTGCGTTTTTGTTAGACTGATGCGTTTAACTTTTTCCCCAATGCGTGCACACCCAATGCAAGACCAATATAGCGAATCTGAAAAAACGCAGTTTGCATATTGGATAGTTTGACATAGTAGAGACGATAAGAGGAAAATCTGATAAACTTTGTTGCAATGGAAACATATTTTTATGTTTGAAGACATTTAGAACATTTTTGTGTCTCACTGTTTAAAGCAACACAACTGCACATAACAAAGGGATATCATCAGGTTTTTAATATATATTCGTAATTTATACATAAATAGTAGAGACTGCTTTCACAATAGCTCATTAGCTGGAAAAGGTCGAAACCGTGAGCAAGTCAATTAAGAGAGAATAGTAATATATTAGAAATATTTGTAAATTAGGAGATTTTGTACACAAATTTAAAAAAAATTGCGTTAATAAAACATAAATACAAGAAGGAACTGAAAAATCACAACAAAAAGTTGCTAATTAAGAAAAAAGTGTTTGCTAAAAATAAAAAAAACAAAAAGATGCAGCCCACCGTAGTAAATGTGGAAGTTATTTCTCCAAAAGTACAAACCGCTGATAGTTTTATTGAAACCGATTACGAATATCAAACATCACGAGTAAAACATTTGCCAAATGGAAAAATTCAGGTATGTCCTATCAAATATAAATTCAACAGAAGTTTGTCAGACGTATCTTTAATCACATTATTGATTTTTTTTGTAGTAAACGTGGTTAAGTTAAAATACATACATACATATATTCCAGAAGATATTGGTTTTTCTTAGTTTAGGTTCTTAACGTTCTTTTGGAAAAATTTTGCAAAATGATTTTTTTGCCGAACGTAATGTAAATATATCGTAGCCTTATAAAGGCTCAAACTACCTTTTTTGTTACTTTAAAGGAGAAGCAAAAAGTTCATACGAATTACATTTTTTAGTGGCAATTGAGTTTTACGGCAGTGTTTTTATTAACTCATGATTCACACACATCAAGTTTGACCCGTCAAGTCTTGAGTATTTGGAAGAGCGGGGAAGACAGAATGGAAAGGATTACAAACTTGACGGTACCATCAAGTTTGTTTCTTTCCTTAACCGCAGTATTGTAAAACAAGCGAAACTTGACGCAAATATTTTATCGTGTATGAACGCAAATGCAGGTTCAAAAAAAATTTATCTAAAACTGATTAGGTAAACTTGATATACATATGTATGTGAATCAGATCTAAGCAATCAAATTTCAGTGCTCTAACAACAACAAATTTTGTATAAATGGTGTATTAGAGGCGTAATTATGCAAAAATAGGTCGAGTTGAAAAGAAAATTAGTTAGACCCTTTCTACTTATGTTTGTATGTAACATATATAAGATCCATACATATACATATGTTTGTATACAGTATATACAATATGTAACTAGAATCCACGTCAATAAAAATAAATGATATAAATCCAATGAAAACTGTTTCATTATTTATAAATACATACATATGTATGTACATATATAATTCATTGATACCACTGGCTGTTAAGGCCATCGGCTAAACTGTTTTATATTTTGTCTTAATTTATTAATTTCTTAATTGAAGATTTATAAATACTAGATTAAATTAGTGCGCTTCGCTGCCCTTAAAAATTCTTTAAGAAAAATTATTTTAATTTTACTATAGATTTTTTAACACTTTTATTATCACTCCTAATTAATATAATGCATACATATGTACATATTTAAGAATGTATGTTTGGCTTCTCTTTATTTATTTAAAGAGAGAGAAAAACCTCTTTATATTTGATCACTCAATTTTTCCTCTGATTTTGTTTCTGCAAAACACGGACACGTAAACTTTACGTCTTGAAGCGAAGGTATATTTGTTTCTGTTTTTACTTGCATATAATAAGAAGAGAAAAGTGTTTTGTTTAATGGTGTGAATAATAACTTTATAGTCACATTAATACTAAAGTACGAAACCGATCTGAAAAAAATTAAGATTGTGAACATCTGTGCCGAAAAATTTTTAAAACCATATATCTATATTTTTCCAAAATCGGTGTGGTAGTACGGTCGTAAAATGGATTACACAAAACGTGTTTGCCTATTAAGATAAATAGATATGTATGTATGTATGTTTTGCATAACTGGTGTGCTCTGAAAAATTTTCTGCTTCACAAATTTTCTTGCAAAATTGAATTGTTAACCTTTTGTAAGCCAAAACTATTTCAATAAATAAGGTTATAACTTATTACCTAGTCTCTTACGGTTTTTTAAACTAGGTTACACAATCCACCTGTACTTATGTTCCTTACCGGAAAAAAAGTGATTTTAAAGGTATTATTTTCGAATTGAAAGTTCACTGTAAAAATGTAACTTTTCACTATAAAATAACGTGTTTAAAAATATGACGGACACAAGTCTATCGGTAATTTGGGGACTTCCTATATTTTTCTTAAATTTATAGTTTGAAGCTGTTAGCTTCACATTCTTATAAGCAATTGTGATTATGAACAAGTTTGTATGCTTAACTATCAAAGAATTAAACAAATTTCAAGAATTTGGTTAAAGGTGTACTGACGATTTTGGTATTAGCACGCAATGCACATATAGACCAGCTAAACCATATACCAAACATAATCGTCATTCATTTTGACTCACGTTGACTATATGAAGGAAGAAATATTTACTCAATTGTATTAAACAAATATGGAACTTTATTCAATAAGTGTATTAAATTTGGGTCGGTTGAATTGGTTAAATAATTCACAAATTATTTTGAAAACTCGTCATAGTTTCGAATGGAGAGCTTACTGATTGCGAGTTATAATTTAATTGAGTTGCAGTGACAAACATTTTGTAAGCGGTAGTTAGTTGTCTTACTTGTGCTGTTTGACGGTGTCCAAGTAGCATTGAGTATGTATTTTCATTAGCGTGTTTTTTTTTTGTTTTTCAATATATATGTACATATATACCATGCCCTCTTATCAGATTCATTATTGATTACGAGTAAATATAAACTCCAATCAACTTTCGTTCTTATCTGTTGAAATAAAGCACTTCCCTTGTAAAACTTCAATGTATTTATTCAAGTAAGAAAGATAAAATTCATGTTCAAGGTTGTTTGGCACGACCACACGCCACGAATGTATTTATGTGTGTATATAGGTAATTTATATTCTGGGTACACTCGTCACATTGTAAATGGGGTAGTTTACGCACATTGCAATAAAAGCGTCTCTAACAAGGTGATGTTGAATGAAGTTGTTGTACAAAAATGCAACAACCACACACGTTTTTTGTACGAGAGATGTCAAAAACAACTGATGCAAAAATTAGAAAGTAAATGTGTTTTACATGTGAACATAAAGTGTGTGTAAGAATTATTAGTTTTTGTTTTTTAAAGAAAATAATAAAAAAAAAGCGGTAAATATAGAGGTATATTAATTTTAGATGAATTTTAGTGTTTTTCGGTTTAAAATGTACAAATGTAAATATACAAAGGCAAGTGCGAGTGTATGTCGCAATCTATTTCTTATTTATGTGTGTAATTACAATATCTTCAACATAATGTACGAGTTAATAGCTGTCGCATTACTAGGCTTTTCTATATGCTGTGTCATGGAAATAGCTTTAAGCAAAACCGATGTCCGGCAGTTTCATATAAGTCGTTTTTCGAAAAGTGGTCAATATACATATCCAGCAATTTGGTTTAAAATCCTTCTGACATACTTTTCTAAACTTTTCTCTTAAGGATTCGTCTTTTGCTACTGCGAAAAAGTACCATTCCCGGGTATGTTTTTGTTGCGGCAAAACAAACAATAACGCCTTTTTGTAATTTAATAAAAAAAACTTTTAACTTTCTCACAGTATGTATTTTCAGAACGCAAAAATAAAAGAAACAAATTTAATCTAACAGAATTTGTTTCCAAAAACTTTTCAAATATGTACATATATTGAATTTATATATTTAAACAACACAAACACAAAAAGTTTTTAATTTATAAAATCATCTGATTTTCAACGTTTTTTTTGTTAAAGACGCCTTGATTCTAACCACAAACAGAATTTTTAATTTAACCGCACTTGTAAATACATGAACATAAACAACTTTTGACGTCTCTTGTACAAACGTAGGTACAGCAAAAAATTGCCGCCTGTTAAACAATCCCACCTTGTTTGATACGCCTTGATTGCAATGTCGCCTTGTCTCCGTCAAAACAAAGTACTAAAGTTGGCGAAATTTTAACTTTTAACGCACGTTGAGTACTTTGACAGCTATGAACAGCGGTGCCGTTATTTTCGACCAAAATTGGGTACGTTTTTTTTAGTGTGGAGAAGTGAATATTGTTTGTGTAGAAATACATAGATATGAATTAAGAAGGGCAAAGGAAGATATTTCTAAATCATGGTATGAGATTATTAAGATACAAATGAAAACTGTTAAGTGTAAATTAGATACGGGAGCCATTAATGTTTTGCCTTACAATGTTTTGAAAAATCTTAATAACGTTAAAATGCAAGAGAGCGCGGAAAATCTAATTGCATTTAATGGCACCAAAATAAAATAGTTGGGTGTTGTGGACTTGCTGTGTGAAATAAAGAACAAAGTAGGCATGATAAAATTTTTCATAGTTAAGGATCCAAATTCGATTCCAATTTTAGGACTCGATTCTTGTGAGAGATTTGGACTGATCAAAAGAATAAATTTGGTTGGAATTTCGTCAAAGTATGATTTAAGGGCACAATTCAAAAATCTCTTTAGTGGAATAGGGTGTCTTAAGGAAGATTTCTCAATTGATTAAAGGAGGGAGCTTCACCTTGTTCAAAACCGGCAAGTAGAATTCCTCTTGCACTTAGAGAGCCATTGAGAGAGGAATTGGAAAGTTTATGTTCCAGGGATATTATTGAAAGATGTGAAAAGCCAGGCGAATGGATTTCGAATACAGTAATTGTTGAGAAGCCAAACAAAAGTTTGAGAATTTGTATAAATCCCAAAGAGTTGAATGTGGCAATTAAGGATAATTTTTATGACATTCCATCTTTTGAACAGATAAAAGCCAAATTAGTTAATAAAAGGTTTTTTACGGTACTTGACTTAAAGGATGGGTTTTGGCAGATTGCTCTCAATGGGAAATCAAAGGATTTATGTACTTTTAGCACACCTTTCGGTTGTTACAGATTTAAGCGTTTACCCTTTGGTATCAAAATCGCACCTGAAGCCTTTCAGAAAAGTAACGAGGAAATTTTCGACGATAATTCGAATGTTATTGTTTATATTGATGATATACTTATTGCGGCGGAAAGTGAGCAAGAGCATGACACAACTGTTCAGTTAGTGATGAATAGGGCTATGGAAAGAAATGTAAAATTTAATTTTGATAAGATTCAATGGAAACAGAAAGAGGTAACATTTTTGGGTCATAGGATATCAGATGAAGGAATTGGTTGCGATAAAAACAGGCTTAAAGGAATTGAGGACTTGGGACCACCAAAGTGTAGAAAGGACTTGCAAAGGCTGATGGGATTTATTAACTATTTGAGAGAATATATACCGAATCTTAGTGATTTGAGCGAGCCTATAAGGGGATTGATGAGGAATTCAGTTGAATTTCAATGGCTACCTGTTCATGATAGATGTTTGGAAAAGATAAAAATTTGTATTTTGAATGCTCCTGATTTGAAACCGTTTGATAGTTCAGAAAGTATTGTGTTGCAGACAGACGCCTCTAGAGCAGGCTTGGGATGTGCACTTATGCAGAATAGAAGACCAGTTTGTTTTGCATCTAGAAGCCTAACAGATGCCGAAACAAGATATGCACAAATAGAAAAGGAGATGTTAGCAGTAGTTTTCGCTTGTAAAAAATTCCATAACTATATATACGGGCATAGTGTTCAGATTGTGACTGATCATAAACCACTATTAGGGATTATGAAGAAGGATTACAGTAAAATACCCTCTGCGAAACTGCGGAGAATGAAATTGAAATTGGAAAATTATAATTTGGATTTCACATATCTACAAGGAAAATATTTATACTTGGCAGATTGGTTGTCGAGAAGTTATTCTGAGAAGGAAAATAATAAGCCGGAAATTAAGGGTTTAGGAGAAATGGGGCATTCTATAAATGTTAGTAATGACAGGAAAAAATTGTACGTGGAGGAAACTGCGAAGGATGAAATTTTGAAACATGTTCTTAGATATTGTCAGGAAGGGTGGCCTATGGATAAGACAAAAGTAAAGGAGAAAGGAAGTACAGAATGGATTTGTATAGTGAGAATGGATTAGTATTTCTTGAGGACCGAATTTTTGTTCCGAAGGCACTGAGGGAAATCACTCTAGGGAATGTACACAGGTCTCATTTAGGAATTGAGAAGACAAAGAAACGGGCTAAGGAACTTTTGTATTGGCCTAGTATGGAGCAGGATATTGAATTGATGATAGCAAAGTGTCATTTGTGTCAGAAACATAGATCTGCTAATGCAAAGGAACCTCTATTAACACATGATATTCCGCAGATTCCGTATGGAAAAATAGGTATGGATATAATGGAGGTACTGGGAGAGAATTATTTGATTGTAGGTGATTATTTTTCAAAATATTTAGACATTGTGCCACTTCTTAAAAAGAAAACTGCAGGAGCGATTATTGAGAAACTTAGCATAATTTTTTCGATACACGGCTATCCCTTGGAAATCATAGCAGACAATGTTCCCTTTGCATCTTTTGAGTTCAGACAATGGGCCAAAAATTTTGATATAAAAATCACAACAGTTAGTCCTCGTTATCCAAAATCAAATGGTTTTGCCGAAAGATTGGTGCAAAATGCAAAAAGCTTATTTTGAAATGCCATGAAGAAAAAAGTAATTTTTGGCATGCTTTATTGGAATATCGAAACACTCCAATAAAAAACTCGATTTTAACACCAACTCAATTACTCTTTGGCAGGCAAACAATAACCCTGGTTCCTGGAAAAGAAAAATTTTTTAAAAATAATGAAATTGTTAAAAAAATACTTCCTATTTTTGATCGTAACAGTAAAACTAATAAAAATTATTATGATAAAAATGCAAAAAATCAGAAGGAATTTGAAAGAGGAGAGAATGTATGGATGAAAGATGGAAAATACTGGTTTACCGGTAGAATTATTACAAATGAATTTCGTAGAAATTCATGGTATTTAAGAAAACGTTATAATTATTAATTAAATAACAATGAAAAAAAAGAAGAAAAAAAGGGAGATGTAGAAATACATAGATATGAATTAAGAATGTTATAATTGCTAAAATTGATTAATAACCCTGTATTTTTATTCTTATTAAAAAACTGTATTGATTACTGAAGAGTTCAATTATATGTATTAAAACTAACTGTATTATTAAGACTCTCTTATATATTTACATTTAATATATAGGCTTTATATACTTTATATACACTCATTTTGTAATAATGGATTTCACAGCCATTCAATAAATATATTTCAAACTGATCGCAAGTGTTCCAATCACTAGAAAATAATACAGTTTGTATACTTTTTTTTGCATTTTTCGGTTACTTTTTCCTTTTTTTTATATAACGCGTTTATTGTGAAACGCTGTTAACACCCATTTGTTTTAATAAAAATCATTTCTGTTGTAACATGACATGTCGACGGATTCTATGTGCCGCGGCCTTTAGAAGTTAATGAACAAAACAAGCATAAAGATAAAATGAGAGTCCTAATGTGTTAATTTTTCTATCTCTTGCAATGCTCTAGTTAATATAGAGGAATCAGTTAGAGGATTCATATTTGGTGAAATGAAATGTAAATAACAAGTATAATTTCGTTTTTATAATTATAATGAATGATTGACATGGCTCATATTATTAGCAATTGCGATTATTGCATAATTTTTTCCATGATAAAATTACTATTTATGAATTTTGCAAAATGTTTGTGCATTTATTATATTTTTATTAGCAAGCAAGTATTAAAAGGTTTGGATGACGATCAAAGATGATGTAAAAGCGTGAAAGACAGTGCCGATGCTACACTTGTTAATTGCAAATACTTAATGAAGAATTGTTCTGTGAGTTAGTTAGACAACGTTCAACCATATCAACTTTAGTTGCGGAGTTGCCGAGTTTGTAGGAGAGATATAAAAGGCTGGCTTAACTCGGTTCGGTTTGCTGTCCCTCCACTTATACAATCCCGACCACTTTTTGATAGTTATTACGTATTGATAACCAAAGCACCTGTACAAAAATTGCATCCTTTTACTGTTATCATTTTCACTTTTTTTTACAAATATCGTGCATTGATAACTAAGCATGATGCGTAGCAAATTTATAATCTTTTACTGTTACCGTACTCCAAATATAGAGAAATTGCCTCTACTAGACTTGAGGAATACCATGATAACTCTTTAACTGCTATTTCCAACGGGTATAATGTTTTCCACAGATAATCTACAGCTTTAATTTTTTTTATTGTCCGAAAAAGTATGTGTATAGAAAAAACCGGTAAAATTGACGCAAAAAATCGAAAGACCGTTAAATGTACACTATTCGAAACCGTTCGGTTCTTACAAAAAAAAAAAACGGGGGAATATGGTTTCGGTTCCAACTTTTCAATACTCCAATATCTATATATAATTTTGCAGAGATTTATAATATTTCATTGTAAATATGTATTTTATAATATCATAATTAATCAGATTTCAGCTCCATAAGTTGGGGTCGCAGTAAAGTCATCCTGCTGTCTCTAGCGGACTGAATATTTTAATTTAAAAAATTTCAAAATATATGTGTGTTTCTATTTGAGAAAAGTACCGCACTAAATAAAAATCACCCATTATACTAAAACATTAATTTTTAATTCAAATACATAATAAACCAAAAGTAATAAATTGCCAAAAATTTGTGCTCATGATCAATTTGCATATACATATGTAAATTGAAATGAGTGTGTGGGTATAAGATCTAAAATAAAAATATAAAATAATAATTTTGTATACATACTCGTATGTATGTACATATGTAGGTATAAATATTAATGGAAATAAACATGAACAAATGTTTTGATAAGGGAATGTTAAAAATAGTATTTTACCGGCCGGCAGAAATTACGGGACACGTAAATACGTAAAGTGATACATACATACATACAGGAATGTATCCACATACATATGTATGTATGTATGTACATTAGTGGGGCCAAAATTTTTTTCTGAAAAGGTTTCGAGGTCGCACTAATCAAATTTTTGCCAAAATTCGGTTTGCTGGGCCTTTGTGTTTTTGTCAAAAACCAAGATTTTCTTCACTTTTGAGTGAAGAATTTAAACAAAAAATATCCAAACTTTATTTCTGTATGCAAAAAAATATAAGTATGTATTTGCAATAACTATGCTCATTTAGGTACCTCACATTATAATTTTTTGTAATTTGACCATAAATTTTAAAAATAGTGCTTAATAACTTTTAAAATTGCTAAGAAAATAAAAATACTAATGAAGCAGTTCGAAAGATCAATTAATTCTAAATAATTTGGCAAAATAATTTTCGAATTTGCTCTTACCGTTCCTGAGTTATTTCATAATTATGCTTAAGCCCCAAAATATATTTTTGGGATCCACTAATGTACATGCATTATGCATATAACTAATTTTCACGAAAAACTTGGCATACCGCTACATACATGCAGAAATTAGTGGATTACATAATCCATATTAGTTAAAAAGGAGTAGTTACAAAATGGTCCCATGTAATGCAGGCATGGACCATGTTATTTTCAAGCAAGAGCTTATTGCTGACCAACAAGTGTTCGTATTTTAACGACTGTATGCTTTAAGGCATCGTGTTTAATTTTCTGCTGATAATGCGCGGAGTAGTGACATAGAGTAGTTTTGGGATTACTCTGATGTAATGCATGGCTGGATTATATGGTCCTCACCTAGGACATCGCAATGTTAAAGGGAACACGTTTATTTCATACATTTGGGTTACTTTTGGACTAGTCGTAGTCCCTTATGGAGTATACTTTACAGGCGTGTGTGGAGTAGCCGCGATTTCTGCAGGGTAATGCACAAGTAATAAATGTCACATTTCTGAGTGATTTTGTTACAAAAATGTACCGCACCAAATGCTATTTCCGAAAAAATCTGATTTTTCTTTTTAATATTTTTATTTTTAAATACAAATGTTTTCAAATGTTATATGTATGTAATAAATTTTAAAAGTATATGATGAAGTACACAATGGCTTGACCAATTTTAATTGCACCAGACTTCGATTGAAGCATCATATACAAATTTGCAAATACGATATAACTTCAATCGATATTTAAGAATAAGTGTAAAAGGCATAGGTCCCAGAAAAGCTTTATAATTCCAATGAGCTTTACTGAGTGCTGGTATTGCTTTAAATTTTATATAAGGAAAGTATTTATTTTTCTGAAGTAAATAAATACCTACTTATTTGAAAAAAGCGTGTATAAAAGTTGTTTTATTTTTTAGGGTGGCGATGGCACGATGGATGGTAGTCTGCACGTTGACTACAAAACCAAATACAGATCTGGGTTCAACCCCAGTTTCAGACTAAAAAAAAAAATTTTAAATAAAAAAAAAAAACCTCGCTTTTTTCTGATGTGCATTAGTGTGTCTTTGTGTGTCAGTTGTTGTCGGAAGGTTTCAGTGGCGAAGGCATAGTCACTGGTCACTGAACAATACCAGGTTCAGTTGAGAGCAATCCACAATCACATCAGAACGCCCATCTTCGTCGGTATTGTGTAGCACCGGCGAAGTAAAATAATAATAAAAATCGTTACTCAACCGAAGCTTCAGCACTGCTACGAGTATAAAAACAAAGAACGTGCGAAAGCAGAGCGGTAAAATAATTAATTAAGCTTCACTTTTTGTCGTTTCTCCTACTATCCTTTTCCTATAGTTCCAGCACAATTCTTCGCATGTGTAGGAGTCATCTCCTGAGTGCTGTTCCCAGATAAAAAAAAAACAATTCTGATAAACAAGTATTTGGGTTTGTTGCGGAAACTTTTTGCAATTTCGTGGAAAAAATATAAAGTTTAATACTTTTTATGCTATATTCAACTATGCTTTGCCATTTTTTCCAATTGCAAAAATTGTAAAAAGGTAACTCCCTAATATACATACATAAATATTGTTATTAGTTATTTTACGTCGCTGACGATTTAATTCTTAAATAATTCTAATCTAAGTATTATTTTAATTGTTTTCTTTCATTGATATTCTGTATCAACGCACAAACTCAAGAATGGTTATCGGTATTAAATTATACAACTTGCTTGTTATAGCGTTTAGAAAATATAACACGTGTGTTGTAGGTGTTTCTAAGTTCAAATAAGCAGTGATGTTTTCAAATGAAGCATTCCCTTTATACTGGCGATAACGAATATGCATGTATGTACACAAATTAACACGACTATGGTTTATTTTCTTTTCTTAAAATAAAAACAAAAAAGTTTATACATAGAATAAATATGTATGTATGTATATAAAATGTTTAAATATTTATTTTAAGTTAAATATAAATTTACTTTATGATTGTTGAAATACTAATAATAGTAATAGCTCAAAATATGTACAGTAGAATCCCGTTAATTCGTAATCGAAGGGACCAGCTATTTTTAACGAATTACAAGAGTTTTCGAAATAAAGGTATTTCAATTAAGCGGGGTTAAAATGTAAAAAAAAAGACTTACAAGTGTTTGGACTGTCGACACTGCGCAAACCGTAAAATAAAACGCTTCTATAGTTAGCAACTACAATTTTTTTTTCTCTATTACCTACTGTATAATGGTAATGCTCTATGTGTGTTTTTTAGAATTTCTACGTCATCTAAAGAAACACAAATAATTTCGGTTATTGCTCAAAAAACTGTTGAAAAGCATCCCTTTTGTAATTTTATTTATTTTTTAAAGTTAGTTATAGTTTTTTTTTCACAAATTATAAGAGGTTTTTAAGAATTTAGTACGATTTATATCACACTTTGAACTGGAATAAAATACGAATTAACGAGGGTACCAAATGTATACAGTGCACTCGCGATAACGTGAACAACGCAAGGTTAGCTTACGTGGCGGACCCTAGAATTAACTTTTTATTTTATAGCATCAAGGCTCTCATAACATAAACAGATCTGTAGTAATTTAGATTGATCAGGTAAAGGTTACGAGTTGGCCTAATTGGAACACAAAAATTCATTTTAGTAAGAATCAGTCTAAGTAGAAAAGAGATACTCAGCACTACACGCCGGCTTTTTAAAGTTGGAAGTTTATTATTTGAATGGAATATTAAGGATCCCATATAATAGAACTACAAATAGATAATAGAAAAATAAACGAAAGAAGTATAAAGTTGTTTTGTGACATAAAAGTTAGAAAATTGTTTAAATTATCGTTTCATAAAACCAAGAACTTCTTTAGATTTATTGGCTGTTAAGGTAATATGATCAGGAATATCACGCTTGTGATCCACCAAAAATCACATATCAGTAACACATACCATTCATATAATAGCAATAATGCAATTTCCTCATATGTAAAAAATATAACGTCATAGGTTTAAATTTTTTAATATTTAAGTCCAATAAATTAATTGTACACCATTCCTGTCTATATCACGCTGTAGAAGAAGCTGTTGGTTAGATCGTTAAAACTCTTAAATATTTGGACATCATCTGCATACATAAGTTCATTAGAATGTAAAGTTTTTTTTTTTTTTTTTCGTGGGGTACACCAAAAAGAACCTCGATGTATGTTGAAATAATATTCCTGAACTTTACTTTGTTTACTGAAATCCGTATAGATTACATCCGTTTGCATGTTTTTTAAAAATCCTTCATTTACCACTGTTGTAAGTTTCAAAATATTAGTTTTTGTGGAACCCGACATGTAAAAGTCATGTTGACAAGAAGACAACGTGAAGAAGTTTGGAGCGATAAGCTGTCAGTAATAATTTTTTCTAATAGTTTAGGATTAGCATTCAGCTTAGCAATTCTTCCATAGCCTGATCCTTCAAGTTGCTGCATAGGAATTATAAAAGATTTTTTCCTTTGGATGGGTACATAGTACAATTCAAGAGACCTATCCTTTCTTTCTTGGACCGGCACTCAGGTTTACTGTTTAGCATTTGTTGACATTCGATTTGAATTTTCCCATGTCAAGAGTGAAAAACCTCTGCGGGTAGTCTATTCCACATACGTGCTGCGCCCTTAATGAAGTACGCGTTGTGTGCGCGAATGACCGCGTTACAGGAACCACTTTCCTTCATTACAAGACCTCCCATTATAGTAACGATAGAACAACTTAACGCATATTACGCTGCGACGATGCTCAAGTGAGTCAATAGAGTTGGCTACCGTACTGTCTCCAATGACTTTTTGCGCTCTTTCCTGTACACGATCGAGTAACTTGAAAATAGTCTTTGAAGCACCGGCCCATACATGAGAGTTGTATTTCATTTTCGGTCGGATGTGGGCGGTATAAATAGTAAGGAGATCAGATGAGTTGAAGTATATCTTACACCGTCTTAAAAAGCCGAGCCACTTGAATGCTTCCTTAGAGACCTGCAAAATGTGCTTAGTCCATCGAACATCAGACTCGATTTTCATGGTTATTATACACAAAGAATAGGGCAGATAAGAAAACAGACAAATTGTCATCTTCTGCAGAATTTCGTCTGCAAATTCCTGAAACTCTTTTAAAGCTCGATACCAAATCTAATGTAAAAAGAACGAGATCAATTGAACCTGAGTTAAAAGCAAAGAAGCCCAAAAAAACCAGCTCAACATACTCTGTTACAAGACCGGGCAAGACCAGGTTGGTCACTCGCCAGTATGGGCGGAAAGGGGCATCCGGTGCAAAGTGCCAAATTGTCAAGTCATGTTACATTCCGTTCATTCCATATGTCATAAAATATTTATAACTTTTCAGGCAATATAACATTTTTGTACCACACTATTTTTTTTAAAATTAACAAGAAAAAATATTTTTAAAAATTTAAGACGGAATATTGAAATAGAAAAATAAGTACATGCTCTTAAAATGACAAGTTGCTTGATAAAGGGATATAGGTGCTAGACTTTCCTAATACCGCGGTTATACTTTTCTGATTATCAGAAATTTTGCTGCGGTAAGATTCTCCTCCGCTCTTGTAGAATTCACTTCGGTCATTTGATATTGCTATTTTCGCTTTTCTTTTCATATGCGCATACTCGTCTTTTAGGTTTTTGATCGACCTTAAATTGCGCATAGAGATCCAAACTCTAATGAAATTTTTTTATCACATCTCATTCTTTTGGTGCGAGACGAGGTCAACGATACCTTTTTAGTAAACAGCTACGAGTTTTATTTATATTTCAGCTTTTGCTGACCGATCCCTACAAACGCGAGAAGCTTTTAGTAACTATTCTTTAAGAGATAGGCAGTGAACCAATTATTCAAAACAGATTTGTGTTGGCATTAGATGGTACCCGAAGAGGAATTTGGTAGGATTTTCAAGGTCATTTTAGTATCCAGCAGGCGATGGAAAAGGCGCGTGATAAAGAATAAATCTGGCAGCGAGGCGGATCCAGTATGGGCTGTAGCATTGGTGCTGGAGTTTTTTCAAGTGAGCTTGGCATACATCCTTCGAAATGCGAAAAGTATATTCTAGTCAGAATGGGGTCTTGTTGTTTAATAGCAGTGTTGCAGAGCCTCTGATATTAAGGAAACGCATTACATTTTTAAAGCTGTATTTGATAGACATTTTATTAATTATTTTACTTCGCCGACGAAGGAGGGCGCTCTGATGTTACTTGTGGATTAGTGTCAGCTGAAACCGGTACTGTTCAGTGACCAGTGACTATGCCTTCGCCACGGAAACATTTCGACAACAACCAACACAAAGCCCCACTAAAGCACATCAGAAAAATGAAAAGTGGTTTTATAATTCAGTCTGAAACTGGGGTTGAACCCAGGACAACGTGCTAACTACAGCAACCATCGCCACCCTCAGAATGGGGCCTGACCATCGGTGTTTTTATCGACATCCAGACAGGATTTCTTAACACCCTTGGCCACACAACAAACTGTTTGAGGATTGTGAGGTGAAAGTGGGGTGTTTGAAGCAATAATTTGATGTGTGGCCATGCCGCTTTACTCTGACACAGATCACACAGAATCCCCTCAATTTTATTTAGTCAATGTACGGACGAGCTTTCCTGGTATTATCTATGTTCTTGGACTAAAAAACTTAAAACTTTCTTATAAATACGGTCCTGATAAGATTCGCAGTAGTATTTTGATTACGTGTGCTGTTCTTTGGGAACAATGATACTTTTAAAATTAACTTGTACCAGCTGGTGTAAAGAGTCAAGGAACTCTTCTCAAGATTTTTAAAGAAATGTTCGCTGCTAATATGCATTTGTTAAATGCAAAGCAATTATTTGCATATGCATGTATGTGGGCTATGCGGATGACATTGCAGCTGTCATCACAGCAAGGAACACCGAGAACGCCCAGAGAAGGCTTTGACAGGCGATGCTAAGGACTAGGAGTTATCTACAAGGACCTCGGTGAACTACCTCGAGCAGCGAAGCAGACCTCGTCGAGCACGTACTCCGGACGAGAAAACAGGACTTGGACGCGGTGTTCAGACTCCGTACGACTTTCGAAAACGGTGTCAACACGGAATAGATGGGCACCTAGACGTTGGCAATGAACGAGGAAGTGTAAAATCCAGGGGACCCACCTGGAGGTAATGCCAGAGCGGTACCCAGGTGGACGATGTATCCCCAGCTTATAAAGGAGGGTTTTTAGCCGGAAACCGAATATAGGAGTCCGGCATACGACTTGGGCGACGGTCCATGTTAGATGCATAACGCATTTTCTCATCTTTCCCCAAAAAAACAACAACAAAAATGCATGTATGTAAAGATAAGTCTAGTTTATTTGCAAAAAACATGAAACAACACCCGAATTTTATTGGGAGTGTTTTGATAATTAATTGTCCCCTTAATACTACTGTTAATGCTTGATGTCCCTTTTAGTATATGCATTACCTCTCACTATTTTTATTTCAAGCAACATGTATAGTTTAGTTTTCTGATTCCTAAAAAAACATCTTTTATCACAATCTTACTACTTGGTTTTATTTTATATTTTCAGGTTTTTCCCGAAACCACCAATTTGAAAATTCGCACTGATAAACGTATACCTCGATTGGGTTTGATGTTGGTCGGCTGGGGCGGCAACAATGGTTCTACTTTAACTGCTGCTCTCAAAGCCAATCGCTGTCAGTTGCAATGGCGTAAACGTACTGGTATACAAAAGGCCAATTGGTTTGGTTCTATAACACAAGCCTCTACCATTCTTTTGGGTCCAGATGAACAAGGAAAAGATATTTATGTTCCCATGAAAGATTTAGTACCCATGGTCGATCCGGATAATATTATTGTCGATGGCTGGGATATCAGTAGCCTTAACATTGGAGAATCTATGCGTCGTGCTCAAGTTTTGGATGTACAATTGCAAGATCAAGTGTACAAAGATTTAGTTAAAATTAAACCTCGCCCCTCTATTTACGATCCTTCCTTTATTGCCGCCAATCAGTTGGATAGAGCCGATAATTTAATTAAAGGCACCAAGTTCGAACAGTATGAACAAATACGTCGCGATATTCAAGATTTTAAGAGTAAGGAAAATTTAGATTCAATTATTGTTCTCTGGACAGCCAACACGGAACGTTTTAGTGATGTTAAAGCCGGTTTAAATTTAACCATGCAGGAGTTGGAAACTTCGTTAAAAGCTAACACAGCAGAAGTTTCTCCTTCAACTATATTTGCCATGGCCAGTATTGCGGAAGGATGCACCTACATTAATGGTTCTCCACAAAATACTTTTGTACCAGGTTTGCTAGAATTCGCCGAACATAAAGGTGTTTTCATAGCAGGAGATGATTTCAAATCCGGACAAACTAAATTAAAGTCAGTGTTAGTAGATTTTTTAGTTGGTGCCGGTATTAAGCCAGTATCAATAGTAAGCTATAATCATTTGGGCAATAATGATGGCAAGAATTTGTCAGCTCCTGAACAATTTAGATCGAAGGAGGTAAGTAGACTTTATTATTGGTAGAAATATCGCAGTATAACATTTAAGAGATTTAAACCATTTGATACCAGCGAGAAGTTTTCGACTGCATATGAATTATGCAGAGACTTAGTAATGGAGTTTCCAACAAGAACTTTCTTAAAACAAAGTTGTTCAAGACAAAACATCGCACCCGTAACCCGTAGTGATGAAGAAGAGCGAGTGTTGTCAATTCTTGAATGTGCTCAACAATATTTTGGATACATCTATAAGCAATGTTTCCATATTTAAGCTTCTGAACATCCACGAGCAATTGTTAAGAATATTTTGCAAGCTGAATGCGTCACCTTATAGTGCAGTATGCACTTTAGAGTTGTGATTGTCCTTTATTTCGGAGATTCAGCTGGAACTGCAGTTATTTGGAGTGAATCGTGCTATCAAAAGATGTTATCAACTAATTTTTAATCTATTATTTATTATATGGATATCACTAACATCCGATTTCACCACGCACCCACAGAAATAAAGAATTTATTTCAATCCAAATTCCGGATCAGTTTAACTTTATGTATTCAGCTGTTAATTGACCGCCAATTAGGGGTGACAAACAATCGATAGCGCTATCGAGAGTATTGAAAGCTTTCTTTCCATTGGACTATCGATGGTTGTTTTTTCATTAAAATTTTTTAGTCAGTTACTAAAAAAATGGTAGCTTATATCTGGCAACAGGTTGATATTGGGTAACTCAATAGCATTCATACATATACGTATATGTACAGTACGCTCCCGATATTATGAAAACCCACATTTTAAGCACTTTCTTCCTTCCATTGACTAGTCCTTGTGCAAATCTTTAAAACTGGAACAGTTTATTTCTGAATTTTATAACGAGTTTTATCTAGACTAACAGCCATATTCATAAAAAATTCTTACTATATTTTTAAAGAGTACAAAAGTTATAATAGGCTTTTTGTCTTATTAATCACTTCTTCAAAGTTGTATTCATAAATGAACAAGAATAGTTCTATAGCTATTGAAGATTTGGAGTAATTTTATGTTTATGTTTTCTTTTACATATGAAACAATAACAAAATTGCAAAATTTTTTTAAATTTGTTCATGTTTTGCATTTTGTTAAAAAGAGATTTATTAGACAAAAAGTCTATGATAACTTTTGTACTCTTTAAACATATAATAAGAATTTATTCTAAATATAGTATACTGTAATACTTTTGCTGTATGCTTTGTGAATTAATTGGGTAATTTTCTCAGTACGCAAATGGGAATCAAAACGTCACTGAATGAACCATAATTAAAAAACGACAAAAACAAGTTTGTGGTTTTAGTTCTCAATACAAATGTACGCACGGAACGAACAAGGGGATAGCGTTCAAGCGGCAGTACAAAATTTACAATTATGTATTTTAAATCATTGTCTGTAGGAGTATTTTCATTATATCGAGCCTTTGGTGCAATACCGTAGTAACTCAAAATTTGAATTTTTGAGCTGCGTATGCAGAAATTATCTTTGGGGAAATATATATCTAAAGGAAAAAAGATCATGGTTATATATCTAACTGTTCAGATTCTACAGCTACAAATGTCTTTATTGCCTCCAGCTATTTCTAACTATATTTATTTGCAATACTGAAATATGTAGTTCCTTTATGACAAGAAATTTAACAAAAGCAAACATTACAAAACATGCCTCTTTATTTAAAAACTTGTAAAAAAATAACTTTAGTAAACGAAAATACTATCAAGAAGATGGCTTAAAACTTCAAAAGAATTTTTCTCAGTTCACGATTTTTTGAATTACGACGGTATTGCACCAAAGGCTCGATATGTTGTCATTCATACACATTTAGATTATTTTAATAATTTGCTGGTGCTTTAGTATTTACTATTAACATTTTTACGTCTTTCTTTACTTAGATCTCAAAGAGCAATGTTGTAGATGATATGATTGAATCTAATAAAATCCTCTATGAACCCAAAGAGCACCCCGATCACGTTGTGGTAATTAAATATGTACCCTACGTTGGTGACAGTAAACGTGCCATGGACGAATATACTTCACAAATTATGATGGGAGGCCATAACACACTTGTTATTCACAATACTTGCCAAGATTCCCTGTTGGCTGCCCCACTCATTCTGGATTTAGTTATTTTAGGCGAATTGTGTTCTCGTATACAGATAAGAAATAATAATGAACAAAACTCTGCATGGGTACCTTTCAAGCCTGTGTTATCACTATTAAGTTATTTGTGCAAGGCACCTTTAGTGCCTAAGGGGTCGCAAGTTGTTAACTCTCTGTTCCGTCAACGAGCAGCAATTGAAAATATATTGCGTGCTTGCATAGGTTTGCCACCAATTAATCACATGAGTTTGGAGCAAAGAGTAAGTGTTAAAAATAGTGACTGGTTCAAAATTGTAATATATTATGTTCTTGCAGTTTGATTTCTCCATTATTACGAATGAACCACCAACCGCATGCGTAAAGTCCGTATTAGCTAATGGTAAACAACAACATGCAAATGGTCACACCAAATGCCATTCTAATGGCAACACAAATGGTACAAATGTTATTCATTGAATTATCACAGCATTATTTTCAATGAAGATTCATTTATTTTGTAAACCAAATAACTCCGAAGAATTAATATGTTTATATATGTATGTGTGTTTCTTTTAAGTTTGTATGTAATAATATGTAAAGTTGGCAATATAGTTTTGAGTTGTACAAGTCAAATGTCTGTAAGTTACTTACTACCGGTTTACAGATGTCCCCTTGTTTTCCGTTCGTGCATTTTCAAAAACCAAAAAATTCTTTTTGTTTTCAATACAAATGTACGAACAGACAGTACGAGGGGCAGTTGGTAAACCGGTTGTTAATATTTTGATTTTTAAATTTAAATACATGTACATACTACATGGTTTACCATACATACATATGTTAATATTTTAAACTATTAACCGATTTATTGCACCTCCTTATCAAGAAAAGAATATGAAATGTTAATTAAAGAGTTATATGAAATGTATATATTTGTATATATGTATGTATTTCTTGCAATTTATAGAATTTTGTAGAATGTAAATGTATGCATATGCAATTTTATATAAACACATTTATGTATTTTACATTCATATTATTTTTTTATTTTTATTATTATTATTATTTTTATATATTAATATTGTTTTAGTATTCTAATAATAAGTTTGATTTATTTGCAAAATGTATTATATTCTTTTCGAAATAAATTTTACAATAAAAAATTGTGATTCTTTTTTCGATTTAGTAAATGGAATAAGTACTTCTTTTTGCTGTCTCGTTGCATTAAAAGAAAGGAACAACAAACTAATGCAGATTTAGTTAGCGATGTTAAAATTTTCAAAAAGCCCATAACACCACCCTAAAAAGCGCTTAATTATAAGTAGTCGGAAAGCCCAAAAAAGATTCAAATATTTTTAAAATAAAAACTCTTATTTTATTAATTTCTTTTTTGTTAAATACATGTTATTTGTAAATTTTAGATCATTAAGGTCTAGATAATAAATATACATTTCTTTAATAATGTGCTATATATTTGCTATCATTGAATATTCAATTAAAAATACATCATGTTTTCGTTCATATAACACTTGTTATATACAAATTTTGATTTTTTATATGCTTGCGCAGAATTAATTTTTGTGAAAATGTGCAATAAAATTTTATAACTAAAACTACATGAATTTTCAACGTTTACGCGCTAACTGTCAGTTTGCTTAAATGCCGACGAAGGAAGGCGCTGTTAACAAAAGTACAATAGAACAGTTTTTTGGTCTGCTCGGGTCTTGAATCGAGGATCATCCGGTTGTGCCAACAGCACGCTCACATATCCATATATTTCGTCTTTTAATGGCCAATTTTTAAATAATGGTACCGATTCCCACAGTTTCTGAAGTTTTGGTAGATGAGGCTCCATCTACAATAAAATTAAGGATGTTATTACACATTCTTCAATGAATACTTTCGGCATTAACTTCGCATTAATTAAAAACTATGCTGAATTATCAAATGTTATAATTCACTGATATATATAAAAGCCGCTAAAAATAGGAAAACAAAAGTAGCAATTAAGCCCTTTTTTTAAAAAAATATGAAATGCTTTTTTAGGGTCAACAAGTTACCTGCAATATGTAAGACTGGTTGTGTTTCATGTTAGTCTGTCGATAATCAATTAAATTTAAAGCGATCACTGGAATATAAATAAAATTTCTTTGCTATAATCAACTCTAACTCACTTTTCTTTTTCGCACTCTTTTTCGCATAATACTGTCAATTCTAACTAAAGGTGTATTCACATTATATGTAACAGATGTGGCAAAAGTAAACAACCGATGTGCTTTTGCTCTAATTTTTTTTAATTATAAACTTTGGTTCTGCTGTCTTTAATTAATATTATTCATGAGAACTTTTAACAATTCATATGTTATACTGGTCGAAATTCTGTGCTAAAACTGGACTGTAAGCTTTTGCTTTACAAAGCAATTTTAAAACCAATATGGAGCTATGGTATCCAGCTATGGGGCACTGCCTCAGCTTCCAATATAGAAAAAATTCAAAGGTGTCAAAACAAAATACTGAGAATGATAACAGATGCGCCGTGGTATATAAAAAATTCTAACATACACAAGGATTTAAATATTCCGACAGTCAAACAAGAGATAACAACATACGCAACGTCATACCTAACCAAACTCTAAGATCATCCAAATATACTAGCCCGAAATATTTTAAGCGAAAGAGGGTTCATTCGACTGAAAAGAAGGGATACTCTTTCCCTAGCCCGAACGTAGTAGACGCGGAAATAAAACTATACGAGCAATAAATAATTTTGTACAGCTAGGCTGTACTTAATAATAATTAGCAATTAGTTCTTAAGATTTGAATACTTATTGTTAGTTCAATTGATTTTGAAGATTCAATAAATAATATATATTGTGTAAAAAAAAAAAAAAATATGTTATACAAAAAATATTATAATAATGAAACAAAATTAAATAAAATAAACATTTTTTTACTTCAGATACAATAAATTTTTATGATGTTTTTCATACATATATGTATATGTATATCCAATTAATATTATAAATGTTCCACTAAACCGCTGAACAGATTTTTATGAAATTTGGTAAACGGATAGTTTATGATCCAACTTAAAATATATGGCCCTTTCCATGGGGTAAAAATTAACCAAAAATCCTGATAATGGTTGAAGATGTATATTATAAATGTCTAGAGGTTGAGGAACTAACTATTTACTTTGTCACAAAACATTTTTAATATCAAAGACAAAAAATTTTCGCTTCCTTTCAAAAATATTTTCTTTTATAAAAAAATTTTGTTAATGCAAATTATTATTTCCTGTTGTAAATAAATAATTTAAAAACTTTTTATAAAAAAGACTATCGCTCAAAAGAAATATAATTAAACAAATTTAATAAAGGTCAAATAAAAATAGAAGTGAAACTAAAATCAGTAATATTAAAAATTCCAATTTAAATTAATAATTTTAAAATCTATAATATAAATTCCAACAAATCCTTCAAATTCTCTATAGGGTTGAGATCTGGAGACTGTACGTAGCTGTTTTGGTATATTATACAGCAGCGAAAGCTTTACAATATTAGCTGTATGCTAGGGCATGCTGTATATTGAAATAGATAGTGATTGCGAAGGCCAAATTATTCTGCACTTTGATTTATATTCGCTTTTAAAATATCTACGCAAACGTTTTTGTTCATTGTGAACTCAATAAATTTCAAATAGCCTTCACCGTTAGCCGCCATGCACCGCCAAACCATAACACATCCACCACGATGTTTAACAATACCACATAAGTTACTTTGATCTAGCGCAACCTAAAATTCCGAAAATACAATACAACTGTCATCCGAGCATATAACGCTTTCGCAGAATTCTGGAGGTTTATTTAGGTGTTCTTTAGCGAAAATAAAACTTTTTCGACTTTTTCCAGAGGGAAGCAATAATTTTTTTATTTTTTTTTATCTAGGACCAGCACTCTGGAGATGACTCCTCCACATGCGAAGCATTGTGCTGGGAACTATAGGAAAGGGATAGTAGGAGAAACGACAGGAGGTGAAGCTTAATTAATTAATTTGCAGCTCTGCTTTCGCACGTTCTTTTATTTTTATACTCGTAGCAGTGCTGAAGCTTCGGTTTAGTAGCTATTTTTATTATTATTTTACTTCGCCGGTGCTACAACACAATACCGACGAAGGAGGGCGTTCTGATGTGATTGTGGATTGCTATCAGCTGAAGCCGGTATTGTTCAGTGACCAGTGACTATGCCTTCGCCACTGAAACCTTCCGACAACAACTCACACACAAAAACACACTAATGCACATCAGAAAAATGCTAGATGTTTATTTTTATTTAAAAATTTTTTTGTCTGAAACTGGGGTTGAACCCAGGTCTGTTGTTTGGTTGTGTAGTCAACGTGCAGACTACCATCCATCGTGCCATCGCCACCCTCAATTTTGCTTTCATCGGGTTTTATTTCTTCGATTTTAAAACCCATTGCATAAAAAAGTAATAATATTTTCGCAAATTGGTATGAACATTCCAAAGGAAATATGATTTGAAATGTTTAAAAGGTGACTAGATGTATTTCTTAAAATGTACGCAGACTTTTCCTGTTTAAAGAAATGTTTTTTTTATTCCATAAAAACTTTTTAAGTAGTGAATAATTCAATTCAATTTAGTTTGAAATTTACCCACAGTATGTCATAAGAACTCAAGACATATTATAAGTTTAGGAAAAAACAAATATTTCCCGGGAATATATGACTTCAAACCTAATATAACAATTTGTACGCAGACTTTTCTAGCAACTGTGTGTATATAATAAACATTTTCTTTTAATTTTAAATGCAATGCTTTAAAGTAAAACATCTACAAAGTTTAAATTGATGATTGAATATAAAAACGAATAATAGAATGATAAACGAAAATCAATCTGCCGTATTCATAAAAATTTTTATGATTTATAGAAAGTATATTAATTGAATTTTGTATGGGAATTTGTCTAATAAAGCTTTTATAAATAAAAAAAAATGTGTAAACTGAATTTATTTTGAGAATATCTTTTTATATCCCAAAATAAATTCAGTTAATATACAAATAAGTTTTCTTTTGCGTCACAATACATGAGCTAAGGAAATATCACATCTTGAATGTAATGTTTAAATTGTAAAACATTTTGCTTAAACGCGTTAAAAGAAAAAACGCGTACATATCATTAGGGGCTTGCTAATGTTTTCTTAAAAAAGAATTCATTAATGGCTAAGCTGGCGCTGATGGCGAGTAGTCAGCGTGTTGGCTCTGCAACCAGAAAGACCCAGGTTCGATTCCCAGACAGGTCAAATCAGAAAAAAACATTTTTTTGGGTTTACTGTGCTACAGCACCCTTCTTCGGTATTTGAGCAATAAAACGTCGGCGAAGTAAAATAATAAATAAAATGGCTCATTAGCCATTAGCTTAAAAATAATGCGTCAAGAAAAACATTAGAGACGCCGCAACTTTGCTTTATAATTAACACGCAACTGCAGAGTTGTGCAAGAATTAAGCTCTATCTTCCTATCACTTTCACCACCTGCCTTTCTCTACCGTATCCCTCTCTAGTTCCAATGCAATGCATTGCATATGTAGTGGATAGCCCCTGAGCACGGGTACAAGATAAAAAAAAAACTACGGCTATCAGAAGTGTGAACCCGTCGACCAAAATACTTATAATACAAATCAGAGAGGAACGTACAATAAACCCTTGCAAATAGTGATTTTTTTAATTTAAAAAAACACAAAATTTACAAAAGCGAGGAAATATTTATTTATCATGTAAATGTTGAGTTTTTGCAGAGTTTTTAAATTTGTTACACTACTATAAAATATTTTAATTAAAAAAATTCAAGTTTTTTAAAAAATCGGACAAGGACACCTCTACCGCCCATATATCGACCCCTGTGCGCGAAATTATTGTATGTTACAAAAAGTAAAATTTACAGGAGAGCGTTTTTATTTATTTTTTTTTTATTTTCCTGGCAGCATTAGCTGCTACCAAGAATGATTAAATAAAGATTACGCCAACAAGCTAAAATAAAAATACTTTTCTGCGCATGATGGAACTCTGACGTCACTCAACATGTATTCTGATTGGCTAATAAAACTCAGCTGAAGAACTATTATGTTATTGTAAAAACAGGACAGTGGGGCAAATTCAGTTTGATAATAAACAATTTTAAAGAACTATTTTATTTTCCATTTATTTTTATTTAAATATTTTATACATATAAATAGTGAACCCAAGTGTTAATTATTTCCCTTTTTCCCCATTCCAAAATTTGTTGTTGTTATTTTACTTAAAAATAAAAATCTTTAAAGAATATTTATAGAATTTTTAGTTTGTTATTTTACTATACTTTCTCTTTCTCTTATACGTGCTTTCAACAATATCAGAATTTAGTTTTCTAATTCTAAAATACATTCTACATCTAAAAAAAAGTTTTTTTACGTCATCACTGGCTTCAATTTCTTTTGCTTCCAACAAATGCTTTTGTAAATATCCACTTGCGAGTAATAATTTGTCGCCATTCAATTTGGAAAAAATTGAGTCACACAGTATTAGCGTGTTCATTAACGAAGTTGATGGCTTACTAAGTCCACCTTCACTTAAGTGATTAACCCATGAATAATTGCGTTCGGTTGAAGAATTACTCACAAGATCAGGATTTTCATTCTTCAGTTTGTGGCAAATATATCCGGCCAAGTTCTCTAAACCATCATATTCCATATTTTCTATTTCGCTTTGGTTAGTTTCTGTAGCCAAAACATCTGCCTGAATGTTACGGTTAACACTATTAAGTATAGTACCTGAAGAAATCACATAGTTTATAAAACTTTGTGTTATTTAAAATTTAAGCTTTCAACTTACCCGTTAAAGAATTATCTACATCTAAATCGGGTGTATTGTCAACTTCTACATTTGCATTACTACCCAAAATGCCTTCGTTAGACCCCATTAAATATGATCGAAGTCTATATTTGAATTCTTCTCGATCAGGGTGATCGTGAAGTCCGCCTTTCGACCTAATTATTCCAAAAAAATTTTCCAGCACATCTTGATTATACTCAATATTATATCGACTTTTAAGTTCAATATATAGCATTTGTAACGCTTTATTAGATTGAATGATACCTGTAGAATACATTTATGTCAAAAGAAATAAATCTGTGTCACAAATTTTTAGAGTACAATATAATTTTCAACCTTTTTGGAAAGGTAGCATAGACTTTTTGCCAATCACACGGATCTCTGACATCATTTGCGACATATTATTTAGAATGATATTTTGTTTTTCAAGTGCTAAACCATATGCGTGTAATCGGTCTCTGGTATCCTGTCTCGGTACTCTCGAATTCATAACATCGAACCAGTCATTTACCTAGTTAAGTGAAATTTCTTAAGTAGTTTAGGTATGTTCTAGAAAAATTATATTTTGTAAGTAATTACGAGTTTAAAGAGTTGACTGCACTCGCTCCAATTTTCGTTGCTCAAATATCCCAAACTGGCGGCTCGTGTTATAGATTGCGAAATTGTATGTGAAAAAAGTTTCGTGGCCAGTTTAACCTTTTGCCTTTCAGGTCCGACCACACATTAATTGTGTGGTGATATTTTATGCGTGATCTGCAAGTCATTTGATTGGAGGGATAGGAGACTTAAAATTATATCCTTTTTGACTTCTTTTTCGTTAATGATAAACCCACCATCAATGAAATGATTTCTCAAAAGTTTTATCAAATGAGGAACATCATTAAAAACAAAAATTTTGATTTCATCGAACAAAAACCTACATATATACATATGTACATACATATAAAATTTGAAAAAATTATTGAGGCATATTTACATAAAACATACCATGGTTTTTCGTAATCAACTTCAAGTTCACTGAACAGTTTTCTGTTACCTAAGTCACAAACAATGGCCACAATTGTAAAGCCACTCTGCTTCATAGTATTCAATATATTGAATAAAATACTTTTTGACATTTGGGTATCATAGTCATAATATATGGGTTGCTTCCAATTTGAAATTAAACCTTCCAGCGAATTAACAAAGGTTCTAAAAATTCTTGATTTTGATACAAATAACTTACCTCTTGGCAAGGCCACTTGGATATAATTAGCTGGTTCTAGCACTAAATCTGCTGACTTGTCATAGCAATACTTTTTTTTTGCCTTCATCTCATCAAAACTCAACACACATACTTTTTCAGTTTCTGACATTTGGTTGGCCGCAGATAGTAGTTTCACAACAGGCTCCAAAATACCTTTCGACATGTCCAATTTTTCCGACCATCTTTGCAACGTTCTCACCGATGGAAGTGGGAAATGTTTCTTCCTTAAAAGTTTGTAAGCTCTGGCACTCGCTGAGTATAGGGTGATAGATTGAGCAATGTCTGTTTCGGTAAAATTTTGTCTTTTATCACCGCTTTTTAGTTTTTTTATTTGACCCTCAGTAAACAAACGCCTCAGTGCCTTCACGAGATTTGAGTTTGCAAAGCTTAGTTTTTGAATACGACAAGATAAATTTTTTATTGTCACATCACATTGACTTTTTGCCATTTTCAGCGAACAATTCTCCTTAAGAAGTGATTCTCTAGAAACGATTTAAATAATTATTTGTTGTTTTTTTAAATACTAACATACACTTTCAATTCCAAAGTTTTAGTGTAACTTTGGAGGCCATCTTCTTCAGTGTCAGTCGGCAATTCGGCATTTACACATTTTACTTTTAAACTTTTTTGATTATTTATTTGTTTTTTTGTTTCATCTTCTTCAGTGCCATAAGCAGTTTTCTTTTCACTATCAATAATAGTATTTTCTAAGGACGGAACTGCATTTGGTTTTAATTTCTTAGTACTTCGTTTACTAAATCCTATAACGACTTATTAACGGACTTAAAGAATTGATTATGTGGTAACTTACCCATTTCATATATTAAATTTCTTTCAAAATCCTCTTGCTTAAAATGTAAAGCACAAATTTTTTCTTTTTCAGCATTTACAGGCTTTACACGCTTGCAAAATTTCACCCATAACTTCCTTTGAGCTTCATCTCTTGGAAAACTATATAATGACACAGCTTTATGAAAACAAAAAAATTTTAATAGCAATATTACATTGTAACACAATTAATTTCTCACTTGTTTTTTTGCTGTTACTTTGTTTGCAATTGCCCACTGCGCATTTCATGCTTGCTCTTTTTGTTCTCTTTTCACTTCTATTTGTGTTTTTTGTTTACAGCTTATGAGCTTTATAAAGCAAGTTTTTTACACTTATTTATTATTTAATAATTATTTAAATATATTTATTATAAAATATAGCACAATTTATTATAAAATTCAACACAACAATGTACATAGTGTTATCTTCATAACTATAACAACAATCACTATAATATTTGATCGAGAGATGAATTAATGGATTTAAAACAAATTTGCATAAAAAAGGCGATTTCGAAAAAAGTGTAACATACGATAATTTCGCGCACAAGGGTCGATATGCCAAAATGTAATTTTTATATTGGCTACATAACCGCAAGCAAAATCCGTAATGTTTTGCATCCCATGTGTGGTAAATAATATATAATTATTAATAAAAATTTCAGTTGTGTATACTTAATACCGTAAATTTCGAAAAGGGCACATCTCATTAAATTAAAATATATAAACAAGTAATTATAATAACGTAAATATTAAAATATTTCTGTAACTTTCGATTATTAATTGGCCGCAAAGTATTTGAAATTTTATATTCCTGTTAATGTTAACAAACTGTTAACGAAATATAACATAATAAAATATAAATAAAACGAAATATAAATAAAATAAATTACAAACAACCTAATTCTAAAAGAATAACGGCCTCGAGCTTAATAATTAAATAATAAGATATATGAATGTATGTACATATTGTAATAATAATGACATTGGTGTACTTTGTATTACAAAAAACCCATAAAATTTGGAAGAAAAACAAATAATTTGAATTAAGAGGCTAATTGACAATTTATATACATATGTACTTATGTACATAGTACATAAAAATTGAGTAATTTAGTTATTCTTGCCTATGTAAAATAAAAAAAGAATTACTGTACGTAAACATAAAATTACTACAAATCTTGAATTGATATAGATCTGTTATTGTTCGTTCTTTAATACAAACAAAGTGATTTGATTTATAAGACAAAAAGTCCATGATAAATTTTGTACTCTTTAAACATATAATAAGAATTTTTTATAGACATGGCTGTAAGCTTATTAAATAAGTTACTTTCTGTACTGTTTCTACTGTATTGTACTTACGGTATACACACATAAAAATAACTGGAAATTTAACCGGAAGTTATAATTAAATGCATTTCACAATGATTAAATTTCATCTTTTAATAAAAAAGTGTCGGTTAAATTTAACCGAACACAACTTGCCACTTAACATTATTTTAACTGGAATATAAATATTAACTGGAAATCAGAAAGAAATAAATAGAAGTATATCAAAATTCATATTTCTGCAATATTTAAAAATTCAAATGCAAAAAAAAACTCCTTTGTCTAATGATGAGTTTAGACAAAGATTATGTATGTATGTAGATTGCCGAATAAATATATTATCAATCTAATAAGCAATATAAAGTCTGTAAAAGGTAGATAGGTAAGGCGAAATATAATTATAATATATAATTATCAACGAATGTTTAACATCAGAATTGCGCCATCTCTGTCAACCAAATGATGTTGTTGTTTTCTGCTTCTTCTTTATTGCATAATTTTTCGAAAACAAATATACACAGGATTGTCACATTTTCTACCACTCATTATTGTTAAAAATAAAGCATGATGGCGAAACCCAAATTGGTAACTCCCTGTTAAATAGTGTCTGTTAATCAAACTTGCAAATATATATTTTTCATTAGAAAATAAATAATGCTAAATTGTTAAAATGGCCGTTCTACTGAAATAAGTTTTGGTTTGGCAGTATCCTTTCTTGGAAATTTTACCTATTATTTGTGCAGATAAGCTAAAAATGCACTTATGTATCTTAAATGTATTTTTTTTTTTTAATCTGGGACCAGCACTCAGGAGATGACTCCTACACATGCGAGGCATTGTGCTGGAACTATAGGAAAGGGATAGTTAGCGAAACGACAGGAGGTGAAGCTTAATTATTTTGCAGCTCTGCTTTTGCACGTTCTTGGTTTATACTCGGTTTAGTAGTCATTTGTATTATTATTCAGAAAAATCTCAGATGTTTATTTTTCTTTTAAAATTTTAGTCTGAAACTAGGGTTGAATCCAGGTCTGTTTTTGGTTTAGTAGTCAAAGTGCAGACTACCATCCATCGTGCCATCGCCACCCTAGTGAATTAAATCAAAAGTGCACTTATACAAAAGGCAGGCATAACTGTTATAGATAATCGTTAGATCTCTCAATAATGTTAATCTATTTCTACTGTTCATTTGCTTACAAATAAACAAATTGAACAATATTGCTTATTACCATTATTCATCTATGTTTGTTATAGGGTTGTATTGAGCATTGCAATTGGTGCTAATATCAAAATCTTATTTTAGCCAAATTCCAGAAAAAAGCTAAGAAATTTCACATATTTATATCAGAACTTCAAAAAAATATTTGAGAATTACGGAATATACAAACAAAACAAACCAAATGGCTTCTTTAAAATTTTTCCTTATTTTCAGTAACGTTGAGCATTTGATCTATTCTCAGCCGACGCCGCCGACTGTTAGTTATTGACTCTGCGTTATGCTTCCAAAAACAAACTTAATAGTAACTATTACAAAACAGAAAATTCAAATATGGATATTAAAGGGAAAAAATTTAATATTTGTGAATAAATGTGAACTTCTTTGAACAATTGTTGCAAACTTAAGCCAAAAAGACATTCACAATTAATAGCAAATATTTGCAATTACACAATTTGCAACCTTAAAAGTTCTAGATTGTGAATTGGCTTAGAGTATACCCAGTAGGTTGGCCCATAGCTGTATTGGAATTTTTTTTCCATTTTGTTTACCGTCATCCCATACGTAAATCTATATTTTATTTCAATACATTGTATTCGTAGTGAATATACCAAAATGTGTTCAAAACTTTAACGGAAAAATATATACAAAAGCCTATCTCTTTATCTCTTTATCTCTCTAGTTTATTTCAGTACTTATTGTCAGTGTCGGTTGAAGTACATGAAACACTGTACTCGTCCCCAAGCTTCTTAACTCTCATGAAAAAAAAATTGTTGAAACAAAAATTGCAAGTCTGGACAAGGACTAGGTTACTTCACATGAATAAAGACTGTATGAAAGTAATATGTAATAATTTATACGTTCTAACTATTTTTGCTACTTATGTATGTATATACCTACATTGATAGAAAACTGTTATCATTGAGCTTGAAATAACAAGAACATCGAAATTAATACCAACCAGGGATGATAATTGGCACTTCCAAAATTGTACTTAATCGAGTAAAACAATTTACTTTTTTTAACACCAATTGTGTTAACACACGAAAAAATTGTGTTAAGTTTTATGATTAGAATAAGAGAGAGATAAATTAAAATTAGTTCTTGAATATTGAGAATTTGTTTTGCAATCAATCAATTTAAAATAATACTGAAGGGAATATCATTGCTTCAGAATTAAGGACACTACTTCTTTGCGAGACATCCAATTGTGTGCAACATTATTCTTGAAATTTTGCAAATTCTCCTTCAGAGCTTTTACAGAAGTTATAATTTATAATTTATCTCTTTTATTAACTTATCTAAGTATATCGTTTGGAATACTGTTGCTTAAGCTTCATAATGTGATATACATATATACAACCGTTGAGAATTAATAAGCACGTTTTCCAATAGAATATCAAATGGAGTCAATTCCAAAGACCATTATAATTAAATCATTAAAAATACTTATTACTAAATACAATCAAGATTGTACACGTGCAATAATTCATTCACAAATAAATGATACCACATATCTCACTTTCTTCTAAAAGATTTCTTTGGAGGGGGATATAAAAATCTACATTGATCATATTGTACATTGTACTGAATATGTTATTTGGAATGCAAATTGTACTGAAAAACTACAGTTGTACTGACTTTCTCATCCCTGATATCAACAACAAATATCAGTAAAAAATACCGCACAACTACAGCAATAATCTCTACCTCAACCACATAAATATAATATTTAGTATTTAGAAGCGATGAAAATAATAATTTTTAATATTACTCCTAATACGTTTAGATACTTATATATTTTTATCACTGATAAAATAGCGTTAGTCAACTGTGGTACGGTTGGGACGCACCTTTTACAAAATTGTTTTCAGTTTGTGTACGCGCGACATTGGATTCACAACATCGGGGGAAGAAAAATGCAAATTGATTTTGTATAAAAAGGTGCATAGTGCGTAAATTAACATACATATATGTATGTATATAAATAAATAAAAATCCAAACAAAAAGCTGACCGTCTTAATAAAATTATTTTTAATTTATAAAAATAAATTTAGAGTGCGAATTAGAGATGTTTTATAATTCAAAAATGATTTTAATGACATAAGGAAATATATTATCATTTTTAGTGCAAAGATTTTTAAATTAAAAGAGAACAAAGCTTGCGCGAGATAAACATAAAAAAAGTTAATTTTATAATTTCTTTAAATATTTATATTATAGATTTTAAAATAAATATACTTTTTATGTTATAAATGTTAAATTAACCCTTAATAAGAATTGAAAATAATATTTTTGGAAAATAGCTAAAATATTTTAGAGGTTTCTAATGACCATTTTTTAAATACATATGTTAAATTTGATGGCTTAAGTCCAGTTTAGTGAAACAGTTAAAAAAAAAATAGTATGTGATAGAAAATTGAGAAATAAGAACAAAAAATATAAAATAAAAAAGTTGAAGTTTTCGTATACAAAATTTTAAAAATGTTGGGCCTTTATATGAAGAAAAAAATTACAAAAAATGGACGGCACGCCACCGGCAGCGGAACAGTTGGCTTGTGAATTTTAATCAGATGAAAAGTATTATCGTTTAGAAAATTTTCAAAAAATGAGAATGTTTATGGGATGTCAATTTTTTATCGTAACCCAGTCAGCATTTTAATTAATTATTGATCATATTCGAGTCTTTTTTTATTCTTCTTCGCGATTAAATTAATCATTTATGCGCACGTTTCTGAATCGAAAACGACTGTTTTGTCGGGAGAAAATGGTACCCTAGATACGACTCTTCAAAACGAGTCTTTTATGACTCGCGTTTCTGACTCATTTTCGAGGCAGTTTGCAATAGTACTTACAATCAATTACGACACTTTTTCAAGCCATTTTAAAGTCATATTACTAGCCGTTAGTGAGTCTTGTTTTATTTGGTATAACATAAAGAAAGTATATTCTTTTATTTTTTTCATTATTTATTTATTACTCTTTAATTTAATCAACTTTTATTGTTCTTTGCACCATGAGCTTACCACACAAATAAACATAAATTCACAAAACTCATTTCTTTCAAAATCAGTAAGAAAATTTGTCCCGTTATAGACAGTAGCAAAAACCATAAGAAACAATTTTTCATCGTCAAGATGCGCTAAATATGACTCCAAAATAAAAATTCTTAATACAGTCACATTTCGGGTCATCTACATGATGAATTAATGATTGCGCACATTCTATACATATTGTTTGCGTTTTTTTAAACAAGTCGCTTTCCAAGCATTTGTCGGATTCATTTTCGGGTCTTTTTTAAAGCGCACAACTGATTAATCCGTTTTTAGTTATCTGAGGTAGTCTTAAAAGACTCAGTTTGGTGATTTCTTTATAGTTGGAAGCCAAGCGCCGAAAAATGCTTCGTTATAACAACAATTAAAAGTAAGTGCAAAATTCCACTATTAAGAAAATAATTAAAAAAAATTTTCTTAGATACAAGTTGCCATACGAAATTCAAATGCACTGATCAAGATATGAATGCAGTGCTACAAAAGCATTTTGTGCATGCTAAAGACCGTATCACAAAAAGAAAACGTTTAGTTTAGAATAATAATAATAAATATGTATATACATACATAAGTATATAAATTTATAAATCGTCATTCGACTTTTTGAAGCACAAATTGAATTTTAATTTACTATTATTTTACTTTTTCACAAAATACCGTTTTTATTAATGGGTATGATAATATAATAAACAAAATTAAAAATAAACTAAAAGAAAATAAATTATACAAAAAAATACTTGAAAAAGAAATTAATTTTAACGTTATTTAAAAAAAGAAGTCTGTTGTTTTATATTAATTTTAGACTCTAAATTAAAAAAAAATTTTATTAAAAATGTATATACATAAAAATTGTATACCTTTTTGAAAAGGTAGAAGTGTATACCTTCCAATCACACGTATATCTGACATTATTTTTGTCATATTATTCAATATTTCATTTTGTATAACATCAAACCAGTCATTTGTCTAGTAAAAAAAATTGAAGAAAAAAGTCCTTACTAGTTTAAAAAATTGACTAATTCACTCCAATTTTCACTACTCAAATATCCAAAACTGGCTGCTTCAGTAATAAATTGAGCAACTGTATGTGAAAAAAGTTTGGTAGCCAGTTTAACCTTCTGCCTTTCAGCTCCAGCAACACTTAAATTATGTGCTGATATTTTATAAGTTATCTTTAACTCATTAGTTTGAAGGGATAAAAGATTTAAAATTATGTCTTTTTTAACTTCATTGCTGTTAGTAATGAACCCACTGTCAATAAACTGGTTTCTTAACAGTTTGATCATGTGTGGGACATCACTGAACACGAATATTTTTGTGACGTCATATAAAAAGCTGTAAGCATAAAAACACAGTAATTACAATTTGCCATAGAAAACTTTTGTAAAAGTGTTTTAAATTGTATGTAGATGTAGCGCAAAGTATCTCTAAAAACAATTATAATTAAATTTTTGCGAACATTTTTGAAAACTTACTGATAAGTCGATCAACAAGAGGGCATTAAGTCAAAAAACAATGTAAACATATTTTCAAACTAAATTTGATTATTATGATGTGTTTAGACTTTCATATTATCTTGAAATTTGTTAAATGTTAAAGTTTTGAGTTATAACATAGTTAATTAAGCTTCACCTCCTGTCATTTCGCTAAATATCCCTGTCCTATAGTTCCAACACAATGCCTCGCCTGTGTAGGGGTCATCTCCTGAGTGCTGGTCCCAGATTAAAAAAAAAAAAAAATCAATTTTTGGAGAACCGTCAAAGTGATTTCTACTGCAGGGTTGCCAATCTCACACAACATATACTTTTTCGGACAAAATTAAGAGAGCAATTTTTTTTTTGTGGTTTATTTTATTAAATGTATCTTAAGACTAACTCTTATTTTCTAAAAGGAATACCTTAAATAGTAAAATTGAAACTGCTCAGTAATATTAGAGACAATAAACTTAATTATTAGGAAATACCCACATCTGATTCACAGTGTATTGTGTATTCTTATCTAATCTGTTTAGATTTAAACAAAATACATCTTTGTTTCTCTATATCATTTATTTTCTTTATCAGAATATGTATGTATGTGTCTAGACATAAGTCTACATATTATTTAGTTAGGCTATTGGAACATACATTTTTACTATCCTTAGATAAAAGGAAAGATTTTCGTATGAAACGTAATGTTGTAGTGTCTCCCATTATTCCCTTAATTTACTTTTTGCCATACTTTGTTTTAACTTCCAAAGAATTTTAATATTGTTATTTACATTTATTTTTAATATCTTCCCGATCATAATTATTTCCATTTCCAAAGAATTTTAATATATTATTTTGGGTGCATTTTTGCAAAAGAAAATGCAGCAATATCATTCCAGACAAATTTCGAAAGAATTAAATATGAAAGTAAATAACTTACTGCATTTTCAAATTTGTCGCAAGAATTTCTACTCAAAACAGCATTATACGCACATCTTCTTTTGTCAAAGGTTGTGCCTTCTCCCAAACGGTTTGTTGAAGCTCATATCGAGCAAAATAACAGCTACGTGTGTTTATGTATCGGAGTTTCCGATACTAGGTGTAACTAGTTCTTTCCTCCACTGTTAAGTCCACTGTTCATAACGTGTGTAATGTGCCCTGTTTTCGAACGGTAGAATTGTAATAGAATGCCATTTTTATTTGTATTATTATCCTCTTCTCGTACTTGTGGTGATACCGACATTTTTATAAAATTTATTAAAAATTCCAACTTTTCACATTTTTCTTAATGTGGTAGTCAGATTCTTTTGATAGTTAAAAAGTTACATATTAAGGGGGGTTTTTATTTAATATCTTCTTCTTCTTAAATTTATTAGGTACAATGTATGAGATTTTACTTAAAAGTACTACAACACTTAGAGTCTATCAATTGAATATAAAAACTAATAATAAAGCACAGTGTAAAGGAAAATCTTTCAAAACCTCATACGTTCATTAGAGATGTATAATAAAATTTGTAAAGCCATCACTTAATGTATTCTTTTATTAGAAAGAATCTCAGTGATGTCTTATTAAACTTCTTATTGTTTCGAAATTAGACGACCTGCATTTTTTATTGAATGACAGCATCAGATCCCTGTTAAACGTACTTATCATTTTGTATCCGAATTTGCTATGCAGTAATTCGGTTGGGTATCTACGAGGTAGATTGTGTATTATTTTCAGATTTTTGTTCTGTATAATTTGAAGCTTTTTTGTGTGTGTCTTAGCAGTTTTGTGATACCACACTTGGCAACCGTAGGTCATTATTGGTCTAATGCACATTTTATATACTAGAATCTTGTTCTTAATATTAAGCTTTGATCTACGATTAAGGACAGGAAACTGTGCACGCCCACATCTTATTGCTTTATCACAAGCGTATTCAACGTGTTGTTTGAACTTTAGCTTTTTTTTTTTGAATAGAATAATCCCTAAATATTTAATCCGATCCTCTATATGTATAATATTTCCACCGAAATGCAGAATTTTAGAAGGGACACGTTCAGGAGACTTATTATATGGGAAAACAATAGCTTTAGTTTTTGCGTCATTGACCTTAATTTTCCATTTGTCAAAATACTTTTGGCTTGAAAGAAGGATACTTTGCATTCGCTTCACTATTGCGTTAGAAACTTTGCCGCAACATATAAAGGCGCTATCGTCAGTATAAAATGCCGCTTCTTGATTTCTCCCGACTTTAATGTCCGAGGTATATAAAGAATACAGTGTGGGCGACAGAACCGACCCCTGGGGTAAACCTGCAGGTATACTTTTTTCAGTAGATAATCCGTCGTCGACGCAAACGAAAAATGTACGATTATATAAGAAACTTTTAATAATTTTTATTAAATACATTGGAAAGTCAAACAAGTTGAGTTTGAACAGTAATCCATCATGCCAAATGGTATCGAATGCTTTTTCAATGTCGAGAAATATAACGCCGGTGCTTTTACGATTGGTTTTGTTGTTTTCTATCAAGTTAACAACCCGTTTTAGTTGGTGTACGGTGGAGTGTTCTTTTCGAAACCCAAACTGTTGGTCGATAATAAGGTTTTTCCGATTGGCAACATTGACTATTCTGTTGTGGATAATCTTTTCAAAGATCTTAGCCAAAATGCTTAAAATACTGATTGGTCTATAACTGGAAGGAAATTTTGGATCCTTTCCAGTTTTATGGATTGGAACTACTTTTGCTTTTTTAAAACTAGACGGAAAGTGAAAATTATTAAGACAAAAATTGAATAATTTACTTAGTGTTTCAAAAAAGAAATCTGACATATTTTTAAGGATAACACTGTTTATTCCATCCAGCCCCGGAGCCTTTCCGTTTTTCAATAAGAAAACAAACGATTTTACCTCCTCGATGTCTGTATGTTCAATGCTATTGTCTAGGCTTTCAACAACATTTGTTACCCTAGCATTGTTGATCGTAATAGTATGCGCATTACCCAATACGTCAGCAAGAGCATTTGCTTTTTCTTCAACGGTTTTGAACACATCGTCATTTACGAGTAAGACTGAAATAGGTGTATTCTTACCCTTCAACGCCCTTGTTAGTTTCCAAAACTTTTTCGAACCAGAGGGCAGTTTATATAAAAATTTGGTCAAGTTTCATTCCTATCTTTATCCAAGTGAAACTCAATTAACCCGTTTAGCTGCTTTAAGATACAGTTATACTGTAATCTAAGATTACGATCCCAATTTATTAAAGGACAAATCGACGTCGTTGAGGGTACTCTCTAATTGCCCAATGCCATGGACCCTGATTTCGTTGTCGGCCCAGTTACTTATTGCAGTCCAGTTTGCACGGTTATAAAGCGGAACCAGATTCAATCTTGCAAGACATTGACCATAAATAGTACACGATATTGGGGTATGGTCTGACCGTAAAATACCCTCATGTGATTCCAGTGTCGAAAAAGAAATACTAGAGTTAGATAACATAATGTCCACTGTGGACGGTTGTACCGGAGTTAAGTTCTGACCAAACCGAGTGAATGTATTTGGATAGTAAATATAATAATTATTTGAAAGGCTATGCGTAAACAGCTCTTTACCAGCATGGTTGTTAGATACACAATTCCAATGAGTATGACGAGCGTTCAGATCCCCAAATAAAAAGAAGTCTTCCGAAAATTGAGTAAGCCTATCTAGGTACGTTTTAAAGCACGAACTGTAACCAGGGTTGTACGCAGATATAAAGATTACCGGGCGTCTATTAATCATGACTTGTATAGAGATACTCTCGATACACTGTGTTTTAATTCTAGGTAATAACTTATGAACTAAATTAATTTTTACCGCTATTAATACACTACCGCCATGGGATTGACGATCTTCTCGATATACTTTGTATCCACCAAATTGGAGTTTGTGATGGGGTTTCGTTTAGTAAAAGGATATCAATCTTTTTATCGCGAAGAATTTGCTCGAGCTGAGAAGCTGCTGAAACATTTGTTATGCCTTGGGCATTCCAGTGCATAACCTGAACATTGTGTATACTAGTGGTATTGTATGGCATGTCTAATCATATTACCTAGCACTCGTAATTTGTCATACTTATTCTGACATCTTTGCAGGGCGTCGACTGCAACAAAAAAATTTGCAGCACTGTCTCATTCGATATATCCTCATTTGAGCTGTCAAGGTTGTTGTTTTTTAATAACCTCGGAATACTGGGAATTACCATAAGGGCGAGCATCACGAGCTATAGTTACACGTGGCTGTTAACGTTGCCGAATATTTAAATATTCCTGACGACATGGACATTTGGGATCGTCAGCTTTGTGATTGACCTGTTTGAGGCCAGTTGAAACATTTGTAAACAACTCCGCCAGATTGGGTTATTTTATTTAATTTGCATTCAACAGCTTAATGATTACCCACGCAGGCTGAGCACACTGTAAATCTGTGGCAGTTTTTAGCACCATGACCATACATGGTGCATTTGACACAATGAGTCGGTCCCCTGTTGCTTTTGAGAGGCCTTCTCCAGTACACCGAGATGTTACTAAACCATCTTATTTGTAAGATTTCTCTTTTAGATACGTGTTTACGGTTGAATTCTATCATATATATAGCGTCGTTCACAGTCGACCTTTTGGTTTTTATTTCTGTAACACTGACAGGTGTATATTGTGTTCATCTATAAATTCCTTTTTAATTACATCTACGGTAAATTGCGTCAGACCGAAAAGAACCATTTTAAAACTTTTTACATTTTTAACCTCGTGTGTGTAGAATTTATAATCTTTCTTTTGAAGAATTTTTATTGCGTCTTCATACAGCTGCATCGTGCTGGACAGTATCTTTGTCCCCACAGACATTCGCTTGAAGGTATAGTCCTCGCCTAACAGCCCGATTACGCCCCAAAATTTATGTGCACAATTATAGATGGTACCCTTTCCTTTATGACAATATCGTCATCTTCGTCGTCAGTCGCTAGTAGATCAAATCCATTTGCACTCGTGTTGGGTGCATCCGAAGTTTTTAAAACTTTAAATTTGGGTTTATTACCCCACTCATTCTTCCTCTTTGTAGTAGACATTGGAAAAACGTATTCCAAGTTTTATATTCGTTTTTTACTTTTTCTTTTATCTTTTTATATTAAATTATTTTGCAAAAACTCACGATGAAAATTTACACGTTGTTTACGCTTGAAGGCAGAGATGAAAAAGTTACATAAGTATGTATGCTTGACCGTACCTACAAAGGAAGTTCGCCTTACATGTTCGAATATAAAGTATTTTGAAAGGAAAAAAAAATTTGTACAAAGTTTTTTCTGAACGTCGTCGCCATTTTACTTTTTTCGTATATTTTCGCCATTTGCAGTAGGATCTAATTATGATAGTATGTATATCGAGGTTTTTGTCTCCAGATAATTGTTTCGTATCAATATCTATTGAACTCCATTATGCAGTTGTAGCATTTACCAACCAGATCTTAGTTTCTACCACGATAATGTAGGACAGAATTTTACCGACTAAGGAACTAAAAAGTAAAATATGTACATATATTAATTTTGTTTGCGTTGCTATTGAACAGCGGGAAGTTGGGGTTTTTTTTATTTTCAACTAATATTTTATGTGATAGAACAGTCTTTATGTTAGCATTAAGAAAAATATTTATGTACTACATATGTATAATAAAATAATTATGTTTAAAAATGGATTACTTTGTGACATGAATTTCAAAATTTTTTTAAATACTAGAAAAGCCTTTTAATTGTGAAACAGCATAGATAAGTTATCACTTTCATGATTTTGAATAAGAAATTTTTACTTTTCTTCTAGAACGAGATTCTTTCAATTAACTCTGAAATAACATAAAAAGATTGATATGCATGAACATATGTATGTAGTATGGATGTACAAACATTATAAAATTTTCCATTCCACTTAATATTCTCATAAACAATAAAATTACGAATAATGAAGATGCGCTCTAACGTAATTGAAGGGAGTGTGCGTTCGATACACAAAAGAAATTGTGTGGTGTTCAGCGTTACCATATGTGACAATTTATCTTATTGTCGAAGTTTTGTGGGATGTGAAAAAGATTCAAAGTTTTTTGAGCTTAAAAGAATTTTTAAAATATGATATTTAGTACTTTTAGACCAATAATTGAAGTTCCAGTTCATTAAACCTGCTGATAAAAGTATTTTTCAATCAGCGAAATTCCTTAAAATGTCATTAATCGGAATAATATTCAACAAATTGATGACGAATGGCGAGAATTGCGTCATTTCAAGTTTGAAGATTACAATTTATGGTGTGAAAAAAATACTGAAATGTTTTAGGATATAATTTTGAATGAAAATCGTTTCGATTTCTTCAGAAGCTTTTCGCTTTTTTTCTATCTTGGACTAGCACTCAGGGCATTGTCTCCACACATGCGATGCATCGTGCTGGAACTAAGAAATTGGGTTAAGGGAAGGAATATGTAGGGAATAGTGTTTATGGACATTTGATTTGAAACTTCCCACGTCAAAAGTAACAGTAAAGATATCTGTTTAAAAAAAAGCTTATGCAATATGCCAATACCAATACGTCACGTCGAATAAATTTATTACGAATATGAACAAAGTAAGCAACTAATTAGATACCGCAAACATTCATTTTGTGGTATTTTAAATACATTTAAAAATTTTGAACAAAAGAAAGAAATGAATAAAAAGTTTAATAAAAAAATCGCTACCTTTAGCCGTAAAGGTGTTAAGTCCAACTTAATCAATTTTAAAGTAGAGTGCAGAAACTTTTTTTTTTAAAATTTGTATGTTTAAAATTTCTTAACACTTGTTCTTTAACATTTTTGCACTGAACACTTTTATATATCATTGCAAAACAACTAGAAAACAAATTTTAAGAATTATTATATTATTTATTATATTGCCCTGCATCAAAAACTGCATTTTATAAAAGTGTGGACTTAACTCCTTTACGACTGAAGGTACGGAAATGTATAATATTACTCCCAGTATAAAAAATTTATAAATGTATGTAAAACTATGTAATATGACGATGCTGCCTATTTGGTAGCGAAATATTGAAAAATAAATAATAGTTAAAAAACTTTTCATAAAAAAGACCATCGCTCAAAAATAAATATAATTAAAAAGTTTTAATAAAGGTCAAAATAAAAATAGAAGTGAGACTAATATGTAAAAAATATTTTAACTGAATTTGATTTAAAAAAAAATTATTTCAACAAAAAAAGATTTTTAATAAATTTTTAATAAATAGTTCTTAAAAACAAATTTGCCAACACTGCTGGTGTTGCTCTTCATCATTGAACATTTTAAACAAACTGTTTTTGTTTGAAAAAAGAATGGATTTTTCCATGCTCATCAAGCAGCAGAGAGCAAAAAAATAACAAAATTTACATGCCTTAATCACAGTAAATTGAATATTTATTTGATCAGCATTATTATCGTGTGATTCAATTCAATTTAAATGAAATTTAAGTAAAAATTTGGAATTGCTCGAACGTGTACAGAAAAATTTTTGAATCATCAGATTCCACTCGCATTCAATTCCGAAGAACGTTTACAGAGCTTTTATATATATACATATATATATAAAATATATATAAAACCTTTGAATGAAATAATTTTAACACACCCTTTTTATTTATTTGCCTTTGTATCAAAGAATGTTTTTTTGTTGTTGCTCCTTTCCAATAAAAACTAATTAAACAAATTTATAATTATCGTAGTTTAAATTCAGCTAATCTCTATTTTTGATGAATTCAATAACATAATTTAGAAATTAGTATCTTAGAAACCCTTTTGCAAACCATAATAGCTATGTAGTATATTAAAATATGGCAGGAACTTACAAAAAGTGGAATCAAAACATGTTTCATAGGTGAAAAATAACGTACATACTTTATTTTAAATTAAATAAAATATAAAAAAGACTAAAATATGTTATAGAAAAAATTAAGTCTAAAACGTGAACAAAATCGAAAACTTGAACACCCTCGTTAATATTATTTCACGTTTCTGCGAGTTCTCTGTATGTACATTAAGATTAAGTAATAATTTTGTGTTAAATTTTATTTTGAATTTCCGTTTACGTTCATACAGGAAAAGTTAGTGCAACCAACTTTCGTTTTCTTTACCTTTCGTGTATAATATTACGGATAACAAAAGAATGGTAAAAATAGGATTGACTGGTACGGTACAGTGTCCTACAAACTCGTACATATTTTCTCACAACATTTTTCATTGGTATCCGCTTTGGAAGACGTATTTTTTCTTTTTTTTATCTGGGACCAGCACTCAGGAGATGACCCCTACACATGCGATGCATTGTGCTGGAACTATAGGAAAGTGATAGTTAGAGAAACGACAGGAGGTGAAGCTTAATTAATTATTTTACAGCTCTGCTTTCGAACGTTCTTTGTTTATACTCGTAGCAGTGCTGAAGCTTCGGTTTAGTAGCCATTTTTATTATTATTTTACTTCGCCGGTGCTAACAATATCGACGAAGGAGGGCGTTCTGATATGATTGTGAATTGCTATCAGCTGAAGCCGGTATTGTTCAGTGACCAGTGACTATGCCTTCGACACTGAAACCTTCCGACAACAACTGACACACAAATTCACATCAGAAAAATGCGAGATGTTTTTTTTTTTTATAATTTTAGTCTGAAACTGGAGTTGACCTAGGTCTGTTTTTGGTTTTGTAGTCAACGTACAGACTACCATCCATCGTGCCATCGCCACGCTTTTTCTTTTTCAAATCGATTTTCGATACGCATTTGGGTTAAGCTTAGCCGTAAGCTTCAGCAAGGTCATCCGATTCTCATATATTTTTTTTGTCCCACACCACGATATCAATTACTTATAGTATTAAATAGTTTTTAAACCGAATAAATTTAATTTGGAATAAAAGACGTTTCATAGATCGCAACTTTGAAATTTTCTAAACAACGCACACTGTCTGTTAGGCTATGTACAACGTCAATTGCCGCTACATAATCAAAAATTTTGTGTTTTTCACTTTTATATAGTACATATTTGCACTTTTTTAAATCATGCGTATTCAGAATAACGACCGGCTTCTCTTTTTGCATATTCACTGTGTTTGGGAAGTGGATTTCCTTAAGCAACCAAATACAGTAGATGCTCGCAACCTACAGCGCTTTATTTTGAAGACGATTCGAATTTCTCAATTTTTTCTAATTTCTGAACTGTTATATCATAACTCTTTTGTTGTGTTAGATATTTTTTTTACATATGTCCGTATGTATGTAACACAGAAAAGAGTTATGATATGTGTATTGTATTTATAAAATAACATATTTGAAAACACCATACATTTTATTTCAAAATGAAGAACTTAAGTAAAATACCGAATATTAATGAGAGCCACTGAAGGTACATCTAACCATAAAATACAGAATAAAACAGGGTTTTTTTATTCTAATTTAACATAACACATTTCAGATTTTTAATAAACCACTTTTACTTTACTTTACTTTAAAAACTGTATAATGTGCACACACGCGCTATCAAATTTCACAAGCAAACACATACATAAATACTCGTACTATGTACAGTCGAACTTCTCTATAACGTAGCAGTTGGGGACCGTCAAATATCTACGTTATAGAGAAAGTTCGTTATAGAGAAACTGCAGAAAATGTTGACTACATTTTTTTCATGTAGAAAATATATTTATTAAGACAAAAAAAATTGTTTATACATGAACACATTAATTTTTTTTTTATTAATACATACATATGTGACTAAATTGATGCAAAAAATCGATTGCTAAAAACTTCGCAATAGAGAGATTATGTAGTGTGAAAAATTCTATTTAGGTCTTAAAAAATTTTACGCTACAGAGAGAACTTTGCTATAGGGAAGTTCGTTATAGGGAGATCAAAATATATGAAAATCCTCACAAAAATATTGTGTTCACGAATTTTATTTGTTATAGAGAAGATTTCGTTATAGAGAAGTTCGCTATAAAGAAGTTCGACTGTATGTAGTAAAAATCTGACAACAGGAAACAATGAATGAACATCCACTATTTGGTGATTTTCCTTTTTGTTCTAATCAAAACAGTCGTGGAAATTTCAGTGTTTACAATATAGAAAAATCTAACATTGGATTTTTATTTCTAATTCGCAGCGTTAAATGCATTGCGAACCTAAGTTTCTAAGAATATAAAATAGTAATTTCTGGTAATTCTAATTACTGAGAGTAATTATTTGTTAGCATCTACTGTAGATTGAATAAACAACAACAAATTATGAAGCGGAAAAAGAACAGAAAATAACTGAATAATATTGTTGGAAACGATTCTATTCTACACTTAAGGAAATGAGCATAAGAATATGTACAATGAGCAGCAAAAGTACACATTTCCGTTTTTATCGAGTAAGAAATCTAAAAACCTCTTTCTACATTATTAATAAGTATATCTGTAGTTTACAAAATTTTTATTTTTTTTTTTACAAATTGATGAATGAATATTTTGTTTTGTTTAAGTTCATAGTTAATTTATCACAATAACAATAACGTGTTCTACTCAACTGGTGTTAGAGATTACTTTTAATTGTATAATAATAAATTTAATAATTAAATTTAATTAATTGTGAACTTGAACACAACTATATATTCATTCATTCATTTATAATACGAGTAATTGTAGTTCAAATAAAAAACACTAAATCTAAAATTTTTTTTATGAAAATTTGTTTAAGCAGAAATATTTTTATCAAAATTACCGTTAATGTTTTCTACTAATGCAATTACAAATTTTTTAAATACCTACATATATATAATTATTTTTTTGGATTAATTAATTTTGAATAAAAATTATTATAAATAATTTTTAAAAATTTTTTTTAATTTACTTATTATTCTTTGAATTTATTCGATGCTGTGATTGTTTATTTTACTGAGATCTTGGTTTTTATAAAAGTATATGCTTTTATTTACATATATCCAATATTTCGTTTTCATACATAATTGCATACATGGAAAGAAAACTATTTTACATTTCCAAGTAAGATTATAACAGCCCGAAGTAAAAATTAAAATTCCTGAGGATGTTTCCATTTCGTTTTGTATTTGTTTATGCTTTGGGTATGTAACTGCAAAGGTTCGCCATTTCCAAACTTTTGTTGTGTATTCTTTTATATTTCATCTAGAAAAATTTTCCCTAAAAGTGTCATATTCCAAGGCACGAATCATGTTAACTCATGTCTCGCAAATTGTTTTGTCTTTGTTAGATATGTACTTACATATAAGGTAAGTATATAAAGTTACATGGTCGAATGGAAGCATATCGCTTAGGAGACTCAAAATAAAGAAAATGTTTGTAATCGACATTGTGAAATTTTAATGGAAATGGGTTCTTTCGTGATTCCTATATTAAATTTGCTAGTTTAGATGCTGAATTGATTTCTCTTTTAATGACTATATTCGTATTTGGTTATTTTTTTTTTATAATATACAGGCAATAAAGCGTTACACATAACTGTATTTGGGTTTTGATAGAACCAACCATAGGAATACATAATTTTGTGATTAATATTTAGAGACTTTATAATTACAGACGTTATGTAGTTTATAACATATGTATAAAATGTGGATGCAACGAGGATACCATCTGCTTCGTTCCAGATGTTATGAGACTCATGCGATACCGATATAAAAGTCCAATGCGATAGATTGTCCGATGTTAACTTTTAAAACTTCATATTTATAATTTTCATTCTATTGTACTAAAAGCTTATATTTGCCTTAAAACCGCTGCTAATAGAAAATATATTTAATTAATTAAATTTATATAGTTTTAAATTTTGGTTACAGGCAGTCAAATTACATGTGGTAATTACTAAGAAGCAAACTAAATCAAAGACTAAATAAAAAATAAATTTAATTAATTTGATAAAATAAGATTAGAACTAAGGCAAAACTTAAAAATTAAAAAATCAAAATTAAGAAATGATTTATTAGAATTTTGCACATTCATATAACTTAATATATATACTTAAGGTGCTCTGCCTTATTGCCACAGATATTATATCGGTATTTTTGGATGTGCTGTTGGCTGAATTGCTAACGTGTTGACTGTAAAACCAGAAGTTTTTCGTTTCAGATTCGCGGTGAGACAAAAAAATTTTTACTTGTGTCTGCTTTAGCGTTCTTCTTCGTCGTTTGTTGTGCAATAAAATGTCGGCGAAGTGAAATAATAAATAAAATGGCTATTCTTCAGCTTAAAAATAAATGCATCTATATAACACCTGCGATGCAGCAACTCTGCTTTACAAATTCTCAAAAAACACGCAACTGCAGAGTTGTTCTATAATTAAGCTTTCCATCTCTTCCCCTACTGTCTCTTCTATTTTCAACTAGTTCCAGTGAATGCTTTTAATACATAGGTCATTTCAAACTATCCATTATGCACCATGACAACTATTTAGAGTTCAAGATCTAATTTTGGCTCTCAGCCTGGATAATCAACTGCCAACTCTATAACTATTGTATAAATATTAATACTTTAAAAATATGTTACTAAAAGCAATAGTCCAACTCACATTCCTATGCAAATGGTCTTGTATAATTGTATTTGCAAAGTTATGTAGTAAATATTTACTCTACACTAACAAAATAAACAGATATGCATTTGCTACATTGGTGTAAATATACTACAATGAAAATCGTTGTTTATATTTATTTACTATACCTTTGCAACACTTATTTGCAAAGTGGCAGGAAACAATAAGATTAGAAAAAAATATTAAAAATGAAAAAACTTATAAGAAGAGAAAACTCCAACAAAAAATAGACCGAAGAAGATATAATAAAAATTTTAAAACTCCAAGAAGATCAGGAAGTAAAGGTAAACAAATTATACTTGGTTTCTTAGCAAAAAGTCTGCTACAAGTGCTCCTTTTGCAAACTAAACCAAAAAACCTGTTCACATACTTGAGAATTTCCTGCGTTTTTGTTAGACTGATGCGTTTAACTTTTTCCCCAATGCGTGCACACCCAATGCAAGACCAATATAGCGAATCTGAAAAAACGCAGTTTGCATATTGGATAGTTTGACATAGTAGAGACGATAAGAGGAAAATCTGATAAACTTTGTTGCAATGGAAACATATTTTTATGTTTGAAGACATTTAGAACATTTTTGTGTCTCACTGTTTAAAGCAACACAACTGCACATAACAAAGGGATATCATCAGGTTTTTAATATATATTCGTAATTTATACATAAATAGTAGAGACTGCTTTCACAATAGCTCATTAGCTGGAAAAGGTCGAAACCGTGAGCAAGTCAATTAAGAGAGAATAGTAATATATTAGAAATATTTGTAAATTAGGAGATTTTGTACACAAATTTAAAAAAAATTGCGTTAATAAAACATAAATACAAGAAGGAACTGAAAAATCACAACAAAAAGTTGCTAATTAAGAAAAAAGTGTTTGCTAAAAATAAAAAAAACAAAAAGATGCAGCCCACCGTAGTAAATGTGGAAGTTATTTCTCCAAAAGTACAAACCGCTGATAGTTTTATTGAAACCGATTACGAATATCAAACATCACGAGTAAAACATTTGCCAAATGGAAAAATTCAGGTATGTCCTATCAAATATAAATTCAACAGAAGTTTGTCAGACGTATCTTTAATCACATTATTGATTTTTTTTGTAGTAAACGTGGTTAAGTTAAAATACATACATACATATATTCCAGAAGATATTGGTTTTTCTTAGTTTAGGTTCTTAACGTTCTTTTGGAAAAATTTTGCAAAATGATTTTTTTGCCGAACGTAATGTAAATATATCGTAGCCTTATAAAGGCTCAAACTACCTTTTTTGTTACTTTAAAGGAGAAGCAAAAAGTTCATACGAATTACATTTTTTAGTGGCAATTGAGTTTTACGGCAGTGTTTTTATTAACTCATGATTCACACACATCAAGTTTGACCCGTCAAGTCTTGAGTATTTGGAAGAGCGGGGAAGACAGAATGGAAAGGATTACAAACTTGACGGTACCATCAAGTTTGTTTCTTTCCTTAACCGCAGTATTGTAAAACAAGCGAAACTTGACGCAAATATTTTATCGTGTATGAACGCAAATGCAGGTTCAAAAAAAAATTTATCTAAAACTGATTAGGTAAACTTGATATACATATGTATGTGAATCAGATCTAAGCAATCAAATTTCAGTGCTCTAACAACAACAAATTTTGTATAAATGGTGTATTAGAGGCGTAATTATGCAAAAATAGGTCGAGTTGAAAAGAAAATTAGTTAGACCCTTTCTACTTATGTTTGTATGTAACATATATAAGATCCATACATATACATATGTTTGTATACAGTATATACAATATGTAACTAGAATCCACGTCAATAAAAATAAATGATATAAATCCAATGAAAACTGTTTCATTATTTATAAATACATACATATGTATGTACATATATAATTCATTGATACCACTGGCTGTTAAGGCCATCGGCTAAACTGTTTTATATTTTGTCTTAATTTATTAATTTCTTAATTGAAGATTTATAAATACTAGATTAAATTAGTGCGCTTCGCTGCCCTTAAAAATTCTTTAAGAAAAATTATTTTAATTTTACTATAGATTTTTTAACACTTTTATTATCACTCCTAATTAATATAATGCATACATATGTACATATTTAAGAATGTATGTTTGGCTTCTCTTTATTTATTTAAAGAGAGAGAAAAACCTCTTTATATTTGATCACTCAATTTTTCCTCTGATTTTGTTTCTGCAAAACACGGACACGTAAACTTTACGTCTTGAAGCGAAGGTATATTTGTTTCTGTTTTTACTTGCATATAATAAGAAGAGAAAAGTGTTTTGTTTAATGGTGTGAATAATAACTTTATAGTCACATTAATACTAAAGTACGAAACCGATCTGAAAAAAATTAAGATTGTGAACATCTGTGCCGAAAAATTTTTAAAACCATATATCTATATTTTTCCAAAATCGGTGTGGTAGTACGGTCGTAAAATGGATTACACAAAACGTGTTTGCCTATTAAGATAAATAGATATGTATGTATGTATGTTTTGCATAACTGGTGTGCTCTGAAAAATTTTCTGCTTCACAAATTTTCTTGCAAAATTGAATTGTTAACCTTTTGTAAGCCAAAACTATTTCAATAAATAAGGTTATAACTTATTACCTAGTCTCTTACGGTTTTTTAAACTAGGTTACACAATCCACCTGTACTTATGTTCCTTACCGGAAAAAAAGTGATTTTAAAGGTATTATTTTCGAATTGAAAGTTCACTGTAAAAATGTAACTTTTCACTATAAAATACCGTGTTTAAAAATATGACGGACACAAGTCTATCGGTAATTTGGGGACTTCCTATATTTTTCTTAAATTTATAGTTTGAAGCTGTTAGCTTCACATTCTTATAAGCAATTGTGATTATGAACAAGTTTGTATGCTTAACTATCAAAGAATTAAACAAATTTCAAGAATTTGGTTAAAGGTGTACTGACGATTTTGGTATTAGCACGCAATGCACATATAGACCAGCTAAACCATATACCAAACATAATCGTCATTCATTTTGACTCACGTTGACTATATGAAGGAAGAAATATTTACTCAATTGTATTAAACAAATATGGAACTTTATTCAATAAGTGTATTAAATTTGGGTCGGTTGAATTGGTTAAATAATTCACAAATTATTTTGAAAACTCGTCATAGTTTCGAATGGAGAGCTTACTGATTGCGAGTTATAATTTAATTGAGTTGCAGTGACAAACATTTTGTAAGCGGTAGTTAGTTGTCTTACTTGTGCTGTTTGACGGTGTCCAAGTAGCATTGAGTATGTATTTTCATTAGCGTGTTTTTTTTTTGTTTTTCAATATATATGTACATATATACCATGCCCTCTTATCAGATTCATTATTGATTACGAGTAAATATAAACTCCAATCAACTTTCGTTCTTATCTGTTGAAATAAAGCACTTCCCTTGTAAAACTTCAATGTATTTATTCAAGTAAGAAAGATAAAATTCATGTTCAAGGTTGTTTGGCACGACCACACGCCACGAATGTATTTATGTGTGTATATAGGTAATTTATATTCTGGGTACACTCGTCACATTGTAAATGGGGTAGTTTACGCACATTGCAATAAAAGCGTCTCTAACAAGGTGATGTTGAATGAAGTTGTTGTACAAAAATGCAACAACCACACACGTTTTTTGTACGAGAGATGTCAAAAACAACTGATGCAAAAATTAGAAAGTAAATGTGTTTTACATGTGAACATAAAGTGTGTGTAAGAATTATTAGTTTTTGTTTTTTAAAGAAAATAATAAAAAAAAAGCGGTAAATATAGAGGTATATTAATTTTAGATGAATTTTAGTGTTTTTCGGTTTAAAATGTACAAATGTAAATATACAAAGGCAAGTGCGAGTGTATGTCGCAATCTATTTCTTATTTATGTGTGTAATTACAATATCTTCAACATAATGTACGAGTTAATAGCTGTCGCATTACTAGGCTTTTCTATATGCTGTGTCATGGAAATAGCTTTAAGCAAAACCGATGTCCGGCAGTTTCATATAAGTCGTTTTTCGAAAAGTGGTCAATATACATATCCAGCAATTTGGTTTAAAATCCTTCTGACATACTTTTCTAAACTTTTCTCTTAAGGATTCGTCTTTTGCTACTGCGAAAAAGTACCATTCCCGGGTATGTTTTTGTTGCGGCAAAACAAACAATAACGCCTTTTTGTAATTTAATAAAAAAAACTTTTAACTTTCTCACAGTATGTATTTTCAGAACGCAAAAATAAAAGAAACAAATTTAATCTAACAGAATTTGTTTCCAAAAACTTTTCAAATATGTACATATATTGAATTTATATATTTAAACAACACAAACACAAAAAGTTTTTAATTTATAAAATCATCTGATTTTCAACGTTTTTTTTGTTAAAGACGCCTTGATTCTAACCACAAACAGAATTTTTAATTTAACCGCACTTGTAAATACATGAACATAAACAACTTTTGACGTCTCTTGTACAAACGTAGGTACAGCAAAAAATTGCCGCCTGTTAAACAATCCCACCTTGTTTGATACGCCTTGATTGCAATGTCGCCTTGTCTCCGTCAAAACAAAGTACTAAAGTTGGCGAAATTTTAACTTTTAACGCACGTTGAGTACTTTGACAGCTATGAACAGCGGTGCCGTTATTTTCGACCAAAATTGGGTACGTTTTTTTTAGTGTGGAGAAGTGAATATTGTTTGTGTAGAAATACATAGATATGAATTAAGAAGGGCAAAGGAAGATATTTCTAAATCATGGTATGAGATTATTAAGATACAAATGAAAACTGTTAAGTGTAAATTAGATACGGGAGCCATTAATGTTTTGCCTTACAATGTTTTGAAAAATCTTAATAACGTTAAAATGCAAGAGAGCGCGGAAAATCTAATTGCATTTAATGGCACCAAAATAAAATAGTTGGGTGTTGTGGACTTGCTGTGTGAAATAAAGAACAAAGTAGGCATGATAAAATTTTTCATAGTTAAGGATCCAAATTCGATTCCAATTTTAGGACTCGATTCTTGTGAGAGATTTGGACTGATCAAAAGAATAAATTTGGTTGGAATTTCGTCAAAGTATGATTTAAGGGCACAATTCAAAAATCTCTTTAGTGGAATAGGGTGTCTTAAGGAAGATTTCTCAATTGATTAAAGGAGGGAGCTTCACCTTGTTCAAAACCGGCAAGTAGAATTCCTCTTGCACTTAGAGAGCCATTGAGAGAGGAATTGGAAAGTTTATGTTCCAGGGATATTATTGAAAGATGTGAAAAGCCAGGCGAATGGATTTCGAATACAGTAATTGTTGAGAAGCCAAACAAAAGTTTGAGAATTTGTATAAATCCCAAAGAGTTGAATGTGGCAATTAAGGATAATTTTTATGACATTCCATCTTTTGAACAGATAAAAGCCAAATTAGTTAATAAAAGGTTTTTTACGGTACTTGACTTAAAGGATGGGTTTTGGCAGATTGCTCTCAATGGGAAATCAAAGGATTTATGTACTTTTAGCACACCTTTCGGTTGTTACAGATTTAAGCGTTTACCCTTTGGTATCAAAATCGCACCTGAAGCCTTTCAGAAAAGTAACGAGGAAATTTTCGACGATAATTCGAATGTTATTGTTTATATTGATGATATACTTATTGCGGCGGAAAGTGAGCAAGAGCATGACACAACTGTTCAGTTAGTGATGAATAGGGCTATGGAAAGAAATGTAAAATTTAATTTTGATAAGATTCAATGGAAACAGAAAGAGGTAACATTTTTGGGTCATAGGATATCAGATGAAGGAATTGGTTGCGATAAAAACAGGCTTAAAGGAATTGAGGACTTGGGACCACCAAAGTGTAGAAAGGACTTGCAAAGGCTGATGGGATTTATTAACTATTTGAGAGAATATATACCGAATCTTAGTGATTTGAGCGAGCCTATAAGGGGATTGATGAGGAATTCAGTTGAATTTCAATGGCTACCTGTTCATGATAGATGTTTGGAAAAGATAAAAATTTGTATTTTGAATGCTCCTGATTTGAAACCGTTTGATAGTTCAGAAAGTATTGTGTTGCAGACAGACGCCTCTAGAGCAGGCTTGGGATGTGCACTTATGCAGAATAGAAGACCAGTTTGTTTTGCATCTAGAAGCCTAACAGATGCCGAAACAAGATATGCACAAATAGAAAAGGAGATGTTAGCAGTAGTTTTCGCTTGTAAAAAATTCCATAACTATATATACGGGCATAGTGTTCAGATTGTGACTGATCATAAACCACTATTAGGGATTATGAAGAAGGATTACAGTAAAATACCCTCTGCGAAACTGCGGAGAATGAAATTGAAATTGGAAAATTATAATTTGGATTTCACATATCTACAAGGAAAATATTTATACTTGGCAGATTGGTTGTCGAGAAGTTATTCTGAGAAGGAAAATAATAAGCCGGAAATTAAGGGTTTAGGAGAAATGGGGCATTCTATAAATGTTAGTAATGACAGGAAAAAATTGTACGTGGAGGAAACTGCGAAGGATGAAATTTTGAAACATGTTCTTAGATATTGTCAGGAAGGGTGGCCTATGGATAAGACAAAAGTAAAGGAGAAAGGAAGTACAGAATGGATTTGTATAGTGAGAATGGATTAGTATTTCTTGAGGACCGAATTTTTGTTCCGAAGGCACTGAGGGAAATCACTCTAGGGAATGTACACAGGTCTCATTTAGGAATTGAGAAGACAAAGAAACGGGCTAAGGAACTTTTGTATTGGCCTAGTATGGAGCAGGATATTGAATTGATGATAGCAAAGTGTCATTTGTGTCAGAAACATAGATCTGCTAATGCAAAGGAACCTCTATTAACACATGATATTCCGCAGATTCCGTATGGAAAAATAGGTATGGATATAATGGAGGTACTGGGAGAGAATTATTTGATTGTAGGTGATTATTTTTCAAAATATTTAGACATTGTGCCACTTCTTAAAAAGAAAACTGCAGGAGCGATTATTGAGAAACTTAGCATAATTTTTTCGATACACGGCTATCCCTTGGAAATCATAGCAGACAATGTTCCCTTTGCATCTTTTGAGTTCAGACAATGGGCCAAAAATTTTGATATAAAAATCACAACAGTTAGTCCTCGTTATCCAAAATCAAATGGTTTTGCCGAAAGATTGGTGCAAAATGCAAAAAGCTTATTTTGAAATGCCATGAAGAAAAAAGTAATTTTTGGCATGCTTTATTGGAATATCGAAACACTCCAATAAAAAACTCGATTTTAACACCAACTCAATTACTCTTTGGCAGGCAAACAATAACCCTGGTTCCTGGAAAAGAAAAATTTTTTAAAAATAATGAAATTGTTAAAAAAATACTTCCTATTTTTGATCGTAACAGTAAAACTAATAAAAATTATTATGATAAAAATGCAAAAAATCAGAAGGAATTTGAAAGAGGAGAGAATGTATGGATGAAAGATGGAAAATACTGGTTTACCGGTAGAATTATTACAAATGAATTTCGTAGAAATTCATGGTATTTAAGAAAACGTTATAATTATTAATTAAATAACAATGAAAAAAAAGAAGAAAAAAAGGGAGATGTAGAAATACATAGATATGAATTAAGAATGTTATAATTGCTAAAATTGATTAATAACCCTGTATTTTTATTCTTATTAAAAAACTGTATTGATTACTGAAGAGTTCAATTATATGTATTAAAACTAACTGTATTATTAAGACTCTCTTATATATTTACATTTAATATATAGGCTTTATATACTTTATATACACTCATTTTGTAATAATGGATTTCACAGCCATTCAATAAATATATTTCAAACTGATCGCAAGTGTTCCAATCACTAGAAAATAATACAGTTTGTATACTTTTTTTTGCATTTTTCGGTTACTTTTTCCTTTTTTTTATATAACGCGTTTATTGTGAAACGCTGTTAACACCCATTTGTTTTAATAAAAATCATTTCTGTTGTAACATGACATGTCGACGGATTCTATGTGCCGCGGCCTTTAGAAGTTAATGAACAAAACAAGCATAAAGATAAAATGAGAGTCCTAATGTGTTAATTTTTCTATCTCTTGCAATGCTCTAGTTAATATAGAGGAATCAGTTAGAGGATTCATATTTGGTGAAATGAAATGTAAATAACAAGTATAATTTCGTTTTTATAATTATAATGAATGATTGACATGGCTCATATTATTAGCAATTGCGATTATTGCATAATTTTTTCCATGATAAAATTACTATTTATGAATTTTGCAAAATGTTTGTGCATTTATTATATTTTTATTAGCAAGCAAGTATTAAAAGGTTTGGATGACGATCAAAGATGATGTAAAAGCGTGAAAGACAGTGCCGATGCTACACTTGTTAATTGCAAATACTTAATGAAGAATTGTTCTGTGAGTTAGTTAGACAACGTTCAACCATATCAACTTTAGTTGCGGAGTTGCCGAGTTTGTAGGAGAGATATAAAAGGCTGGCTTAACTCGGTTCGGTTTGCTGTCCCTCCACTTATACAATCCCGACCACTTTTTGATAGTTATTACGTATTGATAACCAAAGCACCTGTACAAAAATTGCATCCTTTTACTGTTATCATTTTCACTTTTTTTTACAAATATCGTGCATTGATAACTAAGCATGATGCGTAGCAAATTTATAATCTTTTACTGTTACCGTACTCCAAATATAGAGAAATTGCCTCTACTAGACTTGAGGAATACCATGATAACTCTTTAACTGCTATTTCCAACGGGTATAATGTTTTCCACAGATAATCTACAGCTTTAATTTTTTTTATTGTCCGAAAAAGTATGTGTATAGAAAAAACCGGTAAAATTGACGCAAAAAATCGAAAGACCGTTAAATGTACACTATTCGAAACCGTTCGGTTCTTACAAAAAAAAAAAACGGGGGAATATGGTTTCGGTTCCAACTTTTCAATACTCCAATATCTATATATAATTTTGCAGAGATTTATAATATTTCATTGTAAATATGTATTTTATAATATCATAATTAATCAGATTTCAGCTCCATAAGTTGGGGTCGCAGTAAAGTCATCCTGCTGTCTCTAGCGGACTGAATATTTTAATTTAAAAAATTTCAAAATATATGTGTGTTTCTATTTGAGAAAAGTACCGCACTAAATAAAAATCACCCATTATACTAAAACATTAATTTTTAATTCAAATACATAATAAACCAAAAGTAATAAATTGCCAAAAATTTGTGCTCATGATCAATTTGCATATACATATGTAAATTGAAATGAGTGTGTGGGTATAAGATCTAAAATAAAAATATAAAATAATAATTTTGTATACATACTCGTATGTATGTACATATGTAGGTATAAATATTAATGGAAATAAACATGAACAAATGTTTTGATAAGGGAATGTTAAAAATAGTATTTTACCGGCCGGCAGAAATTACGGGACACGTAAATACGTAAAGTGATACATACATACATACAGGAATGTATCCACATACATATGTATGTATGTATGTACATTAGTGGGGCCAAAATTTTTTTCTGAAAAGGTTTCGAGGTCGCACTAATCAAATTTTTGCCAAAATTCGGTTTGCTGGGCCTTTGTGTTTTTGTCAAAAACCAAGATTTTCTTCACTTTTGAGTGAAGAATTTAAACAAAAAATATCCAAACTTTATTTCTGTATGCAAAAAAATATAAGTATGTATTTGCAATAACTATGCTCATTTAGGTACCTCACATTATAATTTTTTGTAATTTGACCATAAATTTTAAAAATAGTGCTTAATAACTTTTAAAATTGCTAAGAAAATAAAAATACTAATGAAGCAGTTCGAAAGATCAATTAATTCTAAATAATTTGGCAAAATAATTTTCGAATTTGCTCTTACCGTTCCTGAGTTATTTCATAATTATGCTTAAGCCCCAAAATATATTTTTGGGATCCACTAATGTACATGCATTATGCATATAACTAATTTTCACGAAAAACTTGGCATACCGCTACATACATGCAGAAATTAGTGGATTACATAATCCATATTAGTTAAAAAGGAGTAGTTACAAAATGGTCCCATGTAATGCAGGCATGGACCATGTTATTTTCAAGCAAGAGCTTATTGCTGACCAACAAGTGTTCGTATTTTAACGACTGTATGCTTTAAGGCATCGTGTTTAATTTTCTGCTGATAATGCGCGGAGTAGTGACATAGAGTAGTTTTGGGATTACTCTGATGTAATGCATGGCTGGATTATATGGTCCTCACCTAGGACATCGCAATGTTAAAGGGAACACGTTTATTTCATACATTTGGGTTACTTTTGGACTAGTCGTAGTCCCTTATGGAGTATACTTTACAGGCGTGTGTGGAGTAGCCGCGATTTCTGCAGGGTAATGCACAAGTAATAAATGTCACATTTCTGAGTGATTTTGTTACAAAAATGTACCGCACCAAATGCTATTTCCGAAAAAATCTGATTTTTCTTTTTAATATTTTTATTTTTAAATACAAATGTTTTCAAATGTTATATGTATGTAATAAATTTTAAAAGTATATGATGAAGTACACAATGGCTTGACCAATTTTAATTGCACCAGACTTCGATTGAAGCATCATATACAAATTTGCAAATACGATATAACTTCAATCGATATTTAAGAATAAGTGTAAAAGGCATAGGTCCCAGAAAAGCTTTATAATTCCAATGAGCTTTACTGAGTGCTGGTATTGCTTTAAATTTTATATAAGGAAAGTATTTATTTTTCTGAAGTAAATAAATACCTACTTATTTGAAAAAAGCGTGTATAAAAGTTGTTTTATTTTTTAGGGTGGCGATGGCACGATGGATGGTAGTCTGCACGTTGACTACAAAACCAAATACAGATCTGGGTTCAACCCCAGTTTCAGACTAAAAAAAAAAATTTTAAATAAAAAAAAAAAACCTCGCTTTTTTCTGATGTGCATTAGTGTGTCTTTGTGTGTCAGTTGTTGTCGGAAGGTTTCAGTGGCGAAGGCATAGTCACTGGTCACTGAACAATACCAGGTTCAGTTGAGAGCAATCCACAATCACATCAGAACGCCCATCTTCGTCGGTATTGTGTAGCACCGGCGAAGTAAAATAATAATAAAAATCGTTACTCAACCGAAGCTTCAGCACTGCTACGAGTATAAAAACAAAGAACGTGCGAAAGCAGAGCGGTAAAATAATTAATTAAGCTTCACTTTTTGTCGTTTCTCCTACTATCCTTTTCCTATAGTTCCAGCACAATTCTTCGCATGTGTAGGAGTCATCTCCTGAGTGCTGTTCCCAGATAAAAAAAAAACAATTCTGATAAACAAGTATTTGGGTTTGTTGCGGAAACTTTTTGCAATTTCGTGGAAAAAATATAAAGTTTAATACTTTTTATGCTATATTCAACTATGCTTTGCCATTTTTTCCAATTGCAAAAATTGTAAAAAGGTAACTCCCTAATATACATACATAAATATTGTTATTAGTTATTTTACGTCGCTGACGATTTAATTCTTAAATAATTCTAATCTAAGTATTATTTTAATTGTTTTCTTTCATTGATATTCTGTATCAACGCACAAACTCAAGAATGGTTATCGGTATTAAATTATACAACTTGCTTGTTATAGCGTTTAGAAAATATAACACGTGTGTTGTAGGTGTTTCTAAGTTCAAATAAGCAGTGATGTTTTCAAATGAAGCATTCCCTTTATACTGGCGATAACGAATATGCATGTATGTACACAAATTAACACGACTATGGTTTATTTTCTTTTCTTAAAATAAAAACAAAAAAGTTTATACATAGAATAAATATGTATGTATGTATATAAAATGTTTAAATATTTATTTTAAGTTAAATATAAATTTACTTTATGATTGTTGAAATACTAATAATAGTAATAGCTCAAAATATGTACAGTAGAATCCCGTTAATTCGTAATCGAAGGGACCAGCTATTTTTAACGAATTACAAGAGTTTTCGAAATAAAGGTATTTCAATTAAGCGGGGTTAAAATGTAAAAAAAAAGACTTACAAGTGTTTGGACTGTCGACACTGCGCAAACCGTAAAATAAAACGCTTCTATAGTTAGCAACTACAATTTTTTTTTCTCTATTACCTACTGTATAATGGTAATGCTCTATGTGTGTTTTTTAGAATTTCTACGTCATCTAAAGAAACACAAATAATTTCGGTTATTGCTCAAAAAACTGTTGAAAAGCATCCCTTTTGTAATTTTATTTATTTTTTAAAGTTAGTTATAGTTTTTTTTTCACAAATTATAAGAGGTTTTTAAGAATTTAGTACGATTTATATCACACTTTGAACTGGAATAAAATACGAATTAACGAGGGTACCAAATGTATACAGTGCACTCGCGATAACGTGAACAACGCAAGGTTAGCTTACGTGGCGGACCCTAGAATTAACTTTTTATTTTATAGCATCAAGGCTCTCATAACATAAACAGATCTGTAGTAATTTAGATTGATCAGGTAAAGGTTACGAGTTGGCCTAATTGGAACACAAAAATTCATTTTAGTAAGAATCAGTCTAAGTAGAAAAGAGATACTCAGCACTACACGCCGGCTTTTTAAAGTTGGAAGTTTATTATTTGAATGGAATATTAAGGATCCCATATAATAGAACTACAAATAGATAATAGAAAAATAAACGAAAGAAGTATAAAGTTGTTTTGTGACATAAAAGTTAGAAAATTGTTTAAATTATCGTTTCATAAAACCAAGAACTTCTTTAGATTTATTGGCTGTTAAGGTAATATGATCAGGAATATCACGCTTGTGATCCACCAAAAATCACATATCAGTAACACATACCATTCATATAATAGCAATAATGCAATTTCCTCATATGTAAAAAATATAACGTCATAGGTTTAAATTTTTTAATATTTAAGTCCAATAAATTAATTGTACACCATTCCTGTCTATATCACGCTGTAGAAGAAGCTGTTGGTTAGATCGTTAAAACTCTTAAATATTTGGACATCATCTGCATACATAAGTTCATTAGAATGTAAAGTTTTTTTTTTTTTTTTTCGTGGGGTACACCAAAAAGAACCTCGATGTATGTTGAAATAATATTCCTGAACTTTACTTTGTTTACTGAAATCCGTATAGATTACATCCGTTTGCATGTTTTTTAAAAATCCTTCATTTACCACTGTTGTAAGTTTCAAAATATTAGTTTTTGTGGAACCCGACATGTAAAAGTCATGTTGACAAGAAGACAACGTGAAGAAGTTTGGAGCGATAAGCTGTCAGTAATAATTTTTTCTAATAGTTTAGGATTAGCATTCAGCTTAGCAATTCTTCCATAGCCTGATCCTTCAAGTTGCTGCATAGGAATTATAAAAGATTTTTTCCTTTGGATGGGTACATAGTACAATTCAAGAGACCTATCCTTTCTTTCTTGGACCGGCACTCAGGTTTACTGTTTAGCATTTGTTGACATTCGATTTGAATTTTCCCATGTCAAGAGTGAAAAACCTCTGCGGGTAGTCTATTCCACATACGTGCTGCGCCCTTAATGAAGTACGCGTTGTGTGCGCGAATGACCGCGTTACAGGAACCACTTTCCTTCATTACAAGACCTCCCATTATAGTAACGATAGAACAACTTAACGCATATTACGCTGCGACGATGCTCAAGTGAGTCAATAGAGTTGGCTACCGTACTGTCTCCAATGACTTTTTGCGCTCTTTCCTGTACACGATCGAGTAACTTGAAAATAGTCTTTGAAGCACCGGCCCATACATGAGAGTTGTATTTCATTTTCGGTCGGATGTGGGCGGTATAAATAGTAAGGAGATCAGATGAGTTGAAGTATATCTTACACCGTCTTAAAAAGCCGAGCCACTTGAATGCTTCCTTAGAGACCTGCAAAATGTGCTTAGTCCATCGAACATCAGACTCGATTTTCATGGTTATTATACACAAAGAATAGGGCAGATAAGAAAACAGACAAATTGTCATCTTCTGCAGAATTTCGTCTGCAAATTCCTGAAACTCTTTTAAAGCTCGATACCAAATCTAATGTAAAAAGAACGAGATCAATTGAACCTGAGTTAAAAGCAAAGAAGCCCAAAAAAACCAGCTCAACATACTCTGTTACAAGACCGGGCAAGACCAGGTTGGTCACTCGCCAGTATGGGCGGAAAGGGGCATCCGGTGCAAAGTGCCAAATTGTCAAGTCATGTTACATTCCGTTCATTCCATATGTCATAAAATATTTATAACTTTTCAGGCAATATAACATTTTTGTACCACACTATTTTTTTTAAAATTAACAAGAAAAAATATTTTTAAAAATTTAAGACGGAATATTGAAATAGAAAAATAAGTACATGCTCTTAAAATGACAAGTTGCTTGATAAAGGGATATAGGTGCTAGACTTTCCTAATACCGCGGTTATACTTTTCTGATTATCAGAAATTTTGCTGCGGTAAGATTCTCCTCCGCTCTTGTAGAATTCACTTCGGTCATTTGATATTGCTATTTTCGCTTTTCTTTTCATATGCGCATACTCGTCTTTTAGGTTTTTGATCGACCTTAAATTGCGCATAGAGATCCAAACTCTAATGAAATTTTTTTATCACATCTCATTCTTTTGGTGCGAGACGAGGTCAACGATACCTTTTTAGTAAACAGCTACGAGTTTTATTTATATTTCAGCTTTTGCTGACCGATCCCTACAAACGCGAGAAGCTTTTAGTAACTATTCTTTAAGAGATAGGCAGTGAACCAATTATTCAAAACAGATTTGTGTTGGCATTAGATGGTACCCGAAGAGGAATTTGGTAGGATTTTCAAGGTCATTTTAGTATCCAGCAGGCGATGGAAAAGGCGCGTGATAAAGAATAAATCTGGCAGCGAGGCGGATCCAGTATGGGCTGTAGCATTGGTGCTGGAGTTTTTTCAAGTGAGCTTGGCATACATCCTTCGAAATGCGAAAAGTATATTCTAGTCAGAATGGGGTCTTGTTGTTTAATAGCAGTGTTGCAGAGCCTCTGATATTAAGGAAACGCATTACATTTTTAAAGCTGTATTTGATAGACATTTTATTAATTATTTTACTTCGCCGACGAAGGAGGGCGCTCTGATGTTACTTGTGGATTAGTGTCAGCTGAAACCGGTACTGTTCAGTGACCAGTGACTATGCCTTCGCCACGGAAACATTTCGACAACAACCAACACAAAGCCCCACTAAAGCACATCAGAAAAATGAAAAGTGGTTTTATAATTCAGTCTGAAACTGGGGTTGAACCCAGGACAACGTGCTAACTACAGCAACCATCGCCACCCTCAGAATGGGGCCTGACCATCGGTGTTTTTATCGACATCCAGACAGGATTTCTTAACACCCTTGGCCACACAACAAACTGTTTGAGGATTGTGAGGTGAAAGTGGGGTGTTTGAAGCAATAATTTGATGTGTGGCCATGCCGCTTTACTCTGACACAGATCACACAGAATCCCCTCAATTTTATTTAGTCAATGTACGGACGAGCTTTCCTGGTATTATCTATGTTCTTGGACTAAAAAACTTAAAACTTTCTTATAAATACGGTCCTGATAAGATTCGCAGTAGTATTTTGATTACGTGTGCTGTTCTTTGGGAACAATGATACTTTTAAAATTAACTTGTACCAGCTGGTGTAAAGAGTCAAGGAACTCTTCTCAAGATTTTTAAAGAAATGTTCGCTGCTAATATGCATTTGTTAAATGCAAAGCAATTATTTGCATATGCATGTATGTGGGCTATGCGGATGACATTGCAGCTGTCATCACAGCAAGGAACACCGAGAACGCCCAGAGAAGGCTTTGACAGGCGATGCTAAGGACTAGGAGTTATCTACAAGGACCTCGGTGAACTACCTCGAGCAGCGAAGCAGACCTCGTCGAGCACGTACTCCGGACGAGAAAACAGGACTTGGACGCGGTGTTCAGACTCCGTACGACTTTCGAAAACGGTGTCAACACGGAATAGATGGGCACCTAGACGTTGGCAATGAACGAGGAAGTGTAAAATCCAGGGGACCCACCTGGAGGTAATGCCAGAGCGGTACCCAGGTGGACGATGTATCCCCAGCTTATAAAGGAGGGTTTTTAGCCGGAAACCGAATATAGGAGTCCGGCATACGACTTGGGCGACGGTCCATGTTAGATGCATAACGCATTTTCTCATCTTTCCCCAAAAAAACAACAACAAAAATGCATGTATGTAAAGATAAGTCTAGTTTATTTGCAAAAAACATGAAACAACACCCGAATTTTATTGGGAGTGTTTTGATAATTAATTGTCCCCTTAATACTACTGTTAATGCTTGATGTCCCTTTTAGTATATGCATTACCTCTCACTATTTTTATTTCAAGCAACATGTATAGTTTAGTTTTCTGATTCCTAAAAAAACATCTTTTATCACAATCTTACTACTTGGTTTTATTTTATATTTTCAGGTTTTTCCCGAAACCACCAATTTGAAAATTCGCACTGATAAACGTATACCTCGATTGGGTTTGATGTTGGTCGGCTGGGGCGGCAACAATGGTTCTACTTTAACTGCTGCTCTCAAAGCCAATCGCTGTCAGTTGCAATGGCGTAAACGTACTGGTATACAAAAGGCCAATTGGTTTGGTTCTATAACACAAGCCTCTACCATTCTTTTGGGTCCAGATGAACAAGGAAAAGATATTTATGTTCCCATGAAAGATTTAGTACCCATGGTCGATCCGGATAATATTATTGTCGATGGCTGGGATATCAGTAGCCTTAACATTGGAGAATCTATGCGTCGTGCTCAAGTTTTGGATGTACAATTGCAAGATCAAGTGTACAAAGATTTAGTTAAAATTAAACCTCGCCCCTCTATTTACGATCCTTCCTTTATTGCCGCCAATCAGTTGGATAGAGCCGATAATTTAATTAAAGGCACCAAGTTCGAACAGTATGAACAAATACGTCGCGATATTCAAGATTTTAAGAGTAAGGAAAATTTAGATTCAATTATTGTTCTCTGGACAGCCAACACGGAACGTTTTAGTGATGTTAAAGCCGGTTTAAATTTAACCATGCAGGAGTTGGAAACTTCGTTAAAAGCTAACACAGCAGAAGTTTCTCCTTCAACTATATTTGCCATGGCCAGTATTGCGGAAGGATGCACCTACATTAATGGTTCTCCACAAAATACTTTTGTACCAGGTTTGCTAGAATTCGCCGAACATAAAGGTGTTTTCATAGCAGGAGATGATTTCAAATCCGGACAAACTAAATTAAAGTCAGTGTTAGTAGATTTTTTAGTTGGTGCCGGTATTAAGCCAGTATCAATAGTAAGCTATAATCATTTGGGCAATAATGATGGCAAGAATTTGTCAGCTCCTGAACAATTTAGATCGAAGGAGGTAAGTAGACTTTATTATTGGTAGAAATATCGCAGTATAACATTTAAGAGATTTAAACCATTTGATACCAGCGAGAAGTTTTCGACTGCATATGAATTATGCAGAGACTTAGTAATGGAGTTTCCAACAAGAACTTTCTTAAAACAAAGTTGTTCAAGACAAAACATCGCACCCGTAACCCGTAGTGATGAAGAAGAGCGAGTGTTGTCAATTCTTGAATGTGCTCAACAATATTTTGGATACATCTATAAGCAATGTTTCCATATTTAAGCTTCTGAACATCCACGAGCAATTGTTAAGAATATTTTGCAAGCTGAATGCGTCACCTTATAGTGCAGTATGCACTTTAGAGTTGTGATTGTCCTTTATTTCGGAGATTCAGCTGGAACTGCAGTTATTTGGAGTGAATCGTGCTATCAAAAGATGTTATCAACTAATTTTTAATCTATTATTTATTATATGGATATCACTAACATCCGATTTCACCACGCACCCACAGAAATAAAGAATTTATTTCAATCCAAATTCCGGATCAGTTTAACTTTATGTATTCAGCTGTTAATTGACCGCCAATTAGGGGTGACAAACAATCGATAGCGCTATCGAGAGTATTGAAAGCTTTCTTTCCATTGGACTATCGATGGTTGTTTTTTCATTAAAATTTTTTAGTCAGTTACTAAAAAAATGGTAGCTTATATCTGGCAACAGGTTGATATTGGGTAACTCAATAGCATTCATACATATACGTATATGTACAGTACGCTCCCGATATTATGAAAACCCACATTTTAAGCACTTTCTTCCTTCCATTGACTAGTCCTTGTGCAAATCTTTAAAACTGGAACAGTTTATTTCTGAATTTTATAACGAGTTTTATCTAGACTAACAGCCATATTCATAAAAAATTCTTACTATATTTTTAAAGAGTACAAAAGTTATAATAGGCTTTTTGTCTTATTAATCACTTCTTCAAAGTTGTATTCATAAATGAACAAGAATAGTTCTATAGCTATTGAAGATTTGGAGTAATTTTATGTTTATGTTTTCTTTTACATATGAAACAATAACAAAATTGCAAAATTTTTTTAAATTTGTTCATGTTTTGCATTTTGTTAAAAAGAGATTTATTAGACAAAAAGTCTATGATAACTTTTGTACTCTTTAAACATATAATAAGAATTTATTCTAAATATAGTATACTGTAATACTTTTGCTGTATGCTTTGTGAATTAATTGGGTAATTTTCTCAGTACGCAAATGGGAATCAAAACGTCACTGAATGAACCATAATTAAAAAACGACAAAAACAAGTTTGTGGTTTTAGTTCTCAATACAAATGTACGCACGGAACGAACAAGGGGATAGCGTTCAAGCGGCAGTACAAAATTTACAATTATGTATTTTAAATCATTGTCTGTAGGAGTATTTTCATTATATCGAGCCTTTGGTGCAATACCGTAGTAACTCAAAATTTGAATTTTTGAGCTGCGTATGCAGAAATTATCTTTGGGGAAATATATATCTAAAGGAAAAAAGATCATGGTTATATATCTAACTGTTCAGATTCTACAGCTACAAATGTCTTTATTGCCTCCAGCTATTTCTAACTATATTTATTTGCAATACTGAAATATGTAGTTCCTTTATGACAAGAAATTTAACAAAAGCAAACATTACAAAACATGCCTCTTTATTTAAAAACTTGTAAAAAAATAACTTTAGTAAACGAAAATACTATCAAGAAGATGGCTTAAAACTTCAAAAGAATTTTTCTCAGTTCACGATTTTTTGAATTACGACGGTATTGCACCAAAGGCTCGATATGTTGTCATTCATACACATTTAGATTATTTTAATAATTTGCTGGTGCTTTAGTATTTACTATTAACATTTTTACGTCTTTCTTTACTTAGATCTCAAAGAGCAATGTTGTAGATGATATGATTGAATCTAATAAAATCCTCTATGAACCCAAAGAGCACCCCGATCACGTTGTGGTAATTAAATATGTACCCTACGTTGGTGACAGTAAACGTGCCATGGACGAATATACTTCACAAATTATGATGGGAGGCCATAACACACTTGTTATTCACAATACTTGCCAAGATTCCCTGTTGGCTGCCCCACTCATTCTGGATTTAGTTATTTTAGGCGAATTGTGTTCTCGTATACAGATAAGAAATAATAATGAACAAAACTCTGCATGGGTACCTTTCAAGCCTGTGTTATCACTATTAAGTTATTTGTGCAAGGCACCTTTAGTGCCTAAGGGGTCGCAAGTTGTTAACTCTCTGTTCCGTCAACGAGCAGCAATTGAAAATATATTGCGTGCTTGCATAGGTTTGCCACCAATTAATCACATGAGTTTGGAGCAAAGAGTAAGTGTTAAAAATAGTGACTGGTTCAAAATTGTAATATATTATGTTCTTGCAGTTTGATTTCTCCATTATTACGAATGAACCACCAACCGCATGCGTAAAGTCCGTATTAGCTAATGGTAAACAACAACATGCAAATGGTCACACCAAATGCCATTCTAATGGCAACACAAATGGTACAAATGTTATTCATTGAATTATCACAGCATTATTTTCAATGAAGATTCATTTATTTTGTAAACCAAATAACTCCGAAGAATTAATATGTTTATATATGTATGTGTGTTTCTTTTAAGTTTGTATGTAATAATATGTAAAGTTGGCAATATAGTTTTGAGTTGTACAAGTCAAATGTCTGTAAGTTACTTACTACCGGTTTACAGATGTCCCCTTGTTTTCCGTTCGTGCATTTTCAAAAACCAAAAAATTCTTTTTGTTTTCAATACAAATGTACGAACAGACAGTACGAGGGGCAGTTGGTAAACCGGTTGTTAATATTTTGATTTTTAAATTTAAATACATGTACATACTACATGGTTTACCATACATACATATGTTAATATTTTAAACTATTAACCGATTTATTGCACCTCCTTATCAAGAAAAGAATATGAAATGTTAATTAAAGAGTTATATGAAATGTATATATTTGTATATATGTATGTATTTCTTGCAATTTATAGAATTTTGTAGAATGTAAATGTATGCATATGCAATTTTATATAAACACATTTATGTATTTTACATTCATATTATTTTTTTATTTTTATTATTATTATTATTTTTATATATTAATATTGTTTTAGTATTCTAATAATAAGTTTGATTTATTTGCAAAATGTATTATATTCTTTTCGAAATAAATTTTACAATAAAAAATTGTGATTCTTTTTTCGATTTAGTAAATGGAATAAGTACTTCTTTTTGCTGTCTCGTTGCATTAAAAGAAAGGAACAACAAACTAATGCAGATTTAGTTAGCGATGTTAAAATTTTCAAAAAGCCCATAACACCACCCTAAAAAGCGCTTAATTATAAGTAGTCGGAAAGCCCAAAAAAGATTCAAATATTTTTAAAATAAAAACTCTTATTTTATTAATTTCTTTTTTGTTAAATACATGTTATTTGTAAATTTTAGATCATTAAGGTCTAGATAATAAATATACATTTCTTTAATAATGTGCTATATATTTGCTATCATTGAATATTCAATTAAAAATACATCATGTTTTCGTTCATATAACACTTGTTATATACAAATTTTGATTTTTTATATGCTTGCGCAGAATTAATTTTTGTGAAAATGTGCAATAAAATTTTATAACTAAAACTACATGAATTTTCAACGTTTACGCGCTAACTGTCAGTTTGCTTAAATGCCGACGAAGGAAGGCGCTGTTAACAAAAGTACAATAGAACAGTTTTTTGGTCTGCTCGGGTCTTGAATCGAGGATCATCCGGTTGTGCCAACAGCACGCTCACATATCCATATATTTCGTCTTTTAATGGCCAATTTTTAAATAATGGTACCGATTCCCACAGTTTCTGAAGTTTTGGTAGATGAGGCTCCATCTACAATAAAATTAAGGATGTTATTACACATTCTTCAATGAATACTTTCGGCATTAACTTCGCATTAATTAAAAACTATGCTGAATTATCAAATGTTATAATTCACTGATATATATAAAAGCCGCTAAAAATAGGAAAACAAAAGTAGCAATTAAGCCCTTTTTTTAAAAAAATATGAAATGCTTTTTTAGGGTCAACAAGTTACCTGCAATATGTAAGACTGGTTGTGTTTCATGTTAGTCTGTCGATAATCAATTAAATTTAAAGCGATCACTGGAATATAAATAAAATTTCTTTGCTATAATCAACTCTAACTCACTTTTCTTTTTCGCACTCTTTTTCGCATAATACTGTCAATTCTAACTAAAGGTGTATTCACATTATATGTAACAGATGTGGCAAAAGTAAACAACCGATGTGCTTTTGCTCTAATTTTTTTTAATTATAAACTTTGGTTCTGCTGTCTTTAATTAATATTATTCATGAGAACTTTTAACAATTCATATGTTATACTGGTCGAAATTCTGTGCTAAAACTGGACTGTAAGCTTTTGCTTTACAAAGCAATTTTAAAACCAATATGGAGCTATGGTATCCAGCTATGGGGCACTGCCTCAGCTTCCAATATAGAAAAAATTCAAAGGTGTCAAAACAAAATACTGAGAATGATAACAGATGCGCCGTGGTATATAAAAAATTCTAACATACACAAGGATTTAAATATTCCGACAGTCAAACAAGAGATAACAACATACGCAACGTCATACCTAACCAAACTCTAAGATCATCCAAATATACTAGCCCGAAATATTTTAAGCGAAAGAGGGTTCATTCGACTGAAAAGAAGGGATACTCTTTCCCTAGCCCGAACGTAGTAGACGCGGAAATAAAACTATACGAGCAATAAATAATTTTGTACAGCTAGGCTGTACTTAATAATAATTAGCAATTAGTTCTTAAGATTTGAATACTTATTGTTAGTTCAATTGATTTTGAAGATTCAATAAATAATATATATTGTGTAAAAAAAAAAAAAAATATGTTATACAAAAAATATTATAATAATGAAACAAAATTAAATAAAATAAACATTTTTTTACTTCAGATACAATAAATTTTTATGATGTTTTTCATACATATATGTATATGTATATCCAATTAATATTATAAATGTTCCACTAAACCGCTGAACAGATTTTTATGAAATTTGGTAAACGGATAGTTTATGATCCAACTTAAAATATATGGCCCTTTCCATGGGGTAAAAATTAACCAAAAATCCTGATAATGGTTGAAGATGTATATTATAAATGTCTAGAGGTTGAGGAACTAACTATTTACTTTGTCACAAAACATTTTTAATATCAAAGACAAAAAATTTTCGCTTCCTTTCAAAAATATTTTCTTTTATAAAAAAATTTTGTTAATGCAAATTATTATTTCCTGTTGTAAATAAATAATTTAAAAACTTTTTATAAAAAAGACTATCGCTCAAAAGAAATATAATTAAACAAATTTAATAAAGGTCAAATAAAAATAGAAGTGAAACTAAAATCAGTAATATTAAAAATTCCAATTTAAATTAATAATTTTAAAATCTATAATATAAATTCCAACAAATCCTTCAAATTCTCTATAGGGTTGAGATCTGGAGACTGTACGTAGCTGTTTTGGTATATTATACAGCAGCGAAAGCTTTACAATATTAGCTGTATGCTAGGGCATGCTGTATATTGAAATAGATAGTGATTGCGAAGGCCAAATTATTCTGCACTTTGATTTATATTCGCTTTTAAAATATCTACGCAAACGTTTTTGTTCATTGTGAACTCAATAAATTTCAAATAGCCTTCACCGTTAGCCGCCATGCACCGCCAAACCATAACACATCCACCACGATGTTTAACAATACCACATAAGTTACTTTGATCTAGCGCAACCTAAAATTCCGAAAATACAATACAACTGTCATCCGAGCATATAACGCTTTCGCAGAATTCTGGAGGTTTATTTAGGTGTTCTTTAGCGAAAATAAAACTTTTTCGACTTTTTCCAGAGGGAAGCAATAATTTTTTTATTTTTTTTTATCTAGGACCAGCACTCTGGAGATGACTCCTCCACATGCGAAGCATTGTGCTGGGAACTATAGGAAAGGGATAGTAGGAGAAACGACAGGAGGTGAAGCTTAATTAATTAATTTGCAGCTCTGCTTTCGCACGTTCTTTTATTTTTATACTCGTAGCAGTGCTGAAGCTTCGGTTTAGTAGCTATTTTTATTATTATTTTACTTCGCCGGTGCTACAACACAATACCGACGAAGGAGGGCGTTCTGATGTGATTGTGGATTGCTATCAGCTGAAGCCGGTATTGTTCAGTGACCAGTGACTATGCCTTCGCCACTGAAACCTTCCGACAACAACTCACACACAAAAACACACTAATGCACATCAGAAAAATGCTAGATGTTTATTTTTATTTAAAAATTTTTTTGTCTGAAACTGGGGTTGAACCCAGGTCTGTTGTTTGGTTGTGTAGTCAACGTGCAGACTACCATCCATCGTGCCATCGCCACCCTCAATTTTGCTTTCATCGGGTTTTATTTCTTCGATTTTAAAACCCATTGCATAAAAAAGTAATAATATTTTCGCAAATTGGTATGAACATTCCAAAGGAAATATGATTTGAAATGTTTAAAAGGTGACTAGATGTATTTCTTAAAATGTACGCAGACTTTTCCTGTTTAAAGAAATGTTTTTTTTATTCCATAAAAACTTTTTAAGTAGTGAATAATTCAATTCAATTTAGTTTGAAATTTACCCACAGTATGTCATAAGAACTCAAGACATATTATAAGTTTAGGAAAAAACAAATATTTCCCGGGAATATATGACTTCAAACCTAATATAACAATTTGTACGCAGACTTTTCTAGCAACTGTGTGTATATAATAAACATTTTCTTTTAATTTTAAATGCAATGCTTTAAAGTAAAACATCTACAAAGTTTAAATTGATGATTGAATATAAAAACGAATAATAGAATGATAAACGAAAATCAATCTGCCGTATTCATAAAAATTTTTATGATTTATAGAAAGTATATTAATTGAATTTTGTATGGGAATTTGTCTAATAAAGCTTTTATAAATAAAAAAAAATGTGTAAACTGAATTTATTTTGAGAATATCTTTTTATATCCCAAAATAAATTCAGTTAATATACAAATAAGTTTTCTTTTGCGTCACAATACATGAGCTAAGGAAATATCACATCTTGAATGTAATGTTTAAATTGTAAAACATTTTGCTTAAACGCGTTAAAAGAAAAAACGCGTACATATCATTAGGGGCTTGCTAATGTTTTCTTAAAAAAGAATTCATTAATGGCTAAGCTGGCGCTGATGGCGAGTAGTCAGCGTGTTGGCTCTGCAACCAGAAAGACCCAGGTTCGATTCCCAGACAGGTCAAATCAGAAAAAAACATTTTTTTGGGTTTACTGTGCTACAGCACCCTTCTTCGGTATTTGAGCAATAAAACGTCGGCGAAGTAAAATAATAAATAAAATGGCTCATTAGCCATTAGCTTAAAAATAATGCGTCAAGAAAAACATTAGAGACGCCGCAACTTTGCTTTATAATTAACACGCAACTGCAGAGTTGTGCAAGAATTAAGCTCTATCTTCCTATCACTTTCACCACCTGCCTTTCTCTACCGTATCCCTCTCTAGTTCCAATGCAATGCATTGCATATGTAGTGGATAGCCCCTGAGCACGGGTACAAGATAAAAAAAAAACTACGGCTATCAGAAGTGTGAACCCGTCGACCAAAATACTTATAATACAAATCAGAGAGGAACGTACAATAAACCCTTGCAAATAGTGATTTTTTTAATTTAAAAAAACACAAAATTTACAAAAGCGAGGAAATATTTATTTATCATGTAAATGTTGAGTTTTTGCAGAGTTTTTAAATTTGTTACACTACTATAAAATATTTTAATTAAAAAAATTCAAGTTTTTTAAAAAATCGGACAAGGACACCTCTACCGCCCATATATCGACCCCTGTGCGCGAAATTATTGTATGTTACAAAAAGTAAAATTTACAGGAGAGCGTTTTTATTTATTTTTTTTTTATTTTCCTGGCAGCATTAGCTGCTACCAAGAATGATTAAATAAAGATTACGCCAACAAGCTAAAATAAAAATACTTTTCTGCGCATGATGGAACTCTGACGTCACTCAACATGTATTCTGATTGGCTAATAAAACTCAGCTGAAGAACTATTATGTTATTGTAAAAACAGGACAGTGGGGCAAATTCAGTTTGATAATAAACAATTTTAAAGAACTATTTTATTTTCCATTTATTTTTATTTAAATATTTTATACATATAAATAGTGAACCCAAGTGTTAATTATTTCCCTTTTTCCCCATTCCAAAATTTGTTGTTGTTATTTTACTTAAAAATAAAAATCTTTAAAGAATATTTATAGAATTTTTAGTTTGTTATTTTACTATACTTTCTCTTTCTCTTATACGTGCTTTCAACAATATCAGAATTTAGTTTTCTAATTCTAAAATACATTCTACATCTAAAAAAAAGTTTTTTTACGTCATCACTGGCTTCAATTTCTTTTGCTTCCAACAAATGCTTTTGTAAATATCCACTTGCGAGTAATAATTTGTCGCCATTCAATTTGGAAAAAATTGAGTCACACAGTATTAGCGTGTTCATTAACGAAGTTGATGGCTTACTAAGTCCACCTTCACTTAAGTGATTAACCCATGAATAATTGCGTTCGGTTGAAGAATTACTCACAAGATCAGGATTTTCATTCTTCAGTTTGTGGCAAATATATCCGGCCAAGTTCTCTAAACCATCATATTCCATATTTTCTATTTCGCTTTGGTTAGTTTCTGTAGCCAAAACATCTGCCTGAATGTTACGGTTAACACTATTAAGTATAGTACCTGAAGAAATCACATAGTTTATAAAACTTTGTGTTATTTAAAATTTAAGCTTTCAACTTACCCGTTAAAGAATTATCTACATCTAAATCGGGTGTATTGTCAACTTCTACATTTGCATTACTACCCAAAATGCCTTCGTTAGACCCCATTAAATATGATCGAAGTCTATATTTGAATTCTTCTCGATCAGGGTGATCGTGAAGTCCGCCTTTCGACCTAATTATTCCAAAAAAATTTTCCAGCACATCTTGATTATACTCAATATTATATCGACTTTTAAGTTCAATATATAGCATTTGTAACGCTTTATTAGATTGAATGATACCTGTAGAATACATTTATGTCAAAAGAAATAAATCTGTGTCACAAATTTTTAGAGTACAATATAATTTTCAACCTTTTTGGAAAGGTAGCATAGACTTTTTGCCAATCACACGGATCTCTGACATCATTTGCGACATATTATTTAGAATGATATTTTGTTTTTCAAGTGCTAAACCATATGCGTGTAATCGGTCTCTGGTATCCTGTCTCGGTACTCTCGAATTCATAACATCGAACCAGTCATTTACCTAGTTAAGTGAAATTTCTTAAGTAGTTTAGGTATGTTCTAGAAAAATTATATTTTGTAAGTAATTACGAGTTTAAAGAGTTGACTGCACTCGCTCCAATTTTCGTTGCTCAAATATCCCAAACTGGCGGCTCGTGTTATAGATTGCGAAATTGTATGTGAAAAAAGTTTCGTGGCCAGTTTAACCTTTTGCCTTTCAGGTCCGACCACACATTAATTGTGTGGTGATATTTTATGCGTGATCTGCAAGTCATTTGATTGGAGGGATAGGAGACTTAAAATTATATCCTTTTTGACTTCTTTTTCGTTAATGATAAACCCACCATCAATGAAATGATTTCTCAAAAGTTTTATCAAATGAGGAACATCATTAAAAACAAAAATTTTGATTTCATCGAACAAAAACCTACATATATACATATGTACATACATATAAAATTTGAAAAAATTATTGAGGCATATTTACATAAAACATACCATGGTTTTTCGTAATCAACTTCAAGTTCACTGAACAGTTTTCTGTTACCTAAGTCACAAACAATGGCCACAATTGTAAAGCCACTCTGCTTCATAGTATTCAATATATTGAATAAAATACTTTTTGACATTTGGGTATCATAGTCATAATATATGGGTTGCTTCCAATTTGAAATTAAACCTTCCAGCGAATTAACAAAGGTTCTAAAAATTCTTGATTTTGATACAAATAACTTACCTCTTGGCAAGGCCACTTGGATATAATTAGCTGGTTCTAGCACTAAATCTGCTGACTTGTCATAGCAATACTTTTTTTTTGCCTTCATCTCATCAAAACTCAACACACATACTTTTTCAGTTTCTGACATTTGGTTGGCCGCAGATAGTAGTTTCACAACAGGCTCCAAAATACCTTTCGACATGTCCAATTTTTCCGACCATCTTTGCAACGTTCTCACCGATGGAAGTGGGAAATGTTTCTTCCTTAAAAGTTTGTAAGCTCTGGCACTCGCTGAGTATAGGGTGATAGATTGAGCAATGTCTGTTTCGGTAAAATTTTGTCTTTTATCACCGCTTTTTAGTTTTTTTATTTGACCCTCAGTAAACAAACGCCTCAGTGCCTTCACGAGATTTGAGTTTGCAAAGCTTAGTTTTTGAATACGACAAGATAAATTTTTTATTGTCACATCACATTGACTTTTTGCCATTTTCAGCGAACAATTCTCCTTAAGAAGTGATTCTCTAGAAACGATTTAAATAATTATTTGTTGTTTTTTTAAATACTAACATACACTTTCAATTCCAAAGTTTTAGTGTAACTTTGGAGGCCATCTTCTTCAGTGTCAGTCGGCAATTCGGCATTTACACATTTTACTTTTAAACTTTTTTGATTATTTATTTGTTTTTTTGTTTCATCTTCTTCAGTGCCATAAGCAGTTTTCTTTTCACTATCAATAATAGTATTTTCTAAGGACGGAACTGCATTTGGTTTTAATTTCTTAGTACTTCGTTTACTAAATCCTATAACGACTTATTAACGGACTTAAAGAATTGATTATGTGGTAACTTACCCATTTCATATATTAAATTTCTTTCAAAATCCTCTTGCTTAAAATGTAAAGCACAAATTTTTTCTTTTTCAGCATTTACAGGCTTTACACGCTTGCAAAATTTCACCCATAACTTCCTTTGAGCTTCATCTCTTGGAAAACTATATAATGACACAGCTTTATGAAAACAAAAAAATTTTGATAGCAATATTACATTGTAACACAATTAATTTCTCACTTGTTTTTTTGCTGTTACTTTGTTTGCAATTGCCCACTGCGCATTTCATGCTTGCTCTTTTTGTTCTCTTTTCACTTCTATTTGTGTTTTTTGTTTACAGCTTATGAGCTTTATAAAGCAAGTTTTTTACACTTATTTATTATTTAATAATTATTTAAATATATTTATTATAAAATATAGCACAATTTATTATAAAATTCAACACAACAATGTACATAGTGTTATCTTCATAACTATAACAACAATCACTATAATATTTGATCGAGAGATGAATTAATGGATTTAAAACAAATTTGCATAAAAAAGGCGATTTCGAAAAAAGTGTAACATACGATAATTTCGCGCACAAGGGTCGATATGCCAAAATGTAATTTTTATATTGGCTACATAACCGCAAGCAAAATCCGTAATGTTTTGCATCCCATGTGTGGTAAATAATATATAATTATTAATAAAAATTTCAGTTGTGTATACTTAATACCGTAAATTTCGAAAAGGGCACATCTCATTAAATTAAAATATATAAACAAGTAATTATAATAACGTAAATATTAAAATATTTCTGTAACTTTCGATTATTAATTGGCCGCAAAGTATTTGAAATTTTATATTCCTGTTAATGTTAACAAACTGTTAACGAAATATAACATAATAAAATATAAATAAAACGAAATATAAATAAAATAAATTACAAACAACCTAATTCTAAAAGAATAACGGCCTCGAGCTTAATAATTAAATAATAAGATATATGAATGTATGTACATATTGTAATAATAATGACATTGGTGTACTTTGTATTACAAAAAACCCATAAAATTTGGAAGAAAAACAAATAATTTGAATTAAGAGGCTAATTGACAATTTATATACATATGTACTTATGTACATAGTACATAAAAATTGAGTAATTTAGTTATTCTTGCCTATGTAAAATAAAAAAAGAATTACTGTACGTAAACATAAAATTACTACAAATCTTGAATTGATATAGATCTGTTATTGTTCGTTCTTTAATACAAACAAAGTGATTTGATTTATAAGACAAAAAGTCCATGATAAATTTTGTACTCTTTAAACATATAATAAGAATTTTTTATAGACATGGCTGTAAGCTTATTAAATAAGTTACTTTCTGTACTGTTTCTACTGTATTGTACTTACGGTATACACACATAAAAATAACTGGAAATTTAACCGGAAGTTATAATTAAATGCATTTCACAATGATTAAATTTCATCTTTTAATAAAAAAGTGTCGGTTAAATTTAACCGAACACAACTTGCCACTTAACATTATTTTAACTGGAATATAAATATTAACTGGAAATCAGAAAGAAATAAATAGAAGTATATCAAAATTCATATTTCTGCAATATTTAAAAATTCAAATGCAAAAAAAAACTCCTTTGTCTAATGATGAGTTTAGACAAAGATTATGTATGTATGTAGATTGCCGAATAAATATATTATCAATCTAATAAGCAATATAAAGTCTGTAAAAGGTAGATAGGTAAGGCGAAATATAATTATAATATATAATTATCAACGAATGTTTAACATCAGAATTGCGCCATCTCTGTCAACCAAATGATGTTGTTGTTTTCTGCTTCTTCTTTATTGCATAATTTTTCGAAAACAAATATACACAGGATTGTCACATTTTCTACCACTCATTATTGTTAAAAATAAAGCATGATGGCGAAACCCAAATTGGTAACTCCCTGTTAAATAGTGTCTGTTAATCAAACTTGCAAATATATATTTTTCATTAGAAAATAAATAATGCTAAATTGTTAAAATGGCCGTTCTACTGAAATAAGTTTTGGTTTGGCAGTATCCTTTCTTGGAAATTTTACCTATTATTTGTGCAGATAAGCTAAAAATGCACTTATGTATCTTAAATGTATTTTTTTTTTTTAATCTGGGACCAGCACTCAGGAGATGACTCCTACACATGCGAGGCATTGTGCTGGAACTATAGGAAAGGGATAGTTAGCGAAACGACAGGAGGTGAAGCTTAATTATTTTGCAGCTCTGCTTTTGCACGTTCTTGGTTTATACTCGGTTTAGTAGTCATTTGTATTATTATTCAGAAAAATCTCAGATGTTTATTTTTCTTTTAAAATTTTAGTCTGAAACTAGGGTTGAATCCAGGTCTGTTTTTGGTTTAGTAGTCAAAGTGCAGACTACCATCCATCGTGCCATCGCCACCCTAGTGAATTAAATCAAAAGTGCACTTATACAAAAGGCAGGCATAACTGTTATAGATAATCGTTAGATCTCTCAATAATGTTAATCTATTTCTACTGTTCATTTGCTTACAAATAAACAAATTGAACAATATTGCTTATTACCATTATTCATCTATGTTTGTTATAGGGTTGTATTGAGCATTGCAATTGGTGCTAATATCAAAATCTTATTTTAGCCAAATTCCAGAAAAAAGCTAAGAAATTTCACATATTTATATCAGAACTTCAAAAAAATATTTGAGAATTACGGAATATACAAACAAAACAAACCAAATGGCTTCTTTAAAATTTTTCCTTATTTTCAGTAACGTTGAGCATTTGATCTATTCTCAGCCGACGCCGCCGACTGTTAGTTATTGACTCTGCGTTATGCTTCCAAAAACAAACTTAATAGTAACTATTACAAAACAGAAAATTCAAATATGGATATTAAAGGGAAAAAATTTAATATTTGTGAATAAATGTGAACTTCTTTGAACAATTGTTGCAAACTTAAGCCAAAAAGACATTCACAATTAATAGCAAATATTTGCAATTACACAATTTGCAACCTTAAAAGTTCTAGATTGTGAATTGGCTTAGAGTATACCCAGTAGGTTGGCCCATAGCTGTATTGGAATTTTTTTTCCATTTTGTTTACCGTCATCCCATACGTAAATCTATATTTTATTTCAATACATTGTATTCGTAGTGAATATACCAAAATGTGTTCAAAACTTTAACGGAAAAATATATACAAAAGCCTATCTCTTTATCTCTTTATCTCTCTAGTTTATTTCAGTACTTATTGTCAGTGTCGGTTGAAGTACATGAAACACTGTACTCGTCCCCAAGCTTCTTAACTCTCATGAAAAAAAAATTGTTGAAACAAAAATTGCAAGTCTGGACAAGGACTAGGTTACTTCACATGAATAAAGACTGTATGAAAGTAATATGTAATAATTTATACGTTCTAACTATTTTTGCTACTTATGTATGTACATATGTATATACCTACATTGATAGAAAACTGTTATCATTGAGCTTGAAATAACAAGAACATCGAAATTAATACCAACCAGGGATGATAATTGGCACTTCCAAAATTGTACTTAATCGAGTAAAACAATTTACTTTTTTTAACACCAATTGTGTTAACACACGAAAAAATTGTGTTAAGTTTTATGATTAGAATAAGAGAGAGATAAATTAAAATTAGTTCTTGAATATTGAGAATTTGTTTTGCAATCAATCAATTTAAAATAATACTGAAGGGAATATCATTGCTTCAGAATTAAGGACACTACTTCTTTGCGAGACATCCAATTGTGTGCAACATTATTCTTGAAATTTTGCAAATTCTCCTTCAGAGCTTTTACAGAAGTTATAATTTATAATTTATCTCTTTTATTAACTTATCTAAGTATATCGTTTGGAATACTGTTGCTTAAGCTTCATAATGTGATATACATATATACAACCGTTGAGAATTAATAAGCACGTTTTCCAATAGAATATCAAATGGAGTCAATTCCAAAGACCATTATAATTAAATCATTAAAAATACTTATTACTAAATACAATCAAGATTGTACACGTGCAATAATTCATTCACAAATAAATGATACCACATATCTCACTTTCTTCTAAAAGATTTCTTTGGAGGGGGATATAAAAATCTACATTGATCATATTGTACATTGTACTGAATATGTTATTTGGAATGCAAATTGTACTGAAAAACTACAGTTGTACTGACTTTCTCATCCCTGATATCAACAACAAATATCAGTAAAAAATACCGCACAACTACAGCAATAATCTCTACCTCAACCACATAAATATAATATTTAGTATTTAGAAGCGATGAAAATAATAATTTTTAATATTACTCCTAATACGTTTAGATACTTATATATTTTTATCACTGATAAAATAGCGTTAGTCAACTGTGGTACGGTTGGGACGCACCTTTTACAAAATTGTTTTCAGTTTGTGTACGCGCGACATTGGATTCACAACATCGGGGGAAGAAAAATGCAAATTGATTTTGTATAAAAAGGTGCATAGTGCGTAAATTAACATACATATATGTATGTATATAAATAAATAAAAATCCAAACAAAAAGCTGACCGTCTTAATAAAATTATTTTTAATTTATAAAAATAAATTTAGAGTGCGAATTAGAGATGTTTTATAATTCAAAAATGATTTTAATGACATAAGGAAATATATTATCATTTTTAGTGCAAAGATTTTTAAATTAAAAGAGAACAAAGCTTGCGCGAGATAAACATAAAAAAAGTTAATTTTATAATTTCTTTAAATATTTATATTATAGATTTTAAAATAAATATACTTTTTATGTTATAAATGTTAAATTAACCCTTAATAAGAATTGAAAATAATATTTTTGGAAAATAGCTAAAATATTTTAGAGGTTTCTAATGACCATTTTTTAAATACATATGTTAAATTTGATGGCTTAAGTCCAGTTTAGTGAAACAGTTAAAAAAAAAATAGTATGTGATAGAAAATTGAGAAATAAGAACAAAAAATATAAAATAAAAAAGTTGAAGTTTTCGTATACAAAATTTTAAAAATGTTGGGCCTTTATATGAAGAAAAAAATTACAAAAAATGGACGGCACGCCACCGGCAGCGGAACAGTTGGCTTGTGAATTTTAATCAGATGAAAAGTATTATCGTTTAGAAAATTTTCAAAAAATGAGAATGTTTATGGGATGTCAATTTTTTATCGTAACCCAGTCAGCATTTTAATTAATTATTGATCATATTCGAGTCTTTTTTTATTCTTCTTCGCGATTAAATTAATCATTTATGCGCACGTTTCTGAATCGAAAACGACTGTTTTGTCGGGAGAAAATGGTACCCTAGATACGACTCTTCAAAACGAGTCTTTTATGACTCGCGTTTCTGACTCATTTTCGAGGCAGTTTGCAATAGTACTTACAATCAATTACGACACTTTTTCAAGCCATTTTAAAGTCATATTACTAGCCGTTAGTGAGTCTTGTTTTATTTGGTATAACATAAAGAAAGTATATTCTTTTATTTTTTTCATTATTTATTTATTACTCTTTAATTTAATCAACTTTTATTGTTCTTTGCACCATGAGCTTACCACACAAATAAACATAAATTCACAAAACTCATTTCTTTCAAAATCAGTAAGAAAATTTGTCCCGTTATAGACAGTAGCAAAAACCATAAGAAACAATTTTTCATCGTCAAGATGCGCTAAATATGACTCCAAAATAAAAATTCTTAATACAGTCACATTTCGGGTCATCTACATGATGAATTAATGATTGCGCACATTCTATACATATTGTTTGCGTTTTTTTAAACAAGTCGCTTTCCAAGCATTTGTCGGATTCATTTTCGGGTCTTTTTTAAAGCGCACAACTGATTAATCCGTTTTTAGTTATCTGAGGTAGTCTTAAAAGACTCAGTTTGGTGATTTCTGCCAAAACAATCTTCCAAATGCTGACTGGGAATACTTGTGGTTTTCATAACATTTTGCGTTCACACTTTCACACTTGCACGTATTATTTGAATTTTTGACAAGTATTAATACAAAGTATAATAGTCTGAATGGCCCTTTAATAACACTCATGTTTAAATTTTTACGCTTTTTTGTGTTTGTTCTTGTGTACTCGTTGCTTTTGGTGTAATTTACCGTTTTTTTTATTTCATTGTCTGTTTTTGTTTTGATGTTTTCCCAACATACCAAAAGACTTGAGAAAAATATTATAAGAAGCTTAAGGGTGCTTTAGACCATAAGATCTGTCGTATCAAAAATTGTCAATGTCAAATTTTTGTGTAGAAGAGCACAAGTCGGATCGTCTAAACGTAATATGTAATGAAACTATAAGATTTTGAGAGAAAATACGGATGAAAATTTGACAGTCGTATGGCTCTCTTGATTTTTTAAAATTTTTCAAAAACCAACACACACCATTTGATCAGGGATGCATTTTTATGTAACCAAATGTGAGAACGCCAGGGAGGGAAAACTGGTTTCATAAATTTATACCAATTATAAAATTAAAATGTACATTTTAGACCACGACAGCACAATTTTATAAAAATATACGTATATTTTCCAAAAGTACAGAAATTTAATGATTATTATTTGTTTATTTTCTTTGTACCGTTTATATTCACTAGTATAGGCCATGCTTGTGCTAATGAACTTTTTGCTATTGGTAGTCCGTCAATATTTATATTCAATTCAATAGCATCACTATCATATGATGAATAAGTTAGGAAATCTGTCAAGAAGTCCTTTAGTCCATAGTGCACGTAATCACCACCTGCAAGCGCAACAATTGGTGCATCTCTAGGTGTTTTTTTCAATGCTCTTGCGTCCTTTGGTAGATTTGTTTCTATTTTCTTTATAATTATCAACAATTCATTTAATGCATAGTTAGAAATTAAATGTTTTACACTCCACTTAGCTAACTCATCTCGAATATTGTAGTCTTCAGTAATATTATTTATCGACGTTGCATCACTTTCACTGGAACTTGAACACTCAATACTATTTTCGATAATTGGGCTATTATTGGGAACACCAGCACTTAAATCTTCCGATGCATTTGTTTTTTTTTTATTATTTAAAAGAAGTTCAATTACTTCCTTTGTTTGTCTTCTAACACTTTTTCTATATTTATTAGGCATTGTCAGATCAAAAATTATAACACTTAATATACGTACGTCCACTTACTTTGAAATTTAAAACCAAATGTATACGTAAAAAACGTTTAGTCAATTTACTCAACAAGCATAACGGTACATGACGCCGATTTTTTTTGTGTCGCTTAAGCATTATAAGCGTAGAACAAAGACAGCAAGACATTAGAATGTATTGAGAAAAATAAGTCTTTTTCAATCGTATATTTCAATAAGCATACATACATTTCCCATACCTTAGAAACGGTTGTGTATAATAAGAGTTTCTGAAGCATTGCTAAAAAATGCTTGTGAATTCATATTTTATACATAAGTATGTATTATTTTAAATAAACTTAAGAAAAGCTTAAAATCCACTATTAATATAAGCTTACTGTCAAGTTGTATTGCAGTTTGATTAATATATGGTATGTTGGGATTGCTTCATTTGAACACACAAGCACAAACAAAACTATAGAGAGAAACTTTTCGAATGGTGCTTGTTTTGTTTCAGTGAGAGTCATGTTTTGTTATGCTTGTTTTGTTGATAATGTTTACACTGGAATACACGGCTTGGAAGTAGTGTGCTTTAGAATACAGAACTTTCAATACATTTTGTACAGCTCTTTAGTACATACATAATCAGCGAGAACGTCGGCAGAGTTATGAGAAAAAAATATTTACATATATCAGTATTAATAGCAACCATGTAGAACACGTATTTTTGTAAATAGCATAATATTTCATAAAAATCTGGCAGCCGAGCAGTAACAACTTTGTGTAACTTTAATAGGACGTGTGTTTTATAAATATTTTGGTATTTGTTTTCTAATTGTGTCCAGTTTATATAAAAAAAATTTTCGAACAAAAAATTTGTGCAAAAAGCGAAAATACTTTTCTTGTACGATTTTAGCACTTCATATCATGATGTAATCTAAATATACATACATACATATGTATGTCTATGTACTATGAAAACAATACTATTTGGAAGATTGTTTTGGCAGAAATCACCAAACTGAGTCTTTTAAGACTACCTCAGATGACTAAAAACGGATTAATCAGTTGTGCGCTTAAAAAAAGACCCGAAAATGAATCCGACAAATGCTTGGAAAGCGACTTGTTTAAAAAACGCAAACAATATGTATAGAATGTGCGCAATCATAAATTCATCATGTAGATGCCCGAAATGTGACTGTATTAAGAATTTTTATTTTTATTTTAGAGTCATATTTAGCGCATCTTGACGATGAAAAATTGTTTCTTATGGTTTTTGCTACTGTCTATAACGGGACAAATTTTCTTACTGATTTTGAAAGAAATGAGTTTTGTGAATTTTTGTTTATTTGTGTGGTAAGCTCATGGTGCAAAGAACAATAAAAGTTGATTAAATTTGTGAGTTTAAAAAAAAATTAAAAAAAAAAGGTAATGTCAGCCAAACAAATTAGAAGACTGGCTAAAAAAGAAACGGAAAAAATATTATGTTCCAAAAGTAAAGAAACAGATTGCCAAGAAAATTGTCTTAATGATATAGAATCCGGGCAAACAAGCAACGAAAATAGTTCTCATGATAATTGTCAAAGTTCTTTTTATGGAGAAAGTGAAATTTCCTGTGATAGTGACAGTGATGGGGAAGAAAGTAAACCTGATTTGTGTGATGAATTGGCTAAATGGGGTATCAAGTTTGAAATAAGTTTTATCGCAATTAATGCACTTTTAGAATTGTTGATTAAATGTAGTATAAAAGTGCCAAAAGATGCTAGAACTCTATTAAAAACGCCTAGTTCTGTTGTAGAAAGAAAAGTCGGTGAAGGAAAATATGTTCACTATGGGTTAAAAAACGGACTAACAGATAACATTACGTGCCATTTCAATTTATAATAGAACATTTTCAGAAAAACTTAATAGTAAAAACAGGCGGTGTAGGACCCATACAATTTATTCGAGCCGCTGTGCGAAAAGTGTTTTCAGACGAATTAGCATCTCTTTATAGTTGGAAGCCAAGCGCCGAAAAATGCTTCGTTATAACAACAATTAAAAGTAAGTGCAAAATTCCACTATTAAGAAAATAATTAAAAAAAATTTTCTTAGATACAAGTTGCCATACGAAATTCAAATGCACTGATCAAGATATGAATGCAGTGCTACAAAAGCATTTTGTGCATGCTAAAGACCGTATCACAAAAAGAAAACGTTTAGTTTAGAATAATAATAATAAATATGTATATACATACATAAGTATATAAATTTATAAATCGTCATTCGACTTTTTGAAGCACAAATTGAATTTTAATTTACTATTATTTTACTTTTTCACAAAATACCGTTTTTATTAATGGGTATGATAATATAATAAACAAAATTAAAAATAAACTAAAAGAAAATAAATTATACAAAAAAATACTTGAAAAAGAAATTAATTTTAACGTTATTTAAAAAAAGAAGTCTGTTGTTTTATATTAATTTTAGACTCTAAATTAAAAAAAAATTTTATTAAAAATGTATTTATAATAATTAAAAATATTAAACATTCCCATAATTTTAATTAAAAATATTAAAAGTTAACTTTCCAAATTGAATTTAAATATTTTATGCTAAAAAATACCATATAAATAAACAATGTGATAAGAATATAAGTTAAAGTTAAAACAAAAATTTAATTTAAAAAAAGAAAGAAACTGTGTGTGAGAATTTTTGTATTTTGAATTACTTTAATGTTAAATTAAAAATTGTACGAAAAAGAGTAATAAATAAATAATGAAAAAAATAAAAGAATATACTTTCTTAATGTTATACCAAATACAACAAGACTCACTAACGGCTAGTAATATGACTGTAAAATGGCTTGAAAAAGTGTCGCAATTGATTGTAAGTACTATTGCAAACTGCCTCGAAAATGAGTCAGAAACGCGAGTCATAAAAGACTCGTTTTGAAGAGTCGTATCTAGGGTACCATTTTCTCCCGACAAAACAGTCGTTTTCGATTCAGAAACGTGCGCATAAATGATTAATTTAATCGCGAAGAAGAATAAAAAAAGACTCGAATATGATCAATAATTAATTAAAATGCTGACTGGGAACACTAATATTTAAGTCCAAACGTGATATGAAATTTGACGTTTGCTGCTATAAAAATAATTGATATATGATTTGTAGACGCTGCTAATGCACCGTTTGAGCGCAAAAAATCATTGTTACGGAACAACAGTCGATGTTTATTTTAAAGATCACCGCTGGCCCTATCTATTAAAATGTATTGCAATCATTTTACTATACGTTTGCTATGCAATACTTACATACATATGTGAAAACTGAAATAAAAATTATTAAATACAATAATAAAAGGAAGGGTAGTTTAATGTAATATTGCGCAGATGTCATTATTCAGTTCATACCAGCGAAAAGTACGGTCGAATTTCGAGCGCTTCGGCACCTCTAATATAATTAGTTCTCCCTTGCGAACTAAAAAATTTAATTGTAATTGTAATTGCCTCATGGTCTTTAATCTTAATTTAATATTTAATTTATAAATTTCCTGTAACAAACACTGTTTCATTTCGATAGCAATCAACACGATATTTGTTGAAACAATAAAATAAGACCTATTATTTACAAATTAAATTAATAACAACGTACAACAAAAAATATTAAAAATATTATTATCAGTCTTGTCAGTTTTTACAAACAATTTTTTAGAAGCCAAACCTCCTCATTCATGCGAAAGAGTGAATTGCTTTTTGAGCATTTCTATGTGCCAAAAAATTAAATGAAAACAAAACACACACACATGAAGAATTTCTGCTTCCCGCTCTCTCAGAGGCAAATGTTCACCTCTACTGTAGCCCACCCAACCATGTCACACTAATATGAATCCGAACTCTTTCTTCCCTTGTGACTCATAACTCCGCCGACTTTTCCTCCCTTACTTGTCGTACTAGCATAATTAATTAGCTTTACCTGGCTACCTAACGATATAGTATATATATTTTGTTGCCTCAGTCGATGATCCTGGATTGGTTTCGGCTCAGGCTCAATTACTTCTTAGTTCTATTTACTCTTTCCTTGGCTGGAGATTATGCACTTTCTTCTTCTCGGCTTTAACATTTTTTTTCTTGAATATGTCTTCACAGTAGACTTTCCTCTTCACTAGGCAAATTTTTTATCCTTAATCTTCTTTTTTTTTAAAAAGTTGTCTTCTTGCTGTGACTATGCAAGCTCACAGTCTCTCGGGAATTAAACGGATCATCCATCGTGATCTCAAAGTTCCGCTAAACTTTCCCAAAAAATCTTCCCGCCTCACTCTCACTTGGAAAATATTTCCCGTTAACATTTCCTATATACTATCCAAGTACCTATATACCGATATTTCCGCACCCAGATATATAAATCCATATTTCCATTTTCAAATACCCCGTTGCATATAATTCCCCGTATGATTCTCCCCCCTCTGTGCATTCGCCCAGACTTTAAATAAACCGTATAAATTAAATTTCCTTTCCATATTATTATTATTATATTCCATATTATTTCCTAATATGAATATTCTATATATATGTTCCACGATCCTTCCGCTATTCCGAATCATAATGCACCAGCGTATCAAAAAAACAGTAAGTGGCCTTTCAATTTTTACATACATATGTATATCGGAACTACCATTTCTATCCCATATCGTTCCTTCGCCAGTCGAATGAAAAATGCAATACTGGGCATACGTAGTACCACAGCGGACCCCCGATAATTCTTAATCGCAAGGGACCGGCCATTTCTTACGAATTATAGGGGTTTTCGATTTAGCGGGGTTTCGATTTAACGGGGTTAAACTAAAATAAATACGAATTAACGAGGTTTTTCAATTTATTTACTAAAACGATAAAAAAACATTAAAAACAATTGTTAAAAATAAAATACAAAATAAATAAAATAAATACATAAAATAAAATAGCAAATTCATTTACTTAGTGTAAAATACGTGTAATTTTAATAGCAACAAACAAAGAACAATAAAATAAAAATAAAACTGACAAATTCATTTTCTTAACTTAAAATACATACAGTGGCCAAAAAAACTATTCGACATAGGCCGTAAACTTTATATATTTAACAAGAAAAAAATATGGAATATTGTTTTTAACAAAATAAACTTATAAAAGTCTTTATTAAGAAACACAAAGTTATATTCAGTAAAAAAAATGAGATCTCAAAGTAAAAAAAGCAAAAAACACATGAATTAAAATATTAATAACAAAAAACAAGCAAAAAAAGTATTCGACATTGGTAACATTTTTAAAATACATGAATTGAAATACAAGCTTATTTCTACTTCAGTAGCGAGTTGCTTTTCCTTGCCTACGTATAACCTCTTTTAAACGATCTGGCATAGCTTTTACCAACGTTTTGGTATATTCTGGATCAATTTGGCTCCATTCCTCCTGCAGGATAACTTTCATCTGGTGTTTGTTCGTAAATTCACGTTTTCTGATTTTTTTTTCCAAGTGACCCCAAAGATGTTCAATAGGGTTAAGTTCTGGGGACTGTGGCGGCGTTTTTTTTATTAATTTTGGACAATTATATAAAAGCCAAAGCTTTGTATTAGTGGCACAATGTTTGGGATCATTATCTTGATAAAACTGAAATCTATTTGCCAGACCCAATTTTTCAGCACTTGACCTCAAATTTTGCTTTAGGAGGTCAATGTACTTTCGGTGATCCATAATCCCATCAATAAACCCAATATTACCCACGCCTGATGCCGCCATACATCCCCATACCATAACACCACCGCCACCATGTTTAACAGTTGGTACCATATTCGTTTCATCCAATTCTGTGTTAGGCCTGCGATGTACCAAAACTTTTCCATCACATCGAAAAAGGTTATATTTACTTTCGTCAGCAAAAATAAAATCCATCCAGAACTCCATTGGCTTATTTACATGCTCTTTCGCAAAATCTAATCTTAACTTTCTATTTTTCTTAGTAATGTGTGACTTCTTCCTGGCTGATTGTGCATGAAAATCGTGCTTTTTTAAGACTTTTCTTATTGTTTGAGGTGTAACGGATATACCTAAGTGTTCCTCAGTGTTTTTAGCTAAAGTGTTAGCAGTAATTTTTGGATTTTTTCTTACTTCACGCACGATTCGCCGTTCATCTGAATCTGTAAGTTTGCAAGGTCGCCCAATCCTTACCTTGTTTATCACAGTTTTACTTGATTTGTACTTTTTTATAATGTAATATACAGTAGTTCTTGACTTTTAAACGATTTCTGATATAGTCTCTTCCGTTTTTCCTAATTTAAAATGATGTATTATTAAATTTCTTACATCAACAGAAGTTTCTTTCCCTTTACGTCCCATCGTCACGATTACTTGCACAGAATTAAGAAAAAAGTTCTTGTAAATGATAAACAAGAAACATAGCGATATTTTTACCAACAATGACATGAAGTAATAAGAAATACACAATCAGAATAAGGGAAAGACAACGCCAGTCGAATACTTTTTTTGCTTTGCAATTTTTGTTTTTTCGTTCAAACAGATAGATGAGTTAAAAAATGTGCAATTTTTATTATTTTTAGGACCATAAATTATTAAATACATATAATACAATGTGATCTCACGTTTATACATATAAAAAACAAAAGGATACTAGCGTTTTCAATGAAATTTAAGAAAATAATTGCAATGTCGAATTTTTTTTGGCCACTGTATGTATTTACATTATCTAAAATTAGTTTTTAAAAAAATTAGTGATTTGCATTTGTTTCAGACTTTTCTCACGGAGGTTGTCCAAGGTATTTTCTATTTTTATTAAGGAATTAAAAATTTCTTCGTCCACAGTATGATTGGAGACATAAAATCTTAATTTATTAATTGCCAATTTTGAACCTTTATTCGTCATTAAGGGAACTTCTTTGTTGCTATCATCACTTTCAAATTTGTTGTTTTTGTAACACCGACAGAGTTTTATGCATGCGCTTTGACATTTTTCTTTATTATTCAAGTAACAAACTGATCTTAAGAAAATAAACACACACACACAAGCAAAAGCAAAAACCCACGCAAAAAAATAGCGGTAAACAAAAAATCATTCTTTCCATTTTTCTGTTGTTTTTATTACGAATTATAAGTCGTAGGTTTTTTTTTTTTTTTAATCTGGGACCAGCACTCAGGAGATGACCCCTACACATGCGATGCATTGTGCTGGAACTATAGGAAAGGGTTAATTAGAGAAACGACAGGAAGTGAACCTAAATTAAATATTTTACAGCTCTGCTTTTGCACGTTCTTTCTTTATAGCAGTGCTGAAGCTTCGGTTTAGTAGCCATTTTTATTATTATTACGATTACGATTTATAAGAGATAACAAAGATTTTATTAAAAAAAAAATACGAATTAGCGAGGGACCAAAATGTATGGAAACTTTACGAATTAACGAGATTTGTTCAAGGGACCGACAGTTTATTACGAATTATCGGGAATTAGGATTAATGGGGGTACGAATTATCGGGATTTGACTGTATAACTCTATTGTCTGATTCTGTGCTAACATTCCTTTAAACATACACCTAACATAAACCTAAATAAAAAAAGTTTATCAAAAAGGGATTATAAGACATAGATAAAAAAACCAGACAATATCCCCATTCGCGCACAAAAAAATTCCGCCCGCAACAGTTGTTCCCATTTTACCATTTTCACTACTAGATTTAACATTGCCTTCCTTAAATTGTAAAAGATAATTTTAATTTGATGTCAATTTATCTCATCATTATTTTCTGGCAACACTGCTCTTCAAACTAATTTTTTTTTATTGGGTTATTAAGAAAAAAAAATGGACGATTTTAATACAGAAAAGCTGAAATATATTTTGCAACGCAATTGATGGAAGAATTTTAAAGTGACGGGTAAAGAAATTTACAGGTTTCATTAAAATTAAATCATAACATAGTTTTGGTTTGAAAAAAATTTATAATAATGAAGTTCGCACTGAACTGGGTATTTGTTTATTTTACAAAACAGTAAAAATTTTAAAAATGTGACTTAAAAAAACTTGACTTTTTAAAATTTTTAAACAACATAATGTATAAAAAATTTTCCGGTTTTACATAATTTATACAATAATAATAAAAGAAATAGCATTCATTCAATAGCATGTGCCAATGTTTGCAAATTTGAATTAAGGATTTTATCAACGTAAACTCAAGTTCTTCTACATTTATGCTTTTTATGGCAGTTTCATAAAAAGAAATATTATTTTCTACACTGTTGTTTACCCCTCTTCCATGATCCGCCATTAAAAAGCAAAATCAAATGTGGTAGGGCTTCTGAACTATTGTTTGGTGAAAGTTTCTTCAAAACTCGCATAAAATTAAAAGAATCACTTATAGTTTGATAAAATAGTTTATTTTACATGGACATCCATTTTTACATGGTACACAATATTCAATAGAGAACCGGATTATTTAAAGTTTGTCACTTACATGATTTTAAGTTTTATATAATGATATACGATAAGCTTAACATGCCTTCAGTAAAGCATTATTGACTTCACGAAATTTACAATTGGTTCGACAATACATTAAAGCTATGTTAAAGTTACATTTTTCTCATTTCGTTCTGTTCGTTTGCATTTCGAGTTTTTTTTACAAAACAAAATACACATAAATAAAAGTTTATTTGTGAATAATGAACTAATAAGGAGGCCGTAACTTTAATAAGAAGATACATTATTAATTGATTTCGTTTTTCTGATAGAAAATATTGCTAAAATTGTCTTGTTCGTCAATTCAATTTAATTGTTCCTTTCTTTGACAATCCTGCTGCTCCATAATTTTTGCTTTAACTTAACTTGAAACAAAATATCAAATAATGTAAATATAAGAAAGGTGTTACATGTGGATTAAGTTAGGTTATGATAGCAGGCCTCCAAGTCACAGTCAGTTCACTTGGATCCTCCTGGGTCCCATTGTGCCGCCTGAACGGGATCAGTCATAATACCGTGCCATCCGTTCCAAACCACCCCGAGTTCCGGATAAACAAGCTTATCACCCTCACACATGCGTATTTATAATCTAAGCAATGTAAGAAAACTCGTTCTTCGAGTACCTTCAAGAAGAACAAATCGTGTTAATTGTTCGCAATTTGATTCCACTATACTGATTTTTGGATCTATTAACCGGTATGCTGTTCGCTCCATTTTACAACCTCTATTCATAGTTACCAGATGAAATGAGAGTAAATTCGGTCTGTCAATTATTTTCACAAATGTAACCGGTTTACCCAAGACCAAAAGAAAATTAAAAAACGTCCGAAGGGCTCTAAAGAAAACAGTCAGATATAATCTTTTTTCTTTTTTAAAAAATAAACTAATATGAATAAATTTGTCCGAACTACTAATAAAAACTCTAAAATATCGGTCATTTTAAAAAAATAATAAAAAGGAGAAAATTTTACGTAATACGTGTACCCACATACATATGTTGTGAATGTTAACTTTCTTAAAAAGTACCTATTGTAAAGTAAATTTTAATTTTTTGAAAAGACAAGTTTTCCCCAGAGCTATTTTTTAAACAGAAAATTTTTTAAATGCACCGTTTTAAGAATATTTCTTAATAAAGTACTACATATTTTAAGACAATCTTCTAAAAATATACTTCCCTTATGGCTACTTTTTAGTTAAGCGTGACAGTTTAGGACTAGTTATTGAGTGAACGATTATTAATTATATTAAAGATCAGCTTTATAACTAGAAATTAACAGTTCTCATTAATTTTTTTAAATGAACTGCCGTATTCATAAAAAGTTATCTTTTTTAATGTACTCTATGAAAGAAGGATTATTTTTTTTTACTTTTTTGCAGATTGTTTTTAATTAACTCTTTAAGTAAAGAGCCACAGACTAAAAAAGCAGTTTGACAAACATATTATTAATTATTTCATTATTGCCCATAATGGCTACACTACGAAAATTTTGTTATACATAAATGAAAAAATTCACAACAGACTACATAAGCGACTTACGACCAATCAAAATGTTAGCCGAGATATCTAAATTTTTTGATTTTTGTGCAAGCCGCTCCTGCAAACACAATTTCTGTTCGGCAAGCCGCTTGTGTAGTCTATTTGCCGCTTTAAGTACTTTTTACGAAAATGGGGTTTTTTTAATGGAATTATTTACTTAGTACTTAATTGTTTGCTTTAAGTACTTCTTCAAAAAGATGTTTTTAATGAGTTTTAAAATTGTATACATATGTATTTATTTTTTAAATGCACCAAAATTTAGTTTTGAAGAAGTTATTTCTAAAAAAAAATTTAATAAACACTTCAATTATATTACATTTTTTAGTCGGCTTTGAAATTTGTTTAAAAATTTTTACCAAAAAGTAAATTGACTATATTGCAGCATTATAGTTTTGTGAAATAACACTTTTTTTATTGTATTATAATACCTGGTATCCATATCAGAATTAAGTGTCCAATACTATGCACATTTCAAAATAAATTTCAAAATTAAATCTATGTACATAATAAAAAAATATTTTTTAATTCATTTTGAGCCGCGTTGAATAAATGGAAAATAGTTACATAAAAACATCATACTATAAAAAAAATTTATATAATGAAAAAAATTGTTCATTATATTAAATAATTATTTAGTTTGTGTTACAAAAACAATGAATTTTTAATATTTGTTGTTCGATGTGGTTTTTTTTAATTTAAAAATAGATGCTAACTATTCACGCCAGAACTGCTGTAGTGAATCATTAGAGACGGTAATTTGATATTTCAAAACATATTTTAATATTTACAGTAACTCTCAAATTGAAAAAGTTTATTAAATGCCACCAAATTCGGAATCATCTACCATTAATGAGAGATCCGTCCAACAAATGGCAGAAAATTCAAATAGATTTATTGTGAAATACCGGAAGAACTATTATGATATTGCTTCATTTCTGGACAAACATCCAGGTGGTATTAATACCCTTAAAGGTCTACAAAATGCCGATATGACGCAACGCTTTGTGAAAGCTCCACCTCATTCAGATGCAGCCATGTATTTAATGCAGGAATATAAAATTTCTACCATAAAATCAAATTCTAAGGAGTTAAAGAATTATGATTTTGAAATTATAGAAAAACTTAAGAATGATGACAACAGCAACAACAACAACAGCAACAATTGTGATAATAATATGAACGGTGCTATTGATGACAGTATGGAGGTAAGGTTTTTTATAACTGGCTTGTTATCAATTTCGTTAATAGAAATGTTATAGAATTTTTTATATCACGTAACTTAAATTTGTATATAACACAGGTATAATGCAAATATTTAAAACAAATTGTAGTTAATTTATTAAATATGTACATAGTGGCGGTCTGCTTCGATGTCGCCCCACATACAAACATGTACATACATACAATGCAGAAATACCTATTAGCCTATAATACAATGAATACGCCAAACGTCGCCAAACGATAAGATAAGAAAAACGGTATATCTACAATTTTAAGGTTGGTGTGCGTTTATAGTACCTTATAAGTGTCAAACTATATATAGTAGCCAAGCATTAAACACATAGACCACAGCAGGCTACAGACTACAATCTGTTAAGATTGAAATAATGTAAACCTCGGTTATGCGGGTCTCTATTATCGGCCTGCAGCTCTGTTTCGTTTTAAACCTCTATCAACCGTGTTTAGAGGTACTATTATTCGTGCAACAAACTTAAGTTTTCTTTAAGCATTTTTTCTTACATAGTCATATCATCTTATTTTCGTTTTATTTTTTCATTATAAAAATTAAATCATTAAAACGAGCAGGAATAGTTATTTCTATTAAAGGCAAAATCCTTTATTTTATGAAAATATACCGCTTAAATCGTTTTTTAAAATATGGGGTTTTTATTTAACGGTGTTTTTCGTTTATCTGTGCCAAGTCCGGTCCCGTGCCACCCGCATAATCGAAGTTCAACTGTACATTGAATGCAACTCAACGACAACTACACGACCAGCATCTACTTAGGTTAATTTAATTAATAAAACCTTTCCACATTTTGAATTTGAGTAATAAAAACGGTAAAACTTCTTTAATAAAAAATATCTTCTCAACAAAATCGGTTACAATTATTAACACGCTGTAACACTGCGTGGATTTCGTGGTATCCTATTAATATTATAAATGTGATTCTTCGTATGTTAGATGTTTGTGTCACTAATCCGTCTAAACCCCTGGACAGATTTTTATAAAATTTGGTATACTTAAAATAAAGGGTAATTATAATTTTTTAATTATACTAGCTGACCCGGTCCGCGTTGCTGGCCCAAAGCAAACATTAGTGTTGTGTTACCACACGATTTATTTATTTAAAATAAAAAAAAGCAAAAATAATAAATAAATATATGTATATGTCATTGGTGGTGGTGCAATATGAAAATTGGATTTTGACACGCCCCTCCGCCCGCAGACCGAAAATCAAAAATAAGAAAATTTCATCAAAATCGGCCCAGCCGTTTTAGAGTCCATACGTTACATACATACACATATCCTGTTTTATACATATACAATATAGATTTCTTTTTTGAGCGATGGACTTTTTATGAAAATTTTTTTTAATTATTTATTTTCAATATTTCGCTACTAAATAGGTAGAATTGTCAGGAAATAATAATTTGTATTTATAATTATTATAAAATATTTTCTCTGAAGATGTTTCACATTGTGAAAACGAAATATTGGAAAATATTAAATTTAAAACACAAAATAATATAAAAACTCAAGCTCATTTAAATATACTATAATTCAAGAAAGAAATTAGAAGAATTTATAAAGGGTATTTTTTATGGGTGGCGATGGCACGATGGATGGTAGTCTGCACGTTGACTACAAATCCGAAAACAGTCCTGGGTTCAACCCCAGTTTCAGACTAAAATTTTAAAAATAAAAATAAACATCTCGCATTTTTCTGATGTGCATTAGTGTGTCAGTTGTTGTCGGAAGGTTTCAGTGGCGAAGGCATAGTCACTGGTCATTGAACAATCCGGCTTCAGCTGTTAGCAATCCACAATCGCATCAAAACGCCCTCCTTCGTCAATATTGTGTAGCACCGGCGAAGTAAAATAATAATAAAAATGGCTACTGAACCGAAGCTTCAGCACTGTTACGAGTATAAACAAAGAACGTGCAAAAGCAGAGCTGCAAAATAATTAATTAAGCTTCACCTCCTGTCGTTTCTCCTACTATCCCTTTCCTATAGTTCCAGCACAATGCTTCGCATGTGTAGGAGTCATCTCCTGAGTGCTGGTCCCAGATAAAAAAAAAGTTATTATGAATGTCGGACATCTCACGTCAATTTTACTAGCCGGTGGAATTGCTAAATATTAATTACTGCGTCCTCTGCACGTCAGTTTCAATATAGAGTTAGTGTACGTTTTCTGCTCAACTTAAAGGTTGAGGAATTAACTGTGTGTCTTTTAATAAAGCTCAACACCTGGCAGAATATATTTTGAAAATATTTGGATTTCATTTAATCAGGGATAAATGCTAGTACAGTCGAAATTCTCTATAACGTAGCAGTTGGGGACCTTCAAATTTCTACGTTATAGAGAAAATTCGTTATAGAGAAACTGCAGAAAATTTTGACTACATTTTTTTTATGTAGAAAATATATTTATTATGACAAAAAAAATTGTTTTCACATGAACACATTAATTTTTTTTATTAATACATACATATGTGACTAAATTGATGCAAAAAATCGATTGCTAAAAACTTCGCAATAGAGAGATTATTTAGTGTGAAAAATTCTATTTAGGTCTTAAAAAATTTTACGTTACAGAGAGAACTTTGCTATAGGGAAGTTCGTTATAGGGAGATCAAAATGTATGAAAATACTCACAAAAATGTTGTGCTCACGAATTTTATTTGTTATAGAGAAGATTTCGTTATAGAGAAGTTCGCTATAGAGAATTTCGACTGTAAGTACATAAATAGTCATATATAAACGAAAAAAATTATTGCTTTTTTTAACGCCATGTTTACTTTTGGCCCACCCATCACGTTGCGAAAAATTTAGCATTTTTAAGAAACCAACAGCGTATTTGTAAAAGATTACAACATTTTATCATTTTAGCGAAGACACTAAACGCCAAAATTATAGCGAATTCAATTTCTAAGCCATTAGAAATTTAGCAATACGCATTACTTAATTCTACTCGACTACATTTTACATTAAGTGCATGACACACGCCAGCGTTGTCAACACTTTGCGTTTCGCACCATTTTTGGTGCTTTTTAAATTTTTTTTTAGAAAAATTCCTTAGTTGGTGCGCGTTGCCCTTTTTTTTAAATTTTGGTGCTTTTTAATTTTTGGTGGAACCAAATTTTAATTTTAATGAATTTTATAGATCACAATAAGAAAAACAAGTAAAGGATGTTTATAAAACATCAGAATTTGAAAAGAAGTCTGTTTATGGACAGATGATAAGAATAATGATGAATTTATTAACTTTATTGAATTTCTTTAGTTTTTTTTTTAATTTTTTTTTATCTACATATATTTAAAAGGCTGTTTTATTGATATATTTTTAATATGAAAATATTAAACTTCTGATAACAAACAAATTTTTAAATATATTTTAATATAAGGATAAATACTAAACTATTATTAATTTTGAATCCTTACTATTAATCTTTAAACAGTTTAAATAAAAAAATTTCTAAACTTGGTGCGTTTTTTTTAAATGGCGCTTTTTGAAATTTCAAAGTTGGCAACGCTGCCACACGCATCAATATTAACTTCAGTATTTGTCTCTTAATCCCCGTCCATATTGTGAAGCATATGCTGCAAAAGTTTTTTGAATTCTCTTTTGAAAGTGCAGCAGTGTCCATACATGAATCTTTTTCTTCATGTTTAGTATTTTTTATTCCTCCCTTCTATCTTCTTTTTTTAATTTTTTTTGACATTTCTCAATACCGAATGTAAATATAAAATAACTACCCTGTGATAGAAGGTGTGAATATTTTTTTTTGGATACACATTTGAAGCACAAGGTATAATTTGAAGCAAAATGGACGCTAAGAAGAAAAATTATATAATAATTTTTATATAATTTTATATTTTTTTTTTAAATTTTTGATTATATTTCACAAAAAATTAACAATAAAACAGGGTAGCTATTATTATGATAGAAGTTAACAGTATACCAAACGAAAAGAAATAAAATGAAACGTCAAATACACCTCATCTCAAAAGATGCAAATAAGAAATTCAACAAAAACTGCATGTACATGAAACAGCGTACATACTTCCACTCCTCTTCCCCTTCTCAACAACAAACTCAAAAGTTTTGCAGCATATGCTTCAGAGTATGGACGGGGACATGTACATGAAACAGCGTACATACTTCCACTCCTCTTCCCCTTCTCATCAAAAACTCAAAAGTTTTGCAGCATATGCTTCACAGTATGGACGGGGCCTAAGTGGATGCTACAGGATCAAAATTCAGGTCTAATATTTATCTTTGTGTGCGAAAAATCGTCACACATATACGCTTTGATAATATTGAAGAATATCAAAATGGTTTTGATATTCATCAAAATATTGAAGCAGTTTGACGTAGTGTGGCAGTGTTATTGTCTATATTCATTTTATTTGTGGTAACTTTGAGTGCACATCATAGTTGTGACGCATTACAAATAGAGTAAAAAATTTTTGTAATCGAATTAATTGAACTATATCGCTCATTAATGGCTTTTTGGGTCGTGCAAATTAAAAAATTAAGTGACAAAAACAAAAAAAAACATCATCAGTGCTTTTTTTTAATAAATAAAGAAACAAATAGATATGTATTTGCCGACGGTAACTTCCATATATTTACACTTGAAACACCCCAAAAAAATTAATATTGATGAGAAATGTTGACGTAGTGTGTCAGAGGCTTCAATATACATATATACTAATACAACATAACATATAGAAGTTAATGTAGGGAAAATATATTTTGCAATTGCCGTCGGCAAAATACATATGAATAACAAAAGCATTGTGATATTCATTAATATTACACACAACTTATATGTATGATCATTTCTTATAAACAACCGCCAGCAATTTCTCCTCATTAAATGTCATTATCTCCATTATAGAAGACATTATTGAGTTGACGTCCGTATTACTTTCCGTTGGGCGAGTAAATACTTCTATCTCTTCTCCATAGCAAAAATATTATATGTGGTAAAAATGTCGATACCTCTTTGCTCATTCTCTTCCATCAATCGCTTTTGTAGCTTTACTTTATTGCCTGTAGTAAGCAGATATAATTTACCCAATTCCTTTTTCAACGGGGGGCTAATTCTGGCAGTCGTGATCGAAATTGTTTTCGATTCGACAGAAATGTCGATATCCCAAAAATTGCTAAACTGGCATTTACACATGCAAGTGCAAGTCCGAAAAACTCGATGCACTCAAACTTATTCACCAATCCAGTCACATTTTTCGAACTTGCGAGTCGACTTAGAACAAAATTGGCTTGCAAATAACTTTTTGACACTTGCGGCAAAGACTATAAATATATAAAGATATTGCACGTAGAACATTGAATAAAAACAAAAATTGTTTGCGTTTATAGATGCTGTGGGGGGAAGTAGCAAGAGAGTCTTTGAGCAAGAGAAGAGAACACAAAAATTTTAGGCATACATACATATGTACGTACATAAGTATGTATGTAGTAATAAGCATTGGTTTTGTCAAGTTTATTTTGTTGTTGTTTTTGAAACATTTTTGTTTTTTTTAACTCTACTAGAAATTTTTTTTCCACAGAAATTATGGTTTTTTTTGTTGTTTACACATATAAATGATGCTTATTGAGAAATGTGTTTGTGTTTGTTATATTTCTTCTTAACAACTAAAAGCAGTTTCTTGTTTTCATATAAATCATGTGCAAATAAACTGTGCAAAGCCAATGCGACCAATTTCTATGGCTGTAGGGTAAAATTACGTTTTTTGTTGATTCATTTATGTTGATTCGCACCGAACTATGTATACTCATTTGTTTTATTAAATATTTTATTTTAGAATTTTCAATTGTATAGTTAGAATATCTATGTATATGCATAAATCAAATAAAACGTGAGCTTACCTGAGTTCGAAAACCATACAATTTATTATTTTGTTTACAAAACTATTATAAAATTTATTAAAATCTTTTTAATAAGTGATAACTAGCACAAGAAATGTAATTATTTTTGGTGATTGGTACATATTTAATAATTTTCTGAATTTAGCATATGTTTTATTGTTTGAAAATTTTAAGTTTTTCTACGCTCGTTAATTTGTATTTGTATGTTTCCCACGAGGAATGTTTTCGTAAAAGTGTAAGAATTAATAAATTTAGCATCTCCATTCTGTGCTTATAGCATACGTTGTTTTCTTGAAACCAAAAGGAATATATTGTATTTTTGGTGCAATTTACACATTGCTCAACAATAGTTTTTTTTATGTTTTTTATTTCTTTGGATTCAGAAAAAATTTTTTCGAAAACTTTTATATGAATCTTACATACTGCAAAAAATAAGTCTGATGGAGCACACAAACTTCAAAAATCTGAATTTTTATCGTAATTTTTTGCATGTACAAACATTTCTGATGGATATGACAAAATTTGCGCGGGTTTTATTATATCCATACGGCAGCGAGCACAAGATATCCGTTGAGCTATGTAACCAACGAAATAGCGGCTTGATGTTAACTCTATTGGAATGTTTTCAGAGTTAAAACAATCAGCATCTTCATTAAAATAAAAAAGTCGCATTTTTTGCCCCAGCGCATTCTCAAAAGACCCCCCCCCCCCCCAAAAAAAATTGCGCTTTTTATATACTTACATTTGGACATATATATATACACATATATACTTTTATATATCTTGTACCGTTGCTATACTCTTTCAGAGAGGAGAAAGAAAATTGTTTTATAAATGGCAGAGTTATTAACAGATTTCCAAAAATAAATTTATGAGACTCAACAGCAGGCAACACCTTTCAAACAAAAGAATAATTTTGAAAATCTGTTTATAAATGACCAGGTTATTCAAAAAGCAATTTTTTCTATTTCAAATTCAAAATAAAATATATCCTATATTTCAAGTTATACACTGTTAACATATCTGCGCAAAATTTCATTTAAATCGGTCCAGTAGTTTCGGAGATTAGCGAGAACAAAAGTCGTGACACGTTATTTTTATATAGATATACATAGTTATATAAATTTCCAATTTTAAATAATATTAAATTCGGTGCGAATCGATGTTCTTGCAATAGTACAACAATAAAATACATATATTTGCCAATCAAATAAGAATCAGCGACATTAGCTTTACGTATCTTATGTCCACATACATATGTATATTGTGCAAACACAAAACGAGCCTTTGCTGTTTTTGTTTGTTTATATGGATTCTTTCGTTTGTTTATTAAATGTACACACATGCACACATACTTGAGAATGCAAAGCCACAAACGTATGAACACATGTATACATATGTAAATCAATAGTAGAGACATGAGAATAATAAATTCTCTCAGAAAATAAATGACTCTCTTGAAAAAAGTGGTTTTTGTAGAAAAACCATCAGTAAATTTAGCATTGGCAGAACAATGTATGACAATGCAACATCTTTATATATTTATAGTCTTTGCTTGCGGCCAGCAAAATGACAAATGAAGAAACAGTGTTCCAAGTACGAGTTTTCTGTTAATATATTAGTACGTATGAAAATGAATGAAGTGTTGATTGATCGAATTTTATTGTATTTGAAAAAAATAAAAAATAAAAAGGAACACAACTATGTATACAAAAACACGTTCTATAGGTAATTTTATACAATTATTTAATGTTTTTTGAAAAAATAAATTCTATGATAATATTTTTTTCAGGTGTTGCCAACACGGGAATACTGAACTGTATAGTTATTTAGCATTTTTTCTAGAACTTTACTGGTTGACAGCATCATAGCCTATGGACAACATTTTTCAAATGAACTTACACGCTAGTTTGTAAAAACTCAAACAACTTACCAGGCATTCGTACTAATTTTTTACTTTTTCGATGATAATACTACGTATTTACTTCTTGCAAGTAATCACTTACATGTGTAAAGGCAGTGTAAATTGCGTCTGCTTTTTATAACCCAAGACCAAAACCTAAAATTGATAAATTGTGTCCGCTAACAAGGAGGGCGCTGTTCATTAGTGTTTGAGCAATCGAACGTCTACGAAGTAAAATAAATAAAACATTATCTTTTCGATAAAAAATAATGTGGGAACATAATACCTGATACAATTTACGCTTTATAAATCTGTCTGGTTAAAGATAAAGATTTACATATTATTTTTTGACTGTGATTATTAGATATTATTTTTTTATTTTGGATGATGCATGCATTGCGCTGGAACAAGAGGAAAGGAATAATAGTAGAAATGGCATCAGGTGAAGCTTCACTACGTTACAACTCTGTTTCTGCACGTTATATAGCCTTGTTGTAGCGCCTCTGATGTCGAGGAGACGTATTAAATTTTGAATTTTCGTTTTAGGAGCCATTTTTAGTAATTATATTACTTTGCCGGTGCTACACAATACCGACAAAGGAGGGCGTTCTGATGAGGCTGTGGATTGGTTACCGCTGAAGCCGTTACTGTTAAGTGACCAGTGACTATGCCTTCGCCAATGAAACCTTCCGACAACAACTGACACAAAGACAGAGTAATGCAAAATGCTTTTATGACTTAGTCGGAAACTGTGGTCGAAAACAGGACTTTTTGTTTTTGTAGTCAACGTGAAGACTACTTCAGCCGTCGCCATCCTCATATTTACCTAATATGGTGAAATTATAACTTTTTTCTTTGGTTTTTAAAAATATTTAATTTACATTTTCTATTTTTATTGTTTTGTTCTTTTGCTTGCGACTAAAAACTCGCAAAGTTGCGTTCAAATGTTACCTCGCTATCTATCCACTGCTCTCATTGGAAATTCCGATACATGCTATTCCATAACGACTGAACGTACGAGTAAGTTTTCAATTATGTATGACTACCTGAATTAGGCCCCTGGTCAACTTATATCTCATCATCTTTCATTGTAGTTTTATTAAATTTTATATTTGAAATCCCAATTTTATATGAAACACCAATTGTTACGTTTTACCATTTTAAACCGGTATTTTTACTTGAATTCACGATTGCAAAACAAAAAACAAATTGTTACGTTTTACTTTTAAAATGCGTATTCTTTTATTTACTACAATTTACAATTTATTTTACTAACCTTTTATTTATTTGTCCTCTTATTCAATAATTACTTTAAAAAAAAAATTTTCCAAACATTAAGGGAAGGCCACAACTACTGAAAAGCAAAACGTATTAAGAATAACCTATAATTCTCTGCCAAAAATTGTTTCTACTGTTTGAAGGATAACAAATAAGAAGAACACCTAAAACGAATTAAATTGCAGAAAACGCCACCACGGCACCGGAGGGCGCCTAATCTTACCAGAAAGCGTTTTCTTGCACAAAAATTGGGTAAATGAGAGAAGTTTTGGGAGAGTAATATTCTTGTTACAGATGTCTATTAGCCTATGATTCTTGTTCTTCTTGCACGAAACAGAGCGTACTCTTTCTTCGTGCTAGTTTTGGCAAGAAGAACAAGCAATCAGCTGGTTAATAAGTAAACAATAATGAAGTAAAATTGAAAGTTTCCCAACAATGCAATGAACAAATAATAGTTAATTTTATTTCATGATTTAGTTAAAAATTATTTGGGGTTTTTTTAATTAGCATGTATAAGCCAAATTATTGTGTTTTAATGTACACATGTGTGTACATTTGTAATTGTGCATGATCTTATACATTAGGTCTGTTCCAGGTGCATAACAAAATTGCCCGAACTCGCACAAATTTATTATATTTATATATGATTCAAATTTTAAAATTGTGCTTTTTGCCGAAAAAATATGTGAATATATTATTACATACTTTATGGTATTATCATAAAGTATTTTTTAATATAAAAGCAAACTCAAAAATTGAGGAGAAAAGCATATCCATATAGTACTATTTCCCTAATGCTTACTTAGCTCATCAGTAGGTTTTTCCCAATTTCTGACTATAAATTCAAGATTTATATGTTCAAAATTCAACTAATCAATCGAGAATTGAAGTTGAATACCGAACAAAAAACCAAAAATCTATAAACAAAAACATAACAATCCATGAGTTTTTTTTTTATTATACATACATATTTCTATCTTAGATTTTTCTTCTCATTTAATTATATATGGGTAACAAATAAGCTAGAAATATTGTTCACAAAAAATATAATAATTATATATATATAATATATAGTTATATAATAGATACGGCTGCAAAATAAATTGGAAGTTGGAGTGGAAGTGGGCATGAAAAAAAAATGAATTGCGAGAAATGCTCAAAAGCTTACTTTGAATGATTACGTATAAGTTGGAATGCTCTAAATTTATCCAAAAGCGTTCAAGATAACAATTTTTGTGCAATTTTGAGAGAAAATTAGAGAGTAAAATTTCTCATTCTCTGTATAAAGTTGCACGAACTTTTTCTTTGGGTAAGTTCGGTTCAGAATTAATTTATCGGCTGATTTGTATATAATTAATTTAATTTAATTAATTTAATAAGAAAATTTGCATAGAAACGGCAAAAGTTTTTATTTAAAAATTTAAAAAAGAAGATTTTTCAAATAAATTTTTATTTATAAGTACATATATTTGTGCATATTTATCACTTTATTTAATAAAAAAAAGGGCTTTTACTTTGTTTTCAATTTATTTTCGTCCACATTTTACAGCCGTTGCAAACGATTCAAATATTTTGCTTCTCAAATATTATGCATTTGAAGCGTCTAAAATCACTAAAATAAAATTTATTTGGCCACTTTTGTTATGCACCTATTTTATGGCAAATTTTATGGTTTTTCCGTTTTCTTACTTTTGTAAATTTTTGTCTCTTATTGAGATAAATTTTAGTTTACTCTCATTTTACTGAACTTTACCAGAAAATTAAAAAAAACACACCTATTGTCGCATGCAATTCTCATTGCCTGTAAATGTATCAATTATCACTTTCAACCTATCGAAGAAATGATCAAATTATTTTTGTTTTCAATATAAATGGCCAAACGATTATTTCCACTCGACTTCTATTAGAGGCGCCCCCATTCGTTGGTATTGTGTAGCACCAGTGAAGTAAAATCTAATATATAAAAATTAATGTTTGTTTGTTCGTATTTTATTTCAATGAAATTGTGGATTTGCTTGCTAAGCAGGCTGTTTCTATTGGGGCTAATTTAGAGATTGGACTCCCTTATGGTGATGCTATTCGGGAGATTTCCAATTCCTTAAAACGGGAGTGGTCTGAGAACTATCAGGCTAGATCTCAAGTTTCAGGTCGTTTCTTTTTTCCCTTTTTCCGGCGATACCTGTCAAGCCATGGTACAGAGGTGTTGGGTTGGATCCCACCGATATGAAGATTATTAATAGACTTTTATGTGGCCACTGCTATAGTGGTGTATACCTTCACATGATTCGCAGGAAATCATCAAACTTGTGTAACTTTTGCAACATGATTGACAATTCTGAACATATTATTTTTCATTGTCCTGAATTTAGGGATATAAGAGCGAAACACCAGTTATTTCGTAAATTCACTAACTTATTTGATTTATTGAATTCTCATGATATCGGTATATATCATGAGTTGATTAAATTTATTAAAGACGGTAAAATGGAAGACCGTCTATAATTTCCTTTTTAATTTAATTTTTTTTTTTTTTTATATACCAACCGTTAGTCACAGTGTGATTAAACTTGAGAGAAGTGGGCATTTTTTAATGCCTGGTTTTTATATTAATTGAATTGTGTGGGATATCCTGGCATTTTGCGCACTTGCTTCTGCCATCTGCCATATGGCATATTGATAAATACAAACAAACATATCTTGGACCAGTACTAAAGGGATGACCCCTAAATGCTGGAACTATAGAAAAGGTATAGTGAGAGAGATGACAGTTCACCACCACAGTTCAGTATCATACAACTCTGCTTTTGCACGTTCTTTGCTTTATAGCAGTGTTGTAGCGCTTCTGATGTCAAGGAGACGTATTCAATTTTGAAGCTTGGTTTTAGTAGCCATTTTTAATAATTATTTTACGTCGCTGGTGATACACAATACCGACAAAGAAAAAGTACGTTCAGTTTGATACTAGAAGACAGTACCCTCTCATTTACACAATTTTTTTCTTAAGTAACGCTTTTAGCTAAGATTAGCATTCCGCGAGCGCCTAATCTTACGTTTTGTCATGCTCGTCCAAGAGGTCATTTTAGGAAAATTTCAATCTTTAAATAGAAAGAGTAAAAACTCCTGCATGCTTGGACTACATATTCCCAATAACAAACCATGAGGTTTTACCGCATCACCTTTCTTTTTTAATATTTCGTTTTGCGAAATTATGCATTTTTCGTTATATCGCTTTAATTAACCTTCCTGACTATTTTCATTTTTTTGAGACAAAGTCACATTTCTCGGTCTCGCAGACCGATTTCAAGTATTTCTCGGTATCTCAAAACTATTCTAAAATTTTCAAAACCTGTCCAGTGGACATATTTAAGAAACTAATTTAACATAACTGAAGCAAGAAAAAAACAAAAATTAAGTTTTTTTTAGCTCACAGCATCAATTTATATTTCATCGCAATATTTGGCATTTTTGATATTAGACCTAATATAAAAATAAAAAAAAAAATTCATTCACAAAACACAACATTTATAAAATGTTGTTTTTCTATTAAAATATATCTTAAAAGTAAATAAAACAATAAATTGAATTCAAGAAAAAAAAAGTACACTAAAAAAAAATTAATTTCAAAATGCTTAAAATATATGACTCATTAAGAGGTTAGTCTTTGTAAATTTCAATGAGTCGTTAGAGCTTCAGCGTCCTGTGAATCTTCAGCATCACTTTCCTTGGAGTCTTCTTGTTCAGTATCAGTGTTTGCTTCATACACATCAATATTATGTTCGTATTCAGTATCACTTTCCACATCAGAATCTGGATCTGAATCGATTTAATTCAGAACAGCTCTTATACGCTCAATATCTGCCATATCTAAAGAAAATCTCACGATAATTAATTTTGAACATAATTTTTTTATTAAATCATAAAATTGTCCATTTTCATCTAAAAATTTCTAATTTAGCAAAACCAACTTACCTGACGAAAATGTAACACTTAACTATAAGTCGGTCTCACAGACCGTCCGATTAGCAATCACCGGTACAACACTTCAACTCAAACGCACTTGTTACACTAAACGTTGTATACTGAGAAATAATGAAGATACTGAGAGAATGACGGAGTTTCCATTTTTTGTTTTCGTGAAATTAACACAAAAGTGATTCATCGGTCTCACAGACCGACGAAATGGTCAGGAAGGTTAAAATTGGAACACTTTTTTCTTTTCTTCATATTTTATTTATTTTTTTTGCGAAGATGAAATACAAATAAAAGTGCATGTATTTACATTAGAATAATAATTCATTTAGGGTTTTAAAATGTCCACCTTCATTTTGCGTGTGAAAGTATTTGTTCAATACTGAGTACTTGTTATTGGTATATACACCTTTGACTTTGAATACAAGCGAATGTCTAACTCAAGTTTGGTTAGCTCTTTTTCAATTTCGTTTTTACGATTTCGTATACGTAGAGTTTCCATAGTCATGGGCATATGATTTAGTTCATTTATAAGATAATCCATTTCTTAAAAAAGGAAAAAATTTTAAAGTCTTGAAAACAAATTAATAATTTTGTTATTACTTTGATGTGCTTTATTAAGAGCTTTTAAACGTTCCTCCTCGCTTAGGGCATAATGGTCCAAAGGGCAATTTAGATCTCTGTTCAACTCTCGCACTCGCTCTTCCTCCTTTTCCCGTTTTTCTTTTTCTAAATAGCGTGGCAAACGAACGTCTTCTCTATCTAATATACAAAAAAATATATAATATGTATGTGCATTGTGGCACTCATAATGCGAAAAACTTACTTCCTAGCTTATGTACACTTCTTTTGGTGCTGGTAGAGCTCTGGCGACTTCTTGCGCTTAATTGTGGTTCAGTATCGTTTCCATTAGCAATTTTTAAATTCCGAAAATGCTGATCTAAATCTCGATTAATACAATTAAACATTTGTTCCTCTTGTTTAGGGTGTCCATTTAACATTTCAGTAATTTGTGTTCTTGATGTATATTGCGATGTTTGATTTTGTTGATTGGTATTGGCTTCACTATGATCATTATAAGGAACTCGGGCACGGGAATGGTTATAGTTTGCTTGAGATTCATATTGTTGCAGGTTATTATTTGAGCTAGCACTTTCAAGGTTATTGTCTCTGGTAGCTACTTCACAAATAGATTTTTGTTTTTGCAATTGCTGGACATCAAAAGAACTGCACCTAACAAATTATAAACAAAAAGTTTATGCTAGTAATTTCTTTTTATATTGTAGTAGAAATACTGTAATACATTTGATATGTTTCTGAGAAAAAGTGCAATTTAAAAATAGGAATTATATAATAGTTCGATAATAATTCAAAAATCCTATTGACGAATTATTGCTACATTTTTATAAGTGTCTTGTAGTATAGAAAAAACGAATTAGTTTGTTGACAATGTAGAAATAACATTATTATATATTATAAAGAAAGTTTATTTCTGTTATTCAAAATAATAGTTTTAAATTAATACGTGCTTTTTTCCTGTTTGAATAAAGTTTGGTAAAATGAGCTAAGCGCTGAATTGATAATAAAGCAAAATTTAATTATAATTTTTAAACAATTGCTATAATCAGTAAAAAAAAACAAATGGTAATGGCACAAAACAATTTAAAGAATTACATTGTTTAAAGCTGTTAAAAATTGTTTCCTACTTTAGAGAATTTAAAAAAAAAAATCAGAACTATTACTGTCCGCTTAACTTCATGAATTTGCACAACTCAGAGACTCAACCCACAGATTTGTCGGCAAATCTTTTAAAGCAGGGTTATTTATTTTTTCGACTAGGTATGTAATGCATTGCAACGGAACTAAGCAGAAAGGAATAGTGTAGAGGAGATATAGTGTAGTTGTTAAGAAGTTCTAAGCTACTTTTGTTTTAAGAAAGTATAGGAAACAACTTTAAATTTATATTAAATGCCAATATGCATCTGGATAATAATTTAAAATAATCAAAAGTAGTCCTCGAAAGTAATCGGGATTATTTTCAGTGATTTCAAGTAATCCCGATTCTTTTTAGAATCTTTGTAATCGTAATCAATTACTAATCACTGCGATTCTTTCTGACAAGTAATTAATTTCATCGTTACCAAAATTTCATAGCTTTGTATCATACACAAAAATTGATTTTCTTCCATAACCATAAACAGCTCATTTACAAAATATTTACCATTAAATGAAAGACAAACCAATGTTTTTCTTACTATACGAAAGAAGGAAGGAAGCTCATAAAAATTTAAGTTTTGCAAACGCGAATTTTTTATGAGGCAGTATTTTTTCCGACTGTAAGTCAGTTAAATTTTTTTTTCAAAGCGTCATATAAGCAAAGAATTCAAAGCTCTATTTGAAGAGAATATGACTTACGGCCTTTCTATATTAAGGGAACGATATACATATAACAATCACTCCGACTATTTTATCAAAATGTTGTGGAAATATATAAAAACTCTCGCACACATCAAATTAATCCACTCGGAGTTATAAAGAAATTATTATTAGCAATGTTCATTTGCATCAGCAATACTATGACATAAAAATAAGTAATAATAAAACAAATTACTTTAAAAATGTCATAAATCTGTATAACGCTATATTATGAAAAAAAATTTCAATTTCAATCTTATCAGTTTCTGTAGTTTTGAGACAAAAACATAAACAATATCTGTTTATGGTTATGGACCCACTAATCGATAAAAATTATATAGTTATGGTTTTATGGTTATGATACATCCATTAGATGCATGGTATTACTTACTTCTTTAAAGCTTCGTGTAAAAAATATTCGTCATTTATATCTTCAGTTTGTATTTCCTTATCACATGATTCTGCTTTAGATAAAACCGATATTGAACTCGCACATCGCGGCATACGTGTACGATTTTCCATATAATCTTGTTTAGTGTTGATCTGTTGTTGGTTATAGCAACACATAGGACCAGTTTGTATATTTTCCACTCTCTCTCGTTGTTGGCTATAAGCACGTCTAGTACCTAAATAATTTGGTTTTAATTTTACTGCGCATACAGGATCATTCCCACATATTTCCCCTGTTATTCTGCAATTTTGTTCATTATTTCTATTTCGTGAAGCCGATCTACGGAGAATAGATTGCTCCTGAGTTCTATGAAATTTGTGTAGATGTTTATTTTGTTTGCCTTCTTGTTCTTGTTTTAGCTGTGTCATTTTCTGGCTAGTAGTTTTTTGCAAAGCGCGTAAGCTCAATTTATTTTCCCGCAAAAAATCCCGCCTGTGTTTCATTTCTGGTTTTAAAAAATAATTAATAATTGTACTTTATTTTATTTTCTAAACGAAATGTTTGGTTTCTTAAGCTGCCTGTTTCTTTGGCAACCTGACGTCTAAGTATCTTGTATTCTACTTACTTGGTTTTTCAAATACTCCGCTTAAGGTATTAAATGAAAAAGCTTTGGTAGCCATTCCATAAGTCTCAAAGGCGAACGTTAGTTTGTAAAAGTTATAAAAATAAATATTATCTTTATTTATTAAACAAATTTTTTGAACGGAATTTTAAAATGCCATTACTTCACATTTGTGTTCAGTGTTACCATCATAGGCTATCTGTGGTTACCATATATGAAATTATGTCTGATTTTCGAAGTTCTTTGATATTGAAAAGTATAATATTTGGTGTTTTTCGGATATTAATTGAATATCATGTTTATTAAAAGTGGAGAGAATTGGGTCACTTAAAATTTAAAGAATACAATTTATTGGGTCAATAAAATATTGAACTGTTCTACGATTTAATTTTGAATTCAAAAGGTTTCGATTGCTGCTGAAGTTTTGCGTTGTTTAAAAATGGTTTATGCAATATTCCAATGCTAACACTAACGTTGAAAGATTTGTTTATGAATATGATCAAAATTAAGAACTAATTATTTACACCAAAGATTCATTTTATTTTAATATTTTAAGTACATACATTTTTAAAAAATTTGATCGTTAATACAGACATATTTAACAATAAAAGTAATTCAATAACAAATTTAAAATATGGTTATTCTGAGTATAAATAATGTATATAAATTACAAGTAAATATACATATATATTTTATTTGAATTTTAATTAAAAAAACATTTTTTTCAAAAAAAAAGTTTTTAGTAGCAAAATAAGATTTATTTTTCGATATCAAGATTTTTGAAAAAAATATTTGGCAAGACTGTATGTCTTATAATTCTTTGCTCTCAAGGCATAGTTGCATTTATAAGCATGGTTGTCCGTAAAAATTACTGCTTGCAGTTTAAGGGTTTGCCGAACATGACAGGGTTTGGGTTTGACAAACAAATTTTGTAGTCTATGGTGGAAGTCCCAAGCCGGTTGAGTAGTCAATTTATTTAATTTATATCATAAAGCCCTTATGACACTACATTCTTTCTGCATTGGTAAAATTTTTGAGATTAGCGCAAATATATTGTAATGGGAAAATTAATCAGGTGCAAATATTAATATAAATCCAAAAACGTCAAATCGTAGATTAGTGTTATCGATAATAAATTAGTAAATGTAAAAAAAAATGTAAAAAGTTTCAACTTAAAATTGACATTTCGAACTTAATTTCTTTTATATGTTGACAACTTGGCGATTTATAAATAATGTCAGCGATTTTGAGCATAGTTTTTAACCGTATAATTTACCTTCCCGTTTTTTTAAATGATATTTTCAGGATGCAACACTTAAAAGAATGTAAATATTAACCATAGACTTTATTTTTGTTTCTTTCTGGCTCTTGCTGTCCCTTCCTATCAATTTTATATTAATTAAAGAAAAATAAATTTAGTGTCATACGGGCTTAAGGTCTGTTTTTGATGTGTAAACATCTATACGCTAGGGGGTAAAAATTTTTTTCACAATCCAATCACAAATTTTGAGTAAGATTGTAATAACCACAGATTATTACATCTGTGGTAATAACGATAACGCGGTGTGAGCTGTGTATGAGTGTATTAGTGTAATCATACGGACAACATGAAGTACAGAGAAACTTAAGAGCTGCATAGAAATACACTAACACCATCTAGTGCGCAATAGTAGTAGTAGTACTTCCAACTTAAAAAAAAAATTTCATTACTAGATGTTTACACATCTCCCCTGTGATCGGACTCACATTTTTTTACTTTAATTGGGCACACGCGGGATCCCTATCTTACCAAACAGCGTTTTCTTACTCAAAAATTGGGTATATGAGAGACGTTTTGAAAGAGTAATTTTCTTGTTCTTCTTGCATGAAACAGCCCGTACTTTTTCTGCGGGCTAGTTAGTGCAAGAAGAACAAGCAATCAGCTGTTTCTTAAAAAAAAAATAATGAAGTAAAAATAAATGTTTCCCAACTGTGAAAAATGGTGGAAATTTATACAAGATATTAAAACTTGCAATGAAAAAATAATTGTTAATTTTATTTCCTGATTTAGTTAAAAATTATTAGTATGTGTGTAGATTTGTATTATGCGTACACGGTCACGCTCTAAGAAAAACGGCACGAAAACGAACCTCTGGCGAAGTAATTTTTTTATATAAGACTACGAAAACGAACCGATTTTGCGATACTTAAATGCACCGTAAACGCTAAGTTCGGAATAAGAGAATTAGAAAAAAAAGTAGTAATTTAAATGTATTGGTAGTACGCCAATGCTAAGCTAAAGTAGTACTTTTACGTAACATGCTGCGGGTACTATGGGAGCACGGCAGAAAAGTTTTTTTATTGTAGTAGGAGCTCATATTTTTCTTAGATTTTAATTATTGTAGTGAGTTTGGCTGAATGGTATTTTTATTAGCGTGGAGCAGAAGTAAAAATGATAGAATGAATGGTAATGCCGGCCTCACAGCTGTTTGTTGGATGTGGGATCTGTAGTGGTAGGGTTGTATTTGTTGAAAAGGGTCGTTAGGAAAATGAAGATAATGGTGTGCATGGAATAATATAGCAGGAACGGGGGAAGGATAAATAGGAGCAAGACAGGGATAAAGAAAAATATTTAAATACCGCAAATGGGCAGAAATTCTACAAGAGCTTGGAATAGAAGAAAGAAAAAAAAGATGGCTACGTTAGCGGGAGATTAGTTGGAAGTTTTATGGAAATTTTAGGGAATACCTGGAACAGGCTAATGCTAGAGTAGGTGAAAAAAAGTGAGTAGAAGAGGAGACAGAAAAGAAAATTTGTGAAAGTAACACGGAGTTGTGCCGGAAGAAATTTTAATTGAAAATTTTAATATAATAAGAGTAACGGAGGAATATACTCTTATTATTGCAAATATAGCCTGTAGGAAAATTGTAACATAGTACAAGTAAGGGAGGAAAAATTGTGCGGGTGAGTTCTGATTAAATGGGGGAAATTTTGAGTTAGTGTTACTATTTTTTTTTGTTTGCACATAGAAAGAGGAGAATCTGCCTGGATACAATTATTCCTCTCTTTTGTTGGAAGGAGGTATTTTATTGGGAGCACGGAAATGAAAGGTGCTTAAAGTGGAAAAGGCCAAGTACAACTCCGTGGCCAGGGCAGCAAAGGTAAAACAAAACAAGAAAGAAACCAAAAAAAAACGGAAAATACCAGGTAACAAAAACCAGTAGATTTAATCCTCCTGCGCTGGTGTAACTAAGAAAAGAAAAGCGAAATTGAGCTTCGCTATAAGAGCCCCGAGCTAAAAAATTATTTGGGAATAAAAAAATTATAACTGCAAAAAAATATACTGTAAATTGAAAAAAAATTAGTATAAAAAAAAAGTATAGAAAAAAAAAGAGTATAAAAAGAAAAAAAGAATATATATATATATAAATTTTAGTAAACAGTTAAGTTAAGAAATTAAATTTAGAGAATTATAAATTATATGTGGATGTTTAATAATAAGTTTGTTTATACAGTACCACCGGTTTGAGATTAAATAGTAAGTGCGCGTTAAAGTTTGTGACAGGGAATAATTTGTATGCGGTCAATTGCGAGTAGGCATTAATAAATTGGTTTTTCTGTCCCTACCAGTAAAATAAAACTAAGGAGGTTCAAGGAATAAATGCAGGTGTATTTGAGAATTTAATATTTTAAGTGTCAGTATTTGATCACCACCAGCTTTAGGGAGCTCCTTCAAGTTAGGTAATATAAAAGGGTTACACAAGATTGAACCTTGTTAGAGACGACTGGGGGCATCAGAAACTGTAATTTTTATTGAAAACGCTAACTCCTGAAAGAAAAAGGAAAATTGATTGTATACCATATTATTTTTTTTATTTATTTATTTATTGATTGTATTGATTAGTCTACCGTTTATTTCAGTGAATTCATATTTTATATATATCTCGCTTTGATATATATATTAATAAAGGTCAAACAATTCGGTTTAAATTTTGTGTAGTGTTAGGTGGTACTAAATAGCGGAAAGCGCTGTAATATTAATTATTGTTAAGATTTTAGATTTAGCTGTTTTTTTTAATAAATACTGTACTTTGATGTGAGGAGAAAATTTTACAATGTATCGTGAATAATTGGTTAGTCGGGGTAAAGGCATGAAGGTAAGTTAAGGCGGAAACAAAAAGCCCCGCAATTTAGGGTCACAGGGCGGTAATTAAGGGAAGAGATGATAATGTGACATGGATGGGAGGGCAGTTTCAGAGGAACAATATCCACCTCTGAAAAAATCTTTTGGGTGTCAAACGTGAGGCCGCATTGTCGATAGTAGCAGAAGTAATTTGTATGTAATAAAATTTTTTTTTGTGGTACAACGTGGCCAGTGAGAGGGGAGGAACTCACCGAGATATGTTCACCTTGTTTATGAGCTGGCAGGAACCCTTGCTGGACTTAACGCTTGTGCAACAAACACTAAAGCGTCGCGTCGCTTCTTTGCAAATATTCTGATTAATTTCTTAGTTTCGTATGTAAATAAAAACCAGCCGATAATTTACTTCTCGCCCGTACTTACCCAAAGTGCTACTTTGTACAGGAAATGAAAAATTTGTACTCTCTAATTTTCTCTCAAAATAGCATAAAAATTGTTATCTGGAACGCTTTTGGGTAAATTTATAGCATTTCATCTTACACGTAATTCATTCAAAGATAAGCTTCTTGAACATTTCTCGCAATTGAACTGATCTAGATTCTGAATATATATGTATAGTCAAATTCTTTCGCGATATAACTTTCAATTTATTTGAATTATTTTTATGTTACATTTTAGTCCACCAACTATATATGGCCCTATGGGCTCGGTTGATTATTGTTATAAATAAATTAAATAAAAATAAAATAAATTTGTGCGAGTTCGGGCACTTTCGTTATACACCTGGAACATACCCCATGTACGTATAATACAAATCTACAAGCATGCATATATACAGAAAACCACAATAATTTGACTTATAATACATGTTAATTAAAGAAAACCAAATAATTTTCTACTAAATCATGAAATAAAATTAACTATTATTTGTTCATTGCATTGTTGGGAAACTTTAAATTTTAGTTCATTATTCTTTACTTATGAACCATCTGATTGCTTGTTCTTTTTGTCCAAAGTATACCGCAGAAAAAGTACGGGATGTTTCGTGCAAGAAGAACAAGAACATTACTCTCTCAAAACGCCTTTGTGTGTAAAAGAACGCTTTCTGGTAAGATTGGGATCCGCGTGTGCCCAATTTAGTGTAAAAAAGCACACCTAATATCAATGCAATAAAAAACATGATTACATTTTTGTATGCTCGAAAAAAAAATTGCAACGTATCGAATATCACTTCACATCAGGGATGGGATGAGAATTTAAAATCTCCCCAATTTTCTCACCCCTCTCGGCAACAAACTCATGACTTGCTACAACAAAAATTGCAAGTTGGGACGGAGACTAATGGCGTTTTCTTTTCAACCACAAGTTTATTGCATATCTTACCCAATTTTGCCCTATTCATTTAAACTACTTGCAATTTATTTTCATTTACAGCCATTTTACAGCACTTTAAAAGAGAACAATATAGTGTAAATATTTTCTACAAATAAAGTGGAAAGTGAAACGCATTTTTTGAGAATCGAAATCACTGAAAGTTAATAATTTGTTGAATGAAATAATTAATTTGTTGAATGAAAGATTAGTGATTCAACTGAACGAATCTTTTTATATGTATGTTGTTTTGCGCTTTCAACTAGGAGCAAAAGATGACCTATTCATATCTGAATCGTCAAGTTAAAAAGTGATACTTGTTTTTAATTCTTCTGCTGGAGAGTCAATAACAAATTTAAAATGTTATTTATTCGACTATTTTTTTATATATGTACGTGTTTTATTTCTTACTTTTCAGCACCTAGTCGATTGGTCGAAACCCATGCTATCCCAAATTTCTGAAATCGTTCAATATTACGATGAATGGGTGCATAAACCTGTAGATAGACCGCTAAGACTTTTTGGACCTTGGTATTTAGAAATTTGCACAAAAACCCCATGGTGGTTGGTACCGGCATTTTGGCTACCCGTTATATCTCAATTAATATATAACGAATTTGGAAACAAACAGTGTCTGCAAAATATTTTGAAGGTAAAAAAACGATCACATTTCGGGCCAAGAGCCGCCAAAAACCAAGTTCTACATTCGTCCAAATTTTTTCGTCGTAATGATTTCGCAGCTCTGATTTTTTCTGAATTGATGCGACTGATCAAGAAATACCGATTTATATAAAAAAAAATTAATGATCATGGTTCTTACGGCTTTTTGGCGGTTTTGGCTCGGTTTCAAGAAAAAGGAATAACACCTACATTTATTTCATCTACAGTTTACTAGCTTAACAATTTACTTTGCAACTGGTATATTACTTTGGACCTTTCTCGAGTATACACTACATCGTTTTGTTTTTCATATGAAAATCAATCAATCAACTCACCCTTGGATTTGTACTTTTCATTTCATGATCCATGGTTTACATCATAAAGTGCCTTTCGATCCTATGCGTTTGGTATTTCCACCGGTGCCAGGTGTGATAATAGCATCTATAATATATGCGCCGGTAGCATTATTTTTGCCACAGCCTAGAGTAATATTGGCGGGGGCTTTATTTGGTTATTTATGCTATGACTTAATTCACTACTATCTACATTATGGAAATCCTGCTATTAAGCATTTATATCACATGAAGCGTTATCATTATCAGCATCATTTTGCCCATCAAGACATGGGTTATGGTATATCGAGTCCATTGTGGGATTTTGTTTTCAACACACGAATAAAATTACAAAAGTTAAGATATTATTTAAAATGGAAATAATTTCTTTTAATCAAATATTTATCCGTTACATGCTTTTTAAATATTTAGTTTTTCTTTTTTTTTGAAAAAAATATATTTTTTTAAACGTAATCTATTATATAATATACGTTACATATATATATACATATATATATATTCTATGCATTTTCAAAATATGTATGTACATATACATATATATGTACGTGCACATAAATATACAAGGCTATTTTAGTTTATAACTTTTTATTTTGAAATGCGTTTTTGTGAACAAATTAAAATTACTTGTTTTAAAAAACTGAAATATGTAAAACCTGAATTATTTATTAGGAAATGTATTGTTGCTATCTAAGAAGAATTAATATGTAAACATATTAGTACGTAATATTTTATAATTTTTTAATAATTTGGGTATAAAAAGGCATATCATAAAATTGCCACATTTTTGGTTTTATATTATCAATTTCATAGCGTATACACCTTTTACGAAATGTACCCTCTTGATATTGTTTACAGCCCACTATAGGATATCCCTCAGACATACAACATTTTCTAGTGCTATAATAAATATGGCCCAGAGTATTCGAAATCATATTATTAACAGCTTGTAAACAATTAATAAATTTCTGTTCGCATGTACATTTTAAACTAAAAAAGATCAAATGTGTTATGCTTTAGTACTAAAATTCCCACAAAAATTTCAAATACTTTACTTACATGGGTAACCACTCGCTATTGGTTAAACCGTGCAAGGTAGTCTTAGATTCTAATATGACATCACAGTAATCGTGATCGCGACAACACATATCAGTTTCAATTTCCTTACCCAAATCATTATAACTTGATGATGTATTACCGGGACCACACCATTTAGTACCAGGTGCAGTTATGCCCGTGTATATGGGTTCAGGTGGCAAAGCTTGCCTATAAATATCTTCATCTTCGAATATTGATTCCTCAAAGGCGGAAATCTGAAATGTAAATATATATATTGCGATAAGTATTTGAGGCAAAAAATTTTTTCTACAAAAATTTTTCATTTTCAACATTCAAATCGCTACTGCTTTAAGAAGTGAATACAAAAGACTAAATAATAATTGTTTGAATGTTCAAATAAAAAAACCAATTGTTTTTATTAAGTTTATAATTGGACTTCGTTCAACAGCTCTGTTTAAAATATTTGCTCATCAAAGCCATTTAATTTAAATTGACGTTTTACTCTGAATGTACTTCTACTCAATAGAGTTGTTGGTTACAAGTATATTATAAATGACCTTGTAATTGATAAACCGATAACCAAATTTAAAACGTAAAACTGAAAAAATAGTGCAGTATTTGGAAAATTAGTATGTACCTCAAACTAAAAAGCTTTGATATGAAATAGGCAAATGTATTCAGAAATAAAATCATCATTATCATCACGTAAACGTAATCCGCACAAAAACAGAAAAGGTACAGGGGCTTCGAATATGGACTTCTGAACTTTGAGAGATGATAACGGCCATCTTGTTAAAGCTACCTCTGTCAAATTAGTTGCCATTTATTCAGTCTGTAGTCTGAAATATCCAAGGCGTCCAAACGTATTTTTATAAAGCAAAATCAAATCATCAGGTGACTTTTTCACAAATCGTAGATGTCAAAATTTTTTTATATTTTAGGAGCCCCAACATCTTTTTTACTTATTTGTCTAATTTGAAAGGGAAGCGCAATTAACAGTTGTACCAACGACTATAATTTATTTTATATTAACTGAATTTATTTTGGGAATATTCATTTATACATATGATCCTAATTGTGCTTTTTCCCTTATAAACTATATGTGAAATTTATTATTACATACTTTATGATATTCTCATACAGTATGAAAAATATCATAAAGCATTTTATTACAAAAGCAACTCAATAATTGAGGAGGAAAGCATATCCATATAGTACTATTTCGCTAACGCTTACTTAGCTCATCAGTGGATTTTCCTCATTTCTGAATACAAACCCAAGATCTATATGTTTAAAATTCAATTAATCAAACGAGAATTGTTTAAATATTAAAGATACAAACCAAAAAAATCTATAAAGAAAAACTATATATAAAAAAATAAAATAAAAAAAAATTTATAATTTATTGTTACGTTTTTCCTTTTCAAAACGTGTATTTTACTTGAATTGGTGATTGCGAAATAAAACACCGAATTATTACTTTTTACCTTTTAAACCGTGAATTCTTTTATTTACTACAATTTATAATTTAGTTTGATAAGCTTTTATATATTTTATTTAATAAATTCTTCACAATGCTACTTTATTTGAATATTGTTCACAAACTGTAGTGTACTTTTAGGCACTTAATTTATTCAGTCGCTTTAAAAGTGTTTTAACTACCCCTTTAATTTTGCTGACAATCAGTCTTATTCATACTCCAAACATTTGCCAATTGATTCTGGTAGAATTTTTAATATTTAGCTCGCAATTTCGACATTAGAGTAGAATATTCCAGAATTCCGTTAATTTAAATTTTTATCTATTTTGTGCGATAATCTATATATATAAAAATGAATGTGTTCTTGTTTGTACCTTATAGGAGCCCAAACCGATGGACCGATCGTCTTGAAATTTTCACACTATATAATTGGGACTCTTGAATGAATTATAAGCTACTTTTTTGTTTTAATCACGCCCACATTTACGCCTACTCTTTTAATTATGCTACTCCTTCCACATTTTTTTTTTTGGCGTGTGAGGTAGGGTTGAAAATGCCTTCGCACTTACAGAGACCGTCGTCTTCTGCGTTTAGTGGTGTTGCCACTAAAAAATTCCCTCCTCTTCCTCTGGGTAGATTCCTCCCCGGAACCGCTTTCCGCATTACTTCGCGAAGGCCCAGAGCCACGTCCCAATCAGGACCACTCTCAATCACCCACGTCTGGGTCCGCCAAGTTTGCAGCCGGCGCCATGGCCCCGGCCCGTATCGCCTGGTCCCCGTCAGAGGGGGCCCCGCTATGCAGCAGCGCATCGAGGTCCCTCTTCTTCCTCCGCAGAACGTATCCCACGTACTGTGCCACAGCGTCCCAATTGTCTTCAGAATCGAGCATCCTCCCTATCACGGTGGCAGGAGCGAACCCGCCAACCCGCTGCGCTATTGCACCTCTCTCAGCATGCCACCTGGTGCAGTCGAAGAAAGTGTGTTCTGCATCATCATCCGTAATACTACAGTAAATGCAGTCGGGACCATCTGCCCTGCCCATCCGGTACAGGTACTTTCGAAAGTATCCGTGGCCCGAGAGGAATTGTGTCAGGAAGTAGTTAACTTCCCCAAATTTCCTCCGAATCCATACTTCCACGCAGGGAATGAGCCTTGCCGTCCACCTGCCGACCGTGTCCGCGGTCCACCTGTCCTGCCATCGCCGGACAGTTTGGGGTCTCAGACCAATAGCACCAACACCAGGGTCCTCCCCCCTCGAGTTCCAAACCTCCCACCGCTCGCGCGCCAAGAGGTCTATGGGTATTTCCCCACATATCACCAGGACCGCAGCGCCCGAGACCGTGCGGTAAGCCGAAGCAACCCTAAGGGCCGCCGTCCGCTGTACCGCCTCGAGTACCCTGCGTTTGGTTCTCTCACCCAGTACATTTCCCCAAATCTCGCTCCCATGCAGCAAGATCGACTTCGTGACCGCCATAATCAGCCTCCTCTTGCTCTGTGTCGGGCCTCCGACATTCGCCATGAGTCTGCTCAGCATGCCAGTCATCTTCGCCGCCTTAGTCACCACATGCCGTATTTGGGCCCAGTAAGTCAGCCTACAGTCGAGTCTGACGCCCAAATACCTTATGGCACTCTGGGTAACCAGAGACACATCCCCTATCTGCATGCCGACATCGAGTGGTATGTGTGCCCGCGTCATCAACATCACCTCGGTCTTCTCCCCGGCCAATTCCAAGCCGTGATCCTCAAGCCACATCCGGGTCCTAATCATGACCCGGTTCAGCTTCCCCCTGGCGTCATCCATATCCCGCGCCAAGATCACCGCCGCTATATCATCCGCGTATCCCACGAGCTGAGCATCCTCGGGCATTTCCACCCCAAAGATCCCATCGTAGGTCAGATTCCATAGGTCCGGGCCCAGCACAGATCCCTGGGCCGCGCCGGACGTGATCGTCCTGCTCCTCCGCCCCGTCGGCGTATCGTACAACAGTACCCGATCATCCAGATAACTACGGAGAATTCTATACAAGTATCCGGGAATACGAAACCTCCCCCGTAGCGCCTCTAGAACATCAGCCCATCGTAGGCTGTTGAAGGCATTCCGAACGTCGAGTGTTGCCAGGATAACTATGCGCTTCGGATAATAGCGCCTCTCGCTCTGAGCGCGCTCGAAGCACTCAACCACATACTCCTTCCACATGGTTTTTAATAGATTTTATAATATAAACGAGTTTAACTTCGCCATTTGTGGACCAATCGGGATGAAATTTGGTGCACTTAGTCTGTGCAACTGCGGGAAAGTTATAGGGTATTACTTTTTTTTAAACTACGAACAGGAAGGCGAAAGGGGTGGGGGATATTTCGGCCCCTCCGAAAAATTAAAATCGTATTTAATAGATTTTAGAGAATGGATGGATCTGCATCTAAAAATTCACATACGCTATGTGCTAGGCCCAGGAGGGCGATAGGGGGAAATTTCTGTTTTTTTTTGCTATTGTAGTCTTCTGTTCTTGACATCCTGAACACCGACATGTGGGTGCAAAAGGACTGCGCTATATGGTACACAGCTCATACCACATTGTGTTCAGCACGAGCCATTTCAGGGCACGGTCATCTCACGTGGAGATGATGTGAATTGGCCAACGGCATCGTGCGATTTGACCCCGTTAAGACCTTCTATAATATCCACAATTCGTTATAGTAACAAAAATCAATTCTTTTTATTATAACTTTTAAGTATGTGTGTATTTTAAAAAGTAGCTAAATTATTTATTATTGAAGCAAACGAGGTAACAAATATACAACATATTAATTTTTCTGCAATATTAAATTTATATTCCATACTAAAAAAATAGGAGAAATTTTGATATAAAAAAAAACTACCACATACAATAAAAAAAATAAAATTAATTTATTATGTCTTTAAATAATAGCTGCGCTTTCGAATCCCTCTTTTGTAAACTCGTTTTCCATTGACTGGCCGATAAACGATATGTTTCTACACGTAACTTCTGATTTATTATTTGTCCAAACGGTGAGCCCTTCAACATGTTTATTTTTTCTGCCAATTCTTTAACAATTTTTGTTTTTTGTGCTTCTTGGGCTGTTGCAAAACAGGACTCCACCACACGAGAACCAAATTTCGTTATAGCCAAGTCTACATAAAAGCCTTCCAAATGTTTTAAAAGTTTATCGCGCGACTTTTCACCAATGAATTTGCTTTGGAAAAACGCATCACAAATACGCGATCCATTGGGTGTATTGAAGACTGTCACTAAATAGTCTGGCGTTGTTTCTAATATGCAATTGACCATGAAAATAGGTTTATTAAAGTGCAATATATCCTGTATCAATAGAGAGCCATGTAAATGCACAAAATTAGTTTTATCTTGTTGTAATATTTCGAATGGTTTTAGTTTTAAAAGACACAAAAAGAAAGATTTTAGACGCTCTTTATCGTCGCTGATATGCAAACCTGATTTTAGAGCCTCTTTTAGTTGACCCTGTTTTGTTTTTAGACGTAAACAAGCTGATGAAAGTGAGGATATTACTCCAGTGTGACCAACTTTTAACAACTCCTCTACGTGATCTTGCAGTTCTTGAAAAATATTTTCGAAATCATCTTTTTTTTTTATATTAATCAAAAGCTTTTGCACGGCAAAATTTGTTAACGACTCTTTGGCCAATATGTGTAATTTATTGGCAAATAACATGGTATATATTTCAGTCAATAGTTTTGGACCAGCTAATGTTAATAGAGTTTCTAGTAGAATTATGGAAGATTGGTGCTTAAAAACTCTCGGCAATTTTGCACTACTTTCCGTAGTAATATTTTGGTCATTTATTTTGTCCTTTGCTACTTTATTTTGTGCGTTCGCTGTTTCTTCTCCTTCAACATTCAAGATTTCAATCTTTTTTAACTTTTCATGATCATCAATTTCATCAACATTGTCATCAACTTTTAATAATGCCTCCATTAATATTTTCTTTCCCAAGTGGTGAAACATTTTCTTATTTATAACTTTAAGAGCAACACATAAAACACTTAGCAATGCAGAAGAATACTCTTGAAAAGGGAAATCTTTGAATTGAGGCCACATTTCTAAACGTTGTGCGTATTCTTGTACGACTTCATGCCATTCTATTGATACCTCATACATTTTACGATCTTTCGTAACAATAACTCCTGCTTTTTCGAATGCAACTTTTGGCACATGCATTCCAGAAAGGCAAAGTATACAGGTGCGCATAATATGACTAGCACATATATCCCACACAAAATCTTCTAAATTATTCAACATAAACTTTCCCACTCTTAAAACAAACTTTCCACAATTAGTTTTGTGTTCAAGCGTAAATTTAGTTCCCAAATTGTAGGTTTCTTCCGATAAGCAGTCCTTATTTATTTTAGGTTTTTTCGCCAAAGGTTGTCCATCCTCAATACATTCTTCCTGAGTGTCAGCTAATTTTGAATCTATTTGAAATTGATCGCTGTTGACGGATCGCAAAAAGGCAATTTCTACAATTTTCTGCAAGACGTGTGATGCAAAGCGATCAGAACAGATGGGTCGAAAACTGTCACCAAATATTTCAAAATATCTCTCTAATTGTTGAGCGTCGATGAAACCTAATAAAGACTCTAGTGCTTTGCACACAATTTGATTAGAAGCAAGATGCACTTCCTGTCCTTTGGTTTGTTCAAACACATTGTTGGCCATAATAACTAAAAGAATTAGAAAATTTCATTGCGATTCTACGAACAATTCAGAAAGTTACCTTTTTCTTCGATATCTTCAAAGCCATTTTTCATGCTATCTAATATATTTATAAAATAATTATATTGATCATCTTCAATGTGGGTGCCACGGCCAAATATACCCCGTTTAGCAAATCCTTTGGCATTGCGTAAAAATCTTGAAGTTTTCTTCTTTTTCTTATTTCTTTTAATTGACGCCTGGTCATGCTTTACTGCCGCATCCAAAGAAAATTCCATTCTAATAGTTGACACAAAATCTTTAGACAACTTTGAAACTGTGATCATAGAATACTGTTTTGTGCTATGATTGAAGCAATTACCAATACTTCTCCTGCTAAATCGTAGAAAATTGGCTACACGTGGTGAATGCAGTGTTGCCAGAACTTTTGGAGGAAAAATCAGCAAAATTGGTTGATTTTTTAAAAAAAAATCTTCAAAATCTCCATTCTAGTTTTAAAAATCTTCAAAACACTTTTTAGTTTTTCTTTCTTGTTTTTTATTAGAAAATATTAAGATAGCCGCTGTTACTTTTTGCCAACCGCCGCTGCCGTTTTTATTGAATTTCAAACGGCAAGCAAAAGTTAGTTTTACGCTGAAACCAACTATTAAAACCTGGTTTTACCATATAAAGATATTTTCTAAAAGCCATCTTAAAACTTTTTTTGAATTGTACGAGCAATTTCTCTTCCTCCACCTCAACAAAATAAAAAAAAATTTTTTGTGAACCCGTTCCATATGCAAAAATAATTTTGTAAATTGGTTCACAAATGTCGAAGTTATTTGCTTATCAATTTTTGGGGCGGGTAATATGCCATCCCACCAATTTCTTAAAAAAAAAATTTTTGTGAACCTTTTCCATATGCAAAAATAATTTAGAAAATTGGTTCAGAAAAAAATTTATTTTTGGAAATGGTGGATGGGTGAAGTAATGAAAACACTTTTTTAAAATTAACAAAAACCTTTTTATTCTTCATATAATTTTCTCATTGTAATAAATGTACAGTTTTATGTACGTATATATGAAATTAAACAAAAATAACTTTTTGCCTCAACACATGATGTTTGTGCAAAATGAAAACAAATAGTGGAAATCATATGGTAACTGAAATACGCGACAATAATAATGGAATGTCGTAGGCAACATATTTGTCTGTGTGACCACAAATAAAAAACAAAAGAGAATTCCAGTTATTTTTCTTCCAAATGTTTACTCATCTCAAATCAATCAGAGAATGAGAAGAATAAAGTTGTTCCATCGTCTGTAGCAATGCGAATCAAACTAATTGCGGTTGTTAAAACAGGAGACAATTTTTTGCTGCAACAACGTGGGTGCTTCAAACGTCAAATACAAGTGCGTTACATTTTTAGTGAGAACAAACTTTGTATTTAAAATCAAATGATTTTAAAAATTCGTACAAATTTTTAATGTCCATAAGTAAAATACAGTTTCTTTGTAATTTTACATCAGCTGTTTTAGACATATCGCGGAAAATATTTGTGGATTGTTGTACAACAACTCCATTCACCACCACCTGTGTTAAGACGCTTTGGTCTCTAGACCGCATTATATTCACACACGTTTTCTCTTCAATTTTTGCGACAGATGCTTTGAACATATCAATCATTTTACACGAAGAACAATGCGAGTGGTTGTTGGATTGTATTACAGCAAATCGTGTAACTATCACCTATGTTTATCCAATACCTATGGTATGGCAGCATTATCAATAAAAAATGTTTAAAAAACACAATATACTAATCTTTAGAAAGATTTCGTTAAATATTCAAATTAATTTTTTTTCATTAATGGGAAAGTTCGGTAAAATGAGAGTAAGCTATAATTACTCTCAATAAGAGAGCAAAATGTACAAAAGTAAGAAAACGAAAAACCATACAATTTACCAGAAAAAAAGAAATGCCATTTTTTTACAGCTCTGTTTATATCGGAGGTGATATTTGACAATTTTAAAATTTTACTTTTTTGACCCCAAATGTACTAAAAACATAAAAGTTGTGTTAAGTTTTACTATTATTAACTATTTATACATATGATTCTAATTGTGCTTTTTCCCTTATAAACTATATGTGAAATTTATTATTACATACTTTATGATATTCTCATACAGTATAAAAAATATCATAAAGCATTTTATTACAAAAGTAACTCAAAAATTGAGGAGGAAAGCATATCCATATAGTACTATTTCGCTAACGCTTACTTAGCTAATCAGTGGATTTTCCCAACGTCTGAATATAAACCCAAGATCTATATGTTTAAAATTCAATTAATCAAACGAGAATTGTTTGAATATTAAACATACAAACCAAAAAATCTATAAACAAAAACATAACAATCCATGAGTTTACTTTTATAACATACTCACATTTCTATTTTTAGTTTTTTATTCTCATCTACACTAGGCTTGCCATCGGCCAGCATAACTAATGTATTTTGAATCAAATGAAAAAATTAAAAAATGAAACAAAACAAAAGAATATCAAAATTCAATACCGTGCACATGTAGTATTTTATATTAACTGAATTTATTTTGGGAATATTTATTTATACATATGATTCTAATTGTGCTTTTTTCCTTATAAACTATATGTGGAATTTATTATTACATACTTTATGATATTCTCATACAGTATAAAAATATCATAAAGCATTTTATTACAAAAGTAACTCGAAAATTGAGGAGGAAAGCATATCCATATAGTACTATTTCGCTAACGCTTACTTAGCTCATCAGTGGATTTTCCCAACGTCTGAATATAAACCCAAGATCTATATGTTTAAAATTCAATTAATCAAACGAGAATTGTGTGAATATTAAACATACAAACCAAAAAATCTATAAACAAAAACATAACAATCCATGAGTTTACTTTTATAACATACTCACATTTCTATTTTTAGTTTTTTATTCTCATCTATACTAGGCTTGCCATCGGCCATCATAACTAATGTATTTTGAATCAAATGAAAAAATTAAAAAATGAAACAAAACAAAAGAATATCAAAATTCAATACCGTGCACATGTAGTATTTTATATTAACTGAATTTATTTTGGGAATATTTATTTATACATATGATTCTAATTGTGCTTTTTCCCTTATAAACTATATGTGAAATTTATTATTACATACTTTATATTACATGCTTTATGATATTTTTTATACTGTATGAGAATATCATAAAGTATGTAATAATAAATTTCACATATAGTTTATAAGGGAAAAAGCACAATTAGAATCATATGTATAAATAAATATTCCCAAAATAAATTCAGTTAATATAAATTATTAACTATTAGTAGCAGAAAGATAAAATAAAATGAGTTCTTGAATATTGAGAATTTGTTTCGAAATCAATCAAATTAAAGTAATACTGAAGGAGTTCCTATTACTCGAGAGACTACCTCGTTGCGAGACAACCAACGTGTTGTCGAATAGTTAAAAATTAATGCAGTTCATTACAAAAGTATTTTGTGAGTTTTCGCAAATTCATCAATTTTACAGAAAGGATAATTTTACTCGTTTGTAAACTTATAATTCGGACTATAGTTTTTGAAGCTCCGTACGACTGAGTTTAGACGAGAAAACATTTAGTTTGGTAGCATGTTACGGGTGTGGAAGAGAGCATCGTTTCGGCACTCGGCGACACGTTTTAACAACAACATATGTGTTGTCTTTGCTGATGGATAGAATTAATTTTTATGCGAATCCCTGAATAGTTTGTTTTAATATTTGTATATTTTAAATAATTGTGAGCAATTATATTAAGAAAAAATTCACAGATGATGGCCCAGTCCAAGATTCTGATGGATATTTATATTTTATTGCATTTTTTTTTTTATATACATATGTACATATAAGAATATTGAAATAAAATCAACGTAAAGAATTGAAATAAATAGTGTTTCATTTCAATTGGGATATCCGTCTACAGTGAGCGATATATATGCATCAACGCTACTATCACATGCACACAGAAGTTTCGGTAATTTTTCTCATATTGCCCTTAAGAAAATATAAACTTTGTTCTACGCAATGACCGATAATTCTGTCAGCAATGACGGTCATATCACCGGTCAAATGACCGTCAATGTTCTTGTAGGGCAGCTAAACTTATTAGCTATTTCGCTGGTCACTTCAACCAGGCCAAACGTCAAAGTTTGTCAAAAAGTTGTGAAAAGTGGTTGTGAATAATTTAATAATTAAATATTATATTAAGAAAAATCGAAAATATATTTTTGCTATAATTAATTTAAATTACTGAACAACGTATAATCATATGAATATACTTTGGTACTTAATATTTAGTGGAGTAAAGTAGTACTTTTGCAATGCAAAGTGTACTGAAAAAAGTACAATTGTACGAGCTTGATTATCCCTGATTTTCATTGAAAGTCTAATGTGATTGATGACAGTTTACCGAAAAAAAACTATTTGTGAAAGAATTTATTTAATTATATTTATTTTTCAGCGATGGTCTTTTTTATGAAAAGTTTTTAACAATTATTTATTTTTCAATATTGCGCTACCAAATAGCTACCTATTGCGTGAAGAACAAGAGCATTACTCTCTCAAAACCTCTATATTTACTAAATTTTTGCGTAAGAAAACGCGTTTTTGTAAGATTGGGCGACCGCGGGCGCTTAATTATGAGTAAACCAACAGACCTAATATCTTAAAGAAATTAATCATAAATTTACCATTTTTGTTCTGGTCGTTTTTACACATTCATATAGTGCAAATTACAACACTGTGTTTACACTGGCGTCATTATTGAAAACTGAGATACTGATAATGACAATTTTTGTAATATTTAAAATAGAAAAATAAATCCAAATACGTTTTAAATTAAACATAGGAGCACAAAACACCATAGGAGTGTAAGATTGAAATTGGAAACAATAAAATTATTATCCGTTGAAGTAAAGAGTAAAAAAGATTTTCCAAAAATTAGTGAAAACAATGGATTTTCAGTTTATATTACCATTGACCAACAGCGACTTGCTAAATTCTAGCCGGGATACTTACTATGTGAAACATTTGTACAGCCCGGGTGAAATATCCGACAAGTTGAGAGGTAGTAAATAGAATAAACATTTTATTTATTTAAAATTTTACTTACTGAACTATTTCAGCTTGCAAGCAGATGCTACATCAGGGTGATCCTTTTTATCTGTTCGACCATTTCGATACCTATTATGCTGTAATTGAAAATAAAAACGCAGATACTGCAGCCATGACAAATTTAATGCGTAGCTTTGATTTACTGTATTTGAGCATCGACAAACTAGGCAACTTATTAGCACCCTTATTGGCTGTCAGTGAACAACCTACACAACAAGATCGAAACCGTTACTTGAATTTAACTAAAATGAGTTTGTTTTTAATTGTGAATGTGGTTCGCAAGATTGATGCCAATATTTCACGTATGCAGCAACAACAGCAAACGAATCAGCAAAAGAAACGAGGTAAACATGCTGATACGGTGGAACAGTATCCTGACTGGGAGTTAAAGAGAAACAAGTTTCTGATACAGTTATACAATATAATGCAGTTTCCATTAGAAAAACTGTGGTATCCACCAATGGCAGAGGAGAACTTTGTTAAGTAAGTAAATGAAATTTTATATGCTATGTACAAGGTAACAAAAATGGTGGCTTAAATTTAGTTTACTGACGCTTCTCAAAATAATATAATAGAAAATTTAAGTGAAAAAAGTCTTGGAAACGCATAGTTTTAGTTCAAGAACTCTGAACATTTTATATAAAAATGCCATTCTCCACTACATTTCTGAAAGTACCCAGCAAAAAAATATAAACGGGTTAGAAATGAACTATGTATTTATGATTTCTTGAGGACTTGTTTGATTGAATTGCTGCTTTGAAAATAATATAAAATTATATTTTTAGAACACCGAAAAATGCCTTCAACTTTGTTAGTTAATCATACTGCAAATATTATACTAAAAAAGGCATTCAAAAAATTAGTTAATTCATGGGCTAATTATAAAGAAGCTACGCGTTTTCTTCTTGTAGTAGGATCTTGCTTTTGATAGCTTAAAAATTTAATTACGCGTTCATAAAGTGAAATAAATTTACAAGAAAAGTGTAATATAAAAAAATAACATTTAAATTTAATATTTAAATATATGCATTAAAAATAAATAAATAAATAGAAAGAGTGAGTAAAATGTGAGTAGCAAACCGACTTTTAAAAGGGGTCTAAGATAAGAAACAAATACAATTATTTCAAAACTTAAATTAATATCATCAAGCTCAACAAATTTGTTTAAATAGGCTGTGTCTTCTGACAGAAAAGTCTGGTTGGTTCCCATGACTTATCACAGCTACAATTTTTGTTAGTTAAAGCTTTTTTTTGTTTTGTTTGTTAATTAATTTAAAATTTTTCTATCTTAAAATAGTATGTATTTAAAATTTTAATACAGAAAGTTTTTATACCAACAATAAAGAAACACTGCGTTTAATTAGAAATTTCACTATTTTAAGAATTTGTTAATGTATTTAAAGAGGTATGTATAAAAAAGTAATATGTACCTTGCATTAAAGATGAAAAGTAGTAGTCATATATACAGTGAATCAAAAGAAAAATCGGACATAGGCTTTCTGTTGTTTGTATTTCTAATAGTCTCGCAACAAACTGAATTTCCTATGTGGGTTTCTACATACCTTTGTAGCTAAGCAGGGCATTTTAATGGATTTTTCTTCACTTCAAGTAAACTACGTCTTTCGTCATGATCATTTAAAATCTTTCCAAGACCTTCTTTGATTTTGTTTGCCACTCTATTTTCATTTCTGTATCTTTTAATTATATCATGAACGGTCGATCAACTTCTACTCACAATTTCAGCAATATTTCGTACAGTTTTGCCTTCTCCATACATTCGAATAATAAGATGCCTCATTTGCACTGTTGTTTGCTTACCTCTTGGAGCCATTTTTATTTTTTGTTGTCAAAATCACTCTTAGTTCACAAATAGAATGAAACTAAATTATTTCTTTGCAAAAATATAAAAATATCAAAGCCTACTTTGCTTGTCCGATTTACCGTTTGACTTTCAAATGTTGATATTTTTGTTTATCCCTGGTCGAACGGAAGAATATTACACCGTTAAAAGACGGAACAGTTACAATTGTACCTTCATATATTTATTAACAGAAATATGACATTTGTTAGTGAAGGTATTATATAATTTATATTAAAAGTACGCCTAGAATCGTAAATAAAAATACTCATTACTAAAATGAGTGGTTTTTACATTGTAACAACTTTTAACTGCAAATTTCAAATTCTACTTCAAACCGAATATACGTTAAATTTAAGTATATAGAACTACCAAAGTAAATTCACATCACACAGAGTCGCGTTTTATTTTTGCAAAGTAGTTATAAAAAGGGGAATACCCAAAAATTCTTTAATCGTTAAAGAGAGTAAACAAACGTACTCATGAGAAGCTCATGTGTATTTTTAGCTTGCATTCACTAAAAGAAGGCGAATTTATAAAGTCACATTTTAGGAGAAAATGAAAAAGTTTTAGCAAAAAAAAATACATATAAAACACCAATTGATTTTAGTAGTCATTATGAGTGATATTAAAACTGAAAATTGCGCACGTCGTACTCGATTGATTAGATAACTATAATCAGAAATTGTTTATTAGGTTTTATTCAACATACAAACATAATTCCATGCTTACTAGATTTACATCCGATGATATACGTCAAATAGTTGAATGTTCTGATGATGAAGACGAGCCCTTTATTGCTTCTGATGAAGATTCTTATTTGCCACAGCTTAGTAATTCATCAGGTGAAGAGTCCAACATTGAGCATGAGATTGTAGTGGAAAGTGTAGAAGAATACGACTCAGATGAAAATGTTGAACCTCAAAATGTAGGTAGTATTTTAACTGGTAAAGATGGAACGCAATGGTTTACTGAACCAATGCTTAGCTCTCAAACTAAATCACGTAACGTTTTGCGGCAAAGAGGTGGGCCTATATCGAGTAGTTCCTTACTGACTGAAAATAATCTTTTCAAGTCTATTATAACTCCGGAAATGTGTGATATTATACTGAGAGAGAGCAATCGGAAAGCTAAAACAATTTTTGATAATTTCAATAAGTTGGGACAAGTATTTCATAATTCCTCTGAACAGCCATCTCAGAAAAAGTTTCAGCCCTTCACTGCAACTGAACTCGATGCATTTTTAGGTATTCTTAGCTCAGCTGGCGTTCATACAGATAACAGAACTAATTTGACAGGCTAATGCACTGCCTCTTATTCGGGCTGCAATGTCCCGAGATCGCTTCAAGATGATGCTCAGATTTATTCGCTTTGACAGCGAAAATACACGTGCACAGCGTTTGTAATCAGATAAGGCTGCACCAATTCATGACATCTGGACTATGATGAACAGCAATTTAGAAAAAGCATACAAGCCATATGAATGTATCACTATCGACGAGCAATTATTTCCATTTAGAGGCCATACCAGGTTTACACAGTACATACCTAATAAGCCAGCTAAGTATGGGATAAAAATTTTCAGGGCTTGTGATTCAGTCAATTCCTACCCATTGCATGGTAAAATTTATACTGGAAAGCCAAAAGATGGCCAAAGACAACGAAATATTGGTGAGAAAACTGTACTCCACCTTGTTGAAATGTATAAAGGATCTGGACGAAATGTGGTCAGGGATGACTTTTTTACGTCCTTAGAGTTAAGTAAGAAATTAAATTCTTGGAATATGACATTAGTTGGCACAGTAAGAAAAAATAAGAAATTCCTGACAAGCAGTATGCAGCCTGCAAAAGAAAGACCTATATATTCAACTGTTTTTGCTTATAATAATCATGGCTCAATTTGCTCGTATGTACAAAAGAAGAACAAAGCTGTCACATTACTGTCAACTATGCATATGACAGGAGAGGTTGAGAAAACACAAGTAGCTAAGCCAGAGATAATCACATATTATAATAAAAATAAATGTGGAGTTGATGTGATGGACAAAATGTTAGGCGAATATAGTGTGAAACGACGTACATTACGCTGGCCCCTTGCAGTATTTTATAATATGATTGATGTATCTGCTTTAGCAGCTTATGTTATTTCAAAAACATTATACACTGGTCCTTTGTTTTATTTTCTGGATGGTGGTCTCTGTAAATATCTTTCAAAACAACTGTGCATGCCTGAAATTGAGAAGCGCAGTAAAAATAAATGTATTACTAGCAAACATTTCCTTCGCGGTGCTTAGAAATGGTCTTAGGCCGATCTATTGCGGCAGTACCAAGTCAAGAAGCTGGTTTTAAAGTACCTTATGGGAGACGTTGAGCCTCTCCTGTCGTAGGAAGTTGCTATGTATGTAGAACGGAAAAACGAAAACAACGTAAAACCAGAAAATCATGCATGATTTGCGTTAACCAGTTTGTGATGAACACTCGCTACAGAATACAACATGCATTTCATGTACCATAATTGAGTGAAGTTTTATAATAAAATAGTTATAATAAAAATGTATTTTCTATTTCCATCTTAGTCTTTCTTCACAAATTATATATGAAGGTACAATTGTACCTATTCAGTCTCTTAAGGGTATAAGATAGCAAAATGCCTAAATCATTGGCAAAAATTCAGTATTTTTCTCTAAAAATTTAAAACTTTAAATTTAATTTTTGGTTTTGTGTTTGGTATTCAACTTTTATTCTCGATTGTTTAGTTGAATTTTAAACATATAGATCTTGAGTTTGTATTCAAAAATTAGGAAAAATCCACTGATGAGCTAAGTAAGCATTAGCGAAATAGTACTATATGTATATGCTTTCCTCCTCAGGTATTGAGTTTACTTTTGTAAAAAAATACTTTATGAGAATATCATAAAGTATGTAATAATAAATTTGACATATATTTTTTAAGAGAAAAAGCACAATTTTAAAATTAGAATCATATATAAAACAATATACATACATAACAAAAAACTTCAAAATCTATGAATGTAAAATGAGAAAAAATAAACTAAAAACAAAACAAATCTTAAGACTAGACAAAAAATATATAATAACGGGTGTCCCAACAAGAACGCAAGATTTAAATGACTGATGCAGCAATTGAATAGTTTCTCTGGCTGTATGACATGTGGCGCCGTCCCTCCACATTCATTTCTTCAATTCTAGGCACGAAAAAACTGGTTATCATTTCACGATACCGAACACCATTGACTGTTTGCGCTTGATTCCTCCAGCCCAAAATCCACACCACACAGTGACACGTTGAGGATGCATTTGCTTCTCGTGAATCACTCGAGGATTTTCCTCACCCCAAATGCGACAATTCTGCCTATTGACGAAGCCATCAAGATGGAAATGGGCCTCGTCACTGAAGAAGATTTTATCGGCAAAATCAGCATTTTCATGTTGTCTCTCCAATACCCAATTAACGAACTCCCTTCGCTGTCCATGGTCAGCTGGCTTCAGTTCCTGAGTCAATTGAACTTTGTATGCATGAAGATGCAAATCTTTCGTCAAAATTCGCTGCATAGTGGATTTGGAGACACCAATTTGCTGAGCTCGGTGTCGAATTGAGGTGGATGGAGTTTGAGCGACATCATCACGTACAGCCGCAAGATTTTCGGTCGATCAACCTGGTCGAAGGCGCGTTGTTGTCTTTACATCACTAACAGACCCAGTTTCGGCAAATTTATTCATTAATCTCTTTACAGTGTGACCCCAATTGATCGCAATTTGCAAACTGTAGCCGCAAAACTTTCACCATTTTGGTAAAACAATTTCACAATGAGAATGCGTTGTTCTTTCGTGTAGCGCTCCATTTTTACTAACCTCGTACCTTCTACTAGCAAACAATAACAATTGTTCACATGTCAAACAATGACACTTCGATTGGCGCCAAATTTAAATCTTGCGTTCTTGTTGGGACACCCTTTATAAATACCTATACATGGTATATAGACATCACATTTCTTTTACTCTTTTATTAGTTAGTTCTAATTTGGCTTTTATCAATTTTATTTCAAAATTTATCTTCTTTTTTTATTTCTTAGATTTTTTATTGATTTGAGAATTTTTATAAGAATTACTTTCTAAGCGTTTTAAGGTTTTTAAATTTTCCTGATTTTTCGCCTGAACTTTTAATATTGCTAATCGTTCGTCCTCCCGTCTATTCTTTGATGTTCTATTTTTGGGAAATGTGGCTGTGTGCACAGAAAGTGAAAGCTGCTGAGATCCAAATATTGATTTCTCCCTATATGAATCTTCCCGAGTTGTCAAGCCCACTTGTGTTTGCATTGACATAAGTTCCACAGTGCTGTTCCAAATAGCTCAACTTCAGTAGCTTAAAAAATTCTCTTGTTAGCAGCCAATTTTCTTCTTAAATTGGCTTTATAGTGAGTATATATACATATATAGAAATAATTTTAGGTAATAGAAAAAAAATAAATTATGTAGTACATGGCATACTAACTCTTTGCCATTCTTTTGTAGTTTTAATTGGCGGTCCTAACCCATTTAATTGCTTGCAAATTTACCGCTTTTCTCAGATGCATCTTGTTATATCCAAATGGCAGCTTGCCTCGGGCAATATCTGGATTAAATTTCATGAGGTCAACTAGTTTTTCCATTTGTTTTTTGTTTATAATTTTGCTAAGAAATATTTATAATTAATTATTCTGTTCTTTACATTTTATATGTACACTTACAAAATTTTCAACTTCTAACGCTCACGAATCAACAGCTATTGAGATGTGCTTTTTTGACAGTACTAACAACACCTAAATACACATGTTGTAAACCATAATCGCTGTTGTCGAACGCGAAAAACTTAAGATGCAACATTACCGACAACAGTTGTAAACCATAATCGCATTTGCAAAAATACAACATTAAAATAACAACTGTTGTAAACCATAATCGGACCCGTAGTCTCAGATTGTCTTTTTTATATTTTTAGCATTTCGTTCTCCTGGCGCAATATATCTCTAAAAAACGATTATAATTAAATTTTTGTGAACACTTTAAAAATTTACTGATATGTCGATCAACAAGAGCGCATTAAATCAAAAAACAATGTAAATATATTTCCAAACTAAATTCGCTTACTATGATGTATTTGAACTTTCAAATTATCTTAAAATGTAACCACCAACAGTTTTAGACCTCTACTGAAAATGTTAAAGTTTAGAGTTAATACCCTCTTCTTGATCAAATGCGATATGTACATTTCGCCATGTAAATTTTTTATGTAAAGCTGGAAACTGTCTTCATTTTTGTCAGTATTTGTCGTTTGCTCTTTATATGGTTGTGCTTCTGTTTCAAATGCCCTCTATAGTCGGGACTGCTACCGGTTTCAATTTTAGCGTTGCACTATTACTAAATCCAATGAGTAAATATTAAATAAAGAACTGCACAAACCAAATTACTTTTAACTTACTCATTTCATATTTTAAATTTCTTTCAAAATCGTCCCTTTAAAATGTAATGAGCAAATTCTCTCTCTATGTATCTTAATGGTGTCCGGCCGATTCCAAAATTTTATCCAAAGGTTTCTTTGTTCTTCATTGTTTTTTGGAAAAGAAAAGGACACAGCTAAAATAAGACTTATTAAAAACATGCACAAAATAAGTTTTCAGCACAATTTCTCACTTAATTTTTTTCCATCGTTTTGCACACTGCGCATATAATTTGCTTAAAATTTTTAAGTAAGTTTTTTTGTACTTAAAGTCTTTAAACACACTTGACAAACGGTTTTTATAATAGTAATTATTTTTTTACTCTATATTTCATAAATTTAAACTTCAAATAATTGATAATAACGAAATCCGATTATGTAATTTTTGGAGAACTGTCAAAGTGATTTCTACTGCAGGGTTGCAAAGTCACACAGAACATATAAACTTTTTGGGACAAAATTAGGATAATAATTTGTTTTTTGGGCTTTATTTCATTAAATATATCTTACGAGTACTCTTATTTTCTAAAAGGAATACCTTAAATAGTACACTTGAAACTACTCTCTAATATTAGAGACAATTTTCCAAATTTCCAAAGAATTAAATATGGAACTATATTTACTTGCTATATTTCCAATAACGAAAGTGCAGCAATAAACTAAATATTAGTGTTTAAGTAACGTGTACATAAAGATAGAAAGCTATTATTCACTAAATATTGAAATGTTTTATTTTTATATCTACCTTCTTTAAGTGTAAAAAGCGGTGCTTTTTCTTTATGTACACTTTACTTAAATACTAATATTTTGTTTATTGCTGCTTTGTCGACAACTGGAATAGCGATTTGCAGTAAATCAATGTATGTTTGGTATTCTGTAAGAAAATGTGAAGTTGATATTGCCTTTAATTGGCATTGATTTTAACGTTGCCATTTTTGGCCTTGACAATCCCATGTTAAAATCATTTCCAAATCTGCGATGGTACAATCTCTGACCCAAAAACTATAATGTCTGTAATGTCGTTGCCAATTTATGATGTTTGGAATATACAGTTTGTAAAAAATATGTTTACAAAGCTTAGAAAAATTAAAAAGTTTAAGGGAAACTCTTATTTGCAAGTAAATTATATAACTTTTATTAAATTTTTTTCTTCATGTATTCAATTGAGGATGTTTATAAACACTTTGCACAAAAAAAAACCAAATTAAATTAAATAACAAAATAATAATCGTAACTTAAAAAATACTTCCAGTCTCTACGCTGTAAAATAAATGTTTACAAAATTGTGTTAAATTGAATTAAATATATTCTAAATGGTAAAAAAAAAAGATTTGAGGGTGCTAATACTTGGTGTGCCCTCCTTTAGCTTTAATTACAGCTTCTAAGCGTCTAGACATTGAATGGATAAGCTTTGGTATATCGTAATTTTCAGGTATTTTTTCCCACTCTTCTTTAATAAATGTTATTAACTGTTGTTTGTTTTTTGGTGACCTTTTTCCAACTTTTTTCTTTAGGTGGACCCACAAATTTTCTATAGGGTTTAAGTCTGGGCTTTGTGCTGGGGTATCTATCACTTTTGTACAATTATATAACAACCAGGATCTACAAATATATGCCTTATGCTTCGGGTCATTATCCTGGTAAAATTTATACTTGAGCTTTTCTGGGTTTTCTGGGTCAACAAAACCGAATTTGCGAACACTTGTACTCAATTCCTTTTTTAAAATGTTTAGATAGACTTCCTTGGTCATTATATCCTCTCATATTCTTATTTCGCCAACACCCTTGCTCGAAATACAACCCCACACCATAACGGATAGTTTACCGAACTTTACAGTGGGTATTATATTTTTATTTTCTAAAGCCGTCAGGGGTTTTCGCCAAACTTTTTGAGGTCCATCATGGTAGTAAAGCATCACTTTCGTTTCGTCACAAAAAATAACATCATCCCAGTGCTCCGGAGGAAAAGAAATGTGTTCAATGGCAAACTTATACCTTTTTTCTATGTTTGCCGCTGATAGCAAAGGTTTTTTCCTCGCAACTCTTGAAGAGTATTTATGGTTTTGTAGCACATTTCTAACAGTCTGAGAGCGATACTTACTCAACATTCATTACTGATGTTAAGTGCAATTCCTCTAGTGGATTCTCATCAATCATTTTCAAAATTTTCTTTTCAATTCGCCGAGTTACTTTTTTTCGTCTGCCTGGTGATACATTTGGTTCCAGTCTTCCTTCTTTTTCAGCACGGTTAATAACATTATATACCGTCTTTAGGTTAAGAGACAACATTTCAGCAATTTCTCTGTGAGATTTTCCTTTATAGTAATTAAAATACACCAGTTGGGTAATGTCTTTGTTCAGTCGCTTTCCTGGCATAGTTTATATATAATTGGATAATCGCTTGTTTGTTCTATGAGCTCAATTTAAGAATAAAAGACAACAGCTACTCTTAGCGTCCGTATAAAACTCTTACACGCAATACATGTGCAAAAAACCAACGGTTCTTTCTTGACTTTGCATTTTTGTAAACATTTTTTTTACACTGTTGAAAGTATACAAAATTATTTTGTAGCGTTGTTGTTGTAATATATTCATAAATTTGCCAGAGTTTCGACGCCTGCTTGTCGTCAACATACAAAACAACAGTTATAAAAAAAAAAATTTACAAATATAATGATATTGTTGTTGTAAATATTTATTTAAACTTAAATTCTTAAAAAATTTTTGTTTTGTAAACATATTTTTTACAAACTGTATGTTGATATAGTCCCTTTTTGTAGATTATTCCCTATTGTATCCAATACATGATTATATTATGCTTTATGAAGCCGAAAATAACTTTGACATTTTTTTTCTGTTCTTCGCCAATGAAGTCCGAATATCAGAAAGTAAAAACAATTTTATCAAAATTTTCTTTTACATTTGTCAAAGGACCAAAATAGGATGTATATTCTGTAACTTTTTGTATTGGTGTTTTGTTTCGCAGGATAATTCATGTAAAAAATAAAATAAACTTACAAAAAACATGAAAAATCTAACTTTTTTTCTTCCCTTCTATGCTTCACAGAATGATAACAATATAAAGTAAACAAAATGAATCAGCTGACATAAACAACGTCGACGTCGTTTTAAACCTGTTATAGAATACCATATTAGTATTGATGTTGTGTTAAAGTGTTGTCTTAAAATTGACGACGGCAAGTAAAATAAGGGCGATTAACTTTATTGTGTAGCATATATACTACATTTCGTTACTATTCATGTTCCATTATAAAAACCGATCACGTTCCTTTCTAAATGTGTTTCGCCAATAACTGGTAAAATATGCAACATGTTTGACCCTTTACCCTTAAGTTTGGATGAGATATTGACCTTTTTTAATACATCTTTGATAAATACCTTTTTCCACAAATAAGAACTTTTATTCTTGTGAATTTATTTGCTAAAGCAGGATATGTATAAAAAAATAATTATTATTGTTTACCTGTTAGTATTATTATTATTATTATTGATACTTAGGCGATGGACTACAGGGACATAAGCCTCACTCCTTTGAAGACCCTAGAGAGGCTGCTTGATGTTCAAATCAGGATTAAAATCGATGGTTCTCTTCTATCCACCGTTCTCTCGAGCGCTCGAAGGCGCGGGGATTGGCCGATCGACTTGCGTATTCGTGGGAAATCTACTTACACGCAAGACGATTACATCCACACTGGGACGCGCGCGCATTTCCAGGCGGACCCGACGAGGTCCTGTGGAATGATCTGTTGGTGGAGTTGACCGTGGCGTACGCGGGTGACTTGACGGTTGCAGTGTCGGTATTCAAGCTGTACACGATGTTACAGTGGCTGGAGTTGGCGCAGAGGCCACCTGGTCTGGGAGGGTAGGGTTGGGGGTGCTGTCTTTATAGAGGAGTTCGGTGTCAGGATGTCCTTCAGACTACCGGATGAGTGCAGCATCATTAAGGCCAAGCTGGCGGCTGTGAGCTCGCTGAGGTACAGGGCGATATCAGATGTGGTTATCGTCATAATGACGGTGCCTACATCACATCCAACCTTGGCCGGACGTGCCGGTCGTCGTTGAATGAGTATCTTCATCTTCAGTATGAGAAGAGGGCAAGAGTTTCGCTTATTTTCAATGCGAGTGCCCTACAGTCAGCTACCTCCACCTGGGTGCGATATATTTCGGCATTCTATCGGAACTGCGACTCAGCGGGCTGAGCTAGTTTATTAGGGTCAGCGGCTGTTTGCCGCGTTGGCATCGTCGCCTTCATCAGACTGTCGGTCTCTTCGTTCTTGCTGGGTTCTTTCACTATGTCGCATCCTCATCCACCGATTCATTTCTTCCTAACCTATTCTATTCTATTTTAACGTTTTAAAGTTTTTAGCTTAAGCGCATTGCTCACATTATATTGATTTTAAACTTTCTTAAATTTTTAAAATATTTAAAAAACATATTGTTGTTCACATATTGCAGTGTTCATATTATCGCGAGTACACTGTATACATGTCGTTTCCATTTTGTTATGCCAGTGTGAAGTGCCTCATTGAGATGAATTATAGTTTACTTTAATATTACTGTTCTTTATCCAAAAAGAATAGAAACTTACCTAATATAAAAGATGATAAAAAAACGTCAAATAATGGCAAAGAAGATAAAAATATTATTGAGGTAAAATGCATTTTTTTCCCTTGAAAACAAATCAATCAGATATCACTAAAAGTAGTTTCAGAGCAATTAAAAGCTCTTAGATTTAAATGTAAGGCTTTCCAAAGGCTTTTACTGAAAAATATTTCTCAAACGTTGAATTAGCGATTCTTGGAATAATCACTGACCGATTTCTGAAGATCTAGAAAATTTAAATGAGCGTGCCAAACCGGCTGCAGTTTCTTTAGTTATGACCCTAAAAATATCAAAATTATATTGACAAAGTTCAGAAAAGAAGATTTCAGGAACCTGATAGAAAAACAGAAAATATGTGTTGTGTATCGCAAGCGAAACAAAGCAAAATAACAACAACGGAAGGTGAAGTTTTCATAGAAACTGGCGATGGCTAAAGTAGTCTGCACGTTGACTACAACACCAAAAAAAGTCCTGGGTTTGAGCCCAGCTTCAGATTAAATCATGAAAACATCCCGCATTTATTCTTATGTGCATTATATTCTCTAGAAGTTTGGGAATAGCATTTAGCTCAGCAATTGCCCTATAATTTGATATGTCAATTTCACTTCCACTTTTAAAAAGCAGAATTATATGCGATATATGTATTTGACTAGCAATCTGGAGACTCACTCCCCTGCAATAATTTTTTTTTTGCTTTACATTCATCTTTTGTTTTTTTTAAGCATTGACTAATTGACATTCGAGTTGACTCGAATCCTTTGCTTTGAAATGGTATAGAATATTACTTATTTTAATTTCACCTTAAATTTAGTTTATTGTGTGACATTTGCTACCGTACCTTGGAAATCATACACGTGCGATCCGACAACCGTCACATCGTGGAGACAATTTTTCAAATATTTGGTACTGCTATCAAACGTTACCAACACGCTATGAACTTTCCTGTACGTATTTTACAAATCTTGCGAACCACTGAGCATGCTGCTGTCTCTGTTGCCAATGGCATTAATGTCCTTTATGAAGAATATGGCATAACAACTATATTTTCTGTTTTAATCAAAGAAGTGGTCGAATGTTTGACGTTAGATTCAGCAGATACTGTTGTATCACGTAATTTTTCAAATTTTCTAATGGAATTGGCTTCAATAGCACCGAAATTAATGATACCACATCTATCAACATTGTGCGATGAGTTATTAAATTGTGAGTCTCACGTTTTACGCAATTGTATTTTACAAATTATGGGTGATGCCATAGTAGGCGAATTAACATCCGAAGATTTGTCGGATGAATTAAAAGAAGCGCGTAATGAATTTTTAGAAAATCTTTTAATGCATATTAATGATGTGTCAGCTCATGTCCGTGCAAAAGTGTTGCAAATTTGGCATCATATGAAAGAAGAACAAGCCGTACCGCTTTCTTTCCAACTTAAAGTTTTATGCGAGGCAGTGGAAAGGCTGGAAGATAAGACGTCGTCGGTAAGAAAACATGCTGTACAATTAATTAAGGCCTTTCTAGAAAGAAATCCATATTCAGCAAAATTGACGTTGGCTGAATTGCTGAAAAAACATGAAGAAGAAGTGCAAAAAATGGAAAAGCTCACTGAACTATTAGCTGAAGAGCGCAAAAAGGCCGAAGAGTTGGAACAACAATGGAATTTAGTCATACCGGAAATATTACCTTTTGTCGAAGAAAGCCTTCGTGAACACAATGCGCCACCGGAAACTCAAGAGAATTATGAAGACTTAGTACAGCGCATTTCAACAATGTTGCTCGATAAGAATTATAAAGAAGCTGTTGCTTTAGTAAGGAAAGCGGATCATGTAGCCGGCAACTCAGATTTAAGATTGTCATTAAGACATGAAGAACAATGTGCCTACTATATGTCCTTGCTTAAATCCTATATATTCTTAGCTAATGGCTGTAAAGATAGCGTAAGTTTTTTTTTGCTGCAGCTTTTTTAAACATTAAGTTGAATATTGACATTTTATTTGTTCTCTTTTCAGAATGAAGAATTGGGTACCCAAATAAAAACTGTACAATTTTTACAAGATTCTATAGAGTTTTCTAAAGTTGTTTCGCGTGCCATGCCCAAGTTACAGGAAATGTTATTATCGAAAACAAATTCAGATGTGTATGAAGCTGTCGACCTCTTCACCACAGGTTATATGTTCGGCATCAAGGGCACGGAAAATGGCATGAGACAAATGTTGCACTTAGTATGGTCTTCGGACAAAGAAAAACGGGATGCTGTCTCAGATGCATATAAAAAGGTTTTATTCACCACCGATCAAACTGGAAGGTTGTTGTCTATTAACTAAATCATATTTCTTTGAAATAGAATTCATATTTTATTAATTACAGAGCTCATGCTTTGCGTGTTGTGCAAAATCTTTCAAAGTTTCTGGAAGGATTGGAATATGGCCACTATACAGCCATGGAATGTTTAATTAAAGAATGGGTCAGCAGTGAGGACGTGGACGGCCTTATTATACAAGTACTGTTTGAAAGATTTACTTTAAAACTTGAGGGTACAACCGACAATGAATCTCGCTTGGCATTACAATTATTAATAATGTGTTCGTATGCCAAATCATCAATAGCTTCGGCTAATATAAACATAACAGAGTCAATTGGTTTAGGGGATAGAGGTAAATCAGACCCTCGTATTTACTCCAGTTGTTTAGAATTTCTCTTAAATTCTATTGATGTATCATTAAGTTCGAAATACTACAAACGTTATGATGCTGATTCGGTCATTATACAAAAAGTAACAAATATGTTTCTCAAATTTTTCTTCCATCCTGACCTACCAAATTTCGATAAACTAGCCATGAAAACATTACAATTTTATTATACAATGTGTCAAACCCCGGATGTTATTGCACAAAACATTGTTATAGAGTTGATGAAAAAATTTAAAGAATTTTCAATTAAATTGTGTGAAATTACCGCCACACAAGAAGTTCGAGACAATGTTACACCATTTTCACAACAAATACCCGAAACACAACAAGGTACTCAACAACAAACCCAAAACAACCATTATGAAGATGAAACACAAATGCGTATGCCTGTATTTTTGTTAACACGTTTCTTATTTATAATCGGTTACATGACTTTGAAAGAGATGATCTTCTTAGACATAGATGTATACAATAATATGAAATATCGACAAGAATTGACAGAATGTGAAGAAAAGAAGAAGAAAAACGCATTCAATCTGAAACGACCTCAGATTGGGAACGTGAATATGTCGGCAACCGAGTCATTAAAAAGATTATCGGGAGCAGCTGCTGAACCACAACAAGAGGTGAGTAAATTTTATTGTAAAGAAATTTTATATTAATGTAATTATTTAAACAAGCATGACCATACTTCATACAAAAAATGTCATTACCTAATACTAAAAACAAACAATATCTGTATATATTTTTTGATAACGACGTGTGTAATATGTACCTATTTCGAATGTACATAAATACATCTTTATCAAAGAAAACTACAGACATTGTGGGAGAGAATAACAATTTATTAAAGCTATGGTAAAATGATTTCTGTGAGGCAAAATATATGCCGAAATTGGATAGTTACTTAATTGATTTAATGTAATGATATACTACGTATAACCTTTTGGAAGAAAGCCGGCAATATACGTTAAACCAAAAGAAAAGTGTGAGTGCATACATAATAGATTCCGGGAATGCGAAAACTATAGTACAAGAGATGTTGCAACCTTGACTGCATGTCAAGAAATGTGAGAAGGTCGTACAAATATTAAACGAACAAAGAATCCTATTATTTTTTTGTTGAATTACATGGAAAGATTAAAAAAAAGAAATTAGGCTTTGTTTTTTGTGCAAATTGTTTTTCATTCGTGACTTTTCTGTTTAATATTGAATATTATTATTAAATAAAACAATAAAATTGTTAGTCGTATAAAATAATTAAAGGTCGATGGGCAATAATTGAAATGGAAAAACCATCCTCCCCTGGCTCTCGAGATTGGAAGAACTGGCGCTATCTCTAAGCTACGTCCCGACTCGATCCGTCCGTGAATACATACACAACACCTGGGCGATTCTCCATCATCCCCGCGCCCCAGACATATCCAGCCCGAATCTCGTACCAGGCAGAGGCCTGTGTGAGCAGTAATCCAAATTCCACGGGAGGTTTTCCAACCCCCGCAGCACTGCCGCATGTCCAGTGGCCGCCTCCCTCCGTCCACCAATCGCCGTTAGACTGTTGGCCGAGGACACCGTCAATCGCGAGGCCATGAGGTCCACCTGCAGCCAGTGCAGCATCACGAAGAGAGCCTTGTATGGTGTAGTACCAGCCGCACCCGTAACCATCAAAGCAGAATAATCCTCTCCACCAACCGTCGGTTGGTGTCCCGTTGACGAGGGACAGTGCTCTATATATCAGTATAGTCCCAATCAGCGTGTCGAAGAGCCAGGTAGTACCCCTTGGGCCTATGCTCCAGGTCCTCCCAATGGCGCTCCTACACGCAAATAATGCAATAGCCGCCCTCCTCGCCCTATCCCGGCCCGGAATTCTCAAATTATATCCCTTTTTTACATAACAAAATAGCATAGATATGAATGATAACGTTTTGCCAACTTACGAAGATGTTATGAAATGCTATGAGTGGAATAGGTTGCAACTAAAAATAATGAGGAATACTACCTAATAACCGTCGTTTTTAGATATTGCAAAACTTGTAGCTCAAAGGGTATAATGTGTTTGAGGAAAATCGTCTTTTCCTACAGTTTCAAATACAAGAGTCATACAACTAACGGGTATCGTATAAAGTGCAAAAATCCCAAAATGTCGCTAAACAAAATATCCGTTTATCAGAAAAAAAATTTTCTCCGACGTAACAGACTTTTGTTTGATATTTGTTCCTTTAAATGTAAACAAATTGGGCTTTGTTGCTGTCCAAGGAAATATAAAGTACCCAAAGACGAATAGGAGTTTTTGAGTGACCAAAGGGGACGAGAAAGAGTCGTATTGGAGGAATAGATCGAATTCTTACAAACTAATTGCAAAAAAGAGCATCCCGAGCACCAAAGACAGAAAAAAACGCAAATAAAAGTCATGACAAAATTAACTCAAAACAGCAGAAATTGGAGTCATCTGAAAGCAATTCTAGTTCTTCTTGTGAAGAATCTTTTAATTTACCTTCCACGTCAAAGGCAGAAAGAAAAAAAAAATATATATTTTAGTTTGCCTATGTTGTCAAAAACTTGTGACCGTTACGGTGTTTCCGATAGAGCAGCGGGTGCCATTGCTTCTTCTGCATTGCAAGATATATCTTCTGGCAGTGAACTAATTGATAAATCATAAATACGACGGGAACGAAAAAAAGTACGTAAACAATATATTCAAAACCAGAAGTAGCTAGACCTACCAGCTTTATACTTTGACTTCCGAAAAGAGAAGAGGCTTTATACTTTGACTTCCGAAAAGCGAAGAGGCTTAAGCCCTTATGACACTACATTTTTTCTGCATTGTTCAAATTTGGAGAAGAGCGTAAATATATTGTAATGGGAAAATTAATCAAGTGCAAAGAGCACAACCATAGCACTAGCCAACACACACCTTAAGGTCCCTACAGATCTTCCATTTATTATCGTTGTATTTGAGTAATGTCAAAATTTCAGTCATTGATTCGTAATTTTATTTTGTATTAATGGCATGAGCAATTGGTATGGATGGTTTTTCATTCCCATTATGCAAAAGAATAATAGCCTTTAAATTGTACCTAGAGCCATCAATAAATAGTCTCCATTCAGTTTTGCCATATGGCTGGTTAATTTTTCGAAATAAACCATCAACATCAGTACAGTATAGAATAGAATGTTTCATTTCAAAATATGCAGCCAATTCCAAGCTTCTATCTCTATAGATTGTTACTTTTGTCCCAACTGCAAGATATTTCTACTGCTGCATGCATGAACGTTGTAATTCTGCGTCTTGCTTCGTTAAATGTAAATCCCAAATTAGATCATTGAGCTCAGCTTGAGTCACTAAATGGCGTCCATCATCAGCCTCATACAAGCTGCTCGTATCACTGGGAATGACTGGTAATGGATCAATTGGTGGACATTGAACTGTTTTGGAAACCGGTGGGACATTCGCGTAGCTAATATTTTTTCATATTGAATCCAGCAACTTTTGTTAAACAGAAATAACAATCGGTTTGGTGGTGACTCTCCAAAGTACTGGAACTCGAAAATCGAAATAGATCTTCTTGCCATTTGACCACTTGTATAAAACAGTTCTGAAACTATCGCAAAACATTATCTGTGTCCACAGTTTGTCCAACCAAGTTTCTGACAGCAAAAGCAAAATAATGTAAATATGCATATTTGATATTTCATATCCTTTTTTTCCAACGCAATATTCACCACACAAAGCAAAACTAGCTTGAATCATTAGCACACAATCTCCCTGATATGCTTTAACGCTACTATTATGAAAATTTAGACTGAATGTGGGCTTCTGTCAAATTAAAAATTATGAAATTGTAGTGTCAGTATTGACTGTTTTACAGTATTGTCAAAATGCGATAAAAAAATGAACAAGACGTGATAGCCCAATTTTTATGACAGATTCGAATTCAGCGCAAATTTTTTTCCAAATTTGCAGACCAGTGTAATAATATAAATCCAAAAAGGTCAAATCGTCCTCTAGTGTTATCGATAAAAAAATGAGTAACTGTCAAAAAAAATGTAAAAAGTTTCAACTTAAAATTGACGTTTCGAACTTGAATTCTTTTTTATGTTGACAACTTTCCGATTTATGCACAATAGCTCTGTACATTTACTAAAAATTTTTACAAATTTGTAATAATTGTTTCTAGAAAGCGTTCATTAACCCAAAAAATTTGCAACGAGAGAGCGTAAAAAATTGAGAGGCAGAAAAATTCTTTCAAGTTTTTACAAGTAAAATTTTTACTTGCAATAATTATTCAAACAGCTGTTTTGCGTTTGTGTTTACAAAACAATATTTCTAAATTTAGTTAAAAATAAAAATATTTTGGATAATTTAAGAAATTGTAAGTAAATGTAAACTTTTAAAACGATAAAAAGTATTTAAAAGGTAACAAATTTCTTTTTGTGTAGTTTAGGAACAACAGAAGCAAAATAAGATGTCTAATGGAATTGAACTAAGCAACACAGCATAGGCTAATTTTAGGATTCTTTTAGGATGTTCCGGCAAACAGACCAGCTGTTATTTTTAGTATTGTAAATATTATGGGTACCTATCTACTCGGTACTTTACACTAAGCAGGCAAATAATTCAATTAGTTCAGATATATATTTGCAAATAAATTTAAATTAACACACAATTTATTAAATTACTTTTTTTTACTGCTTTTGGGGTTTAATGCTGGCAGCAACAGGATATTTTATTTTGGATAAATCTTTTTATTACAATGAAAATGAAAATTGCTTAAATTTGTTTCCTTGTTTTCCGTTTTTCGGCGGCTGTTTATTATTTTATTTATTAAATCAATTAATAGGAGGCTTATACTTATTGAATATTCGCTTTAAATACTTTAGGAGCAGATTGCTATAAATTTGTGAATATGCTACAAAAAGTAATAGGGCAATTTTAGTTGCAAAAACTGAAATTTCTTACAAATTCGTGTGTAAAAATCATTTATATTATTTGTCTATAAATGTAAACCCTTTTGAAAATATTTCATTTATGGTTAGAAAGACTTATTTTCTCATATTGTGAAAAAGCAATCGAAGTCAAAATTTGGAACTTGTATATTTACATCAAATTAGGCAAATTCGAATATGAAATGAAACATAGTTCATAGTATGTACCTAAGTCCCAAAATTTAGTCAAACAAAACGCTCAAACCCCCATGAAGTTCAGTTCGTATGAAGAATCAACACATTATGAAAGTCCTTGGGAAAATAAAACACAAAGATGGAAATAAACATTTTTGCGACCTCATTCTGCCGTTATTTCCGTTGTTTGAAATAAAAATGCTATGTGTAGGCAGGCTGTTAAAACGTATAAACTAATTAAAAATAGATATTTTATTCATTCATTTTATTCAAAAGTAGCTAATCACCCTTATCGCGTTTAGCGTATTTCGACTACGCCTAGTATTGGATTAAATAAAATTGCAAAACTTTTCATTATTCTATTACAAGCCGTACTTGAAAAACGCCAGTCACGACAATGCTGAATATAAATGACCATAATCACAATATTTTTATAATAATATAAAGGGTGGTTAAATTTCAAGGGCCGATGTTGATTTTGAATAAAACACAAACTATTTAGGAAATTATTGTAATTTTATTTTATTATGATATATTGGTATTACTCAATTATGTATGGAACAAAATATCGGCCAAATGGGCGCCGCGACCACGGCAACAGTGGATGATCAATTTTCGAAGAAAATCATCTTCAGTGATGAGGCACATTTTCACCTCAGTGGATTCGTCAATAAACAGAATTGCCGCATTTGGGCGAATGAGAATCCAAGAGTGATTGTCGAAAAACCAATGCACCCACAAAGAGTGACTGTTTGGCGCGGTTTATGGGCTGGCGGCATCATCGGGCCGTATTTTTTCCAAAATGAGGCCGGTCAGGCAGTTACTGTGAATGGTGTTCGCTATCGTGAGATGATAACGAACTTTTTATGGCCCGAATTGGAAGATATGGATGTGGACGATATGTGGTTTCAGCAGGACGGTGCCACTTGCCACACAGCTAACGAAACAATGGCTCTTTTGCGCAACAAATTCAATGGCCGTGTTATCTCACGTAATGGCGATGTCAATTGGCCGCCAAGATCATGTGATTTGACACCGTTGGACTTTTTTCTTTGGGGTTATTTGAAAGAAAAGGTGTACGTCGATAAGCCAGCAACAATTCAAGAGCTAAAGGATGAGATAATTCGGCACATTAACAGCATAGAACCTCCATTATGCCTCAGGGTCATCAAAAATTTGGACCATCGGATGGAGGTGTACATAAAGGGTGGTTAAATTTCAAGGGCCGATGTTGATTTTGAATAAAACACAAACTATTTAGGAAATTATTGTAATTTTATTTTATTATGATATATTGGTATTACTCAATTATGTATGGAACAAAATATCGGCCAAATGGGCGCCGCGACCACGGCAACAGTGGATGATCAATTTTCGAAGAAAATCATCTTCAGTGATGAGGCACATTTTCACCTCAGTGGATTCGTCAATAAACAGAATTGCCGCATTTGGGCGAATGAGAATCCAAGAGTGATTGTCGAAAAACCAATGCACCCACAAAGAGTGACTGTTTGGTGCGGTTTATGGGCTGGCGGCATCATCGGGCCGTATTTTTTCCAAAATGAGGCCGGTCAGGCAGTTACTGTGAATGGTGTTCGCTATCGTGAGATGATAACGAACTTTTTATGGCCCGAATTGGAAGATATGGATGTGGACGATATGTGGTTTCAGCAGGACGGTGCCACTTGCCACACAGCTAACGAAACAATGGCTCTTTTGCGCAACAAATTCAATGGCCGTGTTATCTCACGTAATGGCGATGTCAATTGGCCGCCAAGATCATGTGATTTGACACCGTTGGACTTTTTTCTTTAGGGTTATTTGAAAGAAAAGGTGTACGTCGATAAGCCAGCAACAATTCAAGACCTAAAGGATGAGATAATTCGGCACATTAACGGCATAGAACCTCCATTATGCCTCAGGGTCATCGAAAATTTGGACCATCGGATGGAGGTGTGCCGCCGTGGTCGCGGCGCCCATTTGGCCGATATTTTGTTCCATACATAATTGAGTAATACCAATATATCATAATAAAATAAAATTACAATAATTTCCTAAATAGTTTGTGTTTTATTCAAAATCAACATCGGCCCTTGAAATTTAACCACCCTTTATATGTATAATTTGTCCAAAAAATATAGGGGCAGTTATTAAGTACTCATATATACCTATACATTACAACACTACTTTAACTTGCAAATTTTGGCAAGTAAAGCGTTCATTTACTTTTTCACATTTTTGAGAGTAATTTTGGAAAATTTCTTGTTACTCTCTCGTTGCTAATTTTTACTAGTAAAGTAAAGGAACAGAGCTAATGTCTGCGATTTTGAGTTTAGTTGTTGACCATATATTTATCTGTAGCGTTTTTTCAAATTATAATAAGGAGGTAACATTTAAAAATATAAATATTTTATTGTATTTTATTCTTTCTGGCTTTGGTGTCTCTTTCTATCAATTTTATATTAATAAATATTTCTATATTCTCTTACTAGCTTAAAGGTTTGTTTATATTTCTTATTTTTTATCTTTTTTCGATATTTCGTCAACTATCGGTTAACATCTTCAGAAAATTTTTAATATTTTATATAAAATTTTAAATTAAATTGAAAAAAAATATATTAAAAATATTAAAAATTGCCTGAAGATGTTAAGCGATGGTTGACGAAATATCGAAAAAATACAAAAAATAAGAAATATAAACAAACCTCTAAGCTTGAAAGAGAATATAGAAATATTTATTATAAGAATTAAGGTTAAAGAATAAGGATTAAAAAAATTTATATTAATTAATGAAAAATAAATGTAGTGTCATACGGGCTATAATGTTATTAAAAAGGGATGTAAGAAATACAGACAAATATTGATTGAGGAACATGTATCTGTTTTCGTAAGGAGCCAGATTCAGTTTATGTTGGCTATGCAACACCATATCGAAGTACTTCTAAAAGTAGTGAAGTATTAATTATTGCCCTTCTTTCGTCTCAAAAAATTAATGAAGAAAATTTGATGGCAATTTGTTGTGATGGTACAGTCACTAACAACTGAAAATTTAACGAAGTAATAATAGTATTGGAAGAAAGACTTTAGCGCCCACTGCAATGGATTATTAGCATGCTATATTTGAACTAATTGCCATTAACACATCTATTTAGCAAATCAGATGGTTTTACCAAGGGACCATATTCGCATGCTGGTCCTATTGACAACTTATTGGAAAAACTTCTCATAGTCAAGTATGAGAGAATTGAAGGCCAGCTTCCGGAAATACAATTTGAGGGCTTAAGTACATATCAAAAATATTTGTCTGAAATAACTATATCTGTTATAAGTAAGTGGCTTAGATAACAGGTCTCCAGGAAAAATATTGCATGCGCGATTTCTAACAAAAGCAAATAATTTTTTACGTTTACATATTTCTACATCAAACCTGTCATATCAGCTAAAAGTATTTGCTGAGTATTGTGTAACACTATATGCTCCAGTATGGTTTGAAATAAAAACAAATCCAACTTGCAAACATGGGTCTCAAAATTTTTGGAAATTGGTAAAAAAAACTCACGATATCATCCTGCAGAGTTAAAACTAGTAACAGATCCCGTAATTCAACGTAACGCCTATTTTGCTCGCCCAGAAAACCTGCTTCTATTGATGTTGTTGGATCAAAAGAAAACTGTGAGAGAACTGGCAGCCAAACGAATTCAAGAAGCACGAAGCTCACCTCATACTGGAAAGCACCCTCGCGTGTTTGAGGTCCCGACTATCAATTTTTACGCAAGTAACTACTTTGAAGTTATAAAGTGGAATCAAAAGTTTTTCGATCCACCAATCCTTCGAACCATCACTACTGAAGAAGTAAATGCGGCAAATGAGGGTGAAGAAAGTGACAATCTAAGTTTTGCCAAGCTGCCATGTTGTACTCAGGCGGTGAAACAAACTGTGAATATAGTGGCAGAAGCTTTCATTAAGACGAGAGATGCCCAGATTTGACAGTAAAGAAGATTTTGTGACCAAAAAATAACTAATATAATTTCGTTATTTTATTGTTTTAAGAACCAAAGTTTTATTGTTTTTAAGTTTATATATATATTGTGCTTTTGCGCGAAAAAAAAATATATGTAATATTTTATTGATGCATTGTGCCGGAACTAGGAAATAAAGTTTTGCGAGATGGGATAGAGAGAGATAGAGATGGGATGCCAAGTCGAACACAAATGGATGCGCTTTTAATGATAAACGCGTCGTGCGCGTGATTGACCGGGTTTCGGGAACACATCATCAGAAAAAAATGTGCTCACTCAATCGAACATCGCACTGAATTTTCATGCCCAAAACATCAAGAGCGTCTGATTTCTGGATACTCATACCACCCATAATTACAGATGAGGTAGTGGTTTTTTTGATCATTGAAATCTACCCTGTTCGTGTGACCTAATTCCCATATTCTCGTGAGGTCACAATTTAGCGAATTATTCATATTCTGCCTCGTCGCCGCGATCATATTCAATGTCGGCCTACGATTAAACTCTGGTAGGGCGATCCCTGAGAAACATCGATATAAATCGAGAGAAGATATCACCGATACGAAATGCTTTGGAAATATCTAGAGCCACTACTACTTTCGGGAAATGGTGAATAGATCGGCACCATTTTTCCGAAAGGAAGGCCCATAAGTCTCCCGTGGAACGTCCTCCACGGAAGTCATATTGCCGGCCGTTAAGTAAGCTATTGGACTCTAGATACTTCATAAGATGAACATTTAGCATACTCTCCATTACTTTAGAGATGGTAGAGCATATTGCGATTGGGCGATAATTTTCAGGGTTTCTTACCTCTCCCTTCTTGGGGATCGGTGTTACATTTGCAAGTTTCCAGCACGACGGAAATTCGCCAGCATGGTATAGGGTGCTGAAAAGGATTGCCAGAGGACGCGATAACGTCGAAGAATACTGCTTCAAGACCAGTGCTGGAATTCCATCCGGCCCAGGAGATTTCTTTATGTTCAGGTCTATTAGAACCCTTTTAAGTGGAAGGACTTTAAAGTATATATTTGGCATAGTTACGGATACACTCTCGGGAGCGGGCAGTGCTTTCCGGTAGGTGAGAATTACCTGCAAACATTTCAGGTAGGAGGTCAGTGAATATTTCATCATCTTTTAAAAGAGACGGAATAGAAGAACTAGCATTTTCCTTTCCTATTTTAACGAATGACCAAAAGCTTTTACTTCCCCGTGGGGCAGTAAGAACTTTAGCGCGAAGGCGCTCCTCGTACAAAGTTTTTTTGTCTGAGCACTTTGGCACACGAAGATCTCGCCTTTTGCGCATCATATCAGTATCCGCGTTTTTTTCATTCCCCCAGATACTAAATGCTTCCTCTCTGTATCTGACTGCATGTCTGCACCTCTGATTAAACCGAGACTTCTGTCTAGGCCTGATCGAAATTTGCTTCGATGGTATGAACAAATTAAAAATTAAAAAATATAACAAAAGAATATTAATATTAAGATTGCTTTTGTAAAAAAAATGTATATTTTTTTGGGGTCAAAAGCACAATTGTGGAATTAGAATCATATATTCGTATGTATATAAAGAGATATTCCCAAAATAAACTCATTTAATATTTTTTAAGCTTAATTAAAAATGTTGGCAATTTTAATTAATAATAATTGAAAATAAATAAAATTTTAAAATATAAAAAAATAGGTTTTTCTCAAAAATACTTAATTTGTAGGAGCTCTGGCGCGGGCTCCAGTTGTGACTTTTTTAAACTTTTTTTTTAGCAATATTTATTTTGTTTTGTTAATACAAAAAAAAATATTGCTATTGGAATATGATTGGAAACCTTAATTTATTCTCATATATCAGTGACGACAGGTGTACAGATGTAGAGGTTACATTACATACATGTTGTAGAGATATAGACCAGAGTCGCTGCTAGGAATTGAACGTAGACCCCCAAAATGATAAAGAAGCGCATTAGTCACTAGACTACCGGTGCACATACATGTAGGAAAATATAATTAACCAGTAGTTTTTTATGTAGGCATGTGGAAGAAAATATAAGCGAGAGACTGTTTTTTTTTCCTTTTATTAGTTCAATAAAAACAAGAATATTTTTATTATTCAATTAAATTTTAGTATTATTTTTACTTGTTTGCAAATAAATTTTAAAGTAACTCAAAAATTATGCAAAGATCAGTAAGTTGTTTTTTTATTACAAAAGAGAAGCAGCATAAACAAATTGAACTGTTGAATCTGTAAATATTTTTGACTGTATTGTTTTACAAATTAACACTAAACAAAATTAAGGGCTTTTAATATCTGAATTACATTCATTATAAGTAAAAACTGCCTTGTGGAAGTCAGTCATTAGTTAATCAGCTTATGGCTAAAGCCATTCCGAAATGAAATTCTTAATTTATTTTTTACAATTTTAAACTTATAATCATTTATTAGGAATTTTATAGTTGCTAATTTTCTAACTCTGACTAAATGTCTTAAAAACCTGTCTTTAAAGAAATTATCATTAATCTATATTAACTTGACTTTATACTTTCAGCCAGATGAAGATCTTGTAGGAGCCACAGCCGAAGACAATATAGCCGAACTCATCAACCACATATGTGAAGAAGTACTTTTGTATAGTGAAACCTCGCTGTTGGCAAAAATTTTCCCCTACGTCATGGAAATTTGTAAATATCCTGCAAAATACAATGATCCGTCCTTACAGCAGGCCGCCACTTTAGCATTGATACGTTTTATGTCAGTATCTTCAAGATTTTGCGAATCCAATATGCCCTTCTTAATGAATATTCTCAATCATACGAAAAACATGAAAATTAAGTGCAACATTGTAATTGGTTTATCGGATTTAACATTTCGTTTCCCCAATATAATTGAACCGTGGACGGGTCACTTCTACTCAACCCTGCATGAAGAAGACAATGAATTAAGATTGACTGCTGTGAAAATGTTGTCCCATTTAATTTTACACGAAATGATACGTGTCAAGGGACAAATTGCGAATTTAGCTATGTGTATAGTGGATCCTCATGATGAGATTAAAAATATTACACAACAATTCTTTAAGGAAATTGCCAGTAAATCAAATATTTTATACAATGTTTTACCCGATATTATATCGAAATTAAGTGATGCCACTTTGAATTTGGAAGAAGAGAAGTATCGCATTATTATGCGCTATATTTTGGGTCTAATACAAAAAGATCGTCAGGTCGAGACTTTGGTGGAAAAGTTGTGTTTACGTTTTCCAGTTACACGCGATGAAAGGCAATGGCGTGATATTGCCTACTGCTTAAGTTTACTAACTTATAATGAAAAAACTATAAAGAAATTAATAGACAATGTACAATATTTCAAGGACAAAGTGCAAGTAGACGAAGTCTATCAATCCTTCAAGTTGATAATTAGTAATACTTCAAAGCTGGCTAAGGCTGAATTGAAGACTGTGGTACAAGAGTTGGAGACTCGAATTAATGAGTGTCTTAAAATTACAGATAACAATGAGGAGAAAAATGGCTATGAAGAGAATGAAAAGGATAATGCTCCAGTTGGCAACAGTCAGAACAAAACAAGAACAAAATCGAAATCATCAAAAGGTCCAAGTAGAACCTCTAGTAGCAAATATGGCGGCCGAAGAACCAAACGGAAATCATCTTCTGAGGAAGACGATTCGGACTCTTCGTCACAAGAGAATGAAGTTGTCAAGAAAGCCGCAGGTACTAAATCGAGGTCTACTCGAGGTAGGGAAGGTGTGGCCTCTTCAGGAAGTGAATTATCAAGTGATTCCGAACATCGACGCTCTCAAACTGCCAAAAATAGCGGACGAACTATTTCCCAGAAATCTATTGCTTTAAACCCTATAACCATATCACGCCGAGCTGGTGGCAGAACGTCACGTAGCAAAGTTATAGAGGAATCATGCAGTTCGGGAGAGGATAATCCACAACGTAAACGTGGACGTAATAATAAATAGTGTAAATTATATTTATTTTCCCATTTTCTCACGTAGGTTTCTTAAATTAATAAAATAAAAAAAGTGCTAACCTAGCAAATACTTCTTTTTTAAGAGTACTGAAATGGCGAGCGTTCTTGTAGAAAAAAATTTATATTTTTAATTCAATTACGAACATTATTTATCCCAACGCCATCTGGACACACTTACTAAAATATGAAATTTACAGACATTTTAAAGAATAGAAATTAAAATATCAATTAATAAAGTAGTTACGGGGAAGACACGTTCAGTTTTATACAGAATGGTACTTTATTTGAGAGTATAGTTCTGTATAAATTATTCATTAGAACAAAAAACGTAAATGTTCCGTATTTTATTTGCTGTTCAGTATTTGTTCTGTGTTTGCATGCCTGTTTTTAACAAATTAATAAAACTGTTTTAATCAACAATGGCAAAAATAGCTTAAAATATCAACTATGAAAATATCAAAATACAGAAACAACATGCGTTTTCTTTCGTTGATTTTTTAATTAGTGTTATATCAGGCAGAGCAATTATGTGTAGTTGGGGAAGTCATTAGTTTATAGCAGTGAGCGGAATAAAAGGGGAAACATAATTGTCGGTATTAGGTTATTTAATTTTGTTCTGTCGTTCGCTTTTTTTCGTATATTAATATTGACATTTTCTTTCTTTAGTTGCTTTGCTTTTTGGTAGATATATGCCCCCATCATGATTGCCAACTCAAATCAGCTGAGTTATCAATGTTAAAAGTTTTTATTTTTTTCTGGAGTTTGTAGGACAGCGGGGAATGAAGAGGTGAAGAGAACAGCTTGTACCGAAAAGTTACAGCAATTCTTTTTTGTTACTTCATTCTCATTATTTGTCATTAGTTGTCTCCGTTTAATTTCTTGGAAAATCACTACCAATCAACATTTTTAATCCTGGATCCGAGGAGCTTTAATTATTCCCAATTTAATCACAGACAAATTTTATTTAACCGAGTTGAAAATTTAAACACATTGTTGAATTTGCTTTATGACGACTTTTTGACATAATCAGGCAATACATTTAAAGAAATTTTGTATTTGCCAGCACACATGATTATCATTGCTGATGGATAAAATTGAAATTTATGTTAATCTTTGAATAGTTTGTTTTAATATATTTATATTTTAAATATTTGTGGCATGAATTATTAATGTGGCTAAGTATATGTGCCTGTGTGTTCAATATTTGTCTGTGCATTTAAAAAACATTTGTATATTTAAGTGCAATTGTAAGATAAGTATATTGCGATAATTATTTATATATATATTTTTTAATCATATTGCATTGACAACTTTTTTAATTTTATGTATTCTGGTACTTCTGCAGCAGCTCCTGGGCCTAAAAAAGTAACCCTCCGCGTCGAAAAAATCGAGCTATACCAGTCGACTTTGAGCCAATTGAATTATATAACACGTCCAACTTGCCAGCATGGCAGCGATCGAGGCCTGTATTTCTTTTTTAAATGCTGGGTGGCGCAAAATTAATCAGCCTATCGTAAGATGTAATAGCTTTTGCAAATGGCGTTTTAGGTCAATTATATTTGACATTTGTGAACTAGACACCTTCAGAATACAAACAGATAAAAAATGGAGCGCTATACTCCGGTAAAGCGTGGATTTCCTAATCGTGTCGCGCCGTGTGTGATGCAGTAACTTGGTGTTAACGTTAGTAGTTAAAACTTTAAATCAAGTCTCGGTGAAAATATACGAAAACACAAAAAGCAATATGTAAAAAACAAACAAATTCTTCGTATTTAACACGAAAAAAACAGATTATGAATCATTTTATATTATTTATTTCTTTATTTTATTTGCAAGATTAAAGTCAAATTTTTATTCTATATATATACAAACAAAATTAAAATTTAGTCAATGGCTTGAAAATAGCAGTTATGCAAGCGCTAGCCGAAGACGAGAATAAAACCAGGGTTAAGTATTTTATTTTCGGTAAGAGTGGCCATTTTCAACGAAATTGCAAGGCGGCCAGGAAGAGAATCAGATCGGTGTCACCACCAAGAAGCGGTAAACGGGTGAACCAAGCAACATCACAGGAGTCTCCGTTAAACTAAAACGAGCCGAAGAACAAAAATATGACAGCGAGTGGATACATCATTGGCGGGAAGTGAGCGGAAGTGCGAACAGTTGCGTAATATAAGGCTGCGCACAGCTGCTGAGAGCCTAAAACTGTTTAAGGCAAGACAGAAGTGAAGGTTACAATAGCTAATATTAGCGTAAAACACGTGTTTATTGAATCCGATATTATCGACGAAGTAATTTTTGGGGCCGATTTTATTATAAGCCATGGCATCAGTTTACACAAGGGACAACAGGTAATGATTTGGCGCAATATAGAAATACTCCTGGATGTTGAATACGACAACCAGTTACACGTTAGAAAACTGGTTACCGTCGGGAAGCATAAGATGTTACCACAGACTGTGAGCAGTGAGCAGTTCCTATCACGATAATAAATTTATCAAACAACGAAGCATTAATTGCAGATTGCAGAAGAAATCAAGAGAAACTGCGTTTAGTGCGAGCAACGGTTTATGGAAGTTTAAAGTTGGAACTATAGGGAAGGGTTAATAGGGGAAATGATAGGAGGTGAAGCTTCACTATCTTACAACACTGTTTTTTTTTGCACGTTATTTGTTTTTCCAGCAGTGTTGTAGCGTCTCTGATGTCAAGGACACGTATTAAATTTTCAAGCTTTTTTTTTTTTTTTAGTAATTATTTTACTTCGCCGATGGTACACAATACCGACGAAGGAGGGCGTTCTGCTGTGGTTGTGGATTAGATACAGCTGAAGCCGGCAACAACTGGCACAAAGCCAACGAAATGCACATCAGAAAAAATGCGACATGTTTTTATGAGTCTGAAAATGGGGTTGAACCCAGGAAAATTTTTCGTTTTGTAGTCAACGTGCAGACTACTCCGACCATCGCCACCCTCACCACCACTTTTTGACGAACATCGGGAAAACTTAGGCGAAATTTTTCAACTAATATCATCTGCAGGTCTAAAAATCAGCGTTAAGAAATGTGCACTGTTCCAGAAAGAGGTGAAGTACTTGGGCCACGGCGTTACAAAAGACGGTATTTCAACAGATGAAGTTTTCTGGGCCTGTGCACATATTACAGGTGGTTTGTGCCCAATTTTGCCAGTATAGACACAAGCCTCCATGATTTTACCAAAAAGTCGCGACCATATTACCGAGCTGAATTATAGGAAAAAGCGTTCCAAACTCTTAAGAAACTACTATGTGTATCACCAGTTTTAGCCTATCCAATTCCGGGAGAAAAATTTGTGCTCAACAGCGATTCGACCGGGTATGGCATAGAAGGCGTACTTTCACAAGTGATCAATGGCACTGAACGAATGATTGAATACTACAGCCGAATATTTTCTAACCCAGAAAGAAATTACTGTGTGTCGCAACCAGCGCTGCTGGCAGTACTAGAGTGCATTAAACATTACCATAAGTATGGCCAACATTTTACGCTAAGGACCGATCATGCTGCATTGAGATGGCTGTTGCAATTTAAAAGCCTTGAAGGACAACTTGAATGGAGCGTGTTCAAAGCTTTGACTTCAGCATTGAACACAGAAGAGGCGCCAAACACAGCAATGCTGATGGTTTTTCTCGACGACCATGTAACTTGGGGTGCAAACATTGCATTAATGTTGAAAGCAATTAAGCTATTGTGGATGTTCGCTTAGTGCAGCTTCGATCCGATGATGAGTGGTCAGTAGCCGATAAAAATTACCCTACTCTTGCCAAATTATAAAGGGTGGTTAAGTTTTAAGGGCCGATGTTGATTTTGAATAAAACACAAATTATTTAGGAAATTAATGTTATTATTGATAATATTGCTATGGTTCAATTATGTATGGAAGAAAATATCGGCCAAATGTCCGCCGCGACTCGGCAGCACACCTCCATCCGATGGTCTAAATTTTCGATGACGCTAAGGCATAATTGAGGTTCTATGCCGTTAATGTGCCGAATTATCTCATCCTTTAGCTCTTGAATTGTTGCTAGCTTATCGACGTTCACCTTTTCTTTCAAATAACCCCAAAGAAAGAAATTCAACGGTGTCAAATCACATAATCTTGGCGGCCAATTGACATCGCCATCACGGCCATTGAATTTGTCGCGCAAAAGAGTCATTGTTTCGTTAGCTATGTGGCAAGTGGCAACGTCCTGTTGAAACCACATATCGTTCACATCCATATCTTCCAATTCGAGCCATAAAAAGTTCGTTATCATCTCACGATAGAACACCACTCACAGTAACTGCCTGACCGGGCACATTTTGGAAAAAATACGGCCCGATGATGCCGCCAGCCCATAAACCGCGCCAAACAGTCACTCTTTGTGGGTGCATCGGTTTTTCGACAATCACTCTTGGATTATCATTCGCCCAAATGCGGCAATTCTGCTTATTGAGGATTCCACTGTCAAATGAAATGCAGAAAAAAACTTGACGTTTAAGTGTGGTTCACATTCAACATCGGCCCTTAAAATTTAACCACCTTTTATCAGCTAAAAAGAAAGTCCGCTGGTAAAATCTCAAGGGCTCTATGGAACATCTTGAAGTTAATAATTGGCTGCTTATATCGCACTTGGGAAATTGCAGATAGTAATACTACGGCGTGCCATCTACAAAGGTGAACGAAGTACTGACTGAGTTCCACAAAGGGCCAAATGGTGGTTATCTCGGAGTGACAAAAACGCTAGAAAATTTGAAACACCGATTTTATTGAGTTGGATGTCAACAAAACGTAGCTCTTTGGATAGCGAACTGCAAACAATGCATGGTGGCTAAAGGACCAATGAGGAGAAGTCGTTGGCAATTGATACAGTATAACTCTGGTGCACAGTTTGAGCGTATATCGATGGACGTGGAAGGCCCTTTTCGCCTCATATCGACAATTTTAGAGTTCTCTAAACATTTGGGATATTCACAATGTCTGTCATCAAGTCATTTTGTCATAATGTAAATAATAAAAATAATGTAAGTTAAAAAATAGTTTAAACGCATTGTTGTTGTGTTTCTGAGTCGTACACTGAAACTCTTCAGTCGAGCCGGCGATAATAATTACAAGTCGCCGCTACTTTTTAATGATATAAGAATAAAAAATTGTTCACATTAGTGTACCTTTTTTTTTTTTTTTTTTTTTGTCTTGGACCGGCACTCAGGGGATGACCCCTACACATGCGTTGCATTGTGCTGGAACTAGGAAATTAGGGTATGGGAAGGAGGATAGAGGGAGTAGTGTTTATTGACATTTGATTTAAATCTTCCCATGCTAAAAGTGACAGGAAACACCTCTGCGGGTAGTCTATTCCACATACGTGCCGTTCGGCCAAAAAACGAATTTTCCCTGTAATGCGTAGTGCGAGTCGCCCTCAAATCGACCACAAATGGATGCGATCTTAATGATGATCGCGTCGTGCGCGCGAATACCCGGATTTCGGGAACAAGTTCCCTGATTTCATTAGAACACATCCCATTATAGTAACGATAGAACAACGAAACGCACCCCACGTTGCGACGATGCTCAAGAGAGTCAATAGAGTTGGCTACCCTACTGTCTCCTATGAGTTTCTTCGCCCTTTCTTGTACACGGTCGAGTAACTTCAAAATAGTCTTTGAAGCACCGGCCCACACATGAGAGTTGTATTCCATTTTCGGTCGGATGTAGGCGGTATAAATAGTGAGGAGATCAGATGGGGTGAAGTATGTCTTACACCGCCTTAAAAAGCCTAGGCACTTGAATGCTTCCTTTGAGACCTGAAAAATGTGCTCAGTCCATCGGACATCACACTGAATTGTCATGCCAAGAACATCAAGAGCTTCTGATTCCTCAATGTTTATGCCACCCATTTTTACAGATGAGGCAGCGTGATCGTGCATACGGCGGTGTGTTAGCATGCAGCATTGGGTCTTTTGGGAATTGAAATCGACCCTGTTCGCGTGACCCCATTCCAATATTCTCGTGAGGTCACCTGTTAGCGAATCATTCATATTCTGCCGCGTCGCCGCGATCATAGTTGATGTCGGCCTACGATCGAATGAATATGAATGGCAGATGCTGCTGTCATCTGCGAAAGAGTGGATAGGGTTTGAAGTATGACATAGGAGGTCATTAAGAAAAATAAGAAATAGGGTAGGAGAAAGAATGGAGCCTTGTGGTACCCCTGAATTGATCTTGAACTCGTTTGATGAGATCCCGTCTATAACAACTCTTATAGCGCTATCCCTGAGAAAGCTCGATATAAATCGAGAGAAGATATCACCGACACCAAAAGCAATAAGTTTGGACAAGAGTGCTCCATGCCACACTCTGTCGAATGCTTTTGAAATATCTAGAGCCACTACCTTACTTTCGCCAAAATGGTGGATGGATCGACACAATTTTTCCGAGAGGAAGGCTAATAAATCACCCGTGGAACGTCCTCCACGGAAGCCATATTGCCGGTCGTTAAGTAAGCTATTGGACTCCAGATATTTCATAAGATGGAAATTTAGCATACTCTCGATTACTTTATAGATGGTAGAGCATATTGCGATTGGGCGATAATTTTCAGGGTTGCTTGCCTCTCCCTTCTTGGGGATCGGCGTAACATTTGCAACTTTCCAGCATGACGGAAATTCACCTGCATGATAGAGGGTGCTGAAAAGGATTGCCAGAGGACGCGATAACGTCGAAGAGCACTGCTTCAAGACCAGTGCCGGAATTCCATCCGGGCCAGGAGACTTATTTATGTTGAGGTCCGATAAAACCCTTTTAACTGCACGAGCCCGAAAGTATATCTTTGGCATAGTTACGGATACACGCTCGGATGCGGGCAGTGGTTGATTGCTTTCCGGCAGGTGAGAATTACCTGCAAACATTTCAGCTAGGAGGTTAGCTTTATCAACCGGGTCTGTGAATATTTGATCAGCCTTTAAAAGAGACGGGATAGAAGAACTAGCATTTCCCTTAACTCTTTTAACGAATGACCAAAAGCTTTTACTTCCCCGTGGGGCAGTAAGAACTTTAGCGCGAAGACTCTGCTCGTACAAAGCTTTTGCACGTCTTAGCACTTTGGCACACGAAGTTCTCGCCCTTTTGCGCATCATATCAGTATCTGCGTTTTTATTATTCCGCCAGACACTAAATGCTTCCTCTCTGGATCTGACTGCAAGTCTGCACGTCTGATTAAACCAAGACTTTGGTCTAGGCCTAATCGAAATTTGCTTCGATGGTATGAACGTTTTCATACCAAGCATTATTATATTTTGGACCATTTTAGCCATGGCATTGACATCATTGTCGAGGAAGCAGAGCCTCCAATTGAAATGCCGAAAGAAATCGTTGAGCTCAGCCCAACGTGCCTTTTCGTAAATATATTTCAAACGTTTCATAGCTGGGGGTGAAACGCCTCGAAGTTCCGCAAACGAAAAGGAGGCAGAAATGGTGCAATGATCCGAATTACCGAGAGGTGCGCTAATATTCATTTCATACTTTTCAGGGTGTGAAGTGAGAAAAAGGTCGAGGGTGTTGTGTTGGTGCCCGTCAACACATGAAATATGTGTTGGTTCATTCACTAATTGCGCAAGGTGATTGTGCGCTGCGAATAGCTCAGCATATTGGCCTTCTGGAGTTGTATTGCTCGAATGGCGGAGCCACTATAAATTATGGACATTGAAATCACCAGCAATAACGATTTCACTGTTCGGGTAATTTTCGAGGATCGCCGATATATTGTCGGAAAGGGCATCGAAGTTCTGTATAGTCTTCTCCCTTTCCGTGTGTGGGCTTCTGTAAAGAAACCCGAAATGCAGAAGATGTGCCCTGATTTTGAATTTAACCCAAAGACAGCTAAATTCGGGATCATGCGTGTCTAAAGATTGCTGGCACTGGTACACAACTTCATTGCGTATATAAATCGCAAGGCCCCTGTGAAGATAGAAAAGAGATAGGAGGCGATACCCAGGTATGTTAAAATCCTGTGGGTCAGCATCCTCAGACACCTGGGTTTCACTTAAGGCGAAAACATCCGGCCGATGGAGACAAACGTGTGCATAGACGGAGAAGAAATTTGCCCTTAGACCACGTATGTTGCAGAAGTCAATTCTAAATCGGCCTGTCATGATTAACGCGAGAAAACCTAAATGAAATGTCTATCTTTTACATTAAATTACATTTTTGTAAGAAGAACGGAGGAAAAAACCACAATATGTAATGATATACAATTGAGCAAATGTTGTTGTGTAACTCTTCTGATTGACAGCCAATTAATGTTTGTCCACTAGCCGCCGTCGAAAGAATTATTCAGCTCACATCAATGGCAATAACCGTTTTCGAATGTACTTATTTGTTTCAAGGATTTTGTATGCCAAAAGAACAAGAGGAAGTAGCGTTTATTGATTTTTCCCACGTCAAAAGTGACAGGAAAGACCCCTGCGCCTTAAGCGTAGGTACTTGAATGCTTCTTTTGAGACCTGAAAAATGTGCTCAGTCTGAATTTTCATGCCAAGAACATTAAGAGCTTCTTCAGATGAGGCAGCGTTATCGGGCATGCGTCTATTGGTAAGCATACGGCATTGGGTCTTTTGTGCATTGAAATCGAACCTGTTCGCGTGACCCTATTCCGATATTCTCGTGAGGTCACCATTTAGCGAACCATTCATATTCTGCTTCGTCGCCGCGACCATAGTCGATGTCGGCCTACGATCAAATGAATATAAATGGCAGCTACTGCTGTCATTTGTTAAAGAGTGGATAGGGAAAGTTTGACATAGAAGGTTATTAAGAAAGATAAGAAATAAGGTAGGAGAAATAATAGAGCCTTGTGATACCCCTGAATTAATATTGAACTCGTTACATGAGATACCGTCTATAAATACTCTTATAGCGCGATCCGTGAGAAAGCTCGACATAAATCGAGAAAAGATATCACCAACACCAAAAGCAATAAGTTTGGACAAGAGTGCTCCACGCCACACTCTGTCAAATGCTTTTGAAATATCTAGAGCCACTACTTTACTTTCGGCAAAATGGTGAATGGATCGACACCATTTTTCGAAAGGAACGCCAATAAGTCTCCCGTGGTACGTCCCCCACGGAAGCCATATTACTGGTCCTTATGCAAGCTATTGGACTCCAGATACTTCAGCAGATGGAAATTTAGTATGTTTTCCATTACTTTGGAAATGGTAGAACATATTGCGATTGGGCGATTATTTTCATAGTTGTGGCGATTATTTTCGGAGTTACATTGCAATTTTCCAGTACGACGGAAATTCGCCCGTATATTATAGGGTGCTGAAAAGGATTGCCAGAGGACGTGATAACTTCGAAGAATTCTGCGTCAAGACCAGTGCCGGAGTTCCTTCCGGCCTAGGAGACTTATTTATATTGAGGTCCACTTAAAGCCTTTTAACTGCACGATCTCGAAAGTATATTTTTGGCATAGTTACGAATACACTCTCGAGGGCGGGCAGTGCTGGATTGCTTTCCGGCAAGTGAGAATTACTTGCAAACATTCCAGCTAGGAAGTTAGCTTTATCAATGAATGTGAATGTTTGATCATCTTTTACAAGAGGCGGAATAAAAGAACTAGCATTTTCCTTTACTCTTTAGTCCAGTCATCACCAAACAGTCTACCAGCAACCAACAAAATGGCATCAACAATACAAAAGAATTAGTGGGGTATGGTGAGGAGATTCATATCTTTATGACACTTTGTTAATATCCCCGATTGTTTTGAATCATTCATCACGTTTGTGGTATGAATTTACAGGAAGCGACTTTATTTATAAAGAAATGTTATATTTTTTTTGTTTTCTTAAATGATATACATAAGTAGAACTTTTTCATTAATTATGGATATTCAGAATATTTTTGTGGATTACAGTATGTGGTTTCTATTTTGTGTTTGCATAAACAAATGCTAGATCTACTTGATAGATATTCAAAAATATTAGTGTATTAAATGAAAATGAAATAACGGAAATATTAAACTCACCAAGAACCTCCGGAAGTAGAATTAAGAAGTTCTTTAGCAAGAAAAAATGTTTTACACAAGTGTTGCAAAAGAAACGAGAAAAAAGTGCTCATATTTGGTGGAAAATTTTCATTATTGCAAATATTGCAAATATTGCACGTTGACTACACAACCAAAAAACAGACCTGGGTTCAACCCCAGTTTCAGACTAAAATTTAAAAAAAATAAAAATAAACATTTCGCATTTTTCTTATGTGCATTAGTTTGTCTTTGTGTGTCAGTTGTTGTCGGAAGGTTTCAGTGGCGAATGCATAGTCACTGGTCACTGAACAATACCGTCTTCAGTTGATAGCAATCCACAATCACATCAGAACGCCCTGCTTCCTCGGTATTGTGCAGCACCGGCGAAGTAAAATAATATTAAAAATGGCTACTAAACCGAAGCTTCAGCACTGCAGTACAAAAACAAAAGAACGTGCGAAAGCAGAGCTGAAAAATAATTAATTAAGCTTCAGCTCCTGTCGTTTCTCCTACTATCCCTTTCCTATATTTCCCAGGACAATGCTTTGCATGTGTGGGAGTCATCTCCTGAGTGCTGGTCCTAGATAAAAAATAAAAAAATATTTGCCAATTTGTGAGTTTGGCTAATATGTTTAAAATGGCTTTTGCAATGAATTTTTTTGTTTGGTTATATTTGTTAGAAATAAAAATCATGAAAAAAGCATGCGGCTTTTATTTTCTTAAACGGTATTTTTGTTCGAATTTATTTATATTTATATTTTTATTTGTGCCACATTTCAGAAAATGATTACATTCAGCGATGTATGAAGCAGGGTACATGTTGACTACAAGACCAACAATTTCCTGGGTTCAATCCCAGTTTCAGACTCATCTCGCACTTTTTCTGATGTGCATTTTTGTGGCTTTGTGTGCTGTTGTCTGAAAGTTTCAGTGGCGAAGGCATAGTCACTGGTCACTGAACAGTAACGGCTTCAGCTGTAACCAATCCACAGGCACATTAGAACGCCCTCCTTTGTCGGTATTGTGTAGCACCGGCGAACTAAAATAATTACTAAAAATGGCTATTAAAACGAAACTTCAAAATTTTAATACGTCTCCTTGACATCAGAGGCGCCTTAACACTGCTATAAAAGAAAGCACGTGCAAAAAGCAGAGTTGTAAGATAGTGAAGATTCACCTCCTGTCATTTCTTAGACTATCCCTTTCTTCTAGTTCCAGCACAATGCATCGCATGTGTTGGAGTCATCTCCTAAGTGCTGGTCCAAGATAAAAAAAATACTTATTAACGTTTGCTTCACCCATTTGAGGGCGAACAATGTACGAGTACTAGGTGGGGTAAAGATGCAATAGCTTTTGCAAATGGCGTTGTACATCATATTTGACATTTGTGAACTAGACAGCTTCAGAATACAAACAGAGAAACAAGGGAGCGCCATACTCCGCAAGAGCGTGGAATAATTGCGTCGATTTTTTTAACCCATAATCGGTCGGTTGTGTTATCTCAGTTTTATATGCAGAGACTTACATTTTATTTAATTGTGTTATTCTTTACTTTTCTACAATTTCACATTGCATTTAATAAATGTAATAATTAATGTAACAGAAAAATAATAACAAACATAACTTACTGTGCCATTTGGAATGAGACATATAGTGGTCGTTCAGGTAATGACATAGCCATACTGTTGTAAAAATTTTAGAGCAGATAGCAAACGATTTTAAGAATGTTAAGCATTTCATATTGAGGAGCGATTCCTGTGTATCGCAAAATAAAAATCAAATTTTTCCAACGGTTCTTCCACAATTTATGAATAATCAAAAAATTATTATAACAATCACACACAAATTTTCTGAACCGAATCATTCCCAAATCCAAGAAGTGGATGTCATGTATAGTGTCAGTGCTCGTCATTTGAAATTATGGAAAATTCACGGTCCTTTAGATTTAGTTGAATTGCTAAAAACTTATAAATCACCGAAAGTGGTACTTATTGTGTTACAAATGAAATGTAAAAACTTTCATCCGTATTATGCAAAATCAAAATTACTTGATTTTAAAAAAGTGCCTTTTGCACAAATTAAATCGTTGCAGTATGAAAATAATAATCTGTTTGCAGTATTTCTTAAAACATCATTATCGCAAAGAAAATATGTATATAAAAACTGATATTACAAAAAAAGTCGAAAAGGTGTTTTTCAACGCAAATTAATATATATTTACTGAAACTCATCAGTATTTAGCTTCCAAAGAGATATCATCGGAGAAAGTTAATGAAAATTAAATTTTAAATAACTTTTTATCGTTAGATGCAGGGGTACTATAACTTTATATTTAAAATAAATTAAAATATAGTATATGTACATTTTTTTTCCAATGAAATAATAAACTTATCTTGTTTTTTTTAGTTTAAAACATAATTATAAGATTAGCCGTGAAATAAAGCTTTCGCTATATTAAAATACTTACATACAATGCTTTTCATGACTCACATGAAATGAGAATACTTTTGAAAAACGCTTGCTGCAAGGCAAGGTTAGGTTAGGTCGGCAGGTTGCTGGATGTAAAGGTAAAGGGCCCAGCCCACTTGGGTCCAATTTATTATGGTCTCATTGTGATACTTGTTGTGAAAAAACTTTCACGGGCTGTAGTGATACAGACCAGAGTCTCTGCTAGGAATCGAACCCAGAATCCCCAACTGAGAAACTAGCACACTACTCACTAGACTACCGGGGCACCCCAATAAAAGAAATTTTTCTTTAATAACTCTATTGGTAATAAAACAATAAATTTAATTGAAAATAATTCATTTAATTTTATTTTCATAGGTTGCAAATGGCGTGTTTGTATTTACAAAAACCGTTGTAGGTGCACTTTTAAATAAAATATTAATTAAATTAATTGTATTCACTAATAATGTTTTTCTGTATATGTTCACACCACCGGTTTTATACATGTTTACGCGAAATGTGGAAAAAGTTAAACGCAGCATTCGATATAAACTCATTAATTAAAATATTTTCACTTCAAAACCATTTTTTTTTCTTGCAAATTTTTGAATAATTATTTTTATGTGACCTCTTCACTCAAATTTACGTGTTTAACGAGATGGTAAAACTTTGTTTAGCAGTTAAACACGATTGATATGTTATACACAAAAGGTCTGAAGAAGACTTGTGTATTTCTATTAAAAAAGTACGAAAAACTTTAGCCATGGACACACATTACACAAGGCAACTAAATCGAAAAAATTTTGACGGCTTTTAAAACTACTATTTTTTTTAATCCGCTGTGATCATCTACCTACAAAACTCATCATTTTTCAAATTCTGTGGTAAGGTTTATGTAATAAAAAATTTTTTTTTTCATAAATTTGGGCTGCTCCTACATCTGGTCGTAATTTTGTACAGACTTATTCAATCTTGCTATACAATACGTCCAAAAATTTTAAATTCCGCCAGCTTTAAGTTTTGTTACTACCATTTTTTGATTTAGCCATTAGTTTTGGAGTTATTGATGAACACGTGAAGAAATTTTTTTTTTTGGAAAAATTACCAAATTTATGAATTCAAAAAGTTCTTAAAAAATAAAAACCACCAAATAGTTACCAGTTTTACTACTTAATCTTAAAGCTAAATGTAATAGGAATAAAATGAACTCCATTTCATGAAAATCCATGGAGAAATGCGTGTTTTACTGCCGATTAAGTGGATTCGTTTTTTGTTTGATAGACATACAGTGGCCAAAAAAACTATTCGACATAGGCCGTAAACTTTATATATTTATCAAGAAAAAAATATGTAATGTTGTTTTTAACAAAATAAACTTATAAAAGTCTTTATTAAGGAACACAAAGTTATATTCAGTAAAAAAATGAGATCTCAAAGTAAAAAAAGCAAAAAACACATGAATTAAAATATTAATAACAAAAAACAAGCAAAAAAAGTATTCGACATTGGTAATATTTTTAAAATACATGAATTGAAATACAAGCTTATTTCTACTTCAGTAGCGAGTTGCTTTTCCTTGCCTACGTATAACCTCTTTTAAACGATCTGGCATAGATTTTACCAACGTTTTGGTATATTCTGATTCAATTTGGCTCCATTCCTCCTGCAGGATAACTTTCATCTGGTGTTTGTTCGTAAATTCACGTTTTCTGATTTTTTTTCCAAGTGACCCCAAAGATGTTCAATAGGGTTAAGGTCTGGGGACTGTGGCGGCGTTTTTTTTAATTTTGGACAATTATATAAAAGCCAACGCTTTGTATTAGTGGCACAATGTTTGGGATCATTATCTTGATAAAACTGAAATCTATTTGCCAGACCCAATTTTTCAGCACTTGACCTCAAATTTTTCTTTAGGAGGTCAATGTACTTTCGGTGATCCATAATCCCATCAATAAATGCAATATTACCCACGCCTGATACCGCCATACATCCCCATACCATAACACCACCGCCACCATGTTTAACAGTTGGTACCATCTTCCTTTCATCCAATTCTGTGGTAGGCTTGCGATGTACCAGAACTTTTCCATCACATCGAAAAAGGTTATATTTACTTTCGTCAGCAAAAATAAAATCCATTCAGAACTCCATTGGCTTATTTACATGCTCTTTCGCAAAATCTAATCTCAACTTTCTATTTTTCTAAGTAATGTGTGGCTTCTTCCTGGCTGATCGTGCATGGAAGTCGTGCTTTTTTAAGACGTTTCTTATTGTTTGAGGTGTAACGGATATACCTAAGTGTTCCTCAGTGTTTTTAGCTAAAGTGTTAGTAGTAACTTTTGGATTTTTTCTTACTTCACGCACGATTCGCCGTTCATCTGAATCTGTAAGTTTGCAAGGTTGCCCAATCCTTACCTTGTTTATTACAGTTTTACTTGATTTGTACTTTTTTATAATGTAATATACAGTAGTTCTTGACTATTAAACGATTTCTGATATAGTCTTTTCCGTTTTTCCTAATTTAAAATGATGTATTATTAAATTTCTTACATCAACAGAAGTTTCTTTCCCTTTACGTCCCATCGTCACGATTACTTGCACAGAATTAAGAAAAAAGTTCTTGTAAATGATAAACAAGAAACATAGCGATATTTTTACCAACAATGACATGAAGTAATAAGAAATACACAATCAGAATAAGGGAAAAACAACGCCAGTCGAATACTTTTTTTGCTTTGCAATTTTTGTTTTTTCGTTCAAACAGATAGATGAGTTAAAAAATGTGCAATTTTTATTATTTTTAGGACCATAAATTATTAAATACATATAATACAATGTGATCTCACGTTTATACATATAAAAAACAAAAGGATACTAGCGTTTTCAATGAAATTTAACAAAATAATTGCAATGTCGAATAGTTTTTTTGGCCACTGTACATAAAATTGAACATTTGAAAAACATTTGAAATGGATGATTTGAAATGTATTCCATAGCAAGATTGAGTAAGCTTTTCCAAAGTTACGACCAGATGTTGAGAGCAGCATCTTCAAGAAACACAAATTTTAGAAAAAAATTACTTTTATAAAAACCTTACCATAGAATTTAAAAAAATTATGATTTTTGCAGTTAGGTGACCACAGCGGATTAAAAAAAATAGTGGTTTTAAAATCCCCTTTTTGTTGTTGACCTGCGTTATCATTTTCGCATTGAAACAAATGAGGAATGATAAATGTTATTATTGTCACTATTTAGATGGGGGTGGCATGGATTACCACCTTTACCATAATAAAAATGTACGCATGTTTCATTCCTTACCGAGAGAAAGAGAGATATTTTCATACAAATAAGAAAAATAGGGTGGTCCTAAGCAACCAACCAATGACGACTTCTGCCTAGTATTGTTTGTATATATTGCATGCTGTGTAAGTGATATACTTACACGTGTGATAAATGTACTTTAATGCCAAACTGGTAGTGGTGGTACGTGGCTTGTCGTAAGCATTTTATTTTATTTCTTTCTTTTTTTATTGTTTGTTTTAAAGTAACTAAGTGTTAATCTACTTAGAGACGTAAACACAATCATTATCCTTGTTTCTACTTTCATAAAATTTAAGTTTATTATAATAAAGAACGTTGAAAGTCGTCTTCTGTATTATAATTAAAGGCACGTGCCACTTAATATCACATTTCAAAATATTATGACAAGCTATACAAATAATAACTTGTTGAGAAGAAAATATTTTAAAGCTTTAACGGAGGGCTTGATTTGGGTATTTGAATTTGATCTAAAGAATCCAGAAAATTTACTTCTACTTTTTTATTTATTTAAAGCGAGTCAAAATGAATGACGATTATTTATTTATGTTTGTTGTTGGGTTCGGGTAGCATATGCAGCATTTCGGCTAATGCCAACTCATCAGTAGACGCGCAACTAAATTTTTGACAAAGCTTAGAAATTTCACATGTTTATATAACAACTCCCAAAACATATTTGAGAATTGCCAAATACAGTGAACCCTCTCCTAACGGACAACATATATAGCCAGACACCTCCCATAACCGGACAAACTTTGTAGAACCGAGATTTTCATCAGTTTTTCTATACAAAATTTATTCTCATAAGCGGCCACGGACACTAAATTTTAAAAAATTTTGCGCCAAAAGCCCCTCATAAACGGACAGAATCGTTAATTTTAATTAATTCGCTTTGATTGAAACCCACCAACGATAGTAGTATTTCTTAATTTTTCAACTCTTATTCGTATTGGTGTTAATGCCATTGAAAATTCTGCTTCCCGTGTTAACATGAATGTACTCGTACATGATGACGTGTTGGGGATTGCATACAACTTGCTGTTTATTTGAAGAAATTGTTAGCTTAGCTCTTGGTGTCACCTTGAGAGACACAAAATATCACAGCAAAAAATGTTTTATCAATTAAAGAAAAAATGCAAATTACATGTACTTGATTCCTTAAATACTTGAGATTGCCGGTTTGAACTATTTTACTTTTAAAAACTTTTAAAATTATTTTGAAACTGAAAGGCTCAAATTGATGCGATCTAAGTTAAAGCAGTATAAGTATTCTGAATAAATTTTATTAAAAAAAGCTAAAAAAAAATTAATATATAAAAATAAATATTAATAAAAAAAATTTATTAAGTTGTTTCTTCAACAAAAATTGTTTTTATTGTAACAATTAAAATAAATATTTTAAAGTCAAAATGAATCAAATTAAAAAAAACTTGGCTTGACAAGAATGGTATAATAAAGGCGAAGGTATCCAAGATTTTATTCGGCAACTGGTGTTGAACCCAGGTCTGTTATGATTCTGTACTCAACGTGCAGACTACTTCAGCCATCGCCACCCTCTTTTTAATATTTGTCGGCGGGTGGAGGAATTTGTATAACATTCAAAGTTTTGTAGACAATTTCTTGTGAAAGTTATATTGTCACGTTATGATATTTTGTTGTGCCATCAGTAATGTTGTTTAAAGAGATTTGTATTTCAGCATGGATAAACCAGGTATTTCGGACCAAAAAAGGAGGTAGTTTTAAACATCGATTATGTAATAGTGGTGAACTAGGATTGATATTGTTTATATCAGAATAGTATGTTGACAGTGACATATTTGGTATATTGAATTAAATTGAATTAGTCTCACTTCTATTTTTATTTTGACCTTTATTAAAATTTTTATTTATATTTATTTTTTGAGCGATGGTCTTTTTTATGAAAAGTATTTTTCAATTATTTATTTTCAATATTTCGCTACAAAATAGGTAGCATCTTCAGGAAATAATAATTTGTATTAACAAAAAAATTTTCTTTTTTAAAATTGAAGAAAAAGAAAACATTTTTGAAAGGAAATGAAAATTTTTTGTCATTGATATTAAAAAATGGGTACATGTATACATAAATAAACATGTTTTCAAAATTATTTTCTTTTGTACATATTACATACATGTATGTAAAATAACATATTTCTACTATGTAATAATAACATATAACTATATCAACAATAGAACATAATTATTAAAAATTATTTAGTAAATGACTTATCACTATCTATTATTGACTCTATTTTTTGCATAAAAATATATATGTATATAATACATATATATAAATTTTGTGCTAAATTATCTACATCTGATTTATAGTTTATTCTATTGTCTGCAGGTATTTTAATTATCTGAACTTTTCCAACAAAAAACGTCGTTTATAATTAGTTTCTTTCTCTAATATAGTTGTGTCTTCAAATTTAGGATTATTTCCTGCACAAGGTATCCTGTATACTAAATTAGATAATTCTGTGTTTTTAACTCTATCTTTCATTTTATTAAATAATTTTCCTAAAGTATAACATGTTTTATATGTTATTCTATATTTTTCCGTAGTAAATATTTTCGATCTTACAAGTTGTTCCGACATGTCGTAGATTTATAAATTTTCAGTTGCATATTCCTATTAATATTATCCCGATTACCGTATTTTTTTCAATAATTTATGAATAACTCGTATTGGAAAATCATTTTCCCTCAATATATTTATAATTATATCCTTATTTTTCTTATGAAATTGTCTACTACTAAGTTCCAAAACTCTTTCAATTAAATTTGCTGCCGTATTCATTACAACTCCCTTTTTGAAAAATAGTTTATATTTATATCCGAGGATGTACGTTTATGATACCAATATTAAATTCTGACCTCTTCTCTCAATTAATACATCTAAATATGGAAGTTTTAAATTTATTTCTTTCTATCTATCGTAAACTTAATATCCTGGTTAAAATTATTAAAAATTGTCAACATATTATTTATTTGACTATCCTCAATAATACAGAATAGATCATTTACATATTTAGTTAATATTTTCGGTTTTAAAATTAATTTTCCAATACATGAATCAAATAGCTTTTCCATCACAATATCTGCTACAAGTGGTGATGCTGGTGATCCTATAGGAAGTCCTTTACTCTAAATATATATGTATTTTATTTCCATATTGAAAATATCTGTTATCTTGTATACAAAACATGACAATACGGAGAAAAAGATTCCTATTTATCTTTGTATGTCTTTCTAACTTATCCCATTTTTTTTTTATATCTAATGCTAAATTAACTGGAATACTTGGAAATAAAGATACAACATCAAATGATATTAATCTATCATCCTTATCTATATTCAAATTTGCAACTTAATTTTTAAATTCCAAAGAATTTTTAATATTATAGTGTGAATTAATAGTTAATTTTTTTTAGGATATTTGATATATATTTACATAGCTCATATGAAGGTGTATTTATAAATGAACAAATTGGTCTCAATGGAAAATTTTTCTTATGTATCTTTGGTAATCCATACAATCTAGGAGCTATTGCAATATTTGTTTGTTGTCAATTTATTCTTCTCTATTATTGTTATATATTTCTTTTTAAATAATTCTTCTACAATTTCATTATTAATCTTCTGTAATTTACTATTCATAATGCTATATTCTGTTGTATCATTTAGAATATCATCCATTCTTGAATATTATAATAATTATTGTTATTTATAGTAGGACGGGGAAAGCCCCTGGCCCGGATGGGGTACCGTCGGAGGTGCTGTAGATCCTGGCTGAGAGCATGCCGGAAGCATTGCTTCCGCTATATGATGCTTGTTTAGTCCAGGGCGTCTTCCCAAGACGCTGGAAGACACAGCGGCTCGTGCTTGTTAGCAAGGGCAGGGGCGATCCGACCAAGCCATCGGCTTATCGGCCACTTTGCATGTTGGATGGTGCCGGCAAGCTGCTGGAGAAGCTACTGCAAAGAAGACTGGCGGAGGCCGTGAGGATGGCTGGAGTGCTGTCGGATAGACAGCATGGCTTCAGACCTGGCAGGTCAACGCTCGGGGCGATTGCTGATGTGGTTGGGTGCTTCGAGCGCGCTCAGAGTGAGAGGCGCTTTTATCCGAAGCGCATAGTTGTCCTGGGAACACTCGACGTTCGCAATGCCTTCAACAGCCTACGATGGGCTGATGTTCTAGAGGCGCTACGGGGGAGGTTCCGTATTCCCGGATACTTGTATAGAATTCTCCGTAGTTATCTGGATGATCGGGTACTGTTGTACGATACGCCGACGGGGCGGAGGAGCAGGACGATCACGTCCGGCGCGGCCCAGGGATCTGTGCTGGGCCCGGACCTATGGAATCTGACCTACGATGGGATCTTTGGGGTGGAAATGCCCGAGGATGCTCAGCTCGTTTGATACGCGGATGATATAGCGGCGGTGATCTTGGCGCGGGCTATGGATGACGGCAGGGGGAAGCTGAACCGCGTCATGATTAGGACCCGGATGTGGCTTGAGGACCACGGCTTGGAATTGGCCGGTGAGAAGACCGAGGTGATGTTGATGACGCGGGCACACATACCACTCGGCGTCGGCATGCGGATAGGGGATGTGTCTCTGGTTACCCAGAGTGCGATAAGGTATTTGGGCGTCAGACTCGACTGTCCGGCGATGGCAGGACAGGTGGACCGAGGACACGGTCGGCAGGTGGACGGCGAGGCTTATTCCCTGCGTGGAAGTATGGATTCGGAGGAAATTTGGGGAAGTTAACTACTTCCTGACACAATTCCTCTCGGGCCACGGATACTTCCGAAAGTACCTGTACCGGATGGGCAGGACAGATGGTCCCGACTGCATTTACTGTGGTATTACGGATGATGATGCAGAACACACTTTCTTCGACTGCACCAGGTGGCATACTGAGAGAGGTGCAATGCGCAGCGGGTTGGCGGATTCGCTCCTGCCACCGTGATAGGGAGGATGCTCGATTGCGAGGACAATTGGGACGCTGTGGCGCAGTACGTGGGATACGTTCTGCGGAGGAAGAAGAGGGACCTCGATGCGCTGCTGCATAGCGGGGCCCCCTCTGACGGGGACCAGGCAATACGGGCCGAGGCCATGGCGCCGGCTGCGGATTTGGCGGACCCAGACGTGGGTGAGTGAGAGTGGTCCTGATTGGGACGTGGTTCTGGGCCTTCCGGAAGTAATGCGGAAAGCGATCCCGGGGAGGAATCTACCCAGAGGAGGAGGGAATTTTTTAGTGGCAACACCACTCGACGCAGATGACGACGGTCTCTGGAAGTGCGAAGGCATTTTCAACCCTACCTCACACGCCAAAAAAGAAAAAATAAAAAAAATTTATAGTAGTATGAATATTTTCGGAAAATTAACGTAAGTATATATAATGAACGTTTATATAATCTTTAAAATAAATTTATAACAGAATGGATTTGTAGAAAAAATAATAATAAAAGAATAAAAGATAGTTAATACTTGATTGTAAACTTAATAAAACTTATCTGTAAAATGTTTTTAATTCTTCTTTATATGTGATGTTCAATACTTCTTAGAAATGTTCAGGAAGTTTAATAGATGTGAATGAAATATGCTTGAAACAACTTGTTGATTAAGTTTCTTGATTTGTTTATGATTTAGTTTTAAAAAATTTTCTCGATTTTTTGATTTTATCATCTAAATATAATATGTATAATATTGAAACTTTAAACATTTACGAACAATTCATGTATATTAAATTTATGTGCATATTAAAAGTCACATATATATATTGATTGCGTCATTACAGGATCACCAATAAATCTTTTATTTATAAAAATTAAATTTATATTAAATAAATTAAATATAATAAATAAATATAATAAATTAATATAAAATATTTTGATTTTATGTTTTTGTTTGTTAAATAATTTTATTCAAAAAATTAAATTTTTCTTATAATGCTAAGCAAGGGTTAGCGAAATATCGAAAATATATAATTTAAAAACTTTTATAAAAAAGACTTGTAGTGCTAAATAATTCATTGCATACAATAAAAATAGAAGGTCGAAAAAAAAGGAAGAATTAAAATTAAATTTATTTATAATAAAAATTTATTTAGAAAAATTCTTTTTCTTCTAACAATTAAAATAAATATTCTAAAGTCAAAAGAATCAAATTAAAATAAACTTAAAAACTACATTTAAAAAACTAAGGTATATTAAGGAGAAAGTATGCTACATCCTACATATTGCAAGTAGTATATTCATGAGTTTCTGCGAGAATCGTTGATACTTTGCTCCGATCTACTAGTATCCACTGGTTGGTACCGAGAACAACGAATACCGATACTATTCCCGAGATTGAACTGTCCTTTTCCTGAACTGTCGATAACCTCCACCCGAAAGCTGCCAACTGAAGTCTGTCAACGACAAACATAATTTTGTATTGAGTAATACCGTGTTTATAGATAAAGATATATTTAGTTAAATCCTCATAGTGAGTAAATAAATCGTGTTATCATTTAAGGTTTGTGGATCCGTAAGTTGACCCTGGACATCACTGAGTTACCTCCAATCGATGGGAATCTGAGAGTGATAGTATCAGCTATACTGAGTAGAATATTATATACATACGTAAGTACTCGTATTTATGTATTAATATACACTGGGGAAAAAAAATGATATTTCTTAGTATTTTCCGAAACTTTTGTCTCCTAAAACAATTTTACGAGACAATTGTTTGATTGTCTATTTTATCAATATCCGTATAAGAAAGATAAAAAATATAAAAAAATTAAATCTAAAATAAAAATGAACCCCAATTTTTTTAATACCGCTTGGAAAGAATAATAGAAACGAAGAAAAAATTAAACAATTTTATATATTTATTAACAAGTAAGAACTAAAACTTATTTTAAACTAATATCTGGTAGATCCGCCTTCCTGCCAGATAACTTCCATGCAATTTTCGCACAATTCTTTCGTTATTTCGTACTATTCTTCGCTAATTTTTTCACAGCTGTTGTTTTCTGCACCAAAATCACCACTACAACTCCAACTCATGAACGATCCTCCACCATGCTTAAATGCTTTTTTGTGAACTGAACTGTTTCCTGTTTACTGAATGTCGCACAGTGGAGCGAGTCCCGAATCTTGCTGGACACAATTATTTGATAGTCAGTCTATATGGTTTTGGGACTGCTGAACTCGAAAAATATAGTTTAAAAATTCTCGCAAAATTTTTTAAAGAAACACGATAGAGCTTTGCTATTGCGAACTTCGGTAATATTAATTTTTCATATATTATCAAGAAATTTGCATTAGCTTTTGTTTCAGTGATTTTTGAGTTTGGAAAATAATTTAAAAATTTTTGTGTAATGTAAAATGACAGTGAAGTTCAGGTATTGCGAACTTTATGTTCGAAGTTTTTTTTTATAAATAAGTAATCAATTAATTTTTTTGTTGTCATTGTTGCAGAGGGTGGCGATGGCACGATGGATGGTAGTCTGCACGTTGACTACAAATCCAAAAACAGACCTGGGTTCAACCCCAGTTTCAGACTAAAATTTTCAAATAAATATAAACATCTCGCATTTTTCTGATGTGCATTAGTGTGTATTTGTGTGTCAGTTGTTGGCGGAAGGTTTCAGTGGCAAAGGCATAGTTACTGGTCACTGAACAATACCGGCTTCAGCTGATAGCAATCCACAATCGCATCAGAACGCCCTCCTTCGTCGGTATTGTGTAGCACCGGCGAAGTAAAATAATAATAAAAAAATGGCTACTGAACCGAATCTTCAGTACTGCTACGAGTATAAACAAAGAACGTGCAAAAGCAGAGCTGCAAAATAATTAATTAAGCTTCACCTCCTGTCGTTTCTCCTACTATCCCTTTCCTATAGTTCCAGCACAATGCTTCGCATGTGTAGGAGTCATCTTTGAGTGCTGGTCGCAGATAAAAAAAAAAAATAGAAATTTTTAAAGTATAAGATATTTATGATTTATAGTATGTACTGTTAAGTTTTAACGAATAGAGAATTAAAAAAATTATTCACTTGTATTAAATATCTTGACAATTAAATAAATGAAATAACAATTAATTTAATTTATTTTAAAATATTAAGGCAATATGTATTCCAGTTAATTAGCAAACCTTGTGAATACCCCACTTATTTTTTTCTAAGTAAAGTCTGAGTTTTACTTTAATTCGCCATGACAAATATTTTATCTTATTTTCTTTACCGCGACGAATATGCGGTGGTGTTTCCAGCCTTAATTGGACAAACGCCCAAACGATCATAAATATCCAGTATTTAGCTAAAAGTTAACAAGTTACTGGGTGAATACTTGAAAATGTTTTGAGACAATGATGACAATTAGTTAAACAAATGTGAGTTGCTGTTCATCAAATCATATTGCTAATAAATAAATGTTAAAGGACGAATAAACTTTTAGAAAAGTTGGTAGCACTGCGAATAATGGACAATATGGATGAAAAAAAACGTGTTGTAAGTCATTTAAAACGCAGCGTGGTACCACATATGAAACGTTTTCTTAACACATTTTTTAAAATTAAAGGTAAATAAGCACAGCTCTTTACATATTTAAAAAGGTTTTTCTCTAAGGAAAATTTGCCCGCTAACAAAAGTGTTATATATATATATACATACCTATGTATATCGTCAGCTGAAATGCCAAAAAGCAAACTATAATTGGGTTTTTTATTCACAATGGTACAGTGCATTAAAACATACTACTCCTCTCTCTATTCTCTAAGAATTTCAAATAATTTCTTTTCACAAGATAAAAATTCCTAAGATCAAATTGGGCCAAGAAATGTTCAGTGCGATTTATCTGTTTCATATAAAATGTAAAACATATCACAACATGTATTAGAAAATTAAAATCATGAGATGACAATAATGAGAAATGAACATTCTGCTCGATTAATTTTCAAAAAGTTGGTGAAATGCTGGTCGGCATTCATTTATTTTAAAACAAATAGATACAATATGAATATTACCTACTTCAACAGATAATTCCGAAGAAGTTTCTTGTTGTTAAAATTTCGCAATTACATATGAATAGAATGAAAACCTCACAAAATGTATCAATCTGCAGCGATCTTAACTCTGATATTTTAGTATCAATTTTAGGTCTAATGTGTATTTCTACTTCTTTGTACTGATACAATTGAACAACGAATAGTAAATGTTGGGCATACAGTACTTTTTCTAAATTACTATGCTGTTGGGTCTTTTCTGTTTCTAAAACCTCAAATTCAAAGGGACGCCACTTACAGAAATAAAAAAATTTCTTCAGTGCAAAAAAAACAAACTTGTCCGTGGATTTCGATGTAGAAGTCATGTTTGTAATCACAATACTTTTCGCTTTATTAAGTTTCTCATCTCTCCTGTAGAATTATAAAATGTGACGACAGCGACCCTTTTGCATTTCAGATGGTGATATATATATGTATGTACACATGTAATCACATTAGTTACATACATCCATTCATATGCACATGCTTTACATTTTAATCTCCTCTAAATGATGATAATTTTAAGATGAAAATAGGATTAAAATAATTTGGTTTTTTCTTGCTCAAAAGAAAGAAAAGAAATTTACAATTATTAAATTGCTGTTAAAAATTTCTTCATTCAATTATTGTGTCATAACAATGACTGTAAATGGGTTTTTGGGTAAGGCAATGAATAGGCTTAAAATTCGTTTTAATGCTAAAGAAACAGGGAGTATTTAAACACTTCCATATATGTACATATGTAGAAGTAGTGTGTATGTATGTATGTATCTCTATGGGTCGGGTGATTTTTTTGCTACTTGGGTTTTCAGTGTAAAAAAGATTATTAACATGTGGCAATCCCAAAACTATTGAAATTACCATTTCACAATTAATAGACTAACAAGCGAAGAACGTTTTTCATGCTGTGTCATAATTGACCCTATGAAGATCTTGTTCAAGCTGTTTTTTTATTTTTTTTTATCTTGGACCAGCACTCAGGAGATGACCCCTACACCCCTGAATGATGACCCCTGAATTAACATTTTACCCTGACACACGATAATTTTTGCGTTTAGTGAACAGCTGCTTTTTTGTTAACTCATTTTCTTTTGGTATTTACGTCCAAATCAAAGAGATAAAAGATAGGAAGTAGGATTAGCAGTTTAAAAACCACTACTTACTTGAAAGAAAGGTGAAATTACTTTTGTTGAAACTGCGCCATTATGAAAAAATTGTACATGCACTAGCTACCATAAATCTGAACGTGTTGCTAGAATTTGGACACCGTGAAATAAGAGAACGATAATTGTGAAAATTTGTAGGTTTAATAATATTGTTTAATCGAGTATGTAATTCATACATGGCATTTTTAAAGGACCGCAACAGCATTTTTTGGGACTCTGACGCTTGCGATGGACGATAACAAATTTAAGGAAAACTTTCGTCACAATGTTTTCCAAAAAGTATGTGAGAAAGTTCGAAATATTGACAGGTTGGAACCAATATGTCAGTGGCAATAGCATTGTTCACATTGAGATCGGCAGCGGAATATAGGACAGTTTAGTTTACACTTCGTTTCTTTCCCTTGGAAACCTTGAAATGGAATAAACACTTCTCAATATTTATTTATTTATTTTGTTTTATTTATTTATTTCTTATTTTATCCGTAATACATGTGGCCTATTGGCCAATAAAAAAAATTTTACAAGTATATAAAATCACGAGCCATACAATAGGAAAATATAAATGTATAAATAAAACCAAAAATTATTACAAAAGTATTAAGTACATCAACTGAAAATTTCTAAAACTATATAAATAATACGATAAAATATAAAAGAAATATATTAATTTAATAATTAATGACTATTTAGATTTTTATTTATATTTCTTTTTTATTTTGCTAAAAACAATTAAAATAACTTACCTTTGCTGAATTTGAATCCATTTTAATTTTAGAATAGTAAACAATTTTCCAGCAGCATTTTCCAGATTGATTGTGGACTGGTTGCCTTAGTGGATTAACTAAATTCAGTATAAATTCACAATGATTCCGTGCATTTACCGCAAATATAATAATTAATTTAAATTAAGACTGCTAATGCAAATTAACGCTGTCGTCTGTCTACGCTGTTAGTGTGAAATTGTGCTAGAACAAATGACTTTTTCTCACTTTCAGCCTTCAAGCGGTTAAAAAATCACCCTTTATAAGAATATAATTGAAGTCATTGAGGCAATTCAGACACAAACACATTTTAAGCGACACAATTTTTGTTCTATCCAAAACACACTAGGGTGCGATGGTCGAAGTAGTCTGCACGTTGACTACAAAACGAAAAATTTTCCTGGGTTCAACCCCAGTTTTAGACTCATAAAAACATGTCGCATTTTTTCTGATATGCATTTCGTTGGCTTTGTGTCAGTTGTTGTCGGAAAGTTGCAGTGGCGAAGGCATAGATGACCAGTGACTATGCCTTCGCCTCTGAAACCTTTCGACAACAACTGACACAAAGACACACAAATGGAAATCAGAAAAAATGTGAGATGTTTTTATGAGTCTGAAACTGGGGGTGAACACAGGAAATTTGTCGTTTTGTAGTGAATGTGCAGACTACTTCGACCATCGCGACCACAAACAAAAGGTCTGTTATATGCATGATTATTTCCAGGTAGTGGTTTTATAAGCAGAAATTTGTGTCTGATATTGTTATTGAAATCAGAATGCGATGGCTTAAATGTTGATTTTGTGAAAAACTGGTCAGGTATTCTAATTGAAGATCCGTACAACAGTTGAGAACCAGAAAATCCGATAAATTCTTTGCGTGTCGTTCTTAAACCGAATAATATAATCTGTCCTGTTCTCACTTGCACAATACTTCATTGCTGTTTTCAATGTTCAATTAAATCGATCAATCCTTCCATTTGAAAAAGGATGGTAAGGAGTAGTTCTTATACATTGAAATCCAAGAAAGTTACATAATTCCCTAAAAACTGACCCCTGCACATGCGATACGATATATTACATACTAAAATGACGTTGCGACGATGCTCAAGAGATTCAATAGAGTTGCTTGTACACGGTCGAGTAACTTAAAAATAGTCTTTGAAGCACCGGCCCATACATGAGAGTTGTATTCCATTTTCGGTCGGATGTAGGCGGTATAAATAGTAAGGAGATCAGATGATGATAAAGTATGTCTTACACCGCCTTAAAAAGCCTAGGCACTTGAATGCTTCCTTTGAGACCTGAAAAATGTACTCAGTCCATCGGACATCACACTGAATTTTCATGCCAAGAACATCAAGAGCTTCTGATTCCTCAATGTTTATGCCGCCCATAATTACAGATGAGGCAGCGTGATCGTGCATACGGCGATGGGTTAGCATGCAGCATTGAGTCTTTTGGGAATTGAAATCGACCCTGTTCTCGTGACCCCATTCCAATATTCTCGTGAGGTCACCTGTTAGCGAATCATTCATATTCTGCCGCGTCGCCGCGACCATAGTCGATGTCGGCCTACGATCAAATGAATATGAATGGCAGATACTGCTGTCATCTGCAAAAGAGTGGATAGGGTTGGAAGTATGACATAGGAGGTCATTAAGAAAAATAAGAAATAGGGTAGGAGAGAGAATAGAGCCTTGTGGTACCCCTGAATTGATCTTGAACTAGTTAGATGAGATCCCGTCTACAACAACTCTTATAGCGCGATCCCTGAGAAAGCTGGATATAAATCGAGAGAAGATATCGCCGACACCAAAAGCAATAATTTTGGACAAGAGTGCTTCATGCCACACTCTGTCAAATGCTTTTGAAATATCTAGAGCCACTTCCTTACTTTCGCCAAAATTGTGGATGGATCGACACCATTTTTCCGAGAGGAAGGCTAATAAATCTCCCGTGGAACGTCCTCCATGGAAGCCATATTGCCGGTCGTTAAGTAAGCTATTGGACTCCAGATATTTCATAAGATGGAAATTTAGCATACTCTCGATTACTTTATAGATGGTAGAGCATATTGCGATTGGGCGATAATTTTCAGGGTTGCTTGCCTCTCCCTTCTTGGGGATCGGTGTAACATTTGTAACTTTCCAGCACGACGGAAATTCGCCTGCATGGTAAAGGGTGCTGAAAAGGATTGCAAGAGGCCGCGATAACGTCGAAGAGCACTGCTTCCACACCAGTGCCGGAATTTCATCCGAGCCAGGAGACTTATTTATGTTAAGGTCCGCTAAAACCCTTTTAACTGCACGAGCCCGAAAGTATATCTTTGGCATAGTTACGGATACACGCTCGGATGCGGGCAGTAGTTGATTGCTTTCCGGCAGGTGAGAATTACCTGCAAACATTTCAGCAAGGAGTTTATCCTTTTCAACCGGGTCAGTGAATATTTGATCAGCCTTTAAAAGAGACGAAGAACTTAACTCTTTTAACGAATGACCAAAAGCTTTTACTTCGCCGTGGGGCAGTAAGAACTTTAGCGCGAAGACGCTGCTCGTACAAAGCTTTTGCACGTCTTAGCACTTTGGCACACGAAGATCTCGCCCTTTTGCGCATCATATCAGTATCTGCGTTATTATCATTCCGTCAGAAATGCTTCCTCTCTTGATCTGACTGCAAGTCCGCACGTCTGATTAAACCAAGACTTTGGTCTAGGCCTAATCGAAATTTGCTTCGATGGTATGAACGTTTTCATAACAAGCAATATTATATTTTTGACCATTTTAGCCATGGCATTGACATCATTGTCGAGGAAGCAGATCCTCCAATTGAAATGCCGAAAGAAATCGTTGAGCTCAGCCCAACGTGCCTTTTCGTAAATATATTTCAATCTTTTCGTAGCTGGCGGTGAAACGCCTGCAAGTTCCGCAAACGAAAAGGAGGCAGAAAGGGTGCAATGATCCGAATTACCGACAGGTGCGCTAATGCTCATTTCATGCTTTTCAGGGTGTGAAGTGAGAAAAGGGTCGAGGGTGTTGTGTTGGTGCCCGTCAACACATGAAATATGTGTTCGGGTAATTTTCGAGGACAAAAGTTTTTCTTTATTGAGAATTATTATTTTAATATTTTTTCTTTGTAAACAAAAACCTATTTTCCTGAAGAAGCTACACAAAGGAGTAGTGAAATATTGATATAAAATAAATATTATTTATATACAAAAGCCCTTCAGATTAAATAATTTTTTTATTTTTTTTTATCTGGGACCAGCACTCAGGAGATGACCATACGATGCATTGTGCTGGAACTATAGGAAATTTAATTGAAATTTCTAGTTATACTTGGGAATTGATTTGAAATGTTGTGAATACAATTTGTAACGTTGCAAGTTTTGATTGTGTAAGTTTTTAGGTACTTAACAATTTATTAGTAACTTTTGTGTCTGGGTTAAAAAGTAATTTGTTTTTAACATTAATTAAGAGACCAAAATAAAAAAGAGACCAATCATTTCCTAATATAAGATCACCAACATCAGCCAAGTTGGAAGATTTAAATTATTCATAATTAATTTTGAATCATATGTTTTAATTTTTGAAACATTAGCAGCAAATAATGGCAAAGTCTTTATTTTTTGTTGTGAAAAATGTTGAAGAATAACAGGAACGTATGCGCCAGAAAATAACCGGCTACTCTTGAAAATGTTCGTTTGTCCACTTGTCGTCATTATTGTTGGACGAATTCTTAGAAAAAATCCACGGATGAATGCATTTTCTTTAAAACGACAATGAAAATAACATATATGTAGGTTGTTTGTTCGACTCTGATGCTGCTCGTAGCTTTGATGATGACGAAAGGCGAGTTTGAGAAAAACTATCTTGTTGTTGAATTATATCAATTAAAGTATCTAGCTTATACTTAAAATCTTAAAATTTGGTGCATTTTGTATGGCTGCAATATTAGATTTTCTACATTCCAGCATACTATACGCCTGCAAAGAGGAATAACTTCATTTAACCCATTAAAAATCATCAGAAATTTTATCATTAGCTAAATTCTTGATTTCTTGAACAATTGACTTAGTTTTTGGTCATCTAATTGGATTTCTTCGAAATTTCTGCAAAGTTTGCTTTCTTGGCTTTCTTCATTAAGTGAAATTAATTTCTCTTTAAGAGTGATATATGTATATACTTACTGGGGCTGGATTCCGAATAAGATTTAAAGTTTTGTTATTTGCAGATATTTCAAGAGATTCAATTACTTTAAAAAAGATGACTATCCGAAGTTATATTAAAATTTTGAAATTTTTGTTCGGTATTTAAAAACTATAATTCTGGAATTTGTGTCCAAAATGATTGAGGAATTCATATCTTGGAATTCTTGAGTTCATTATTTAACAAATTTCGTTCCTCTATTAAAGGAACCGATGTCTGTGAATTCTCCAAACCGCCTTTTAATACCTTGTATACAATTTTTTATATGTTCTAATATTTATTACAGTTGTGTCGCGATTAGGACAATATGTTATCAGTTAAATCCCTTTCAAATTCATAGTTCGAGATATATTTTGTATCAAGCCCCTGTAAATTGGTTTGAAGCCGTAAAATTTGTTCAGCCTTCCGTCCACTAAGTGCCAAATTCCAGTTTTTAAGTAAAAAGGAAAATATGCGTTACCTATTATAAGTTTAATATTCTTGTTTAAATAAAATAATATTAATTTTTTTTAATATAGTTTATTTAAATGAGCTTGAGATATTATATATAATTTTGTGTTTCAAATTTAATAAAATTAATTTTTTTATTGTTTTCAGGGGAAAAAAACATTTGGAAGAAAAACTTCTGAAATTCTCTTGTTGTTTCATTCGCGGTAACACAGACGAAAATGTTACCGGCGACATTAAATTATTGATTCTAATATTTTTCCATTGTTTTTTTATGAGCAACGAAAATGAGCACAAAGCGTGTCGCCGAGTACCGAACACAAAAGCGATTCTCTCTTCCCCATCCGTAATACTCGTATGCCAACAAACTAAATGCTTTCCTTCCAAATGTTTTTGTCTAAACTCAGTCTACAGAAAACTAAAGATGAACCAAAGTAAAGAATTCAAGAGTAAATAAAATTAAACAAAATCAATATTTTTATCTGATTTTATACATGTCATATTGGCAAATCGTTCGATTGTATAGGATAGTGAATCAGTGCCTTAAAGAGCATTTCACTTATTGTAGTGTTGTTTCCATACGGCTACCTATTGCAATAAAAATTTCTGTCAATATCAAGAATAATAGAAATAAAGACTACGATATCAGGCATCCACAATTAATGTTTTCTGCTCATACAACGGTTTCCCCGCAGGGGGGTTCTGGAATCTTGGGAATCTTGTATTTCGGAACCTACGGGTGTCTGAGCGACCCCGCGGTACCCAGCTCAAGGTGCAGCATTACCTTGTTCCTCCCTGAGGTTCGAAAATGATAGAAGAGGTCACTCTTCAAAATCTGACTAGAGATTGATGAACGACTGGTTAATACCAGTTAGATTCGAATCTAGCACTACGGGACCAGCTTAGCCCCACACTCCCAACGATAAGTACGGGTTTAAAGACTGATGTATTCCTTGTGAGTACTTCGTGTCTACTCCGAAAGTTGGATAGTGTGTGCTGGTATGGGTAAGGACTCGTAGTGGCTGTGGTTAATACCTAAAGTTGCGCAGGGAGTGGAGTTTTTGGTCTAATCGGAAATATGTGTGCAGCCATAACACACATATTAATGATATGACTTTTACTCTACTAGGTGCTGTTGCCATTCGACAGTAGTCACCGGAATGTGTTTCGAACCAACAGTATTACTGTTAAATGGGTCTTGACGTAAAAACATTCTGATGTGACAAGAGTCATGACAGCTCGAACACCTCAACAAGGTGCATTATAGAATTCAGGGATAACTATACATGATTTGCTACCCAACTCTGGAAGAACGTGGCCTACGGGCTCATTTGCTTATCAGTGCTCTGGGGGCGCTAGTGAATCGTTTCAAAAATTTACTCGGTGTTAAGACCACCGTCAGATAAGGCCCCATGACAAGGTGCTGACGATAATCTTGAACGCCATTGCTCATACAACGGTAGGATAATTTATTATTTTTCTATTTAAATTATCTGAAAGAAAATAAATTCTTTACTAGAGGTTAATCGACAAAAATAATAAAATCGTTGAAAAATTTGCAAATTTGAATAGATTTCGTTATTTAATGGATAAAAGTTATTCCTAACATGCATATACTCTCAAAATATTTGTCGGAACCAAACACACCTTCTTTTTAAGAGAAGTAACACTCAGCATTGATTGCATAGTACTATATACTACTTTCTATAGGAAAGGTATAGTGATAGAGATTACAGATGGTGAAGGGATAGAAAGCAGAAAGCTTCATTACCTTTACAACTCTGCTGTCGCACGTTTTTCGATTACAGCCGTGTTGCACCCTATCGATTTCGAAACTACCTTTAGTATTATTTTACTTCGTCGATGACGCTACACAATACCGACAAAGGATGATACTTGTGGATTGCTATGACTAGACGCCGATACTATTCAGTGAACTGTTTTTATTTCATGACTTTTTCGGACAGTGGACTGAAACCCAGTAGCTTTACGTTTTCGTCAACGTCAGGGTCCCTTTCACCACGTCTACTTAAATTTAATTAAAGATTTTTATTTAAAGTCTATATAAAAATTTCCATTTTCACGAACATAAATAACGAAACACAAGAAAGTATGATAACGCTTTCCTATTTCGTATTACTGACGTTTATTTCAAAAACAAACCAAAGATAGCAGCACGCACAAAACTTTTATTTCTATTGTATTTTGATTTTTGAAATTCATTAAATAGACATTCATTACGTCCCCATTGTTACCTATTTAATATGAAAAGAGTATACATGTACTATATAGTATGTATGTTGAAGAAAATGAAAACTGGCATTTAAATAAGAATTGATATTTAAATAGGATTGATGGAATATATTCTCAGAATTAAAAAACTAAAAAAACTTTTTCTCTAGAAAATAAAACGAATATAATTACAATAATTCAACAATAATTGCAAAAAAAATTCTACAACAATTTCAAGAATCAATCAGTGATGTTAACTTTTTTATTTGTATTTCCTTACAGTATTGAAAAAGTTACCGTTTTTAGGTCAAATTACCGTACGCAAAGTATTGTACAAAAATAATATTTTCTTATTAAAACAGGTTTATACCTATTTGTAATTTAATATTTATTTAAAAAACAACAAAAACTTAAAGAAACAAGTATGTGGTAATAACAAAACAAATGTATTTCAAATTTGCACTTTCAGTACATATCGTCACGTAAAATGTTATAGATTTCACAGGAGAGAAAAAAAACTTAAGAAATGATTTTTTCGCTTTATCATCCAAATAAAATGACGAGTTTAATTGCAGCGTTAAAAATTATATCTCAAAAACAGTAAGCTGGTAAGATTTCTCCATTGTTTCATTATTTCTCACCAGAAAGACATACATTTATTTTGAAAGCTTAGTAAAAACTGCCTTTTGAACTTATTTAATTGTCGTTATTTTTAAAAATAGAAAGCTTAAAATTTGTGAAAACGTCTGCCTTGATGTGATGTACCAATATCCAATAAAAACTCAATTTTAAGTTTTTTTGGTAGTTACGACCTTTTACGACGCTTTTAGGATGACGATATAAGTGTGGCTAAAAGGGATTATTCACCATTTATGGCAGAAACGTATAGAATTTCATTACAATTAGCGTTGTTTTGCCGTACTTTTTATTAGAAATAAGTATATCATATGTAGACACATTAAAAAAACTTTTGGATTTTAACACTTAGGCAACCGTTCTGACGTCTAAATACCCGTACAATACGTTATTTACGGTACGGTTAACATCACTGTAAAAAAATCCATATACACATTTTGACATAACGGCCTATAATTAGCATCGGCCTAATAAACACCACCTGTAAAGTGTAATCTGTCATATGAGTTGCCAACTAAAAGGTGTACACGCTTGGAAAATAGGCCGTAATTTAATTTAATTTTGTTCACATTAAAATTTTTAAAATTTTTGTTTTTATTTTTTAGGTTTGCATTTCATTTATAAATAATTAAACATTTATTTAATAAGGAATTCAACAAAATGAAATGAAATAAGAATTTTTAAGTTTCTATGAACTACTTAAAAAATAATAAAAAAAATTTTGCACATTTTGTTATTAAATTATATTTTATATTATTTACATACACACGTATCCTTATTTACATATATGCTTTTTGCATAACTTCAAATATTTTCCTAATTGAAGTTCTTTCTCACATTATTTATTTGTTCCTAAATACGGTTCAGACGATAATTATGTAAATAATTGATAGAGAAATTCTTATTTTAAGGATTGTTTTATATACAAAATATATTATCGAAGTTAAAGAAAAGTTATATTGTCATTCTCTGGTTGAATTTTGTCTGGTCGACTGATGTTTTGCACAGTTGTCTCCGTCGCTTTGACTTCGTCAACTGGACGCTAATGATTCTCAGGTGAGCAGATCCAAGTTCTAACAATTTCTTTGCATTAGATTAGTGACTCTTATACAGCGATGGTGTAGCAGGTGTTTGAATTTCATTAGGACATCTGTCAGAAGCAACATTGATATGATTTTCCAGCGCCGGATGGCATAATACTTTTCCTAATGCCTGTTAAATTGATTCTTTGTAAATATTTTTAAGCGAAATGTTTGGTATGCCCACTTTCTCTTGCATACATATATTCCGTCATTTTTTGCTACTTTCATTTTCACAGAACTTGGCTTTGATATTCACGCTATTAAAATTAAAAAGCTTCTTCTGTCATAAAAATTTACGTACATAACTGCATTCGCACGGAATCGTTTCGTTATTTTCCAGACTCATTGCATATAAATACATATGTACATATATTTTTTCTTTGATAATTGTGCTCCTAGTTTTATTTAATAATAATAATGTTGGTGATGCGGATGATGTTGATGCTGATGTGGTTGGTTCTGTGCTTTCATTACGACTGCAGTAGACGGCGTCATCGAAGATGATGATGATGTTGTAGTATTTGCTGCAACAGGTGCTGCATTAGTTGCATTAACAGCTGTTGACATCCATTCGCTATTGCCCTTACAAATGGCATCTAACTAAAATCATAAATGTTGATATTCACTCATATCATAAATAGGCATTGAACTCATGACATTGTGTAGATGTGAATAGGCCACCGCGGCAGGTAGAGAAGTCATTTGTGCTGAGCCAACATTGCTGGAGCTTTTTGAAGAGCCAATGGCAGCAGCTGCAGTAGCTGCAGCTGATAAGGATGGTGCGCCCACAAGTTGGGCATTCAATGTATGATCGACTGTGGTATGTGCTGAAACATTTGCTGAACTGTGGTGACTTTGTTGCTGTTGTTGTTGTTGCTGCTGTTGCTGATGGTGATGGGCGTGATGGTTATTGAGCGCTTGGTTGGGTGATTGTTGTGTCGTATGTTGCTGTTGTGAAAGCGTCTGCTGCTGATGGTGATGATGATGTTGTAATGGATGATGATGGTTATTGCTATTTGATGCTGTATTATTGGCGGATATTGAGCTGTGGTGTTGCATTAGCGCACCTTCCATTTCCGAATCACTTGATGAATCCAGATGTTGTTTGTCCGAGTTGCCACTGTTTTTGAGAAAGAAAATAGCAATTTAATTATAATTATTTTTTAATATACTTTGTCTAAACTAATAGCGATTTAGGCACGTATAAAATAAACTCAAAGAGGTCTGTTTTTCCTAAATTATTTATTGAACACGCTTTTTTAAGTTAATTTTTTTTTAATTTCTTTGTTCGTGTAATTGGAAAGAAAAAATATGATGTTCCATGAATAAAATCTAAAAAAAAATAATAATAAACAAATAAATTATTCAAATTTTAACACGCAAGCGTGACTTTTTGCCCACCATATAAAAAAAACACGAATACAAATAGTTTCACAGTTGACTTCCCTTCACGTACTAAATATTGGTCCTTTACTTAAAATAGAAAGGAAATAATGTAATTTATTGTTGAAAAGTGACAACAAAATAAACTGTAATATGTAACGGTTTTAAATTCATCATAATATAATCTCTCTCTCGGTCTACATTTCGTATTTTCTATGGTGTTTTAATTGATACCTTTGGCATTATACAAACAAATACATACTAACATCAGTGATGGAAACTGTGGCAAAATTGTGCCATATTCGGCACTATTTGATGTTATGTGGCACCATGGCACCTCTTTCTACCTTTTTCTTTTCTGTTTAATTAACTTTTTATCTTTTAATATTTGCTTGATATATAATTTGGAAATACTGGTCACAAATTTTGTGTCAGAACAGAATTTTCCATTTACAACATTATACCGTTGCTAAAAAATGGAACTACTGACTCCAACACCGTTAAAAAATTTGTATAAACCGCAAAAAAGTCTACAGAAATGATTAAAGATTGTAGTGATCCTTTAAATATACAACAAGTTGTTGACTTATGCAACAAACAATACTTTTCTATTATCATTGATCGAAAAATTTTGCAAATATTTTTTAGCAAGCATGCGTTGAATGTTTTTTAACTTTAAGAAAAGTAGATTGTATATTGAATTTTTAATGACATTACAAATGTTTTTAAAGACAGATATATTCCCACTAAAAATTTATTTGGTTTTTGAGCTGCTAACTGTTCGCTAATGAGCTGAAAAATAACAATGCTAAAGTATTATTGAAAACAGGCCACCCAACATTATTTGTGGCACAATTTAAATTTAGCTCTTCAATGCGCATCCGAATATTTGCCTAAGAAAATGGATTACCTATTAAAAGAAATAAGTAAATTTTTTAGTAGCAGGTCATGTCGGCGATAAGACTTTGTAAAATATCAAAATTATATCAATTCAGAATGTAGCTCTAAAACTTTTTTAACGGCTAGTTAAGGTTTATAGATTAGTTTTGTCCGGTTAAAAGTTGTTTATGTTACAATTTCCTTTTTAATAAACTTTCAGTATGTGCAAAAACAAAAAAAAATATATTTTTTAGTTTTAAAAATTTTAAATTTTTTCTTTCTATTTTATTTAACGCAATTCAAAATTAATGACAATTATTTATTTATGTTTGTTGTATGGCTAAGCCAAACCAAATTTTCAGGAATATTAAAATATTTTTAAATAAAATACATTTAATTTATACAATTTATTTATTTAATTTATTTAAATTTAAAACATGTTATATTATTTGACGTTAAAAATGTGCTATTCTTTTCTATAAGTTTTCTAACGTGTTAAAAGTTATATTTTTATTCAAACTATATACCATATAATAAACTGAGTTTTGAAACTGATAACTATTTTGTTTAAATAAAGTTTTGGCACTATATAAGCCATTTTGGCACGAAATGAAAACTTTAGAATCTCATCACTGACATACATACATATATCCATACATACATTAGTATGTACAAAAATAACTCTTGACTGTCAGCAGCAAACAATTTTGTGGAAAATACTCTTGAGAGTTTTAAACGCAAAAGCACTTTAGGTGTTTGATTTCATTCGTACACGAATAAAATTTAAGTGGCAATATGTTAATGCTGATACTTGAGTTTAAATGCCCTTATGTAGTTGTTTTCTAAGTCAACTTTATATAGAGCACGAATCACCACTCCTTGTCACATTTATTTACTTCTTGTGCGTTAAAAAATTCTGAAAGGGGGGTGTTTTTATGTGCATCTACAAAGTTTCATATTAAAAAGTCATTTGTAAATTGAGTCGTTCAAAATTAAGTTGACAGTTAACAGCTGATAATATTTGTATGGTTAAAAATGTTATTAGCGAGGGAATTGGTGAAAAAGGTATGTGTGGGTTCTTCCAATACAAACAGTGGTTTTCGAAGTGAAAGTCTAAAATTAAGAAAACTAAATTAAAATTTGTAAGAAAGCAAATGTTTTAACTTAAATACATAAATTATTATAGTTTTGAATATAAGAAAGGCGGAGATAATAATTTTGTACGAACACAAAATGCATTAGAAATTTGTTGCAGGGGAAATAGAAATGTTTTATTTCAGCACGAAATCGTATATTCTACAGCAAGGAGTTTTTCATACATACCAGAGACTAAAATATTTCACCGAGCGTGCCATTTACTTATTTCGATCTGAATGATTTAAATAGCGTATTAGTAATTTGGACTGATTTGCTTTAACCTTTTTCGTATTTCGACCGATTTCGATTAATTCTCGCCTTTTTAAATTTTAGGTCAAAGAAAAAAGCAAAGCACATTTTAGTTTTTACATCTTGAAAATTTTGGGATTTTCTACATATTATTTTCGGTATAACAATTATTGCTTACATAAAACGTCTAGTTGTCAAATGACTTGGACATTAGTAAAAATGTACGTCAATGAAAAGCCACAAATTAAACTGAAATTTTTTGTGTTGTACTTTTGCAAAATTTAATGAAAAGTAATAATTAATATTTAAGTTATACATTTTATTTTATATTTATTCAGAATTTCAAGAAAAAAAATGTGTTTTACTGTTAACGCCATACGATGAAACTAGAGTTGGACAAAATCGTTCCTTTTGTGGAATCGTTCCGACCGATCCCAAAGATAAAAGGAACTAGGTTGTTCCTTTCGTTCCTCTGTTTTACTTGTAACAGGAATGAACGAGGAACGAGAGTACTCTCATATGTTGCTCAAAAGCACATAAAAAAACAAAAGCAACACAATGCATATGCAAACAAAACAAAAATTAAAAACTATGTTCATAAGAACATAGGTGGTGATAACCAATCTAATTAGATAAGTAAGTTACCTGAAAAAAGGTTGACTCCAAAAAAAATTATCAAATTAATTACAGAAACTCACTGAGTGTATTTACGTTATTAAATTTATATTTTTTATAAACAAATAATGGCGGGACTAGTTTTCTCGAAAAATTTCAGGTATTTTTCTTATTTTTCTTATTTTCCAACACTTCTTTATAAGGCGTAATAATGGAAACATTTTTTAATATAAAAAAACATTAATAAATAATCCGTCTAATTATGTATGTACATATAAGCAAACTTTATTAAAGGTTTTAAAATATTTTGTTTTTTATCACATTAGTAATTCAATCACAAAAATAATGGAAACATAAATAAAACAAGAAAATTAAATTAATTCAGTCTTTTAAATTTGTAAATGAAATTTTACATATTTTTATGTAGAAATATCAGACTAGAAACTTTGTTTGATGTCAAAAGAGTCCTTCTGTCATTAATAATTTGTCCGGTGGCTGAAAAAATGCGTTCACAAGGAACCGATGGAGCGACGATGCAAAGACGTTTTAGGGCATTAGTGTATACTCTAGGATGCAGCGATTTTCGTTCTTTCCACCATGCTAAAGGGTCACTTCTCCTATCTAAATGCTCTTCATTTATATATTTGTCAAATTTTCTAATGACTGCTGCACCATTATTGTCTGGCCTCACCGTGTTAGAGTCGTCCTGGTCGTAAGCAGGAAAAAATATTGTACACAGTTGCCACTAAATTTTACAGTATATTGCACTTTTTTTGGTTGTACAATAAAAATAAAAAGTAACATGATTTCTGCCCATATATTATATATAATATGACGTCCACATTGGCAATATTATTGTACAGTACAAAAACCAGAGAAAATCTTTGAAAAAAGTTTAAATAAAATTCATTATGCATAAATAGCCACAAAAAAATTAATTTCGTGGCATTGTTGTATAATTACACAATCGGCAACACTAATTTCTATACAAACACGAACTCTGTTCTAAATGTACAGAAATAAGTGAACGAAAAAAATGTAAAGTTGGAACGAGGAACCATTAAAAAAAAGAGTCTGTGAAAAATTCCGAACCGTTCCAATTAGGGAATCGTTCCGAGGAACGAGGTCGTTCCAGAACGACACAACTCTAGATGAAACCACACTTTATTGTGCACCTTCTCACTTCATTTTTCTTTCATTGTGAGCTCCCAGCTTGCATTTGGAAGATAATTTTTTCAAAAATTACCTAAATGATTCTTCTTCGACTACTTATGGGGATCAAAAACTGATTCAACATGTTCGTTGCCGCGGTATATTAAAACAAATTACTAGTGCGTCAAAAGAGCTTTTTTGTTTAAAAGTGTATGTTAAGGATTAGTGGACGGTACTGTGTCTTTAGTTTCATGTTTGTGTTTTTACTCAAGTGTTACAGAAGTGCACATGGTGCCATGTGACCCGCCGCTGATCACAGTGATATGCATTTTGATCGCATCTTTCTTATCTCATCAGGTTTTGTTTTTATAAAAGAAATAAAAGGTATTCAAAAAGGCAAACAACAATTCTGGAATAAATCCAACCTTTTTCTATCGAAACCGAGGTATTATTGTTGTTTTCTTCCATGAAAACGAAGTGATTATAAAGCCATGAAAAAATTTTTCTTATACTGTTTTCGAAGACAATAAAATTTAAATATATTCTAAAACAGTGCCTCAAATCAATTATTTGTCTTTGTATGTATAACAAAGATAAGGCTCTCAGGTAGGTGCCAATGAATAGAAAAAAGTGTTGAGTTCGCAGGGCGTGGGGAAAATTGTCTTATAATATCACGTAGTGTGTGACCCACCACCAGTGGCTTCTCGGAAAATATTCGTGCGAACCACTGCTGGGTCACATGGCAACGAAAGTGGTTAAAAATAACTCGCAGATGACTCGCGATTATGATTTAAAAGTGTTTGATTTTAAAAGAATTTGATTAATAATTTAAAAAAGTACTGGCTGGGCTAACATAAATACGTGTTCTCATACCTTTAAAATAAGCAAAGCAGTATCTATGCAATATTGCACTGTTATTCTGCTGTGCAATAAAGCAAAAAATTGCTAACATGGATATTGCTAGTCTAGCAAGTAGGATAGGAAAAGTATATTGTTAGAGATGACAGGTGGTGAAGGGATAGACAGAAGAAAGCTGTGTCAGAAGAAAGTATTGCAGCGCCTCAGATGACAAGGACACGTAGGCTAGCCGAAAAAAAGTGCTAAAATGATCGACAGTTAAAAAAGTGTTTTATTTTTTTAACATTGGTTTTTATTGATATAATTAAAAGAAACATTTTCTATTTCAAATATATGTACATATTTAAAAAAATTTATCATTTTGTGAATTTAAACCAGTTTGTTTTCATATTTTACACACATTTACTCAAAATTACTTTTCTTTTAAAAATTTTTGTATATAAAATCGATTTTGTTTAATAGAAGTTCTAATTTTTGTAATATACATATCAATACAAGATTTTACACGCAAAAAAGCTAAATATAATTTTAAATTAAGTTATTAGAAGTACATATTAAAAATTTCTACCATGTTATTGTCCTCTTCTTCATATCGTCATATGATTTCAAAAAAGCCCTAAGTTACAAAAAATTCGAAATCGACTTTTTGATTGATAATGAGCCATATTATCAAAATACATGTGCCTGCAATTAGAAATAATGTTCTTAACAAAAAATTTCAGAAATGCTTAAGTGTAAGCGTAGAAGTTAGTTTGAAAGTATTTTGCTTCTCCTGTAAAATTTGTTGAATGTAACTTAGGGCCTTTGTGAATTCATATGGCGATATGTACATGGATCAACTCATTTTGGTACTTTTCAGATGAACCGATTTTTTAACAATATCGGCCGATATGTTTATAGAGTGGCTCTAATTCTGGGTTTGAAAAAGGCCAAACTAAAAGAGACAATACAAAGATTGACAACTTTTTGAAGGGGTTATCAAGGAATTTTTAAAATAGTGAACTTGAATCCAGAATTCACTTGTATTCTTTTTCGTATCCCATATCTGCAAACATAACTAAAATTGAGCATTTTTCTTGGAAATTTTAAGCTAAATATAAAAAAAAGTATTAAATCTAGCACTATAAGTGCTAACGTGGCAACACTGACTACAAGACTACTGTTATTTTTTGGTGTCTTAGCTAGAATAACAAGTATACCAAATGTTGTTGAGATCGAAGGCAGGCTATTCTTTGACGGTTCGCTTCAATTACCCGTATAAAATTAAAAGATCTGAGGTAGGTTAGGATTTGATAATAATTTTTCTATTAACAATCACACAATGCATTGTTGTTGTTAAATTTGCAAAATTATGTGTCTAGTTTAATAATCCATTAAAAAAAGTTAAGTTGTATTAATTTCAAAAACTTTTGGTTCGTGTACTGATTCTGGGAATTACCTATATGTAGGGGTTGTTTGCCTCTCATATTTTTTCTAAATGAAAAACTTCGATTCTGTTTTTTGATTATGTTTATCTGAACCTTTAGAATTTTATTGGTCAAGTCGAGAATATGATATCGGCCAAATGGGCGCCGTCACAATTGATTGCTCTACGGGCTCGTTTTATGGCATTTTTCATCACTTCGGCGAGAACTTCGGGCGACAGATTCTCGCACACGGGACTTCAAAAAACCCCACAAAAAAAGTCTGCAACGGTTAAATCGGGCGATCTAGCGAGCCAGTGCAAATAGCCAAAACGAGAGATGAGGCGACGCGGGAACGCCGCATTCAGAATATCGGTTGTGGGTCGCGCAGTGTGTGCGGTTGCTCCGTCCTGTTGGAACCACATGTCTCCCGTCTTAATTCGTTCAATTGCGGCAAAAAAAACTTGGTTAACATGGCCCTATAGCGCGCACCGTCCACTGTTGTCGTTTGCCCAGCGGCGTCCTAAAAAAAATGGACCGATGACTCCTCCAGCGTGAACAACGCACCATACAGTCACTTTGAGCGGGTGTAATGGCTCCTCGTACATCACTCGTGGATTTTCGGTGCCCCAGAAGCGATAGTTTTGCTTGTTCACGTACCCGGTGAGGTGGAAATGAGCCTCATCGCTCATTATGATTTTGGTCGAAAAATCGTCCACTTCGTCCTCGAGATTGAGGATGGCTTGGGCGTAGGTTACGCGCTTGTTCAGTTGTATTCTACTTCTGTCTAGTACACAAATGTCAAAACAGATTTGACATTGGCCGCCATTTGCAGAAATAAGAGCATCTTCCAATAAGGTGATTTTTTTGGCCCACCTTGTATATGTTTTTTTTTTTCTATTTTTTTTTTATCTGGGACCAGCACTCAGGAGATGACTCCTACACATGCGAAGCATTGTGCTGGAACTATATGAAAGCGAGTAGTAGGAGAAGCGACAGAAGGTGAAGCGTAATTAATTATTTTACAGCTCTGCTTTCGCACGTTCTTTGTTTATACTCGTAGCAGTGCTGAAGCTTCAGTTTAGTAGTCATTTTTATTATTATTTTACTTCGCCGGTACTACACAATACGGACGAAGGAGGGCGTTCTGATGTGAGTATGGATTGCTATCAGGTGAAGCCGTTACTGATCAGTGACCAGTGACTATGCCTTCGCCACTGAAACCTTCCGATAACAACTGGCACACAAAGACACACTAATGCACATCAGAAAAATGCGAGATGTTTATTTTTATTTTAAAATTTTAGTCTGAAACTGGGCTTGAAGCCAGGTCTGTTTTTGGTTTAGTAGTCAACGTGCAGACTACCATCCATCGTCCCATCGCCACCCTATTTAGCACTGCTGAGTGCTTAGTGCTTAGTGCTGGTCCCAGATTAAAAAAAAAAAGTTATTGAGAGTATTCAAAATTTGAACCACGTTATTTTCATTTTCTTCATATAACAATTCATTTTGCTAATTTTTAGATAATCGATTTTTCTAACAATATCGCCCGATATGTTTATATAGTGGCAGCAAACGTTGTCTAATTTTATACTCTCTTATACGTATAACTGAACACCACAGTTCTGTATTCATTGTAGTTCTGAGTTTGCTTTTACTTAGGCCCCATTACATGATAACCTCTCTACTTCTGCGTTTGAAAAAGGCAAACCTAACACAGGCAATACAAAACTTGGCAACTATTTAAAAGGAGTTTTATTAATTGAATTTTCCCGAATTCGATTGTATTCTTTTTCATCTCCCATGTCTGTTTAGTTTTATATAGCTCCATAGACTTTGATTTTTTTTAATTCACTAGAGCAAATATTTTAGAAATAAACTTTTAAAATGGAAATATAAAGGGTGTCTGGTAGCAGATTTATATTTTCAAACTTAAATAAAAAACGTAATAATTGACACAAAGTTTTCTTAAGAGCATTGAACGATATAATGAAAATGGGGATTTTATTTTTTAAAGAGTATATCATCCAGATCCTTTTTTAAAATTTCATAAATAATCGCTCTTGGAAGTCTCAGTGAGACTGCTCTTTCTGTATTGAAAGTCGCGGATTTTTACGTAAACTGCTTTCAACCAGTTCAATGTTTTCGGATCGACTGGCCGTGGGGCATTCGTAGCCGAAACAGTTGCGCGGAATCTTTGCACCAACGGACGAATTAAATTTACACTCGGTCCATCACTTATTTGCCGAATACAGAACTTTGAACAAAATTATCGACGACCAATTACGTAAGAATCATTAAACTTAAAAAATGTCTCTACAGGAACGCGCAATGATCACTCCGCCACTGCGACATCATGACTGACAAATCGGCACAATCAATAATTCCAACGGCGCCACTCTCCCTCCGCACCGTTTATTAGTTTTTGAAATAATCGTATTTAAAAATATAAATTTCCCACCATTTTTGTCAAAATAGTAATATTTTTGGGGAAGACAAGATTTTAATTCACTGATCATCACAAAATTTAGCATATGTGACGCGCAAAATAGAAACGGACCTAAGGGTAAAAACCGGTTTTGTTCAGGAGAGCCATTTTAAAGATTTAAATACGTGTATCTTTGGTGTACCATCACCTTCATAAAACGCGCATATCTCTGGGAGGGAACACTTTTGGGGCATGGGATCGGTCTCATTCGATGCTCAGATGTTGTCCACATCAAAAAAAAAAAAGTGAAAATTGCTTTTTTTTACCCTTAGGTCCCTTTCTCTATCGCTGTCACATATATACATTTTTCTTTATACAGTGAGACAAAACTTGATATTAATTATATAAATTTTTAAATTAATTGTATGAACTGAATAAAAAATGTTAAAAGTGCAAAATAATTATAAAAAAATGTGCTAAGCTAGCACAAATAGCAAAATTCTTAATAGTAAATCATAAAAGAGTGCTAAATCTAGCACTAAAAGTATTAAACTAGCAACTTTTCTTGGAACTCTTAAGGAGTAACTGCCGTATTCATAAACATTTTTCAAATTTATAATTGGTTTAAAAATTTAATTTTGTATGGAAAGTTGTTTATTAAAGCTTTTATAAATTGAAAATATTGAAAATAAAGAAAAAATTATAGAAATCGGTTGGGAAACAAAGAAGTTATGACTCTTTCAATTTGAAACTTTAAAAAACACGTTTTTCACTATTTTTATCGCTATAAAATCACTTTTCGAAGTGACCTAAAAAGCTAAAGGTATTTTCGTTCCCTATGGACTTCAACAAAACTTTTGTATCACAGTGTTATTTAAGCTGTAGGTTCTTTTATATACTTATATAATATTTATTTTTATTTCGATATTTCGCTACTCCTTTGGTAGCTTCTTCAGGAAAATTGGTTTTTGTTTGTAATTTACATAAATAAATAAAAAATACACATTCTATATAAATTTGTACTGATGGTTGTAATCAAGCTGAAGATTCATGTTTTAAGGGAAAAATATTGCAATTTTCGACTGTGTTTTTAGATGCCATATTTTTTATTTATAAAAAACTAAATTTAAAAATAAACCTTAACTTTGATTGCAAAGTTGCGTTAATTGAGTTATTTTGTATGTATGCATCCATGTATGTGATTTTATAAATTTCTTTTAATGGATTTGTTTTGTTTTCCCTGTTTTTAAAACTAATTTGGTTAGTTTTTACCTAAAAATAAGATTTTTGTCCAATAAAACTACATACGAAAAGTAGATTTTAGCAAATTTTAGTAGATATTTGTAGAATTTGCTGGGAACTTTGGTACTATATATCTTTGCTTTTGGCAACCCTGTGTATAATTGAAAATTCAGTAAAAACATTATTATTATTGTTGTATTAATCAGCCATTTTTTTGTTAATTTATACACAAACAAACAAATATGTGTATACATATGTATAGGAATATATATATATATGTATATAAACTATGTTCTTCAATATCTATAAGTACGCATGAATGCATGTTTGTGCTTTTATGCACATATGATATGGGTGTACAAAAGCGTGTGACGTAAGTATAAATGGCTGTATGTATGTATGTACATATGTATATATAAACAAGTCTGTATTAATTCCCAGCAATGATAACTGATGTTTTCAAGCACAAATATGATGTTTATTTTTTTAGTGGTTTCTCGTTGTAATTGTTGTTGGTAATTTAATACTTAAATCCCTCATGCCATTTTAATATACATACATATACTTATATGTACATATCTACAATATGGATGGATGTATTTAGTACGTATGTACAAACATACATACATACATATGTATATACATGTGTATAGTACAAACGTTGGCATATGAAAAAGAGCACACAATTTGCTTTTGTTGTATGGTGAATTTTTGCTTTATTATAAAAACCATATTCTTATATGAATATTTTTCTGCACATGTGTGTTTCTGTGTTTGAATTATACCATATCTTTTAAATTGATATTTGTTTAAAACTACGAGTATTAGTTATTGTTATTGTACTGACTGCAAGGTGTTTTCCAATGTTTGTACGGGTTTTGACACAACCGAAAACCACAAAAAGCAATAAAACAGAAAATGCAGTAACTACTGCATTTTAAGTGATCCGTAGATATTTGTATATCCATACAAACATATGTACATGCATATTTATGAATAACTATGTATATATGTACGTACACACATACTTATGTCATACATACCTACAGTGAAGAAAATGTTTTAAACAATTGCTTAATAAACGTTATAATAGGTATAAAATTAAATTGTAGGTACATATTGAAAGGACTTTTCAAACAATTATTGGAAAGTTATGAGTACTAAATTTTTATTTCTTCTTTCCCGCATTGAGAAAATTATAAAAATATGTGTACGCAGCAGCGTTACCATATATTTTTTAAGAAAAACTTTCTATTTAAAAAAAAAACTTAATTTTTCAACAAAAAACTTTTTTCCTCAAAAGTGTCAAAATAAAGAAAAAAATCACAAACATTTGTATTTTGAATTAACTATTATTTTATAAACAAAACAAACAAAAAAAGTTAAACAACAACAAACTTATTCTTCCCACGATTTTGAGTAGATCCCCATTTTTTAGCTTTTTTTGGAGCCTCCGATGTGTTGTGTGTAAGCTATTATCTCTTTTTGCATTGTTGCTTAAAACTAATAACACCAAAAACTAAAAATATTCCATTATCCTTACCGTATCTCTTTAAATATTTCTCCATGCTTTTTTGAAATAGAAAACTTTTTAGAAAAAAAAAAACAGAGGCATAAAAACTATAGTGTTATTAATACGGTACAGTTGTATTAACACTGTTGCAGGAGTGAAGAATTAAAAGATCGTTTACATTACAAGGTAACATCAAATAAACTTCTGATTCAACTTTGGGGAAGAGCATCATATTCAAATATAGATATCATTCAATGGTATCCGTCTAAAACTTTGGGACGAATGCACCCTGGTATGTACGAAATAAAAATATACACAAAGACCTCAATATTCTGCAAGTTAAAACGGAAATAAGAAAATATAGTACAGATTATCTGAAGAGATTTAGCAATCATCACAATATTCTTACAATAATTTTTCTAGATGGCAGTGATGAAGTGATACGTTTAAAAGGATTGCACATATTCAATTAATAAATAATATTCATTATACTGCAATATTTAAATATTTATCTATATGTACTCGTATGTATATTAATTTCTCTGTTAATTTTATACAAGGAAATATATTGATTTGTTAAGTTGTAAGGAATTTAACATTACCGGCCATTTCTAATATTAAGAGAATTTGCTTGTTGTTTTGATGTAAATAGATTGCAAATAAACATGAATTAAAAAAGAACATACAAGTATACTGTAAATTTACAATTAATAAACAAAACTTGGAAATTTGAGTGAATTTAAAAAAAACATAAAAAATAAGGGAAAACTTTAAAAATGGTAACCTTCGTACGCAGTGAAATTAAATACACTATTTAAGAGTCGTTTTTAATATGTACACAAATACATTTTTTTCCTTTTTAATGATTTCATTGACTTCTTATTGATACTGCAAAAAAATGATATTCTTCCGGTGATTGATCCTTAAATAGAGGTGATATATGCAATGCCTTATTGGGATTAATTTCTCAATAATGTGCTTATCAGACAAATAAAAATTTTAGTTTTGGATTGGAAAATTGGCTGAAAAGAGGAGGAGGTGAAGATGTAGGTGTAGATGTAGAGTTTGCAGTATATAACTATCTGTACTAAATATTTGCTTCTCTTTTTTACTTTTCGCAAAATTAATTTTATGGCTTCATATTATTTTCGTAGCCTTCGTAGAAGTCAGAATTCTTGAGGGTGGCGATGGCACGATGTATGGTAGTCTGCACGTTGACTACACAACCAAAAAACAGACCTGGGTTCAACCCCAGTTTCAGACCAAAAAATTTTCAAATAAAAATAAACATCTCGCATTTTTCTGATGTTGCATTAGTGTGTCTTTGTGTGTCAGTTGTTGTCGGAAAGTTTCAGTGGCGAAGGCATAGTCACTGGTCACTGAACAATACCGGCTTCAGCTGATAGCAATCCACAATCACATCAGAACGCCCTCCTTCGTCGGTATTGTGTAGCACCGGCGAAGTAAATCAATAATAAAAAAATGGCTACTGAACCGAAGCTTCAGCACTGCTACGAGTATAAACAAAGAACGTGCGAAAGCAGAGCTGCAAAAATAATTAATTAAGCTTCACCTCCTGTCGTTTCTCCTACTATCCCTTTCCTATAGTTCCCAGCACAATGCTTCGCATGTGTAGGAGTCACCTCCTGAGTGCTGGTCCTAGATAAAAAAAAAAAAAAAAAAAAAAACATCAATTTCGTGTATATTTATTTCATTTTATAATAATTCTCTTAATTTTACGTTGTACAGCCGAATCTCGGTATAACAAACATGCGCTTTAACCATAATCCGATATAACGAAAGATCATATTTTTCCATTACCCACCTTATATTGCGAAGGGTTAACTTATTTCACGCCGTGAAAAGTAAAGCCAAAGACGTTACAATACTGTTATGTTTTATTCTTTAGTCTTCTAAATGATTACAAATAATGACATCTGGGACCCATGCTTGTTTTTGGGAATGGTACTTAATTTCCAGAAAGATGTATGTATGTACATCATGAACACAAGTACATAACATAAATAAATACATATTAAAACGTCATTCCTCTAATTTTTTGTCTCGCGTTTTCACACAACACGTAACTACCGCGTAGTAGGAGGGTTATCTGTACTGATAGAAAAATAGACATAGACAAACATTTTAATTTAAACCCAAGGACTCTAGTTTTTATCTAAAACAAGATTACCCCGGTGCGTTTAGCTACCCCCAAACTCACTTATGTAGTGGTCCACTATTTTGGGTAGTCCGCTATATTGTGTTCATAGTGACTCCATTTGATTTGGAGTTCCCTTCATAAAAATTTCTTTAATTTGATACCCATATCACGGGATGTATTCAAAGTAGTGGTCCGGCATTTTAGGCCGAACGCATATGGCATATGTGTTTGCAGAGATTTCAGAGATTTATGGAAAATATTAGGCATATATTACATTATATACATCTTTCTGTCTTTAACGTTTCATCGCAGTCGGTCATATAGATTCAGAGAGATCGTAACTGCCCTCATCCTCCTCGTGATCCAATTTTTGGAAAATCGGTAAACTGATGGTGATTTTTTACATACTTAGATCTATCTCTGTTTAAAGTGTCATTGCAATCGGTTGCATAGATTCGAAAAAGGCAGACTCTTAGCTATCCATAAATCCCCTTTTTTTAAACGCTAATATTTATAACTTTTGTCCAGCTAGATTCGTGATTCGTACTAATGTGCGTTCCCTTGGGGGCCTGTATTCTAAAAATTTTATTAACTTTGTCTCTTCTATCTCACGCACTATGCACGGAGGCATAGAAATAAGAAAAACGTTAATACTCGTATTTTAAAAATTCTCGTCAGTGTAGGGAATGTTAATTTCCGAGAAATTATCGCTAATAGATCGCTTTTCCGAATCTTCATTTTTTTAAAATTTTCCAACAATTTACCGATTATTTTTATATCGGTAACATTCGTTTAAAAGCGAATAGTCTCTGCTCAAGTGGGTATCTGCAGGGTTGTATAGAACTGCAGATGTAGACAAAACGCAAATATTCCACATTATTAAATCATCAGACACAATACAATTTACATTTTAGTTAGTTCCTCTGTATTTAAACTCTAAATTTCAGACCGTAAGCAAGAAGATAAATACAAAAACAACAATTCAGTGTTACTTTTGCCGTCTTGTTCAGTAGAAAGATATCAAATTGCAATTTCAAAGCACATATGAGAGTATAACGATAATTATCATAACAATGGTTTATTGAAAGAAAAAATAAATAAAATGAATTGAAATGCTGAAGTAAACACTCTAATGATGTAAAAAAAATTTTTGGTAAAAAAAAATACAATTTAAAAGTAGTAACGGGTTTTTGATTAGTTTTAAAGACAGTACCGGAATGTTCTTTTACCGTTCGTATATGCGCAGAAATAAGAAAGTTTTAGATTAACAATACGAAATTTCGAGCCTCAAAACGCGTAAAAATTATTGAGAAAAGGGCTAAATCGAAAAAAGACACAAACATTGAACGCAATATGCAGTAAAACTTTTCGAATAACCCTCAAAAGGAGGTGAGTTTTAAAATTACGGACAAGAGAATAAACTATAAATCCGATGTAGATAATTTAGCATAAAATTATAAGTAGATATTTAGTTAATACTATTTAGATTTAAATTATGTATTAAATATAAATTTTTATACAAAAAATAGAATTAATAATTCTATTGGTCATTTATTAAATAATTTTTAATAATTATGTTCTATTGTTGTTGTAGTTATATGTTATTATTGTAGAATCATGTTATTTTACATACATGTATATATGTATGTATGTAAAAAGAAAATATTTTTGAAAACATGTTTATTTACGTATGCGTATACATGTGTATACAAAGCATTTTTAATATCAATGACAAAAAATTTTCATTTCCTTTCAAAAGTATTTTCTTTTTCTTAAAAAAAAAATAATACAAATTATTATTTCCTGGCGATGGTAGCGAAATATTGAAAATAAATATTTTAAAAACTTTTTATAAAAAAGACCATCGCTCAAAAAAAATATATAATTAAACAAAATGACTTTATTTCACAAAATTCGTTTATGTTTTCTAATTTACATATGTACAATGTGCATGTATAAAACATTTGACTCTATTATGTAACAATTTTTTGAATTATTCAACGTTAGTCAAAATTCATTACGATTATTTATCTATGGTTTTAAAAAAATCCGTGACGCACGTCGTGTGCTAATTCATACCCTGGTTGCAAAGTTTAAAAAAATCGCTCCGAATCCGTATATTAAAAGATGAAGACATTTTATATGTACATATGTACATATGCACATTTTAGCAAGGTATTATAGGTATTTCTTGGTAGAACAGGAACTACCATGAGTGCTTCGTGACGAACTGTGAATATGATGTACCTTTCAGGCATTAAAATGAAAATTTGGCGATTTGAAATATTGAGATGTACTAAAAATAGTGCAAAAATCACTTAAATTGCAGTTTTTTCCTTCTTTTAATTTCTTTTAAGATGGCTGCTACTCCATTTTTATGTTTCTCTAATTAGACAGTTTCGCATCTTATCTGTCACCTTCCACAGACTTCAGTTAAAAAACCTTCTTTGGTGGTCAGTATAAATAAAAAAATTATCTTTTGTTTTAAATACGCAGTTTGCATGTACATGTGTATTGATGTAAGAATAAATTTTTTTTTTTACAATTATTACTGTTTGGGCATCCGATTTCGTGAACAAAAAAAATGTTTTAGCATAACCAAGTTGAAGTATCATCATATTACGGGATTATGTTTTGTTAATATTTCTCGCTTTTTTCTTCTAAGGCTCCGTGTTTCTTTCCTCCTTTTTACGTTATTAAACAAATAAACCCAGTTGACCACGTCTTAAAGCCACATGCAACGACGGGTACATGATATTTTGAGGGCAGCTCAATACAATTCGTTGACGAAATTTTCATACAAAGATCAAATGAGCTATAATGTCGCTCAAACAGCCGTTTACCTTTTCGCAAGATTTATTAAACACAAAACGTGGTATTTTGTAGCTCTGATTGTCTGTACAATAATCGTGGAAGACAATGTCGTGCACGGCGATTTGGGCAACTGCGAACTTCAATAATAAAATCATTGAATTGTTTTTTATATGCATAAATACGTACATGGATAGAAATACATATGTATACTTTTTCGCTTTGAAAAATGCGATATTTGAGCATGTAGTATTTCAATGAATGGCTTTGAAACGGTATTTCGTGAAAAAGAAATTGTAAAATAAAACTTAAAAAAAGAAAATAAATAAAGTGATATATCAACGGCAGCTTAACATGCATGTGTATTTACTTCTTATTTAGATATTTATGTATATTATAATTATATACAGTAGTCCTCGATTTTCGTGCTTTGGAGAGCACATTTCATTTAAAACTTGAATTTTAAGATAGCGCAGTCTTATACATAGTGTGTATGTGCATATGTAGTACATTATGAAGGTATAAAAGCAAAATTTATAAACGAATTACAAAACATTTTCAGAAGCAAAATGTATACATCTACAGTTTAAAATAGGTACACTACTGCTGCCAGAAGGATGAGCCCATCCGCCGACCAGGACACTTATAATACCTATCAGAAACGAACGTACAGCAAAACGTTATATAGGCCACGAATCAATCATATGAAAATTAACCTCAAAAAATACATAAAAAAAAAACAGGTTTCAGATTTTGATTCAATACCACAGGTCAACCAAATCAAATTTTTTTGTTGTGTGGTCTAAGGTTTCATAGTCAATTAGAATACATATGGTACTCGGATTCAATGCCTATAAATTACTTTGTTTGGATTGACTCTAGTTCTCGAAATTTACCGTTATGTGGAAAAAAGTAGAATTTGCGATAACTCGAAATTAAATTAAATGAAAAAAATTTTTTAATTTAATAAAAAAATTTTTTAATTTTTCATTTCATTCAAAATAAAGGGTGGTTAAATTTCAAGGGCCGATGTTGATTTTGAATAAAACACAAACTATTTAGGAAATTATTGTAATTTTATTTTATTATGATATATTGGTATTACTCAATTATGTATGGAACAAAATATCGGCCAAATGGGCGCCGCGACCACGGCAACAGTGGATGATCAATTTTCGAAGAAAATCATCTTCAGTGATGAGGCACATTTTCACCTCAGTGGATTCGTCAATAAACAGAATTGCCGGATTTTGGGCGAATGAGAATCCAAGAGTGATTGTCGAAAAACCAATGCACCCACAAAGAGTGACTGTTTGGTGCGGTTTATGGGCTGGCGGCATCATCGGGCCGTATTTTTTCCAAAATGAGGCCGGTCAGGCAGTTACTGTGAATGGTGTTCGCTATCGTGAGATGATAACGAACTTTTTATGGCCCGAATTGGAAGATATGGATGTGGACGATATGTGGTTTCAGCAGGAGGGTGCCACTTGCCACACAGCTAACGAAACAATGGCTCTTTTGCACAACAAATTCAATGGCCGTGTTATCTCACGTAATGGCGATGTCAATTGGCCGCCAAGATCATGTGATTTGACACCGTTGGACTTTTTTCTTTGGGGTTATTTGAAAGAAAAGGTGTACGTCGATAAGGCAGCAACAATTCAAGAGCTAAAGGATGAGATAATTCGGCACATTAACGGCATAGAACCTCCATTATGCCTCAGGGTCATCGAAAATTTGGACCATCGGATGGAGGTGTGCCGCCGTGGTCGCGGCGCCCATTTGGCCGATATTTTGTTCCATACATAATTGAGTAATACCAATATATCATAATAAAATAAAATTACAATAATTTCCTAAATAGTTTGTGTTTTATTCAAAATCAACATCGGCCCTTGAAATTTAACCACCCTTTACATTAGCATGCTGGCCGATGGCAAGCCTAGTGTAGATGAGAAGAAAAATCTAAAAATAGAGATATGTATGTGTAATAAAAAAAAGTAAACTCATGGATTGTTATGTTTTTGTTTATAGATTTTTGGGTTTGTGTTCGCTATTCAACTTTAATTCTCGATTGATTAGTTCCCAGTCAGCATTTGGAAGATTGTTTTGGCAGAAATCACCAAACTGAGTCTTTTAAGACTACCTCAGATGACTAAAAACGGATTAATCAGTTGTGCGTTTAAAAAAAGACCCGAAAATGAATCCGACAAATGCTTGGAAAGCGACTTGTTTAAAATACGCAAACAATATGTATAGAATATGCGCAATCATAAATTCATCATGTAGATGCCCGAAATGTGACTGTGTTAAGAATTTTTATTTTTATTTTGGAGTCATATTTAGCGCATCTTGACGATGAAAAATTGTTTCTTATGGTTTTAGCTACTGTTTATAACGGGACAAATTTTCTTACTGATTTTGAATGAAATGAGTTTGGTGAATTTATGTTTATTTGTGTGGTAAGCTCATGGTGCAAAGAACAATAAAAGTTGATTAAATTAAAGAGTAATAAATAAATAATGAAAAAAATAAAGTAATATACTTTCTTTATGTTATACCAAATAAAACAAGACTCACTAACGGCTAGTAATATAACTGTAAAATGGCTTGAAAAAGTGTCGCAATTGATTGTAAGTACTATTGCAAACTGCCTCGAAAATGAGTCAGAAACGCGAGTCATAAAAGACTCGTTTTGAAGAGTCGTATCTAGGGTACCATTTTCTCCCGACAAAACAGTCGTTTTCGATTCAGAAACGAGTGCGAAAATGAGTCAGAAACGCGAGTCATAAAAGACTCGTTTTGAAGAGTCGTATCTAGGGTACCATTTTCTCCCGACAAAACAGTCGTTTTCGATTCAGAAACGTGCGCATAAATGATTAATTTAATCGCGAAGAAGAATAAAAAAGACTCGAATATGATCAATAATTAATTAAAATGCTGACTGGGTTGAATTTTGAACTTGAGAATCTTGGATTTGTATTCAGAAATGAGGAAAAATACACTGATGAGCTAAGTAAGCATTAGCGAAATAGTACTATATGGATATGCTTCCTCCTCAGTTATTGAGTTTGCTTTTATAAAAAATATTTTATGAGAATATCATAAAGTATGTAATAATACATTTTACATATTTTTTCGGGAAAAAGCACAATTTTAAAATTAGAATCAGATATAAAGAGATATTTCCAAAATATTTTAATTATGAAAAATAATATGAGAGAGATGACCACCATTTTCATCGACTTCAATTTAAATCTCTCAAGTTATTTGCCGCAAAAATGTTTTAATATAAAAAAAATTTTAAATTTTTCTAAGGAAACTTATACATCCATACATAGGATGCATGTATTTATCTACTAGTAATTTTTGTTTTTCAGTTTCTCCAAGTCCTTTCACTATTTTAGCTCAATAATTCTTGTTTAAAATTTCCTTTTTGTTTTTTTTAAATTCACGTTAAGTCTGTAGTTAGTAACTAAATCTTAACGTCGACGTGTGTAAGTATATTTATAATTTCAAAAAGATTTCTTTGTAAGGCTTCTTTCATTAACAAATGTACATATCTACATAAGTATATATGTATGTATGTAGTTTACATTCATTTATGTAAATATGTATATGAATATGTATACATTTTACGGCCAGCCAGCATGTGACGCTAATAAAACCAAGTTGAAGTTCATGGTGCGAGCTTAAGTGTCATAAGCCGATTTATAAAGAAATATATAAAAGGAACAGTCTCTGTCGGAAAAAGAGAGAACCTAATAAAAAGTGGTCATTGTAAAATTATGGTTAAAAACGATTTTAACTAACATTTGTATTGGCAAAAAGTTGGACATATAAAGTTTTATATGGAGGGTAGAAAAAATATTTTAACATTCCGATTAGTGATGAAAAAAGATAGTCCATAGTTATTCTGGATTGCAATGCCAATCAATCCGGCGTCGGTACAACGGATCACATGCTTGGCACATATTCTTGCAAACGATCAACAAACCGATGGTCTATTGGTGCATTAATTCCATTTATCATATACATATAATGAAATTAAGGCTAGTGAAAAAACCGATAAGCGACGTTCCTTTTTGCACTTAATCACGACACAATTAGCGCTATCTAATATTGAAGAACCTGTCACCAATAAACATATAACAAGATATCCTAAATATTTTTTGTATTTGCAGATAGTAGTAAGCCCAACAGAAGGAACTGCACCTTCTTTTGCGCCTTGATCAAATCGGCCATCATGCCACTTATGTAAAGCGGAGTACGGACGCCAGCGGAAAATCTGAGCGTATTGCTTTACTTGCAACAAAGCAGTTTGTGCTGAGCATTCAACATTCCTGCAACGTTGCAATGCTTGCACACTCGAACTAGAAAATCAGCAAAAAACATCACAACAGTGATTTATTTAATTTTTTCATATATTTTAATTATTTATCTATGTTTGTTATGTATATGGTTTAGCTGGTCAATATGCACATTTCATTTGCTGCTAAAACCAAAATCTTCAGTAGAACTTTAACCAAATTATTGAAAAATGTTGAAAAATTTCACATTTTTATACATAAACTCACAAAATATATTTGAAAATTACGAAATATATGTACGAACAAAACAAACCAAATAATTTCTTTAAAAATTTTTTAAAAGTAGGACCAATACAATCTCTAAACATTTTTGTTGCGTTTTTGCGGTTTACGCAAATTTTGTTTACGGTGTAGGTGTGAGTAATTCCGTTTTTGAGCAACATAGTAACATGGTCTATTATTATTAATAGGAAGATAGAGGTTAATTCTTGCACAACTCTGCAGTTGCGTGTTAATTATAAAGCAAAGTTGTGGCGTCTCTGATGTTTTTTTGACGCATTATTTGTAAGTTTATGGAGCCATTTTATTTATTATTTTACTTCGACGACGTTTTACTGCTCAAATACCGACGGACGAAGGAGGGTGCTGTAGCACAGAAAACTCAGAAAAAACTTTTTTCTGATTTGATTGCAGAGCGAACACGCACTGCACCGTCACAAATATTTGTAACCAGTATTTCCAAATTATGAAAAGATAAAAATTTTGGTAAAAAGAATTTAGATACTGAAAGAACCACAAAATGGGAGTAGTTGCCATGGTGCCACATAACATGAAAAAGTGCCAAAAATGGCACAATTGTGCCATATTTTCCATCACTGATCTGAACAGTAGGCTATGAAGGTAACCATACTGTAAAAGTTTTCGGAAAATTATTTAAGGTGTTACAAATAAAATAATACATTTAACTAAGACCGCCCTTGGAGGAGTGTTTTAACTTTGTCTATTAAAGGAGGACATGAAACTGGAACAAATCCTACATACATACATACATACATCATACATACTTACAAAAATAATAAAGAGAACAAAAAAGGAAAAAAAACCAGGCAAAGTAAAAATACACATTTCCTACATTTAAGGCAACTGCAATCAACAAAAACAACAACGGCAGTACAAATAAAAATTAAACAAAAATTTAAAAGCCAGAAGAATTAAAAAAGTAGAACCGAGAATACACACACAATACCTTAATGTAGTTGAGCTGTGTTTCTTTTTTTTCATATAATAAATGCAATGAAAGAATGTAATTTGATACTTTCATAAAATACCCGCCACCCAACCATAAAACTCCACAAATGAAAGCAGTCAGGCAGCAGTAGTACATCTATGGTAAACAAAGCACGAAGGAAAAAGAACAACAAAAACGACAATATACTGCAAACGAGAAGAAGAACAACAACAATTTGATGATATAAAGTTAGGCCAGACTTTTAAGGTGATCAAATCATCAAACGAAAATGTGCGTAAAAACAGTTCTACATATTTATGACAGCTTTATAAAAAATGTATCTTTTTTTATAAATGGGTGGTGAGTATTGCATTAATGAAGGAAAAATTAATTTAATATAGCTGATATATATGTATGTATTAAATGAATTCATTTAAATATCTGTTAAACAAAATTATGTTATATGCCAAGATGCCGATGTATCATTATTGCTACCATCGCAAAAGTAGGTATGTATGCATAGTTTTCGAATTTTTCACTGTGTACATACTTATATACCCATTCGCATTTTGGCCTTTATTTGCATTCACATTTTCAATATAATGAATGATTTTTGGACTTTCATATGCATCTAAGTATGTATATACAGTCAGTCACACAGTTAATAGTACGTACTCTTTAAAAAATATTTAATTTTCCAAAAATTGCTGATAATTAAAAAAAGTAAATAAATCAAAAATGTTTAAATTAAATTTAATAATAATTAAATTTAAATATTTATTTTATTATTTAAAATTAAAACTTTAATTTGCTATTTAAGTGCGATGTCGAGTCGCTTTTTTATTTCACTTATTAAGGGTTTTTTTTTTCTTGGTGCGGGACTAAGGAATCCGCTTTTTCGTAAAACATTTCATACTGTTTCTGAATGAACATTAATCGGGTATGTTCTATAATCCGAATCCGCAAAAATTTTTCGGTTTTTAATACGAATGCACATACTTAGGTGTTCTGTAAAACGAATTCGCATAATTTTACTGGGTTTAAAATCGAGTAGATAAGTCGGTCGAAATTAAATCGAATATACTATCTTCCTAATATAAAACTAATGAAATATAAAAAAAACAATTACCAATTTTTACTTGAAGACTTTCTGCACTGTAGACTTGGAACGTCCATCAATTTTAAAATATGTTCACGCATTTCGATACAAATGTCCTTTGATTTCTTACCGATTTTAACAAAAAATTTTCCTAAAATTACTGCAGTCTTTAAGAATTTCCTTATAAATTATCTTTTTAACACTTTCCTTATATTATTTTTTCTATAAGTTTTTATTTTAAAAAGTACAGCTTTCTACTTGGCATCGTGCGTATAATTATCTGTGCTGCGAGATTAAGTTTAAAGTCTAAAAGTACAGTAGGCAGAAAATTAACTGCTCTTTTTTTAGTTTGTTTTTGACAGTGTGTCGATGCCTGTCATATGCAAGCAAAAATATCTATCAGAAATCCAGGGTTATTCTTAAACTCTAATTTTAGAGATTGTACGTAATATTATCTGCGTGACTGTAAGTATATTTATAAAAAATTGTGTACGTATGAGCAACTCGATGTATTTTTCGGTTTAGAGCATACTTTATTAAATAAAAAAAATATGAACTGGCTGCCAAAGAAGCTGTTACAAATGATAGGAAATGGCAAAAAGAACAACAATAATATTGCAAAGTAAACAACTCCATACCATATACTTCATTGAAAAAAAATCTAAAAATAAATTTTGCGTGAATGAATATTTGAAGTTATTTTTTAAGGTAATGACAATATTTGTTAAGATGATAATATTTAAATAAAAAAATAAAAATAAATCCGAATAAAGATTTCGCTTCAGAAGAATTAACTAAAAACACGCAAATAAATTCATACAAACTTAGTGCATATTATCAATTTTACCAGTGCGTATGAGTGGGTGAATTCCAAAAAATGAAAATACTTGCAGGTATGCAATAGTGCTCCCGTATAAAAACAAAGTAAACAAATGTTCAGTAAACTTTGTTAAAATAAACTTTTCGCATTGTTTGACGTTTTGGTACAATTACTTGCTTTCAAGATGCCAATCAGGATAGCGAAAAAAATTTTTTTTTTGAAATTACAGCAAAACTTTCTCAAATCAATTTTTAAAAGGCATATTTTATGAAAAACAAGCAATCTTACATTTTGTTGTCGTGTAGTTTTTGGTAAATTTTGGGACAGATGACATTGTAAAAATTTGCAAAACTGCATTTTGGAATAAGATGCTTTTTCTAGTTACTTTGGAAACGATATTTTGGAGCTCAGGTAGTCTTTGAAACTTACTGAAGTCCCTTCATAACCCAAAACATTAGACCAGAGGACGTCGGAGCCACCCTGTGCCGTTCACGTACCTTACCAAGTCCGTCAGATCCAACCGAGAGCACAGACCCAAGTTGTCAAAGAAAGGCGCCCAAAGGAATCTTAGCGTCGATCTAGCCAGACCGGGGCCCTTACGGAGAAAGTGCACAACAGTTTCCCTCTTCGAATACTCCTCACAGCCGCTTACACCGGGCATTGAACGAAATGCCCATCCATTCAGCATGCGTGCCGATGGACCAGTGGCCGGTGAAGACGGCCGTGAGTCTACTAATGGAAAAACTCAGGAGTTGCCGAGTTCTAAGTATATTATACCTCAGCCACAGTATATTATACCGCAGCCTATTGCTATGGCAGAGCCGGAGAAAGAACACCACCTTTCTTGAGCCTACCCTCTGGAAAACTTCTCTATATTAGAGGGCTGCGCAAGCACAATAAAATTGTCTTACAAAATATCGTAATAATTTGAAGCACTATTCTTCGCAATTCAAAACAAACACTTCAATGCCAAATGTTTTATACATATAAACAAATACTGTATTGTAATATTCCAGAACCACAGAACGATATAAAAGTAGAACCAACTGAAATAGAATCAGCCATCGAAAGATTATAAAAATATTGGAAGTAACGCCGAATTATGTGATTATATCAGTACTGATTTTTTTGGCGTAATTGTGCATCACACTGACAATTTACGCCACGAACTGTTAGTGATAAATTCGTTGTGCAAGACGTAATTCGTCGTTAGCCCCAATTGTGTTCCCAGCATAATGTGAGAAAACATGAATTCAGATAGTTTATTTGTACACAACAAAAAAAGATAATTAAAAAAGAAGCAAATGGACGATTGGCTTTTAAAAAGAAATATACGTTTACATGTAATATTATTGATAAATATGGATATTATAACTCCAGAACACTATAAATATATTTTTCTCATGAAAGCCAGTACAATTGCGTTTTCAATTGTAGCATTTTTATATAATTTTTTAAATTTTGATAAAAGTTTTTCCCATCCTTTTTCAATGAAGAATTACTTGCACCCAACTTTGCTTCGCACAAAACCAAAAAAATTAAAATAAAACAAAAATATTTGCTTCCTTCTTTGATATTTCTTTCTAAACTCAAATGAAAAAATTATCAAGTGTTCGCGTACAATCCCAATTTCTCATGACTTCTGCGCGCACAGCCCCATAAAAAAGTAAAATTTTTTTTTTATCAAGCAAACGGTGTCTGTTCGTACGGTGTTATAATAAGCGAAATGCTAAAATTGTAGCAATAATTATAAATTTATTACTATTATTACATTATGTGTAATTATGTATCTCCATTATCTGACATTTAGCGTAATAAACTCTAGTTTAGCATTTCAATATGTTATAGTTTGTCCCTATGTCAGAAATAACAGCAGCAGATGGCGAATCGGCCGAACCAAGTCCTGCCGGTAACCCCAACATCCGCAGATCGCTGAATCCTACCCAGCATTTTCAGATTGCAGACGCTGATGAGGCCCCCCCAGACAAGGCAACCATAGGATAATATCGGTCTAATCACGGCACTGTATGTCCAGAAGACGATGTTAGACTTAAGACCCCAATTCCTTCCAAACATACCCTTACAGGTGTATAAGGCTACACAAGCCTTCCTTACATGCTCCACAATGTGCTCCCTCCAGTTTTGCCTGGAGCCTAGGGCCACCGCAAATACCTAACACTCGTAGATTGATGGAGAACCGGTCTCCAAGGCGAGGAAGGCTGAAGGCAGCGGCCTTGTACCTCCTGGTGAAGAGTACGAGCTTAGACTTTCCCGGGTTAATCCTGAGATCGCAGTCTTCTGCCCACCCGGCAAGTTTTGCTAGTGCCCCTCCCAAAACCACACTCAACGTCGAGCGAAAAAGTCCGACACCAGCAGAGCAACGTCATCGACTCTGATTATTTCTCATTCTTATAAACGAAACTTATGCGTTCCAAAAAAAAACTGTGCAAAATTCGCGTAAAAAGTATATGCAACACATTGAAGATTTAGTGATACGTGATCGTGTATGTAGAAAAAACGCCAAATATTTTCGAAGTAAAAAGTGATGATCAAAATTTTTATTTAAAAAATACATATTAAGAAATAAAACCAACTCATTTGCATAACCCTGCCTCGACATCGACTTGAAGATGACATTAACATGACGCCGACAGAGTATCTATAATAATATATCCATATTCTTGTATGTGGCGAACAGGCGTAGATGTTCATGTTCGGACTAAATATAATTTTTTAGAAATATGTAATAATTTAGAATTCACATCGTTGATGTTTTTGGTTGCATATGTACCTTCTAATAACAAAAAATAATAATAATTGAAAATCCGGTTCCAGATTTGAAAGGTTAAAATTAATAAATGTAAAGTTTACAATTACTCATCATTACAACGTTGTAAAAAATACACATTATTTTTGTAATAAAAGCAATAATAAAAACGGTAACAATTCCTGGAATATTCAATAGTGAATAGCAGTGAGTAGAGTATTCAAAAAAAGGAAAGCCACACCGGTATCCCGGTTTTTTTTTATTTATAAATACCGACAGGTTTCGAATAATGTTAACTCTTTCAAAAAAAAATCTTTTGGGGTTCTCCGTCAATTTTCCGGTTATTTCAATACACAAAATTTTTCGGACTATAGAAGAAATAAAAGTTTCGGAAAACATTACAACTATTGGAAAAAGTAGTTAAAGGGTGTTTCAGACTATAAATAATATCAATACAATATAATACGTAATAATTGAACTTTTGGCATGGCTTAATACAATGTATTATAGTGTGAAACACACTTAAGTAGCCATCAAAGGATTCCGCAGATATACTGGAAGAAGTAATTCACAATTTCATTTTTTATAAAAAATCTACACAATCGGAGGCTAAGGAATTTGCTGTTGATTTATATAACTCTACGTTTTATCTGATCTGATGATCTAGATTTAAGTTAAAATGCTGAAAACTGTAATACTTTAATTTGTGAATTAATTAATACAATCAAAAGTATACAAAAACGTCCGTGCGTCCGTAGTCTAATGCCTTATCAATATGGAGGTGCGGGTTCGATTCCCGCTTAGACCCTGGCTGTTTCTACAGACAAGGTTAAGAGCTTCGTAGAGTTTGTATTGTCTACAAAAAAAATAAATATACATACATGCATATGTACATACGTAGAATCAAATTCGACAACATTCCATGATTTTACGTATTTGGAATAAATGCAACAAAAGAACTGATAAACTAGAAAGTAAATATATATATACGCATTATAAATGAATTGTGATTTCACGTTTAACCCATTAAACGCCAAGATCATTACACATAAAAAAATATTGTAACTCATTTATTTTTTAAACTTAAATACAATTAAGATATATAGAAAAAACAAAAAATTTAAAAAAAAATATTTGGAAGTGTACTTTTAGAGCTGTACTCGGGCGAGTACAGTGGCGTCATCAGTATGCTATTTTTTTAAGGTATGAAAATTTTTAAAGTATACTTTTTCAACACATAGAGCAACATCGCATTGTTCACATAACCATCTTATAATGTTATGACATTCACGACATCGTAACTGATTTTTTACCCTCTTAGGAAAGTGGTTTTCACCACTAAATGCAACACCAGGAGCCAGCGACCGTTTCGAAATATTCGTTTTCTGGGTATAGCCAATACATATCCTCTTTAGGAATTGAGTGATAACCACTGTATAATAAAATTTCGATAAATGCTTTCAAGTCTTCTGCGTTGAAGGAGAAATTGTGCGCGTTAGCTTGTGACGCATAAATACAAGTTTGCTCAACGATTAAATTAACCACTTTTTCATCAAATAAGACTTCAAAAACCTCAACCGGCGATTTTCCACTTAACTCTGCGATCATATTGAGCTCATTGTCCGAAAAAAAATTGGTTTGATGCATTTGAATATCACAAGGTCTCTTTGTCCACATAGAAGCTATTTCGCTTGATTTTGAAGACACCATTGTCTGTCGCAACTGCTCAAGTGGAATATCATCTTCGCTATAGCTGCCGAAAAATACTTCGACTTCACCTGGTACATCATTTGGCATACGATCAAAAAGAATATCAGCAGCATTACCCACCTCTTCGTCTGTGTTATAGTCCGGATCTGGTGGAATAATCGCTATATCGAAATTTTCGTGACCACCTCTACCCACAAAATCAAGAGCCATGCTTAAATTTGTAAAAGCTTTACCATAAAAACTTGACGGTTTGATAGCTGTAAATTCCATTTTGGTCCAAGGAAAATTCTAAAAAATGTATACATATCAAGCCATTGTACTCGATTGGGTACACCGATTTTGTTACTCACATAAGGTTGTCCAAAAAACAATTTTTGGCCTGTAACTTTCTTTTTATCGTACACACAATCACTCTTCTACAGAAAACTATAAGAAACTCTTATCTGGACGAAACAGTATTTACTCTACGCAGCTCAGTTGTTACTGACCTAGGTAAAAATCACAAATATGATAAAGTGATACACAAAAACAAACAAAAAAAAAGCAATAACGGTATATTTTTCAAAATATTTTTTATGGGTGTTTTAAAGCACAATGTGACAAATGCAAAAGCAGAAGAAACGTTGTATAATTTTTTTTGCAAACAAATTTATACGTACTTAAATATCGCCTTTTTTCTGTACTCAAGCGAGTACAATGGCTGGGAATGGGTTAATGTGGAATGCAGTAATCGTACATTTAATTCTTTTGATAGTCTAATGCATTAAACACATAGACCACAGCAAGCTACCGACTACAATTTATTAATTTGACGACAACACAGCTCCAACACACATCCAGCATTTTGGCTGTCGTCAACTTATGTATGTCAATTTCTATTTTTTAATTTTTATCCTTTATTGAAAATCTGGACTGGGTTTAATGCACTTTATGAACATATTGATTTTTCGTGGAATGTTGCCAACATTGAATGCAATTTAATTTTATTCTGAAATAAAAGCTACCTAGTGTTTTACTCATGTAAGAGGGACGCAAGTAAGACGTGGGGCCTTAGGCCTGCCATGACCTATTGGATTTTTCGGGCTGTGGCTGATAGACAGGGTGCACAGACAGTCAGTTGTCCTGATCACCAGTGACTCTTCTCCACAATTATTTGGACTATGGACACGCTCCAATCTTGGGGGACTAGAGACACGTTCGGGTCGACTACATGGTCCCTTATAACTTTCTTGATAGGACATTTGGCTTGGGATTCCGACTAGGGACTCCTAGTTTATAAATGCCCGACGGCTGGATGCTGGACCCAAGACGCTGTACAGAGGGGTCCTAACATTAGGTCATGGCCATACAGCAGGTTGTGCAATGTTTATTAGATGGCCGAATGTTTCTGAGAATCTTTGGCTTTACTTTGGCAGTCGGTCTGCAATCAGGTCGCTCGCAGGCGTCACGAATGAATGCCACGGTTTTCTCAGGGAAATGTCGGAGCATTCCAGGATGACTCCTATATTGGTCCCGGGGCACATGGATATCGTCGTTAATTGCGTTGCTGATAGCTTGGCCAAGGCGGGCATAGAGCTTGCAATTTCCGAACAATTGACGGACATAGGTGTTGCGATTGCCTCATTTAAACTGGGAATACTTAGGTCAGTGTATGCGAAGGCCCAGTTCCGTGGGCAGCATGAAGGGACGTGCAGTATTGCTAGACTCTACTTTGCCAACCTGGATAAGAAGAGGACTAAGTGTCGTGTTTCCATGAATCGCATGGCCATCAATCGCACTGTGACTTTTCTCACGGATCATTGCATCATTGAAAGGCATGCCGATAAACTCGCCATTCCCTCTCGTAATTTCAGCGGAAGCTATGGGGGTGTGGAGGAGGAGTCGGGTGCTGACCTCATGTGCCAGTGTCCAGCTCTTGCCTTGAAATGGCGTAGGTTCTTCGTCTCACATTTCCTGTCACCATTGACTAAATTCTCCCGTGTGAGAATTTACCCAATAGCAGGATTTATCTTCGAATTGGGGTGCTTTCGTGTGGCGACTGTGGTATCACAATGGGACTGGAGCGTTCTCCTTCGGTGAGGGTCCGCCACCTACCCTAACCTACCTAAAAATGATATTAATTGTAATATGCATACTCGTATTTATTTTCTTGATATTTTCTTCATGAAAGTTTTTATAATTTAATACACATTTATACATATTTTGTAAATTTGTTCATCATAGTCTGTAAGGACTTTTTGTCTATAGACTTTCCAAACAAATAAATAAATAAATAGAGAAGCACACTTACTCTTCATCCTCTACAACTTGTGCATTCGGACACTAATTAATTCTTTAAACTCTACAACTGGTGAGTCCCCGGGTACCCTGTCCACCCTGTTAAAGGTGTTTTTATTTTGTCACACACGTAAGGGTTAAGTACCACTTAAAAGATTTTGTAGGTAAAAAGATTTAATGATGCCTAGACACCCTCATGCAGAGACTGCTGGCTACATTGTGAACCTCTTCTAATGGTGATAACATGATAGTATACCAGTGCAACGCCACTGATGGCAATAACCATTCAAAAATTTACAATTGACATATTTTTATTAACATAAATTTTATTGCAATAATATAATCGATCGTAAAATATTTATATAATTAAAAATAACACTATTTCTATAAAACAAATCTAATCACAAGATCCAATTCGTTTTTTTTTTGTTGATTTTCCCATTATTTATTTATTTCTTTAAATAAATTTGTCTTGTCTTTATGTTTTTTCCTCTTTTTTTGGTTTGAGTTACATTATTTTAATTGAAATTTATGTTTTAAACACAATTTGATGACACTTTGTAAACAACAATAAGAACATTATGTGTATGTGCATGTGTTTTCGTTTGTATGTTAGAACAATTTTATCTTTCAAAGTCATCCGATAATGTTCGGTGTCAGGCAATTGTTCAACAGGAGGTTTTAGATTAAAAGATATTTTTCTTTTACATTAAATGAATTAACTCTTTCCATTTTTTGTCCTCTAAGGTGTACATTTACAAAGTAAAAATTAAAAACGATTCTGTTAAAATGTTAATAGATTTTTGGGTATAACTCTATGTGGAATAAAGAGAAAGTACGACAAAAAATTTAATGAAATAAAAAAAGTTCTTTATTTCTTAGTCAGTATTAAGCAATGTACACACGATTGTCAGATTTTACAATATGGTGGCAAATGAAAAATTGTCACCTAAGTGTAAATTGTCTGTTCAGACTATTGTAAGAAAACCTTACAATTTCATTGTCACACAATAAATTTATCTGTCAACAAAAATTGTCTGTTCACATGGTTGTCAGATTATTGTATGGCAAAAGTTGCCAGATCCGATGTTTAACATTTTATCTAAATATTTATGGGCAGCGTTGACAACAGAAATATTTGTCTAACAATGGTGTTATTGTACGGTGTACTAAATTAAGCACATCCGACAATAACAAATGGCCGTACAATATCTGGTCAATGACAATGGTGCGTGTTGTCACAATTGTCAGAAGTGTGACAATGTTACTGGCGTAGAACGCACGGACAACACATTTTGTTCCAATGTTGCCACACAATAATTGTGAGTTCACACGGTTGTTAAACATTTTATTACTTTTTATTTTTTGTTTTTATTAATTTTTCTGTCAATATATGTCAATATATGTGAATATATGACAATAGGTGTACATAGCTTTAGTCATAGAAAATATTTATCCGAAAACAAGTATAAATAATGACGTTTAAAAATTTGCAGCCTTATGCTGAAAGATAAAGTACATTGAAAACCTAAAATAACTTTAACAATCGTTTTAGCATAATTTCCGTTGATTGGTATGGTGAAAACCTTACAAGGCTACAAAGGGTTTAAAGAAATGAAAATTCGATATGGTGATTAAAACTGCACAAAAACTAAACTCTAGATGTTACAACTACATATACGAAGGCTTTCAAACAAAAACATAAAACGGATAATCGAAAAACATCGTTAATAAAAGTTATGCAAAAACACAAAAAGAGTACATTCATTTTATTAAAACATGAAATATTAGCATACAATGTACATATGGCGCCTTTGATGCATACCGCAATAACTCGAAATTTGAATTTTTTGAGCTGGGTATGCAGAAATGATCTTTGGGGAAATATATATCTAAAGGAAAAAAAGGAGATTATGGTTCTATCTCTCACTATTCAGATTCTACAGCTACAAATGTCTTTATTGCCTCCAGCTATTTCCAACAATATTTATTTGCAATAATGAAATATTTCCTTTATGACAAGAAATTTACAAACAGAAAACATTATTTAAAAACTTGTAAAAAAATAACTTTAGTAAACAAAAAAACTATCAAAAAGATGGCTCAAAACTTCAAACGCATTTTTCTCAGTTCACGATTTTTTGAATTACGACGGTAAGTCGTAAGTGAGCTGTCGAAAATGTCGTGCCCAAATATTGAACATTATACATCTACACTAAAAATATTCTAGTACAAATAGTGATAGTAGTGTAAATATATTTAGCGATTCTGGGATTTTGAAGTAGATTTTTTTTAGTGATTTCGATAAAAGAACTCAAATTAATACTTTACAAAACAGAAAATTTTGCGAGGGATGACGCAGAGTCAGCGGAAATCATAATAACAAAAACTTTATGTTGTGTTTATTATTTATGTCCCCTATTTAGTAAGTGTTAGTTGACTTAAAAAGTAAATTAAAAAGTCATAATTTGATATACTACACACAACTCACTGAAAAAATTGCAATTAAAAAAGTCACAACTCAAAATATCTCCTTATTTTCAGAATAACAGCACAAAAATAAAAAAAAATTAAATTAACTTTCTTTAAAGATAATGTTCTTTACTGTGGAACACAATTTGATTATAAAATTGCAATTATGTTTCTAAAAATAGTTTTTTGCCTCTCCTAAAAACTTTATGAATTTTGAGTTGTGAATGTTTATGATTTACATTGCTGCATTTGCGGCAATCGTGTGATCCCACCTTTACGCACACATCCATACATACATATACAGAAATTTGATATACAATATGTATACATGTTGTATTTTTCTAAAGTAATTTAACATTGTTCCCTTAATTTAGAGAGACTAAAAAAATTAAAATAAATAAATTAAATAGAATTTTTTAATTAAATGGAAATGTTAATTTAGTTCTGTTAATAACAATTTTCAATTAAGGTCTTTTAGCGAGACTGGCACTTGCTATTCATTTTTATTTTTTAATTTATTGTTTTTTCCCTTGTTTTAATGTAGTTCAAATTTCATAAATGAAAATCATTCTCACAATTTCCACATATGTATAACATCTCTTGCATATTCTAATAAAGGAGTTGTTGTTTGAAATTTATAAAAAATTTCTGTATTGCTTTAAAACAATACACACATACATACATATTTATTTTCACTATGTTTACGCATTTAAACTGAGTCATATTCTGTTAAAGATCATTTGCATGTGCAGTAAATGCAGTTCTCCACAGAAAATTCATAATGCACGCTGGAGTATATTTGTTTTAATTTTATTATTGTTATTATTATAATTTGGATGTTGTTGTTTTTGTTGGTATAAACCATATGTGTGTCGTATGGTTGTTTGCTAATTTACAATTACCCATGATGGTAGTGATAAGAGATACACATCCATACATACATACATACATACATATTGTGCACATTTGTGCACGCAAACAATCCTCGATGACTGTAGCACAATTCAGTTTTAAACAAATTTTAGAAAGCAAAACTTAAAAGGAAATCACATATCCCAATAAATATTTACAGATTAACAAATCTCAATATTGTATTTCTTACATACTTGAAGACAATTGGCTTCTTGTCTTCTTTAAGTTATGAGGGTTCTGTTAGCTGAGTAGTTAGCGCGTTGTGTCTGTAAACAGAAGAACCACGGTTCAAGATCCGGTCGGACCAAAAAATTTTAAATTGTGTACCATCCTCCTTAGTGGGAATTTCAACAATAAAACGTCGGCGAAGTGAAACTATATATAACTTTCCTCCAGCTTAGAAATTAATACGGCACCATAACCAGGGACGTAACAGTTATAAGAGAAATGAAATAATAATAATGAAATATTTAATTAAAATTGATGAATTCTAATGAAAATTATTTTTAACCATTATCGTAAGCATAGCTGTTAAGTAATGATTAGTAATCGTAATAATTAGTAATTTGATTACATTTTTTGAAAGGCGAAGTAATGATTAAATTGCAATTACATTCAGTTTCGCACGGTTACTAATTGATTGATTGACTTGAAATTACAAAAAATAATCACTGTACACAATTATTTACCATAAAATTGCTTTCTATTGGTTTTCTGTTAATGTTTAATTTTTTCAAGTAATTTTTTTTATACGGTAACAGAGACAGCAAACAACTTTGCTGATTATGACAGATGCAATTTTTTCGTTGTTCTTGTTTGCCACACTGCGAACTTACGCAACGAACATTTACCGACGAATTCGTTGCGTACGACGAAGTTCGTCGTTCGATTTAATTGTGTTCCTAGCAAAAGTCGATAGAAAACCTAAAATTCCAAATTTCTAGAGACCTCTAAATATGGTAAAATTGTTAAAATTTTTGGCAGGCATACGGTTTTTGATGAATGGAGCAAGGCGCCTTTGTGGAGACAAAAAGTAAATTGTATTTTATTTGAAGCAGATGGCCCCTACACATGCGATGCATTATGCTGGAACTATAAGAAAGGCATAGTTAGAGAAATGACAGGAGGTGAAGCTTAATTCATTATTTTTACAGCTCTGTTTTTGCACGTTCTTTGTTTACAGCAGTGTTGAAGCTTCGGTTTAGTAGCCATTTTTATTATTATTTTACTTCTGATGTGATTGTAGATTGCTATCAGCTGAAGCCGGTATTGTTCAGGGAGTCTAAAACCCAGGTCTGTTTTGGTTTTGTAGTCAACGTTCACCCTTACGTGCGACTTCAGCTATCGTCACCCTCATTATACCTGCAAATCCCACTCATTCTTGAGTCATTCTAATGTATATAGTGTTCTTTTTTTCTGCGTTAATACTGCTTATCCTAAGAATAAAGGGAATAGGGGTATATTTTCCAACGAACGTGGTCAATGGCAGTATCATGTAAAGCTTTTGAGCAGATCTAAAGGCCAATATGGAATACTTAAGACTTATCATTACCAACAATTTAAAAAAAAAATATATGCTCAATAGCCGTGTTACCGCCATCGGCGCTACTAAAATCTACAATTTTTGGTAGATTTATTCTCAAATTTCCATTTAATGCAAGATAAATATGACTTTTCCATAAAATCTTTAAAATTTTCACCTGTAAAATTTTATCTACGAAACATTCATAAATAACTTGTAGCTTTCTTTTTTGATTATCTTCCTTCATCCATATTTCACATACATACTGGCAAACAATCAATTTCACAAAGAGAACTAAAGAAGTTTATATTAACAAAATAAACGCTCAAGACTAATGTAGACTTTTTCTTAAAAGTTCACAAATATTAAAAAAAAAATTTTTAAAACTTTTTTTTCGGTTATTTAGTCTAAATGACTTTATTTTATTAATATAACAAATATTTGATTGTTATGTGATCAACAACATTAAATACTTCCCAATAACTTTATTCTCCTTTCTTAAATTTTGTAAAACCTTCTTGTCTAATACCTTAAAAATGAAATTCCATTAATCAGCAACAATTCAGAAAAATTTTGTACAATAACCGTAATCAATAAAATATACTTCTTATTCACAAATTTGTACTGGAAGTGCAGAGACCCATAATGCAGAAACTAAGGTGCCTCGCTATTTGTTTTATTTAATTTTTACTTCTTATTTTTATATTTTCTATAAGATGAGATATTTTTTTTCGTTCTGGGAGCGTCCCTTAAACTTTATTTTTTCAAAAATATTTTGTACATACTATATAAAAATAGCTTATTTGGAACTCTTCCAACAGTAACGTACATATCGTTATCTTAATATCATTTTTGTCTTTAAATTGGGGTTTTTGCGAATTTTGAGAGAAACCCCTCTGAAACCAAATTGATTTAAATATATTTTCGTGCTTCCAACTGAGAATCGCTTAAACAATTTAGTAAATGAAAAAATTTTTGAAAACTCGCCACTACAATACTAAAATTTGTTGGAACGTTGTACTATTTTTTGTAAAGGAAATGATTCGTTAGGGCCTCTCTATATTAAGGTAACGATATATAGATGTACAGCACTCTTTACCGAATTCGTATGTGGGATCATAACTCAATGTTAAATGCAGCAACGATTGCATATACTGCATAATGTGGCCATGTGTTGCAATGTGCTCTCCGAAAAATATTACTTTTAAATCCTTAAAAAATTTGCTTATTGGGTAGACATATGCAACATAGGAGGTGTTTAGTATCACTGTTGCATTCAAAGTCGTAATAATTATTTTCTTTTTTTACTCAGTTTATATTTTATTGGGGTTTTAGTCTGCGTCAGTTTGTCTGGTGACTTAAAATGTTCTTAAATCGTTTTGTGTGAATCAGTTCTTATTTCCAAATGTGTTGTGTTCTTTTTATTGCATGTTTAATTCGTATAGTTATTCCTTTTGGTGTGAAAACAATACAGTTAAAGAAATTTTTGAATGATTTCAAATATGTATGTTAAGATGTTTAATTCAGCTGTAGCGAATCGCATTATCCCGTTTAAAGTAGTATAGTGTGAAAGATATATGTATGTATGTATGTACGTATACATTTTTGCCAGATTTGTATATTTTGCGAAAATATTTTTTATCGGTGTATTTAGAAGAAAAGACTTGTCGCCAGTCTTTTCTTCCTTTTTTTTATTCTTCGTATATTATTTTTCGAATGTTATTTGCTGCAAGTTTGATTACAAATTGTTTTGTATGCGCTTTAGGATTTTTAACTACTTTTTTTGCTTGTCGTTAAAGCGATTTTTATCTTGTTAAACCTTTTTGTCTGCGTTTTTGCTCTTGAATGTGATAAAATTGTATTGGAATTTTAAGGCGATTAATTGTTGATGTCATAAACATTCCAGCTAAGAGTCAAGTTGCCAAAAGATTAAAAAATATAATATTGTTTTGAAGATATTTAGAAGAGGCCTTAAAAATGAATAATTAAAACTTTTATGCAACTCTTATTTTTTATTCACTATATTACATGCATAAATAATGTGACATTATATCTAAATCATTTATTTGAACGAACAGCACTTGATTGTTCTTTATTAATCTAGAACATTTTGGCAGTATTCTCTCGAATAATTATTATTAAAAAGAAATGCCAATGTATATCTACTGTTCAAAAACGTAAAAAAATAATCAAAATAAAAGATATTTTATACAATAATTTTCGTGATACTCAGGACAATTTTAAATATCGTTATAATTTTAAATAAATTTTCATATTTGTAACAATAATTGATCATCGCAACAAGGAAGCAAAATTTAAATTAAACCTTTTCAAACATATTAATTCCTCCTCAATAGTTTTTGTTGCAATTTAGTTAAAAATTCATTTTTACATTGAACTTCAAATAAAAGTTGTATTGAAATCTGACCACCCACATGGTTTCTTCTTTTGAATTAAGAAAAAAATTTTTTTTAGATGTTTATATTAATTTAATATGACACAAATAAGTTTTTATACTTAATTTTACTGTTTATTATTTTATCTACAGTTTGCTTTTCTCTCTATTTTGTTTTAATAAAAATTTATGAACATATTTTTCGTATGACATACTTGTCACTTTTTTCTTTTCATTATAAAAACTTGTCCTTGAATTTTTTGGTGTGGAAGATTTAATATGTTCGGTTTGGTTCTTTTTTTCGTTTCCAAATTAAAAAAACAAAAAACAAGTATTGGTAGGAAAACATTATTGAAAAACTGTTTCTTTCGTTTTTTTTTTCTTTTCATTGAAAAGGTCTTCTTCATTATCAACTCTATTGATTATCTTTTGAATTTTTTTAAGTAATTTGATATCTTTGTTTGGTTTCTTCTTTATCCTTTTTCTCAAGTTCTGTTTATTATTTTAGTTCTTTGTATTTCAGCGGTTAATAAAAACAGAAGATTCTTTGAAAATTTAAGAAAATTACTCATTTCAGAGTATAAAAATCAATAAAAAAATTTCATTTTGCGCCAAATAATTATTGTTTAATTTTGTAAAGAGATTTACTTATACAGGGTAGCCCAAAATGACCGAATAGGTTTGAGTTCATTATAACTTCTTATTGAAGACATTATTATAATTTTTTTTTTATTTTAAATACAGTATATTACTCGAGAATACTTTTAATTTAATTATGAAAAATTATATCTCACAAGTGTTGGCCATTTTCTGCTTCGCATATTCAGATGTTATATTGTTGATTTCGTTGCGTATATTATTTCTTAATTGTTGTATCGACTTTTCTCCATCTTCCCGAATACTCTCCTGTATCCGTTCAATAGAAACATCCGTGTGCACCGTTCCTCATCTGTCGGCACCTGGAAGGTTTCTTACTGCCCCTTGTTGTCGAAAATATGCAACCAGACGGTTTATTATTGACTTTAGGGTCCAACCGCACATTATAATAACGACGATACACACGCTGAGTCTAAACAATGGATCATTGATTTGAGAAATAAAATTTAACGATTTTGGTACGTTGTTCAATTGTGTACTGTTCCATTTTGAATTCCCCAAGCCTTCTTTACAAAATACTGTAAACAAAAAAAAATATAATAAAACGTTTATAAGTAATTCAAACACCTTAGCTAATTTTGGGCCAACCTGTAGAATGACGAATTTGTAAAATAAATCACTGTGATGTGAAATATGCATGTACATATCGTTACCTCAATATGGAAAGGACCGAACTCTTTTTGACATTCATGATTTTTCGGGATTTCGGGATCAATACGCTTCTTTAATAGACATCTTTTGTTTAAATAAACAATATGTATTTAAAAGGTTTTACATACATACATATGTATGTACATACATATATTGTGCTCTGCTAGTTATTTATATTCTCGACGTAAATAAAAAATTTAACACTTTTATGTTGATTTATTTATTTTCTTTTATTAGATTTTAATAAAATAATGTATTACTTGTGCTGGTTTACGCAAGTTTAGAATGCAATCATTCATAGTTTTCGATAGATGCTAAAATATTGTTTTTGTTTTGAATGTTATTAAATGACATGATGGTCCGGCTGTTTTTGCTAATGCGTTGTTTGGGGGCTTTTGAATGAATGTTTTGCTATATAGATATATGCACTTCCAAGCGTATTTAGACTTCGTTGTCTTGTTAACGAGAATATACCATTTTGCTTTCAATTTAATTTTGCTTCATTTTGAGTTTGTTGTATAGACGTCTTTCAATAAATACTTCGCTATATACGGGTGTGTTGGCTCAGAATTTCTTCGTTATAACTATAGTGTATTTTTGTATGAAAAACTTTGCAATAAAGAGGGGACTCAGCGAAAAATTCGTTATATAAAGTTTTTCTTTATATCGAAGATTTGCCGTAATTAACGAAACAAAGTTGTAAATTTCCTTATTTGCGTTTAATAAATGTCACGAATAATCATTAATTTGTTTTATAGGGTTCTCACGAGCAATAAGTTTGGCAAATTATAGCTGTGCCAATTGTCAAATTTGATTGGCAACACAAGATATTAACGTGTGGACCGCATGTTTTAAACGACTAAAAAAATTTTTTATATTGCTGAGCAATAACCTCTCAACACAAGCAGTTAAATTCAAATTCAAATTAAATAAATTCTTTTACTCAAAGACAATCAAATTTATAACAACGTTGAAATAAAAAGAAGTTTTACATCTTTATTCGGACGACGTTATTGCTTATGGATCTGCATATCGGGAGAGAAAACTGCCTACAAAACTTCACGCGTTTGCTCTGGGCGTCATTGAAGCAGTTAGAAGGCCAGACACTTAGCAAACTTACTCTTTAATGTAAACTACAGCATGGATTTTCGTCTTGTGTGTCCGCTTTGCGACAGTTTGACACACACCATACTCCAAAAATATTAGTATATTAACCCCATTGGTAGGGGAATATTTGCCAAAAAAGAAATAGATCATCTGAAAATCAGTGCGGAAGTGATTCAAACTTTAATCAGAATGTAAGAAAAAGTATAGTCGAATTAGGTGAGAGTGAAGGTCGCGCACTACCTGAAAAGTTCAAAATTGCATACAACACCACTTCCCACACGTTTCACGAAGAACATACATGATATGTTCGGAAAATATTCAAACAATACGCAGTTCACAAAATTTTGTTTTTTTTGCCAAATGCGCAACTGGTGAATTGTTAGGGAAGAGATCGTCGAAATACCAAGACTCAGAAGACAATATATATATAGTTGGCATAGAGTATAAGTCCAGTGTTTATATTGATTCTTTTGGTTCTAATCAAAGACATGGTCCAAGCATTGGTGGAGTGCCAAGAAATTTACTAAAGGGGAGGGTGGCGTTGGCATTAGAATTTATCTATCATTATTATTCATATGACTTTTTTCATTCAGAAATGGAATTTTATTTGTTAGATGTTTAAATTTTTGGTCCAATCAATAAAAAATCGGTAAATTTTTCTAGGAAATTTTGTACATGATTTGCGTCATTCCAGTTTGCGTTGCATTTCTCCATCCCATTAACGACGACTCAAACAGGGGTTGTTTATAATTATACACATAAGTAGCTTATAATACATTTTAATCAAGTTTGTGTTCGAATATTAGGTGTGTTTCTTGAGTTCTTGGTTAAAGTTCGTTAAAATGAGTGTAAACTATAAATTATTTCAATAACAGGCAAAAATGTATAAAGAACAGAAAACCACAGACTTTACAAAAAAAAAAGGAAACGCCAATGTATTCTACCATGTACGTGTTATACAAATCTACACACATCCATATATACATACATATGTAAATTTGGCATACACATGTGCATACATACATAAAAAATAATAATTTGGCTTATACATGGTAATTAAATAGCTTTTCACTAAATCATTAAATACAATTAATTATTATTTGTTCATTGCAAGTTCACTGTTGGGAAACATTTACTTTTACTTTATAATTGTTTATTTATTAAACAGCTGATTATAAGAAGAAGAATATTACTTAAGAATAATCAAAACTTCTTACATTTAGCCAATTTTCGATTACAGGAATGCTTCCTGAAAGATTGGAATCCCGCGGGCGGCCAATTTTTTTTATTTTCTAGTATTTCATTGCCTGTACTACAAGACAGTGTCTTATATTTATATATTACAGGAACGTATTATGTTGTAAACTTAAAATAATTGATAAACAAACCTAATCTTTTTTTTTTCTCTGACCGGCAATCAGGGGATGACCCCTACACCGGGGATGACTGGCACATTGTGCTGGAACTAGGAAATAAGGAAATGAAAAACTAAAGTGCATAACTATTACAAAATTCTTATTGAAGAAAAAAAATTAATTAAATTAATTAATTAATTTTACAAAAAACTTACGTAAACAAACATTTCTTAAACTATTATTTATTTATAAAGTACAGTGGAAAAGAGCTGTAATGTATAGTAGAAAATACATATTTGTTTTTGACTTCTTTAACTATACAAGAAAAAAGACAAATATTTTAGGGTTCACTGCATTCGCTTACTTCAGTGCATACCAAAAAGCACTCCTGCAAGGCATTGATAAATTGATCAATTCTGCGAAGTGCAACGAACATAATGAACTGACGGTACTATTTCGGATGAATGTGTTTCGATTCCATGATTTCACCACATATTCCCTGCGCCGAAAAAAGCATTTAAAAAGAAATGCGCCAAAGTGGGAGATTGCGAACAAATATGATGACATACGTAAACAAGTTTCTAAGGGAATATTCAATATTATCTTATAAACCTACTTACACTATACATCCATACATATTTATATAACACTCCCATATTCAAATTGTTAAGTGTACATATGCATATTATTAAGCAAGGTACGGATTAGAGTTGCGTTCATGAGCTCTATGAAGTGAGCGCTCTTTTCAGTTCAGCTCTTTTTGGTGAGCTGGTTCGTTTAGTTCCTTCTACATGGTTTTTAACAGATTTTATAATATAAACGAGCTTAACTTTGCGATTTGTGGACCAATCACGATGAAATTTGGTGCACTTAGTGTGTGCAACTCCGGGAAGGTTATAGGGTATTACTTTTTTTAAAACTAGGACCAGGAGGGCGATAGGGGGGGGGGGACATTTCGGCCCCTCCGAAAAGTTAAAATCGTATTTAATGGATTTTAGAGAATGGATGGATCAGCATATAAAAATTCCCGTACGCTATGTGCATTTTCTAAACTAGGACGAGAAGGGCGATAGGGGGAAATTTCTGCCCTTCCGAAACGTGGAAACCGATTTTAATGAAATTTGGAACATACGAAGTTTGATCAAAAAATAACGGTTATTTTCAAATTTCGTGAGTTACGTATGTTCGATTATCGCATTTTTTTTCTGTTATGTTGCTACACATGGCTGTTATATATGTTGGTAATATTAATTTTTTACACAAAACTTAATACAGTTTCTTTGATCCATTTTTTCGAATAGTAAAAAATCGAAGAGCACACCAAAACACGATTAACCTTTTTATCTGTCAAAAACAAACTGACATATATAACATATATAACAGACATGTGTAGCAACATAACAGAAAAAAAATGCGATAATCGGGCATACGTAACTCACGAAATTTGAAAATAACGGTTATTTTTTGATCACACCTCGTAGATACATCTGCATCTAAAAATGCTCATAGGTAATGTACATTTTCAAAACTAGGTTCAGGAGGGCGATTGGGGGAAAATTTCGGCCTCTCTAAAACTACATAGCCGATTTTGATGAACTTTAAAACTTGGATGTATTTGAGTTTAAAAGATACATTGACAATTTTGGAACTCCGGGAAAGTTATAGGCTTTTATTTTCCTAAAAACTAGGACCACGAAGGCTAATTTCTACGCCAGCGAGACCATCTAACAGATTTTAATTAAATTTAAATGTATTTATGTTCTTGCGTCTAAAAGGCCCCATATGCTACATATATGTGATGTTGCTAGTAATCACTGTGTTATTGTACTACTTTATTACATTTGATTAAGTCTTCTATTACTTTATTTTCAAAGATTATTTTTTAATTTGCTATATAAAAAATATTATTGAGATTCAAGTTTTTTCTCTCACTTCATCGAGTCGAAGATTTCATAAATTTGTAAAATAAATTTAAATTTTGTAATAAATAAAATTTTATTTGTATTTTTGATTTTCTTCAAATATACCAAATCCTATATACATATATATTTTTTAAATAGAACCAGGAGGCGACGTAGGGGTAAGATATGCCTTTTCGAAACTGTATAACCGATGGAGATAATAATGGGGGCGAAGCCGCCGGGAAAAGCTAATTTTAATATAAAATAAAATAGTACACAATTTATTTTTGGATGTCCCCGCTATATTAATTCCCCACATACCGGTACATATCGACCAAAAAAAAATTGTGACCCTAATCGCCGCAATATGGTCACGCTATCGGGCTTTATTAAACAAATTAAATCATATACGAGTATTTCTAATTTTTGCACTTGTTATTAATATTAAAAAAGACAGCAACTCAGAAGAAGCATTTGGGTAAGAGAGTGGCGACAAGAAAAGAAAACGTAAAATATTTGTCATAAGTTACATTAAAAATGTAATGTTTAATGAAAACTTACCAAACTTTTGCAATTAAACTCAAAAAAGTAAAATTTTACCATGAAGTTGACACAATTTTAAAATTAAATTTTTCACCCTTGCATATCGGCGCTGATTGTCGACTTCAGTCGACACATAAGTTACCGATAAAATTGTCACTTTTTATACTTTTAATGGTGTACATGCTGTTAAAGAATATATATTGGGAGTGCTCAGATTATCGACGAAATATGTTTAATTTTGTAATAGGAAAATAAATATCCAACTGTCAAATCCTTCACTATTGTTATCGATAAAAAAGGAGTGAGTGCCAAAAAAATCAATTTAATTGGGGTGTCCTATTAAAAATTTTAATATGTTGTTCAGCACGAATTTCGCGATATTTAGCCACCTTTTGGGCCTTGTTTTTGTTTAGCATTCTTTAAGGAAGAATGCAACACTTGGAAGAAATGTAACAGTTTTGCTTGGTTCTTTCTGGAATTTGCAATTCTTTCTTTCAATTCCATACTAATATAGTTGGGGTATTCACAAGGTGTGCTATTAAGTTATATTGTCATAATATTTCAAAATATTATGATAATATGTTTTTTGTAATATGGTTTGTCATAAAATAAAAGTAGAAATCTGAGTCATTCGCAGAAACTTTTTAGTCGAACCGCTGATTGTATTTACAAGGCGCCTTATAAAGAATATAAATATGAAATATTGTTTAAAACTCATTCACACTTTTATACCTTTACATTAAAATAAATTTTTATAACATAAAAGTAAGTAAGAATTAAAAAATCACAGCATATAAGAAGATGAAATTTTTAAATAAAAGTCAACCAAAGATGCCCTTCATTGGATCGGATCAATGAAACGCACACCCAAATGATATTCATAAATGTAATGAAACTATTTCTTTAGTTTAATAAAACTTTTTCACATATAAAATGATGCTATTACATAACATAAACGAAATTAATACATAATATTTATGAAAACTTTAATTTTTTTTTTTCTTGGACCGGCACTCAGGGGATGACCCCTATACATGGGATGCATTGTGCTGGAACTAGGAAATTAGGTTACGGGAAGGAGGATAGATATCATGAAACAATATTGCTGGCAATGAAAGTATTTCATCAACACAATGAAATATTCTTCATATAAAATTTATTTACCTATGAATGCATATTTGCTGTATCGCGTTAACATAGTCTATATATACTTTTCGTTGGTGCTTATGCCATTTCAGCAGTATACCTGCAACCAATTTTTTTTTTCTTTTTTTTATCTTGAACCAGCAATCAAGAGGTAGGAGGTGAAAAGACAAAAAAATATCACATGCTTATATAAAAGTTCCCAAAAAATCTTTGAAAATTGCCGAATACACAAACAGAAAAAACCAAATAAATTTATATTTTTATATGAAGAATATTTCATTGATGAAATACTTTCATTGCATTTATGACACTTTAATATGTATTTTTAGAAGATCATGAAATGACAAATATATAAAATTTTTAATCAAAATAACTGCTAATGTAAATAGCTTTAGCAAATCGTATACATTAGGTAGAAAAAAATCATGAAGCATACTTATATTTTTGAAAACAAAAGTCCTTTAGGCTATGAAAATATATTCATTGATATACTGTACTATGAAAAACTTATGAAGAGCAGAGATGTTCAAGATTTCATGTATCTAATGTAATTGTTCAGTGTATTAATAAAAACTTTTATTAATGAAAACTTCCAAAATAACACTTTTACAATTTCAGTTGAAAATGTCCTTATTGACTATATTAAAACGGCGAATTATTTTAGCTTTTGCACTTGTTTTTATATCAAAAATTTATGAATGTTTTTTCTTGTTAGCTGAAATAATTTTTTGAAATAGCACACTTAATTATGACGAGTTGTTGACAGCAGTCATTTTTGTTTGTATGATTATTTTAAAATATATGACTTTATGACTACCATTTGAATTGCCCAAATGAAAAAAGCACGAAGTGTAATAAGAACATTCTCCATTTTTTTGGGCTATAAAATCTGAAAAAATAATATTCTAAGCAATTCTAACTACTTTTACTCCATTTTTCTTTAATCGGTTATATACTATAATTTCGATATTAACATTTGTGTAAATCAAAATAAAGTTCTGTTGTTCGGTGCGGTATGTATTTCACATGTGTTTTAAATAAATCATTTGGAAAGGAAGATTTCACAAGTGAAATTACATTTTACAGCATTGCAAGTCATATTTTTAGTTGTATGAAAAGAAACAACCGCATGTCCTCCCTTCCTTTTCTCTTTGTGTATTTTCCAATTTTAAATCGCTTTAAATAAGGCTTTGAAAACAGACGATGTTTACTTTCAATTGACTTTATAACAAAAAAAAAAAACACGCCTGTCCTAAGGATTTTTACTATTTACTAGACAAAATAAACATTCAAAACCATAATTTTCTTCATTTTAAGAAGGTCCCAATAAGGCGAAAACTATTTAAGTGCTGTGTAAACGAAGGATTGAGTGATAAAACAGCTGAAAACTGGCAAAAAAGAAATGACACTCTAAAAGATTTCAAAATAAATATTTAAAGAGTTATTAAAACAAATATTTTTGTTAAATTTAAACCCTTACTGCCGTATTCATAGAAAATATTTTTGATTTAAAAAATGTTTATGAAACAAATTTGATTATGAATGTGACAGTTAAAATTTATATATTATATACATATATATAAATTTAAACATCTGAAGTTATCGAACTATGTAATTTCTAGTGGATTTTAGGAAGTTATTTCAAAATAAGATGAAACCAAAATAAAATTAATTGACATTTTGAGAAATTCGAAAATTTCTTTTAACGTTCGGACTCGCAAAACCCACCCGGATGGCATTTTCGATTTTCAATCAGTGATAACTTTTTGAATTTTAATTTAGTGTAAATGCAAAATTATTGTGTAAAATATGTGCAATATCCCAAGCGGGTTGGTTTCGGCTCAATACGTACAAAACGAGCTTTGGTAGTGCGAAGGTTAATATGTAAAAGTACACTATTCGAAAACATACTACTATAGACTAAAGCTATTAAATCTGCCAACAGTTTCTTATTTTATAACTTAAAAATTTTTATGCAAATTCATTTTTCATATGTAATATATGTAAATGTACATATGTAAAATAAAAGCGTACATATGTAAAAATAAAGCGTGTTCTTTTTGGAGGTTCACAACTTTGAGTTAGCAATACTGCTTTATTTGATAACCCATTTAACAGGTGATAGTTGCTTTCTGTTTAGTTTGGTTTGACATTTCATTATGGGCAGACTAAAGCAAGGCTTATCAAACTAGGTGGAGTTGTTAAAACAGGTGGCCATTTTTTCCTGTACATACGTTTGTGGTTCAAACGTCAAAAACTTGTTTATGTTTATTTATTTGCAAGTGCGTTAAAATAATAATTCTGTTTTTGCTGAGAGTAAACTTTGTATTTAAATTAAATGATTTTAGATTTCATTAGTAAAACACATTTTCTTTGTAATATTTGCATCAGTTGTTTTTGACATATCGCGGAGAAAAAACGTGTATTGTTGTACAACAACACCATTCACCACCACCTAGTTAAAGACGCCTTGGACTTAACACGCTAACAGTCCGCAGCCCATATATAGGCTGTAAATGGAAAGAGCTAGCAGTTCACAGTCCATATGTGGGCTGTTAATTCATACAATTTTAAAGAGCTTTATAATTGTGGACATTGAGAGAACGTCGTTTATTTGACATGGACTTCACAGGACAGACCATAAAAAAGAAAAAATGTACTGGGACATGGAGGAATACTTGTTTATTTGAAGTGGATCTGACATTGTTGTTCAAAGTCAATTCAATACTGTTTTTTTTTGTTTTAATTGAATAATATTATCTTCAAAAATAAAGAAAACCATTTATTGCTATAGAAAATGCATTTTAAAAGCTAAACATAGTCGCAGCCCACATGTTTCTGTGGACTCTGAAGGCGATTTAAAAAATGATTTTGTTTCGTGGAGTCCACAGCCCATATAAAGGCTATTAAAAAAACTCCCTTTTAGGTATTTATATATATTTTAAAAGATGTAGATCTTCATATTTATTGGGGTTTGCCCGAAATACACCGATTTTGCAAAACAAAAAAACTGACATGTAGGCCACTCCTCAGTCGCTACCTTGGACTGTTAACGTCTTAAACATGAAACAAATTCCCCACAGCAAGCTATTAACTTCAAGATGTCAAAAATAAAATACACACGTTTATATGAGAACGATTATTTTAACGACAACAAGACAACACGGCTGCAGGTTGTTGTCAATGCTGATTTTGTCGTTGTAATCAAATTACACTAATTTCTATTTTTGTTGGCTACAAAACAAAAACAGTATTGAAAATATAAAAAGAAAGTTACTTAAAACGGCATAAAAGTGAAGCTACTCTAAATGGAAAAAATTTTCCGTACGTGAAAAAAACTTAAAATATGAAATAAAGAATTTGGGACGACCCATAATATCCGAGATATGGCTCTCTGAAACTTTCATATAAAAGTACAAATGTGCATTGAGTTACTAAACAAATCAGGTCAAGTTTCTTTGATATGATTTAATGAAGAATTGACAGTTTACATTAAAATTTTTGTCGCAATGGCATTTTGGCGCTTTTTTTACTATGTATAGTTCAAAGTGGGATCACTTTTTCTACAATAACCAGCTTTTCATATTTTTCAATTGCTCCTCTTTTGTTTGGCTTATTCATAATCATATTTATTCATATTTATCTTTGATTGAATTGGTAAGTACTTTATTTTTATTTTTGATTTTAAATAGTATAAATATATGTATATATATATTTCAGGTAAAATGGATGAAGTTATAATTGAAGAAGTGCGCAACAACAAAATTATGTGATACCCAGACTGCAAGAATTTGGAAAAAAAAGAATGGTGGAGGTGCCGTCTTCATAATAATTTAATCGCCGACTACAAAGCAGCGAATGCATCCAACTAGATTTATGTCTCTGTAGCGTGTAGTCTGCTGTAGCGAATGTGTTTCAGGCTTAACACCAGAGCAAGGCTTGCATATTGTTGAAATTTTCTTTTTTCAAAATAATGGTTCTGTTCGTCAAACTTCATTTTAAATTTGCATTCAGAATTTTGTTGTCCGATAAAGTCCATTTTCCGTTGAATGGGTACGTCGTAATTACGGAGAATTGTTGCATTTGGAGCGAGAATAATCCACTATTCCATTCGCAGAAATTACTGTTTGGTGTGCTTTATGAGCCGGTGGAGTCATTGTTCCATATGTCTAATAAAACGATGATGGTTAGACATGATTAGAAATTTTTTCGTACCTCAATTAGCTGTCATTAATCTTATTGACATCTGGTTTCACCAGAACGGAGCTACATTCTGCAAAGCGCGCTGCAATGGATTTACTCAATAAAATTTTTGCGAAAGAATAATTTCAGGCAATGCTCCAATTAATTGGTCCATTGGTTTATTTTCTTTGGGGTTGTGTAAAGCCACCTGTCTACGTCGAATAAACCAGAGACAATTGAACACCTTGAAATCAACATTGGAAAAGTTATTGGCGAAATACGGGCGCAAATGCTGCGAAAAGTTTGTGATACTTGGTGTTTGAGATTGCGCCTTGTACCATGGTTGAAATCATATTTAAACATTAATGTCATAAAATTTTCTATCCAATAAAGCCCGTTTCATTGCTATTAAAAATATATTTCTCTGTTTCATTATGATTTAAACTTGTGTAGAAAAAGTACACTGCACAGTGTACAGTGTACTCTCTACTAACGGCGCGTCACCGAACAGAATGTAGAGTGTTTCAGTAAAACTATTTTATAGCGTTGATACGTGTCTCTATAAAGGGGAATCCCTAAATACGAACAGTTTGATGTCATTAATGGTAATGGTAGTAAGTAAATACATTCATGAAGTTTTATTAAATACTAGAATCAGTATACCTAAAGCATTTAAGGCTATTTAAGACAAACTTAACGAGTTAGCAAAGAAATGTACAATCGCAAAACTCAACATTAGCACTGAATAATTCCTTCACAATAAACGCAGGCAAAATCGTTTAGTGATGCAATAAAAAGGGAAATTAACAAGAGAGTGAATTCCTTTATTTAGTTATAAGAAAATTAAATTCATTTCATTTATACCATAGCTTAAGGTCGCTGTGCTTGCTGATCTTCAAAAACACCATCAAGATACATATAACATTTCTGACTTTCAATCCATTTCTATGCCTCAAACTATAATTTTTTCCCCTTCTCTAAAAACGTTAATGAAATTGTTATTTTCTTTATCTAGTATTTAGGTATGAATATATGTATGTATATACATACATACATATGTATATTAAAAATTATTATTGAATTATTATAGGCGGAAAATTTTATCAGTGCCGTAGGTGTCTGGTTAAGAGAGTGTACACTGTACACATAATACTCGTAATGTATTGCTTTTTTGGCAAAATGTTTGTCTCATGAGATGTATTTTCATTTGTTCAGAAAGTATTTTCGGATATATAAAATTGTTTGTGTAAAATTTCCATGCAAAACGAAAGAAATTTATTTGCAATTTATTTTGAATGCAAAGATCTTAAGCTGTTTTTGTTTAAATGCATATAATATTCACAAGAAATAAAACCTTGACATATTTACTTTTTTTATAAAAATATTTATACATTCTTGTAAAATCATTAATTTTCACCTTGTTAAAATTTGTTTTTCTTATTTAAAATAAAAATTTAATTTCGTTGATAGCCAAACATTTAAATGCATTGGAAAATTTATTTAAACATTTTAAAATTTATATAAATGCAACAAACAAGATTAATTATCCCAACATTAGTTAATGGGAATAACCTTTCAGTTGACACATCATTCCTTTTGTATATATAATTTTTTTTTCAAGAAAAACTTTGACGTTGTAAAACAAAACGTTTACTTACTCTTTATGTTCCGCAGCTCGATCTCTCTGTCGTCGATTTTTGAACCAATTAGAAACCTGTAAATTAAAACGAAAATGTTTTTCTTTAATATGTGTGTACACGTGTATTTATGATATTTTTTTTTAAATTATTTTCAAAAATTTAGACCTTCACCCAAGGGCAGAGCTTATTAAGTCGGGTCCCAAACATCAGCAAAGTTTAGTTATTTGATCGAATACTGAATACAAATATAATAATTTTTATAAATCGTTAGGTTGACGATTTTTGGCTGTTGGCGATTACACGTCGAAAAACAAGTACACCATAAGATGTAAAATTCTCTGTCCTAAAGTTGCTGAGAAAAGAAGACTTCGCCCAAGTGGGTGAATTATCGTAGTGCCTGCATGTAAGGGCAGAATATACGGAGCCAATTGGCGATAACCGCCAAAGACCGGCCATTGTGGTTATTTACCACTCCCTCAAGAGACGCCCCTGCTTTCAACTGAAAATGTCGGTTGTAGAGAGGAAAACTCAAAAAAACCCATAATTCCAGGTGTTATTCCTACCGTGCCTGTGGGATGCATGACACTACGTTAGTGTGTCTTTTATCGGTGGCCTCCAGATACTGGTTGTATTTTGCCTTCCTGTGACACCGGGGTACTGTCGCGGATCGACCAAGCTCGGCAGCAGCACCTTACGAAAAAAAACATACTCGCATGTGACCTACAAGCCAGCGGAAATAGAGATTATTGTGGACATAACCCCTAGTATAAACTTCTCACCTCTCCTGTTCAAGGCTGAGGAACTGAACGGGAAGTTCGACTCAGTATGACCGCTAAAAAACTGGGTAAGAAAGCTTGCTCAACAGTCATCTGCTATGAAGCGACAACTCTGAATCATAATATGCCAACTTCTGTCAACTTCGTAAAAGTGGCACATTGTCCTGCACTCGGCAGAGAGACATTTCTCCTCCTGGGTGGAACTGTGGTGCTTCCACACAACCTGTGAAATACCACACCCCAAATAGTGCTTCGATTCCTTAGAAGACTTAGGATGGGTTCTAATATGAAGGGCATTGCTCAATAGTACTTTTTCGTGGCTGTACTTTGGGCCCAATAGTAATAATAATTATAAGCCCAAAATATATAAGCCCAAGTTAAAGTGTCTCAGAGAGTCACAAAATCCCAAAAAAAAGTTTACTTTAAAAAATGCTTGGAGGAGTTCTTCTTCCGACTACTAAAGAAACGATTTTACAAAAGTATTCGCCCATAAGCTTGTTATCAATTTTATCAAAACTCTTTGAAAAATTACTATTGACTAAACTTATCAAACTCCTTAATGCGAACACATTCCGAAATTATCGAAATTTAGGAGTACTAAAAGCTGTCGGAAGCAATACATGCAGGAATTATTGCTTACAAAATGCTGCCAAAGCGCACTAACGTAAGTGAACACACTTTTTATAGCAGTGTAAATGCTTCAAAAAATTCAGTCTTGTACGTTTCTCTGTTTGGATGCATAAAGTAAAGATTCTAAGCGAACAAAAATCATGCATTTAAAATCACAGTTGCAAGTGATTCCATTATGTTGTATCCTTTACAAAAATGCTTCCAGGCAAGCACTAATTTTTGGTGGGTAGTAAAAGAGGCATTGTACCATTTGTAGTAAACACAACAACCAAATTAAATTCCAAATCCATCAGATATACTGGTTAACTGGTAGTAACGCAAGCCATAGCTTGTATTGTAAACTTTTGCTATACAACTCGTTACTGAAAGCAAAATGCAGCTATGGAAATCATATTCATAGACATAGAGAAAAATTCAGACTCACCCATACTAATGATGTGATCTGTGAAGAAATTCTGAACCGAGATCAGCTATACCATCACGAACCTTCATCACGATTATTTGGTTGAACACAGCATATAGCAGCCTAGCTTAACCAAACAACAAATATACTAAATAAATAATATTTTATTTTAACATAGGGGTCTCATTGGCGAGCAAGTGTTCATATTTAACAAAACAACTCGTCATTTAAACGAGTGGTTATAACCAATGAATGTTCCATGATTTGGTTACATTTTAGCATAGTTCATATTCATTGTGTTGTCTTATTAATGAGTTTCTTTAACAAATTTAAAAATTTATTCAAGAGTTGAGTGCGTTTTCCATCAGTTTAAACGTGAATTCAGATAAAGCAGTGCTTAAGAAATCGTGAAAAGACAAATTCATAGTGAACGCATTCACTTTTTTTTTGCTGAAATCTTTCATAAACAAGAGGCATTTCATGTAAAACGACAACAAAAAAAGAAAAATTCCAGCATTTTGAATGGAACAGCTGAAATGAAAAATTATAAAACTCGTTTGGGTCCATTCATCCTCATTTATACTCATTACAATAATGATAGATTATATTAAATATGTACTTACCTGCGTTGTTGTCAGTCCGGTAGCCTCTGCTAGTTCACGTTTCTCACGAGGTGATGGATAAGGATTGTGCGCATACCAGTCTCTTAAAACCGAACGAGACTTTTCCTACAACCACAAATCAAATATGTAGTACTCAATTTTTAATTATTTAAAACAGTTGTTCAATTCACAAGCTCGTATTCGCATTCATTGTATAATAATTTCATTTAGCAGTATTGTATTGATGCTATTATTAACTTCCACAGAAGTGTGTTTTGATTATATTTACGATTTACTTTGATATGTTTTTGAATAATGTGTCTTGAGGCCAGGTCTGAGAATATTGATTTGTTTTTTGATTAGTTTTGTAAAAATCTGTCGCACTAGAGTTGAGTTGTAATTTTGCAATTTGATGTTATCGATTACAACTCAACCTGTCAAAAATTTTAAAATTGAAATTACATCCTATTACAACTTTTTTGTGGTATTAACAATTACAACCATGTGTTGGTAAAATTGACAAAATAATGAAAAAATTACAATTCATCCTTACCAGTTGTTTTCGAAATAATTATTATAAAAATAGGGTGCGACTTAATAAAATTCCTTTATTGTCTTGAATTAATTTATTAATCAAATATTTTATTAGTATTATATAATTACTATAAATTTACAACAATGAACAGTGTCAAAAACTTGCTGAGTTTATTGAGCATTCCCAAAATTGAAGAGTCAAGCAGGAATTACGATGCACCAAAATAAATGTGGGAAGAACTTGCAATATAACTACAGTTAGTCACAGTCAAATTAGTCCAATTAAAGTCATTTACTTCAACTTGTAAAACTATAACAAATAAATACAAACGCAAAGAAAAAAAGGTTGTATTAGTTGGTTTAATTTGTTTTAATAATACTCACATAAAAATAATTAGTTAATTCATTTATATTTGACATAAGAATAAAGATTAAAAGAAAAAGGAGAAAATTTCATGTCACAGTGAAAATGGTCCACTTAAGTTAAAGTTAAAAAAATCAATTGAAAACCGACTTTTAATATTTTGTAGGATATCCTTTTTGAAGAATTACCGACTTAAGACGATTTGGAATAGATTCCATTAGTTTTCTTATATATTCCGGGGTAATTTTATTCCATTCCTCTATAAGGGCGCTTTTAAGTCATTTTTGTTGAAAATTTCATGTTTTCGGATCTCAACTTCGAGTTTCTGCCACAAATTTTCAATAACATTAAGGTCCGGTAAATAACTTCGTATCATCAAAAACTGCACAAATGGCGACGGATTAATAGAACCAACAACAAACTCAATTTATGCATTTTATCCAAAAAAAAAAAGAAAGAAAGAAAGCTACAACTGCTGGTTGTACTTTCTAGTTGAAATTTCAAAGAGATTCCTTCGTCGTTGTAAAATAATTTACGCTTATGAAGTACATAAATACAATTTTTATTTGTTGAAAAGAAACAAGTTTTTATACAACTTAAATAAATAAATAAATTTTATTGTTTTACACTTTTGCCACAATAACATAAGTTTTTAACCATCAAATGTACAATCTACTCTTTTTAGGTTGGCAACGTTAATAGAATTTCAACTGGAATTAGTAGTAATTGGTAATACCAAAAAAAAGTTGAGTTGTTCCAATTACAACTCAGCTGAGTTGAGTTGCTCCAATTACAACTCAACTGAGTTGAGTTGCTTCAACAACAACTCAACTGAATTGAGTTTTAAACCGCAATAGATGCATAGGTGGGTTCAACCCCAGTTTCAGACTAAAATTTGAAAATAAAAATAAACATCTCGCATTTTTCTGATGTGCATTAGTGTGTCTGTGTGTGTCAGTTGTTGTCGGAAGGTTTCAGTGTCGAAGGCATAGTCACTGGTCACTGAACAATACCGGCTTTAGCTGATAGCAATCCACAATCGCATCAGAACGCCCTCCTTCGTCGGTATTGTGTAGCACTGGCGAAGTAAAATAATAATAAAAATGGCTACTAAACCGAAGCTTCAGCACTGCTACGAGTATAAACAAAGAACGTGCAAAAGCAGAGCTGCAAAATAATTAATTAAGTTTCACCTGCTGTCGTTTCTCCTACTATCCCTTTCCTATAGTTCCAGCACAATGCTTTGCATGTGTAGGAGTCATCTCCTGAGTGCTGGTCCCAGATAAAAAAAAAAATTTGTTTTAATTCACTTAAATTTCACACAATTTGAATCGTGAAAAACTTTAAAACTAATTGGTATGAAATTTAAATTTCCATACCTGGTTTCATTTCATGAAATAAATAAAATGAAATTAATTAATTAATTAATTAATATCAAATTTGTTAAAATAAGGAAAATATAATTAAACACAAATATAAAAATACGATACTACAAAGTAGGCTGTTCTCAAGCACATAAATTTATATATCGTCTTTTTTTAAAGATAAACCAGACGACTGAGCGTGTGAATTGAGCAAATAAATCCAATGCTACAGATAAATATTATTATTTGTTACTGTTTTAATCAAATGAAACCTTGCTACAAAAAAATTAATAAATATAATTTTTTTCAAAAAAAAAAAACAATCAAGACTTTAAACTTTCATCGGACTGAATCTTTCAACCCCAATAATTTTGGCATCAAATATTACATACATATGTGCATATGTATACATATAAGCCATAGAAACTATACAAAGCAAAATGAGTTTATAAGTAGAAAATTGTTTTTTAGTTAACAAAAAAAAAATGTTCTCATCATATTGTGACATGTAAGTTACTATCATGTGTATTACTATGATTTCTTTTAAAATATTGTAACGATAAACAATTTTACCCCTACCAAAAGTTAAGCATTGAATTTTATGTGGATTCCATAATAATAACAAATATGTAGTGTGTAAGTATACTTATGTGTACGTTCTTCATACGTACATATTTTACACGTCTACATACGTGTATGTGTTTTACCTTAAAACAATAACTTGTTTCTTCACCGTCCCAAATTGTGCGAGGGAGTGGAAATTTACGACGAACACGATATTTACCCACAGCACCTAATGGTCTTCCACGCAGTTTTTCGGCTTCCACATAATGAGCTGTTAAATTAATCATAAAAAAACGCCATAAATAAAATGTAACAAAATTTCGAAATTTGTAGAGGAAAAAAACATGAAATATTTTCCAATTGTTCGCTCACCTTTTAACCAGAGCGCCTGTAATTTAGCGTGATTGTGTGGTGAGAACTGATGATGTTCTAACAATCGATACAATTCTTTGTATTGACCGCGATGGAATGCAACAACGGCCTTGGCTTTTAGCACAGATTCGTTTAATTGCAATTTATCACATTGTGGCAATGACCATAGAAATCGGCCCAGTCTTTCAATATTACCAGCCTGTTGTAAAACCTTAATTAAAAAACATATTGTTTAAGTCTAAGAAGAAAAAATAATAACGTTTTTAAGATTCATATTTTGCCTCATGACACTAATAACCGCCCACTACTGAAAGAATATGTATGGAAAAAGCTGCTACCATCTGCAAAAAGAGTATATAAGTCTTGAAGTTCGAGTGTGGTAGGAGAAAGTACTGAGTTCAGAATTTTTTCTGAACTAATTTGATAAGATTCCATCTATAACAACTCGTACAGTACGAACTCAGAGAAAACTACATTTAAATGGAGAGAGAAAGTCATCACCGACACCAAACATAACTTTACAGCGGTACAATAAAGTGGAAATTTTTTTAAATGAATAGGCAATATTGGGCAAGGAATGTCATACATCTTTGGTTGAAAAGATAACTATGCCATTCTTCACTAGATTCATTTTTGTCAGATATGTAATCTGACGAATGATGTTTATTGTATGATTTTGTTCGCTAATTATACGCCGCTAATTTACTCTGAACTCAAAATTTAAATTTTCAAGTCTTTTGCATTTTTAAGAAAATAGAAAGGTTAATGGAAAGTAGTACGGACTTTGATATATGGCTGAACAATCAACAACAGAACATAAAATTTGTCACACACTATTTATACGCTTTTGTACATGCAAAGGTGTGTGAATATTTAATAAAAACAGTCATTGAATTGAACATTTATTAAACAATTTTTAACAACAATTATTATAGATTTCAAATTAATTATTATCAAATGTTTTTCAATTTTGAATAAGAACTTTATTCAAATTTAATACTGAGTTTTTTAAAAGAATTATAGTTTAATAAAATCAGTTTTAAAAAACTTTTTTTTTGTAGACAACGACTTTTGTTATTGAAAAATAAAATTACTTTTTTCTATGAACAGAGATTAAGTCACAAGAGTATAACATTTTATTTTAAATGAAACATTCACTCTCTTTTTGGGAGAATAAGTGATTTTATTGCTTTTTTTCTTCACTCAGGAGATGACGCCTACACATGCGGTGCATTGTGCCGGAACTAGGAAATAAGGATTTAGGAGAAAGGGCAGAGGGAGTAGTGTTTATTCACATTCGATTTGAGTTTTCCCACGTCAAAAGTGACAGGGAAGACCTTTGCGGGTAATCTATTCCACATACGCTATGGACATATAAATGGCGCATTTTACCCTCAGTTTTTTCTAATACTAAAGTATCAGAAATAGTAATAATAACCAAAAACTTTTTGGGTTTTTGCACAGTTGTGTTATTAATATTTAATATTATATAACTTACTTTGAAATTCCTTCAAATAAAACAAAAAATATTCTTTAAGTACATATAAACACCACTGAAATGAGCTGGACACGTAATTGGCACAATCTCAAAATAATATTCATATATTTCTCAATTTTTTGGTGCGTAATAACATTTCAGAGTTAATTTTTAGTGCTGAAGCATTTTTTTCTGATGACAGCTTCGCACTTTCTACCCATACTCTCCACGAGTTTTTCGCATTTTGCTTTTTTTTGTCTTGGACCAGTACTCAGGAGAAGACATCTACACATGCTGTGCATTGTACTCGAACTAGAGGAAAGCGATAGTAGGAGAAATGATAGGAGGTTAAGCATTTAGAATACTGCTTTTTGCACGTTATTTGTTTTTATAGCAGTGTTGTAGCGTCTCTGATGTCAAGGAGACGTATTAAATGTTGAAGTTTCGTTTTTTCTAGCCATTTTTAATAATTATTTTACTTCGCTGCTGCTACACAATACCGACGAATGAGGGCGTTCTGATGTGCTTGTATGGCATAACAAGCTTGCAGCGCTACCGAGCACAGTTCGTAAATAATTTTATAATTTTTTGGGTTGCGATGGCAACCCTCACTTCGTTCCATAGGTTTTCTATGGGATTTAAGTCAGGGCTCTGGGCTGGCCAATCCAAAACGTCAATCTTCTCTTCACAAAACCACTTTTTTACTACCTTGGAGGAGTGTTTAGGATCATTGTCCTGCAAAAAAAATCCACTTAATTGGCAGGGAGTTGAAGGCATAAGTCTCCATATGGCTTTTGAAAATGTTTAAATATTGGAAATTGTCCATATTTTCACAAGCGAACCTACTCCGTGCCACGAAAATGCACCCCAAACCATAATGCTGCCTCCACCGTGCTTAACTGTTTTCTGAGTGAACCAAAGATTGAACTCTTGGCCTTTAGGACGAAGAACAAAGATCTTGCTATCTGGTCCCATCCTATTAATTTTAGTTTCGTCACTATACAACACGTTTTTCCAAAAATTTATCAGTATTTCTTTATTGGTTGCTGGCCCAGGTTAACCGTTTAGAAATATTTTTTTTGAGAGCAGTATTTTTTTTGCTGTAAATGCGTCCAAACAAATTTGCTTCGTTTAATCTTCCTCTGACAACCCTGCTAGATATTTCCAAGTTCAAGGATTCGTTTATATCTGATGCTATCTGCCGTGATGAATGGATCAACTTTCGCCATTCTAACTATTGTTGCATCCATACGTTCATCAGTTTTTCGAGGCCTTGGTTTCCTATTTTTGCCCTTAACCAAAACATTTGCAGTCTCAACACATGACTTAAAGGCATTTTATACTTTCCAGAAATTTGCATTACTTCACCCATTTCCGCCACTTTTTTCCCATCTCGGTGCATTTTTCATATTATCCGCATTTCCTCAATTGTGGTAAGCTTGCCTGAACCCATTTTTAATAATTTTTTCTTTGTTAGAGCTACGCAAAAAATCAATTGATTAGATTGATTGAATCTATACGAGAACGGAATATTTTATGTTTATTGTGCTGTTTATATGTTCACTTAAAAGCAGCATTGTTCACGCAAAAATTGCGTTCGGCCAAAAAACGAATTTCCTCCGTGCGAGTCGCTGCCAAATCGACCACAAATGGATGCGCTCTTAATGATGATCGGAATGACCGGGTTTCGGCCACAAGTTCCCTGATTTCATTAGAACACATCCCATTATAGTAAGGATAGAACAACGAAACGCAACCCACGTTGCGACGATACTCCAGAGACTCAATATACTTGGGTACCCTACTATCTCCAATGAGCTTCTTCGCCCTTGCGCATTGAAAATAGTAAACTGAATTTCTAGATATCTGGTGAATTTCAAAAGAAAAAGTGCAAAGAATGTCGATTTTTGCATTTCATTTTATAATTAATGTCTCAAAAATTTCGGATTGCTTAACTTAACTTAACTTAACCACAACATAATTTCAAACAAATCAATTTCATTATATCTCTTACTTACCTCACATACACACGCCACCTGTTCTTGGGTAAATCCAAAACTGGGCAATGATTCGCGTCCATTGGCGCCACCATTTGTACTTGTATTTTGATTACCTATAAGTGTAGAACCCGGCACGGTGTTGAGGTTACCATTATGCGACAGGATGTCCAAATTGTTATTATTGCTTGTGCTATTATTGTTGCTTAAACTAGATGACGTTAGACCAGTCGGACTATAGGGGGGCGTTTGACGAGAGCTTAAGACAGCGGCATTCGCTGCTGCCAAATCGTAAAAATCTGTGGCGGGATGTTGTATCATATTGTTGTATATTGTAGGGGGTAATTATTGTTGTAAGTGGCAAAAAAATTTCACCTTTTTTATTTATATTTCTTTTCACTTTCAGCCAATTCACTACATAATCACAGTTTATTATTATTTTTAATTCTATTTAGATTTTTATTCACTTTTAGCTGCAAAGAAAGAAAAGTAAAAGAAATATGTCATAATTTTATTTTATTTTATTTTATTTTTAAGTTCTTATTAAACAGAAGTTTTTAACTTTGCGTGGGCATAGATTTCTGTATACTTTTATCAATTGTTGTTGTTCTTCGGTTTTGTATTACTTACGCACACTATTTTACAAGTATTTCAGTGGTATGAGTTTTCCATTTGGTTGTGACAGGGATGAGAATTGTACTTAATATAGCAAAATAATTTACTTTTTTTTATCTCAATTGTACAAAAAAACACAAAGAAATTGTGTTAAGTTTAGAATAACAGAAGGTAAAATTTTGCGAATTTGTTTCGAAATCGTTCAAATTAAAATAATAGTGAAAGGCATGCTCCATAATTCAGGAGACTACCCTTTGGGAGACAACCAATGTGGTGTTGAATATTTAAAAATTATGTGCAGTTCAGTACAAAAATATTTTTGAAATTTCGCAAGTTCTTCCCTTCTGTTAGAGCTTTTGCAGCAGTTATAATTTCTCGCTTTTATGAACTTATCGATATCATTTGAAATACTTAAGTAGATTCCTCAATTGGAGCCAATTCTAAGAACCATTATCATTAAAATCATTAAAAATTCTCATTATTATTATGGTTGGTTGGCTCACGTGGCTGCCGGCAGGCACTCGAGTAGAATCTGGAAATTCCGTTGCGAAGATGCCACCCACTAATCTGATTCCTAACGCATATAAAAGATCCGCACGAGAGATGTACTAACTCCACCCAGTTGTTTGCACAGAAGTCGGTTCCGTACAGATTGCAACGGCGGGTACTCGACAAGCAGGTCGAAGACCGTCATCTCCCTATACGGCTCCCGGCAGCTGCGACAGAATGCATTGTGGGGAGCCCATCAATAGCGCAACCAGCCGTGCGATATTCCTTCGGTTCCTATTAATGATCTGTTCCGTGCGCTTATCGCCGAAGCGTTGCGCCAATATCTTTGCGACCGCACATGTGCTCAGACCGTTCGATCGAGCTCCTTATAGTGCCGAATGACAATGCGATCGGAATCGCGTCCAATAGTCCGACTGCTTAAACTGGATGGCACATCTTAGCATTGTCCGATATGCCGATCTTCCCCCGTGCATTTTTACTCAGCATCAACCCGCTTCACTTATGTCGAGGATTTCAGCCCGAAACATACTTGCGCCATCCGGATGATTCCTGAACGCCAAGGTCCCTTGAGAAGATTTCAGGTCCAACTCCGCAGACCGTTCTCAATCCGTGAGTGTAGACCTAATCCACGACCATAACACCCCTATTTAACCAACTCGAACAGATCAGAATCGCCAGAGTCGCCAAATATTTAGAAACTGAGCAATCCATAGTTTCGTAAAATAGTATTAGTCATTATTTAGTAGTTTTCCTTGCAAAAATCTCTTATTTTATTAAGACTATAATAACGATGTACTCGTGCAATTATTCATTCATACACAAATAATTTTTTTTTCTTAGACCGGCACTCAGGAGATGACCCCTACACATGCGGTGCATTGTGCTGGAACTAGAGTAAAGAGATAATAGGAAAAATGATAGGAGGAACCTTCACTATCTTACAACACTGTTTTTTGCACATTATTTGTTTTCATAGCAGTGTTGTAGCGTCTCTGATGTCAAGGAGACGTATTTAATTTTGAAGCTTCTTTTTAGTCGCCATTATTAGTAATTATTTTATTTAACGTTCTAATGCGCCTGTGAATTGGTTACAGCTGAAGCTGTTAATGTTCAGTGAGCAGTGTCTATGCCCTCGCGACTGAAAGCTTTTGACAAAAACTGCCAGAATGCCATACAAATGCGAATCAGAAAAAATGCGAGATGTGTTTATGAGTCTGCAACTGGGGTTGAACCCAGGAAAAATGTTTCGTTTTGTAGTCAACGTGCAGACTACTTCGACCATCGCCACCCTCAATTGATATCTCATGGATGCAAACTTTCTGCTAAGAAAAAGGTATTTGCATTGTTGGATTTAAAAATCTACATTGACCATGTAAACCATGTAATTACAAAATTTTAAAATGTACTTAATATGTTATTGGAGTACCACAGCATTTTTACAAACCAAATTGTACTGAAAAAAGTACAAATGTACTGACTTTATCATCGCAGCGTTGTGAAATGAAATCTTAAAATATCTTAAATCACCCCATGAGTTTTGTTTTCTTTATTTTTATTTTTCTCAGTTGTGTTTTCACAAAATTCTGAAAAACTTTTTTCATATGGATATTTAAAATTATTTCTATTTAAATTCTTGAACCTACTGTGGCATTCTCCCTATCAGAGATAAACATGTCTAAGTAAGTGGCCTTTAAAACTTTGGAAATTGAAAATCGGATATGTATAATCGAAACATTTGGAAAATGAATAGACAATCATAAATTTTTGGAAGTTTTCTTGCTTGAATTTTCGCAGTTTGTTCTACATACATACATATATGTACATACTTATGTATATGTCTGAATATTTTAATTGACAAAAACATTTAAACTGTTATACAAAGCTGTTTTATGGTAATATAGTTTGAGCTACTGTTACTTTCTCATTCACTCTTTTATTTTATTAAAAAAAATTCACTGCGAACAAACATTTCTATATTTTATATCAAAGTATAATTTATTCAAGTATATGCAAAGTATACATACATATGTATATACTCTACAAAAACAAAATTCGAAATGTATTATATTCAAATTCTTTTTTAAATTATGTAAAACTTTTCAGTTATGAAATCTGTGAAATTTAAAAAAAATAAAAATAAAATGCGTACGAAATATGTTAACTTATGACAGTGCGAGGATGAAATAATATTGAATCACATGTCGATCCGCATATAGTTGAATAATAAATAAACTTTGTTTTATACAAACACTTCTTAATTTCTTTTTATTTTATATAAATTCCTTTTTTTTAATTTTATGCGCGAAAATATGATGTATTTTTGCTTTTTTTTTATTATCCAGCTGTCATTTTTTGCGTCGTACAACTTCGTTAAGAAGAGTCTGATTTTAGTTAAGTTCAGATATAGTTACTGAGTAAATGAAGTAGTGAACTAAAAGACCGAACTAGTTCCATTAATTGAACGGAGCTAAAAAGAGCGCTCACTTCGATGAGCAGATGAACCCAACTCTAACTCAATTGTTGTAAGTACACATCCATATTTTAATATTTAACAGAATCATTCGAAAGTTTTGAATGGGGGAAAGGCGACTACAATACAAAATCTATTGCTTACAAGTAGAACATCAGTCTTATGGTCAGCAAGTTTGAGATTTATGATCCTTATTCTAGCTACATATATCGACGGCATCGTTGCACGTTATTTCTAGCTTTTCTAGGTGTTGCCCCCTATTACTAGGGTAATGTCATCTACAAAACCAATGATCTGCGTAGCACCAGGTAGCCCAAACCTTACTACCGCATCATATATGGCGTTCCATAATATTGGGCTGTATATTGCGCTCACATAGTAAGAAGGTTACCAGGTGGGGATTCTTTGCCTGTAGGATACTCTTTGGTAGGACCAGAGGTCTAAATCCCAAAATGACCTTCGGGATTTTTAAACATTGTGGTAAAACCCATAGCACCTTATCCGTCTTTGGTATAATTGCCACAGGCCAAGCAAAGAACAACCTGTGTTGGCCTCACGGGGGCAATGAGGACTTGTCCGGCTGATGCAATGGGCGTACTTTTGGGCATCCCGCCACTTTCAATCATGATCGAGAGGGAGGGACGTTTCGGTACCCTGAAATTGGAAGGTATTTCAAAGCTGAAGAGTGGGGATATCAGGGTACGTTTGAAGGTCTTGCAGGACTATCTACGTACCCCAATTCTTCACAGTGATGACATGGCATCACCGAGAATGGTTCTAAACAGAAACTTCCGGGTTGATATCAACGACCGTGAGAACTTTAAGCCGGGATCTCAGGACTACCCGGACTATTCAAATAAACAGTAATTTTCACCTTATAGTGATAAATTAACGATGAACCTAAAATTCATTAATTCTAAAGTAAAATATACAGGGGTGTCATAGAAACCAATCTTATCGGAATTGGATTTGAAACAGATAAAAAAAATACTTTAGTGTCATGATATCCAATGTTATCGGTTTTATGTTCGAACTAGAAATAATGTTGGTTTTAGGTGTCACAGAAACCAATGTTATCGATTTTTATTGGAAATAAACCAAGCAGCCGACTGCTGTCGGTTTTCATTTGCAATCATTTAAATTTAATTAATTCCATCAGATATTTTGTTAAAATATTCTACATTTATTTACTTAAAGTAATTAAAAACTACATTTTTCATTTTCTTTTTGTTTGCAAGTTAATTTTTTTGCGAAAATTTAAGTAAATTTTAGTTGATAAATTTGTAAAAAGAAGTATTTATATCCATGTTTTTATTCTTAATAGGGGACAACATAAAAATGAAAAATTTTTTATTGCTATAAATTTCATATTAAACAGCAATTTTTTATTTTCAATAAATTCGTTTCGCATATCTACATACATATTTTCACAAACAAATTCAAACAAAAATTGCATTAAAAGTAGTAAACAAAGGAACAAAACCATAAAACAGTTGATTCGAAAATGAAACCAATATCGGTTTGCAAAACCGACAATCTGTAAAACCGACTTGGATTCTATGACACCCCTGATAATTTTATAAAAAGAATTTATACGGAAATTGATTTAATATCACAAAACTTGAAAAACATCTTATCGTTTTTGTAGCTTTGATATGAAGAGAATCTGCAGACAATTATATTTTATGAGATACGTACGTACGGTTTTTTCCACATAAATTCTAGTACTACACTTCTTAAGCTATAAAAGAAACTTTAGCTGAAGCTTTTCACGTTGTAAATTTATTAATTATTTTCTTTTATAAACTCTCCAACTTAAACTGTTATCTTATCTTATTTTTCGCACGTGATAAAATTTTTTTAAATAATATTCACTGCTTTTTTATAATGAAATCAAAACTAAAACTGCACGCACCAATTTTTTTCTCCTGATGCAACTAATGAAATGTACAAAATTTAAGTGAATTTGATCTCCCAGATCACATTGCCGTAATATATTAATGAAAAAATATATACCCATGTATTTACATATGCATGCAATGGCTAATAATTTGAAAATGTGTGTAAGTTTGTATGTATATATATGAGATCTTTATTTATATTGCTCAAGTTGTATATTTCTATATCTTCTGCTATACACAATGTTTTTCTACACAGCAGTGTTGCCAATAGATTTTTTTTTTAATATCCAAATTTTTCCTAAACGTTGAAAAAATTTCCCCAAGAAAAATCCTTACGCCTTTCAGTCATTAAAATGTAAGAAAAAAACAATATATATGTATGTACATATATATTTTCTACTCAGTTATTGAGTTTGCTTTTATAAAAAAATACTTTAACGAGAATATCATTAAGCATGTAATAATACATTTAACATATTTTTTTTTTCGGGAAAAAGCACGATTTTATAATTAGAATTATGTATAAAGAAATATTCCCAAATTAAATTCAGTTGATTTACAAAAAAATTGTTTTTGGTTTCCAATACAATTTAGTTAAAAACCAAAAGAAGTGGGCCCCAATCGTTGCATTCGTGATCGAAATTTTACTTTAAGAGATCGTCATATTCGTTATCGAATAATTTCGAAATTTCAGATCATTGCATTCGATAACGAGTAGCCGATCGAGTACCATCTCTCGTCATTCGATAGAGTAAAAGCTGTCATAAAATAATTATTGATTTTATTATTCAGTCATATTTTTTATTCTACATCTAAGTACAGACATAAATAAATAAAAAAAATTTACTAACATCAAAAGCTTTCATTAATACAAATTAGCCAAAATACAGCATACAGGTGGCGATGGCTGAAGTAGTCTGCACGTTGACAACAAAACCAAAACAAAGCTGGGTTCCAACCCCAGTTTCAGACTAAAATTATAAAAAAAAAAAATATCGAATTTTTCTGATGTGCATTAGTGTGTCAGTTGTTGTCGGAAGGTTTCAGTGGCGAAGGCATAGTCACTGGTCAACGAACAATACCGGCTTCAGTTGATAGCAATCCACATTCACATCAGAATGCCCTCCTTCTTCGGTATTGTATAGCACCGGCGAAGCAAAATAATAATAAAAAAAATGGCTACTGAACCGAAGCTTCAACAGTGCTATAAACAAACAACGTGCAAAAGCAGAGCTGTATAATAATTAATTAAGCCTCGCCGCCTGTCATTTCTCTAACTATCTCTTTCCTATAGTTCCAGCACAATGCTTTTCATGTGTAGGGGTCTTCTCCTGAGTGCTGGTTCCAGATAAAAAAAAAATCAATCAATCGACTTGATTTTGAATTTTTTTGTTTGTATGGGACGTATCACGCCCACTTGCCCAATCCCTTCTGCTCATTTTTTTTAAATACAAAGTCATTTCTACCAAATTTAGAAGATTTGCTTTAACAGTTTTCAGGATATACTGAAATCAATATTTAGTGTGTATGGGAGGTACCACGCTCACTTGTCCAATACCTCCCAGTTTTTTTTATTGATTATTAGTTTTAACTACAAAGTTCTTTGAACCATATTCAGAAACTTTCATTTCAAATATTAACTTTGTATGGTCGTGGCAACGCCCAGTTGGAACTTTTGAAATTTGTATAGCGTATAGTTCCTCCCTGGTATACAGAGAGATGTGTGAAAATTTCAAGAAAATCGGTTCAGCCTTTTTGCTGTCCATATGGCAAAAACATACATACATACATACATACAATTATGTTATTATAACCATATGTATTTATTCTATGACAAAACACAAAGATCGTTTACATTTCGAAATGAATGCTATCGAATGCCTCAACCTGGCTATTCGATACGTCACGTAATGTTCTTCGATAGGAAATCTTATCCGACCACAAATGCGGTGATCTGGTGCCAGTATTCTAACTAAAAACTATTTAATCTTTTTTTAATATTATCGAGGCAATACTACCTTTTCTTATTTGCATCTTAGTTCTGAAAAATAATGATTATTAATTCACAAAGTACTCTACATTTTTTTTTCCCCCGTGTCAGAAAAATATTGTAGATATGTATATATGAATATTTTATTTACAATTAAAATGTACACCAATAACCAGCTTTATTTTATTTTTTGTGATTGTGTATATGTACATCATTTGTAAAATACATACATATATATACATATAAGTATCCATAAAGCATCAACAATGTCATTTTAAAATTAGACATTTATACAAGGCTTAAAAAGGATTTTTAAGCTAAAATTCTTTTACGAATACAATTTTAGTGAAAATTGCTTAAAACCGATTTGAGATGCTGTTGAGTATTTTAATCAATCCAAAACTGCTCCAAGGTCATGTCTAAAAACATATTAATTTACTTATAAAAAATTGTATTCAATTGTTCTCCACTCATGGAAGATATATATATGTTGATTTCCTTTCTGAAAAACAATGTTGCCCTTGCAATTGAGAACACATTTTCCAGTTTGCCAATACCTTTACCTAACTTAGCGATTCATTGTTTCTTCGGTTTTAGCATAATTATATCAATAATAATAAATTTTTCTACAAATCTCTCGCTTTAGCAAATAAAATCACAAGAATGAAAATGCTTATTTGTATAAAAAAGTACTTAACAAAGATGCAGATTTTGCATTTATTGGTGCCACGTATTCAGAAAGAAACGAAATGGCTTTTTTTAATCTTACATATTTTTTAGAATGGAACAGAAAGAGTAACGAAATGTAGCATATACATATGTATGTAACTTTTTTGTCAGAAAAGAAAACGCCAATAGTTGAGACTTAAATAAATCTGTTTAGTCAATAGTTCTAATTTGTACTCATCTTTTATTTCTTCTTCTGGGCATAAGAATCCCATTTCTTTAAATATTGAATCATTATTTAATGGAAGTCTATTTTGTGTTCCCTGAAGTGCCGTTAAGGAAAATGCTCTCGACTGTTATATTTAGATATAATTTCATTATATTTTTTTCTTCAGGGAGTTTTTTTTTAAAGTTCCCCACAGTCGTGGCCGATGAAAGTGTCCTTTATTTTTTTCTTTTTTAGACAAAAATGTCCTTTTTTGCGTTTATTTTATATGAGAAAAATAAGGAAAAAATATCTACATTTTTGTGAATATAAAAAAATAGTCCGATTTTCCTTATGCTCCAATTTTAGTATCAAACATCCTACATGTAGGGATTTTCCCCTACTTTGGGCAACACTGGTACACACTCTTCTGAATTAAGCAAAAAAAAAATATAGTACAGGGTGTCTGGTAACAGATTTATATTTCCAAACTTGAATAAAAAACCTAATAATTGACACAAAGTTTTATTAAGAGCATTGAACGATAGAATGGAAATGCGGATTTTATTTTTTAAAGAGCATGTCATCCAGATCCTTTTTTTTAAATTCATGAATAATCGCTCTTGGAAGTTCCAGTGGGGCTGCTCTTTTCATATTGTAAGTGGCGGATTTTCACGTAAACTGCTTTAAACCAGTTCAATGTTTTCGGGAGTCCTTGAAGATCGACTGGGCCCTGGCCGTGGGACATTCATAGCCGAAGCAGTTGAGCGGAATCTCTGCACCCACGAACCAATTAAATTTACACTCGGTCCATCACTTATTCGCCGAATACCGAACTTTGAACAAAATTGTCGACGAGCAATTACGTAAGAATCATTACTCTTATAAAATGTCACACAGCGAACGCGCGATGCTCACTCGACCACTGCGACATCGTGACTGACAAATCCGTACAATCGATAATTCGAACGGCGCCACCCTCCCTCTGCATCGTTTATCACTTTTTGAAATAATCGTATTTAAAAATATAAATTTGCCACCAGACACCCTGTACATGTGCATCTGAGACGTGTGTAATTTTAGAATTCTTCGTAACTTGGTAAGTTTATTTTTGAAATAAAAATATAAAAGAGAACACATATGTATATTTTCGATTTTTCTGTTTCGGTAAAAGGAATACAGACAAAAACATAGAAAAAACATTTTTGAACAAGTTTTTGAAAGAAAAATATAAAATTTATTCATGTAGAAAATCCCATAGAGATGCTTAATTAAATAAAATTCTCTTAATACGAGAGGAAAAAGTATTAAGAAAATAAAAACAAGTACCGAAAGTGCAAATATATAAAATACATTTTCAAATTTCAATATAATTTTGCCAATTTGCTTCAACTCAATTGTGAGAACCCTTAAGCGAATATCCGTAGAATAAATTAAATCCGAATACAAACATACATACATTTTTTTTTTGTCTTGGACCGGCACTCAGGGGATGACCCCTACACATGCGATGCATTGTGCTGGAACTAGGAAATTAGGTTATGGGAAGGAGGATAGAGGGAGTAGTGTTTATTGACATTTGATTTAAATCTTCCCAAGCTAAAAGTGACAGGAAACACCTCTGCGGGTAGTCTATTCCACATTCGTGCCGTTCGGCCAAAAAACGAATTTTCCCTGTAATGCGTAGTGCGAGTCGCCGTCAAATCGACCACAAATGGATGCGCTCTTAATGATAATCGCGTCGTGCGCGCGAATACCCGGGTTTCGGGAACAAGTTCCCTGATTTCATTAGAACACCTCCCATTATAGTAACGATAAAACAACGAAACGCACCCCACGTTGCGACGATGCTCAAGAGAGTCAATAGAGTTGGCTACCCTACTGTCTCCTATGAGTTTCTTCGCCCTTTCTTGTACACGGTCGAGTAACTTCAAAATAGTCTTTGAAGCACCGGCCCACACATGAGAGTTGTATTCCATTTTCGGTCGGATGTAGGCGGTATAAATAGTGAGGAGATCAGATGGGGTGAAGTATGTCTTACACCGCCTTAAAAAGCCTAGGCACTTAAATGCTTCCTTTGAGACCTGAAAAATGTGCTCAGTCCATCGGACATCACACTGAATTTTCATGCCAAGAACATCAAGAGCTTCTGATTCCTTAATGTTTATGCCACCCATTTTTACAGATGAGGCAGCGTGATCGTGCATACGGCGGTGTATTAGCATGCAGCATTGGGTCTTTTGGGAATTGAAATCGACCCTGTTCGCGTGACCCCATTCCAATATTGTATATATGTATGTACATACGTACATACATTGGTACTCGCAAATATTCATATTTCACGACATTCGGATTTATACTGGTATTTACCAGTAAAAAAAACATAAATGGAACATAAAATATTGATTATTAGTAATTTTTAATAAAACAAATTAGTTAATTAAAATAATAGTTGAGCTTTAGGGCTGCTTTTTTTTTTAAATATCTTTTTATTTTTACCGATATTTCGCTAACCATCAGTTAGCATCGTCAAGATATTAAATTTTGTTTGTTATATGTATGTAATTTAATATCCAGAAAATGCTTATTCGTGGACACGGCAGTCTCGACATCGAGTAGGTAACTTCCCGTACATCCAGCGACAACGTTACCAGGCTCGTCTGTGTTCCCGTCACCCAGAAAGGCTCCATGTTAGAATGTCTCGCTATCTTGTTGAGACATACCCCGCATTCATAGACCAGTCTGGATGTAGTGTAGACATACGGTAGTGATATAATCGCGGTCCAGCTGTCACTACAAATCTGGATATCCTTACCATATACCGCGTAGTACCGCATTCAGCTCCGTGTCTTTCTAATGGCCGATAACTATGCCTGTAAAACGCTGCACCGTTAATTCAGCCTGAACTTCGGCCTCCGGAATATGAAAACGTCCCACAACCAATCCGAATTGAAACACCCCCTGACGGCGACTCGTAGTCGCACGGTTTCTCGAGATCGTCACCATGAATTAAAAATATTATTTTTATAATATATATGAACTGAGTAATTTTTTATTTATCTAAAATACAATAATAAGAACAAAACTTGAACAAATTTTGCGATATAACGAATTTTTCGGTAATACGAATGGTCTGACATTATGTCGTTCGTTATACCAATATTTCCCTGTATATTTTTGACAATCATTGTGAAATTTAATTTGTATTGTAGTATTTGTTGTTCTCGCGCATGTACCTGGTTTCAATATGCCTCCAGTTGGTATAAACACCAACGAAATGTACTTATAGACTACCTTAACTAGACAACAAGTATATATCCTCACAGAAAATGCAAGAAGCACCCTCTAACATTTTAAAAATTTTACAGTAGAAGCAAAATAACTTCTTTCAATAAAAAATATACTAACAATTAACAAAAAGATTTGCAATATAAGTTAAAAAGGATTAATAATTTTATTTCTGGAAAAACTTTGGACTTAACAGGCCATAAATAATCAGTAAATTTTTTGTACTTTGAAAATGTTAGATAGGGCTTCTTGAATTTGACGATATCTAAATAATTGTAATTCTTTCTAAATAAGTTCATAATAAAATAATGTAATTAATAATTGCTTACAGTGACAATTGTCCTAGTCAGTATAATGGTCACTACATTGTTAATTTTGGTTTGTATGTTATTCGAAATACTCATAATCAATATATAATTTGTGAGTTTTTACTCTCTGTGCAGTCTTTGATGGCGTGTGACCAAAATTTTGGAATTTTAGAAAAAACTAAAAGAAATCTGTCAAATGCATGTACTTAAATCTCGGGGCAAATTCTAGTAGAAAGTCTATGGAAAGTGACGATTTTATAACTGTTAAGCCCAATAAAAGATTTTTCAAAGATATTGTACCAGGGATCCGGAAAATGCAATGGTTGGACTTTCAGAAGGCTGATCCTTCGAACTTATCGTAAAAAGAAAATGTTATTGAACTCGGGTCCAACACTCTAAGCGCCTATTTCACCAATTCTATTTAAATATCAATTCATATTTAAATGTCGATTTTCATTTTCATCTAGAATATTTAAATACTGTTTAAGTAGCCAGCTCTGCATTTAAATATTGATTTTGCAACAGCATGAAACAGCTTTAAAACAGCTTTTTAAAAAGCTGTAAGTTGACGCTATCATATTAAATATCAGAGCGTTACCATACTTTCTTGTGTTTCATTATTTCAGTTGGTGAAAATAAAATTTTTTTAAACATACTTTAAATAAAGATCATTAATTAATTTAAATTGTGTTTAAATATGTTTGGTGAAAGAGACCCTACGTAAACACTATCAGCACACCGACTTTCTTTCTGGCGATTATAGCTCGGAAGAACATACTCGTATTATATACTTTATATATTGATTTATATATCTATTCACATTTAATTGTATTTATTTTAATTATAATTTTGTTATTTATATGTAGTAAATAAATAATAAAAGTGACATTATTTATGACAAATACATATGATTTGAATAAAGCTTATATATGAAAGCTCGAAATGCTACTCTAGACGTACAATTACTTTCCCCAAAAAATAATAACCTCAAACCACTGAAGTTCGTGCAATTGAAAAACCACCAGGATTTTTTTGCTATATTCAACTAATTTACCATGAAAAGTTCAAAGTACTTTCTCACGATATAATGGAAGAAACTCTGCAAAGAATCCGAAGCCAAAGTCCAAAAAACTTTTTTCAATAAATTTAGCATACGGGGGTTTGTTTTTTAAATATATTAACACGACTTTTGGGGTACAGATTCATTTAAGTAGAAATTTAAAAAAAATTTGTTGCAGAAGATATTCAAGTGCAATATTTTTTATTTCAATATTACTCAAAGATAATTTTTCTCAATTATAAATACATATATTAGTTAATTGAATCTGCTCACTTATAATTTGAGCAGCGAAGGCACGGCTCACTGCTGATATCTGCTGTGTCATTCTAATGCAGTATAATATGCATAATTGATCGCAGTAGAAAACATCCCAGTCACAAAAGTGCTACGAAAGAAGACAATAAGATCCTGAACATGTGATCCCGAAGTAAGGCAAAATCGGATTAGTTCTACTTCTATTTACATAGAGTTGTCGTTGCCAGAAGTTCTCCTGTTGATGCCGATTCATTGAGTTCGACGTTATGCTTGTTATGCTAAAGCGTTTTTTAATGCCTGCAACTCATTTTTTATTACTCCTACGGAGCTATGAAAAGTTGCTTCTCGCTTATTAATAAGAAGCAGGATATGATACGTTTCAATGTTATCCAAATGCAATTGAATTGTATTTTTATTACATCTTTTGTTTTATGATTAAATAAATTATAAAGTCAAATTCTTTACTCTTGTACGTACAAACATAAAGGAATTTTGTAGAATAAAAAAATTTTCATAATTTGTTCTTAATTACTTTCTGTGAAGTCGAAAATATACAGTTATAGAAATTTCGGAAGTAGATCAAAAGATATTCATAATGGGTCCTGCTCGTATATACGTATGTATATCAGAAATGAAAAACAAAATTTTTCTTTAATACAGTAACAACTGCCGAGTTGATTTCAACAACCGTAATAAAGATAATTTGTCAATTATGCTTACAAAAAATCAATAAAATCATATGTTTCCAACGAAAAATAAATAATGTTTCTGCAACGGGTAACCATGTTTTAAGTTCCTTATATAGTTTTAATATTTTACTGCCATTTAAGATCAGAATTCTGCTTGCTCACTCTCTGCTTATGACACATATTCAGTATTGCCTTAAAGTTTACAGTGGATGCACGTCACTTAATTTAAATCGATTAAAACTGATTTTTAATCGCATCATAAAATTTGCATTTAGGCTGACAATTCATGATCACGTATCCAATTCAGTCAAAACTTTTTTGAACTGCTCATTTCATGATTTTGTAAAAATAAAAGTCCTATCAAATTTCTACTTTAATACGAAATCCTATGCTTCTTTAAAACTATTAATCAAATTCTTGCAGTTTTGAACCTAGCATTATGAAAATTCTCTTGTCATTAATAGTACATTACTAGCCATATTAACTGTTAATCAAATATGGCCTTATTGGCGCGACTTAATAAAGAATACATGAAAATGAGAAATTAAATAAGAAAAAAATGATAAAGAAAACTTTTACTTTTCTTTTATAATAATTTTTTTATATACTTATCTATCTGTAGACTTTTGACAAAAGATCACAAATCGAGATAAGTAAATTTCTTAGTATTTTAATTATAAACGAATCTTCACACTAATCAAGACTTTTCTATTAATTATAGTTTTTCCGATATCACATAAAGTAATCAACTTATCCGGACCTTTTGTTGAGTTTAATCGAGATTTTAGTAGAAAGTAAAATTACCGAAAGTTAACTTATTTAAACTAAATTTATAAATTTTTTAAAAGGCAAACAATAACATAAAAAAGACGGAACGAAAAAAACTAATTAAATAGTGTTTTTCGCTCTTCTGAAAAATTTTTAAATTTCACTTATGATGTTTTGTGAAAAGTCCACAGATGTGTATAATGAAATTATTCGTGACTCACATTTCTGTTATAACTATAATCACAACAACTCCATTAAAAAGACTTTAAATATAATTTACCCAATATTTTAATAGGCTTATTTTTAATAATTTAATTTATTATTTGTAATTTAAAGAACATACTATAATTGTGTAGTATTTCAAATTTTTAGTTTGCAATTAATTTTGTTTGTAAGCAAAAATTGTTTTTATTCTAAAAATTCTTTGGTCATAAAATTTTATGATGAATATGTGTAGGTATGAATTGGCAGCAATAAGTTTTTCTTAAATTGGTTTTAAAATTATTGTTTTATTAGTCAATGAATTCATCGAAAAATTTATATCTGATAAATTATATTCCAAGATATGTATGTTTATGAAGACAAAGGGATTAAAACGTGTGTTTCTATAAGTATATAAAATATACATATCGTTACCTTAATATAGAAAGTCATTCTTTTTTTAAATTCTCTAAGCAATTCTCAGTTGGAACGCAAAAAATGTATTTTCATCAACATTGGCTTAAAGGATTATCCATCAAAATACGCAAACAACCCCGTTTAAAAAATTAAATAACTTATGGCTAATCTATATGTTAAGGTAAATCGACTCGGTTTACAAAATATACCCTGATATGTACGTAGTCGTACACAAAAAAATTTTATAATTTTACGAAGAATTGTGATTTTTAACTTTTTGTGTATGTTTACCAAAGCACATTTTCCTTTATGACAAACTTCAAAAAATATTTCAAAATTAAAAATTAAATAAAAAATGCCAATTTTTTAATTATATTTATTTTTGAGCGATGGTCTTTTTTACGAAAAGTTTTTTAATAATTATTTATTTTTCAACATTTCGCTACCAAATAGGTAGAATAGGATACAAAATATTATTTCCTGACGATGCTACTTATTTAGTAGCGAAATATTGAAAAATTAATAATTATTAAAAAACTGTTCATAAAAAAGACCATCGCTCAAAAATAAATATAATTAAAAAATTTCAATAAAGGTCAAAATAAAAATAGAAGTGAGACTAATATAAAAAATATAAATTTTAAAAACTGAAATAGTTTCGCGAATATAAAATGTATCGCCAAGGAAGGAAGAAAGGAAATTTTACGTGTGGATAGGTAAGTGGTATTGGCATTCAATCTATCTACATATCGAGCCTTTGGTGCAATACCGTAGTAACTCAAAATTTTAAACTTTTGAGCTGGGTATGCAGAAACGATCTTTGGGGAAATATATATCTAAAGGAAAAAAGGTGATTATGGCTCTATCTCTAACTGTTCAGATTCTATAGCTACAAATGTCTTTATGCCTCCTGCTATTTGCAACAATATTTATTTGCAACAATGAAATATTTCCTTTATGACAAGAAATTTACAAACAGAAAACATTATTTAAAAACTTGTAGAAAAATAACTTTAGTAAACGAAAATACTATCAAAAAGATGGCTCAAAACTTCAAACGCATTTTTCTCAGTTCACGATTTTTTGAATTACGACGGTATTGCACCAAAGGTTCGATATGTAAATAATTTATTTAATTGTGTATTTCATAAACATATATATCGTATATATGAGTATGTACAAAATGGGTCAAAAGTTAATCACTCGATGTTATTTTGCTGTAATTTGCTGCTGCACTTTGTAAGGCAACATCATCAAATTTTTCACCAAGAATTCTGCTTAGGAATCGCCGCCTAATGCCCAATTACGTGGCACGCCGTCTGGTCGACTTTTCAGCCTCATCTTCGAATTGAAATTGATTCATGGCTTTTATAAAAAAACTCCACACAAAATTTTTGGATAAAAAATGTAAAAGTAGGTACAGTTGAATCGCAATAGAGTGAACACTTGGTAATACTACTCGAACTACTCGATATTACGAACTACCATTTTATTTCATTAGTTACTCTATAGAGTGAACAATGCCCAACTCAATAGAATGCACTTTTGTTTTTCTAATACAAAATTGACAATGTTGCAGAAGTAACCGTTTTTTTTTCTTGGAGAGGCCCTAGACTTGCTGTGCATTGTGCCGGAACTAGGAAATAAGGTTTTGGAAGAAAGGATGGAGGGACATTTGCTTTAAATTTTCTACAACTACAACTGTTTGAACTTTTCTTTTTTTAATTTTCTTTGACTTCGACTCCTTGTATTTTAAGTAGCAGTAGCAAAAGTAGTAGACAAAACAACTCCACATATCAGAAGTTTTTAAACGCTGAACAAAACTTAAAGCTGGCGTAATTTAAAATTGTTGTTGATGTACAGCAGAACAAGATTGAATAAGTCTTTTCAAAGCTACGACTACATGTGGGGAGCAGCCTCTTCAAAAAACCCAAATTTAAAAAAAAAATTTTTTTAAATAGAATTTGAAATAATGATGATTTTTATAGTTAGGTGACCACAGAGGATTAAAAAAAATAGTGGTTATAAAAGCAATTTTCTCGTGTTGGATAGTGTTATACCCTACATCAACATCACTGTAAGAGTTTAAGAATGTTCTGCAAATTCCACTCTATCTTGAACCACTTGAAAACGTTTCATCCTGATAATACAGATCTATATTTTGATATGAAATTGTTTGTTAATTATCTTTTATTCATTGTAGGACATTAAATTACTTTAAATAAAAATTCTTCTTAAATTCATTGGAACACTGTACTTTTAAAAACTTTTATTTTTAAGAAATAATTTATTAAAGATTTTGGAACATCAATATCAATGAAATCAAAGCCATAAACCGATCTGAAACGTAATAAAAATATACATATACACACATACAACATAACCATAAATTATTGACACATTACTCTACGCGCCATTAGAAGTATAGGGGAACTACTGCCCGGAGGACCAGCACTCAGGAGATGACTCCTACACATGCGAAGCATTGTGCTGGGAACTATAGGAAAGGGATAGTAGGAGAAATGATAAGAGAGGTGAAGCTTAATTAATTATTTTGCAGCTCTGCTTTCGCACGTTCTTTTGTTTTTATACTCGTAGCAGTGCTGAAGCTTCGGTTTAGTAGCTATTTTTATTATTATTTTACTTCGCCGGTGCTACACAATACCGGCGAAGGAGGGCGTTCTGATGTGATTGTGGATTGCTATCAGCTAAAGCCGGTATTGTTCAGTGCCCAGTGACTATGCCTTCGCCACTGAAACCTTCCGACAACAACTCACACACAAAGACACACTAATGCACATCAGAAAAATGCGAGATGTTTATTTTTTTTTTTTTTTTTGTCTGAAACTGGGGTTGAACCCAGGTCTGTTTTTTGGTTGTGTAGTCAACGTGCAGACTACCATCCATCGTGTCATCGCCACCCTCTTTGCTTCTGGTAATGGCGTATGTGGTGCTGGTCGCAGGAGTTAAATTAAATATTCGATAGCTTTATGAAATTTATTTTTTATAAGTTGCCTCTAATCATTCTAATGCCGTCTCAATTTTACAAAAGTACCATTCACAATTGATATAGGACAGAGTCTTCAAATAATGAGAACAATGTTGAATACCCCACTACCAGGCATCTTCAAATCTTCAAATTTTTATATGTGTATGATATCAATTGTGAATTCCTTATTTTCTTCGTATACATTTTTATAAGGATTTCTATAAGTTATTGCTTGCCAGAAACTTTTACAGAACTGTGTTATTAATAAAAATATTTGTCTTTAATTATTATATTTAATGTTAATTTTTAATGCGCCATTTCCCAATTAAACAATTTCTATGCATTATAAATATTAATTTGGAAAATAGCAAACTAATTTTAATTTAATATGTCGGCACACACACATTATTTATTATTTATGCATATTCTAAAAATATGGTAATTTTTCTATTATAATCAGCGTTACCGTTTGGTTAAAAATTTTTTTTTACTTTTTTCTCCAACAGGTAAATGTGAATGAAAATTAAAATTTTAGTTAAATTTTTGGCAATAAAATATATATAAAATATACATATATGTATATACATATATAAAATATATATATATCTGATGTCAAGGAGGAGTATTAAATTTTGAAGCTTCGTTCTAGTAGCCATTTTTAGTAATTATTTTACTTCAACGGTGCTACACAATTCCGACGAAGGAGAACGTTGTGATATGCCTGCAGATTGGTTACAGCTGAAGTCGTTACTGTTCAGTGACAAGTGACTAAGCATTCGCCACTGTAACCTTCCGAGAACAACTGACACAAAGGCACACAAATGCACATCAGAAAAATGTGAGATGTTTTTATGAGTCTGAACGCAGGGGTTGAACCCAGGAAATGTTTGGTTTTGTAGTTAACGTGCAGACTACTCGCGCCATCGCCACCTTATTAAAGAAAAAAAATATAAAATTTGTTTTGATAAAAAAAAAGAAAATATACTATTTCCTAAATTATATATTTCATGTAAACTAATTTGACAAATTAATTGAAAACATTGATATTTTAAGATGAAATTTACACTACTTGCCAATAAGCAAAACTCTAATTAAAATAACAATTATTGTAAAATTGTGTTCACTAGTAGTCGAAAGGTTCAGAAACTGGAATTTACATCTATCATCATTGAAACCAGAAAAAACCTAACAATCGTATTCTATCTTAATAAAATTGAACTAAAAGTTCAATTAACACAATACTCAAAAGTATCAAATTTTAAAAACTAAATTTGAATGAATGAAATTAAAATGAATTGGATTCTAAAGCAGAAAATATTGTGAATTTAAAAAATATTAGTATGTATATTGACGAACCCTCCGTGACAAACGCTACATTCGTACGCGTTTTCGGATTAAAATATAAAATTTATTTGCTCATTCAATAGAGATACCTTTAACTTATACATAGTATTTAGTGGCATGTAAGTATACTTTCTAATGGCATAAACATAATTTGTTAATAGATATTTGTTGCGAAGTAATTGATTACAAATTTTGTGACGAACACTACAAACAACGAATGTAACTTTGCGACTTGAAGTTTGTTTTCGTACAGAAAATCCTATATCTATCATTAGTCATTATAGTTCATTCTTAAAGAATGACATATTCATAGCTTCTAAAGGGTCCATATGTGAATATTTTACACATTACATATTAATAAATTCTGAGGCTTGATGGAGAAAGAATTAACAATCTATATATTTTAAAAAGAGTAGGGCTTTAAGAAACAGCCATAGAAAAATGAAAAAAAAAATTTGGAATAAATAAAATTTAGAAGCCCTTTTTTCTTATTTTTAAATTTTCTTTCGGGTGGCATATTTCGTTTTTTTCTAGGAGGTGTCCTAAACTTTATTCGAGCTGAAAATTTAATAAAAAATTTCCGAGTTATGGCACTCTGAAAACGATATAAAACTAAATTTAATTAAAAAATAATTATATAACTATTCTCTCATATATTCAACGTTATATAGTTTATCTTTTCTCAAGAATTAGGTTAAAGACCTACTGAAGATTTTGGCATCAGCACCGAATGAAATGTGCATATAGACCAGCTAAACCATATAACGAACATAGATAAATAATCGTAATTAAAAATTAATAAAAATAATTTTACTATTTTCATACCTCCATGGAAGCAATAAAATTCACTCAAAGAGAGCTTCATCAGAATAAATTTTTTTGACATATTGAATACTGCTTCCGATTCACTGAATGGACGTCATAAAAGAGAACATTCCGCAGGAACAAAACCTATACAAAATTCATAGGAATACTCAACATTTGCACTACTTCATTTCTCTGGAAGTTTTCTTTTGCACAGTTGATGACGACTCGTTCTTAATGTAATAACAGATTACAGATTAATTTATTATAACTTCTGGTATTTTGGTATAACGATTTCACTACAGATCGTTCCTCATTGATTAACTTAAGGAATTTTTTTATAGTTTTTTCTTAATTTGATAAGACATTAATTAAGCTTGATTTGATACCGAAATTTAACAAAATATTGTCCAAGATTCTTTCTCTATTTGATACCAGACCTTAACAACTCTAGAACGCATTTTTCCTCTCGTGTATGTTCTGAACTAATTAGACGTGTTAAAATTTTATATATAAAAATTATTTATTATAGCCAGAACATTATTATTCAGCTAAATTATAGGTTCCCCGGTAATTTACCTTAATATTGTATAATATGACAACAAAATATCACAAAGGTGCAGATACGATAACATGTAATCTAAATTTAAGGTTCAAGAAAAGGTTTTGAAAGCCTCATCTTAATTAAAAAAAATATTTCATTTTAACAAATGAAATATGGTGGTGGCAACTAAACAAATTTTTCTCAAGGTCTATCCAATATAAGGCCTTTGAAATACATAAGGTGATTGACTTTTTCTCCTTTTGTTTTTTGTTTTGTTTTACAATAAATTTAAACATTTTGTATAGTGAAAACGAGCGAGAAAATTTCTTAAAACATTTAAATAGAAAATATAATGTATTTTACAATTAAAAAGTCCAACATATAAAAAGGAAACAACTGATAAAACTGGTAAAGTGAAGTGCAATAAAGAGTTGAAGATAGGGATGCGAGATATACATCGATGCATTGAAAATATCGAATTAAATATATACATCGCTTATAGTCGATATTATGCGAAGTACTTTAAAACAAGTTGATTCAATATTTTTCGTAGTAAAAATAACGTTGCGCAATGTGAAATAAATTAATTTCCGTTTTATATTAAAATTAAAGTTTTATCACGATAAAGCAACGTTGCAATGTACTAAATCAATACATCAAAATTCAAGATTTTCGTACAAAGCGAGACTAATGTAAAACTAACATTGAATCAGGTAAAATGAACACTGAACAATGTTAATTAAACAAATGACAAATTATAAATCAAACTTAAGTCAGCTTGACACTATTTTAAAAGTTATTTTTCGCTTTGTATACCAGGTAATTCTCAAGTAAGAGTGGCGATGGTTGAGGTAGTTATCACGTTGATTACAAAACCAAAAGTCCTGGGTTCGACCCCAGTTTGAGACTGAAACTATATTGCATTTTTTTTATGTGCATTAGTGTGACTTTGTGTCAGTTATTAGCGGACTGTTTTCGTGGCGAAGGCAAAGTTACTGGTCACTGAACAGTACCTGTTTCAGCTGATACTAATACACAAGCGACATCAGAGCGCCCTCCTTCGACGGGATCATCGGCAAGTGAAAATAATTAATAAAATGTCTACCAAATACAGATTAAAAAATTCAAAGCGTTTCCTTGATATCAAACAAGAAACGTGCAAAAGCAATATTCTAATAATAATGAAGCCTTCTTCTATCTATCCCTTCATCACCTGTAGTATCTATCACTATTCCTTTCCTAGAAGTTATCACCTAGAATTAGGCAATCATTGCCTGAGTGTTACTTCTCTTTTATAAAAAAATGACTTTTTAGGAATTTTCATATAAACATTTGAGGTTTCTTAGCTTTTTGAACAATTTGGTTGAATGTCTACTGATCAGTTGACATTTGCATCAATGAAATTTACATATAGGATAACCTTACAACAAACATAAATAAATAATAAATTTTTATTAATTCTCGTAAGCGTAAAGCGTAAAGGTTTGTTTATATTTTCTAGTTCTTCTCTTTTTTCGATATTTCATTAACCATCGGTTATAAACAAACCTTTAAGCTTTAAAGAGAATATAGAAAAAATTATTATAAAAATAAGGTTAAAGAGAAAGGATTATAACAAAAATAAATAAATAATCTTAAATCATTCTGATTCAGGTTACATTTAATATTAATATTTGTTTGGTGTTAAATTAACAATAGTATCATATTGTTCAATATCAAAATCATTTTCTTTTATTTTTATAAAAGTTTGATTCAGCTGGATGTGTCACTTAAATTAATGTTAAGTCCACTACGTTCATATATTAAGTAAACATATCTTAAAGATTTTCTATATTGAAATCTTGTTATTTGTATGTTATTCGAAAACCAAGGCAATTCATTACCGTGTAAACTCACTAGCAAATTCGCCCGTCAGCTGATACAAGAATTTGTAACGTGTATTTTGAGCCGAACGTCAGCGTTTGTTTACTTTTGTGAGAAAGTTAAGAAAAGTGATGTAATAATTATAATAATACAATACTATAATAAAAAGAATGCCAAATATATTACTCTTTGCAATAATTAATTTAATTTTAACTCATATTACAATAATTTAACACGTTCATTTTAGGTTATGTTGAATTTAACAAAACACATGTATACAAAAAATTTGACGTTTGGACGAAAAGCGAATTGACGTATTCGCATTGCGTCAACCTTGTATAATAAACCTTGTTCGAAAACCATGTTGATTTAACATGATGCACCTATGAGGCAAAATCGACACCGGGAACGCTAAATTTGCATAATTTTTTATGAGTTTTACAATGACATTTTGCTATATGTAAGAATGCTTTGAATTTTTTTGGTGGTTAATTGATACCGTTTCATGTATATTAATAAGAACAAAGACCTGTTCAAACAGTTTTAGTAGAAGTGGTATCTTTTTTCGTTTTCCAAAAGAGTTGTACAGAACAGAAAGATGTGCTTGAATTTTGTGCTTTTGTTTTGTCTTTACGTACGTTTTCTTCTTGTTGTAGTCAGATCCTTCTAAATAGAGCAGTAAATTTATTAGACAAACAAAATGCCTGTTGTATAAGAATTTTTTGGTAGCTCCTTACGGAATAAAATAGCAGTGGCAGCTCATCTGCGGACTTCTTTTAGCTGATATAGCTGTGGCTGCAGTTGTGCAAATTTCAGCAGCTCTGCCATGGGTTAACATTGTGAGGCTTCGGCTGTGGTTGAAATTCATCTGGCATGAAATGTAAACGTGTAGACAGCTTTATCCATCTCTGTATGTGAAATATAAGTTACTTTTTCATTATTCTTCCTCTTCTTTCATAGTCATATATTGGCTGTCGGCAGCACCGCCATTCCAGCTTCAGCGATATGAATTTTTTTTTGAGCGTCTGTGGCGTTTTGTGGTCTGTGAATTGCTAGCGGAGTTTGATTGCAACATGCCAACAACCAAAAGTTTCTTTGTTCTTTCCAACTCTCTTTAGCTTTCTTTTACCTTCAAATTTAATGCGTCAGCAGAACATCAAAGCCGCAGTAACTCTGCTTTGTAAATTATAAAAACGCGCAATTGCAGTGTTGTGCAAGAATTAAGTTCTATCCTTCTTATCTCTTGACCACCTCTTTACTATCTACACATACATACCTATTACATACCTAGATTACATCCACTGAGAAATGGAGAAACAAATTCCCGTGTAACTTAGTATCACTGTGAATTATTTGTAATATGTATCCATGATGCAATTATTAGGTCAGTGCGGCTCTGCAACAATCCAACATTAGCAAAATGCGCACTTGTCATAAACATTTGTCTACGAAATAAAGAGAAATGTCGTTTGTTTCAGTTGTTTGTAGAAAAAATAAAAATAATTTGTTAAAAGAAAATTCTTAAATTTTGTTAATCATATAATATAATCCATATATGTATATTGGAAATTTAATCAAAAGAATGGAAAATGTAACAAAAAGGAAAGTAAACAATTTTTGACAAGTGCATAATTTCTGACGTTAACCACACAACTCTACAAAAAATCATCAGGATAATTGCTCTGACCTGTTGATTGGATCACGTATGTGTTAAAAAATAATAATCAATAATAATGACAATAACAATAATAATAATGATTACTCAAGCGCATGTGGCACCAACAATTTCCTGACATATATGTACGACGAAAGCTGTCATAGATAAAGAAACACACCATCCCTCACATCGGGAAAATAAAATATTTATGTATTTATATACATATATGCAATTAAACTGCTACAGATAAATAAACCAAAAAAGTTCTGTGTTCGACCCAAGTTTCAGACTAAATCATAAAAATATCTCGCATTTTGTTGCGATGTGCATTTGTGTTAGTTTTGTCGGAAGGTTTCAGTGGCGAAGGGATAGTCACTGATTAGTGAACAGTATGAGTTGATAGCAATCCACAGCACATTAGAGCGCCCTCCTTCGTCGGTATTGTGTAGCACCAGCGAAGTAAAATAATTACTAAAAATGGCTACTAAAACGAAGCTTAAAAAATTTAATACGTCGCCTTGACATCAGAGGCGCTTCAACACTGCTATAAACAAAGAACTTGCAAAAGCGGAGTTGTAAGATAGTGAAGTTTCACGTCCTGTCATTTCCTCTACTTCCAGTACAATTCTTGTATGTGTAGGTGTCATATCCTGAGTGCTGGTACAAGATAAAAAAAACATTCACCAAAAAAGTGGGTCAAGTAGGGGCAGCTGAATTTTATATATGTATGTATGTCATAATACATACTAGAGTTGTGTTGTTCAGCTCTGAGCCAGCTCAATTGAACGATTCAGTAAACTGAGCGAAGTGAGCGCTCACATTTTTAAATGATTCTAGTTCAGTGAAGAGCGCTTTCCATGTTTTTTTTTTCGTTCATTTTATTGGTTCATCAGTGCTACCAGAACCAAAAAATTTTTTAAAATAAAATTTGTATGATGCCAGATGCGAATATTTCACGTCATTGGCGATTTACTGCAAACACTATTTTTTTTTTCTAAATAAATTTATGTCTTGTAGTTTGTATTTATTTTATTTAAGTTTCGATACTTGAATAATAATAATCTACATTTTATTAAAATTTTTTATATATTTATATTAGCCTATGTAAAACATTTCACAAATTTCCCTAAAATAACAAATTTTAGCACCAAAAACATATTTTCTCTTTTTACTACTGATTAAAGCTGCCTTGGTGCTGCATTTGATTGAATCAAATGAGCTAAAGAATCAGTTCAGAAACAAAATCAACTGAGCATCAAAATCAAATGAGTTAAAAGTCAACTGATACTGATATTGAGCTACTGAAGGAACTAAAAGAACCAGCTCACCAAAAAGAGCTGAACTGAAAAGAGCGCTCATTTCAAAGAGCTCATGAACTCAACTCTAATCCATACATAATGCATACATATGATCAATATTTGTAAACAATACCAGCGTTGCAATTTTAATTAGATATCAGACTTGCATTTTCAATCACATTTTTAGCTATGCCTTTCCCATAGTTCGAATACAATGCATCGCATACATATGTAGGGGTTATCTCCAACATAGAAAAAGTTATTTCGTAAATTTTGCATGACATTGGATCTGGGCTTAGACCATATGTAGTCGATTACCAATTTGCCGACAGGGATTTAATTCTCTCTTACGACTGTGAAATATTGCATGAAAATAATAATGCGATGACAAATATATACATACACAGCCGAACATTTTCTGAAGATATTTTTGGTTTTGTTGGTATGTATTTTGGTTTCTGTTGCCGATGACGTTATGTAGTGATCTGTCTTTTTGTTGTAGTCACTTTTTCCTTGTAGTTCTGTTGAGTTTTGCTCTGCTCAATTCACTGCCTTTGGCTTACAGTTACTTTTTTATTTTTGTTTTTACTTCTAGTGATAAATATTCGATGCGTTGCAAGCAATTAGTTGATGTCATTTTTATTGTGTTTGTTATTGTTCTTATGCATCTTAGTTCATCTACTGTATGAAACATTTTAAGAGTGTATCTTTAATTTTTGTTGCTGTTTTAAATGCTTAATTGCCATACAATTTTTAAGTTTCTTTATTTTCGTCGTGTTGCTAATAAATTTGTCAGTTTTTATTTAAATTAAAATCAGCTAAAACAACGTCAACTACAACAAAGTAAAAGTATTAAAAGCTATTTTTTTCCTTTATTGTTTTTTTTTTCATTATATTTAATGAATGAAATTTTCACACAAAACATTTATTCATGTACATACGTTATTTCTTGTGCAGAATTTTGTCGCGTAATACGTTGAGATTTGAGTTGTACGTTCATTATTGTTGCTTTTACATTGAAATCATTAATTTTCGTAGGTAAAAAAAATAACAAATTTTTGAAACATTTTGCAAATGTGTTGTAAAGGTTCATTAAAGTTAAGAACAGCACAGAACTGTAAATTAAAAAAAAAACAATAGTAAAAAGTTTAGAAAAAGTGTGCGAATAACGTTTCCCATTAAACAATTAAATTATTTTCAACAGAAGAACAAATATAATAGGTCCATTTGTTTACATTCCCACTGAAATCCAGTAGTTCAGTAAATTTTTTATAATTTAAACAAATTACTCTCAATAATCTCTCTAACACAAAAAAGTAAACGAATAGGAAAAATTGCCAAAATTATACAAAACAGCTGGTGACTAAAAACCATAGTGTTGTAAAAATATGAGTTGTGTTGACTACTCAGTATATACTCGTACAAGTGTTTGGTATTTCATTCAATCCGTTTTTGTAATCATAAATTCGTAAAGAAACTTTTTATACTTCTTTTTAATTTGCTGTATGATTTCTTAATTTGTTTCTGTTTACAAAAAAAATGTAAATAAAACAATTATAACAAGTTTAGTTATTGATGATAGAAAAAGAAAACTGGATATTTTATGGTCATCTTTAATTTCTTTCGCGCTGAATACCTACTATTATTTTTAGTTTTTGTTACAGTTTTAACTCAGCTTTTTGTTTTGTTAAAGATTTTTATTAAGAATTTTAAACTTTTGTTTGCTTAATTTTGCTTGTTTATTTTTTAACCACTTGCTTTTCTTTTCCAGTAGATTCTACTGGCAAAAATTCGTGCAGTAAAAATTTGCAGACTCTCAAAAAATAAATGTCATTTTATTCTCTCAAATGGTGTTCTATTTTGTAAATTTTTGTGTAAACGAATCCTTTACAGTACAAATTTGTGCAATTTGCACAAAAAATCAGTCCCTATGCCTAAATAATATTAAAATGTGTAATATTAGGTGTTTCTGTTAGAAAAAATATTTTAAAAGAGAAATTAATAAAAAAAATTTAAACTTGTTATATTTTTATTAAAAATAATTACGTACAATGCACAGGCTGTAATATATATGTATGGCTCTATTATGAATGGCAACGTTACGTTTCCAGCTGCCAAATACACAGGAAAAATCGGAAATGAGCTTCAATTTCAAAGCTTTTTAGTAAACTCTTCTTCCAATTACAATGATTACGAATTTTCAGTCTGTAAAGCCATAGATCATATCAATTAACATATTAAAAGTCAATTTAAATGTTATATATAAAAGCATACACATAAAAATTTAAAATTTTTAAACTAAGGAATTTAAATGTTCGAAAAAATACACTGAAAATAATTGAATTCATTCCTGCCAAAAATGTATCTTACGTATGGCAACTGCCAAATGTATATAGTGGTTTAGTGCTTTTCTGGCAACCAGCTACCAGCAACGCAACTAAAGTTCGTTTGCCACCCATAATTGAGTCAATAGCTACGATAAGTTTATTATTTGCTGCCTGGCTAACATAGGGATCACCCAAGGAATACGTTTGGCAATTATTGCCCTGTAAATTATCTAATTTGATTGCCAACACAAGCTATTAACGTGTGGACTGCATGTATTAGTATTATAATACATATTAAGCAACAACTCTTGTAATAGATTGCCGAGCTATAACACAATCGCCAAATTCAAATTATCAGGTATGTGATGGAAATCGATCGATTTGAAAAGTAAATCGTCTTTTGAAATCGACAGTAGTGTGATGAATTTCGATCGATTTCATATTCCATATTTGTTTCGTTTCCACATATCTTCTCTAAATACAACTGTATAAAATCTAATAATACAACTGTAAAATATGTAAACATATGTGTATGTGAGTAACGTTTGTAAAATATTTAAACAAAATAACAAAATAAAATTTGTATCAACATATTTTATAATTTTTATTTATAAAATGCCTTTTTTGCTGCGGTTTCGGTAATTCTCTTGGAAGATAATAATAGGATGTATAGCGAAAATATTCTAAGAAAACGTTTAAGTGATAAATCGGATCCTTTTAAATTTGCCAGATGAAATGTGAATATTTAAATTTTTAAATTTCACTTCTATATTAACTAGTATTTATTTAAATAGATTTGTTAAATATTTTCGTTTAAATAAGGACGGATTTATAATCATTTTTTATTTATTCTTTTTATTTTTTTTGTACATTTCTTTATATTTTGTTCAAACGATTTGAAAACGAATTTAAACTGGCATTATGAAAATGCGTCACATGTTAAAACGTCTTTTTTTCAATGAAACAAGATGGAATATGTAATCGTCACATACAAATTCATCGCACTATTTGTCGATTTCAAAACGTTTTAACGCCGAAAATGATTTTCATCCCATACCTGTATATTATTTTTTTTACGCAACGTTGAAATAAAAAGAAATTTTGTAGAGTTAAATTTTTAAAGTTTAACATCTTTGTTCTGAAGTTATTAATCAAATTCGGGTCTTTTTGAATTTTCTAGGCGAATAAAAAAGCGGAATATGTGCTAATTTTATGATTATAAAAGATTCTTTTGTCGCGAGAAAATTATACCCTACCGGCGACTCTTTTTGATGAGTAATTTATGATTCCTTTTTTGATAGTTTTCGAGTCTCTTCGAAGGCTATTTGTAATCTTTCCTATACAATATTTTATTGCATTTACAATCAAACACTTTTAAATCTTAAGCGTTAGTCGATTCTGAAACGTGTAAGTGATTAATCAGTTTTTGATCACCATAAGTACTCGAAATAGACTCATTAAGGTGATTTTTAAACAAATGATCTTCCAAATGCGAACTGGGTATTGTTGAAGAAAATATTCAGAAATCGTCATTTTGCTATTTTCGATACCAAAAATCGTCAAATGTAGCAGTACTACGATGGCAGTGCAACATTTTTGTATATTTATATTATAAATTTCATACTTAAAAACTTCTTTTCTGTAATAAATATTGCTAAGCATACACACTTGCATATATGCATCTATTTTATATAAGTATTTACATATGCCTTTTCAATACCTTAAAACACAACAGCAGAAACAACAACGGAATCACACATACAGTGTACTTGGGATATAATGAACACTTTGTAATTAAAAAAAAAACAATACAAACTCTACGAAGCTCTTACAGCATGTCTGTAGAAACACCCAGCGTGTGTAAGCGGGAATCGAACCCGCACCTCCATAAAGTAAACAAATTTTTTTTATACAAAATTTCTTGGTATATTTTGCTTATTTTAATAACCACTGACTTATATGACTTCAGTGTTAACTTTGGACTTGTGAACTGTTTCTTAGTTGAAGCTACAGCTACAGTATATATATACACTATACACATAGTCATATATACAGGGTGGGCCAACTTCGACTGGCTGATTGTCGCAGTACGAGCTATAGCTCCATCTTACCGGAGCCATATATATACCAGGGTTATTGAGAACTACCGAACGTAAAAAATGTTCCAACATGGTCCAATATACCACCCCGGAAACGATTTAAGGTTCCCCACCGTTATTTTTCGAAAAAATATGGACCGACACCAAACCGTGCACCTGATGCACTGCTCTTGGATTTTGAGTACCACAAATTCGAAATTCGGTTTATTACCATAGTCATTAAATGAAGATGTGCTTTATTGTTCATTATGAGATTGCTCAAAAAGTAATTTTCTCTCGCAACCAATCTCGCGCACAATTTTTACACTTTCTTGCCGTGAGTATGACGAAATTATAAAATTTTATTAAATTGCAAACAAAATGAAAAGAACTGTAAAAATCTTATAGTTATGAACATTTAAAATCAGTCAGTTGAAGTTGGCTGACCCTGTATAACAACGAGTAATAATTTTCTTTTACTTTTTTTTAGCATTAAATAAATGAAATTTGTTTATTTTTCCTATACTCTTTATAATGAATTTCTCGATAAAGTGAACAGGTCTATGCATTAATTAGTTCACTATATTCCGAATGCACTGTATGTATATACATATCTACTGTAGAAAATAATATCTAGATTCTAGACACTGAGAAAATCGTATACGAACAACATGGCAAAATGAAATTCTTTTAGATCTTATCGTATCATTTGGCTTTCGACTAGCAATTTGTGTTTTATACTTTTTTTCGTTTTAGCTTTCTTCTTGTTGTTATAAGATCACAAGAAACATTAAAGCAAAACTAAGAAAGAGAATCATCACTTGTGTAAAAATAAATACTACACACAATGTATTGCTGTATGTGACTTAATCTGTGATAAAATATCTTATACACCTGCTAAGAGATGCTTGTGTTAATGTTGTACAACGATGACACATATCAACTTTAAAGATGCATACATACATATACATACATACATACAAATTTTTTTTACAAAAAATGCATCTACAACAGCCCCTGAATACAAAATCTTTTGTTGTAAGTACATTTTAACTTCTTATTTTTATGTTACATTTTAAATTACTTTCCTGATATTGACGAAATACGAAAGGAATGGTACTTCTTTATGGAAGTTGGTTCCAGCTTTTAAAATGTTTAGCAACACAAAGCCAAAGTATAATGCACATACCCAGCAAAGAAATTATTTAAATGTACAGAAATTTAATTAATAAAAAACTAAAAAAAATAAATACGTCGAATACAAGACAATCAAGCACCTAATTGATATCCTTACACTCACAAAATAATTAAACTAAAGGACTGTGGTTTATTTAAGAAGTATTTTAAATTTTAACTGATTTTGACAGTCATTTAAAAAACTAAGTACAGTACAGTAAGTACGGATTTTTGGTTGCCTTCGAAGTTGTCCTTTGTTTATGGTTTTAGTTCAGTAAAATTAATAAAATAAAAGAGAAAAAAAGTTTTAATGATTTAAAGCAGTTAATCAGTTGTTTTTACGGAACTTGAGCTTTGTTTTCGGTACGCAAAAATATTTAGTTATTCTCAAATAGCTGAGGGGAATTTTTATATAAAAGTGTGAGATTCTTTAGCTTTATAAAAAAATCTGTAGACCTAGACATATACACCAAACAACAAACATAAATTAATAATTGAAAATAAAAATAAAAATAAAAACATTTTTACGCTTCTATGTGATTTATTTATTCCACTGTTGAATTTTAAAAAAGCAAAATAAAAATCAGTTGTATTTACGGAATTTAAGGTTGATTATTTGGTAGTAGAAATAGCAAAAACAAACGAAAAAACTTTACTTTTTACAGAAGTTGTTGTTTGTTTATTTGTAAATTAAAAGAAACAAAATAAAGGAAAAGACAATTGTTTTTCTGGGTTTAAGTCATTTATGCCCAAATTCACAGTCATGAGTAACTAATAGCAATAGTTTAACCAATAATATTTGATTCACAGCTTTATGTTTACTATTAGTTAAACCGTAAAATGTCATTGGTTAACAAATAGTTAGACAACAGCTGATTTGAAAATTATTATTAGTATTTTTGTTTTGATATCATCTATCATAATATAATATATATGTATACACATATATATATAATACTATCAGTTTTTTTATTTTCGATAATATTTTGGTTTTCTCGAACCAATTTCAGCAGCAGTTCAATTTCTTGCGCGGTAATGTTTTATCCATTTTTAAGAAATAATATAACAAATGTAAACAAAAACCATATGCTATAGCAGTGCAGCCAATATTGAAAATTTAAATATTGTTAGGGTTACCATTCTTTTGTTATACTGAGAATATTAGTTAAAGAATACACTGTGAATAGGAAGTAGTAGTTAAACTATAGTTATTATTTTAGTTTAGTAATAAATAATAACTAATAACTAATGACTGTGAATTTGGGCCTTAATTTTTTTTTTACAATTATAATTTTACAATTAAAAATTAAATGAACCTTTCGTTAAATTAAAATGAAAAGTAAGTAGACCGGTTTTTAAGTGAAGTTTCATTTTTTTTAAATTGCAATTTCAGATAATTTTATGCACAAAATATTTTGAGTTTAGGGCAATGCAAATAGTTGGAAAAGGACAGTGCATAAAAGAGACAGGAGATTAGAGAGCTTTATTCTTACATAACTCTGCTGTTGCGTGTTTTTTTTTTTGTTTTCAGAATTTGTCAAGCAGAGTTGCTGTGTGTCAGGTGTTATGTAGGCGCATTAATTTTTAAGCGTCAGAAAGGCAATTTTATTTTACTTCGCCGAAGTTTTATTGCGTGGCACCAAAGGTTAGTGAAATATAGTAAAAATTAAAAAAAGTTTTATAAAAAAAGGTCTAAGGGTAACAAATTTCCTTAAGATTAATAAAATATTAATTTATGTTCAGTTCTTTTATATTTAACGAAATATTTATTTTTCCTGTTGATAGCATTCCGTTAGTGATGACCAATGGAGGACCATTATTATTGTATACTCTTATTTTAGGAACAGTTATATTAATAGCATTATACAAAATGGTATAGAACTTTGATACAATAGTATCAAAGTTATCACCAGCAAGCAAGGTGTCCCAGTTAACATTAGATAACAAACCATTAAGTTCACTATAATTAGTAATTGAACACCATAGAGATATTGATTTTTTTATCATAAAATTATTCTTATCCAATATTGATATACCAATTTCGAATGGAGGATGATGAAGGTCAACAGGATGAGTCACAGGCAATGAACTACGTAGGCAAAAATCCAAGGGTTGATTAACAAATGCAAGATCCAGAAGATTTCCACGTGCATTAGTTATATAGTTTATTTGAAAAAACCCAAGTCCATGAAGAGATTGTATAAAATCAGTCATATTTGTGGGCGATAAATAATTACACTCTAACGCTTTAATCCATTTTACGTTTGGAATATTAAAATCTCCAAGAACAAGTATTATATCAGATGAATTCGACTGATCCAGAACGTAATTAGTTCCTGAAATATGTTTATTCTATATTAGATAAGATGATTTGGGAGGTATATATGAACAGCTAAAAAATAAATATATATATCCAATGCAGATTTTAACGGCAACAAATTCCATTTCATCATCATCATCAATAATAGGAGAATCGTTTAAACGCTCGCATTGAATGACGTCTAAAACAGCAATAAGGACGCTACCACCCAGTTTATGCATACGATCATATCTAAATATTTGATATTTCGAACTTAAAATTTTATTGCTATGAAGATATTTTTCAGCACTCAGTCAAGTTTCAGAAAATACAATGATATGGTATGAAAATTGAAAGCTATTAGCAAAAAGGTTAGTTGGTTTAGTATTGAGACCTCTTACATTTTGATAAACAATATTAATGGAATAATCTGTCGATAATTTTTTCTTAGTTTTTTGAAGCAGAATATTGTGGTAAATGAGCAATATCAGTTCTTGGCATATTTTTGTATTCGTATTCACGAATAAGTGCATTAGGAGGCCAAAAATATTGTTTCACAATAGTATCGTAGTTTTCTAGGGGTAGAACTATTTTAAATGATGCTTTATTTCTTGGTTCAGAATATTTAAATTGGAATACAGTAACATCAATTCTGGAACCAATTCCATCCATTATGGAATGTTTGATGTCGTCGGTAGTTGTATTAAATCCTAAACGAGCAGCAAAAATCATCTTTTTTTTGGCGAATAACTCTAAGAATCGGTGTATTCCTTGAAGGTTTAAAAACAGGTACAGATGTATTTAAATTGACTGGAACAGAGCTATGACAATTTAGTCGACTTTGATGGGTTAGAACTGGTGGATGAAGCTGTAAATAACAAATTATCAGATGAAGTTACAACAACTTCAGCACTAACTTCAGTGGCAAAAAGACCGAACGGTTTCTTCCTTTTTGGACGGCAAAGTGTTTTTTCAAGAAGTTCTTTACATTTCATAAATTTTTTACAAATGTTGTTAAGATCGTTAGTCATTTCATTAAACTGGGCACGAGTGTTTTTAAAAATGAATAAAATTCAATATTGAAAGCAGTACATTTTTTGCAGCACCAGTGTAGAACATTATCCTCACGCAAATTGTCGGCAGTCCGAGGTGACAAATCAACACATTTAGCGTGGTAAATCGACTCACACACCCAACAAGAGACCATCGGATCATCGGATTTATTACGACATCTCGGTTTAAAAAGACTTTCTATATATTTTCTGAAGTAAAAAGAAAAAACAAGCATTTCATCCTTTAGGTTATTTATATTTTATGTTTTTATATTTTATAATTTTATATTAATTTTTTTTCTTGGACCAGTGCTCAGGGGCTATCCCCTACATATACAATGCATTGCACTGTAACTAGAGAAAGGGATAGGGGCAGAGAATTGACAGGTGGTGAAAGTGGTAGATATAGATGGAAGATAGAGCTTATTTCTTGGACAACTCAGCAGTTGCGTGTTAATCATAAGTTGAGCGTCTCTGATGTTTTTTTTTTGGCGCACTATTTTTAAGCTAATGGAGCCATTTAATTTATTATTTTACTTCGCCGACGTTTTATTGCTCAAATACCGAAGAAAAAGGGGCTGTAGCACAGAAAATTCGGAAAAAATTTTTTTGATTGGACCTGGCTTGGCTGGGAATCGAACCTGGGTCGTTCTGGTTGCAGAGCCAACTCGCTGACTACTCCCCATCAGCACCCTCAGCAGAGCGGGTTAGAACATACGTCCGAACGGGTTTAATACTCGTTATGGCGGCACTGCTTCCTTTAAATTTTCTTTTTTTTTAATAGGACAAACTTCTATATATTACTTGTGATGGATGCTACATCAATAAATATTATTTATGTAACCATCATTCTGAAATTTGATATACTTATCTTTTAAATATCAGAAAAAGGATTCCATAGTTATGCTTTTCAGTATTTTTTTCCAAGTAAATATCATGTTCACTATTTTCGGCAATTCTAGCACTTGTAGTATGTGCATCATTGACCACAATAACGTCATTATTTATTTGTAATAGTTCACTGGTGAAATGTTGGTCTTCAGTCAAATTGATATTTTCAATTTGTTCTATTTTAAATTATTTTTTAGTACCTCCTTCTTAACACAATCTAAAAACTTTCACAATCACCAAACTAATAAAAAGACAAGCGACAAAAAGCCACGTCTCATTGTCAATTGGAATACGTCCGTTTCAAACTTCATATTGAGCGTTTGCAATAGCTAAAATTTGACAAATTTCCGTGGTCAGTTCGAACACGTGGGTTTACAACTTGACTGGAAGTGTTCTATTAAAAAATTGACAACGTACGGTGCTGAATTGACCACAGGACTTGTAGATTTTGCACCGTGTAGGTGGCGACAACGCATGCAGCCAACTTCATTTGAGGGGCTTAGAGCACAATTCATGTGAATAATTAATAATTAATTGAAACAAATTATTTATATTATATTTGAATCTCAGAAACCGCGGAAATTAGACACGGTCTTTCACGTAGGCCCACAAAAAAAGCTTAACGGCGCTCAATCGCGTAATCTTGGTGGCCAATTGACGTTGCAAAAACGTGAAATTACGCGTTCAGGAAACTTCTCATGCAATTAAGCCAAAATCTCTAGGGTGTTGTGGCACATTCACTAACAGCAGTGATATTTTCGGCAGTGCACACATTGGGATGATGCACAGTTCTGACCACATCTATAACACTTTCAGCCTCTTAATATTTCTTTATAATACAATCCTTTCCCAGTATGCCGAATATACATATATAATCACACCGTAATGTAAAAGCAGATGGGAGAGAATGGCCGACTTTCTACACTTACATATATGCAACTCGGTTTTTTTTTATCATAAATCGAACTAGAACTAATTGCAGTGCCGGTCACAGAATGTTTAAACAATGTTCAATTAACTAACCCCAGCCCATCGCTTTAAAATAATGGATGAGGCACGTGACTAATTTTGTGTGCGTTTCCTATGGTGATATTTTGTCTCTGTGATTTTTTATTCAAGTAACATATGAAATGTTTGTTTCGTAAACAGTTTTTTTGATAAAAACAATCTACAAATATCACTCGAAATTTTTCGCCAATATTCTTCTTCTTCATTATTTCTCTCCATTTCTACCACACTTTTAGCATTATTTGGTGTAAATTAAAAATAAAATTAAACTAAAAATTAAAACTAAAAATTAAAACAAAAAACGTTACAAATTCCACGCCTACTACATTATGGTTTCACTCATATTTTTCGCATTATGAACATGCAAGCTTTCATCATGTAGCATATAATCAAAATACATAGTATGTATATTTAGAAAACACAGCAGAGTGCCTTCTTCTTTTATATTCGAATGCAATTTGAGAAAAACTACATAAAATACGAAATAAAATAAAATAAAATAAAGCAAAAATTTTTTATCAAATAAAAATGATGAATGAATAACAAATGCTGTTTAGAATTTCTTAAATGTACAGATTTTATTACGTTGCTGGTTGCTGATTTCTATATATGTATGTATGTATGTATGTACATATGGACATACATATTTTTGGAAAAATTTGAGTGTGATATCTGTACATTTGTGTGGCCAAAAATAAAAATTCAATTTGTTTTTTGGTATTTGTTCTACCATAAATTTTATAATCAAACAAGCATTAAGCATGTAGTTGTTAGTTCTGTATAAAATTACAAAAATGAGAAGCAAGCAAGAAATTTGCTTTATATCTTTTTACATGGCTTATTGAAATTTATAATTTGGCAGTAAGTTCTTTTTAATAAAATGTATATATAGGTGTAAAATGGTTTTAAAAAATGTTCTTAGAAATTAAGCCGTGAAAAATATTTATGAAATCAAATACTTGCTTATTACGTAGTTTGTTTATAACAAATATTAAAAAGAGATTAATTTGTTTACAATAACAAAACATCAACAGTTCTTATTATATGGACTTTTCAACCGAAAGCTACGCAGATACCAAAAAAACAATTCAAGTTCTTGAAAACGCTCTCTTTTATGATGTTATTGGAAAGAGTCAAATTTAAGTAATGCAAAAACATTTTACAATTATATTTACATAACCCATTTCAGACATTCGAATATATCGTCACAAAAGCGTAGTCTTTTCATTTAGATATTTATATTGTTCGATTTGTTTTGAAAAACGTCCTTAAAAAGAGTCATTATCATTACATGGACTTTTGCTACAAATAACTGTAAGCTTTTGCTTTGAGAAATCGTATATTTCAATGTCACGTGTAACAAAAAAACTTACTGAAAAAGATTAAGATTTGTGATCGACATTTTTCAATATTTCGCTAATCTCTTCTATAGTTTTATCAGGAATAAAAAGACGTTGAGCTTCAAAATTAAATTTTTAAATATAAACTGCTTAAATCTAGATAAGAAAAAAATAAAAATAGTTGCAAACGGTAGAGCGAAACATCATGGAAATGCTTATGCTCAGAGCGAAAATTTTTTTTTTTAAATTTTGTGGTTTTCTGTAAAATCTGAAAAGTTTACAAAAAATCCTGAGACTTACCACATATGCCTTTGCTTCTTAAATATATTGCATGAGATAGGAATTAAAGAAAGTTCTCAGGTATAAAAGAATCGAACAGCGAAGTAGCGCATAGTGTTTGTTTATAGATATATAGTCTGTCAGACATATAGACTTTGGAATTTTCACACAATGAGCTGTAATTTTTAATACTCTCATTTTGCACGAAATTTTGTATTGAATTAAAATACGAATATTTCATTCAACAGAAAAAAATTAATTAAAATTTCATTGAATTCTTCATCAATTAAAAAATTTCATCAAGTAATTTTTAATGAATTGTTTTTTCTATTAAAAAGTGGTTTAAATTTCGTGGCATCAAGATATTATAATTTCTCTTAAAAGCAGTTTGACCAACTGTAATTGGTAAACAGTAAATTATAAATCTTCAAACAGTCTTTTATTAAAAAGAAATTTTTCCTTTATCATCTTTACTCTAATAAAAATCCAATTAACAACAATTCCTTTCCTTTTAATATCAATTAATAATTCGAATAGTAATTCAATTAATTTATTGGACGATCGATTTCTTTGGTTACATGCAGTCAAAGGGCGGCGATGGTTGAGGTGGTTAGCAAGCTGACTAGAAATCCAAAGGTCGTCCAGCTCTGTATCCGAGAAAGTCATAAAAACACTACACATTTTCCTGATGTGCATTATTGCGTCTTTATGTCAGTTGTCGGCAGAAAGTTTCAGTGCGAAGTGGCAAAGGCATAGTCACCGGTCACTGGAACAGTAACGGCTTCATCTGTAACCAACCACACGCACAGCAGAACTCCCTTCTTCGTCGGTATTGTGTAACATCATCACCGAAGTAAAATAATTAGTAAAAATCACTACAAAACAGAGCTTAAAATAAATTTAATACTTGAAAACAAAAGCATGCAAAAGCAGTGTTGTAAAAATAATGAAGCTTCCCTCTGTCTCTTCCTTCAGTACCTCCCATCTCTATTACTATCTACTTTCCTATAGAAGGTAACTCCTAGTAGTAGGCAATAGCTTCCTGACAGTTACTTCTCTCTATAACAAAAAAGCTATATATGTTATTAATTATATTCATCAATTATGATTATTTTTTAAATTAAATATTTAACAGAAATGAGTGATTAACTTATTGATTATGGTTTCAAAGCTGTAGCTACGTTTAACAGACAAAATTTTGCTAACTTATTATCGATTTGTTTTTTGCGCTATTTATTTATTTAAATATTTAATTAGAATATTCTCTTTTTTTGTGACAATTTCACGAACAGGAGAGTAAAGAGTAAATTGACTTATAGTTTGAATTGCTATTATAAGATGATATTAGAAATATGTAGATCAAAATAACATCTACATATGTATGTATATACAATATTGTGGAATTTATATGAAAATCAAGTTTAAAACAATAAATTTGAAAGCTTATGAAGAATTTTAAAAGAATTAGTCTTAAAGAAACCTTTAAAAGCGAAAAAAGTTTCGAAAAATTTTGCTGGTAATACTCATCATAAAATTTACTTTAAGACCTCTTCATGGATATTTTTCAAAAATAACTACAAAAACAACTAATTTGCTTTAATGCTGGTACATAACTAAAGGAGAATAACATAACCAAGTAAAAATAGTTTAAATTCTCAAATTGAAGGGGTTTCTGTAAATGAAAAATTAAGAAACCATTTAAGTGTTTATAATTTTGCAAGGCAAAAAATTTTGAATTTTCGAGAATACTTAAAAATATATTTAAATTTTTTTCACATTAGGTTTATAATATTGACTGTGAAATTAACATATTTTAATTTACTAGGCTGCAGAATTTTTTAATTAAGGTTTAATTTGTTTGAAATTTATTTTCTGTTTTATTCATAAGAATCAATGAAGATATAGTACATATGAAACAATGAAAACCCTTTTAAAAATGTTTTCTAAAAATCTAAAATGAAAGTGGAATACAATCAATCCGCGAGTTCTAGTCTTTTATAAAAATTAAGAATAATTTTCTTTTAAAATTTACAAGAACTTCAAATATAGAGATTGTAACAGATTTTTCGATTATTTGTAGAGTGGCAATTCATTTGAAATAAAAATGCTTTTAACAGAAAAGCAATGGAACAATATGTATCGTATGCACTTTTAAATGTAGCAGAAATATTCTTTTTTACCTCACTAAGATTTCTTCGGGGATAGGTATAAATTTTATTATTAATAAATAGGTATCATATGAATAATTCAGTTTCATGCATTGACACTTGCACTGTTCTATTAAAAATTTCAGAACTTTTACATTTTTTTGACCCCCACTATAGACCACAAAAATTTGATCTGGCAATCTTATATGTATGTCATTTTCTTATAAACCAAACAAATCAAAGGATCACATTTGGCAAATATCGAATAACGAAAAGCCGTCGGGTCAAGGAACTTATGTATAGTGAAAATTGGTATTAACATACATACATACCTTTAAGAAAATATGCATATGTACATACATGCATATGTATGTATTAACTTTTTCCGATATTTGAAATAATCCCAATATGAAACTAAAATTGTTTTACAATTTAGTGCACTTTTTTTTATAAAAATATAATCTTATTTTTGTAAGCATTATGCTCCCTTAAATTGATATACATACATATGTATTCATATTTTAAACACAGTAAACAAATTTTAATTTTTCCATATATAAAAATACATACGTACATAGTATGTATGTACATTCACATATAAAATATTTTATCTTTTGTAATTATAGATGCATACATACTATATCTACATACATACGTATGTATCTAATTTATTGTGTAATTCATTTTATATATTAATTATTTTTCACTTATTATTTATGTAGTAGAACATCGATGCACATTTTGTAAACAAAACGAAAAATAGAAATCTATTTGTTTCTTTTTCCGTTCTAAAAAATATATATTTTCTGCTTTACGTTTTAAACAAACCACACGCAAAGACAGGAAACGCTAAACTAAAATTCAAATATCGTCTCATTTCACTCGGTACCACATAGAGAATAATGACTGTATTGGGTAGTGTGAGTGTAACCAAGTCGGCATATACGATACGATCGAACAAAGCAAACTAAAAAAATTTTGTAATGAGTACTGTGTTGCCAATTTTTTTTCTCTAAATCATGTCATGTCGACCAAAAAAACTTTTGTTCTTTAAAGATCTTTTTTCAGTAATTTTCTTAAAATCAAATGCCATTTCTAATTTGTTACTGCATAAACTATTTCTTTTAAAAAAAGGAAGCTCCAAAACCTCGCACCGGTTGGCATTTGAAATGATTACCCAAAATGTAGCATTATTTTTATCAAGCAATAAATTGCATTCTTTAAACTTGAAGTGACACATCCCGCAGATGATGAGGGTGCTCCAGGCGAATATGCACAGGAGCAGGACGGCAGATGCTTTGCTATGGCAGATGGTTGCCGAGAGGGGCGCGGACGTGGTTGTTATCAGCGAACAATACGGTCCGATGCACCGAGGGTTCTGGCTCGGGGACGAAACGGGTACGGCGGCACTCTGGCTACCTGGCGGCGGTGAACTCGCGGTTGCGCGGTACGGGATCGGCTGCGGCTATGCGTGGGCTCGGATCGGCGGTTTTGTGCTGGTGAGCTGTTACCTCACTCCTAGCGATAGTGTGGCGCAATTTAGGGCGAAGATGGCCGCTATCGAGGACGCTCTGGCTGGTATGGCCGGACCCTTTGTGGTGGCCGGTGATTTCAATGCCAGGGCTGTGGAGTGGGGTGATCCGGTGACGAGCACGAGGGAGAGGTGCGTCCTGGATATGGCGGCCAGGTTGGGCCTGGTGGTCATGAACGCTGGTGGTGCGACCACCTTCAGGCGGCCGGGGTGCGAGTTCACCACTCCTGACATCACTTTGGTATCCGAGAATCTGTCTGGGATGATCGAAGGATGGAGGGTGCTCGAGGAATATACTGGGAGTGATCACCAATATGTTGAATTTGGGATAGTATCGGAGGCGGTCGTCGCGCGGGCGCACGGGGGGAGAGGCGCGCGTGGTTGGAACGCCGCTAGGTTAGATCGCGGGTCGTTCTTGGCCGGTTTCGACGGTACTACGGTTTTGGACGGTGGGGGAGACGCTGACTCCCTGGCGGCTGCTATGATGCGGCGCATTGTCCGTGGATGCGACGCATCGATGCCCCGATTGTCGCGACGGGCGGGGAGGCGACCTGTGTACTGGTGGACGCCGGAGATTGCTGGACTCAGGCGTGACTGCCTCCGCAATAGGAGGGTCTATACTAGGGCTGGGCAGCCCGGCGAGGCTCTACTGGAGGCCCAAGAGTACAGGCGGTCCCGCGGGGCGTTGCGTCGCGCGATTATGGCGAGCAAGAGGGCGAAATAGGAGGAACTTCGGAGCGACCTGAACCCTGATCCATGGGGATTTGGCTATAGGGTTATGGCGGGAAAATTGGGCGCGAGCCGCGCTGGGGTGCCATTGGACGGCGCGCGGATCGATGCGATTGTGGGGGCCTGTTCCCCACACACCCTCCGCTGGGCGGCGAACGTGGGTCCTACGATGATGAGGTGCCACCGCCCTTTACCGGTAGGAGCTGAGGATCGCCGCCGGGGCTCTTAGGACGGGGAAAGCCCCTGGCCCGGATGGGGTACCGTCGGAGGTGCTGAAGATCCTGGCTGAGAGCAGGCCGGAAGCATTGTTTCCGGTATATGATGCTTGTTTAGTCCAGGGCATCTTCCCAAGACGCTGGAAGACACAGCGGCTCGTGCTTGTTAGCAAGGGCAGGGGCGATCCGACCCAGCCATCGGCTTATCGGCTACTTTGCATGTTGGATGGTGCCGGCAAGCTGCTGGAGAAGCTACTGCAAAGAAGCGGGCCCCCTCTGACGGGGACCAGGCGATACGGGCTGGGGCCATGGCGCCGGCTGCGGACTTGGCGGACCCAGACGTGGGTGAGTGAGAGTGGTCCTGATTGGGACGTGGCTCTGGGCCTTCCCGAAGTAATGCGGAAAGCGTTCCCGGGGAGGAATCTACCCAGAGGAGGAGGAGGGAATTTTTTAGTGGCAACACCACTCGACGCAGAAGACGACGGTCTCTGTAAGTGCGAAGGCATTTTCAACCCTACCTCACACGTCAAAAAAAAAAAAAAAAAAAAAAACTTGAAGTGAGACAATTCTCTCAACAATTTATTGAATATTATTCGAATCACTGACATTTGGGAAGAATTTCCCTTATAAGGAAATACTTTCATTATTTATTTTAATAACATTACAGACGTACGTAACAGGATTTTAAATTAATAAACTAACAGAGTAACCACGGTTATGCCAATCCTCGATAAATGCAACTCTTCGATAACCCAAATTTCCTTAAAAAAAACTCAACTTTGTTTATAAAGAAACCTTCTATTTGCTTTGCCGTAAGCTAAAATTTTAATCGATTGCGTTAACCGAGGTTGCACTGTATAATTATAAATAACCTTCAATATTTTTAACATCTCGAAAATAATATAAATATTCACATTTGGTAACACGGAATGAAAACAGACAGCCGAAGCAAACAGAGAAAAGAAAAACAAGAATGTTTTTAAATCTAACAAAAGGCACACTACTGCCACAACTACTGTTATTGTTGTTTTTGTTATTATTATCATATTACAACCTCATTCGTTCATTCATGATGGTGGTACAATAACTTTTATTCATTTAACCATCAACATGGCTTTAGTATTTTTTACTATCTTCATTGTTATTATTAATACCTATTGTATACTCTTCTCACACTAATTACAAACTGGGTAGGCGTGAAATAACGGTAGATAATACTTACTGTGTCTCTTACTATGCATCTCAAACTGTTATTAAAAATAATAATCTGGCGAGAATGATTATCAGAGTCGTCAACTCGTTGCTTTTCTCACCGTTTTTATTGCTTTTTACAATTTACGACGCAAAGAATTCTTTAGTCAGTGCTTGTCGTGCTTTTATTTTTAATTTCTTATACTTTTTTTCTTTTCGGTGGTACCACGTCTAATTTTATCCCAAAATTTCTTGAAGTGCAAAAATATATCTGTATAAATAAATGTAATGGTAATTCACCTGAAAATGTTTGTTTTTGGGTTACGGATTAGAAGAAGATTGTAACCTAAATGTTTTTTAAATGTTTTATGTTTTATAAATGTTGGAAATTTTTTATCTCATTTTAAACATATGGGGGATTCACAATTTCTGTTATTAAGTGATATTCTCATAACGTCTTAATATTTTAAAATAATTTATACAAATTTTTGTTATCATTCAAAGAAAATAGTCATAAAATAATAAAACTTTTCGAACTATACTTTTTCGATTATACTTTTATCTACAATTCTGTTGGGCAAACGAACAGAGAATTTTAATTAAAAATGGAATTATTACAAGATTTACATATAAGTTATTATTTACTATATTAAAAAGTTGAATTATTCTATTTTTTTCACTTGTTTTCGGCATCATGATATCCAATGTTAATAAGAGGTTTTTTTGGACCAGGACTCAGACGATGACCCCCTACACATGTGCTGCATTGTGCTGGAACTATAAGAAAGGGATAGTAGGAGAAATGATAGGAGGTGAAGCTTCACTATCTTACAACACGGCTTTTTGCAGTGTTGTAGCGTCTCTGATGTGAAAGAGACGTATTAAATTTTTTAAAGCTTCGTTTTCAGTAAACATTTTTAATAATTATTTTACTTCGCCGGTGCTACACAATACCGACGAAGGAGGGCGTCCTGACGTGCCTGTGAATTGGATAAGGCTGAAGCTGTCACTGTTCAGTGACCACTGACTATGCCTTCGCCACTGAAACCTTGTGCCAACAACTGACACAATGACACAATAATGCACATCAGGAAAATGTGTAGTGTTTTCATGACTTTCTCTTATACAGAGCTGGACGACCTTTGGATTTTTTGAAATAGCACACTATTTTATATTGCATTGTGCATAGCAGATATATTTTTTCGTGTTATTATTTTAAAACATATTATTTTACGACTACCTAAATGATATTATACAATTATGATGCAGAAATTTAATTAGTATCGAAATTGAATGGCGAATGATGACTAGTTATATAGAACAATATAAGAAACTAAAAAACACCAGCATCGAAAACACCGGCATAGAAAAATAATCGTAAGGAATTTTGACTAACGTTGAATAAAAGCAAGAATAGTTATATAATTGTATTGAAAGGTATAATTTTTGATTATGCCTTTTAAATAAAATCATTGTCAACCAAATTGTAACAAATATTCAGAAAAATTAAATAGTTTTAAAATCAAATATTAAATTGTTTGTTGTATGACGAAAATTTTTAAAGAAGATATTTGGTGTGTTTTGTTGGTATATTTCGCAACTCTCTAATAAATTTTGGGAATTCTTGTGTAGACATGTGAAATTGCTAAGGTTTTTTCAAGAATTGGGTTAAAGGTCTACTGAAGATTTTGGTATTAGCACTAAATAAAATGCCGCATAAAATCGCATAAATAATCGTAAATATAAATAAAAAAGTAATTTTTTCTCAATGTTTTACTCAGTAGTTTATTCAACTTATGTAAGAGAGAGAAGTCAATTTAATAGTAAAAAGCTAAGTAAATCCCCAAATTATTATGCAGTTGAATCAGAATTTCATTTAGATTACAACAAAAAAAGCTATTCATAGTTTAGAGCTTTGCATAAGTTCATATTTTTGTGTAATCGATGGAAAAAGTGTTAATATTTTGGGTTGTTCATATTATCACCAGGTTACTGAATTAATTTTACCTTTTTATTTTTGGTGGTTTTTATTTGTCTTAAAAACTGGAACTGGAAAAGAGTTTTCTTATGTTTTATTTTTCTTTTTAGTGTAAAAAATATTTTTACATAAAATAAATTTCTTTACATTTCAAATGAAACTGAATATTTTAAATTTAGCGCTACATTTCCCTTAATTTGTTTTTATTCAAAAGTTGAATTCTGGTTCCAGATGCGACAATTTAAGAACACGCTACAAGAAAATCTATTTCTGATGTGGTTAATCTAGTATTTAGCTATCTATATTACATTTCAGTAACGATGAGAATGGAAGACTTTTTAGTACTATGAAAATAAATAAAACAAAACAAAGAAATCATACTAAAATTAAAAAGCTTAATTCTTTATTTTACACTCGATGCTCTTTTAAAGCTTACAGAAATGTTGCCATGATTTCGTAATTACCGAAGATATAATAAAATTATTAGACTCTCCTGTTGTTTATGTAAATGATATTGCCGATTCTTCTGGCGATGATAAAATTATGATACATGTTATATAAAATGTATATTGTATGTATTCGTATATACATACATACCTTAATAATGATACAATAATTATTATATTTCTGATCCAGTATTTTTATCGATTTATATGTATTTAAAAATATTTAGCTTCATTAATGTTATTTTATGCACTGAAGGGTCTTTTGGTGTAATAGCTTTTAATAGCTTTTAATATCTTCTATTCTTATTATTAAATAAATAAAGCGTTGACTTATGAGTAAAAAAAATTTTTTGGTTTTTTTGGTTCGATTTAGCTTTTATTGTGTTTATTTTCTGTATAATTTTTTTCATTAAGTATAGGATAACGATGACTATACTGGAATATTCCATCAATTTTGGCGGAACTTGCCGGCGACAGATTGCCGCATTCCTGATATATATTCTCTTTGAGGGCTTAGCGCATCTGAAGCTTGCGACATAGACTCTGGTTAAAATGCAGAGCTTAGAATTTCGGTTGAAGTTGTAAACGATGCTCCGTTACATAATCCTGTTTGAACTATATGTTCCCCAGTTCCAATTCGTACAGTTGAGGCAGGAGAAAGGCGTTGGGCATGGCCTGTAGATCCCTATGATCCTCTACGACTTCTTCAGCCACAGCCGCAATACAGTTAGTAGGGCGGCTTCCAATCCAGTCTAGACCTGACAGCATGTCGTGTTGTCCCTTGCACTCTAGGCGGGCAGGAAAACGCTGCGCTAGAACCAAATTATTACGCAAATAAATCTAAATAATTATTCCGCATTCTTGTAGAATACAGCTATTGTTATGCAAGAAAAAGTTTTATATATCTGTTTCCCATTTAATTCAGTAGTTTGTGTTATTGTATTTTTTTCCTGTTTTTTTAAAGTATAAATAAATATTTCCTTTGATAGTTTTAAATTTTTTGTACAAAAAAGTAATACCTCCACATTTTATTTGATGTAGTCTCTAGACGTAACAAGTTTATATTATAATAAATGTCAAAAGACAATGGCTAAAGTAGTCTGCACGTTGACTACAAAATCAAACATTTCCTGGGTTCAAACCGAGTTTCAGACTCATAAAAGCATCTCGCATTTTTTATTTTGTAAATTTGGTGTGGGTTTGTGTCAATTGTTGTCGGATGGTTTCGGTGGCGAAGGTATAGTCACTGGTCACTGAACATTAACGGCTTCAGCTGTAACTAATCCAGAGGCACAATATCGTCGGTATTGTGTAGCACCAGCGAAGTATAATAAATACTAAAAAAAGGCAACTAAAACGCAGCTTAAAAAATGTAATGCGTCTCCTAGACATCAGAGCGCTACAACACTGCTATAAACCCAAAGAACATGCAAAAAGCAGAGATAGTGAAGCTTCACTTCTGTCATTTCGCTTACTATTCCTTTCCTCTAGTTCCAGCACAATGCATTGCATGTGTAGGGGTTATCTCCTGAGGGGTGGTCCAAGATAAAAAAAATCTGTATGCTCACAGACGACCAGTATTAAATTTTTTTTCTATAAAGTTCGACATGATATGATTTTGTCTACACATAGAGTCTATGTTGACCAAAAAATTAGTGATGTGCACAAATCGTCAAAGTATAGGCGGTACTGAAAAAAGTGCCGCAAAATCGTCACGTTTGGCATCCCTGTTGATGGCTGCATAAAGCATTCGATCGCATTGAGAGCATTCAAAATATAAATTCTCTTTCAAAATGTTTGAGAGGCACTGCTGTATACGCGATAATACAAAATAAATAAACACATACCCACTTAAAACCAGTTATTTTCATTAATGGAATTTTTAAGCCAACGCCCCCTGAAAATTATTTTTTGTACTACCTGTTTCTTCCAATAACAACATATTTTTTTTATAATAAAAGGTGTAAACTTTAGATTGGGGTTGTTGTTTTTTTCTATTCTTGTATGAACAGCAATGAAGCCCCTATGTTTGCAATTTTTTTATTGGTTGGTTTCTAATTTGAGCATCACTTGCGCAAATGAACGCCATATTTTTTGTAGCATGATTAAGAAGAAGACAAATTCATACTTTATTATATACTGTATGCTCGTGTTAGTATTTCATGGATTCATCTTATTTCTATTTCAATATTAGCGAGGCATTCTATTTCATAATGATGCTGAATGCTTATTTCCTCAAGGCCCATTTTAAAAAAAGACAAAAATTGTTTTTTTACTTCATTAGATATTGAAACATGAGCATTCAGATTTTTACCTTAAAATATATGTATTTAAGTATCTACATACATATGTATGTAGGCATATGGATATATGCAGTTCAATTAAAACATACACCTACACGCTTATATAGTATATATGTACATACATATCGTTACTCAAAATGCAAAATAACGTAACACGCTTTTCATAAGTTTAAAGCAAAAAGGATATAAGATGAAAACTGCTTGAAACTGAACAAAACTTTTAAAGCTGAATTAACACCAAACAAGATATATATTTTAGACAAACAAATCTGATTTCTAAAGTAAATTTAATGCTATGTCTTACGTTATTTCGCAGCAAAAATTTTTAGTTTTTCGAAGTGACTTATTTGGACTTTACCGACCATAACTAATAAGGCAATTTTGAATTTTTTAATGTTAGATAGCTCTTCTTGCATTTTCTGTGACGATATTTGCACTGTTTAAGATCCATATTAACAAATTATGATTCTCAACGGAGAAAGGATTACAAATCTGTATATTTTAAAGAAGAGTTAAAGATTTAGTTTAAAGCGTTTAAAAAAAACATAGAAAACTGAAAAATAAGAAAGAAGAAAAATTTAATAAAAAACTAAAAAATTCCTTCTTTGACATATTGAACACTACTTCCGAATTGGCGCCAAAAAAGAGAGCACCCGCAAGGACAAGTCTATATAAAATTCATTGCAATTGATCCATATTTGCATTACTTCCGGATGACAATATTAGGATCTTCTTCACTTCTTTGGAAGTTCTCTTCTTAGTGGGTATGAATTGTTGTTTTCTGAAACAAATTAACGTACCATCAAAGCAGTGTTGGAACTTTTTGTGTACATAATTACATATGGTGTGTAATTTCTAGTTTCATTTTACACAGATTTTTTGGCATTTGGCATTTGGCATTTGGCATTCACAGGATGTATAATGTCTCCGTTCCAGAGCCCTTACGCAGAGGCCTTCTGGTTTTTACGAAATTGAAATACGGTTTTAAAACTTTACTTACAATTTTTAATAAATGCTTTCCGATTGTAAAAAGTGTGAATATGTTAGGAAAAATATCTGAAACTTTGTTTTCTCCATGTTTTTTCAACTTCCCTCTCTGTGCTTATTACTTTGTTTGGGAGCATTCTTTTAAATTTCTAAACAAATTTTTTAAAAAAATATATTTGAATCATTAGCAAGTGGATTTCCAAAACAAATTTAAGAAAAGAAAAAATTACACAAATGCTGCAAATGCTGGGCCATCACTTCCCCATATGTTTTAGACATTTCCCATGCTTCGACATTCGCCCTTTTTAACAAGAACTTTTTTGTAATACTGAGCCATTAAGAAAATATTTTAATATAACTATAATAAATATTAATCTTAAAAATAAATTTGTAAAACATAACTGCATAAGTACAAACACTGATGCATACCTTATGTTTAAATAGCTATTTAATGTTTAAATAAATAAATAAAATATCTTTTGTAATTTTTCTTCAAATGTGTAATTTGAACCCATTATTAATTTCCGAATTCTTAGTGGCAACACTGCATCAATGGAAAGCTGTATAAAAATTAAAAATTTGTATATTTGATATTTGATTTATTTGAACTAGAATTAACACAATGAATGAATATTTGGTTGTGTATTAAGTTAATAGTTAATAGTGTGGCAATATTTATTAGAATAAAGGAAATGCCAATTAATCATACATACATAAACATATGTATTTACAAATTTTCTATGCCACTATACTCCCCGCAGACCTCAAAACGTTGAAATATAATAGACATTTTCATCATGTTCGAAAATGGGTTAAAATCAGTAATTCCATAGAGTAGGAAGTTAAAAATAAGGTGTACAATCAAAAAAGTAATGACGGTCTGCTGCAAGCAAGATTGTTACTTTTCTTGAAAATTCTTAGCAATATTTTTTGCAGGCAATCGAAGGGAGAAAAAAAGTTAAAGTTTTAGTGATTTTACTTTAAATTAAAATTTATTTAATGTGATCAAATTCGAAGACCATACTTTAATACAAGCCAAAACAAAGTGACAAAAACTGTAAATACAATTTTATAAGTAAAAGTGTATCAGCGAACATACTCTGTCCATAAGGGAATATATGTACGTCTCCTTGACATCAGAGGCGCTACAGCACTGCTATAAAACAAATAACGTGCAAAAGCAGAGTTGTAAAATAGTGGAGCTTCACCTCCTGCAATTCTTCCTACTATCCCTTTCCTCTAGTTTTAGCACAATGAACCGCATGTGTACGGGTCATCTCCTGAGTGTTGGTCCAAGATAAAAAAAAAATTACTGCCAGGACCAATATCGCACTTCTTATCATTGACTAGCGATCATTGTTGCCAGTAAATTTTTTAAAAAATACCTATGCATACAAAAACATTCTAATTTTTCGCTACACGTTGAAAAAATTTCGCCTACAAAAATACCAAGGCCTTTTAGTCATTCAAATGGAAGAAAAAAAACAATATTTATGAAAAATTCATTTCATTTTTATTATACTCGTATGTATAGTAAAGCTTTAGTGAGAGGTTCTCTGGTCTGGTGGACCTGGTCATCATCAGCGAACAATATGGACGTATATTACGGCGGTCTTGGATTGAAGATAAGACGGGTACAGCTGCACTCTGGTTACCGAGCGGCAGTAGGGTTGCGGTTGCACAGTACGAAACTGGCCGCTTCTACGCGTATGTTAGAATCAGACGTTTTGTAGTAGTTTAGGACGAAACTGGACCTTATTGAGGATAAGGCTAGCGATATAGGGGGACAAATTATAATAGTTGGAAATTTCAACGACAGCGCTGTCGACTGGGCCGCCCTTAGGATGAACATGAGGAGTGGTTGTATCATGGACATGACGGCCATGTAAAGTCTGATGGTCGCGAACACCGGTGGCACAGGTACTTTTAGGATGTTAACACACAACTCTGGATATCACTTTGGTGTCTGAGAACATAGCTGGTGGGGCTGGTGGATGGAGTATGCTTGAGGACTACACTGATAATGACCATCAGTATATTATATTTCGGATTACGGGGGGAATGACCTTCAACCCGACACCAGGAGTTGGTGGTACGCGCAGGTGGAAAGTGGCAAGGCTGCATCCGAGGCAATTCATGGCTAATTTCGATCGGTATTCAATTGCACGTGACGGGGACTAGAAGACGACCAGCATACTGGTAGACGGCAGAGATCGCTGAACTGAGGCATACCTCCACGATAGAAGGAAATATACCAGGGCTAGGAAGGGCAGCAGAGCTCTAATGGAGGCGATCTCGAAGAGCGTTGAAGCAGGCGATTATTAGGAACAAGAAGGAGAAATGGCGTGTGACCAATTAGATCGTAATGGCGTTGCTGTGTGCGAATGGCACCACCTCACACCTGAACAGCGTGGAAATTGACAAAACTATACATCATTTCCATCCGAATCTTCTTTGCGCAACAAATATATAAAAATGGTTTATGAATCAACCGTAAACAAAATGAAGAATGAAATACAAACACATTTTATTTGGGTCTCTATAGACGAGACGACCGATGCATCGAACAGGTTTGTGGCAAACGTTATTGTGGGTATATTGCATGTGGAAGAAGATATTTCTGAAAAAAGATTTTTAATAAACACAGCTGTATTACAAAAAATCAATCGCACATTGAAAAAAAAGTCGTATTGAATTTGCTTTGGTGCTACCAAAAATTAAAAAACGCACCGAAATAAAAAAAAAAGCGCAACGCACACCAATTAAGGAATTTTTTGCACAAAAAATTTAAAAGAGCTCCAAAAATGGTGCGAAACGAACCGAGTTGACAACGCTGAATACTGGCAATCTTTAAGTAAAACATAAATCATAAACATCAATTCTTAATTGAATATCGCTGGAGAAACACGGTTAAAAAATACAACTTTACAGATAGCTTGTTTTACTGAAATGAATCAGTAAAAAAACAACGATTCCCACTACGCAACCATAAAATATTTTAATGTTTTTGAAACCTCGAATGCAACACTTATTTAAAAACTATAAATATGACTCCACACTATGCTACCAATAACGAAACTTGTCTTGTTCCATAAACATGTTGCATCGTCTGTAGCCAGCATAAAACGAACTCAAAATTTTGTTTTATTAATTTTATTTTATTTAGTATTTTCCTTGTTCATTGTGTTTGCAAAATGTAATTTAAAATATTTATATACACAAATAGAAATTTTTTTGAAAATGCAAAATAACCAGAAGTATGAATTCGTGGTTCGTATGTAAATATGTTCGCATACAAATGTTCTAACAACAACATTTTAACACCACATACGTGGTGTCATAATTGCATTTTAAGAAGTAAATATCTAAAGAGAAGAATAGTTAAAGATTTAAAAGTAGTCCGAAAGAAGAACACAACTTTGCAGTACGTGTTGTCATTGTGGCATTTAAGATTTTGGTTTTTTAGTATAATAAAATTTCATGTTTTTTCTTTAAAAATATACTTGCTGTATGGTTAAGTTAGTATATGCACATTTCTTTGGTGCTTATACAAATCATCAACCATATTTTCGAAGAATCTAAAAAAAATTAAATATTTATACAAAAGCTCTCAAAATATGTTTGAGAACAACGTAAATACAAACAAAATAAACTAAATAGCCTTTGCAAAAATTAATCTATATAACAAGAATATTTTTTTTATTCGATTTACATCTACTAATTTTTCTAAATCTAAAGTAAAAAAATTGATTTCTCTAGACTTTAATATTTTGGTCATGGTATGTCTTTTTTAAATGCCCAAATACAATTTTGTAATGCAGTTATAAGTGCCTGAGTTTAACCATGTCGAATATTAGATTAATTAACACTTTAAGCATCACAAAAACAATTCTTCTCATATGTAATTTTATGTAAATTGCTTTTGCATTGATTTTACAAAACAAATAACTTGGAGACCAAAAATTGTCAAATTTGTCAGCCATGTATGCAGGTAGATTGTTTGGCTGTGTATGAATTTTATGTAAACATACCTGTATTTAAGATCATTATTGTTTAACACCTTTTCAGTATTTTTTTAACTACATAGGAAACATATCCTAGGCAAACGGCGTGATGTCAATTTAATGGTTTTAGAAAGGAGAGATTTATGAGAATATCATGTAACTAAATGAACAGTATGCACACTTGCGCAAGAAAATATTGAAAGAGAATCATTCGCTTAGAAGTGATTCTTTTCAACTACATATATACATTTACAGATTAGTTGAAAATAATAGCAGCATTATAAGAAATTGTTAATATAGATTTTGTGGAGTTTATATGTTGTTAAAGGTGGAAAAGAAAAAAAATGTTATTATGAAATACCTCTTCAATGTGACACAAAATGAATTTTACATTAGGAAACTTCTCTTTCCTTACCTATTGTAAAATATCTGACAGTTATTTAATTTTTGTCAATATGTCACACTGTATTTATTTCACATTCCTACTATTCGTTTCCGACACTTCGATATGCGTATATTTTATTACTCTCAATCTTTATGACCATCATCGTAGCTGTATCGCTATTTAGCATAATCTATCTACAGTGTACCATAATGGAAACATAGAATGGCAGAAAAAAATACAAAGATTACACAGTGAATTAAAATTAAATTATATTACACAAATTTAATTCGTTGTTTTTTTGGTTTTGTAAATATTTAACAAAACATATGTTTACAAAAAATTGCAAATTCGACTACCAAAGTGAGTTGATAAATTCGCCTTGCGACAACTTTGTATTAGAAAATCTTGATAGTAATCTGTACAGTGGAGCTACTCACAACATTATTTATAATAAATAAAGTTTTGTAGAAAACTGATATCGGAAAAATTTCTCATAAAAATGTCTGCAAGATATCTTATCCTAAGAATATTTTTAAATATTCATTACTACTTATAATGTCTGGAACAGGGCTTGTTGAGAATGAAAAAGGTTTATTTTTCTTGGGTATAGATTCTAGTTGCTTACGGATATACATATGTATGTATATGTACTGTGTACGAATTAATTTTTTAAACGTTCAAATGAATCGAAATTTGATTGACTGTCATTATTGAAATTGAGTACTAATTGCCTATAATGCTTCTAAAATTTGAATTAATTTTTAAAACGTTAGTAAGAAATGTTTTTTTATTTATTTTTATTTTAAGAACACAGTGCCATAAATAGGGTAACACCAATTGTTATTTATATTTATTTTCATTGTGAATGTACGTTTGCATGAATGTGTCGTTAGTACTGTATTCTCCTGCTGTTTATGTTTTGTGTGGTGAATAAGCTTTGACCACATGAGGCCATGTTTAACGAGAGATCCTAAAATGTTGGTATAGGTTTTATTTATTTATTTTTTCCTTTATGTAGTTGTTGTTACTACATCAATGTATGTAATGTTGGTTGGTCGCGTTTGGTACAAAGGTTGTTGATGTTGTTGGTGTAACACTGATACCATCTGAGATTAAGAGAAAATATAATGTAAAATAAAAAAGTCAGACAGAAATTGATTGAGTTTTAGCACAATTAAATTTCATTTGTTGGTGCTGTTCTTTTATTTATAAAGTTTTTTGTTGTGTTCTTATGTGCAGTGGAAGTATGGTTTAGTTGGTGGTGCTGGCAGAGTTCTTGCTATGTTTTTAATGCTTTCTTTTTCTCATTTTAAATGATTGGGTAATATTATTCGTAGAACTATAAATTAATTGTTTAAATTTAAGGCACACAAAACAAGGTTTTTTTAATAGTCTATTGGAATTTTGTTATTCCTATGAAATTTTTTAATCATTTGTACTTACATATGTATGTATATACATACATATGTATATACTGCGTGTGATAGGCTAAGTAGCCATTGATAAAAAAAAATTAAAATTGGGATTTGAGACTTCAGCACCGGCTTGGTGTAATTGAATTTCAAATCCATTGGCACTACTTATGCAATGCATAGCTCCAGAACTGTGTGGAATGGTATTTTGTAAAAAAGGGACAGCTGCCAAATAAAATGCTCCAAAATTCATCAAAATCCCGATTAAAAAAAAAATTGTCATTTCTGTTTCGAAAATGTAGAAGAAATCAATCAATAACAAACAATTCATGTGTATACGTCCAGAGTATATGGATTTACCCAGAAGTCAATATGCATACGATGCTCGGGTCTGGGTCTTTCTAGGAAACCCCGCTCACCCTACACTGTGGATTGTCCTTGTGTGGTGGGAAGCGTTTTTTCCTTTCTGGAGACCAATACTCGGTCATGGCTAAAGTAAGCAACGATTTGGGGGCCGGATCATGGTGTGATGCGACCCGTGCCTGGGATCAGCTTGGCTAGAGGCCCCCTTCAGAAAATAGTCTAGTCGCAAACGGAGCTTCACCGATACCTGGCCACCTCGGTGAATAATGTTGGTGTAACACTGATACCATCTGAGATTAAGAGAAAATATCATGTAAAATAAAAAAGTCAGACAGAAATTGATTGAGTTTGCTGGGTTATCGGGGGCTATGGCCCGGCCGACCTACTTTCCCCCACACTCGTGGGAATTACATGGATTTAATTAGAAAAAAAAACGACGATGATAAGAAGAAAGACGGAGACCAAAAGCTCGACCCACAAGGGGGGCTTATTGGCTCCACTCCAAAGGCCGACCCTCAAAGGGGTCCTACAGCTTCGGTTGGGACGCCACTAGTGGGCCGACCGACTCTTTAGCGGACGCCAAGGAGAAAAAGCTCGACCCACAAGGGGGGCTTATTGGCTCCACTCCAAGGGCCGACCCTCAAAGGGGGCCAACAGTTTCGGTTGGGACGCCACTAGTTGGGCGACCCAACTCTTTTGCGGAAGTCGTTGCTGCGGGCGCGATGTGTAGCGGTGCCCAGGACTCCTCCACTTCCCGGCGCGGGGTGGGTGGGGGTGCGATGCGATCTACAGGAGGAGCGGCCTGGTGCTAAGGTCGCCTCCTGTGAGATGCTCCTCGCCCCCGGTGGTGACCACGGATGGGGCGGCTTCTGCCTCGCCTGTGGAAGCCGGATCTTTGGGGGATACTGTCTGCCCGACGACCAACGGGGTCGGGGGCGGTGACGCGCCGCGTGCGGGTGTGTCTGGTCGGGCGGGGGGATCGCTGCGACTGGGACGTATCCGCAATATGAGGGCGAGGGAATAGACCGCGATCGCTCAATGCAGGGCTGTGTTGAGCGGGATGCGGGAAGCTTGTGTTCGGCAGACGAACATAAGTGGTGAGGTGAAGGGAGGCGGGGCCAAAATGGCCGAGCTTCTTGATGTCGCGCTCGATTGTAGGCGTGCGTGGAGGGCAGCTGAGGGGAACGGGCCGCTTCCGGGTTCCCACTGGCGGGCTGCGACTCTGCTAGGGGGATACTCCTGCACCTGCTGCTGCGGCGGCTCCCACAAGACGGTCGGTGGGTGGTCCGGCTGCCCCCGCCCAACGGGCTAACGGCCCGACTGACCCCACCAAACGGGCTCGAGGCCCGGTTGCCCCCGTCAAACGGGCTAACGGCCCGAGTGCCCCCGCCGGACGGCCTAGGGGCCCGGGTGCCGCCGATGGGCGGGCTTCTGGCTGTCCGGCTGCCCCTGTCCCTGCGAAACGGGCTGCACCTGCCAAGCAGGCGGCTGCCAGCCCGGCTGCCACTGGCGGATCTAAGAGGGCCAGGGCGGAGGGGCCGGATGGGACCCTCGGGGCAACTCCTGCGACCGGGGATGGTGATTGGAGGACAGTCACCTCGGGGAGAAGGAGGAAGAGACGGGGTTTGAGGACCCCGGCGGTGGACGATGGGAGGGCACCGCCCACGGTCCGTCGGTTGCGACCTAAGCGCGCGAAGCCTGAGGCGGTGCTCATTAAGCCCGCGGTGGGGCACACCTATGCGGGAGTGCTGAAGGATCTGCGTGGCAGCGTGACGGGCAACGCGAAAGGGGTACGGTCCGTCAGGAGGACGGGGGCCGGTGACATCCTGTTGGAACTTGGGAGGGGGGACAGGATTGACCCGGAGTTTGTACGGCGTCTGAGGGACGCTGTCCGCGAGACAGCGTCGGTCGCGGAATTAAGACCGAGCGCGACCGTGGAGATGCGGGGTCTTGACTCCTTGACGGTCGTGGAGGAGGTGGAGATGGCGGTCCGTGGTCTGCTCGCCGGGCGCGAAGAGCAGCTACGCGTGAGGGTAACGGCACCGGACGTGCGCGAACAGGTTCGGGCGTACGTTACTTTGTCGGTGGAGGGCGCCGCGAAACTGATCGATATTGGCTACGTGCGTGTCGGTTGGATCAGGGCTTCGATGCGGATGTCCGAGAGTATCGGTAGGTGTTATCGATGCTTTGGGGCGGGACACACCCAGGCAAAGTGTACTGGGACAGACAGGAGGCAACTGTGCATAAGGTGCGGAGGAGCAGGACATAAGATGAGGGACTGCACAGCGGTCCCCAAGTGCGTTCTGTGCTCGGGGGCGGGGCGCGGTAGGACTGACCACCTGCTGGGCTCGAAAGGCTGCCCGCTATCCCGCAGATGAGGGTACTCCAGGCGAATATGCACAGGAGCAGGACGGCGGATGCTTTGCTATGGCAGATGGTTGCCGAGAGGGGCGCGGACGTGGTTGTTATCAGCGAACAATACGGTCCGATGCACCGAGGGTTCTGGCTCGGGGACGAAACGGGTACGGCGGCACTCTGGCTACCTGGCGGCGGTGAACTCGCGGTTGCGCGGTACGGGATCGGCTGCGGCTATGCGTGGGCTCGGATCGGCGGTTTTGTGCTGGTGAGCTGTTACCTCACTCCTAGCAATAGTGTGGCGCGATTTAGGGCGAAGATGGCCGCTATCGAGGACGCTCTGGCTGGTATGGCCGGACCCTTTGTGGTGGCCGGTGATTTCAATGCCAGGGCTGTGGAGTGGGGTGATCCGGTGACGAGCACGAGGGAGAGGTGCGTCCTGGATATGGCGGCCAGGTTGGGCCTGGTGGTCATGAACGCTGGTGGTGCGACCACCTTCAGGCGGCCGGGGTGCGAGTTCACCACTCCTGACATCACTTTGGTATCCGAGAATCTGTCTGGGATGATCGAAGGATGGAGGGTGCTCGAGGAATACACTGGGAGTGATCACCAGTATGTTGAATTTGGGATAGTATCGGAGGCGGGCGTCGCGCGGTCGCACGGGGGAAGAGGCGCGCGTGGATGGAACGTCGCGAGGTTAGACCGCGGGTCGTTCTTGGCCGGTTTCGACGGTACTACGGTTTTGGACGGTGGGGGAGACGCTGACTCCCTGGCGGGTTCTATGATGCGGCGCATTGTCCGTGTATGGGACGCATCGATGCCACGATTGTCGCGACAGGCGGGGAGGCGACCTGTGTACTGGTGGACGCCGGAGATTGCTGGACTCAGGCGTGACTGCCTCCGCAATAGGAGGGTCTATACTAGGGCGAGGCTCTACTGGAGGCCCAAGAGTACAAGCGGTCCCGCGGGGCGTTGCGTCGCGCGATTATGGCGAGCAAGAGGGCGAAATGGGAGGAACTTCGGAGCGACCTGAACCGTGATCCATGGGGACTCGGCTATAGTATCGTGGCAGGAAAATTGGGCGCGAGCTGCGCTGGGGTGCAATTAGACGGCGCGCGGATCGATGCGGTTGTGGGGGGCCTGTTCCCCACACACCCTCCGCTGGGTGGCGAACGTGGGTCCTACGATGATGAGGTTTCACCGCCCTTTACCGGGGAGGAGCTGAGGATCGCCGCCGGGGCTCTTAGGACGGGGAAAGCCCCTGGCCCGGATGGGGTACCGTCGGAGGTGCTGAAGATCCTGGCTGAGAGCAGGCCGGAAGCATTGCTTCCGGTATATGATGCTTGTTTAGTCCAGGGCGTCTTCCCAAGACGCTGGAAAACACAGCGGCTCGTGCTTGTTAGCAAGGGCAGGGGCGATCCGACCCAGCCATCGGCTTATCGGCCACTTTGCATGTTGGATGGTGCCGGCAAGCTGCTGGAGAAGCTACTGCAAAGAAGGCTGGCGGAGGCCGTGAGGATGGCTGGGGGGCTGTCGGATAGACACAATGGCTTCAGACCTGGCAGGTCAACGCTCGGGGCGATTGCTGATGTGGTTGAGTGCTTCGAGCGCGCTCAGAGCGAGAGGCGCTATTATCCGAAGCGCATAGTAGTCCTGGCAACACTGGACGTTCGGAATGCCTTCAACAGCCTACGATGGGCTGATGTTCTAGAGGCGCTACGGGGGAGGTTTCGTATTCCCGGATACTTGTATAGAATTCTCCGTAGTTATCTGGACGATCGGGTACTGTTGTACGATACGCCGACGGGGCGGAGGAGCAGGACGATCACGTCCGGCGCGGCCCAGGGATCTGTGCTGGGCCCGGACCTATGGAATCTGACCTACGATGGGATCTTTGGGGTGGAAATGCCCAAGGATGCTCAGCTCGTGGGATACGCTGATGATATAGCGGCGGTGATCTTGGCGCGGGATACGGATGACGCCAGGGGGAAGCTGAACCGGGTCATGATTAGGACCCGGATGTGGCTTGAGGACCACGGCCTGGAATTGGCCGGGGAGAAGACCGAGGTGATGTTGATGACGCGGGCACACATACCAATCGATGTCGGCATGCAGATAGGGGATGTGTCTCTGGTTACCCAGAGTGCCATAAGGTATTTGGGCGTCAGACTCGACTGTAGGCTGACTTACTGGGCCCAAATACGGCATGTGGCGACTAAGGCGGCGAAGATGACTGGCATGTTGAGCAGACTCATGGCGAATGTCGGAAGCCCGACACAGAGCAAGAGGAGGCTGATTATGGCGGTCACGAAGTCGATCTTGCTGCATGGGAGCGAGATTTGGGGAAATCTACTGGGTGAGAGAACCAAACGCAGGGTACTCGAGGCGGTACAGCGGACGGCGGCCCTTAGGGTTGCTTCGGCTTACCGCACGGTCTCGGGCGCTGCGGTCCTGGTGATATGTGGGGAAATACCCATAGACCTCTTGGCGCGCGAGCGATGGGAGGCTTGGAACTCGAGGGGGGAGGACCCTGGTGTTGGTGCTATTGGTCTGAGACCCCAAACTGTCCGGCGATGGCAGGACAGGTGGACCGCGGACACGGTCGGCAGGTGGACGGCAAGGCTCATTCCCTGCGTGGAAGTATGGATTCGGAGGAAATTTGGGGAAGTTAACTACTTCCTGACACAATTCCTCTCGGGCCACGGATACTTCCGAAAGTACCTGTATCGGATGGGCAGGGCAGATGGTCCCGACTGCATTTACTGTGGTAATACGGATGATGATGCAGAACACACTTTCTTCGACTGCACCAGGTGGCATACTGAGAGAGGTGCAATGGCGCAGCGGGTTGGCGGGTTCGCTCCTGCCACCGTGATAGGGAGGATGCTCGATTGTGAGGACAATTGGGACGCTGTGGCACAGTACGTGGGATACGTTCTGCGGAAGAAGAAGAGGGACCTCGATGCGCTGCTGCATAGCGCATACATACATACGTACATATGTACATATGAATATGTACAAAAATTGTTTTTTAATTGAAGACTCATATCGAACTTGTGCAACAACAGTGTATTAAGTTCAAAGTTAGAAGTTCTTAATAAAACTAAAAAGCCTATTAAATATAAATAATCAATTTTATTAAGAAACGTTGGACAAAAATAAACCAAGTTTTTACAGCGAGTAGATATGAATACTAAATATCGATTTTATCTAAAAACGAAACGAATTTAGTTAATACAATATTGTTTCTTAGATCCGATATATGAGAAAATATGTAAACATATCGAGCCACGTTACCCGTTCGGATTTTACAGCGAAAACAATTTAAACGGATAGGCAGATTACAAAATTATAGTTGACTCATTTACGAAATACATGCAACGAACGATATTATGGCAGGCACATTCGGAATGGCGAAAATTAGTTATATCGCAAAGTTTTTTGATGTATTTTAGGGAAGCAATAAATTTGTCAGTTCTTACATACGAGTATTATAAAGATAATATTTTTGCAACTTTCTCATTGAAAGGAGATTCGTTATACAGTGAATTGCCTGTACTTCCTTTTTTCAATTCTCAATTGGCAGCTATCAACGCCTCTTTCTGAGGTTAAGATTGATTACATTCTGAACATTTCGAAAAAACCATTTAACGAAAACATTATTGGCGAAATTTTTCGAAATCTACCGCACCGAATCGTTTCATTACCTCACTACATCAAAGTGAGCTCAATATCTTTCGAATGCAATACATTTCGTTCTTGTCCGTTGCCGCCTTCTTAAGTTATAAGATGTTTAGTTACATATACAAAACACTCACACATACATACTACATAGCGAAAATAGTCAGAATCTGTTTCTGTGGCTACAAACACAAACTCTACGAAGCTCTTATAGCTTGTCTGTAGAAACAGCCAGTATCTATGTAGGAATCGAACCCACACCTCCAGATTGACATGACTAATTAATGCTCCTGCACTAGTCTACGGAGATACCCAAAATCTAAAATCATAAATATAAAATATAATGAAAACTCGGTTTTCAAAAATTGGGGAAAAAATCAGTAACTTCTTATAGCGGAAAGTTAAAAAATACTCTTATTAGTAGGAGAAAATATTTTAATAGAACATAGGCCACAATCTTTCAAGGCAGTAAAAAATGTACCTCCTGTCACAATTCAATAGTAACAATACTCTACACTTAACTTTTCTCAAAAAGAAATAAATGAAACAAAAGGTAAGAAAATATTAATTTTGTCTGCAGAATCTAAAATATCTTTTTTTGTGCTAACATTTTCCGTGTTAAACTTCCAAATGAACTTCTGACATTTGCTGCTTCCCCATGATAAGAAGCAAAAAGAATAAAAGAAAAATGTTACAAGAGGAACATTCTTACTTTTTTTTTGACAACAAGCCACACAACACTATGAAATGACAACAAGTTAACAAACAAATGAGACACCCAATTTGGCACAACATTCGTACGAGGAGTACCAACGAAACCTCAAGCCTCATGTCAAAACACAAAAGCAACAGCAACACTTAACATACAAACAGACACGCACTCTTGCCGTTGTTGTTATTCTTATTGCTGTTTTTATACTCATATGACATCAGAGTAACAGAATACACCAATATACAACAAATTTAGACACAAAACAGCCGAGGAAATAACTACAAGATTGTTATCTAAAAATTTGTTAAATTTATCACTTTAAACACACCATGTGGTATCATCGTCATCAGCTTAATAATCTTCTTCATATTCGTAACAGCAACCACAACGTACGATATTGTTAGTTTTTCATTAAAATATTCTTTTAATTTGTCTTTATTGGGAAACAAAATTATATATGTACATACAGTCAAAGCTTCCATAGGCGGAAACCCACAGTTTCAGAAGATTTACCCGTTGATGAGAGATGTCCGATAATTTCAAAAGGCCGCGAGCGAGCGGTGTAGAGAATAACTCGATGTGAAAATGTTGCAAATCGACGCCTGACGAAGCAATTTTTGCTTTTTTTGCCATGTGTTTAATTTTCATTTTTAAATTCACAGTTTATCGCTTTAAAATCCTATAAGCGAAATTTATTAATTTTAATAATTCAATTGTTTTATACTAAATAAATTACCTTAGTATTTTCTATTTTGTTTCTATTACAGTCGAATTTCTCTATAGCGAACTTCTCTATAACGAAATCTCTATATAACAAATAAAATTCGTGAACACAACATTTTTGTGAGTATTTTCATACATTTTGATCTCCCTATAACGAACTTCCCTATAGCGAAGTTCTCTCTGTAACGTACAATTTTTTAAGACCTAAATAGAATTTTTCACACTAAATAAACTCTCTATTGCGAGGTTTTTAGCAATCGATTTTTTGCATCAATTTAGTCACATATGTATGTATTAATAAAAAAAAATTAATGTGTTCATGTAAAAACAATTTTTTTTGTCTTAATAAATATATTTTCTACATAAAAAAAATGTAGTCAAAATTTTCTGCAGTTTCTCTATAACGAATTTTCTCTATAACGTATAAATTTGACGGTCCCCAACTGCTACGTTATAGAGAAGTTCGACTGTACTACGTTTATACGCACGTCTTATTTGCAAATAAGAACGTAAAATATTGCCGCATATTTTTTTAAGCGACTTATTAACTCACGAAAGCAAAAGTTGCCAAGTTTTTCAAAGATTTTTGCATTTGCACATGTTTTTCATCATAGTGCTGCCAGATAACCATGAGACCACACAAAAAAGTATATTAAATTCATAATCAGCCATATAAACGATAAGTTGCAAACTTACAATATATTTTTATTTGCAATTAATTCGTACGTATAAACGTAGTATATAATGCAAATTAATCAAATAAATTCACCACGGCCGATTCAGTTTGCAATATGCGCAGCTTAAGAATACAAAAGGTCCAATATACACGGTTGATGTTTGATATTTAGTTGTCGGTAGCAATTCTCCCCCACCACCCCCAAAAAAAATACGTCCCTACACCAAACCATTGCGGTTATCAAGAACACCTAATTTTACTGCTGGTCGCTCCATTACAACGTATGTTGTTTTTACTTTAGCCCTGCGAACCTGCCCGTTATTGGCTTTAATCACCTCCACAACTCTTCCTCTTAGCTAAGAGTTTCTCTCAGAATTTTCCTCAACAATGATTACTATATTGCTCTCTTGAATTCATTTAGCGCGCTGTGCCCAGTTAATTCTTCTGGTCAATGTGGGTCGTATCGCTCTCACAAAAATATCTGCCTTTGGCGTAGACACGTTCTATGATTTATGTTTTCGGAGTTGAGCCATCGGTCTTGAGCCATGTATGCTGCCTAGTAGAAAGTGATTTGGGGTAATGGCTTGATCTTGATCTTAACTTCAAGGGAGACATAAGTTAGAGGTCTAGTGTTGACTATTAACTCTACTTCCATTAGGTGTAGTTGACCTCACCAATATCTCCCAAGCTCCGCCCATGTGAGAAGCGTCTGCTGTATTAAATCTCCATAAAATTCCTTTATACGTCATTTGTGTTTGTACTTTATCAAGTTTTATACTAGCAAAGTCTTCTTTTGAAAACCGATCAGCACCACGAAAATTTGTGCAAATATCGCTGTAAATTTTAGCAGGTGTACCGCGTCTTGCTCTAATGTTTTTAGAAGCATTAGACACGAATTGGTTGAGAGCATATGAGCTATGTCGATATGAACTGCTCTTATAGTGAGACATGTGAAGTAACACCACACCATTTTAACGATTGTCTCCCGAATTTACCAAAGGACCAAAATAGTTTACACGTATGTGCGAAGCAGAAAATGGACATCACTTACAGGATATCATTTTTCAAAGCTAATTGCAAAAAATTTCCCCTTTTATATATCCCATATAGCTCCTTCTGCGCCACCCTGTAGATGAAATAATTAATTGAAGCAACTCAATTTGAAAAATGTTCGATTAAAATATTTAATTTGAAAACAATGGCAATAATTTCTTCTGTATAATAATCGAATTATGTATAAGCCATTAAACCCGTGTAAAACGAATAAGAAACTTTTTTATGAACATAAAGTAATTGCAAACCTATTTAATATATGTACATTCTTATGTACCTTCTTTTCGTGCATTTGGTGACTTCCGATTTGAAGTCGTGGTGTTGAAACATTTTCTTTTAATTTCGTGCATGTTTGTGTGTATAATATAAAATTTAATAATACTTTTACATAAATCATTGTCACAAACAAATTATTTATCAAAGTTTTCCTCCAGCTCTTTCTCTTATTGGAATTTGTAAACAACAATAGACGGGGCCAATGTGAGAAATTATTATTAAATCAGTTGAAAGGAGAAACAAAAGCACACCACACACCTACTCCGAACAAGGAATCTAAATTTTTAAAGGTGTTAATATTCAATTAAAATCGTTATTTGTGGAGAATACTAACGAAAGAGAATTTACTTCCGCACCAACCATACCCAATACACGAACAATATCACAAATATTATTTAATATGTATATTTGCAGATAAAACATACACGTCTGTGAAGTCAATGGGATTGTAAATTTTTTATTTTATGTTCTTCAACTGCTTCATTGCCACAGGCTAACGAGCTACGACTGGCACGCTGATCTGGCTAAATTACTTACACGCAAAAAAATAATCAAAAGAACTTTGTACCATTGTGCACCAGAACAGGTTGGAAAGGGATAATGTAGGGAAGAGACAGGCATCGAAGTGATATAAAGGAATAGAGGTTAATTCTTATACAACTCTGTAGTTGAGGTTTTTTGTAGAATTGTAAAATGGAGTTGCCGCGTCTCTGGTGTTATGTTGACGCATTAAGTTTTAAACTAAAGCAGAGCCATTTTATTAATATTTTACTTCGCCTACGGTTTAAATGCTAAAATACGAACGAATGAGAGCGATGGCGATGATGATGACACGATTTGCTGGTTATAGAGCCATCGCGCTAACAAATTAACCAACAGCACCAACATTCTTGAGAAATTAATTTCTTTCAGTGTTTGTCTTATAAACAACTCTCGTTTGTTTGCTGGCTGACGATGTGGTGGCCTACGCATAATAAATTAACCGTCAACAAGCCACAGTAATGCCAATTTCAATTTGTTTACGCCTGTTTTCGTTTCATTTCCCCTTTGCTATGGTTGCGTATCAGCATTTGGCCAAGAGGTCTAAAATTTTTTTCTGTAAGCAGTTTCATTGGCATACAGAAGTAACTTGAAAATGTCATGGTTTAACTAACGATACCTGACTTATGAATTTACTCAGGTGCTGAGCAACTGATGATGTGATTGCGTCTGCTTGTGGTTGTAGATGATGATAATAAATTCGCACATATGTATGTCCATTAGGGTGGTCTTTGTTTATTAACTTTGTTGTTTCGACCGTAACTACTTCTTAAAATATTAGTTACAGCATAAAAATATGGTGTACAAAAAATTATCACGATTGGGCGAGGTTAAGATATAGCGCATCGCTCTTGGAATTTGGTTCAAAAGTATTAAAAGAAACGCTCTTGGAATTTAATTCAAAAATTTAAAGAACATTTAATATTTACAATTAGTGATAATTATTTAAACTACATTTATTACGAATGAATTAATAAAAATCGTTAATTAATCACAACAATGTGAAAATTTAGTTTTGATTTTAGAATAAAAGAAAAAGAACAACAAAATGAATCTCCAACACAAGTTGAGTAGAACACGTATATACATATTTTCTATGCCACTACACAATTCATCAGTACTATTTGTGTCAACGACCTCCCTCGTGGTAAAGTCATTAATATCATCTATTTAAACCGACACAGTTGAAGGAAATGTATACGGGAATTATGTATTATTATCCACATACCATATTAAAAAATGCTCGAAGCTTTGTTCTTTCTTTTTCAGTATAGACAGAAATCCACATATTCCCAAAAACTCAAAGATCTGTTTCTAGTACAAGTGAGAACAAAATTAGCTTTTCGAACTTTTAACTTTCTTTCCTTATTCACTTTTTTTGGTTTATTAGCCCTCCACCGAATGGCATTGAAAACCCATTATTTTTACCTTCTTGAAAAAAAAAACATCTCGTATTTTTCTGATGTGCATTTGTGTGTCAGTTGTTGTCGGAAGGTTTCAGTGGCGAAGGCATAGTCACTGGTCACAGAACAATACCGGCATCAGCACCGGCTAACCATCATTTTCTCGCCGTACTTATCTATTTTTCTACTCAACTGGTATTGGAGATTAATTGTACTTGTAAAAGTAGTTTTCACATTATTGTGATAAATTTAGGATGAACTTAAACACAACTAAAAATATATTTTTTAGTCTTTTTGGTAATTTCACTAAAATATAATAATTTTACGCACTATCTTTCCCAAAATATTTAACTTATTAAGAAAAACATTTACTAAAAGAAAATATATTGAAATTGATTTAGGAGGGGTTAGCTAGTTTCTATGCGCATTTCACAGTTGGTAAAGAGATCTTCAGGGAACTGTTACCAAAATTTAACAACTAGAGATATTAAATTAGTAAAATTACGTATGTATATATATGGATATATATTTCTCAAGAAAATAAAAGTAAACTAACAAAAAAGACGTAATGTAATGGCAAAAGGTTGAGGCCGAGGCATCCAACACCGCGATTATTCCTGATCTATTGCACACTCCATACTGTACATACTGTCTCTCGACAGTCAAGTACGCTCATGAATATAACCAGCTTAATTTGCGGGAGAGACCAGCCGTCACCAACCGCGAGCGTGAACACGTCCAAGAACCTTCTCCTCCTACTCATTATTCCCGAACATTTGGTGGAGAGATGGTCCATAGAGCCATCATTCTCACAGCAGATCGTAATAAAAGAAATATAGTAGATGACCCATACACATGCGTTGCATTGTGCTGGAACTAGAGGAAAGGGATTGTAGGAGAAATGATAAGAGGTGAAGCTTCACTATCGTACAACACTACTTTTTGCACGTTATTTGTTTTTATAGCAGTGTTGTAACGTCTTTGATGTCAAGGAGACGTATAAAATTTTGAAGATTTGTTTCGTTAGTAGCTATTTTTAGTAATTATTTTACTTCGCCGATGCTACACAATATCGACGAAGGCGGGCGTTCTGATGTGCCTGTGGATTGGATACAGCTGAAGCCGTTACTGTTCAGTGACCAGTGAATATGCCTTCGCCACTGAAACCTTCCGACAACAACTGCCACAAAGCCACAACAGAAAAATTCGAGATGTTTAAAACTGGGGTTGAATGCAGGAAAAATTTTTCATTTTGTAGTCAACGTGCAGCATACTTCGACCATCGGCATATGTGACTTTTGGATAAAAAAAAAGACAATGCTGCTGCTTCTGGGATTAAATATCAAAAATAATTACTTAATTTGCATTAACAATTTTATGAATTGTAAATCTTTGATTGAAATCCTGCATAAGGGAATCACATACAACTGGTGCTTGTATCCAATTTTCTACAACGATGGAAATGTCTCGGATACTATTTATCTTCAATTGTGTGATTTTAAATTTGTTTCGAAATAAATATAATTTAGGGCACTAAATAGCTTTCGACATCCAACGGGCGTGATGAAATGCTGCAGGCTGTAGGAAGGTAAATTCCGGAACTGTACCTCCAAAAAAACTGTACTTAATTGAGGAATTTCTTCATAATCATCACGTGGTTGCTTTATTTCAAAATTATGAGGTGCAAAGTTTACAATCTCGGCTACACTTCATCGTTTACGTTTTGATCTTCAACTCCATTTATAAATTTAAAATTGTCAATTCCGATCCAACTGTCTGTCCTTAAATATGCAGAATATTTGTACGTTAGTGCCTGATCTGAATCACTTACATTTACGTTTGTATAATGCTTATTTTTATTCGCGATGCGCCGCACAGTGGACAATTTTACGAGAAGGCGGTCAAAAGTCCATAACTTATGATTGGATTGGAATTTTGGTACGCGGTTTTTTTTTGTTTAGTGCGTGGGACTTTGGCCTTTAATTTTTCATATAAAATATAAAAATCGATAAGAAAAAAGTTATGGAACGTTTTTTACATACACTTTAGTTCTTAGTTGAATTTTAGTATAAAAGTGAAGTGTTAAAACAGGTTTTTTTAATATAATGTCTTGTTTTTTTCAAAACTTTTACAAGTAATACTTATTAACAATTTTCTAACTTAAATTTTGCCGGAAATTGCCAAACTTTGGCCCCCGTAAATTTTTAGCCCTAATATTCGCAAGGGCCAAAGGTTGGCTTTTTGAAACAGCCAGAGCAAAAATGTTATTAACTAAATAGCGAACGTAAAATATCCCAGATATTAGCTCAACTTTAGCTAATATAGAGAAGTTTTAATGAAAAAGCCGTATGTTTCCCATTTAGTTAATTTAATTTTTTTTATAATAATATTTCTATACGAGTATTAAATTTATAAAATAAATGTTGATTATAAAAATTGTTATCTATATAAAAGCGAGTATAACTTAGTGCACGAAAAAACTACTATAAATCAAACAATTTTAATAAATATTTCTTCTAAATAGCTTTGATTTTCATCTTTTAGGTTTAGTTTCCTTCTTCTTGTTTTAGTTGGTTGATTATGAGCCCTAGCTGAAGATATTTTTCTTGAATTTGTTTCTTTTTCTGCTTTCGTTTTCTTCATTTTCTTTGTTTTTCCTCACTGTTTCATCTAGAGGACCAAATTCCAAATCATAACTCAATTTAAGAGATGTGCTCCATGAAACGTATTCTTGGATGAAGAAGTGACAATCCAAATTCGTAAGCTCCCTTAAAACGTGTGGTGGGGGTTGTGTTAATTGACTTGATGTCTTTTGGCATATAATGCAGCTTGACGATAACTTTGTTTCGTTTAAAGCTTGTGCAACATTTTAAAATTTACTTCGGTGTGTTGGTCATCAAATTTAAATATTACTGGTTGAAATTCTTTAATTTAATTTTTTTTATATTTTTAATATCTTCAACATCTTTTGTTTCTTTTTTTAATGTAAATTTTTTTGGTCTGCAATACTTTGTTGAGGAATTTCTGTTGCTCTACTAGTTGACGGCTCTTTGCCGGTATAACTTTTTGTTAAGCGCAATGGAACAAAAGATATCATAAATAAATTAGCACCTGATGAATTTTCAGCATTTCATTGTTTGTATTGTTTCTGAGCAGAGGATCCATCACATGCCCATTTACAAATTAAAGTAATGCTGCCATTTCCAACTTTTTTCAAATGATCAGCATCAAGCGTCTTTAGCACTCGTTCTGCAGTATATTCAAGAAGATCCTGCAATTTTATTTCTGCTGTACTTGAAGTGACACTAATAGCCGTTTGTAAAGGTAAGCATTCTTTTTTGACAGAAACTAAATCTCGATACTCCGGAAAAATGCCACAATTCTTTTCATTAGTTCGTTTTCGCAATTCCTCATACTGATTTTTTGTCAATTTCAAATGCAAAAATAGTGCAAACGCTTCTTCTGGAGTAAATTTTTATCTTCAGTTGGTGTAGGAACACGTTTAAAAATTCTCTTTGTGCGCTTTGGGCTGGCTTCTACTATTTTCTCAATTATTTCAATTTCATTTTTCTTATTTTGTGTTGGTTGAATTTGGTGCAAAAATTAATCCTTAATGATTCTTTGAGAAACTTCTTCATTGATTTTCTTAAGCTTGCGTCTTCGAGATCTTTCACTACATTCGTCAATTGGTTTAGCTGGTCGACCCTTTTTTTATACTTTCTTTAAAGGTTGGAGATGAACTCTCAGAAATAAGTTCCTTTGATAACCACTCGTGATGACGTATGTACATCTTTTCACTGCTGTGGGAGCATTCAGTGTACCGATTTTTCAAACTCAGTGCAAAACTAAAATTTTTTTTATGTACGAGTACTTCAATTTCTCTCAGATTACATGTCTTGAAAAATTTATTGTTGACTATGTGCAACATTATATCGTTTACATCTTTTTGTTGGAAATAAATGTCAGCGAGATCTCTATAACAGTACTTAGCCATTGTTTAAATTCTAATGAAAGCATTACTATAAATACATTTTCTTGCAACTACCTAAAATACAATTTTTTTTTACCTTTTATTACCACCATTTGAATCATAAAAAAAAACACTGAATCTAACCCCTATTAAAAAGTAAAACATACCTGCTCTTATCTTGAAAAAATATCACAAGTGTGTTGTACAAGTTTTCTACCTGCTATTTAAATATTTTAAATGTTTTTCCGGTTTTTTAGGTATTTAAATTATTTAATTTGTGAACGTTCTAAATCTGTGCAGAAAAAGAATTTTTTTAAACCCCTGTATTCATAAATTTTGCATAAAATATCTGATCTTGAGATAGAAAAATAGTTCTGGTGCACACGGGCGGCAACTGGCGGGTATACAAAGGGGTATAGGCGTATAGGGTAGGCTTTGGAGTACAAATAAGTGCAAGATTTTTTTGTAGTCTTTTCAAACCAAGGAGTTATCCTCTATTAAGTGAGAGATTTTCGAAAAAATTAGACCTTTTTTTAAAAAAAAAGTTTAAAAATTTCTAAACGACAAAGATTTTATTTTTTATACCACTAAAAGCTTTTAAGTTACATGAGTATTTTAAATTTATTATCCTTTGAAATCTTTTAAAACAAAAAAGTTATGGTCTTATTAAAATTAAAATTTACTAAGGAATTTTTAATTTTTGCAAAATACTGAGAAAGTTCATTTTGGATCACACTGTTCGCTGTGATGTGGTTAAAATAGAGTTGTAATTTTTTGGCTCCCGAGGTTCACTGGTATTTACTTTCAAATGAGTAACATAACTTTAAAATCGGTGACCATGAAAAAAATGATTTTTGAACGCCTTCTCGTGAAATGGTCCACAGTGAGCCGCTTAGAATCATATGTTTATGTGCCCAACAGACAAACGCACAAGAATGCATTTTTTTAATCATTTATACTGCTATAAACAGTGTATTCACTTACTTTACAGCATTTTTGTAAGCAGTTGTTCTTAATTATACAAAGTATTGCTTCCGAAAGCTTCTAGTACTTCTAAATTTCGACAACTTTTTCTGGGTACTGGAATCAATGGATTCTTTTACTAGTGAACTGGAATGCTACAAATTTCTTCTTCATTAAATTTGTCTTTAATTTTTTGTCCAGTTTCAACTCGAAGTTTTGAACGAATATATCCGGATATTGCAAATAGAGGAGTTTTATTTATTAATAGCTCATTTACTTCGTGATTTAGAGCTTGAGCAGTTGCTGCAAGTATTCGCACACCGTCACTGTCACTAAATTTACTTTTGTCCAAAACAGTTTTGTCGTTATAAAATTTGTTTTTTCTCGTTTCTTTTAGGTTTACTTGATTCATCTTCCGATTTCTGCGTACTATCAACTCCAACTACTCAGTTCTTTCATCTTCATTATCGGTTACATTGAAGTAAAGAAAAATTTTTTTCCGAAACAAAAATTGTTAATGAAGCATTCACGTCCAAAAAATATTTAAAAAATAAAAAACTATCTAGAATATTAATTTGGAAAATATTTTATTTTTTCAAATGTTTTGATAGCTTGTAATACAAAAACAGGCACTAAATTCCAAGCAATTTATCTCAATAAATTTCATGCATATGCTTCTCTTCCTCTTGCGGATGATTTTTTTCTGTGCACTTCGGAGAAGAACGCAATCAGTACGTCCCATTGATTCGAGACATACTTTCATTAATAAGAAGAAGCTTCTCTCTCTCAATTTTCATATTTTCTAAAGCATTTGCGTGGGCTTGTTTGTCTGTAAACTCTTTTTCTCGTTTCTCTTGCAGTGCTGATTGGCGGTTGTTTGACTCTTCTACTTTTAAAATATTTCCATCTTCTCCTTTTATTGGAACCCAAGACTTATTCCACATAAATTCTACTTCATCCACGGCAACGTGGACACTTAATCTTAAATTTAATTTTACTTTGTGCAGATTGCAAAATAATACTCGCAAAAGTTGGCCATTTGATGGTAACTTGGGACCATTAATTTGACATTCATCATGGTCAATTAAATATGCGGGCATTTTTTTACGCTTTTTATACAAGGTTTTATTTTTAACACTATTTCTGTTAAGTAACGAACTCTTATAATTGACAATATTAATCAATTTCCATTTTACAGGGGAAGTCCCCTTTTATTTTTCTTAAATGCTGCACGAAGCCGATACCAAATTTTCTTAACAAAATCGTGTAAGACAAAACGTGTGAAAAGGCTATATTGAAAATTTATAGGTTTCAAAAAATATGTATATATGCTTTTAAACTATTAAAAGGATATGTAAATAATTGATTTGCTGCCGCAATATTTAAATCTTAACTCCAATTAAATGCAAATTTAATTAATTATAATAACAATTATATAAATAAATACAGGGTCTTCTAACAAGTACTTCCGAACTTTGTCAACTGATAACGGCCATCCTGTTGAAGCTACAGCTATCAAATTAGTTGTCATTTATTTAGTATATTTTGGAAAATAACCATGGACGGACATAGCATTCAACAACATGAGAAAATTATAAAATTGATTTATCAAAATGAGTGTTCTGTTCGTTCCTAATTTTCTTCAAAAAATCACCTTCATCTATGAGGTCCTTTTCTGAATGAAAGAATACGTGTACAAACAAAATTGTCGAATTTGGGACGATGCCAATCCACATGACATCGAAGAGCGTCCAATGCAGCTGTTTGGTGTAGATTTTGGGCTGGTGGCGTCTACGGTTCAAATTTCTTGGAGAACAACGTTGGCCAGGTCTATAGGTCGAAGATTACCAACTTCTTTTGGCCTGAATGGGATGATCTGGAGACCAACGACACGTGGTGTCAACAGGACGGTGCTACGTTCGATTTGACCTCGTTAGACTTTTCCTTGTGGGCTCTGCTTAAGTCGCAGGTGTATTATAATAAACAAAAAATCACAGCGGTCCTCAAAGTCAACATAACCCATGCCATCGGTCAAATCGGTTATGAAAAATAGGTTATTTCGGATGCGCCCCACCAAGAACACCCGTGGCTGACATTTCGACGATGTTAAATTTATACACTTTGTATAATTTGCATCTGAAGGCCACACTAATGTACACACATACATACATACAAACGTTTGAGGTAAACCGAGCAAAAATTATTTTTAATATGAATGTTAAGGAAATTTTTGACTTTTCTAAAAAATGCATTCAAATTTCTATGTGTAGGAATGTCGCTTAGAGTCATTTGAAATTTTTATCTGTAAATTGTTCGCTAATTTAAAGTTAGTGAATATTTCGAATTTAACTGGACATGTTTCGAGCATCACTGTTTGGTAATTTATTACCCCAAGTAACTTAAATAGAAAATTTGTTTTATAACTTCATATGTGTGTATGTATATTTTTATTTGCCAATACATACATACATACATACAATGTTATTAGTTTTAGACCTAGTTTGAAAATTTTTCCCATTAACGAACAAAAACATAAATGAGCAACATTCGGAGAAAAAAAAACTAATAAAAAACTCAATATTGAAGCAAATTTTGCAAAGTTAATATTTGCTTATTTATTAGTTTGTTTTCATTCCCTTATCATTTGATGAAATCTAAAATTGCATTTCCGCTGTTTCGTATTGACTAGGAGAGTATATTCGGCATAAATGGTTGCGTTTCACTAATGGCCAAAAAAAGAAAAGTTATATTAAAAATGAACAACAGCAATAACAACTGTATAAAATATTCAAATTGCTAACAAGTTAACAAAAGTTTGCAGCAAATTAGCAAAAAGCAAGACGTTGTAGAAATCTATCGACATATTTCGAAACCAATAACACAGGTCAACACGAATTCTATGACCTTCGTCATGTTACTGTGCTCCAATGTCTATAAATTACTTTTTTTTGAATTGAATGTATCTCGAGATTTTCCGTTATATAGAGGTAAAAAAAAAATGTGGCTGGCTGCTTCACATAATTTGCATTTACTCGAGTAGGACCGAAGACAAAACAACCTTTGAATTATGTAATAATTAATTTTTTAGTAGTCATATAGTTCAAGAAATATTCAGAAAGTTTTAGCAAAAAGACTCAAAGAAAAACTGTAAATTGAACAATATTGAAAATTTTATTCTTAATTTTCATAAAAATCTTTTCATAAGTTCTGAATTTATTCATAATTCAGTGGTACTGGTATTTTATAGATTTTTTTTATAGATTTACAAAAAATAAAAACAACGTTTATCCTTTAGATATCCTTCTGCGCGGTAATTTTTATTTTTTTTTTGTTGAGGACAATCTCTTTTTAAGCTCCAGCAGTAGTCACTTAAGTATGCACGGTGGGCCAAAAATAATCACCCGAGGCCAAAGTAATCAGCCGATGTCTTTTTGCTGTAATTTTATTTAATAAAAACATTTGGATCTGCATGTATGGTCATCAACTCTGCCGGCGGTCACTTAGCCCATATCATAAGCAGTGCCAAAATTTGTCTTAAAAAAAATACAGCAAAAGAACATCGGGTGATTACGTATGCCCCGGGTGAGTACTTTTGGCCCACCCTGTATTACCCAATTTCAATCAATATCAGCAGTCTTTAGTTTCGCATTTTATATGTACATCTGTTTGTACGTGTATAAAATCGAATAGTGAAACAAAAAAATGAATTCCACTTTACACATGAATTGCAAGTTTATGAAACACTGTATAAAAGTATATTCTATGAATTTCTATTAAAATTTCTCTTTTAATTTAAAATATAAAACATATAAAATAAAGAAAATACGTTTATTTTGGAAAATATATTGACTGTTTGGACACAAAAACTATTAAAATCTTGCTTTGTATAGACCAAAAATTTTTAAGATATTGTTGAGTTTTCCATTATTTTGTGTTTAAAGTTTTTGTTGTTTTTAATAAATCCGTTGAATTGTTAATATTCAAATGAAAGATTGTTTTATTTATATAAAATACTATTGGTTGTTGTATAAAACACAAGTTTTTTGTGCGATCATATTGATCATTTTGGCGATCTTATTTCCAAAATTGTACGATTTTTCGGAAAATATTACTGGCAGCCCTGGTAGTAGCATTCAAAGTTTATAATGAAGAGAAATAATAAGAGAAGTAGAAATAAATATAAGAAATAAGTTGACATTTCCTTATAGCCATACCTAAATAAGAGTGGAAAGCGTTTTCTAGCTGTCAAAAATTCTCATGCCCATACAATTTGTATGTAGCATACCGAAATAACGCGTCGTCAACGCAGCGGCAACGCTTTGCAATTGGAAAATCCGATTTTGACAGTGCGTTTAGTAGTGAAGTAAGTTGCAAATAAAGAAGGTGAAAGAAATAAACATAAAAAAACATTTTGTTATTAAAAAATGGAGGTAAGTAAATCCTCCAAATCGTCCATATAACCCATTCTTTAAACTTTTTTTTATAAAATGCTTATTTAAAAATCGCAAACACCAATAAACTTTATTGTTAAAATAATCAAGGTTGTTATATTTATTTTTTTGATAACCCTGTTTATATCGTTTTGACCTAGCGTTGCCGCTATTTTTTTTTTTATTAATTTATTTTTATTATTTTTTTTTTTATTATTATTCCGTAAAAGCTAAACGGAAAAAACGTTCCGCTTTCCGCTCTTGTTTAGGTATGGCTGTTAGTTGCCTTGGAATGGTGTCTCATGTCTAACAGACCAACCTAAATTACGGATCAAAGCGTTGTCTGGCTGTCAAAATTTCTCATACCTATTCAAAATGTAAGAAAGCAACTAAAATAACGCGGCGTCAACGCTTTGCAATTGCAAAATTCAATTTTGACGGCGGGTAAAGAAGTGAAGTACTGTTGTTTATTTTGTTAGACTGTGTTCACACGATTCAAGTTTTACTATTGCTACTTTATTGGCGAAAGTAACGAGGGGAAGAGTAACGACTACTCATGTGCATGTACTGTCAATACGTTTTGCTTTCTCTTTCTTAATTTGAATATACACACGAACTATATGTACATATCGTCAAGAAGACATGAATTGTGTGAACACCAAAGAGAGTTCAAAGAAGAAAAAGTAAGAATCATGTCATTAAAACATGAATCGTGTGAAGTCAGACTTAAGGTGTAAGTAATGGTGTTAAGTAATGTAACTTTAGCTACTTTCAGGTCAATTTAGCGACTTCATCTCTAGTTCTTATTTCTATTTAGAGTTTTTTATTAATTAAAGTGAGTAACCATTACTGTTTCTGGCACAACGTTAACACTTTAATTTATGTTACTCATTTCAGCGTAATTTAAAATACTTATATAATTTTTTTGTTAAGAATTTGATTTTTTGCTAAAACTTAGTGAATATCTCTTAAATTAGAAGCCTGTTGAAGAATTTATTATTACATAACTTAAAGGTTGTTTTGCTCTCAATCCGTCTGTATTTTTCTTAGTTCAAGCGAAGTGTTAGTTCTCAAGTAAACGCAAATTATGTGATGCATCCTCCTCTTTATTCTATACAGAGTTAATTCAATTTATTGGACTTCAGTGCCAAAGTGTATACAAATTGACTACAAAACCTTAGACCGCACGCAAAAATTTTATTTTGTTGGCCTGTGTAATTATTAACTTCACATTTGAACAAAAAACTCACGGTAAATACGAACCCATTTAAATTTTATGAAAATTGCTTCAAATCTTGAATTTCTCTAGTAAGAAGTTTATCCTCTTGAAACTAAAAGTTTTCTCTTACCCATGTACTTTCATATATATTTTGGGTGTTAGAAATTGTCGGTAGATGGCTCTGAAATCTTCTATCTCTATTGATATTAATTACATCAGGCAATAATACAACTTGTTTAAAATGTGACATTTTAGAAGACATTAGGTATGTTTCTTTACTTTTTGGCAAATCTACACACTTGCAAAAATACTAAAAAAAATAATTTGACTTTTACATGTTATTTAAAGAAAAAACCAAATAGTTCTTCACTAAATCATGAAATAAAATGTTCTTTCTTCATTTCTAGTTTTTAAATATTTTATAATAAAAATTTGAAACTGTTTTCACTGTTGCGAAACATTTGTTCTTCCTTTATTGTTGTTTATTTAAGAAACAGCTGATTGTTCGTTTACTAGGGGAAACTGGACCGATGAAAACGTGCGGGCTATTTCATTATGTAAATTCTAAAGTTTTTACAGCCGTTCCTATCTTTGTGCTTTGTGACATAAAATGTCGCAAAAATATTTTCACTCACAACATTTAAACACAAATAATATATTCTTTAAAATAAAATAACGATTATAATAAATTACGCCACTTAAATTGCTTATCACTTTTTGTTAGTAAGAAAAACTGTTAAACAAATGTCCTCGCATAAAATTTTAATTTTTTATATCACAAACTTATGCAGAGAATAAATAATCACCTCCCGTGCCACCTGTTTTCATTACATCATGAGCTATTTCGTGAAAGAAGAAGAAGGAAAATACTACTCTCTCAAAACGTCTCTCATTTACGCAATTTTCGAGACCAGGATCCCGCGGGCGCCCACTTTAGAGTGAAGAAACATATCTATTATTAAAGTCGCATTATTCTGTGAAAACTGAGGGTGGCGATGGCACGATGGATGGTAGTGTGCACGGTGACTACTAAACCAAAAACAGACGTGGGTTCAACCCCAGTTTCAGACTAAAATTTTAAAATAAAAATAAACATCTCGCATTTTTCTGATGTGCATTAGTGTGTCTTTGTGTGTCAGTTGTTGTCGGAAGGTTTCAGCGGCGAAGGCATAGTCACTGGTCACTGAACAATACCGGCTTCAGCTGATAGCAATCCACAATCACATCAGAACGCCCTCCTTCGTCGGTATTGTGTAGCACCGGCGAAGTAAAATAATAATAAAATTGGCTACTAAACCAAAGCTTCAACACTGGTACGAGTATAAACAAAGAACGTGCGAAAGCAGAGCTGTAAAATAATTAATTAAGCTTCACCTCCTGTCGTTTCTTCTACTATCCCTTTCCTATAGTTCCAGCACAATGCCTCGCATGTGTAGGAGTCTTCTCCTGAGTGCTGGTCCCAGATAAAAAAAAAAAAAAAAAAAATTATAAGAATGCGAAGCAAGCTGCTGAAAAAACTTGTAAAGTTTACGAAGACGAAGAACGTTGCTTGTTTTGGATCTAACCATTTTGGTGTTAAAGATGCACCTCGCTCTGGTCGCGCAAATACTGATGGTGGAAAATTAAATCATGGAATGCATAATTGAAGCTCTCAATTTACCATCTCTAACTTACAATTGTCCTTGACATGTCTGCACAGGTAACGAGAAAACAAAAATCAAGAAATGCCAAGGACAATTGTAAGTTATAGATGGTAAATTTAGAGCTTCATTAGGAGAGAACAATAACCGGTTATATTAATAAAAAATTATAAATATACATCTAAGATAATAATTTACATTTACTGATAACCACACACACAGGGGACAAAATACGGAGAACGCTGAGGAGGAAGGTGTAGCAGCCCTCGAAAACAGAATGTTGGTTCATTCTGCTATTGTTTGTCAGTGTGATTTACAATTTTCTCTTTGATTCACTTTGCTTCTTAGTAACTATCACATGTAATTTTGACTGTCTGTATATTATCGATCACTAGCCTTTTTTAAAGTGAAAAATTTTAATTAATTGCATAAACTGATTTTTTAAATAAGGCACTGCACACATACATATGTATGTGTTTAACAATTAAAATACTATTTATCTATGTATGTTTGTTACAGTAAACACCGGTTAATTACCCCATCAAACTGACACGATTTTTGAGTAATTATCCGGGAAAGTTATTAAAGCGTATATGTTTAATTATCTCATATAGGTAATAATGAGAATATGCTTATATACTTTTAAGAGAGCATTTATCCGAATACATTGCAATATGTACATATGTTCATACATAATCAGTTTTTTAAAGGGTGGCGATGGCTGAAGTAGTCTGCACGTTGACTATAAAACCAAAAATTTTCTTATCTGCATTTGTGTGGATTTGTCTCAGTTGTTGTCGGAAGGTTTTAGTGGCGAAGGCATAGTCACTGGTCACTGAACAGTGCTCCGGCTTCAGCTGATAGCAACACACACTCACAGGCACATCAGAACTTCATCCTTCGACGGTATTGTATAGCACCGGCGAAGTAAACGAATTACTACAAATGGCTTCTAAAACGAAGCTTAAAAAATTGAATACGTCTCCTTCACATCTGAGGCGCTTCAACACTGCTATGAAAAGAAAGAACGTGCAAAAAAGCAGAGTTGTAAGATAACGAAGCTTCACTTCCTGTCATTTCTCCTACCATCCCTTTCCTCTCCCCGCAGTGGGGTTTGGAACAGAGTTTCAAACCAACGGGACTTTAGCAATCCCCCGGTACCTAGCTAAAGGTCTAGCATTGCCTTAAACTCCCTTGGAGCCTGAAAACGACAGAAGAGGCGCCTCTTCGAAATCTTACTAGAGATTGCGGAGGTTATGATTGCATTTCCGTGTGACTGTAGAAATACAGTTCAATTCTAATCTAGTGCTACGGCGCCAGCTAAGCCCCACAGCTCTAACGCTCAGTAGGGGTTTAATGACTGATATACTCTTAAGTGAGTACTGCGTGTCCACATTGAAAAGTTGAAGTTGTGTGTTGGTTTGGGAATGGATTCGTAGTGGCTGTGGTTAATACCAAAAATCACGCTGGGAGTTAAGTTAAGTTTTACTTAACTGGGTGCTGTTGCCATTCAACAGTAGTCACCGGAGTGTGTCTCGAACAAACAGTATTACTGGATTAGGAGTTCTTGACTTAAATACATTCTGATGTGACACAGAGTGTGGACAGCTCGAAACACCTTAGCAAGGTGCAATTTGTAGACCAGGGATAACTATAATGTGATTTGCCATCCGTGTGCACTGGTAACGAAGCAGGATTTTGTATCTCCTAGTACCATGGCGGCGGTAGTGATCGTCTTGATTTCACTCGGTGTTGAGAGCTCCGTTGAATAAGACGCTATTCGTAGGTGTCCACGTAAATCTTCAACACATCTATGCCTTTCCTCTAGTTCCAGCACAATGCATCGCATGTATAGGGCCATCTCCTGAGTGCTTGTCCAAGATAAAAAATAACTAAAATATTTAATTGAATCACAAAAAGAATTCATATCACAAATAAACTAATTAGGCACAAAAGGGAACAAACACTAAACAGGAATATATGTGTGCACATATGTACATATATAACACTGGTCAACAAAAATTTATTGGATTGAGTTCTCTTAGTCAATTTGAATAAATATGGTATTCTGATTCTATGCCTATAAATTCCTATTTTAGGGTTCACTCTCAATATTTACCGTTATATAGAAAAAATATATGAAGAGATATTCCCAAAAGAAATTCAGTTAATATACAATACTACATATGCATGGTGTTAGATTTTGATATTCTTTTGTTTAATTTCTTAATTTTTCATTTGATTCAAAATACATTAGCATGCTGGCCGATGGCAAGCCTAGTGTAGATGAGAAGAAAAATCTAAAAATAGAAATATGTATGTGTAATACAAAAAAATGTAAACTCATGGATTGTTATGTTTTTGTTCATAGATTTTTTGGTTTTGTTTTCGATATTCAGCTTCAATTCTCGATTGATTAGTTGAATTTTGAACATAAGAATCTTGGATTTGTATTCAGAAATTAGGCTAAATCCACTGATGAGCTAAGTAAGCATTAGCGAAATAGAACTATATGGATATGCTTTCCTCCTCAGTTATTGAGTTTGCTTTTATAAAAAATACTTTATGAGAATATCATAAATAATACATTTCACATATTTTTTCGGAAAAAAGCACAATTTTAAAATTAGAATCATATTTATTATAGATTTTTTGCATATCCTTTACTGTTTAGGAGATATTCAGAATGTTTTGAGAAAAAACACTTTTTTTCTATAAAATTTAAAAAAAATTTCTTTTAAAAAATTTATTAAAACTGCAAACTAAACAAGATCTGAAATGTTTTTATTAATTTAGATACCAATATATTTTACAAATAAAAAGAGCTATATTTTTTTAAAATCAATTCATAAATTCTGATTTTATTCACAATTAACTGGTAGCACGTATTTTAACGAAAAGTTTTGATTAACACAAAATCTGAAGTAGTTGAGTTTTCAAAAATTGGTGTGCAGTTGATAAGAAAATCGTTTTACGCGAGATTTTCTGCTGTATGTTTTCTTAGGACAATCTCTTTGTAAATTCCAGTAGTAGTTTTCCTTCATATGACAATGCCATCGGCCTTGATATCTTTCCTCCACGATTTTGATATCTTGATAGCAATCTAGCATTTCCTCGAAAGAATTGTGCAACAGGGAAGTAAACACAGGTATTGGTACACTTTGGCTGTGCGATGTTGGTGGCATAGCGGATAGTAAGTTTGGGTAAACCCAAGAACGTTTTTTATGTATGTTCATACCCTTTACTTTGACAGTACAAAAATAACAGGCATCCAGGTGGTTTCTTGGCTCTCTCCATATCATAGGTATTCTCAATGAAAGATTTTTACGTCCCCCTTGACTCCAGAGTCAGAATGACTTAACACAAATTTTGCAAACTTTGTGTGGGGACTAGTATTTGTCCTGATGTCCTATTTTCATACCAAAATATGCACAGCTGCCGTTTTTTTCAAACGCTCTTTATTGCAAGTTAAAAATATATGTTCTTTGTGTGTCAGTTGTTGTCGGAAGGTTTCATTGGCGAAGGCATAGTACTGGTCACTGAACAATACCGGCTACAGCTGATAGCAATCCACAATCACATCAGAACGCCCTCCTTCGTCGGTATTGTGTAGCACCGGCGAAGTAAAATAATAATAAAAATGGCTACTAAACCGAAGCTTCAACACTGCTATAAACAAAGAACGTGCAAAAGCAGAGCTGTAAAATAATTAATTAAGCTTCACTTGCTGTCGTCCAGCACAATGCATCGCATGTGTAGGGGTCATCTCCTGAGTGCTGGTTCCACATAAAAAAAAATAAACCAGATATGTATAAGTAAATTAAAAAAAATTTCTACAACAAAAAAATTAAACCTCAAAAAAGTTTCTGTAAAATAGGTGCTACCCGTTAATTGTGAATAAAATCAGAATTTATGAATGGATTTGAATATCATCATCAGCGTTCTTCGTGTTTTTTCCACTGTGTGTACTTGTCAGTGAAGTAATGCCACGGACAATTGTAAGTTACAGATGGTAAATTTCGAGCTTCATTGAGAAGAGGAAGAAATAAACGGGCAATTATTTCTAGTATTCTCTTTATAGAAAATACTAAATACATATGTAAAGCTAATAATTTACATCTGCTGACAACCGCACACAGTGGACAAAAACACGAAGAACACGTATGATGAAAGTGTAGCAACTTTCGAAAATGGCATACTGTTCCGTTCTGCTAGTGTATGTGACTGTAATTTACAATTTCGTTCTTTTGATTTAGTTTGTTTCTTAACATATAACTATCGCATGTAATTCTCATTGCCCGTAAAGGTATCAATTATCATTTTCAACTTATTGAAGAAATGAAAACTATTTTCATAGAAATTAAACTATTTTGCATCCTTTGAATATGTCATCCACATTGGTGATATTATTGGACAATACGAAAAATGGCACAATTATAGTTTTAATTGACTTATTTTTCAATTTGTTTTCTTTATTTGATAGTATTTTACTGTTTTTTTTTTTCTTTCTTTTAAATTTCCATATTCTATTTCTTCACTGTATTTATATCTCCATAGAAGTTTAATGTTAAAGGGCGCATTAAATTTAATTCGTAGAATGTTACTGTCTTATTTAAATTTCTGTTTAACTGTTTATACAATTTTTGTTCATTTAATTCAATCATATAACAATCTGATCAATATCGAGACCGAAGAGAAGAATAAAAAACCTTTCAAAAATACCTGGTGTTAAAACCTATTTTTTTCAATAAACAAATATTAAATCAAATAAACTGTATGCTGCTTTTTTATGCTGCGGGTGACCCAACATTTAATCATTTTGTTTAATCAATAATAAAACAAATAGTACAACAAATTTTATAATAAATATATCCACACAATTCTTGCATTTACGAAATACAATCACGAAGTATCCAAATTAGTAAAACTCGAAGAGCAAACATTAATTCATAAAAAAAGGTGAAAAATGTGCTAGACAATGTATTTGAATCTAAAAACAGCAGGTGATTATTTAAGATTCTCAATGATTGTGAGACTACACGGAATGGGATCTAAATTGTTGATGTGTGTTTGTGAGCAGTCTGATATTTGAAGGAGGCCTAAGCACGCTATTAGCGTCCACTGATCATAATTTTATTAGAACGATTTAACATGTGCAAGATTTATTTAAACTTGAAGATTTTTCCTTTTTTTTAATTAAAAACCATTATTTGATAATAAATAATGACTTTAGCGTAGTTTAAGTACTTTTCTGAGGGTTCCCATAGGCATGAAATCATCAGAAAATATTTCATATTATCCATGATGCAATTACTAAGGTGACAGCATTAAAGCGACACAAAATGTCAGAAAAAATTTTCACTCTCAATATTTAAGCACAAATAATATACACATATATACATATTATGTTTAACAAAATACCGATTTTAATAAAATTACACAAATTAAATTGCTTACCACTTTTTGTTAATAATAAAAACTGTTAAACAAATGTGGTTGTATGGAATTTTGACATTTTATGTCGCAAAATTAAGCACAGAAAAAAATAATCATCTGACATAGCGATGTCACCTGATTTAATTACATTATGATGATCGTAACAAACCAATATTCAGAATGTAAATATTTTATATAAAATTGCTTTTTCCTCAATCAATCCGGCCCTGAGTATTAAATAACGTCTTAAGTTAAAAGTGTGGAACTGATTATATATTGCATATTTACTGAAACAACGTCATAACACAAAAATTATGCATTGAAATTTTAAATTGAAAAAAATTTGAACATAAATGAAAAAGTATAAATGAGCGATATGTATTACGATATCAGATATTACGATTTACTTTCCTGCTGGCGATTGATCTTACTTTTTCTGATATTAAAAAAAAATTATATTAAGTACCCAACAACTTTAAAATGGGGTCACTGACTCTGCCCAACTCTAAAGATTAGGTTAGGTTAGGTTAGAAAGTAGCCGACCAAGACCTGAAGAATTATCCAATACTAAATTTCAAATATAAAAAGATATTAAATATAAAATGACTGATAACTTAAATTTGGAGTTAATAAAGTGCCTAATTAATCATCCTGGAGTAGATGTTAACGTTAGAGGAATAAACGGAAGAACACAAGTAACACCGTAGGTGTTCCACAGCTTGTGTGGAGACACCACAATTTTACCCAGATGGTGTAAACTCTGTCTGCCGAGCGCAGGACAGTCAAAGAAAATGTGCTCAGGTCTCTCAGTGTCACTTTCACTAAATCGACAGACAATGGTCGGAGAGACCCATTTTGTTAAGGTGATACCTCAGGTCACAATGGGCCATGAAGTACCCCGTTACTAAGGATCACGAAGCGTTTGGCTTAACGCTGTCCGGCACTATTATGCCAGTGAGCAGCGAGTTGCTCTTTTTCCCAGTTCCTAAGAATCTCATTTCTGTGCATACTTTGTAAATTGATAGTATACAGCTCGAATACAATTTCAAATTTAGCTTGAATACAAAGATGAACAAATTCATTTTGTGAATTCCATCCACTACCGTCGTACACTTTGTGTATGTCACTATTAATTGAACAGAAAATGTAATTAACATCGTTAAAGAGATGTAATTTGGTAAACAATGTTGGCCGCTGGGAGTAGAGACAAACCACTGTACCGGATATTTTTTCGTTTCTCTTTTCACTCTTCGCAATTTTCATGTTGTTGCTTCATGTCATCTTTCACACATAAATATTTAAATGCATCTTAACAAATAAAATGTTCGAACATGAAAATGGAGGTGAAACAAAATCGTTCTATCTAGCTAATGTCCGAAATGTAAAAGCTCTTCGACAGTTCAAAAACAAAAATCGAAATCTTTCTATGTGTGAATATCTCTAATATAAATTGGGACTAAAGCATTATAAACTGGATGGAATTTAAAATTGGTTCGACCATACTTTAACGCTCTGTTATGCTAGCAACACAATTGAGACGAACGACGATTTATTCGTTGCAAACTTTCGTCCTCAGAAATAAAACACATTTGTGCAAATGAAAATTAACACAATACCGTTGTCTACTAAATTCGTCGTACGTGACGAAGTCTGAGTTAAGTTTATTTGTATTTCGTACGCCGATGAACGACGAACAAATTGATACAGAGTTACCGTTTTTAATTTTTATTTTAATAGTTGTTTAGTTTTTAAAATAAACAATTTAAGTTAAATATACACAATTACTTACAATCTGTTTTACGAGAGCTTCGCAGGCTGATATCAAGTGTTCCATGGAGTCTTCTTCCTCGCAGCAGAATTTGCATGTGCTGGTGTCAGAAAGTCCTATATTGTGCAAATGTAAGTGTTCGAATGTTCCTCCTATTCAGCCGAAGAGCAATGTCGGACTTTCTATTATCATTTTAGAATGGTCCATGCCATTTATGCCCGTCTAGTAATCATCAGTGTGTTTTCTGGTTTGGTCTTTAATATCCTATTTAAGATAGTTTCCGTTGAAGACGGGTAGGCCCAATGTCCTTGTACCCAGATAAGAAAGATCTGGTTATGTGTAGTCAAGTCATTGAGAACATCTTCGAACTCTGTGAGGAACTTTTAAGTGTATGTGTAGTTGTTCAGAGCTTTAATTTTTGTTTTAATCGTAACTCCCTTAGTTTCTGTTTTGAATATGATATCCACAGCCTCCAATAAGGCATACAGTTTCACCTGGAAAATTGTGGTATCCTTACTTAGTGTAATGGATTTGCGTGTGCTGGGTCCCATTATTCCCGCGCGCGCTCGATGACCCGTTCTTCATTAGTCTGTATGTCACTTTTCAGTCGTCTTGTAGCCAGCTTAAAACCCAATCCCATTCTACCGTGATGAGGAAGATGGTCTCGTACCTCTTGGTAAATGTGAGTATTGGGTCTGTGTGATCGTAGACTTGAGTGAAGTCAATCAATCGATCAACACTTTTTAAAAGGTGCCTGTATAAAGTGTTGGTGCCTGAAGTAGTGCTTCCTCTTGTATATCAATGTGAAGCGTTGGAAGATTAAGCTCCGCTCCCATTTCCGGCGTTTGTTTATATCTCATAGCCCCTATGATGCAGAGACATAAAATTCTCTGTATCCTATACAGTTTCGAAATGGCTGTTGTCTGCTTGGTTTTTCCTAAGATAAAGATATAGATATATGTATATATCATATATTTGAATGTGTAAGTTGTTTGCTGTTAATATTCTTTTGTTTTAATTTTTCATTTTTCATTTGATTTTAAATGCCTTATGCTTGCTGGCCAGTGGACAGCCCAGTGTAGATGAAAAGAAAAATCTAAAAATAGAAATACAAGTATAAAAAGTATGTAAAAAATAAACTCATGGATATTTATGTTTTCTGTTAAAAATTTTTGGTGTTGTGTTCGATATTCAAATTTAATTCTCCATTGATTAGTTGAATTTTTAACATAAGAATCTCCGTTCTGCTAGTGTTTGTCGGTGTGACTTGCAATTTTTGCTTTTGACTTACTGCCTGTTCAACGAACACGAGTGAAAATAATCGTTCGACCATTCATATTGAAAACAATAACAACGGGTATTTTCACTCGTCTTCGTTAAGCTGGCAGTTAGTTTGTTTCTAATAATTATCACATGTAATTTTTCACTGCCTATATGTTTTTGAAGGTTACCCCATTGCAATTAATTACATATGTAAAAATGATGTTCGAATTAAGAAACTATTCGACAATATATGAGAATCTTAAGTTTGTAATCAGAAATTATGAAGAATCGCTAACTAAGCATTAGTGAAATAGTGCAATATGTAAATGATTTCCTCCTCAATAATCAATTTTATTGAGGTTGCCTTTTTAAAAAATACTTTATGAGATTATCATAACGTATGTCATAATACATTTCATATATTCTTTTCGGAAAAAATCACAATTTTGAAACGTGAACTAATTTTTACCGAGGGTGTTCACGTTTCAGATTACATTTTTTCTATAACATATTTTAGTCTCTTTTATCTTTTATTTAATTTAAAATAAAGTATGTACGTTATTTTGTACCTATGAAACATGTTTTGATTCCACTTTTTGTAAGTTCCTGCCATATTTTAATACACTACATAACTACTATGATTTGCAAAAGTGTTTCTAAGATACTAATTTCTAAATAATGTTATTGAATTCATCAAAAATAGCGGTTAGCAGAATTTAAACTACGATAATTATAAATTTGTTTAATTTAATTTCATTGAAAAGAAGCAACAACAAAAAAACATTATTTAATACAAAGGCAAATAAATAATTAAGACAACAAAAGCGTGTGTTAAAATTATTTCATTCAAAGGTTTTATATAATTTATTAAAAATGAATTTAATGCAGGGATATGCATTGGACGAGCTAAACAAAAAAGTCGGTGATCTCTTGTTGACGTTGTTTTTGCTTGAGCATTTGTAATGCAGCCTTTTCTTTGAGGTTTCTTAGTACTCTGTTTCTTGTTGAACAAAACGTCGATTTGGCGACATTATACTTTTTCGACAAACCAGTTACAGATGAACCATTCCGTAAAAGCTCTAAAATATCTGACTATTCTTGCAGATTTAACACTTTTGGTTTTTTATTAGATATATTTTCAATAAAAATATTTTTAGAGATCACTTGTTTATATTATTTAAATATGTACCTGCTTATATATGTATATAGTCAGCACAAAGAGATGCTTCCAGTACAACTGCCGCATTAACACTTTGCAGCTGACGTGGAATAATGCTAGAAAAATAACTGACTTGTGCTCTAGCACCAAAGGTTTTTTCCATAGAATATCATAAAGGGCCCCAACAGTCATAAATTTCATTAATTCCATTAGCCCTTCTTTCTGTGGTTTTCCTGCAATTCATCTTCTAGAGATTTTCAAAATTGGAGTAAAAAGTTTTGCATTTCGGTGTCTGACAGACTACGACGTCAGTTGCAGAGGGTTAATACTAAAGCTACTTATCATGCCACAAAAGTTGTTTACAACGAACAAACTACGAAATTCTTTTGCGGGGAATCCCAAAATTTTTAAATAAAGTTAAAAAATTGAATTTTAACGGTCGATAAATAGTTCACGTTTTACAGCCTTCAGCTTTTGTTCACGTTTTAGAGTACAATGTAAAGAAAAATTTTCATGTTTTTGGGTAGTTCATGTTTCTGGGTGTTCGTGTTTCTGCAAGTTCACTGTATATACTTATGTATATTTATTCTTTTAATGAGTGAGTTAACACTACTGAAACGTTCTAAGCTTGCAATGTCAATTTTAATCTAAACATTTTGGATTTTCTTTTTTATCGATAACTTACTTCAAGTCTTTTTTATCTAATGTTCTCCAAATCTTAATAACCCCAAAAAAAGCAAGTCTCATAGGGGTTTATTAAACAAATTTAAGTTCTTGACTTTATATTTTTGACAAAGGCGAACGTGCTGTTGGCTGAGTAGGTAGCGTGTTGAATGCCCGATCTCAAGAAAAAATTACCAATTGGTATGCGCTAACAGCACTCTTCTTTGAACCTGTTAAAACAGGAAGGTCTAATTTCTTTTTTCTTGGAAATTGTATAATGATAGTCTATATAGGGTTTATTGATAGCGCTTCCTTATAACACCACTTTCCTGTTATGTTTAAGGCGTCCCTGACTTTAAGGCCATCTGCATATCTTATTGTTTTATATTCCTCTTGGTGTTAAGGACTTGTATAAGATTATCAACTAGGACAGTTAATAGCAATGCCAATAGTACTCCCATTTTGTCGACCGTGACACGGCAATCTATTTGTCGCAGAGAGAATTTTATTTTTCTTTCATTCAAAATTTTGCCTTTTCAATTTACTACAATTGGACTCGCTCCACTGCTGGAGAATAATGACTCCATTGCCAAGAAGTTGGCGTTGTCGAAAGCCCCTCCATATCATAAACGGTAAGTATAAATATTGTATGTGGCAGGTAGGAAGTTGTAGAAATAGTTCTACCCATGTAGCTTGCCAGTTGAATAATAGTTAAGACGTATTTGAAAATATGTTTCACACAAATGCCATTTTTATAACACAGGGCGTGCTAAACGATAAAAATAAACTTTATTTGTCTTATCATTTATTAGAATTCCTTTGTACCAAACCTGACTTCATTTCGAAATATTAATTATTTTGTTACATTTTGACAAATTTTTAAAATGTAACGTATTAATTTACAGGTATTTATTTGATTGTTAACTTCGTTTAAGTTTTGTTTACTAACACCAGTAGCAATTTAATATTTAACAATTAAATAATATCTTTTTTATACAAAAAAGTATGAAAATATCCATTACCAACAATTAATTAATAAATAATTTAGCCACTTTTTATTATGATAAATTACATTTATTAGCGTGCATATTTTCAGCTGACAAACATCTACTTATATGACAATAAATCAAAATATGTTTCTTTTTTTATTTCCAATATCGTTATGAATTTTTTACTCTAAATTCACTTCCTAACGGCTGTCTGCAAGTTGCTACGAATATGGCGCAAACACACTGACAGACGGGCACGCCAACCTGGCAAATTTAAATTTCGCCAGCAACACCCTTAAGCGAAATTGGTGATAATTATTTTATGCACAGAACGCGAATATTTATGTATGTTTCTTCAGACTCTTTTTTTTTAAGTGAAAAAAAGATAATGCAAACAAAAAGTCTTGATATTATGTCTTGGGGATATTAAAGCTGTGATAGTGGCCATAAATCACAATACATATTCAAAAAGAACTCTGCAAAAACGTTTAATAATCTTTATGTTCGAAGAGTTTGTGATAAAGAAATTTATTAAAATTTTCCACCTTTTATTAAAAAAAGAAAAATGTTTTTGAAGTTCTTGCAATCAATTTCTTTTGTTTTTGGAGGGTAAAATTAAATAGTTTAAGATTATTTTGCAATACATTTTATTTTGTTACTTCCATATCAAAGCGTTGACAAATGTCAATTGTTTGACGTTCTGTAATTAACTTTTAACTGGACAAGGAGAACATTTGACAGTTAAAAATTTTATATAACGGAGTTAAAAAGAAAATCGAAGACAAACAAACACCCCAAATTAAGGTTTCACTTAATTAAGTACGGTATTGTTTTAAACGCATACAACTTCAATTACAGGATATTCTCACACAGGATATTCTCACAGAATGCAGATCGCTTCTGTGTGAAAAAATGTTTGACCCTTTTTATACTTATTTTAACAAGAATGAAATTAATGTAGTCGACAATTAATATTTACACACATTTTCGTTTCTTACATTCGCTACCAACGGTCAAGTTTTCAAGTTAAGGCAAGGGAAAATGATCTGTAATTCTTTAAAGAGCATCAGCATCATTCGATCGTGTTCAAGCATCGATGTTAAGTGTTTCATGCAAAAATTGTTATATATAATACAGGGTGGCCTAAAATCACCAAAGGGGTTTGAGTTCAAAGAGCCATTGTGTCTGTCGCAGTGTGCTTTGTGGCACCATCCTACGTTGGAACCATACTTGCGGATGGTTTTCCACGGCTGGCCTTAAAAAATTCTCAAACATTGTTCGATATCTAACACTAGTGATGGAAACGGCGGCACCGTTTTCAATTTCAAAAAAATATGGCCCTTTCTGTCGAAACACCGCACCAAATGGTAGTACCCTTAAGTGGGTGTAATTCTCGCTGTTGAAATACTCTTGCATTTTCCGTAGTGCTTTTTGCCTATTAACGATCCCATTTAATTGGAAATGCGTTTCGTCGCTCATAATTAAATTATGAATAAAATATATAAAATTAATATATACCTAATAGAAATACAAGTTCATCCTTTTAGTGAAAGAGTAGAGAAAACAATTTGTTAAGGTTATCAGATGATCTTATATTAAATAAATTTTAAAGTAAATTTATTACATTGTTCTATACTGAAGCTATCTATGGGCAGCTGCACCTGTGTTTCGAAAATGGTTGTCATAATCGACCCACCGAACAGGCCATTTAAGCTGAAGAGCAATGAGAAGCAATTCAAGATCTATCAATGCGGCCTGGTCTGGGAGGCGGCGGCATCTTTGGCACCTGTGCGATGATTATTGACTTTCTTTTGCCCAAAATAGAAGAATTGGACTTGGTTGACATGTGGTTTCAACAACGGGCCGCCACATGCCACACGCGATACCATAAACGTATTGCAAGGCTTGTTTAGTGAGCAATTAATCGCACGTTTTGGTGATTGGACGTCAAGATCATGCTGGAAAACTATCGCAGAATTGGAGCTCAGGAAAGCCATGCAAACACGTTTTTTGTAATACTTTTTACACTTGTAGTACTGCGCCGATTTTGAAAAGATATACGAATGTACATACATACACATATGGTTTTAAAGGTTTTTCGGCACATATGTGCACAATCTTAATTTTACTCAGATCGGTTAGTGCGTTAGTAGTAATGAGACTTTAAAGTTATTTTATTACTGACACCATTAAACAAAACACTCATATTCTTCCCAATAAACCAATTTTTAAGCAAAATATCACTGTATTGGAGAATAAGCTTATCATAAGACATTTTTAATAACCTTTTATAAACGTACTTATTATTTGCTTGTATCTGTTAAAAATGACAACTGTTTTCCTAAATATGTTTACTATACACTTGTCTTACAAATAGTTTTACAAGCACACTTGTAAAATACTTATGCCCATTATACTTTCATAAGTGTTTTTTTTTGTAAACGATGTCCCGTTATATGGCATCGTAAACTTCGCTTTGTATGCAAAATGCCTCAGTTAATTTTATTTCTTTCAAGTGTAAAGTGTTTAAAAGAAGAAAGTGAATTAGAAAAAGTAAAAATTTAATTAAAAAATAATGCCATATAAATTTAAACAAAGTGTTCGAAGCGAATCCAAACAAATTGTTGATTTGCATCTAAATATAAAGAAAAGAAAGAATGAAGATTCTTGTGAAGCTCTACTTGATTCAAGTTAACTTGAAACTTCTTATATTCAAGATGACTCCTTCAGTGATGAAAATATAGAGCAAAGTGAAAACAAGTCATAAGAGGTAATGCTTAGTAATATGCTTAAAGGGTATTAATTAACATTTTTGTTTATTTTGTTTAATTTGCAGATGCTGCAATTTCTATTGGTGTTGGGGAAGATGAATACACCAAAAGTACAAAATCATTTTCCAATTTGCGAAAAACCGCCAAGAGTCCCGAAAAAAATATGTCTCAACATCAAAAATATCTAAATAAATACAAATGTACAATGTAAGTATTTTTTAATAAAATGAATTAATAATATATGTACATATGTATGTATATAATTTGATAAATATATTTTCGACAAAAAGGATTAATAAAAATAGATTAATAAAAAAAAAATAGGATGAAAGCAAAAACACTAGCAGCGTGTCATCTTTGGTGCAAATTGCTTACCAACTCGAACCGTGCAACTATTTGCATCAAACATGTAATACTGCTTAAGACTAACTTATTATTTGGTTATATTCCTAAGCTTACAAAAATATTACCAATGTAAGCTTATTGTAACTATGATTAGTAGACTATTTTTATGTAAGCTTGTTATATACTTAGACTTCTAAGCTTTTTGTAAGCACTGAGTAGTAACATTATCGCAAGGGATCAGTTTTCTTAATTAAATAATTATTAACAAGCCTTTTACAATACTTTTCACAATAAATTTCTAAGCTTAAGGCTTATAGTTATAAACTTGTTATTAGCTATTTCTATATAGTTTTGGTTTATTGGATGCAAGTAAAAACAAAAACAATATAACTTTGCTTTACGCCTTTTTGCAGAAATAAAAACAAAGGAAAAATTTAGTGATTCAAATATAAATAGTTCTTTCGCTAGATTTAAGTAAATAAAAACGGAACTAATCTGAAACCAAACATACATACTTAAATAGTATGTATGTAAATATATGTACGATGTATTTATTGAATTTATATATGCACGAGTATTTACACAATACAAACACGAAAAATATTTAATTCTTTAAAATCATTTGATTTTAAAAACAAAGTTTGTTCTCTCCCAAACCAGAATTATTTATTTAACGCAACTTGTAAATAAATAAATGTAAACAAGTTTTTGACCTTTGACGTAGATACTGCAAAAAATTGCAACCTGTTTTAACAACCCCACAACGTCTTGATTAGTGCGCATCGCTGCCTTCAACTCACGTAATTAATCTTTTAAGAATTACTTTTGTTTGCGCTGTGAGCATAAACTTTGTGTTCTGAAAATACAGATTGTGAAAAGCTTGAAATTCTTTTATACTAAATTATAAAAATGCGTTGTTGAGCCGCAAGAAAAACATACCCCTGTACCTTTTTTTACAGTCCCAAAACACGATAGTGGATTTTTAACAAAATTTCTGGATATGTATTGACCACTTTTCGAAAGACGACATAGTAACTTCCGGACATTGTGTTTACTTAACGCCTAAAGCTATTCCCATAATACATCATCAAAAAAACCCAACTAATGTGACTGTTATTAACTCGGTGGTTTCTTGCCCAATGAAATGTCAAGAATTACAGCCCTTAGAATCCTGAAATATATCTTAGATATGTTTGTTTAATAATTTATTTAAATAATTTGCTTTAAAAATTTATGTTTAAAATTTGTAATTAGTCAAATTTTAAATAGTCAAATCCAAGGTTTGAAAAGTTCGGACAAAGCTTCGTGTCCTTCATATATATCCTGAAAATTAAAAATACTAAAAAATTAAAAAAAAAAAACAAATCAAAATTTATGAAATTTTGTACGATAATTTCATGGAACATTTTTAACGTTTTGACAAAATTTTGATGAATTCGGCGACAGGATAAAAAATATATTTTTTCAAAAATTTACAAAAACTTAAATTTTCATAATGTAGTTTTGTAAATGAAACACTTATAATATACCTCCAATATGTCTATAAAATATCTTTTCCGAATGGGAACAAGGACATACCAATTCTTATTTATTTATATAAATAGTTTAATCTTTATATAAAATAAGGTTTTTTACTTTATAAATTTAATTAATTGTATTAAATTAAAAAAAAAAATGTAATAATATCAAAATTTTTCAAAAGTTTATTGCATCAATATAATTTTCGATTGAAAAGTTAGTTTATTTTAGGAAATATCACACACAGGAAGACGTTTTACGCACTATTACTAATATTATCACTATTTCGGTTCCTTCTAGTAATTCATAGCTACATAATATTCCTATACAATTTTCTACTTTATTTATATATACCTTTAAATTTTGTAGTTCATAGTTTTTTAAGAGCTGTTTTTGACTGTACATCGAAATCTCTAGATCTGACTGCAGAATGAAATAATACTTATTTTTCTCGTATGCTTCAACCTGGCATTTCTTACAATTTTGTGACTTGATTCTATGACCTCCTCGGATAACATTCCAATGGGAATAGTAGAATGATTAATATAATCAATACCGTGAATTAAAATTTTATACATTGTTGCTGACATATACATAATACCAAGGATGCAATTTTATATATCAGAATGCAGTTTCTCTTAAAAGCATTTAAAAATTTGCAACATTAATATGAAATCGACATGAAAGGGCAGTTAAAATAATTGATAAGTTGTTAATTAACATTTTATCGACACCTGTTATTTGAGCAGAGAGTTCTGTATTTAAAAAAAAGAACGCCTTGCCGTGTTACTATCATATCATTCATTCTTTCATTCTTAAATTTTTCTTGTATGCTGCTTTTTTCTCTTCCACTTTTCCCTTAATTTTTTTTCTGTAAACTTCAATGTTTTTATTAGTAGCTTATACGCAATATGTAAAAGGCATTCAAAGCATTTGAAAAGCATGCAATGTTGACATTCCTTACTAGTATCACTCTTCACTGACATCTTTTTTAAAAATTGTTCATATATCGTTCATTTCAGATGCCTTTGCACCACACAAAACATATATATATATATATATATATATATTTGTTTAGTTGCCAACTAATACATTTAAAACTGATCCGTCTATCATTATTAATTTCATTCTATAATGAACATTAAAATTGTTGATGTTAGAATTATAAAAACATGTTTTAAACATTTCAATTTCATTTTGAATGTCGATCTAATTCACCGACATAATTACATCTGGATTCTATTTAGTAAATATTGCTTTCTTTTTTAACAACACAAACTCTACGAAGTTCTTATAGCTTGTCTGTAGAAACACCCAGGGTCTACGCGGGAATCGAACACGGACCTCCATATTGATAAGACTAATGCTCATGTACTAGATTACGGAGGTCTACATAAATTCCAAGATGAATGTTTATCGTCCACACCACTTTTCCATCTGCTCAGTCTAGGAAACGGAGTAGCATAAATGAGACAATAAATATAAATGCATCATTAGCATCTTGCGTCTCCAATTTTTTTTTATAAGCACAATTTTGCCGTCAAACCACCATTTGCATTCTAGAATCATGACATTATTAGTCTTTATACAATACTTGTTTGAAATTATGTTACCTGTTTTGTCTAATATATTCTGCAATGGAACTTCTGCTGAAGTTTCTGTTATGGTAAAATCCTCCGGAATCTTACTCTTACCGTTTTTGATATATAAGCTAATAAATATTTATTTTGTATGCCCATGACATCTCCCAATGGGAATATCTGAAATCAATATAGCCTATATTTTAAGTTGGACAAAGTTACATATCTGTGCTAAATTTCAATAAAATTAATCCAATAGTTTCAGAAATTAGCCCGTACAAATATCATGACAGGAGATTTTTATGTACTGAATATATTTCATGAAATTAAATAATTCGCATATATGGCAAATAATAAAAATCGTTAACTGATTAACTGAACTACAGGATTAAAAAAAAGATTTAATAAAAAACAGGAGCAGTTAAATCAATGAAATTAAATTAAAAATGATTAAAAGTTTTCAAAGGAAACTTTCCCACGAAATTCAAACAAAAGGTAATATTTCCTAGTTTAATAATCAAACAATAATTACAAATATTTAAATTAATAAACACTAATTTTATACATAAATATTATTTCAACAATTGTACGAGTATAATATGACATAAAGAATTACCTTCACAACAACAACAACAAAAACCCATTGAAAAATTGCGACAGCTAAAAGATCCCCTCCCTCTAACAATAATTATGAGTTTCAATATAAATTTGTTGTTTGGAACATGTATGTATGAACGTAAACCCACATGAACGTTAAAAATCACATGCAAAGCCTCAATTTCCAAGTATGTAATCATTTTTATTTAAACGAAGGTAAATAGGGCGGCAAGCAGAGAAGTACTTTAATTAAATTAAAATATTTAAAGTAAAAATAAAAAAAATATTATAAAGTTAATGTTCAAAGGCAAAAAGAGAGGAACTAACTCAAACATATTAGCTGTGTTTCTTTGCAATAAGTTGGGCAACAGCGGATACCAATTTTATCAAAAAGCGTTCCCGTACTTGAAAATTGTATACAGAAACAGTCCTTATTTTTTCTTCGTGCTAGTTTCGTTAAATAAACAAGCCATCAGCTGTGTTTATTAGCTGTGTTTCTTTGCAATAAGTTGGGCAACCGCGGATACCAATTTTATCAAAAAGCGTTCCCGTACTTGAAAATTGTATACAGAAACAGTCTTTATTTTTTCTTCGTGCTAGTTTCGGTAAATAAACAAGCCATCAGCTGTTTCATAAATAAACAATAACAAAGAAAAAGTAAATGTTTCGTAACAGGAGGAAAAGATGGAAATTTGTATTATAAAAGATTTTAAAATTTGCAATGAACAAATATTACATAATTTTATGTCATGATTTAGCTAAAAAAGTTTTGGTTTTTTCCTGAATTAACATGTATCACTCAAATTATTGTTAATTCTGTATGCGAAATAGACATATATTTACATATGTATGTATGTATTTTTTTGCGCAGATTTGTATTATGCGTATAATCGTATGGTCATATATGTACATAGGCTTTTTAATTTTGTGGTACGCTGTGGTTTTTGCGTTTTGTATATTTATAGTTTACTCTCATATTATAGAACTATACTCAAAAAGCAAAGAAACACACCTAATATGTATTGCAGATCTGATAATTACGCTCAAGAATGATTTACATAAAATACTGTTCATATCGCCTGCGTGTAAACTTGGGGTGCATTTTTTAGTTTAGAGTATCTACATACATCGTGATAATCATGGCGTTTATTTGATGTAAAATATATGACAGTTTGTTACCCATAAACTACGGCAAGGTGTCAGAAATGATTTTGCAATTGCATGTAATTGGTAGCAATTATCAATAAAGGAAAACACACGAAAAATTCAAGGCTCTGATAGGCGACACATACAGACAAATAAATTTGTGCACGAAGCTGGTAATAATAAGTGTTACCGTTGGGCATTAATAATAAGAAATATATGTTTTCAATAACCTTTTAATTAATGAAACGAAATAAATTAGAAAGAAGACATCACAAATATGTATATATGTTTCTGATTAATATTACTTTAATTTATTTACGTGAATATCCCCAAAAAATCTTTTTGATTTTCAATATTGTTTATTAGGCGAATCTTTTAGGAATCATATGTTCACACAAATCCATTTCATGAGGTCGGCTGTAGTAGCCTTAAGGCTCACTTAGCCAAGCATATCGTTGATGTAGTTGCATCAAACATAATGTTTGATGTATGAAAACCCGTAGAAATGCTTGTTTAAGCGAACTGCCACGTAACTGTAACGTCTTTAATCTGCAGAAAATATTATTTTATTACGACCTTACATGACATTTGTAAGCATTTCATACATCAAACATCATGGTGTAAAGCAACTACATCAACGTTACGCATGGCTAAATTAACCTTTAATCATAAAAATTAATTCCGATTTATAAAAGATTTTTGAATACAATTTTTAAACAAAATAATTTACTAAAGTTTTTAAATAGAAGATTCTGAAGGCCAATAGTTCTTGCAGAAGTAGTTACTTAACATTTCTGTCCGCTATTAGAAAGTGTACAGTCATACAAAAATCCTTTATACCTTGTTTTTTCTTAAAACTAGTATCACCTAGTAACACAAAATTAGTTGCGTTGGAATTCTTAAGCGCTAGAAATTATACGATTTCAAATCTCAAACCTTAATCAATATAAAATAAATAATAAATAAAATCTGCTCAAATAAAATTCATTTGGTTCCAAAATTAAATTTTCAGTAAATTATTATTCTTAATTGAACTTTAATTTACCCCAGCTATTAGTCTAATTTCCTTCCCTTATCTATCATGTTTTTACTTTTTGAATGGGAAGCAATGTTGAGTATCTAAGTTCGATTATCAAATGTTTTTTCAAAGATGTAAAATTGCGATTTTTTTAAAAAATACCAACATTTTTGGTTATTTTTATTCTGAAATGGATTTGTCTTCTTTTTTTACACATCTTACATTTCTTATTTAAGCTTCTATTGTGTTTAATGTAAATATAAAAGGTAGATTATGGAACGGAATTCGAAAATGAACTAAGAAATCTAGATTTAACAGCCAATCAGACAACATTTTTAAAAGGAAAATTTTTGTTTCTTAAAAAAAACTTTCAAAAGAATTTTTAATCCTTTACCTGAAAATATGAAACTTGTTTGAGTTTATAAAAAATTTTCAAAAAGAAACTGCAGAAGTCCATTGAATCAATTAAAAATTCCAGATGTATTGAAAGTATTTATGTGTCCAAAAGTTCCATTAAGTGAATATGAGATTCAACGGTCGGAGTTGCGTTGCATTGATTGGAGAAGTAATTTTATAGACAAAATCTTATTATATTTTTGGCTTTTCGCAATAATATTGAGCAAACAGATTATATAACATTGCAATGTATGATATGCAAAATAATACAACTGTAACGGATGAGTCAGAAGTTGACTAGCACTTACATATGTATATGTATTCTGTTAAGTAATATTTAAGAAAACAACACACAAAATGATAAACCTTTTGAAAACACACAATTTTAGTTTATCTTTTTCGTTTATTTGAAATTCGCGATATTAAAATTTTTTATGAAATTAGTTTAATCAATAGAAACAAATATTTAATTAAAAAATTAAAGAAATTTTTAAAGTCATTTTTGGCGACTTTTTTGTTGTAAAATAATAGAAAAAAAATGTTTGGTGTTGGAGATAAAAAATATTTGACGACCTTGGTTGCATGTGAGAATATACATACATTTTCCTACGTTGTCAACTCGATGCGTTTCAACCATTTTTAGTACTTTTTAAAATTTTCGATGCAAACAAGTCTCGAGTCAGTGCTCTGTGCTTTTATTTCTAATTTTTACTTTTTTTTTATTTCCGCTGACACCAATTGTAATTTATCACAAAACTCGTTGGAGTGTATCAAAAATGTTTTACTACACAAAAATTGTAACAGGTGATACCATCTTAAAAAGGTGTGTTTTTTTGTTACAGATTTTTTTTTTTTTTTTTTTTTTTTATCTTGGACCAGTGCTCAGGGGCTATACCCTACATATGCAATGCATTGCACTGGAACTAGAGAGAAGGATAGGGAAGAAATAGACAGGTGGTGAAAGTGGTAGGAAGATAGACCTTAATTCTTGCACAACTCTGCAGTTGCGTGTAAATTATAAAGCAAAGTTGCGGCGTCTTTGATGTTTTTTGACGCATTATTTTTAAGTAAATGGAGCCATTTTATTTATTATTTTACTTCGCCGACGTTTTATTGCTCAAATACCAACGAAGGAGGGTGCTGTAGCACAGAAAACTCAGAAAAAACTATTTTCTGATTCTTTCCGAAAATAGACGCTGTTTTCTATGGCTATAACGCTGAATACATTCATATGGAAAAGAACATTTTCTGTTGAAATAAGTTTAGTTGTTACAATCACCATATTGTCGATTACTTCAAATCACTATTTTCTCGAAGATTACTTTCCAATTTTCTAAAACTCACAATGGTAACTCAGGCGAAAGTAGGATACTGTGGTTGGTTTTTAAGTATCGAAATATTTATCCAGTGTTGAACATTTCGTTGTTAAGAGTGTACTTTTCTCTGATATTAAAACTATAAAAGTACCCTTGGTAGACTGCTGAGCTCAAAGTGTTAATAGTTAATTTGGCGAGAATTACAAATTCAGAAATCATCTTTCATATGCATATATTATATTTGGGGTATTCACAAGCTGTGGTATTAAGTCATATTGTCATAATGTCTTAATATTTTAAAATAGTTAAAAAAAACTTGTTGTTGTGCTTCGAAGCACGATGTCATTAAATAATAAGACTTTTTGAGCTATGTTTATTGCTTTGTCATAAAATAACAGCACAAATGGGAGTCATTCGCTAAAACATTTTAGTGGAGCCGGCGATTCCATTTATAAGCCGCCGTTACTCATTAATTGTATAAAAATGAAAAATTGTTTAAATATCATTCACACTTTTATACCTTTACATTAGAGTAATCTTTTATAGCATGAAAGTAAGAAAGAAAGAAAAAATCACAGCATCAAACAATATACAAGAGTGGAAATTTTGTTCGTGTAACTTATTTGGCTAGTAGCTACTTAACGTTGAGCTACTAGCCGCTGTCTAAAAAAATATTCAGTTTCTATCAGCTCCTCGATAGCATTATTCATTCATTTCAAAAATTTTGTGTGCCAATTATAGTTATGTTCATGAGCTCTTGGAATTGTGCGCTCTTTTCAGCTCTGCTCTTTTAGGGGAGCTGGTTCGTTTAGTTCGTTCAGTTCAGGCACTGCCAATTTTAATTGAAAATCGACAAATATTTATTATTATTTTAAAACATATGACTTTATGACTAACATTTGAAACCCCCAATTACAGTGTCGTTATTATTATCAGTATTACAACTTTATTTTATTTATTTTTTTTTTATCTGGGACCAGCACTCAGGAGATGACTCCTACACATGCGAAGCATTGTGCTGCAACAATGGGAAAGGGATAGTAGGAGAAATGACAGAGGTGAAGCTTAATTTTATTATTTTAAAGCACACACAAAATCTAGAAAAAACAAAAAACCCATATTTTCAGAAATAAATACTAAATTTAAAATCAGCCCAATCGTGAATAACAAGTGGAGTTTCTTTCCACTTGAGGTGAAAATTGGTATCATAAATTTTACGTGCAATTTTTTTCTTATGTAGCAAAAGGAAGAAGATTTCAAAAACATACAAATTAATTAAAAAGCAAACTAATTTAAATTTAATACAAAAATAAAAATTTGTGCGTTTAAGTGTTAAGTTACGTTTTTAAATTTCAGGAGCCAGTTAGTTAGTCATCCGCATAAAAAGTAAACAAAAAGTTGAACAATATAAGTACCGTAATGCAAGAATCGCATCAGAACGCCCACCTTCGTCGGTATAGTGTAGCACCGGCGAAGTAAAATAATAATAAAAATGGCTACTAAACCGAAGCTTAGGCACTGCTACGAGTATAAACAAAGAACGTGCAAAAGCAGAGCTGCAAAAATAATTAATTAAGCTTCACTTCCTGTCGTTTCTCCTACTATCCCCTTCCTATAGTTCCAGCACAATGCTTCACATGTGCAGGAGTCATCTCCTGAGTGCTGGTCCCAGATAAAAAAAAAAAAAAAGGAATTAACAATTAAAGAATTTAAAGAATAAATTTAAATAAAAATAAGAGTACTCCAAAAATTTAAATAAAATGCTTAGACTTGGAACTATGATGAACTAGCAGTTTTTAATTAATCCATAAGAGAACTCCAAAATTGAACCGCGATATCTTTGTATATTCTAACAAAACACACGCAATTGACCTCTTGGTTTGCATTTTATTTATTATTTATATAATTATTCTCTCCATTATTGAATGTTAGTCAAAAATCATTACGATTATTTATCTATGTTGGTTATATGGTTTAGCTGGTCTATATGCATCATTTCATTTGGTGTTAATATCAAAATCTTCAGTAGACCTTTAACCAAATTCTTGAAAAAAGCTAAGAAATTTTACATGGATATACAACAACTCCCAAAAAATAATTGAGAATTACGGAATATACAAACAAAACAAACCAAATAGCTTCTTTCAAAATTTTCCTTATACAACAAACAATTTATTATATCATTTTCAATCTATTTAATTTCTCTTATTTTATTTAATTTGTTATTTATATATGTTTCCACTATAAAATCTAATCTTGATATAAAAAAATTATATTTATCAAAATATATAAATAAAGGAAGAATTTGCTTACATTTTGTATGCAGTTCCCCAGTAAAAATCAAGAGAATAAATTAAAGTGTAAAGTGAAAAAATTCACCGAAAAAAAATAATTCCCGATATATTTCACGTGAAAAAGTATTCATGATAGAGATGAATATTTAGTTTTATTGGAAATTTTTTTTAATGATATTATTTTCATAAAAAAAGACCTTTTATTAAAAGGAAAATAATAGCAAAACATAACAATTGTATTTTTCTAAATTCAAATATAGTCTTAATATAGCGCACAATGTCATCCATTTTGAATAATAGATGAAATTTCGGTATTGGATTCAAAATGTGTAGCTAATGGCATAATATCATTTCTAAAATGGTATAAAACAATTGTAACTATTGTGAAATTTATTTTCGTAAAATTTCTGCCGCTAAATTTAGCCATTTTTCATCCCGTTTAGCAAGAAGAAAAGTTAATTTAGCTATTGGCCTTTCTTTAGCCACTTTTATTTTAATCTAACTATTTTTAGGAATTTGTCTGTACATTAAATTTGTTTGCGGTTTCTCATAAATATTACATAATTTAATGCAATTTCTGATTTTGTTTTAAAACTGTTATATCTTCCATGATCAAATTCAGATGTAGAGAGAGTTTTCAGTCAAATTAATCTTGTCAAGACTAAAAAAAGAAACAAACTCCCTTCAAATTGTTATAAGATATATAACTTCTGCACATATTGAATTAATATATTATTTTAATAAGTTTGGATTGATAATATCAGGATGCGACTATGAAATTCCTCAGAGTTGCTTAAAACGTTTTGCGCGAGTTCCATGCATCGCATGTGTAGGGATGATCCCCTGATTGGCACAAGCGATGTTGTAGAAGATATTATTTTTTACTTTAAAAAAGCTTCCTGAGATGCTGGAAAATTTTTTTTTATTTCCATTTAGCAATTATTGCTGAAGGAATTCAGACATTACTGGCCCCGTATCTCTTCAAATAATTTCATCGTAATTTGTAGTAGTTCTTTGATACATTTTTTTTCCACCGCTAATGTTATTTAGCTTACAAACTTCTTCAAATCTGTAATCAACGATAATAAAGAAAAGCATTAAAAAATTACAAATAAAAGCACTGAACACTGACTCAAGAACTTTCCGAGTCGAAAATTTTAAAAAGCATTGAAAACACACTGATCATTATATTGGTTCGATACACAAAATTTTGTTCACTTAAATCTGCTGGCGGTTATTCAGCCAAATGCAAAGTATTAACACGCTTATTCTTAAAATACATTTTGGTAACAATTTTAATTTGGACTGGATATAATGTAACAAAACATATAACATGCAGTCATTCGGCGCTTTGTTGCTACTGTGTAGAGTCAAATGCTTCCTAAACTTATATTCGTAATCATTTCGGTTCACCCAGTCCCCATTTACATTTTCAGCACTTCTAAAATTAAACTAAAAGTATATTATTTGCCTTTTTCACGTTACCAAAGTAGTGCTGGCAAATTCGACTACCTTGTTTTTTTATCTTGGACCAGCACTCAGGAGAAAGACCCCACACATGCGGTGTATTGTGCTGGAACTAGAGGAAAGGGATTGTAGGAGAAATGATAGGAGGTGAAGCTTCACTATCTTACAACACTGCTTTCTGCACGTTATGTTTTTTTAGCACTGTTGTAACGTCTCTGATGTGAAGGGGGCGTATTAAATTTTTAAACTTCGTTTTTAGTAGCTATTAATTATTATTATTATTTATTATTATTTTACTTCGCCGATGCTACACAATACCGACGAAGGAGGGCGTTCTGATGTGCCTGTAGATTGGATACAGCTGAAGCCGTTACTGTTCAGTGACCAGTGAATATGCCTTCGCCACTGAAACCTTCCGAAAACAACTGACACAAAGACACACGAATGCACAACAGACAAATGCGAGATGTTTTGTTATGAGTCTGAAACTGGTCTTGAACCCAGGAAAAGTTTTTCGTTTTGTTGTCAACGTGCAGACTACTTCGACCATCGCCACCCTCACTATTATGTTTTACTCGATAAAACTTAACAATTTCCGTTTGGGTACTCAAACTACTCGATACTTTTTCAAATGTTTTTAATTTGCAACTTAATTTTTGTGTTACATATGTGTATGTACATAATAAGTATGTATGTATATAAGCATATATGGAATTATTTCCTAAAAAAATGGGGCCACTTTAGATTTTCATATTTTTATTAAATGAAATATTTAAAGAAAGAGGTCTATCAAGATAAACAACAAATTAATTTGCAAGTTGAAAAAAATTGAATTGTTCTTTACAAGGGGATTAAAGTGGAAGCAAAATATAAATAAGAATATGTGTATACATATGAAGGGTCCAAGTTGGCGGATGATAGTACAGGGGCGGGATACGTGGACCCTTATTTAGGATCGCGAAACATTCTTTGAACTATCAAAGAGCCACAGAAATTAAGTTCTTAGAAACTGGGAGGAAAAAAATTTAATGCTGTCATAGTTGTGAAAGTCAGCACAATACATCTTATTTGGTCGTAGTGCTTTCTGGCCTGGATAATAGTAATATACTTATATCATTTAACAATTAGCTTAAGGCTTCTTTGCTATAGCGATATTTAATTGTAGTTATGTCTTATAAACAAACAATAGTTAAAGAAATTTGTGCTTTATTTAATTATATATTTTCTTTTTTTAGCATCCTGACGATGCTACTATTTGGTAGCGAAATATTGAGAAATAAATAATAATTAAAAAACTTTTCATAAAAAAGACCATCGCTCAAAAATAAATATAATTAAAAAATATTTTCTTTTTTGATAAAAACGGAAGAATTTATGTATGTTTTACATCGTTCATCATTAAAGAGTAAAAAGCGTAGTTTTTCAACATTTTCCTTTTTTTTTTAATGAATTTCAACCTTGTGTTAATATCCCCTAGTGATAACGTGACTAGCCTATGCATGTATACGACTAGTCTAAAACTAACACAAATTTATAGCGAAAACATGGTCTATTTTACATTACGATGTCCTAGGAATGGACCATATAACCTACCATTGTATAATATCGAACTAACACAAAAACTACTCCATATAACCACTCCATGGAGCACGTCAGAGAGTAATTTTAATGCGACGGAGTAATCACTTGTCGTATAACAATAAGCTGTTGTTTTTAAAGACATGGCACACGGCTGCATTACATATATTTACGCTTGTAACCAGTGGAACCAGAAAATACAACTCTGAAAGTATCGAGTAGCTACTTTTGAGAATTGAGTCCGAAAAAATAGCAAACACTCGATACTCGGTACCATTCTAACAATTGTCACTTTCACTTTTTCTCACACCTTGCCACAATTATTACAAAACAACTTTAAGGATATATACTTCAAAGTCAAGTTACTGCAACAGATGTGTGAGAAAATACACAATTTGCTTCAATTTGGCTTCAATGAGGGTGGCGAAAAAAGTTCTGCGTTCGAGCAGTATCGGACTAAGTCATAAAAACATTTCGCATTTTTTCTGATGTCTATTAGTGTATCGTTGTGTCAGTTGTTGTCGGAAGGTTTCAGTGGCGGGGGCATAATCACTGGTCACTGGCCGGTACGGCTTCAGCTGATACCAATCCCCAGGCACATCAGAGCGCGACATCAGAAGGGCTGCAACACTGCTATAAAACAAAAAACGTGTAAGAGCAGAGTTGTAAGATAGTGAAGCTTCACCTTTCCCCTTCCTCTAGTGCCGTAAATATTTGCTGTGATTGTGCTTTGGCCAAGGACCGTTGTTTGATAATGATTTACGTTTTCTAACTGCAATTTTTTTTTCTTTATACTGGTGAAGATTATAAAAAAATCAATGAAATACTTTTGATTTCTTAACTTATAGTTTTAACGATATCGATTTGTTCGATATTGAAGAAAATCCTGTCTTTTGGATAACTTGGAAATTCTATTGGTACAAATCACTAGTGTTCATCCGGACAAAGTAAATTGTACAAATACAATATGAAACGTTTACGCATCCCTGAAATAAAAAACTTTTGTAATCGTAGACTTTTCGACTAAGACAAACTTTTGTTGCTGTTATTGCTTTTTGGTATAAATTGTGGTCGTTTGTAGTTTAAATTGCGGCCCATAAATATTGCAAACATTCTGACATGTGGAAATTATCTCCTTCGCTCACGCGCCATTTAAATCAATTTAACACGTTAAACTTCCACCGTAAACTTTATGTGGTATAGCCATAATAATAATGACTACAGCAACAACAATAACAAAACAAAGGACAGCAATAACAACAGCGGGTGCGTTTATTTTCCCTTGCAAGTGAATTATTTTCTGTATGTTGTGTGTGAACAGTAGAAAATAATTCCCTTTGTGCTTCCTAAACGTTTACCTCTCTTTTTGTTCTTTTTATTGATTTTTGCTTCGGACTTTCCTTGAAAAGGGCGCAAAGAGTTTATTTATCATAAAATGGTAATTTTAGTCATATAGTTCCTTAAACATAACCAATGTGTGATTTAGACAAATTTAAGGTTAAGTTTAAACCAAATGGACATGTGATTAACAGGGTTGCCATAAATAAGTAAATTGTATGACAGAATGTCATGGCAAGCAAGCCCAAAATGGTTTAAATAATATACTTTTTTATAATATGGAATATGAAATACGTATTCTCCTTTGTCTGTATTCATATTTTTGTGCCAATGAAAACATTTAAAAAATACCCTAAAGAGTAGGAATAAAAAAACCAACAATTACTTGATCATAAATCAAAAGTTTGAATATGAAACAGCAACCACGAAAACGCACACACTCACTCATGTAACATATGCAACATAACTTAAATGCCATGCCATCACTACCATTTCTCTCTGACACCACCATGGGTTTCAAGTGTCAATAAATAATCGTTCACAAAAAAAACCAAATAGCCGGGGTATGAACAAACGACTATTCCAATGAATGGTATTAAATGATAAAAAAATACAACAACAACACTATCCTCAATAGCAGCATGAAAAAATTACAACCTTATAACTTGGCAAGCAGCATTTGTGTGATGGTGTTGGAATTTGCTGATCGTGATGCAAAGCTTAGATTATAAACCGCTGATACAATATCAGCAAATGCAACAAACACCGGAGAGATAATTAATTGAAGAAGAGAAAAAATAATTTCTTCCAAGCACAGTGTTGCCATTTTGACGCTTTTCTGGTCTCGTTACCCTTTTTGCTGGATCCCTTTTCTTAAAAAGTGCATTTTTTGACACTTTTCCAATTTTTTGCGGCGGTATTATTGTTTTCACAAAAAATTTCTTTGATAACTCGTCTCCACTAAATACAATAGAAATTACTATAAGAAATATAACATTGCAAAATGGAACAATAAAGAAAGAACTGATGAATTTTGAAGTGAAGTCTACAATTTAAAAATTATTACTCTTTTCATGAACTAGCCAACTTTGTTATTGGTATACTTGCGTTTCCTTATTCAAACGCCGAACATTTAGCTTAATCAACTTTTTTAAACTAAAAATTAGAAATAGACTATTTTTAAAGAATAAAAATTTTAAATTGCTTGTAAGTGATTACCTAAAAATTTATTTAAAACAAACTTATGAAGGATCTGAATATTTCATTAAAACCGTTTTGTGGCTCGATTACGAATCAGATATGTTAGTTTAAAATTATATTTATACTCGTATCTTCTATTTTATTTATAATTTATCTTATAATAAACTATAAATCAGATGTAGATAATTTAGCACAAAATTATAGATATTTATTTAATACAATTTAGATTTAAATTATGTAATAAATATATATTTTTATGTAAAAAATAGAGTTAATAATAGATAGTCATAAGTCATTTATTACATAATTTTTAATATTTATGTTCTATTGTATAGATGTATATATGTACAAAAGAAAAAAATTTTGAAAACATGTTTATTTATGTCCACACATTTATACATGTGTATACAAAACATTTCCTATTTTAAAAAAATTTTTTGTTACTACAAATTATTATTTCCTGACGATGCTACCTATTTGGTAGCGAAATATTAAAAATAAATAATTAAAAAATACTTTTCATAAAATAGACCATCGCCCTAAATTGAAATATAATTAAAAAATTTATCTTATTATATAATTATTAAGCTCGAGCTCTTTATTCTTTTAAAATTATTTTGTTGTAATTAATTTTCGATATTTCGTTAACAAAATCAGGAAATAAAATTTGAAGGAAATACAGTTATAAAAGTTCGTTCTCACATGTACTTTATAAATATGTGGGTGGTTGCCTCTAATATAACTGAAAATGAAAGCATTGACCCTTCCTCAATAAAGTATGTAGATAATAATAGGTACTTCTCGTATACATTTTTTAAACTTTGTCGGGTTAAATAGATGATATTGATGACTCTGCAACTACCTCTCTCAGATAATGAGAAAACGATGATGATGAGAAGAAAAACGGAGACCAAAAGCTCGACCCACAAGGGGGGCTTATTGGCTCCACTCCAAGGGCCGACCCTCAAAGGGGGCCAATAGTTTCGGTTGGGACGCCACTAGTTGGGCTGCCACTGGCGGATCTAAGAGGGCCAGGGCGGAGGGGCCTGATGGGACCCTCGGGGTAACTCCTGCGACCGGGGATGGTGACTGGAGGACAGTCACCTCGGGGAGAAGGAGGAAGAGACGGGGTTTGGGGACCCCGGCGGTGGACGATGGGAGGGCACCGCCCCCGGTCCGTCGGTTGCGACCTAAGCGCGCGAAGCCTGAGGCGGTGCTCATTAAGCCCGCGGTGGGGCACACCTATGCGGGGGTGCTGAAGGATCTGCGTGGCAGCGTGACGGGCGACGCGAAGGGGGTGCGGTCCGTCAGAAGGACGGGGGCCGGTGACATCCTGATGGAACTTGGGAGGGGGGACAGGATTGACCCGGAGTTTGTACGGCGTCTGAGGGACGCTGTCCGCGTGACAGCGTCGGTCGCGGAATTAAGACCGAGCGCGACCGTGGAGATGTGGGGTCTTGACTCCTTGACGGTCGTGGAGGAGGTGGAGATGGCGGTCCGTGGTCTGCTGGCCGGGCGCGAAGAGCAGCTACGCGTGAGGGTGACGGCACCGGACGTGCGCGAACAGGTTCGGGTGTACGTTACTTTGTCGGTGGAGGGCGCCGCGAAACTGATCGATATTGGCTACGTGCGTGTCGGATGGGTCAGGGCTGCGATGCGGATGTCCGAGAGTGTCGGTAGGTGTTATCGATGCTTTGGGGCGGGACACACCCAGGCAAAGTGTACTGGGACAGACAGGAGGCAACTGTGCATCAGGCCGGCGAGGCTCTACTGGAGGCCCAAGAGTACAAGCGGTCCCGCGGGGCGTTGCGTCGCGCGATTATGGCGAGCAAGAGGGCGAAATGGGAGGAACTTCGGAGCGACCTGAACCGTGATCCATGGGGACTCGGCTATAGGATCGTGGCGGGAAAATTGGGCGCGAGCCGCGCTGGGGTGCAATTGGATGGCGCGCGATTGTGGGGGCCTGTTCCCCACACACCCTCCGCTGGGCGGCGCCTCACCGCCCTTAACCGGGGAGGAGCTGAGGATCGCCGCCGGGGCTCTTAGAACGGGGAAAGCCCCTGGCCCGGATGGGGTACCGTCGGAGGTGCTGAAGATCCTGACTGAGAGCAGGCCGGAAGCATTGCTTCCGGTATATGATGCTTGTTTAGTCCAGGGCGTCTTCCCAAGACGCTGGAAAACACAGCGGCTCGTGCTTGTTAGCAAGGGCAGGGGCGATCCGACCCAGCCATCGGCTTATCGGCCACTTTGCATGTTGGATGGTGCCGGCAAGCTGCTGGAGAAGCTACTGCAAAGAAGGCTGGCGGAGGCCGTGAGGATGGCTGGGGGGCTGTCGGATAGACAGCATGGCTTCAGACCTGGCAGGTCAACGCTCGGGGCGATTGCTGATGTGGTTGAGTGCTTCGAGCGCGCTCAGAGCGATACTTGTATAGAATTCTCCGTAGTTATATGGACGATCGGGTACTGTTGTACGATACGCCGACGGGGCGGAGGAGCAGGCCGATCACGTCCGGCGCGGGCCAGGGATCTGTGCTGGGCCCGGACCTATGGAATCTGACCTACGATGGGATCTTTGGGGTGGAAATGCCCGAGGATTCTCAGCTCGTGCGATACGCGGATGATATAGCGGCGGTGATCTTGGCGCGGGATATGGATGACGCCAGGGGGAAGCTGAACCGGGTCATGATTAGGACCCGGATGTGGCTTGAGGACCACGGCTTGGAATTGGCCGGGGAGAAGACCGAGGTGATGTTGATGACGCGGGCACACATACCACTCGGCGTCGGCATGCGGATAGGGGATGTGTCTCTGGTTACCCAGAGTGCCATAAGGTATTTGGGCGTCAGACTCGACTGTCCGGCGATGGCAGGACAGGTGGCCCGAGGACACGGTCGGCAGGTGGACGGCGAGGCTCATTCCCTGCGTGGAAGTATGGATTCGGAGGAAATTTGGGGAAGTTAACTACTTCCTGACACAATTCCTCTCGGGCCACGGATACTTCCGAAAGTACCTGTACCGGATGGGCAGGGCAGATGGTCCCGACTGGATTTACTGTGGTATTACGGATGATGATGCAGAACACACTTTCTTCGACTGCACCAGGTGGCATACTGAGAGAGGTGCAATGGCGCAGCGGGTTGGCGGGTTCGCTCCTGCCACCGTGATAGGGAGGATGCTCGATTGTAAGGACAATTGGGACGCTGTGGCACAGTACGTGGGATACGTTCTGCGGAGGAAGAAGAGGGACCTCGATGCGCTGCTGCATAGCGGGGCCCCCTCTGACGGGGACCAGGCGATACGGGCCGGGGCCATGGCGCCGAAGTAATGCGGAAAGCGGTCCCGGGGAGGAATCTACCCAGAGGAGGAGGAGGGAATTTTTTAGTGGCAACACCACTCGACGCAGAAGACGACGGTCTCTGTAAGTGCGAAGGCATTTTCAACCCTACCTCACACGCCAAAAAAAAAAAAAAATAAAAATGATGTAGTGGAAGAGAAAATATGTCGCGACGTGTTCTATTCACCTCATGTTCAGTGTGGCCGTATTAGCTTTTTACAAGCTAAATTTAGCTTTATGTTTTAACGTTTAACTTGAAATAATTAATTTAGCTTTTTTCAACAAAGCGTTTAGCATTTTCTTTTATTATAATTTCGTGTTAATAATTTTTATTTCCACCACATAAAATAGTTTAAAAAATAATAATCTGGCAATCTCATTAAAGGTGCATGTCTGAACACCGTGGAACCCTGCCATTACACATGACACTGATTGCACGCCACTGCCCATCGAAAAAATTTTCTAAATACTCGAATATCTTGCCACTAGGTTTTATGTTCACACATGTCACTGCAACTTCATTTTACGTGTGTCGAAAGTGAATGCTCTATTATGACTTGCTTCAACACACGTTTTTATATGCAAAGAAAGGTTTTTTGTATTAATTGAAATTATAATATATATATAATACTTCTTTCGTATCACTTACAAAAGCAAAAAAACAGAATTTATAATTTCACGGCACTTGTACATAAATAAACATAAACAAGTTTTTGACGTTTGAAGCACAAACGTAGGTACTACAAAATATTGCCACCTGTTTTAACAACTCCACCTAGATACGGGTAAGAAAAAAACTTTATATTTGAAATCATTTTCTTTTTAATATTTGCATCAGTCGTTTTTGACGTTTCGCGAACAAAAAACGTTTGTAGTTGTTGGATTATTGTACAACAACTCCATTCACCACCACCTAGTTAAAGACGCCTTGGTGTTTGTTTTTTCTCCAACCCAAGATTAGGAAAACTGAGTTAAAATACCACCAGCGTTGTACTTGTGCGCAAAAAAGAGAAACGCTTAGTTGGCACTTTCTTGTTTGTTTGTTGCATTTAATTTCAAGACATTCTAAAATAAAATCTCTAAACAGATGGTTGGTTTACTTTTTTCTTGGTTGGCAGCAATCTCATGAATTTAATCCTTCTGTATTTTGAATTCGAGCATGGCGTCATATATTTTGCAGTTTTTTAAAGTTAAAGTTGAATAAAAATATTTTTTGATTAAATTAAATATTTTGTTTATTATTTGTTAAATTGATTTTAGTGCGTATAAAGTTTTATGACACGCATTTTACAACATTGCCTCTAGTTATTGCATCCAATTGTCTGCCTGGCTGTCTGTCTGCATGCAACGTACCACTCCCTGCTGTTAAATTAAATGCAGATCTGGTTACAGACTGACAGAAAAAGTACGCAAATTTTAAACGACGACTAATAAAATGTCTCGTTATTTTTTTTTAAGTCAGCAGCAAACTGTTTAAATGAGTATCATAAAAAATAAGTACATATGTATATAATTTTTTTATTTCATACGAATATTACACATTTAAAATTGAATATCATTAGTTAAGTCAATGGCGTCTTTTGGCAGCTGCTGTAATCATTTGGACACGAATATTTAAATTTAATAGCATTCGTTTTCGCCTGCGTCACTGCTAGGTGTAACATTTTTAACACCCGGTATCACTTAAATAATAATCAGAGTTTTGGTAAAAATATGATGAGAAATTAAAGAGAAAACACTGATAGAAAAGTCAATCATTCAGGCAATGAATCGCATTCATTAAATGTTCTGCGTTATAAAGATTTTCATTAATAAATTGTGTAAATCTTTAAATTGAGCCGTGTGAATAAAAAAGTAGCTAAAGCTAAAATTAGCAAATTTGAAGTTGAAACTAAGTTAGTAAGCTAGTAGCTTTAATTTTCAGCGTTTTTCAGGAAAAGATATGACTAAAACCTTGTAAATGCTTGAAATTGCTAGTTTATGCTATCATATCATATCATGTTATCATATATCATATACATATGTTATCATGTTCTGTTATGGTTTACCAAATAAAGACAGAATGTGATACAAAATACCCAATTTTGAAGCCCATTATCAGGTATATTTATTATACTTAACTATTTATTAAAAGAAGTGAGTATAAAATAAAGCATTGTAAAGTCAACATAAATTGCCGCTTTTTCTATTTATGCACTATATTGAGACAAGCATTTTTAATTGAGCCTCAATTTAGCTTACTCAATTAGCATTTTACAACGTTTTGAGGTATAATTCCCCGGTAAACTCTTTTTCCGTTTTGCTCTTTTTATTTACACGTGTGGCTGCAACGTTCAATTTTTGCTTTAAAATTTTTTACACATACTGTTTCTGAAAATTCATATTGATGGCTTCGCTGTTCATAAGCCATTTTCTTGCCAGAGAATTTGAAAGCAAATTCTTATCAAATTTTAAAAGTATACACTCATAGTAAAAAAAGTGAGAGAATTTAAAAATTTTAAAGGCAAAATTTGAACGCTTGCAATTGTACATAATTTTTTCTTTTCACTGAACAGACTTCTTCGTAAAAATATGTGAGTAAGGTTGCAATATTTACATATAACAAACTCGTTCTTATTGCTAAACTACTTAATTTACATTTTGTATTGATTATTGAGCTCAATAATCTAATTCATTATAAAAATCTCAATAAAGGTGCATGTGTAAACACCGTATAAGTTCGCTATAGCAAGTGTTTGCCACTTTATTTCGCAAAAATCTTCAAAACGAAAAATACGTTTTTTTCTTGTTAAATATCTTTTTTTTAGTTATACGTATTAAATTAAGTCAAAATTTATTTTGCTTAAAGTAGAATACTAAAACGTTTTTTTAATATGAAACTAAATAAAATAAACTATTTACTTCATACAATTACGTGCAATTACGATCAAGTTTTTTCTATATGTCTTTGATGCTTAAAATACCACACAATGTTGGTATATCTAGTTTGTTTTTTGATTTGTTCTTATTGATATTGTTTTGTAAAAAAATTCTTTCAGCGTAACTCAAAGAAAATTCATTAAACTCGTTAGCTATTTCGCCCGTCACCTGACTCAACGTTACAAATTTCCAAAATTATAAAAAAATTTATTTATATTAATAAAAACCAATGTTAAAAACTGTTATTTTTTTAACTGTAGAACATTTTAGCACTTTTTGGCGTGCTGTGGCATTATTATTGTCAATATTCTTTTTATTTTCTAGTAACTTCGAGTGAACATCGTAGTTGTGACGCATTAAACAAGAAAGAAAAAATGTTTATAATCAAAGTAATTGATTAATTTATTAATATATCGCTCATTGCGGCTTTTATGGGACGTGCAAAGCAAACAATTTAATGTCAAAAATATAAAAAATATCATAAGTGTTATTTTTTAAATAAATAAACGGTAACTTCTATATGTTTACATTTAAAAAAACGCAAAAAATTAATATTGAAGATAAATATTGACGTAGACAGCTTTAATATTGATGATCAATATTTTTTTTGCGTTTTCTTAAGTATAAACAGCATAACTCAAGTTACCGGCGGCAGAAGATTTTTTTAAGTTACCGCCGGCAAAATACATACATATGTATGTATGTATCTGTTTATTTATATGTATATTAAAAAAAAAAGGCTCTGATGTTATTTTTTATATTTTTGTCACTATATTGTTTGCTTTGCACGTCCCATAAAGCCGGAATTGAGCTATATATTTCACTTAAATCGATTATAAAAATTCTTTCGTCCATTTTTAATGTGTCTTTCAATTATTGACAATCAACTGAAAGTACTGTCGTGCTATAAAGGTCAAGACTTCAATCCTTGCGCTTCAACTTCTACTGCAACGATGACCACAACTATACATTCTATTCGCTCTCATTTAAAACACCCATTTTTAACTTTCGGCTGCTTGTAGCGCTAATCGTTACGTTGTACTACATAGACTCTTCTGTTCCCCAATTAAAGATTACGCCTTGCGCAATATTGATCTCTTTATGTCGCAATAGTTCCTTCCTAAGGGTTACCACCTCTGTTTAATATGTGAAATTTATGATTCATTGAACAAATCTCTCTACATATTAGGTCTGTTCGTTTACTTTTCTGGTAAAGTTCGGTAAAATGAGAGTAAGCCATAATTTATCTCAATAAGAGACCAAAATGTACTAAAGTAAGAAAACGCAAAAAACCATAATATTTACCACATAGTCTGTTCAACGTGCATAACAAAAACATTTGCATCGTTGGTAACGGCTGTAAAATGTGGACAAAAATAAATTGAAAAAAAAGTAAAGGCCATTTTTCATTAAATAAAGTGATAAATATGCACAAATATATGTACCTACATTTTGAAATTTATTTAAAAAATCTCTTTTAAATTAAAAACTTTTGTCGTTTCTTTGCAAATTTTCTGAATAATTTCTTAGTATCATATATAAATAAAAAACAGCCGATAATTTTATTCTAGACCGAACTTACCCAAAGAAAAAGTTCGTGCAACTGTGTACAGAAAATTAAAAATTTTACTCTCTATTTTACTGGCACGCTTTTGGGTAAATTTAGAGGATTCCATCTTACACGTAGTTCACTTGTTGATAAGCATTTCTCGCAATTGAACTGATCTATATTCTGAACATATATAGTCAAGTTTATGCGCAATATAACTTCCGATTTATATAGTAGCGCTCTAATAATATTATAACTATTATTTTTTCATAAACATTATTTCTAGCTTATTTGATGCCTACATATTTAATAATTCTAATGTTACACTTGTAGTCCACCAACTAAATATGGCCCTATGGGGTCGGTTGGTTATTATTATAAATAAATAAAATAGAATATCTCTTTATATATGATTCTAATTTTAAAATTGTGCTTTTTCCCGAAAAATATGTGAAATGTATTATTACATTCTTTATGATATTCTCATAATGTATTTTTTCTAAAAGCAAACTCAACAACTGAGGACGAAAGCAAATATATATATATATAGATATATATAGATGAGAAGAAAAATCTAAAAATAGAATTATGTATGTGTTATGAAAAAAGTAAACTAATGGATTGTTATGTTTTTGTTTATAAATTTTTGGTTTTTTGTTCGGTATTCAACTTCAATTCTCGATTGATTAGTTGCATTTGAGGTCTAAAATTGGGAAAAGTCCACTGCTGAGCTAAGTAGGCATTAGCGAAATAGTACTATATGGATATGCTTTCCTCCTCAATTTTTGAGTTTGCTTTTATATAAAAAAAATACTTTATGAGAATACCATAAAGTATGTAATAATACATTCACATATTTTTCGGGAAAAATCACAATTTTAAAATTAGAATCATATACATATAAATAAAATAATTTGTGCGAGTTCGGTCAATTTTGTTATGCACCTAGGACAGACCTAATATATGACCATGTACCATTAGAAATCTTCACACATGCATACATCCATAAAAACACAATAATTTGGCTTATACATGTTATTTAAAGAAACCCCAAATAATTTTGAACTAAATCATGAAATAAAATTAAATATTCTTTGTTCATTGCATTTTTGGGAAACTTTTAATTTTACTGCCTTTGTTATTTTCAATGTTTATTATAAACCAGCTGATTGCTTGTTCTTCACGCCCAAACTAGCCCGAAGAAAAAATACGGGCGTTCTCGTGCGTGAAGAACAAGAATATTACTCTCTCAAAATCTCTCTCATTTACCCAATTTTTGCGTAAGAAAATCCAGAGAAGCCGTGGCGGAACTTATTAACGATGTTATATTCCGCACACAGTGGCATCAATACGTCTTTCAAAAGAAAAAAAATTTCGAAAAAGGAAGTCATGTAGTACATATTGTATAATAAAACATTCTGCATTGATACAATGAAAGCCTTTGTTTGCTAACTTATAATGACAAATTTCATTGATACAATGAAGAAATTCATTGTTTAAATGAATCAGTGAAAAAACTTTATACATTTTTATATTTTTTGGATGAATAAAAGTGCTTCAATTCGAAATTGATCACACTTGAGAATTCTTTTTCCTTTTTGTAATTTTAAATGATCAAACAAGGCAAGAAAAGTAAGTCGGACTATTACCCTGCCATTACACATGTCACTAGGAAATGCATATTATCATCGAAAAATTGTTCGAATCTCTTGCCACTGGGTTATTAGGTCCGAGCGGCAAATCAGGTGATCTCTTTGTTTACAAAATCGTGCTCGTCATTTTGATTACGCCATTGTTATATTCAAAGCTTTCTTTACTTTTGAAAATGCAGTGGAACTTTTGAAAATTGTAAGAAAATTTTATCGAAAGGAAATGTAAATAATATTCGTCCAACAATTTCAAAAAACGTACAATATGTAATAGACACTGGACCTATGGCAAAATCACTTTCAAATGTTCTTTTGCGCTTGTGTGAACATTCATTCATTATTATTATTTACACTTTAATTTAATTTTCATTTAATTATATTTATATATTTGGCTTAAAAAAGTTTTCTAACAAGACGACGTGTGGAGCAAGTTACGAAAGCTTATAAAAATAATACAGAACTCAGCTGCTTTTGACAAGCAGAATTTCACTTTACACCAACAAAAATCATTGTACGTTGTCAAAATAATTCATACATTTTTGACATCAAGCAGCTGGGCTTAAAAGTTCACCTGATCATTTTCTCTTAATCATATAACATTTTTATTCGTATTCATACGACGAAAGCTTTATGTTATTGGTGTTATCAAAATTATAGCTTAACCATACAACAAACGTAAATAAATAAAAAACAAAAAATTTAAATTTTTATATCATTTTAATGTTTTTTCATATTTTAATAGATAATTTAAATATAGACACTTTCAGTTGTCGGATTTTTTTGACGTTTTTTCAGAACAAAAAATAAATTTTTCCCGGACAACATTCTGACTACTAGAAAATTATAACGATACGCCTTCAAGATATTACCTCTAAATGAATTTTTATTAGTGTTTGTTGGGAGTCAGTTATAATCATTAATTTTTAATTACAGTAGAATGCCGATTCTTCGTAATAGCAAAGAACAAAGTAATCCGAAAATGAAAATTTGTTTACTAATCCTAAGTGGCTTTTGAAATTAGCATATATTGCAGACATTTTTCGTCATTTGAACATCTTAAACGCCAGTATGCAAGGGAGAGACGAAAACATTATATCAGCCAAAGATAAAATCAAAGCATTTATTTTAAAAATTGAAATGTGGTCATCATCTTTGCAACAACTAAAATTTGATTCTTTCAATAGCTTTGAAAGTATTGCAACAGAAATTTCTTCCGATGAATTGGTGAGCGATTTTATTCCTACCATGATAGAAACGCTGCAAAATTTAAAAAAGGAACTATACCGCTATTTTCCACAAGAGCAGGAAGAAGATAATGGTGATTGCTGGGTATTAAATCCGTTTATAAATAACTTCGTTGAGTTCGCCAATCTTGCCAATAATTTTAAAGAAAATGTTTGTGAGCTGGCAGCGGACAGTATGCTCAAAATGGAATATTTATCTCAAAATGTTGAGCTATTCGCAGCGCACAACCACCTTGCGCAATTAGTGAATGAACCAACACATATTCCGTGTGTTGACGGGCACCAACATAACACCCTCGACCTTTTTCTCACTTCACACCCTGACAAGTATGAAATGAACACTAGCGCACCTCTCGGAAATTCGGATCATTGCACCAGACCCACCAAAGGGTCGCGACCACTGAAAACCACTGATATAGAGTATTTCGATTTATTCAGATTTTGGTTTCGTAAGGTTAAAATAAAAATTTAACGGGTTTCGAAATACCGACATTCTTCTGTATTACAAACTAAAGAAAATTAATTTCTTTGCCGAAATTAAAATGCAGTCGCTAAAATATAAATAAATCAATTTTAATGCACCCGTATTACTTACAGATATTTTGAGCTCATCTGCGAAAAAAGATTGCAAAAAATCTATTTTTGGCGGTGATGAATATCTTTTAAAGAAAATTTTTCACATAAACTCATACAGGTATAGACTGGCAAACATTCAAACACAAAAGTAAAAAATAAATAGCGTGATAAACATCATGGAATACAAAAATTCAATAAGGCGGAGAAAAAAATCCAGTAAATGTAGAGCAAGTATTTCTAAACAAATAAAAGAAAAGAAACAAAGCCAGGCGCCTTTTGATCCGCTTAAAATACAATGATATTTAAATATGAAAACATTTTTGTTTTCTTTTTCTGCTTTCATACAAGGTACTCGAAAGTGGAAGCGCCTTAACGCAACAAGAGTCAAGTAGTCGGCTATCTTTCTTCCTATTCACAAACTTCATCACAAACTCATTTACTGTCTACATTTTTAACATTTTAATGATGATTAGGTCATGGTGTTTGTATTTGTTTTTAAATTTCACTACAATTATCCATGATTATATTAAAGTTGATCCTTATGCATCCTTTCTAGTTTTCCTCTCACTTGTTCTTCTTTCATTCTGTTATTCATGTAGTTGCCACTAAATAGTATCTAGCAAAAATTATTTTTTAAAATTTTCATTTTTCAATCCTTCGGATTGTTTTCATTTGTTACTTCTTAATGCAATTTTAAATTCTGTTCGGTCTGTTTTGTGAAGGTTTTCTATCTTAGATAAAACTTATGGATATGAAATTGATACTTTTTTAAAAGATTCTTCAAACATTGAAGAAAGATAAGCTCTATGTTAAAGAGAGCTGCTTCACGGCGAAGCCAGTGATTCCGAACTCTATGAAATTGTCTGAAATTGTAAAATTCATGCTCATGTGCTCAATAATTATTCTGTTCGATGAACACACTTGGTCATTCTTTTAAGTATTGAGGAACATTGAATGTTGTGTTTATGGAACAAAATGAGTAAGATCCATTCGATTTATTCGTTCATTCATTTCATTTCATTAAAGCGAATGCTACACAATCAAAGTTCAGCTGTAACCACTACACAAGCACATCAGAACGCCCTCCTTCGTCGGTATTGTGTAGCATCGGCGAAGTAAAATAACTACTAAAAATTGTTACTCAAAACGAAGTTTCAAAATTTAGTACGTCTCCTTGACATCAGAGCCACTACAACAGTGCTATAAAAACAAAAGAACGTGCAAAAGTAGAGTTATATAGTGAAGCTTTATCTCCTGTCATTTCACTCCTACTGTCGCTTTCCACTAGTTTCAGCACAATGCATCGCATGTATAGGGGTTATGTATTGAGTGCTGGTACAAGAGAAAAAAAATGTAATTAAACCAAGTGGCGTCGCTATATCAACTGCATCATGTAAATAAACCAGGTGGCATCGCTACTTCAGGTGATTGTTTTAATCTCTGCTTAGTTTGCGACATAAAATATCAAAATTCTATACCAACACTTAACACTTTTTATTATTAACAAAAAGTGGCATTTTATGTCGCAAAACATAAGCAGACGAACACCTGTAAAAGTTTTAATGCTGTCACCTTAGTAATTGCATCATGTTTAGAAGCTAATGAAACAAAACAAACAGAGAGATAAATTGAGAGTCCCAATGTATTGACTGTTCTTTCGCATGCTATGCTCTATTAACGACCCAAGACAACCCATGCGAATCTTGCCATCTATTTGAGGTAAAGGCAAAGTATATTTATCAAGTAGTCGCACCTCTACAACAAAACAACGACACCCAAATAACTTTCAGTTTTCTTTGTGTAAAACACAACGAAATTGTCAGTAACAAATGACTACAATAGCAAAATAAACACGTATGGATTTGCTGGGAACACAAGTGGTTCGAACGACGAATTATTCTTTGCGAACTTTCGTCCTCAGAAATAAAACACATTTGTTCATAATATGAATATTATGAAAATGAACACAATACCGCCGTCGACAAAATTCGTCGTGCGTGACGAACTCTCGATAGATTTATTTCTCTTTCATACGCCGACGAACGACGAACAAATTGGTACAGAATTAACGTTTTTCATTTTAGTTTTCAAATATATTAGTAAATAAAAATAATTTTTATTTCATTAGTTGTTTAATGTTCAAAATATATAATTTAAGTTAAATATACACAATTATTTAACATAAAATTGCTTTCTAATTGTTTTCCGTTAAAGTTTAATTTTTTCAAGTAATTTTTTTTATACGCTGACATAGTCAGCAAACAACTCTGTTGATTATGACAACTGCAATTTTATTCGTCGTTATTCTGTGCCACACTACGAATTTGTGCAACGGTCTTTTACCGACGAATTCGTTGAGCACAACGAAGTTTGGCGGTCGACCCAAGGCAAATTCATTACCAGGTAAACTCGCTAGCAAATTCGCCCGTCAGCTGATACAAGAATTTGTAACGTATTTTTTGAGACGAACGTCATAGTTTATTTACTTTTGTGAGAAAGTTAAGAAAACTGGTTGTAAATAATTTAATAATTATAATAATATATTACTATAATAATAAGAATGCAAAATATATTACTTTTTGTAATAATTAATTTAATATGAACTCATATTACACTAATTTAACACGTTCTTTTTAGGTTATGTTATATTTAAGAAAACACATGTATACAATAAATTTGACGTTTGGACAAAAAGCGAATTGACGAATTCGCCTTGCGACTACCTTGTATTAATAAACCTTGGCCGACCCGATTGTGTACCTAGCATTAAGCGTCACCTGCTGCCATTTCCCTAACTATTCATTTCCTCTAGTTCCAGCGCAATACAACGGCATGCAGTGCTGTAGGTAATATTTTCCGAAAAATCGTATATTTTTGGAAATAAAGTCGTCAATATTAAAAAAAATCGTCACACAAAAATTTTCTGTTTTATACAACAACCAATAGTATTTTATATGCCGTGAGGATGGCTGGGGGGCTGTCGGATAGACAGCATGGCTTCAGACCTGGCAGGTCAACGCTCGGGGCGATTGCTGATGTGGTTGAGTGCTTCGAGCGCGCTCAGAGCGAGAGGCGATATTATCCGAAGCGCATAGTTGTCCTGGCAACACTCGACGTTCGGAATGCTTTCAACAGCCTACGATGGGCTGATGTTCTAGAGGCGCTACGGGGGAGGTTTCGTATTCCCGGATACTTGTATAGAATTCTCCGTAGTTATCTGGACGATCGGGTACTGTTGTACGATACGCCGACGGGGCGGAGGAGCAGGACGATCACGTCCGGCGCGGCCCAGGGATCTGTGCTAGGCCCGGACCTATGGAATCTGACCTACGATGGGATCTTTGGGGTGGAAATGCCCGAGGATGCTCAGCTCGTGGGATACGCGGATGATATAGCGGCGGTGATCTTGGCGCGGGATATGGATGACGCCAGGGGGAAGCTGAACCGGGTCATGATTAGGACCCGGATGTGGCTTGAGGACCACGGCTTGGAATTGGCCGGGGAGAAGACCGAGGTGATGTTGATGACGCGGGCACACATACCACTCGATGTCGGCATGCAGATAGGGGATGTGTCTCTGGTTACCCAGAGTGCCATAAGGTATTTGGGCGTCAGACTCGACTGTAGGCTGACTTACTGGGCCCAAATACGGCATGTGGCGACTAAGGCGGCGAAGATGACTGGCATGCTGAGCAGACTCATGGCGAATGTCGGAGGCCCGACACAGAGCAAGAGGAGGCTGATTATGGCGGTCACGAAGTCGATCTTGCTGCATGGGAGCGAGATTTGGGGAAATGTACTGGGTGAGAGAACCAAACGCAGGGTACTCGAGGCGGTACAGTGGACGGCGGCCCTTAGGGTTGCTTCGGCTTACCGCACGGTCTCGGGCGCTGCGGTCCTGGTGATATGTGGGGAAATACCCATAGACCTCTTGGCGCGCGAGCGGTGGGAGGCTTGGAACTCGAGGGGGGAGGACCCTGGTGTTGGTGCTATTGGTCTGAGACCCCAAACTGTCCGGCGATGGCAGGACAGGTGGACCGCGGACACGGTTGGCAGGTGGACGGCAAGGCTCATTCCCTGCGTGGAAGTATGGATTCGGAGGAAATTTGGGGAAGTTAACTACTTCCTGACACAATTCCTCTCGGGCCACGGATACTTTCGAAAGTACCTGTACCGGATGGGCAGGGCAGATGGTCCCGACTGCATTTACTGTAGTATTGCGGATGATGATGCAGAACACACTTTCTTCGACTGCACCAGGTGGCATGCTGAGAGAGGTGCAATGGCGCAGCGGGTTGGCGGGTTCGCTCCTGCCACCGTGATAGGGAGGATGCTCGATTGTGAAGACAATTGGGACGCTGTGGCACAGTACGTGGGATACGTTCTGCGGAGGAAGAAGAGGAACCTCGATGCGCTGCTGCATAGCGGGGCCCCCTCTGACGGGGACCAGGCGATACGGGCCGGGGCCATGGCGCCGGCTGCAAACTTGGCGGACCCAGACGTGGGTGATTGAGAGTGGTCCTGATTGGGACGTGGCTCTGGGCCGTCCCGAAGTAATGCGGAAAGCGGTTACGGGGAGGAATCTACCCAGAGGAGGAGGAGGGAATTTTTTAGTGGCAACACCACTCGACGCAGAAGACGACGGTCTCTGTAAGTGCGAAGGCATTTTCAACCCTACCTCACACGCCAAAAAAAAAAATAAAAAAAAAAATAGTATTTTATATAAATAAAACTATCCTTAATTTAAAAATTAACGGATTTACTAAAAACAACAACAACTTTAAACACAAAACAATAGAAAACTCAAGAATATCTTACAAAATAATAGAAAACTCAAAAATATCTTGAACAGTTTTTGTGTCGAAACAGTCAATATATTTTCCAAAATAAACGTATTTTTTTTATTTTATATGTTGTATATTTTAATTTAAAACAGAAATTTTAGAAGAAATACATAGAATGTACTATTATACTGTTTTTCATAAATTTGCAATTTATGTGTACAGTCGAATTAATTTGTTTGTTTATGTATTAAATTTTGTACACGTATAAACAAATGTACATATAAAACACGAATATAAGGATCATTTCCGTATCCCACAATATTGTACAATCTGACAATCGAATGAACAAAGCTTAAGGTTTTAGGAATTGAAATAATTAATAATCTAAATCATATTTTTTAAATCTGTTTTTAGGCTGAAAAAACTTTTAATATTTTTGACATTTCAAAAAAAACTTCGAAAATAACATGAATCTTAACATACAAATCAAATACAAAAATTCATAGGTTTTGCTTTGATATCGAAAAACTGGTTCCACTTCCGCTAAATTCTTTATATTTCAAATTTCACATCTGGCAACAGTAGTCTTTTAATAATAAAAACTGCGTTAAACAACACTGATACTAAACCAAAAACAGCTGAAACGTTTTTGGCCAAATAAACAAAAATGTACTTCACTCAAACATAACAAAAAGTAATTTGTAAGACTTTTTGTAACATTTTAGTAACAAATATATTCCGATCTAATTATTTCATAAACATGCTAACTGCCAAAATTGGTAAAGTTGGCAAAGTGTTGATATGTGGCATGAAAGGTGTTGGCAAAACTGCTTTATTGGAGCAATTAATTTATGGAAATGTTAATATGGAAACTGTGAGTATATTTTTTATATAAATATACAATATTCTTTTTAAACAATTTTTTTCAGGAAATACATCCTACCATAGAAGATGTTTATGTGGCTAGTGTGGATACTGGCCGTGGCAATAGAGAAACTTTACGTATATTTGATTCAGCGGGATTGCAAGGAAAAGCTCAGCTACCACGACATTATTTATATTTTCCTGATGGTTACATTTTGGTGTATGATCCTACGGATCCACAAAGTTTAGATATGCTTGCTGATATTAAACAAGATATTGATAAAAACAAAGAAAAAAAAGAAGTACACATTATTGTCTTGGCCAATATGCGTGCCAAACGCAAAGATACACCTCCTTCACCTACACAACAACAGCTGCAATCAAACCAAGCAGATCCTGTCGAGCTTATATTGAATCGTGCCAATTCATGGTGTTCACGGGAACGTATTAAACACTATACTGTCAATGCAATGGAAAGACCTTCATTGTATGAACCTTTTATTAATCTTTGTTGCAGACTGCATCCTCCACAAACAAAATCATCTTTTCCGCAACTGAGGCAGGTTATGCAAAAAACCCAAAAAATGGAAGTTTGATATAGTTCAATATGCAACTCACGTTTCCCAACAGCCTTTATTCTATGACATTCATTGAAAATAATTTAATATATTTTTTAATTAATAACAAATTATAATATTTATGGATTTTAATTTAATGTTAATAAAATACTCTTCCTTACACATCAAGATTTAATTTAATAACTACAAATAATAAATAAATATTCGAGATATCGGCCATGAGGAGGGCTGCGAATTGGATAGGGTACCATGGGATATATGCAGAGTATATTCGGCTGTGTACCGACAGTAGGACTGCTATAAGATAGTTGTCGGGTGTATATACGACATCGGTTTTGGTTCGTGAATTCCGGGCGTCTCTGGACGAGAAGGCGAGACATTCGAACTTTGAGCTGTAGTGGGTGCAGGGACACGGGGGTGTGCTCGGGAACGAGGTGGCAGATGGCCTACCAACCGAGGGCGCTAATCTGCCTGACGGGCACTTCAATTGATATGTCGGTATTCCGTTGGGATACTGCAGGATGCAGTTGGACCGGGAGCTCTACGGTACTGCGCAGGCTAGGTGGTTGAACGAGACCACATGCTCGATTTCCAGAATGATTTGGCCTCGGTACGACTGCGGTCGGACCGCCGGACTCAGGGAACTGTCTAGTGGGCAACTCCGAATGGTGGTGCAGGAGTTGTTGTGATGAGAAGGATACGGTTGAGCTCTTGCTGCGTCACTGAGCCGCTCTCGATATAAAATAAAAAGTTGGCGGCAACCCATATTTTCCGAGTTATGGGTCTCAGAAATTTTCGTATATAAATGTATGAATGAATGTATATGGCCAAAATTAGTATCAATTGGACGGTATTTTAAATATCTTTCTATATATTTGTAATTTATTTTAAATATCTCAATACTTTAACTTGTAATAGCTTTTATTCATAATTGTACATCGAAATGTTTCCAAAGTGCACTACGTAAGTATATAAGTGCTTAATTCAAAGTACAATTAAATAAAAATTACATATAGAACGCCGGATCCGCTAACTACCTTTGGCCGACCGCAGAGGTTTTCTCCTGTATGGTACAACAAACACAGGCTTCTCTAACTGAAGCTTTTCTGCAAAACCGGCCTCTGGGCGGACGGAAAGACTTCCTCCTCTATGGTATAACAAACACCGGCTTCACTAAATAAAGCTTTTCTGCATGGAGCTGCATAGTAAAGATTTTCCACATATGCCGCGCTAAAGGATTTTTAGCCGCCATTATGTCTTCTAAATTTTTGTAAATTTCTTTTCAACAGCTTCAAAATGATGGCCATATTGACCATATATGTATTCAGTTAAAAATATACAAACTTGTACTAGAACTTCAGAGCCTCGTAACTCCAAAAATATGGGTTGCCACCAACTTTTTTATTTTATATATTCTTTTTATTTTTAAATTTTCTATCACATATGCTATTTTTTTTAGCTGCTCCACTAAACTGGACATAATCCAAAATTTTTGTTCGTATTCAGGAGAAAATAAATAATCCTAGGAATTTATAAGTAGTCATGTTACAAATTCCGTTCGGATTTGTTTTGAATCCGTATTTGCTATTCCGAACGAATTCATTTTTGGTGCTTCAGATTCCGATAAATTGTTAAAATCCGTTTTCTGTATGCAATTAAATAAAAACTAGTTTGTTTTAAACTAACTGTGAATTAATAAACGAAAAACAGTTTCTTTGTTGAAAAAAGTGTATTTAAATAGTTTTTTCCACTTTAGTATAGTAAAAATTTCAATTCCGCTCATGCAATTGAAAGTGATTTCATCCCGAAAAATTTTTCGTTTTCTAAAGAACCAAAACACGGATTAAATTCCGTTTCCGAACGGAACTGCACTCTGTAACATGGCTGTATAAATTGTTTATTTTTTCGCCTAGTCACCACTGTCCTTTTGTTTTTCAATGTAATTTGCAAATTTCTTTCTTCTTCTGGCAACACTAATCTTATATGCTGTTTAAATGTCAAACTTAAGTAGCTGACGTGAAAAATATAAAAGATATTCGAAAGTGCTCACGGTAGAATTGTGTAAAGTCGTAAAAATTGTTTTAAATTTGTTAAAGCCATTAAAAATTATTATAATTTAAGTCAAAATTAAGCAAAAAGTTTCAATTCGGTAAAATTGCCACTTAAATGTTAAGAATTTTGCTTGGAAAGAAAAGAACAAAAGTGAATGTAATTACCAATTTAAAATCAATGAAAAAATTAAAATGTAGTGGAATCTAAAAAAAACCAAAAATGAAAAAGAATGTGTTTGGAAAAAAATATCTACATATAAATTTTATAAATGTGCTTCCTTTAGTAAAATAAGATACAAAATTGGAAGATTTTTTTTGGATTTTGTATACATTTCTATCACATATTGTTTAAGCCTGTGTCAATTTGTTACGTTGTAAATTGCTTGCGTTAACGTTGTCGAGCCACTTTTAAATGAAACTCCTGCCCTCTTACGCGCTGCATATCCCCTTGTGTTCCATCATAAAATTCATGAAAAAGGAAAAAAGCTCAGCAATTTTTGTGCTTCACACTGTGGATCACACACATTTATAAGAAAAAGAAACAACACAACAAGCCAGCTGTGTTGTCTTGCATATGTTTTTGTTGCTGGATTTTTTGACGTTCATTAATTTGATATTTTCTTACACCCTTCCCCTTTCTTAAAATTTTGTTTTTAGTCTTTTGCAAATTTTCTACTCAGCCTCTCTTCAATTTTGTCTTTAAAGAAGTTGCCACATGAACAAAAACGCAAATCGTATTTTTTTTATTAAATTTTAAAAATAATACAAATATTTGTGCAAGATATAAACTTAATAATTTGTTTATTACTATTATACTTTACAAAGTAAATTTGCAAAATATAACTTGAAAAAAATTGGGCGGTAACTGCAACCATATACCCAAGATATTAACAGCTATTTAATATTGTTTTATGACTGGCTTTAATCGACCTATGCCTTCGCTTAGAAAGTTGCTACGCAGATAATAAACAAAAATTCTTGAAAAACTTTTAACGATACCCTTAGTTGTGACAAATCAATTAACCAGTGCGGATAAAACGCAAACTTATCGAAGGCCAAACAAGGATGGCGATGGTTGAAGTAGTCTGCACGTTGATTACAAAACCAAAATATCCTGCGTACGAGCCTAATTTCAGACTAAGTCATGAAAACATTTCACATTTTTTCTAATATACATTAATATTCCTATGTGTTAGTTTCATTTGTAAAGGCATAGTCACTGGTCTCTGAACAGTACCGGTTTCAGCTGATAACAATCCACAGGCACATCGGAGCGTCCTCCTTCGTCGGTGTTGTGTAGCAGTATAATTATTAAAAAAGGCTACTAAAAAAAAGCTTCAAACTTGAATACGTCTCCTTGACATCAGAGACGTTGCAACACTGGTATAAACAAAAAAACGTGCAAGAACAGAGTTGTAAGATAGTGAAACTTCACCAGCTGTCTTTCTCACTATTTCCTTTGCTCTAGTTCCAGCAATCGCATGTGTAGGACTCATCCCCTGAGTGCTCGTCCAAGATAAGAAAAACAAAAAATCCTGACCGCACTTAAACTAAGTTTTCATACAAAGTTAAGAAACCGTTCTGCAGTACGATGGAACATGACAGGAATGAAAATATTTGTTTTCAATATAGAATTTTATTTATATAATATAAATAATGATGCTTTCTATTCAACAAAAAGTGGATAGAATAGCATAATTTTTCTTTTTAGACTTTTGCACTTTACTGTTTTGTTATAAAACTATTTTACAATACTTTAAAAGAAAACAATCAATAAATATAAAGGAAAATAAGAAAACAGCAAAGTGCAAATACTTGTAATACAGAAAGTAAAAAGTGCAATGCATTTTTGGAGAATCGAAATTAGTATTATATGGATAAATAGCAGTAATAGAATATCAAGTACAGAGCCTTGGAAAATCATTGAGGCGAAGCTTTTTTTTATCTTGGACTAACACTCAGGAAATGACCCCTTCATATGTGGTGCATTGTGCTGGAGAGATAGTAGGAGAAATGAGAGGTGGAGCTTTACTATCTTACAACACTGCTTATGGAACGTTATTTATTTTCATGACAAGGTTGTAGGGTCTCCGATGGCAAGAAGACGTATTAAACTTCGAAGCTTCGTGTTTTAGTATCCATTTTTTTTAGTAATTATTTTACTTCGCCGATGGTACACAATACCGACGAAGGGGGGCGTTCTGATGTGTCTGTGGATTGGATACAGCTGAAGCCGTTAGTGTTCATTGACCAGTGACTATGGCTTCGCCACTGAAACTTTACAACAACAACTGACGGAAACTGGGGTTGAACCCAGGAAATTTTTTTTTTTGCAGTCAATGTGCAGACTACTTCGACCATCGCCATCTCGTTTTTGTACATTTTTATTTTTGATTGAACATTTACTCTATTATTTACCCAAAAAGTAGGGATACAGACCTGGTGTTTGTGCGTGTGTATGTATGATAGCTAAAAATAGTTTTCATGATACTGTGCACTAGGGATATAGTGAACTAATGCACAGACCTGTTCACTTTTTTGAGAAATTCATTATAACGGGTTTGGGAAAAAAGCATGTTTCATTTATTTAAAGTTAAAAAAGTAAAAGAAAATTATCAGGTATCTCATAATTACTGTGACACAATAAAGTCTTTCAAACTTGTTTCCTTTTTCTACAGCTAAGTATACGAAACTTTTGTTTTCAAAATCATTCGTATTGTTTTCAGGCCACTGAATTGCCTTTTCAAAAATTTTAACGGCTTGACTACAGAAACTGAAAGCACAACTTTATGCAGGAGCTGTAGCTATAACTAATACACACATAACAAGGTCAAAGTTAATACTGAAGTCATCTCAGTCAGTAGTTATTAAAATAAAAAAACAAAAAAAAATGTGTTCACTTTATAGAGGTTTATGAGAGTTCACTGTTTACAGTTACTAATAATATAATATAACGAGTTCATTATACCCAGTAGTCGAATTACAAAGTGTTCACTATATCCCGAGTGAACTGAATTTCGACGTTTTGTGGTCAGTCGAATTTTCGGGAAACTTCTTATAACTTAACATGATCGGAACGATATACATATGTCGCATTCGAAACATATAGTGCTCATATCATATTTTAATCCAGCCATACTTCAAATAAATTTTGAACTGGTAACCCGATCAAGTTTAAACCTAATCAGTTCCTAACCTCAAAAAAAAACGTTGATTTATGTCAATTTAATTGAAATCGGGAGATTCGTTCGAGAGATATCGTTGATGAAAGATTTTAAAAAATTGTGTTTTTCTAATAACTCCAAAACTGTTCTGCAAATAGATTTTTATAAACTTTAAAAATTTTCTTATGTGAAATTTTAATAAAAATCGGTAAAATGTTTATTGGATATCGATGTCGAAAATTTGCGAAAACTTTTTATATTTTAATTATTTCGTAATTTAATGTCAAATTATGCATCGATACGTTTGGACTTAAAAAGAACTGTGTCTAATACTGCATATTTGCTTTGAATGGGTTAAACTAAGTGTGCATTTTCAGGGATGTCCTGCATGGTCAACTGATTACCATATTTTTTTCTCAGAGCTATTATCAGAAATTTCTTCATGTACACATATGTCTAGTATGTCATTGTTTACGAGTATATTTGCTTTTCTTATATCTCGCAAAGCAAAGTCTATGCGAAATATTATTCTGGCACAAAAAGATGTGATAGCATTTTTTTTATACTTATACTATCTATTGCAACTATATTTTATAGTGTTTCACACTCACTGGTTTTAAAGCAAAATTTGGTTTTATGTTAAAACCAACTATTAAGAACTGGTTTTACCATAAACCAACTATTAAGAACTGGTTGTACCATAAACCAATATTTTCTTAAAACCATCTAAAAAAAAACGCTTTTTTGAATCGGTTTTAAGTTGACTTAATGAAAAACAACCTTGATATTCATATACAGTGCAGTGCTACCAAGTTTAAAAATTTAAAACAGCTGTCACGAAGATTTATGTATTGAAACTTCTTAAATAAAAATAAAAAAAACATACAGTAAAAATACAAGGTCAAATAAAAAGAATTAAAATAAAAAAAATTTAAATGGCTAACACTAGAGCATTAAAATTTTTTACACATACTGCATCTCAAAATTCATGTGTATTGATAGTTGTGACGTAGGCTGCACGCAATTTTTGAGCAATTTAAAAGAAAATTCATTTATCAAGATGGGTTCGCTGTTCATAAGAATACGTATCAGCCATTTTCTTGCCCATAATTTGAAACAAAACTTGCCAGAAAATTTGAAAGCAAATTCTTTTCAAATTTTAAAAGTATGAGTGTATTAGTAAAAAAGTGAGAGAAAATTAAAATTTTAAAGGCAAAATGTGAACGTCTAACCCCCAAGTCAATGAAATGAAAAAAAAAAAATTTTGTAAATAAAGTCACTACAATAATTTAAAATAATGGACGCAGCACCAACATCGCCACGATGGTAGTCTGCATGTTGACTACAAAAGCAAAAACAGACCTGGGTTCAACGCCAGTTTCAGACTGAAATTATAAAAAAAACCACGCATTTTTCTGGTGTGCACTATTGTGTCTTTGTGTGTCAGTTGTTGTCGAAAGGTTTCAGTGTCGAAGGCATAGTCACTGTTCACTGAACAATACCGGCTTCAGCTGATAGGAATCCACAATTTCATCAGAACGCCTTCCTTCGTCGGTATTGTGTAGCACCGGCGAAGTAAAATAATAATAAAAATGGCTACTTTCCGAAGCTTCAGCACTGCTACGAGTATAAAAACAAAAGAACGTGCGAAAGCAGAGCTGCAAAATAATTAATTAAGCTTCACCTCCTGTCGTTTCTCCTACTATCCCTTTCCTATAGTTCCCAGCACAATGCTTCGCATGTGTAGGAGTCATCTCCTGAGTGCTGGTCCTAGATAAAAAAAAAAAAAAATTCAGTAAAAAGCGTAGAACTTTAATGGAATTTTATTTAAGGACGTATTAGGTGTTTTATTTTTTCCTTTTTATTTTTTCGATATTTCGTTAGCATTTTAAACTGACCTTATTAGAGTAGGTGATTTTCATCTGTTACATGGCGTCTACAACTGATATAATATCAAATATTTTCATAGCAGCAAATTTCATACCATATCATGGAAAATATTAGTGTTATATCAGATATTATATAATATAATATAATATATAATATTGTTTTCATAATACATAGTTAGGTAACTATTTCAATATATGAAGTGTCAAACACATACATCCATAGATACAAGAAAAGTATTGAGCATTTCTGCATGTAAAGCTATGTTCACACGATTGTCAGATTGCACAATATTGTAGGATACGGCAATATGGTGGCAATGCATTCACAATGAAAAATTTTTACCATCTGGTAACTTGTCTGTCCACACTATTGATAGGAAACCATACAATTTCATTGGCACACCGTTCTGCGACAATAAATTTTTGTGCCAATAATAATTGTCTGTTCACACGGTTGTCAGATTATTGTATGGCAAACGTTGCCAGATCCGACTTTTAACATTGTATCTAAATCTTTATAGGCAGCATTGCCAACAGAAATATTTATCTGCCAATAGTGTTATTGTACGGTGCACTAAATGAAGCACATGCGACAATAACAAATGACTGTAAATTGTGTGTCAATGGAAATGAAGGGTGTTCTCACGATTGTCAGAATTGTGACAATATTATTGGCATACAATGCACCGACAATACATTTTGTGACGATGTTGCCACACAAAAATTGTGTGTTCACACGGTTGTTGCACATTTTGTAACAATTCTATTAAAATTACACAAAGCTGTTTGCTGCTCGGCTGCCAGATTATTATGAAATATTTTCCTATTAACAAAAATACATGTTCTACATGCTTGCTATTAATAGTGATATACAAGTATGTTTTGACACTCACATTCTTTTCAAATCGGATGTGAGTTGCAAATCGCCAAACTTAATTTTACATGTTCTGAAACTAAATATGAATATGAAAAATTAATTGTTTTGTATTGCATTATTGGAAAAATAACTCGTTTCTTTCTTTAAATTATTCACAACACTTGTTATCACTTACACGTTTCACGTTGGAAACACTTATGTTTAACAATTTCAGTTACGTGCAATGCCAAAATAGTGATTTTATCAGAATTTTTTCTTGGCATAGTGGCATCCCTTTTTCTGGTTATTTGCTTTTTTTACTTTATTTGTCATCATTAGTTACTCTCTCCTACTTAAGAAAAAGAAATGTCAAATTTTCTATATGTAGCAACAACAACATTTATCATATCATTTCATCTTTTGAACGGCGCGGTAAATACAAGTGAATCTTAAAAAATATACTCGTATACAATGAAAATTCAAGATTGTTTTTATTAAATTATCAATTGTAAAAGAGATTTTAACTAAACATACATACAAGTGTTTACTTATATACATAGATATTTATATATGTATATAAAAAAATTTATTAACGAAAATAAAAAAAAATATGTATCTTGCTAAATGTACGGACAAGAAATATAAATTTACTTTGAAAAAAAGCAAAAGTGAGGAATTTTCAGCATAGAGAAACAAAGACATAATATATGTACATATGAATGTACGTACTTACAATCATACATAAATTTTTCAACTTTCTAGTTTTTTTTTGTTTTGCAAACATATGGTAAACATTACAAAATTTTTCCTGTAAATTCTTTAATGTGGAAATAGTTTTTATTGTTGCAAAAAATCCTCAGGTGTTTTAAATATTTAAGGTAAGAATGGTCAGCTTTAGTTCTCTTTGTACTTTATTAATGTTACATGTGAAATATTTTAGAATACACATGTCTGTTCTAGGCATTTTTATTAACGTACCTATACATCATTGGCAAATGATAAGGTAGCAGTAATAAAAACAACAATTACAGAAATAACAACATATTCAGTGGATGAAATTGCATTCTATCTCAATTGAGATGTTCTTTATTTTATTTTTGTATGTTGTTATTGTTTTGTTTTGTTTTTTCAACGTTGTTTTTTAAGGTTATACTATGTGGGAGTAGTCTGTGTGGGTGATTATAATTGTTTGGTTAGTCTCTTTGTATACGAAAGTTATTCAAAAAGAAGTATTTATACCAAATTTTTCGCAGTTTTATATTTCCATCACAGGCAGTTAATGTAATTTGTACGTTGAAAAGTTCCTTAAAAATTTTCTTTATGGGCATATTCTTTATAGAAATGCACATTCTAATTATTATTGCACATTCAAGATCTTACATAGGAGGTGCTTACGTATTTTATAACATGTGCTCTTTTAATGCAAACCGAACTAACTTCTAGTTTGGCCGACGTCAGTTGCAGCAGCAGTTTTGGGGAATTGAAAATGCACATGCAAGTAGATAATACGTGTTCTCAGCTAAAAAAAAATTTTTTCGACAGTCGTTGAAATTGCAAGATTCTTTACACATGCAGCTATAAGTTAATTTTAAAGCTGTCATCGAAGTGGAAGTATGCTCCAGAACTTTTTGTATTTCTTTCTATGAATGTTCCACAAAACGTAATTAGACAGATCCAAAGAAGTGATTTATGTACATACATACATACTTACTAAATGTATGTACATACATATATTCTATATGTATGTATGTATGTATATACTTATAAGGTTGGCCAAAGGAAGTCATCCGATGTTGTTTGGCTCTCATTTTTTTTCTAAATGAAAAACTTCGATTCTGTTTTTTGATTATGTTTATCTGAACCTTTAGAATTTTATTGGTCAAGTCGAGATATCGGCCAAATGGGCACCGTCACAATTGATTGTTATACGGGCTCGTTTAATGGCATTTTTCATCACTTCGGGCGACAGATTCTCGCACTCGTGTCGAATGTTGTCATTGAGGGCTTCCAGGGTCTCGGGGGTTGTTCACGTAAACACTGGACTTCAAAACACCCCACAAAAAAAGTCTGGAACGTTAAATCGGGCGATTTTGCGGGCCAGAGCAAATCGCGAAAACGAGAGATGAGGCGACCCGGGAACGCCGCCATCAGAATATTGGTTGTGGCTCGAACAGTGAGCTCGGTTAACATGGCCCGTCCACTGTTGCCGTTTGACCAGCGGCGTCCTTAAAAAAGGGTGCTCCGTGGCCGGCCACTCTTGGCAGCGTCTCGTGTGGTCCCATACTCTTCAAGGTTGGTGTCCAAACGGCGCAGTGTTTGCGCAGTCGGACTACCGGGGAATCGGCGACGGACACACAGACGAATTGGTAAGGCAAAAATAGACACGATTATTCCGCGTTCTTGGGGAGTGTATCGCTCCATGGATTGTTCACTTGTATTCTACGTCTGTCTAGTTCACAAATGCCAAAATGGTTTTACATTGCCCGCTATTTGCAAAAATAAGAGCATCTTCCAATAGAGTAATTTTTTTGGCCCACCTTGTACTATATATACAGGGTGTCTGGTGGGGAATTTATATTTTTAAATACGATTATTTGAAAAAGGGTGGGTGACGTCGTTGGAATTATCGATTATGCGGATTTGTCAGTCAGTTGTCTAGTGAGCATCGCGGGTTCGTTGTGGAAACATTTTTTAAGAGTATCGATTCTTATGTAATTGCTCGTCGACAATTTTGTTCAAAGTTCGGTATTCGGCGAATAAGTGATGGACCGAGTGTAAATTTAATTCGTTCGTGGGTACAGAGATTTCGCACAACTCCTTCGGGTATGAATGCCCCGCGGCCATTGAAAACATTGAACTGGTTGAAAGCAGTTACGTGAAAATCCGCGACTTTCAATACGGAAAAGAGCAGCCTCACTAAGACTTCCAATAGCGATTATTCATGAAATTTTAAAAAAGGATCTGGATGACATACTCTTTAAAAAATAAAATCCGCATTTCCATTCTATCGTTCAATGCTCTTAAGAAAACTTTGTGTCAATTATTACTTTTTTATTTAAGCTTGAAAATATATATCTGCTACCGGACATCTTTTACCACTTTTTATTCAATATGTAAAATAAGTTAACTCTTAGGAAACACATGAAGCGGTATACACGACTACCAAATATTATTTTTAAAATATTTAATAATTTTTTAACATCTATGGAGAGAAAATGAATGCGGAATATGCACTTATTTCTTTTATTTTTAGTGGTAAGCTTTTAGGTTTTTTTTTTCTTTTTTATTTTTTTATATCTTCGATATTTCGTTAACAACCGATGGTTAACATGTTCGCAATATTAAAAAAATTTTCTAATCTGTAATTCTTTTAATTTTTTTTGATTGAAATAAACAAAAATTGCAGAATTTGGGGATAATATTGGGTTATAATCAATAGATGGCGCAAAAGTGATGAAAATAAACAAATTTGGCAGTTTGAATTCTAACATGTGTACAATTGCGATTAACTCTGATTTTAGTCAGGGGTGTCATAGAAACCAATCTTATCGGAATTGGATTTTAAACCGACAAAAAAAATTCTTTGGTGTCATGAAATCCAATGTTATCGGTTTTATGTTCGAACTAGAAATAATGTCGGTTTTAGGTTTTATTGGTTTTCTGTTGGTTTTCATTTCCATTCATTTAATTTTATTAATTCCATCAGATATTTTGTTAAAATTTTGTAAATTTATTTACTTAAAGCAATTAAAAGCTACATTTTTCATTTTGTTATTGTTTTTCAAATTCATTTTTTTTCGCGAAAATGTAAGTAAATTTTAGTCGATAAAAAGAAAAAGTATTTAATCTCCATGTTTTTATACTTAATAGGGGAAAACATAAAAATAACACCCAAAACTCGATATTAATCGAGTTTATGCAAAAATATACGACCCTCGCAAAAGGATTCACAAAACGCGATAAGACAACTGTAGATTCCCTGTGGCAAATGTACTTGCGCTGTCTCCGGCAGTTCATCTCGCAAAATTCTTCTCATATTTCTGCGCGCTCTTCCTCCAATAGCAATTAAGCAACCACAGCAGTGCCCATTTTTTATTGTTATATATTTAATATAAAACAGCAATTTTTTATTTTCAAAAAATTCGTTTCGCATATCTATTTTCACAAACAAATTCAAACAAAAATTGCATTCAAAGTAGTAAACAAATGAACAAAATCATAAAACAGCTGATTTGAATATCGGTGTTGTTTGCATTCGAAAAAAAAAACCGACACGTTTTCATGACACCAAATGAAACAAATATCGGTTTGCGAAACCGACAATCTGCAAAACCGACATGGATTCTATGACACCCCTGAATATCGTAGAAAACGTCGGCAAAGTAATGAGAAATAAATATTTATCAGGTATATCCTCACACTGACATATCGCGCAATATTTACGATTGTGATTTGAAATCACAAGAGAGGTGTTCTGTATATCGCAATCGCAACGGTATAGTTCTTTCAGACGTATTAAATTTTTAAGCTTAGTTTTAGTAGCCATTTTTAGTAATTATTTTAGTTTGCTGGTGCTACACAATACTGATGAAGGATGTGCCTGTGAATTGGTAGCAGCTGGAACCTTCCGAAAACAACTGACACAAATGGAAAAATGTGTGATAACAAGTGTTGTGAATAATTTAAAGAAAGAAACGAGTTATTTTTCCAATAATGCAATACAAAACAATTAATTTTTCATATTCATATCTAGTTTCAGAACATGTAAAATTAAGTTTGGCGATTTGCAACTCACATCCGATTTGAAAAGAATGTGAGTGTCAAAACATACTTGTATATCACTATTAAAAGCAAGCATGTAGAACATGTATTTTCGTTAATAGGAAAATATTTCATAATAATCTGGCAGCCGAGCAGCAAACAGCTTTGTGTAATTTTAATAGAATTGTTACAAAATGTGCAACAACCGTGTGAACACACAATTTTTGTGTGGCAACATCGTCACAAAATGTATTGTCGGTGCATTGTATGCCAATAATATTGTCACAATTCTGACAATCGTGAGAACACCCTTCATTTCCATTGACACACAATTTACAGTCATTTGTTATTGTCGCATGTGCTTCATTTAGTGCACCGTACAATAACACCATTGGCAGAGAAATATTTCTGTTGGCAATGCTGCCTATAAAGATTTAGATACAATGTTAAAAGTCGGATCTGGCAACGTTTGCCATACAATAATCTGACAACCGTGTGAACAGGCAATTATTATTGGCACAAAAATTTATTGTCGCAGAACGGTGTGCCAATGAAATTGTATGGTTTCCTATCAATAGTGTGAACAGACAAATTACCAGATGGTAAAAATTTTTCATTGTGAGTGCATTGCAGTGCAATCTGACAATCGTGTGAACATAGCTTTACATGCAGAAATGCTCAATACTTTTCTTGTATCTATGGATGTATGTGTTTGACACTTCATATATTGAAATAGTTACCTAACTATGTATTATGAAAACAATATTATATATTATATTATATTATATAATATCTGATATAACACTAATATTTTCCATGATATGATATGAAATTTGCTGCTATGAAAATATTTGATATTATATCAGTTGTAGACGCGATGTAACAGATGAAAATCACCTACTCTAATAAGGTCAGTTCAAAATGCTTAACGAAATATCGAAAAAATAAAACACCTAATACGTTCTTAAATAAAATTCCATTAAAGTTCTACGGAGAAAAATCACCCTTTACTGAATTTTTAATTATTAATTTTTTTTAATAATCATATACACAATATTTAGTAAAATAATAATATATAACACAAACGACTAGTTTAAAATCAACCATTAAAATCAATGTAGTAGAAATTTATATTTCTATATGAAAACTTCGTAGGTCCCTAATTCGAAAACTAGGCGTTGGCGGGACTTTCTTCACTTTGTTTTCTTTTTATTTTTCTTTTTTGTATCTCATTTTCTTTCAATTTGCTGAAGTGGCCTGAAACTAGGTTAGGTGGCGGACCTTCCTCGAAGGAGAACGCCCAACTTATGCCCCTTGTGATACCACAAGAAACACCCAGTGTCTAGGCGGGGATCGAACACGCACCTCCAGATTGATAAGACTAATATTCATGCACTAGACTGCGGATGCACCCGTCCGTAAACTAGATTCAAGCCAAATTTTTACCCTTTTACCTTTGATTTATACACTTGTTTCTGCTGGGCAATTGCATACAAAATGTAAGTGAATTCTTCCTTTATTTACATATTTTGATAAATATATTTATAAATATTTTTATATCAAGATCAGCTATTATAGTGGAAACATATATAAATAATAAATAAAATGCAAACCAACAGACCAATTGAGTGCGTTTTGTTAGAGTATACAAAGATATCGCGGCCCAATTTTGAAGTTAAAGTTAAATTTTGAAATTTCTCATCCTACACACAAAACAGCTAGTTTAACAGAGCTCTGTTAACATGGTAATGTTAAACAATTGACACCGATTTTTACTTTAAAACTTAAAAATAAACATATTAATAAGCAAAAATATAATGAAAAATCATCAGTAGGACTTCTAGAAGTGCCTAAATGAATGAATGGTTAATCGTTGGAAATGTTAGCAGTTTGTTTTTTTTTATTAGAAAATATAAGAATATTTCGAAAAAAAAACCCATTTTTACTACTGGTAAAGGACTTTTGTCATTTTCTCGAAAATGGTAAGAGTTGGGGTGATGAAATTTCACGGAGCCGATTTCTGGAAATGTCTAAATGAAAGGCCAATAGTTGGAAAGGTTAACAGTTTGTTTTTTTAGAAAAGATGTTTAACAGTAGTACAAATGTAAAAACTCTTTTCGAAAAACTCTGTTGGCGAAAATGTTGGCTATTCATTTGGACACTTCAAGAATCCTCCTAACGCGTTAACAGAACTCTGTTAAACTCCCTGGTTTTTCTCTAAGGTTAGAAATTTTAAAACTTAACTTCACGCACATTGTACATCATAGTTCAAAGTCTAAACATTTTATTTAAGTTGTTGGAGTACTCTATTATTATTTATTTTATTTTTAAATTCTTTAATTTTTACACTCAGGTACTTTTATTGTTCAAATACAATACTTTTTATCCGGGTAACTAATTAATGGCTCGATTATGGATAGCAACCGAACTGTTGTTCAGTTGCCAGTTGCTAAAAATGATAATGCAGGTAATGCAGATTTACAGTTGCATAAAGTAATAAAACTTTTCTAGCAACCACAATTTTGTGGTTGCTGCCTGACAACGTAACTGAAGTTCGGTTGCTATCCATAATCGCACCATAACTGGCCCTGAATATTTAAAAACACAACTTACACTTAAACGCACGAATTTTTATTTCTGTATTCATTTTAAATTGGTTTGCTTTTAAATAAATTTGTATGTTTCCTTTTTTACATTCACTGAGAATGATAACGTGAAAAATATTGCACGTAAAATTCATGATACCTATTTTCACCTCGAGGGGAATGAAAATTTTACGTGAAGAAAAATTTCACTTCTTATTCGCGATAGGAGGGATTACCTGTGTTTCTTTACTTTTTGGGTAAAGTTTAGTAAAGAGTGGGGATGGCTGGGTTCGACCCTAGTTTCTGACTAAGTCCTAAAAACATTCGCAATTTTCTGATGTGCTTACTGTGTCTATAGCCATAGTCACTGGTCACTGAACAGCTTCACCTTCAATAAGAGACAAAAATGTACAAAAGTACGGCAACGCAAAAGACGACAGACTACCAAAAAATGGAAATCCCAATGCTTATATTTAATAAACTATTCTAAAAGATGACCAAAGTTTGAAAGGTCTTTAATTTGTAAAATAATAACCAATGCGCTTAAAAAAATTTGAATACGTTAAAAAGTCTGGATTCGTTAGTTACGCGAATCCCATTTTTATAAATATGGATGTAGGTATATTTTTATTTATAAATGACTACTATAAAAGATGAACAAACTTAGAAATATTACTCTGTAACTTGAACTATAAAAACCTATGCGCTTAGTTACAATTTAGTTAAAATGTTAATATATTCCTTTTTTTAGTCCCGGGAATTACATTTTGTCATAAAACTCTATGCGTGACCATTTGTGTGTACTTGACATTTGTAGTTTTTCACTATCAATTTTATTTACTGCTGGCCCACTGTGATTGATTCCATTGGCAAAAATTAAATTCAAAAGTTTGTCACTAAATGTCACTATTTCTTATAAAAGCAAGGTTTTAAAATTTATAGTTGCTTTGTTTTATTCCAACCGTATGCTTTAACCGTATGCAGGTAATTCTCACCTGCCGGAGAGCAATCAACCACTGCCCGCACCCGAACGTGTATCCGTAACTATGCCAAAGATATACTTTCGAGCTCGTGCAGTTAAAAGGGTTCTAACGAACCTCAACATAAACAAGTCTCCTGGGCCGGATGGAATTCCTGCACTGGTCCTGAAGCAGTGTTCTTCGACGTTATCACGTCCTTTGGCAATCCTTTTCAGCACTCTGTACTATACAGGTCAATTCCCATCGTGCTGGAAGGTTGCAAATGTAACGCCGATCCCAAAAAAGGGTGAGGCAAGCAAACCTGAAAATTACCGCCCAATCGCAATCTGTTCCGCGATTTCCAAAGTGATGGAAAGTATGGTGAACTTTCACCTAATGAAAAATTTAGAGTCCAACAATTTACTGAACGACCGTCAATACGGCTTCCGTCGAGGGCGCTCTACGGGCGACGTACTAGCCTTCCTCTCGGAAAAATGGTGTAATTCTATTCACCAGTTCGGCGAAAGTAAAGTCGTGGCTCTGGATATTTCTAAAGCATTTGATAGAGTGTGGCATGGGGCACTTCTGTCCAAACTTATTGCTTTTGGTGTCGGTGATATCTTCTCTCGATTTATATCGAGTTTTCTCAGGGATCGCGCTATAAGAGTTGTTATGGACGGGATCTCATCTAACGAGTATAAGATAAATTCAGGGGTACCGCAAGGCTCTACTCTTTCTCCTACCCTATTTCTAGTCTTTCTTAATGACCTCCTATGTCAAACTTCCAACCCTATCCACTCTTTCGCAGATGACAGCAGCCTTTCTCACTCATATTCATTTAGTCGTAGGCCAACATCGACTATGATCACTTCGCTGAGGCAGAATATGAGTGACTCATTGAATTGTGACCTCATGAAAATATCGCAATGGGGTCAGGCAAACAGGGTCGATTTCAATGCTCAAAAGACCCAATGCAGCATGCTTACACATCGACGCATGCCCGATGACGCTGCGTCACCTGTAATTATGGGCGGTATAAACATCGAGGAATCAGAAGCTCTTGATGTTCTTGGCATGAAAATTCAGTGCGATGTTCGATGGACTGAGCACATTTTTCAGGTATCAAAAGAAGCATTCAAGTGCCTCGGTTTTTTAAGACGGTGCAAGACATACTTCACCCCATCTGATCTCCTCGCTATTTATACCGCCTACATCCGACCGAAAATGGAATACAACTCTCATGTTTGGGCCGGTGCTTCAAAGACTATTTTGAAGTTACTCGACCGGGTCCAAGAGAGAGCGAACAAACTCATAGGAGACAGTAGGGGAGCCAACTCTATTAACTCTCTTGAGCATCGTCGCAACGTGGGGTGTGTTTCGTTGTTCTATCGTTACTATAATGGGATGTGCTCTGATGAAATCAGGGAACTTTTTCCCGAAACCCGATCATTCACGCGCACGACGCGTTCATCATTAAGAGCACATCCATTTGTAGTCAACTTGGCAGCGAACCGCACTATGCATTACAGGGAGAACTCATTTTTCGGCCGAACATCGCGTATGTGGAACAAACTCCCTGCCGAGGTCTTTCCTGTCACTTATGACGTGGGAAAATTAAAATCAAATGTCCATTCACACTACTCGCTCTATCCTCCTTCCCATAACCTGATTTCCTAGTTCCAGCACAATGCATCGCATGTGTAGGGGTCATCCCCTGAGTGCTGGTCCAAGATAAAAAAAAAAAATAAAAAAAAGCGCCTGACAGACGATCAATGTTCAGCTTCAATATTTGTCATTGTGTGCGAAAAATAGTCACACATATACGCTCTGTGTGAAATTGACGAATATCAAAACGGTTTTGATATTCATCACAATATTGAAGCTGTTTGACGTAGTGTGGCATTGTTATCGTCAATATTCATTTTATTTCTGGTAACTTTGAGTGCACATCGTAGTTGTGACGCATTACAAATAGAGTAAAAAATTTTTGTAATCAAATTAATTGAACTATATCGCTCATTAATGGTTGTTTGGGACGTGCAAATTAAAGAATATAGTGACAAAAACAAAAAAAAATATCATCAGTGCTTTTTTTTAATAAATAAAGGAATAAATAGATATGTGTTTTGCCGACGGTAACTTCAATATATTTGCACTTGAAAGAACCCAAAAAAATTAACATTGATTAGAATTATTGACGTAGTGTGTCAAAGGCTTCAATACATATACTAACACAAAGACAAATATTGAAGCTGAATACTGATGCGTGTGTCAGTCGCTTAAGAACAGCTTCAAAAAAGAGAGCGAGTGATCAGTTGGTTTTTCCAGTGTGAAAAAGTTCAACTTTAAATTAATTAAAACAAAAGAGAAAAAATTTATGTTAAAGTAAATCAAAAGGAATATTAAATTAGAAGGTATTAACTAAATTTTAAAAGATTTAGAAGCTTGTTGTGGATTTGTTATGAAATTAGTATGTTTCCAGAGTAATTGTTAATGTTCGTTCATCCATATATTTCAATTTCATCTAGAGTTTTAGTTGTGTTCCTATACTGGAAGTATTTTTGGCCGCCGACTCCATGCAGCTCCGACCACTGTGCAGCCGCGTCATATCGAAAGCATTTTTTCATTCAAATTAATTAGTATTTTTTTCGATAAATGTGAACGATAACGAAATTTTTACGAAGAACCATTTTTCTTGACCTTTGGCCCCTCGGAACTTTTCTAGCGGCGCATGGAAAGATTGCGATGTTTGCGATCTTGTTGAGAACCTCAACAAAAAGCTTCGTTTAAAAATTTAGATTTTCCTGAACGTTTACGAATTTCTTGTTTCGGTGATTTTCTATGATATTTTGAAGAAATTAATGTGTCGACTATAGATATTTCTAAAAAATTTGACATATTGGTATGGAGAACTTTTGTCTAGACTTATTTCTTTTTGTCTCGGTATTATCTTTTCTCTTATTTATATCGAGCTTTCTCACGGATTGCGCTTTAACAGTTGTTATAGACGAGTTTAAGATTAATTCAGGGCTCCATTCTTTCGTTTACTCTATTTCTTATCTTTCTTAATGACCTCCTATGTCAAACTTCCAACCCTATCCACTCCTTTGTAGATGACTGCAGCATTTGTCATTCATATTCATTTGATTATATGCTAACAGCGACTGCGAGCGGGGCGACGAGGCAAAATATTAATGATTCACTGAATAGTGACCTCACAAGAATGGAATGGGGTCACGCGAACAGGGTCTATTTCAGTGCTTAAAATACCCAATGCTGCATGATAACGCTGCCTCATCTGTAATTATGGGTGGTAGAAATATTGAAGAATCAGAAGCCTTTGATGTTCTTTGCAAGAAAATTCAGCATGATATTCAATGGACTGAGTACATTTTTCAGATCGCAAAGGAAGCATTAAGTGCCTCGGCTTTTTAGGAAGATGTAAGACATTCTTGACTTCACCTGATCTTACTGTTTATACTGCTTACATCCGACAGAAGATGGAATACAAATCTTATGTATGTGCTGGTGCTTGAAAGACTATTTTGAAGTTACTCGACCTTGTATAGGAGAAGGCTAAGAAACTTCTTGGGGACGGTAGGGTAGCGAACTCTATTGACTCTTTTGAGCATCGTCGCAATGTGGGGTGGGTTTCGTTATTCTATCGTTACTATTTTTTTGATCTGGGACCAGCACTCAGGAGATGACCTCAACACATGTGATACATTGTGCTGGAACTTAGAGGAAAGGGGATAGTTAGAGAAATGACATGAGATGAAGCTTCACTATCTTACAACTCTGCTTTTGCACGTTCTTTCTTTATAGCAGTGTTGAAGCGCCTCTGTTGTCAAAGAGAAGTATTAAATTTTGAAGCTTCGTTTTTATAGCCATTTTTAGTAGTTATTTTACTTCGCCGGTGCTACACAATACCAACGAAGGAGGGCGCTATGATGTGATTGTGAATTGCTATCAGCTGAAGTCAGTACTGTTCAGTTACCAGTGACTATATTTTCGCCACTGAAACCTTCCGACAACAACTGACGCAAAGACACATCAGAAAAAATGCCAGCTGTTTTTATGATTTAGCCTGAAACTTTACTTTTGTAGTCAACGTGCGGCCTACTTCAGCCATCGCCGACATTTTATTGCTCAAATACCGACGAAGAAGGGTGTTGTACCAGAGAAAACTCTTCGTCTTGACCGGGCTAACTCGCTAACTACTCGCCATCACTAGTGAGGATGTCTATTCTTTTTTCACTTTGAATCTTTCGCGACAAAAGCTACTTCATTTACATATTTCGATTTCGTTAATTTTTAACTCACTTCTATGTTCGTTGTGTTTTAATAATTAACTATGTAGATTAACAAATATTTTCACTAATTCTGCCGTTTCTTTAATAAACAATAAAAACTGCGTCGTTTGCCCCACCCTGGCCCTGTTTTGCAGCGTTAATTTTCTTGCAAAAGTTTTTGGTATAAGCACCAACATAGACTAGCTAAAGCTACCATTATACTGTCTGAGTTTTCGTCTGAGTTTCGTTTCAATAGACCATATTATGAGTGTCGTTGAATACGGTAAAATGTGGCAACACGTGACATATGTTGTATATTGCATTGTCGTACATACGACCACGACAACGACACTCATAATAGGCGCAATATGTGAAAGGGGAATATCGTGCCTAATATTTGATTTCTTCTGCAATCTCAGTTGAAAATATACCTATTCTATTTTCATCTAATATAAAATATAACTTTTAAATGCCATAGTCTTAAAGTTACCTGTTGAAATCAGAAGAAAACTCAGGCAGTATAAATCCAGATTTAATCATACCACAAGTATATATAAATAATATAAAACATTTATTTCTCAATTTCAGAAAACTTATGTAAAAAATATGGCACAGAAAAAATCATACAATGTGAACATGATGTAAATTTAAGTATCAATAACTAATGTGTTCCTTAATTCCGTATTCCCTACATTATAAAATCTATGATATTTTACTGCAACCAATTACTCAAAATATCCTTTAAGCAACAAAGAAAAAATTAAGTTACGCACTCACAACCAACAGCCTAATTAAAAAGAAAAACAAAACAAAAAACCAGAACTACAAATAAATCATTTTCTATTTAAATTTAATTTTTCTACTCATATACGGTGGTTATTGGTGGGCAATTTTTAAAAATTGCTTACACCAAACCCTGCAACAGCCAAAAAATTCCGAAATCCTCAAATTCTGCTTCAGTGCTGCAAAAACTAAAAGCTAAAGCAACAGGTACAACGGTAAAACGTAGTAAGAAATCGGCAAAATTCACGAAACAACAACAGCCGCAACAACAGCTTCAACAGCAACAGCAACAGCAACAACCGCAATCAAATTTAGCATTAGCAACAGTTTCATCATCAAATTTAACAGCATTACAGCAAAGTGGTGGCTCCTTTCAGGGAGTCATCGGTGGCAGTGGAGGTACTCTTGGCACAGAATATTATACTCAGGCCCACAGTTATAGTTATCAACAACGCAGTGGCGTCTTTAAAAGCGACACTGGATTTGCTGGTGTTGGTGGTGCGGTCAGTGGAGGTGCGACCACCACCAGTGACGACATTACAACTACTTTTTCTAAAACAACCTTTTCTCCAAATTCTACACAAAAATCTGTTTCGGCATTTCATCATTCATCGCCTTTGTCATATCAACAATATAATCAAATTAATAATCACAACCATAATAGTAATCCTCCACACACCACCAATAGTGCCAACATTAACAATTTTACAAGCTTTTCATCTTCATCCCAACCAGCGATGATGATGAAACACAAGACATCATTAGGCGAGCGTATGAATATTGGTGATGAGGTGCGTGAGCTAAAATTGGGATGTACATTTAGTAATAAAAATACAACGAATGCATTTCATACAATTAAATGTAAGTAGATAAAAATTTATTTTTCTGTTTTTAATAATCAGCTATGTGATGAAAATCGTTCGATTTGAAATGTAAATATCTTTTCCAAATCATTAAATGTGTGACAGATTTCGATCGAAATCATATTCCACTTTCGTATCATTTCCAATTGTTTTTTATAAATATAATCTTATAATACAACTCTGAAATGTGTTTTTGGGATGGACGAATATGAAAATAAAAAAATAATATTAACAACTTATAGGTATCTAATTATCATATACAAAATGCTATCTGCCCTTGCTTTTTATTTACTTCTATTAATTATTGATAATAATTCGAATGGTGAAAGCGAGTATATCCGACGGAAACGCTTACGAGACAACTCTGGCCCCTTAAGTTTGCCCAATGAACGTGAATATTACTCACATAAAATTTGATCAATTACTTCTTATTTTTTTTTTAAACGGACCTACTATTGTACAAATTGGTTCTCTTTTGCATTTGCTATTTTCTTCTTTAAGCATGTCTTCCAGTCACGCCATATCTTTTATTTATAGAAAAAATAATTAAAATTTCTATCTTGTTCTCATATCAAATAACTATATGCCAAGGAGTTTCATCGTGAATTGGTAAACCAACGCTATTCAATTTGGTTCTTAAATTCTTTCATATATTTTTCACGTTCATTCTGTCTCGTTTTCCATAAATTGTATTAAGTCGTCTTCTTGAAGACTATTCCTATTATACATATATTATGAAGGCTATAGCTAATCGTCGATAAGATTAGTTATATTTAATTTATATTAGAATATACTTAAATTTTTTGTTTTTACAATGTTCGTTAAATTTAATAAAAAAATTTAAACACTCATTATCGAAATCCGTCACATACGGATATGTTAGGTTGCGAACCCTCCCCGAAGGAAACCGCGCACCACTTAGGCCACAGCTTATCCCCATTGTGATACCACAAGAAACACCCAGGGTCTAGACGAGAATCGTACCCACACCTCCAGGTTTATAAGACTAATGCTCATGCACTACAGAGACACCCACTCGTCACATAATAAAAACGCAATATTTTTGTTGAAACAGAATGGAATATGAAATCGATTTAGTAAATCGACGCCTGTTGCCATATCACATGTTTTGTCGATTTTAAAAAGTTTAGACGACGAAATCGATTTCCATCACATACCTGATTAGTTTATAATAATAATTCAGGAAATGTATTTAATGAATCGCTTTGGAAAACCTGTTTATTTTACAATACATTCAGTTGAAGTTAGTTGTTGATTAAGTTTCCGATCGAGCTAATAGACCAACTCAATTGAGTTGAATAAATCTTTTGTTCTACCGGTAAAGGTAAATATGTACTATTATATGTACATATGTACTTATATACAAAAATACTTACGAACGCTGGAATTGAAAACGTTAATTGACTTGCCTTAATTTAGTGGTAAATTACAGTCTTTTAGCTGGTCTATATGTACATTTCATTGGTGCTAATTCTAAAATCGTTAGTTGACCTTTAACGAAATTCTTGAAAAAAGGTAAGAAATTCCATATATGTATATGTAAGGTACGACGGCGGATCAATAAGTCCGTGACTTTTCGAAACGCAAAGTAAATGACGAAACTTGTTCAACATTTGACAGTAGTCTATTTATAATTGATACTTGATGGGAGCAGTGTTGTATTTCATATAACTACGAGGGAAGTTCGAAAAGTCACGGACTTATTGCGCCGCTCTCATACATATATACCAGCCAAAAAACATATAACAATCATAGATAACTAATCGTAATTCATTTTGACTCACGTTGAATAAATAACAAAATAGTTACATAATTTTAGGTTTTAGTAATAAAAAAAAAAAAAAAAAAAATGAGGATTCGAATTCTATTTCAGTCATAATATTTTTTTCTGATATGCATTGTAGCCTTGATTCACTATCGTACGAGTCAATCACAAGAACTTCAGATTGAATGATGTTCAATACAAAAAAACACGCAATAAAATGTGTTCCTAAGGCTAAAGCTACAGTTAGTGAAAACGTAACACGTTCGCGGCGATCAGCTGGCAAAAACTGTAACATAAGAAATACTCGATACTGTTTAATAAAACCGTATCGTTGAAATTGTCACTTCGAAAATCTACAGAGAATATATTTTTACGTTGCAAACGTCAAGTTGGCGTTACTTACATATAAAACAAAAGTCGCAACAGCTGACTGAATTGCTTGAAGTTTTACGTTTTTAATAACCGACATCTAAAGTTGAACAATACTGACAAGTCTAACGTTGGCAGATACATTTGTACTAACTAGACGTTAATGCTGTCACACGAAAAAGACGGAAAACCATATGTTTTTGCTAAAGAATCTTGTAGCATGTTTTACATATTACTAACTTTGAGTTGTTTTGTCTTTTTTACTGCACCTCTGATCCCTCAAAAAATATTATTTTTTAGCATCCATTACCGCATGCAAATAATGTGTTACAAGCTACAATTATCGGCGACAATTTCGTACAAATAAAGCGAATGTCAAATAAAACATTAAATATAAATTGATAAATTGGGAGATTTTGTCGTTATTTGACTTGATATAAGTAAAGCCAAAGCGGTGTCGAATTGCCGCCGTTCGTTGTCGATTTGGAAATTTCGTTTCTGTTCCCATTTTATTCCAATAATAAAACAAATGTAATTCATATTGTTTTTCTAGTCATATTTTATTTAATAAAAACTTATTTTCCGTAAAATTGTTGGAGGGTCCAAAGGAAAATTAAGCTGCGTTTTAAAAGTTTCTTTTTTTTGTTTTCTATTAGTAGTAAACATTTGCACACATTTGATAACATTATGCCGTTTTGAGGAGGAGTTTGACGCTGGTGTGGCAGATTGTACTTAATTTCGTCTCCACCATTCACCCACCCAGTTTGTAAGGCACGGAAATTGTCTCATCATCAATTTCGAGCTATGGATATACAAATATGACTAATATGTCAATTGAACATAATAACACTTTAATACCTCTATCTTCTGCCAGTAAACAACTTTTCCCTTTCTCTGGGGAACATAGCTAATGATGGCACTCCTTCCTTTAAATCTTCCTTTTACTTTTATGTTAATTGTGAAGCTATAACGTTAACAAGATTATTTATGTATGAGGGTGTCACCGAAAACCCGAAAACATCAATACCTTATCGTTCTCAACAACTTAAAATTTCACTAAGCACTACACAGCCAATTTTGACAAAAGACCTCCAGCTTCGTGTGTACAAAATTCCGTTTACTCACGAGCTCATACCAGCAGACACTGCTGGTGTATAGCTTTATAGCGCCACAGCTCAGACCCAGTTCACATAACAGCTATCTGAAATATAAAGTTCTTACATCCCCACGGGGTAGTAAAAGCTTTTGGTCATTCGTTAAAAGAGTAAAGCAAAATGCTAGTTCTTCTATTCCGCCTCTTTTAAAAGATGATCAAATATTCACTGACGCAGTTGATAAAGCTAACCTCCTAGCTGGAATGTTTGCAAGAAATTCTTACTTGCCGGAAAGCAATCAATCACTACCCGCTCTCGAGAGGGTATCCGTAACTGTGCCAAGGATATACTATCGAGCTCGTGCAGTTAAAAGGGTTTTAGCGCACCTCAACATAAACAAGTCTCCTGGGCCGGATGGAATTCCGGCACTGGTCTTGAAGCAGTGTTCTTCGACGTTATCACGTCCTCTTGCAATCCTTTTCAGCACTTTATACCATGCTTTATACTTACTGCTTTTGGTGTCGGTGATATCTTTTCTCGATTTATATCGAGCTTTCTCAGGGATCGCGCTATAAGAATTGTTATAGACGGGATCTCATCTAACGAATTCAAAATAAATTCAGGGGTACCGCAAGGCTCCATTCTTTCTCCTATCTATTTCTTATCTTTCTTAATGACCTTCGATGTCAAACTTCCAATCCTATCCACTCTTTTGCAGATGACAGCTGTATCTGCCATTGATATTCATTTGATCGTAGGCCGACATCAACTATGATCGCGGCGAGGAGGCAGAATATGAATGATTCGCTAACAGGTGACCTCACGAGAATATCGGAATGGGGTACCGCGAACAGGGTCGATTTTAATGCCCAAAAGACCCAATGCTGCATGCTTACTCATCGCCGTATGCACGATCACGCTGCCTCATCTGTAATTATGGTCGGCAGAAACATTGAGGAATCAGAAGCTCTTGATGTTCTTGGCATGAAAATCCAGTGTGATGTCCGATGGACTGAGCACATTTTTCAGGTCTCAAAGGAAACATGCATGTGCCTCGGCTTTTTAAGACGGTGTAAGACATACTTCACCCCATCTGATCTCCTCACTATTTACACCGCCTACATCCGACCGAAAATGTAATACAACTCTCATGTATGGGCCGGTGCTTCAAAGACTATTTTGAAGTTACTTGACCGTGTACAAGAAAGAGCGAAGAAACTCATTGGACATAGTAGGGTAGCCAACTCTATTCACTCTCTTGAGCATCGTCGCAACGTGGGGTGCGTTTCGTTGTTTTATCTTTACTATAATGGTATGTGTTCTAATGAAATCAGGGAACTTGTTCCCGAAACCCGGTCATTCGCGCGCACGACGCAATCATCATTAAGAGCGCATCCATTTGTGGTCGATTTGGCGGCGACTCGCACTACGCATTACAGAGAAAATTAATTTTCTGGCCGAACGTATGTGGAATGGAATTCCCGCAGAGGTGTTTCCTGTCACTTTTAACGTGGGAAAATTCAAATCGAATGTCAATAAATACTACTCCCTCTACCTCTCTCCCAAAACCTTATTCCCTAGTTCCGGCGCAATGCACCGCATGTATAGGGGTCATCCCCTGAGTGCCGGTCCAAGAAAAGAAAAAAAAAAACACTATTTGCTAGCTTCAAAAAATGCCAAGTATTCGGATTCAGTACTCGAAAGAGTTACTGTTCGTTGTTTAGAGGCCTCTCAACTTATAGCAGCGCCAGACATTATAAAAGCTTAACCAGAATATGATGAATATGAATATGACAGTTGAGTGTTATCTTCTTGATATAAAAGACTTCAATTTATTGCATCTTTAAGGTAACGTAAAACTCATTTAGCAGCTTCCCAGTGTTTATTAAAATTTGTATTCTACTAGCTTAAAAAGTTTCCGGAATAAGTTATATCCAGGCGAGTGTTCACTTCTAAGAACATTAGAGCGCCATTAGATACGCCAAACTACCCTTCATTCGTAGCCATGGTACGAATTTGCGAGTGAATGTGTAACACATGTGCCACACATGATTCTGAGTTTCCAGAGACGCAGCAACTCTGATTATAAACTATCCAAAACCGTGACGTAAATCATTTAGGGATATAGAATTGTCGGAAAGTTTCAGTGGCGAAGGCATAGTCATAGCCACTGGTCACTGAACATGAGAGCGCCCTCTTTCTTCCATATTGTACAGCAATCCCGGCGAAGTAAAATAATTAATAAACATCGCTACTAAACTGAACTGCAGGTGCTGAAACCCTGCTATAAGAAGCAAAGCGTGCAAAGAAGAGTTTTAGGAATAATGAAGCTTTCCTCTCTCTTTCCCTTCACCACCTGTCATTTCTATCACTATCCCTTTCCTATAGATGGTAACACCTAGTAGTAGGCAATCATTGCCTGAGTATTACTTATCTTAAAAAAAGAAATATAAAATAAAAATATATATGTATATATGCTGCGCATCATAACTATAGCCGAATTTACTTGTCTGTATCAAATGTTTGTTAGAGCATTGAATTATAAAGGCAACTGCAGATTTCGCGACTTCTATAGTTAGCTTCATAACTATACTATACTGATAACGAAAAAGGGAAAAATTTTAGCTTTTCTGGAAACTGGGATGAGTTTTAGGGAAATCAGGCGAAAAATCAATAGATCGGACAAAGTTATCAGAAATTTTGCAAAAAATCAAAAGGATATGGTAAAAAGAAAACTGGAGGTCCCAAAAATAAGCTATCGGAGAGAGAGAAAAGCGTAGAATTATCAGTATTGCTAGCAATACAATGGAAAGACTTTCAAACATTGCTAATGTGTGTGAGCAATAAAAGAATCTGGAAAACTGAAAAGGCAAAAACTTATGATAATGCCAAAACTCTTACCTCGCCACAAACTGGCCCGCTTGGACTTTGCAAACCATTTGTAGAAAGGTAAAGTTAATGACCATTTGGTTACTTCTGGTAAGAAGTTTTTTTAAATACTTTATGTGATTTTTTCTGATGAGAAATAGTTTAACCTCGATGGTCCAGATGGTTTCAATAGCTATTGACTAGATCCACGATATTTCTCAAAACGAAATTTCGGTGGCAGTTCAGTAATGGTCTGGGGAGCATTTTGTAGCAATGGTATGCTTGATTTCGCGTTTCCCAGCTCTCGAATGAATTCGCTGGAGTACACAAATATTTTGGAAGACAAACTGATCATATTTTGGGAAGGCTACAACAGCGCAGACTTTGTTTTCCAACAAGATAACGGTCCGGTGCACAAAACTCGACATACGCAAGAATGGCTGCGCTCCAAAAATTTTGAAACTATTGACTGGCCCGCGTGTTCGCCTGATCAAAACTCAGTCGCAAACATTTGTGGAATACTAACTCGCCGTATTTATGCTGAAAATCGCCAATACAAAAGTACTTTTGTTCTTAAAGAATACATTATCAAAATCATATTCAAAATAAGGGGAGTCAAACACATTATTAAATATAATATGTTTTCAGCAGAATATTATGATCGTTTTTAAAAATTGAAAAAATCGCTTTAAAGTGAAAATATTATGAATTAATAAATAATTTGTATTAAATTTGTTTACTACCTGACTATTCTCTTGAACAATAAAATAATATAGGTTAAAATTTATACCAAACCGCTCCTTGGTCAAAAAAGCTAGCGGCTATAGTTATGATGCGCAGTGTATAAATATAGAAATTGATAGTTTCGAAAAAAATACGCCACAAAGAGTGACTATAGGGTTTGAAAGCAGCTTTTAATAAAACATCATAAGTGAAATTTGAACATTTTTCAGGAGAGCGAAAAAAATTTATAAATTTAAAATAATTGAGCTAACTTTTGTGTCATTTTTCGTCCTACTAAAATCTCTATTAAATCAAGCTTACAAATGAAATCTACAAAAAGTCCAGATAAGTTGATTATTTTTTGTGTGATATCTCAAAATTTGAATTCATAGAAAGGAACTTATTAGTGTAAATAGAGCGTATTGTAAAGATTTCTTTACGATTGAAATACTATGAAATACTTATTTCGACTTATAATCTTCTGTCAAAAGTCCACTGATATACATATTTAAACAAATTTTAAAAATAATCGTAATAATGGAATGTTCCAATAACGTATTGTATGTATTGTAATAAAATTTGTCGGACTTAGGTGAGTCTTGGGAACCCATTGCAATTGGTTTTCTCACTAATGAGCTTACCGTGATTATCAACTTACTCCCTAGGTGGAAAATGGGAAATTTCTGAATTAATAATTTAATTGAAACCACGTTAATTTTAATTGATCTTGTTGTTCTCTCGCTGCAAATCAAAATACCATAAAATGGTTCAATGGAAAAAAAATCGTGCAATTTTTTCAAAGAAAACTGATACTTTATGCTAGATTTTTCGTGATAGGTGTAAATAGAGGTTATATAAAAAACACTACATCACTAAAATCAAGAGTTACAAGATGAAATATCATTTGTGTAATGAAAAAGAAATGGAAAAAAAGAATTTCAATTATGATTTTTTTTTATCTTGGACCAGCACTGAGGATAAGGCCCCTACACATGCGGTGCATTGTATAGTTGTGTTCACAAACTTTTTGTGCGAGACCAGTTTCTCTCACGCCTGTGGCGCTCTTGCCCGAGTACACTTTTGCAGACCAAGTAAATCCCTCCTGAGTGCACAACTTAAAAAGTTTAACCCCATATGGGTGGGTTTTGTTCGGAAGGTATTGAAGGAAACTCAATCTTCCTCTGCAAGGTATAATGCTTTCATCAATGACAATATTTTCTCCTGGCATGTAAAATTTCTGGAAATTAGCCTGTAGCATATCTGAAATTGGGCTTATTTTTCCTAGTTTATCTCCTGGAAGAATATCTCGATTGTCGGCAAAATGTATGAAGTTTAACAAAAGTTGAAAGCGATTGCGAGACATTGTTTTTGCGGGAACTCCAAAATTAAACATAAATTCTTTGGACCAATATGTTTCGAGACTGCCAACCTTTACGAGACCCATCCATAATATGAGTCCAAAAAACTTTTTAATTTCACGATTGGTTGTGGGACTTCACATTAGTTTACGAGATGATCGTGTAAGTGTTCTCGTTTCCAATTGTTGTTGCGCATATTTATTTGTTTCACGAACGATGTGGTCGATTATTTCATTATCGACAAAAAGTTTCAAAGCATCTATGCAACTTATATTTGGCGCAACATCTATAAGGAGTCCAGATTTGCCAGTAAACGGGAAAGTTTTTTGTCGTGGTATTATCATCGTCTCCAGCATCTGCTTGCTGCTCATCCTCGTCATCATAGTCATGATTTTCCTCATGTTCATCATCAAAAACATTAAACCCTGCGTCTTCAGAATCAGTAGCTGAATTAGGGTCATCATTTGGTAGCCAATTAATATCAATTTCAGAATCGTCTCTTGAAAAATCTCCATCGTCGTCATCGCTGTCCGAAGTTATCACATCTTGCAATATATTTGCAATCTCGTTATCTTTTACATTTCTTCGCGTCATTCTATAAATTATTCTGAAATTGAAACGCAAAAACTACGACTTTATTTTGGTCCCTAATTTTGCAGTTATAACGGTTTTTTTGTGTCGCTCATTTTCGTGCGACGTGGCCCCACAACATGTTTTATATTCTCCCACACAAAAGATACAAAAAACCGTTATAACTGCAAAATTAGGGACCAAAATAAAGTGCGAGTAGTCAAAACTTATTTTTGGGCACTAATAAAAAAAAAGAACAAAAATAAGTTGTTGGCCTCAGGTGACCAAAATTGTTAAATGACATTGCTACTGAACGATCAAAATTCTAAAAAGGCTTTGGCAACCGCTCTTCACTGAACTAGAATCATCAAAAAAGTGTGCGCTCACTTCGCTCAGTTTACTGAATCGTTCAATTGAGCTCAGAGCTGAACGACACAACTCTAGTGCATTGTGCTGGAACTAGAGGAAAGGGACCATCTTGGACCAGCACTCAGGATGTGACCGCTACACATGCGGTGTATTGTGCTGGACCTCAAAGAAAGGGAGAGTAGGAGAAATGATAGGAGGTGAAGCTTCACTTTCTTCTAACACTGCCTTTTGCACGTTATTTGTTTTTACAGCAGTGTTGTAGCGTCTCTGATGTCAAGGGGACGTATTAAGTTTTTGAAGCTTTGTTTTAGTAGCCATTTTTAGTAGAATTACGACGGTATTGCACCAAAGACTCGATATGTACATAATACGTATGCAATATTTTTATATAAAAAAAGTAAAACAAATTCAGTTACATATATGGCTAAAATTAGTTATCTATTATATTTACGAAACAATTCATATAAATAAAAAACTAACTTAAATGACTTCAACAAAAGATAATCAATAAAAAAAGAATTCAGTTTACACTTTAAAACGGTACTTGGTTTTTCTAATACATACATACAATGTTTAAATAACTTAACAAAAAAAAAAAAATAAATTTAAAAAAAATTCTGTTTGTACTTTAAAAACAATTAATTTATGTTGTTTATAAAGTGGGTTTGTCGTCGGCTGAGGTAGTTCAGCGATGTCCAGGGTCAACTTACGGATCCACAAACCTTAAGTGATAACACGATTATTTACTCTCTATGGAGGTTTAATTTAATACTTCTTTATATAGAAATTTAATCAAATTCAATACAAAGTTCACTGAGGACAGATTTCAGTTCTCGGGAACAATCGGTGAGTACTCGGGAATCGGTGCGCAGTATCAGCGGTTTTCGCAGAAGCTTTATACTATTGACTATACGGGGGATAATACCGGCAGCTCTCGGTGATGCGGCGAACATCCTTCGGGTTACTGGTGATGGTAACGGTGGCCGGCAATATAAGTATAGATATTAACGACTAAATATTTACAATGGGTACTTAGAGAGATGGTTTGTTGGTGTGTTTATTGTCGTGTTGTACTGATCCTGTTCTACTGTGTAGTATGCTGGTTGTTATGTTGTGTTAATGGTTTCCATGTGGCCTCGGTGTTTAGTGTTGTAATGACTACAATTAGTTAGTGTACTGGTTGTTGCTGTGTTGACTAGATGATTTGTATATTGGGTGTGTGTTTATTGTTTTTGGGAGGTGTGGAAATAAATATCAGTAATGTACAATGTTAATTTGTTTCAATTCATTTGAAGATAGTGTTTATGGTTCAAGAAATGTATATTATGTGTGTATTCAGTGCTGCCGTAACAAAAAAATTTTTATATTAAATCTTTTTTCATATCATTTACATCTTTGGTGTTTGGGAAAAGTTTCTTTTATCAGGTTTTTTCTTATATACGATTTTCTTTTATAGAATATTTTTTCTATGGACAGTACAGAAAAAGACATTGTATTTTTGGGACATTTTCTTATAGGTGATTTTTTGTTACATACGAAGTATCTACTGTATAAATATTAAACACGGATAATAGAGTTTATAAAACAAAGCGAGCAGCATGCTGATTAAAAGCGGAACGAATAACCGATGTTCAACTGTATTATTTTAATTGAATCTTCGTTTAATTTTTAATGGAATCATTGTTTATTTTTATTTTTAATTTTTTTTTTTTTAATCTGGGACCAGCACTCAGGAGATGACTCCTACACATGCGAAGCATTGTGCTGGAACTATAGGAAATGTATAGTTAGAGAAATGACAGGAGGTGAAACTTAATTAATTATTTTACAGCTCTGCCTTTACACGTCTATACCAGTGTTGAAGCCATTTTTATTATTATATGATTGTGGATTGCTATCAGCTGAAGCCGGTGTTCAGTGACCAGTGACGACTATGCCTTCGACACTGAAACCTTCCGACAGCAACTGACACACAAAGACACACTAATGCACATCAGAAAAATGCGAAATGTATTTTTTTTTAAATAATTTTAATCTGAAACTGGGGTTGAACCCAGGTCTGTTTTTGGTTTTGTAGTCAACGTGCAGACTACTAACCATCGTGCCATTGCCACCCTCAATTGAATTTTTATTTTACTTTTTCTGAGCTCCTCAAAATTGAAATAATATTTATGAAATTATATAAATTGAAATTGGTGCTAAAAATTTTTGAAACAGACGAAGGTGACCAAGTGGTTATAAAAATAATATGAAGCAACAAATTTAAAATTGATACAAGTAGAAAACAGAAATAAACAAAAATATCTGATACAGACATTCGTCTATCTGCCTTTGAATTTCAAAAGTATAAAAGGCAGTTATTTTATATAGCATTTACACATGAAACTACTTTTATAAAATTCGCAATTCATTCTTCTTCTTTACTAACACAGTAACATTTAACATTTTTTTCTTCTTATTTTAATTTACTATACGTATACAAGAATAATTTCAGAGCAATGTGTAAATGATATTTTAAACCGTTCACTAAATTTTTCAAATAATGCTTCGAATACTACTTTTATTTATAACATTGTTCAAATATATAAAAAAATTTGTTGGCCCTATCAAATTTATTTTGGTCCTTTCAAATCGTCAATTGATTTTTTTGTGATCTTTACAAATAAAGATCTGGTGGCAAATACTAGAACGGGATACTTAAGGTCAATGATCATTGATGCAGAGATATTGGGCTTCTAGAGACAAAAGCATTGATATATCATTCTTTAACATCCGACAGCAAATTTCAAAGAAAAGTTTAAAAACGTGCCCCGACCTTCGGCAAAAAAACAAATTATTTTGTCGACAATGCCGTCCAAAAACACGGGAATTTTTTTTTTTTGAAGTACGGTCTAATATACATACATATGTATATATATATATGACACATATATGAACAAAATCACTTTCAAACCAACTTCAGCTAGTATTAAATTTAAAGTTAGTTTTAACGCTAAAAATACACTTTTACTCGTCTATAGTTGCCCAAAAGTAGGCTTTTAACAGTTTTGATTTAGTTTCTTTCTAAGAACATATAATTTTGACTACCCATGTATATGTTATCGATCAACTGCCTAATTAGAATTAAAACACTTTAACTAATTGCAGAAGTATAGTTAGTTTAGAATCCTCAAAATAAACTTTATAGTTGACGATGCTTAGGGGCCACTACTTTCAATCACTCTATTTATATAGAATAAAACATTCATTTAAGGTAAGATATGATCAAAGACCATAAAAAATTTATATATAGCAAAGTACCAAAAACGACACAAATTTTACCTTTTATATGTCAGAATTTTCAAAAAGTACCAAAACAAATGTAAAATTTTCTTAAAGAGAGTAGAATGTATTTTAAATTGTATGTATGTCATCGTATATTGTTACAACCTTAGAAAATAGATGGGGTAAAAAAGTAAAAAACAATCCACTTTTTCCAGTTTATCCTACAAAAGGTACAAATATCAAAATCTATCTTGTTATTTTTTGTCTACATTAAAAGATATTTCTAATTTTAGTTCTATATATGGTTATGCACGCGACATTTGTACACGTTTAATTGTCTTTGAATATTGTGAAAATAGAAATGGATTGGAATTTTAGAATCGTTACATTGTATGTGACGAGTTCTTCCAAAAAGTATATAATATATATTGGAAAATTGAGCACTGGGTACCCAAGTTCCATGCAATTAAAGTAGACTTACGCACGTGACAAAAAAAGGAAGTGCCTTTTAGAGCCGTAAGAAAAAATGCGAAAGTAAGCGATTTGTTGGAGATTTTTATTTCGGAAAAAATGTTTTTATAAAGGTTAATAATGTACGTTTATAATCATGTTTTGTTCAAAAACAACTATGCATGGGTTGGCTAAGAAAAAATAAATTGTTGATTACGCACGTGACACTTTTTACCTTCATACATATTTTAGTAATTTTACATATATTTTCAGTAGTTTTTAACAAAAAAATTAAACTTTTATTCAAAAATGAAAAATAAAAATATACTACAAAATTAATCCAACTTAATTAAATCCAACTTAATTAAATCCAACTGTGCTTAAAAAAATTATGCGAGCGTTTTGATTTTTTAAGTCACGGTGGACCATTTCATGGAAATACCCATATATTAGTTCTCAAGGATATTAGATTAGTGAGTGTAAATCCCTACCCTGGTTATAAATTGAGGGTGGCGATGGCTGAAGTAGTCTGCACGTTGACTACAAAACCAAAAATATTCTGGGCTCAACCCCAGCTTCAGATTCATAAAAACATCTCGCATTTTTTCTGATGTCCATTTGTGTGCCTTTGTGTCAGTTGTTGTTGGAAAGTTTTAGTGGTGAAGTCACTGGTCACTGAACAGTAACGGCTTCACCTGTAACAAATCCACAGGCACATCAGAACGCGTTCCCTCGTCGGTATTGTGTAGCACCTCTGATAAAAAAAAATTACAAGAACAAAAAAAAGTTGTTCTTAATATTCAAGTGTTTTTAATAACACAACTAATTGTTAAATTCACTTTAAATTATTCAAGAATACCTTGAGTATGTCCGTATTTACAGCTTGCAACAAACGCTGCATTTTTTCTATTTTCTTTCGAAATTTTTCTCGCTTTTACATTTAAATTTTTTCAAAGCATTTATTTTCGTTAAACTTTTAAACGTGTTAAAAGAAGAAATGGAATATAAACAATGAGGCTGTGTGTCCTACTAAGCGTGTTCTACCGTTATTAAGCGATTAAAAGTTCGTTTAAATACAAGAATGCTATACGAGCATTAGATTTTTTCAATGTTTTCTACTATAATACGAGTGTTTAGTTTATGCATAAAAAAGTAAATATGAAGATCAGTTATCTCTTTTTATAACATTAGAGTACATATTTATAAAAATGCCAAAAATATCCGCCTGTTTTAAAATTAATAAAACGATATTTAATTTTTACTTTTATCCAGAGATATTATGCTAGGAAAACAATTGGGACGAACGACGAAATTCGTCGGTAACCATTCGGAGCGTAAATTAGCAGTGTGGCGCACAATTACGAAAAAAAAATTGCAGCTGTCATAATAAGCAAAGTTGTTTGCCGTCAGTGTTACCGTATAAAAAAAATTACCTGAGAAACAAAAAACTATTAAAACGTAATTTTATGGTAAATAATTGTGTACATTTAACTTAAATGATGTATGTTGAATATTAAACAATTATTAAAAGAAAAATTAACTTTATTTGCTAATATCTTTGAAAAAAAAATTAAAAACGGCATGTCTGTACTAATTTGTGCGTCGTTCGCCGGCCTATGAAATAGAAATAAATCTATAGGCAATTTCGTCAAGCACAACGAATTTCGGCGACGGCGGTGTTGCGTTAATTTTCATATGCACAAATGGTTTTTTTCTGATGACGAAAGTTTGCAACGAGTTATTCGTCGTTCGCCCCAATTGTGTTCCTAGCATAACGTTATCGATTTTATTCGAATGTCGGAAAAATTTCAAAAAATCCTTTAATAGGATCTCTAGATTAGGAGCTGTAGCAACATACCTAGTTTAAACTTTTTATGTTCTGTCAATTGGACTAGACGTTGATATGTCAGTCAAATATTTTATAATTTTACCTTTTTTGTATGAATACATACATAGGTTTTAATGAATCTTTAATTCAAATCAAAAAATTTCCATACAAAAGTTTTCCTTAAAATGAAAATGCAACTTTTTAACCCCAATTTCTTCTGCCGACATTCACTATCAAACAAAAAGTTGCATAATTTACCATATAAGAATAATCCGCCATAAAATAGTCGCTAAAAGAACAAAATTATATGCACAGAATAGTGATGTTATGAACACCAATTTATAATATTCGCGAATATCAATACGGATATCTGGCCCAATATTTTGAGCTACTCGATATTTCAAATTTGATTAAAAAAAATCTCACCTTTGCGTCAATAACAATGACATATCGATGGCTGCATTTGCGATTATTTCAATGCAATTCAATTAAGACTATATTGTACTACATTTAAATAAACACTATATATGTATGTATATGAATATATATTTACATTGTATTTATATTCTGTGCTTTTATAAATAAAAATGTAGACTTCATTTTATTTTGTGTAAAGTTTTATCTTTTGTGTAAAATAATTTGATGAAAAGTAAAAACACGTGTATACCGAAATATTATTTAGTGTTTGTGAATAATTTTAAGAAAAATAAGTGTTTTTGTGTATAAAGGAATTTTATTTAAAGTTTGTGAAGAGTTTTATGAAAAGTAAGTTAAATTTTATTTAATGTTTTAAAATTTTTCTTTTTTCCATCACCTGAATGCCACTGGTGAACATTTCTCAGCTTAGCTTCCAAGCTCCTACTCTTTCTTTAATTCGAAAAACTATCGAGGAATATTTAGTGGAAATACGGGTAGCAAATTACGTCAACCCACTGACATGGTGACAATAAATGAGGAAAAATACGAGCTTTTTTACCTATGGCCAGCCGATATTTGTGCAACATCGAACGATTGTTCCGATCGACCGAATGTTAGGTAGTGTGCGGGTTATTTACACACCGTAGCGCAATATACTTGAGGGAGAAAAGGATTCAAAACGACAATTTTTAGTACAATTTCAATTATAGTTGTGAAATATATTTTGTCTTTTTTGTAATTTTTTTTTTAATAAAAATTATTGAAAATTAATATTTTTCCTCCATTTATGTATTTTTTTACATTATGTATTTATTTTTCCCAAAATTTTCGAATATTCGGCGATACGAATATTCGTAGCACAGATCATTCATGTCTGAAACACTATGCCCAGTGTTTGACTTTTTTTTTATCTAGGACCAGCACACAGGCGATGACTCCTACACATGCGAAGCATTGAGCTGGGAACTATTGGAAAGGGATAGTAGGAGAAACGACAGGAGGTGAAGCGTAATTAATTATTTTGCAGCTCTGCTTTCGTACGTTCTTTTGTTTTTATACTCGTAGCAGTGCTGAAGCTTCGGTTTTTTAGTAGCCATTTTTATTATTATTTTACTTCGCCGGTGCTATACAATACCGACGAAGGAGGGCGTTCTGATGTGATTGTGGATTGCTATCAGCTGAAGCCGGTATTTGTTCAGTGACCAGTGACTATGCCTTCGCCACTGAAACCTTCCGACAACAACTGACACACAAAGACACACTAATGCACATCAGAAAAATGCGAGATGTTTATTTTTATTTTGAAATTTTTGTCTGAAACTGGGGTTGAACCCAGGTCTGTTTTTTGGTTGTGTAGTCAACGTGCAGACTACCATCCATCGTGCCATCGCCACCCTTGTTACTTAAATACGTATTTAGTTAATTTTTATTTAAATTTATATTGTAAAGGGTGGTTAAATTTCAAGGGCCGATGTTGATTTTGAATAAAACACAAACTATTTAGGAAATTATTGTAATTTTATTTTATTATGATATATTGGTATTACTCAATTATGTATGGAACAAAATGTCGGCCAAATGGGCGCCGCGACCACGGCGGCACACCTCCATCCGATGGTCCAAATTTTCGATGACCCTGAGGCATAATGGAGGTTCTATGACGTTAATGTGCCGAATTATCTCATCCTTTAGCTCTTGAATTGTTGCTGGCTTATCGACGTACACCTTTTCTTTCAAATAACCCCAAAGAAAAAAGTCCAACGGTGTTAAATCACATGATCTTGGCGGCCAATTGACATCGCCATTACGTGAGATAACACGGCCATTGAATTTGTTGCGCAAAAGAGCCATTGTTTCGTTAGCTGTGTGGCAAGTGGCACCGTCCTGCTGAAACCACATATCGTCCACATCCATATCTTCCAATTCGGGCCATAAAAAGTTCGTTATCATCTCACGATAGCGAACACCATTCACAGTAACTGCCTGACCGGCCTCATTTTGGAAAAAATACGGCCCGATGATGCCGCCAGCCCATAAACCGCACCAAACAGTCACTCTTTGTGGGTGCATTGGTTTTTCGACAATCACTCTTGGATTCTCATTCGCCCAAATGCGGCAATTCTGTTTATTGACGAATCCACTGAGGTGAAAATGTGCCTCATCACTGAAGATGATTTTCTTCGAAAATTGATCATCCACTGTTGCCGTGGTCGTGGCGCCCATTTGGCCGATATTTTGTTCCATACATAATTGAGTAATACCAATATATCATAATAAAATAAAATTACAATAATTTCCTAAATAGTTTGTGTTTTATTCAAAATCAACATCGGCCCTTGAAATTTAACCACCCTTTATTTAAATACAGGTTCAGTTTTTCAGTGCTAATTAAATGTTCGTATTTAAATTCTATAAAAGTATGGTAACACTATGAAATTATAGGTTGTTTTTCAACACAACACTGTTTATCAATGGCATGTACCACATGATGCGCTTTAAAAGTAATAAAAAACATTTTTTTATTTTTCATTAATTGGTATAAAATTGATAGAAGGGACATCAAAGCCAGAAAGAAACAAATTAAATTTAATATAATATAGTGTTGCCTCCTAATTTTCATTAAAAAAAAACCCCTAAAGAAGAATATATGGGCAAAAACTAAGCTCACAATCGCACAGATTCTGCATAAATCGGTAAGTTGTCGACATATAACAGATTTTAAGTTCGAAGCGTCAATTTTAAATTGAAACTTTTTACATTTTTTTGACAGTTACTTATTTTTTATCGTTAATACTAGTGAACGATTTGACGTTTTTGCAGTTATCTTAATATGGCGACTTTGGCTATTTAAGTGCTATTTAAATATCATAAAAAGAAGCACTGAAAGACTGAATTTCGTATTTAAATAGCACTGAAGTATAATTACGATTTGATTACGAAGTCAAAAATTGGGCATTAGTTTAATTGTACTGTTGTTAAACTTAAATAAAATCTAAACTACCTCTTACCCATCAAGTTGTTAGCGACAGTTTATAAAATGTCAAATTAGGTTATACTACCGTACTATGTACGAAAAAAATATGTGGCAACATTAAAAATTTCTAATAAATATACTAAATATCACAAAAAAAAAACAAACAATGCAATAAAAAGAACGAAATAGTCTGGCGTGTCAATAAAGGTATTGTAATATATTTTAACAAAAACAATTGATTAATTTGTGTGTACTAGATGTTGCTTAAAGCCGTTTCACACTATAATAATTTGTATTAAGACTTGTCAAAAAGTGAAGTATTACGTACTTGTGTGAAGTGTGAAAAACACAAATAATACGGTAATACATTTGACATCCCATAACACTTCCTCACTTTTAGAAACTACGTTTAAATAATAAACATGGGTAAACTTAAAGGGCTGCACGAAATAATCTAAAATACTCAGATTACTACTGTGCAGTAGTTCTAAGCATTGTTTTTTACTTCAATCTGTACAATAACGGGTATGTTCTGTAAACCGAATCCTCAAAAATTTTTCGTTTTTAAAACGTATTTAAACTTAGGTGTTCTGTAAACCGAATTCGCATAATTATACTCGGTTTAAAATCGAATGCACTATTTTCCTAATAAATAACTGATGAAACATGAAAAAAAAAACAATTACCAATTTTTACTTGAAGTCTTTCTTCTGTTAAATTAAGTCAATTTATATACTCTGTAATAGATTTTAATACAAAATAATCAATTTACAAAACACTCCAATATTTCTCCATGTTCTTATTAAAGTATGAAGATAAAGTAGATGGATGAATAAAAGCACATTTTCACTAAATTCATTAGAGAATATCAATAAAAAATCACTTTTAAATAAGAATAAACATTATTTTGAACAAACTTTCAGTAGCTTAATTTTAATTTATTGTTAAATAAGTTATCTTTAACTGAATATTTATGAAAATAGTTTAAAATTTGTTTATTTTTCCAATTACAAAATTTTAAATCAATATGGCGACCAAATTGTTGTTTACTTCGAAAATCAAAGCAACCCAACTTTTCTTAACAAGTATATGTCAATGTAACTCTCTGAGTAACGCAGTAATTAATAATGTAAACAGTAATTAATAAAGAAACAATACGATTAAAAATTACAATTTTTTAACAATGTGTTTTTTAAAATTTATTTTGAGTAAATTAAATACATTTAAAATAATTCACCTCATAATTTGGCAATGAATGATCTGGCAATACTACATTTTGGTAACATATGTACATATGTTGTCATTGAAATATTGACGTTTAAAAAATCTTTACATATCATTTTTATATAATCTTTTTATAACACCAAATTAACATTTATTCGGTTTTGAGAAATCACTCGTTTTTAAATCGACTCGGTTTACAGAACAGGGTGGTTAATCACGCACTTCATAGAAAATTTCTCAACAAAACAAACACTGCATAACTTGAGAAGACTTTCGCTACAGTTTTTGTTGACAGTATTTGTGTTGTCTTTTATAGTAAAAATCAAAAGCAAACCTCATAATGACGCAAATAAAGCGTTAATCATAGTAGCAATAGTAACAAGTGCATTAGAAAATTGACAAAGAAGATTACAATGCAAGGACAGTGTTGTTAAGATAGTGTTCATAGCACTATTTCTAATGATATTTACACATCGACACTCGTCTTGTGTGGCCAAGTTTAGACTAGGGTACATTTGGAAGCGAAACATTTAGTTTGGTAGCATTCTATGGGTTGGGAAGAGAACATCGTTTTTGTGTAAGTTTCTCGGCGATAAGATTTCATCTTTGCTTACAAATATAACAATAACAATGAAATAATATTAACAATAATAATGGACTGGCGCAGGAAACATTTTCGTCAGTGTGAACGCGAATGAAAACACAAAAGAGAATTACAGATGTTTTTCTTCCATGTGTTTCCTGTATAAACTCGGACTTAGTTCTTTATGGGGCTGTACGCTCACAAATCACAAAAATTGGTCAATTTAGTTTACAAGGAATCAAAGTGTATGTATTGCAAGTAATTTTTATTTATTGAAGTTTTAAAAGAAGAAAATTCTATTTCGCAAAGCATTTCTTTTTTTGTTGTGTGCAAAAATAAATTATCCAAAGAGCAATTGTCTCATCCGCTTCATAATTCAAGTTATCACTTTGACGTACGCGAACAAACCACACGTGGAAATCCGTCGTGTATGGGCAGCTTAATGCAAAAACACAACTGGAGGTCTCCAAGAAGTAAAATCGTAGAATTTTTAAGTAAATACACGAACGAATTTTTTCTAGATATTCAAATTGAACTGTATCCCAAGAACTGGATCTTAACATTCTTTAACCTTTTATTGCCATGAATATGACCGATATCAGTGAGTAATTCAAATTGAACTAAATTATATTTTCAAACACGCTTTTTTATTATTAGTCTTCTGTTAGTTTTCTTAATACGAGGATTATATTGTTTATGTTATATCTTTTTGAATTTTAATCTGTATACAACAAACTTTAGCCGAATGCTTCATCTTTGGTTTGCCTAGCGTGCATACATACATATATGATATGTACGTATGTGTAGTATTTCGTTTCTGCTGCTCGACCAAAGATTTGAAAAAGCTCTGAATTTTTTACGTTGGGCAATTTACATATTTTTAAAAAATAAAGAAATAAAACGTAAGGCAAATGAAAACTGTTCTATTTATTATTTGATTAAAAAAAATTTATTAAAAATAAAAGTAAATAGCAGTTCAGTGCCTAGCAATAAAATTCTACAGTATAAGTTGTAGGTTCAATTCGCATTCAATAATCTTGAAATTGTTACACATACTGAGTTAACAGTTCTACTCAATTTGTATACGAGTATTACGATTTTATTATTATTATTATTTTTCGGGTAAAACATCCACAGTGAGCTTACCATGTACTTTATTTTATTCCAGATGATTTTAAACCTGCAAGTGTGGATAAAAATCGTGTTGCTACTGTAGACGTTGGCTCAAATAATCAAGTTACTGTTACTGTGCCAAATTTAGGTGAGTGTTTAAATGAAACATGTTTTTTATCATGTACCACATACAATACATAAACCATTTGATAATCTTGCTGTTATTTCTTATTATTTAATTTTTTTTTATAATACTTTTTTTTTACTTAGTGCTGATAAAATTTATACAATATACTCGTATGTATATACATATTATGTACATTAAGGTTACCCCTGAAATTAGAAGTTAGAGTTGGAGTTTTCCTAGCCTTTTTGTTTTTTTTTTTACCAGTGGACAGGAAATGTCCCCTACGTATGCAGTAGGAATGCAGCGGAATTAGTTGGAAAGGGATAGTGTAGAGGTGAGTTGGGCGGTGAAGAGATGGGAGGATAGAGAGCTGAATTAATTCGACCGCAACTCTGCAGTTGCGTGTTTTTTGTTGTGAGTTTACAAAACAGGGTTGCTGAATACATGTATTATGTTCACGCATTAATTTTCAAGCTGACGGAGAGCCATTTTATTTATTATTTTATAAATGTTGTGTTAAAAATTTATTCAAATAGATTTTGCACTCGCCTCTTGAGAGAAGAACATTTTTTAATTTTGCCATTCAGTTCTATGTAAATTTAAAACTTGAAGCCTATTTTCTGTAAAAATAGTTTTTGAATTATTACACTATTGAAGTAAAGGAGCGACAGGAACGTTTTATATGACGATATCTATGTTATTTTTGAAAATTGGCCTTGTTTCGTTACATATAAGTGATTAATTTCCATATATGTATGTGCATTAGAGCGGGTCAAATGGTATGGATTAAAAAAAAACTTAAAAGTCCTATAGCAAGAATAAAATCCAACGAAAATTCTATGAAACTTTTCAGACGAAACCATAGGTCTAAAATCAAATCCTATTCTGTGTAAAACCACATAAAGATTAGAATGGGCACTAATGAATTACTTTAGGTTAGGTTAGCAGGCCGCCAAGTTCCAAGGGAATCAGCTCACTTGGGCCCTCCCGGGTCCCATTATGTCGCCTGACCGGTATCAGTCCTCATTCCGCCTCATCGGTTCCAAACAACCTCGAATTCCGGATAAACGAGCTTATCCCCCCCCATACATCGCGCCCCGACACCTCCACGAGGTCCCGCAGCAATGGCTACCCCATCGCAGACACGCGTACAACGGCAAGAGCGGGACAGTGACGCAGTAAATGCTCAACCGTCTCCTCCTCATCACGACAGCTCCTGCAGAAGTCTTTATACGGCAGACTCAGTCTCCTGGCGTGCAAATCAATGTTACAGTGGCCAGTCAGCACCGCCACCGTCATCCGGAGTCGTCCCTCGGCAGTTCCCTGAGCCTGAAAATCGAGCAGGTGGCCTCGTTCGACACCCGGTCAATGAATTAGTTTGCATTAGAAACAAAAAATGTTGTCTGTACGTGTATAAAAAGTACCATACCATTGCCAACTTTCGACCGATTTTGATAAGTGAAGTCTCATTTTACTCAGAAAATCACCTTTTTTTAAGAATATTGTATTTTTTGAATGAAGTGATAGTGTTTTTTAATACAGCTATACCGTCTATAGAATAATGGTTGCAGAAAATTTTATTTTGTTCATTTGTGCAGGATTGTATTTGTTCACAGACCCATGGTTTCTTCGGAAAATTTTCTTAGCATTTCGCATAGATTACGTTTTTCACGCATAAAATTGACCAACCCTAATGTGCATACATAACATACATATATCTACAATCCTATGAGGAACATAGGGCCGTGCACACAATATCTAAGTGTCACCCTAATATTCAAACAAAAATAATTTGTTTATAAGAAAATCTTGTTAATGAACTTGAAATGATGTGCCTGAAAGTCTAGGAAAATAAAATTCTTAAAAATTCAACGATTATAAAAGTAAAAAAATAAAGATAAGAGGAACGGCGCTGAATTAATCGTAATAGCAATAACATGAAAAACAGTTGCAAGAGAATGTCGTCGTAAATAAATAAAGAAAATAAAGCGTGCTCGTAAATAGATCACAGAGGATGACCCCTACACAGGCCATGCTATGCATTGTGCTGAAACTAGAGAAAAGGGACAGTGCGAAAGATGACAGGTAGTGAAGCCTCACTATCTTACGACTCTTCTTTTTGTACGATTTTTGTTTATAGCAATGTTACAGAGCCTCTGATGTCCAGAAAACTTATTAAATTTTGAAGCTTTGTTTTAGTAGCCACTCTTAGTAATTATTTTACATCGCTGGTGCTACAACTCGCCTTTAAGCGACTTTCACTTTGGAGATGCTAAGGTCCTCCAAAATAGCATTAAGTTTATTATTGCTGTATAAGATCTACATAAATAGCTACCAGTCATTTCAGTCTAACCCAGTGCATTGTTGTTCCAATATGGCTTTCACTGCACATGCATGTGACACTCGGCCTCAGACAATCAGTCAGCTGTTTCAGATATGTATGTATATGTCGATATGATTTCAATAAAGCTCTAAGTTACAAAAAATTTTAATTCGACTCTTGGAGTGCATTCCGGCAATTATCTTATCAACAAAATTCGGAAATGCCTAAGTGCAAGCGTAGAAGTTTGAAAGTATTTTGCTTCTCCAGTAAACTTTTTCGAATGTAATTTAGGGCTTTTGTGAATTCATATGACGATATGCATTTAGAAATCAAGTTCGAATGAAACAAAATTGACTTTATATAATAATGGTATACAATACTTTTCACAAAAAATATTATACTTATTCGGTAAAATATTTACTAAAAATAAATACTTTAAAATCGATTTAAGAGGGGTTAGCCAGTTCCTAAGCTGCACAAAGAAGTAGCGAATTATTCAAATAAGAAAATTATTCTGTAATAAATTTCTGACCATACGCTTGAATAATATTAACAATCGAATTAATATTGGAAGGTCAAATGAATAAGGGAAAACAATCCATTTATTATTTATTTTATATATTATTTATACATTTGTTTTTCTTCTTGTCAAATTGACTTGTATGCAATTCACTTTTATGGTATAACTACAAGTTAGCTACAATGTAGTGGAGAGTTTCGCCAAATCAATATGTTTGTTCAGTTATTTTATTTCCTTTTGGTTCATGTTACTACGTTGTTTTCCTTTTGTTTCTCCACTATCAACTATTTGTTTTACTTTACATATCAATATTGTTCTTCCCTTTTAAAGCAACGTTTATTTAAAGACATTATCGAGAGGCGGTACCTGGGTTTTAAGTCGCTTAATTAACTTTTCAATCAGCTGCCATGACTATCCCTTTCCCATAGAATGCATTACTTAATTTATAAAAGTCAACTTATAACTAACTGATAAATAGCTAGTCTCTGGGTAGTTATTGTAGTGTAGTACGTTAATTATGGTCTAACTTTTGGCTAACTAACTTTATGTTAGTTAATAAGTAATGCAGAATGGGGCAATTGACTACTTCCTAGGACATAACAATGTTCAATTAGTCAGTTAACTTGATTAAAAGTAATCAGTTATAAAAACGTTAAATTAAAATTTATAGCAAGTTAACTGAGTTGGCTGTAGGGCATAAACAACATTCGACACACAGCTGGCTATGCCAGACTATATATCTTAATGTTTACATTACAGAGTTATAAACTGCATCAGTCAGCGTGTGTATGTGTTTTATATCTCTAGGAAAACATATATCGCTACGTTATTTTTACATGCACAGGCAACTGAATTTAACATATCGAGCCTTTGGTGTAATACCGTCGTAACTCAAAATTTGATTTTTTTTGAGCTGGGTGTGCAGAAATGATCTTGGGGGAAATATATATCTAAAGGAAAAAAGGAGATTATGGTTCTATCTCTAACTGTTCAGATTCTACAGCTACAAATGTCTTTATTGCCTCCAGCTATTTCCAACAATATTTATTTACCAATAATGAAATATTTCCTTTATGACAAGAAATTTACAAACTGAAAACATTACAAAACATGCCACTTTATTTAAAAACTTGTAAAAAATTAACTTTAGTAAACGAAAATACTATCAAAAAGGTGGCTCTAAACTTCAAATGCATTATTCTCAGTTCACGATTTTTTGAATTACTACGGTATTGCACCAAAGGCTCGATATGCACTTATCTCTGTATGTTTTAGTTATGTTACGAATACCAGTGTTTACTATTGGCGAATACGAATATTCAATCTGAAATTTTGCGCCACTTGATTTTTCAAATTTAATTGAAAAAAATCTGACGTTTGCGTCAATAACATTGACATACCGATGGCTAAATTTGAGATAATCAACTTTGCACCTGAATGCCAGTGTTGAACATTTCACAGTTTAGTTTCCAAGTTGCCTACTCATCATTTAATTTGGAAAACTATCGAGGAATATTTAGTGGAAAAACGGGAGGCAAATCTTGTCGATCCAGCGGCGTGGGACCAAGCGCTCAAATATTCTCGTGCACACACAAATTGATGTTGTTAAATTCTCATGCCCATCGGTGTTCCCATTGAAGAATTCGGGAATTACATATGACTGCGTCCCAAATAACACATTTGAAAAAATTACACATGAAATTTTTATTTACTTAAACATAAATAACTATTAAACATAAAATATATGTACATCGGACGTCCAGCTCTCGCGTCATTTTAATTTTTTTTATCTTGGACCAGCACTCAGGGGATGACCCCTACACATTATAATTCTTCTTTATAAAATTTCTATACTTTTTTTTGGAAACAAACAAACTTTTTTGTAAACAAATGAAAATTTTCATGGCACTCAAAAAATAAATTTCAAAAAATGGAAATGGATATAATAAAAAGAATAAGAGTCTTTAAAAACATCTTGAGCGTAATGTTGATTAAAATCATGTTAAATTTCTGTAAAAATAATGATCTGATTTAAATTTAATAATGATTCACATTGATTTGAAACGAAAAATTACCTTAAAAAAAATTGATTCCATATTTTTCGTTGTAAAAATAACGTGCATAACGTTGGATACATCAATTCCCGTTTTATATTAAAATTTTATCACGTCAAAGCAACGTTGCACTCTACTAAATCAATACAGTAAAATTATAGATTTTCGGAGAAAGATAGAGTAATGTAAAATTAACATTGAAAGAGGTAAATTGAACATTGGAAATAAACAAATGAGAAATTTTAATTCTAACTTAAATCAGTGGGCACAACTTTATCAAATCCATTTATGCTTGCCTCTTCCATCTATCCTCCGCGTTCGTTACATTCATGGTGGACTCACACCTGCCCAGAGCATATGTTCGTTGCTAAGGAAGTTGCAATGTATCGGAACCCAGATAAGACTATTCTTATCTGACACTATTGGCAGGACAACGATAGCACATCTTTGCATTGGCTCACTACCATCGAGGAGTCCTGTGTGACCCCAATTGTTTTTTAATTATTTTATTAAATAAAAATATTTAAAAAAACTAAAAGAAAAAATTTTTTGGGGGAATTTCAGTAAAATGTTATACATTTATTGCTTTATTTAGGTAATGATATTAGTTAGTACGTCAATTGAAACTGAGTCAAGTTAATTTAATTTAAATGAAATTGTTATCTAAACTTTTACATTTAAGGGGATTTTTTTCAAAATACGTTGAATTTGGGCGATTTTTAAATGGTAGCATCAAAATCGTCAATAGACCTTTAACCCAATTCTTGAAAAAACCTAGGAAATTCCATATGTTTATACAAGAACTCCCAAAAAATACCTGAAAACAGCGAAATATACAATCAAAATTATTTTATGGGACTTCTAGAACTTCTTAGAACATTAAATAAAATGTAAAATTTTTTGTGTTATAGATGTCGCGCGAATTAATGTTTTTCGACTATGTTGGAATAAAAAAATATATTTTTTCTGCGACTATCCGCATTTATTAATTTATTATATTCCCTTATTCTAGAGCTTAGAAATACACTTAAACACTATGCGTTTCTTTACAGTGTATTTTCTTAAGACTGCCTTTTACAATCTTTAAAATTAGCCTTAAATATTTACTAAAAAATTAAAATATCTTGAAACTAAACTAGAGTTTATCAGATTTCTTTGTTATATGGCTGTTATCTATAGTTTACAAGATTTTCTTTGTTTCTTATTATAGTTTATCAGTAACTGAAATTACATGGTTCGTATCAATAGTTTATAAAATATTCTTTGTGTCTTAAATATGTTTCTTATCTATAGTTTACAAAAATATTCTGTGATTCTCAATTATAGTTTAAATTAAAATATTCTTTGTTTCTTAAATATATTTCTTATCTTTTATGAGAAATTACTCACTATTTATTATCTTACAAAATATGCTTATTTTTATTACAGAGAGATAGAAAATGTATATTTATGTATGTGATTCGTTAACTCTGCATGATCGTCGTTAACTCGCGGGGAAGTAACAAGGGAAAAACTAAACTGGTTTTCATTTCTTATTTCGTTTTTTTTTTATTTGTGCAAAACCACAAAGAAAGAGAGCACAAAATTTTTAAATATACTATATGACTGATGCTCACTGAGAAATTTGTTTGGGTGTGTGTGTGTATATTTCTTGTTCAAAGCATATTCAAGTATGCAAAAATATGAAATAACTGAAAGAAGTTTCTTGCTTTCATATAATTCATGTGCAAATAAATTATGTAAAGCCAATTCAACGGATTGAGTTATTGTAGGGTAAAAATACGTATTTTATTGTTGTACTATTGCAATTATGTCGATTCACACCGAACTATAATTATTTTTCTTTTTAAATCTTAATTGTATAAATACCTTATCTGCATGTACAGGTTGTGTGGTGGCAAATTTATATTTTTAAATACGATTATTTCAAAAAGTAATAAACGGTGCGGAGGGAGGGTGGAGCCGTTGGAATTATCGATTTGCTGATTTGTCAGTCAAGATGTCGCAGTGGTCGAGTAAGAATTAAGATTAATTAAGAGTTCGGTATTCGGCAAATAAGTGGTGGACCGAGTATAAATTTAAATCGTTCGTGGGTGCAGAGATTCCGCGAAGCTGCTTCGGCTATGAGTGTCCCACGGCCAGGGGGATCTGAAAGATAGTGACTTTGATTTACGTAAAAATTTTTGTGAAACGATGTTGGAGCGTTTCCGCACTGTAAATCCCATTTTTGGGAGCGACGAGGCTCATTTTCACTTAAACGGTCACGTCAACAAGCCATACTGCCGTTACTGGTATCCAAGAACCGGCAACCCTCGATTGAAACATCAAAAACCATTGCATTGCCCCAGGGTAACTGTTTGGTGTGCCTTATCCACGCATGAGATAATTGGACGATTTTTTTTTCGAAAATTCTCGATGCTAGACACACACAGCCAGAGCTTCGATGAATTTGCTTCGGGAAAACTCCTCCAAAAACTGATCAGTTGCTTTGGGGACATCACATGGCCACCGAGGTCGCCCGATCTAACTCCCTTGGATTTTCTTTTATGGGGCTACCTCAAAGAGAGGGTTTATAATGACAATCCCGAATCTCTTGTGGCTTTAAAGGAAAATATTCGTCGAGAAATCAGCTCAATTGAACCAAGTTTATTACAGCGTGTGGCGCAGAACACAATACTCCGTTTTGAACAGTGTGTTCAACTCGACGGAAGACATCTGGATGACATATTCTTTAAAAAATAAAAGCCGCATTTCCATTCTGTCGTTCAATGCTCTTAATAAAACCTTGTGTCAATTATTACGTTTTTTATTTAAGTTTGAAAATATAAATCTGATACCAGACACCGTGTATATAACGTGAGATTACATAACCATACCAACTATAACTATTTATTATTTTGTTTACAAAGTATATACAATATGTTATATTTATTGATTCAAAATTATAAGTTTTTCAGTGCGTATTTCTTTGCATTGATATGTTACCCATGAGGAATGTTTTTCTAAATCGTAAGAACTAATCAATTCAGCATCTCCATACGGTGCTTAAACCATACGTTACTTTCCTCAAACCAAAAAGAATATATGTGACAGCGCATAGAGAAAGGGACCTAAGGGTAAAAAAAAGCAATTTTCACTTTTTTTTTTTTTATGTGGACAACATCTGAGCATCGAATGAGACCGATCCCATGCCCCAAAAGTGTTCCCTCCCAGAGATATGCGTGTTTTATGAAGTGATGGTACACCTAAGATACAGGAATTTAAATCTTTAAAATGGCTCTCCTGAACAAAACCGGTTTTTACCTTTAGGTCCCTTTCTATTTTGCGCGTCACATATTGTATTTTTAATACAATTTACACATTCAAAAAGTAACGCATTCACAAAATAATCTTCATTTTCATCGAATTGTTTGTAACATATACGTTACTTCTTGGAGTATCTTCTAAAATTGTTTTAAAATCAATTGGTAAAAATATCGCACCGTCGTTTGCACAATTTGAAGAGAAGCTAAATTGAGTTATATTTAGAGATGACAGTTTAACTACCGCAATATTTAATTCATAAACCGAAGGTTTTTTGCAGTGCCCGCCCTTGCACGTATATGTGAAAACAGCTTTTGTAGCGGATCTTAGTTGAAATGGCTCGTTAAAATGCAGAGTAAATTTGAGTTTTCTGCAGACATTTCACACGACAGGGACAAAATAGTTCTCGTGGTTTGAATTTGGCCATCGATTGAATATAATTTATTTCCTGTATGTTTAATTTGTTTCATATAAGTAATTAGCTCTTCGAGTAATTGCCAAGCTGTGCTATTGAGCTGCAAGCCACGCTTTAAGAGCAAGGCATCATTAAATAATTAATACTAGTTAAATAATCAAAATAGCTACCGAGCTTTTTTATAAAACTACACGTTGAAATGGCTACTGCTGATGAACTTCGTGTAAACTGGCGATTTTCATTAGCAGATTGGATAGCAGCAGCAATTGCTCAAAGTTTGGATCTTTTGAAAAGTATTTGGGCCTATATGCCCTGTTGTTAATTTAGTCATTTTTGTTACTTTTCCGTGCTCCAGCTCGAATATTTCTTTCACACAATACAAGTCTTAAGACTTTCATAGTACTTTGTGAGAGAGAATATAATGAGATTTGGTGCGACTGCCAAAAAATCTAAAGTAATATTACATTTTGCTTTCACACTATCACACTTGAAATAAAATGAAATGTAAGTAGTAAGAACAAAATCGGTTTAGAAGCAAATGACTTTTTTGTAGTTTTGCTATTTTCTTTGGTTGCTTACACAAAAACACATCCCTGATTAAATGAAAAGTATAAGCTTTTTAAAAATGGTGAGATCCTTACGACTGTCAAATTCACATCCGTATTTTGGTCAGATTCATAACATATTGTTTTTACACTATTTACTTTCCCATTTGATTAAAAAAAAAATTTTTTTTTCAAGAAGGTGGGGGTTACCTTTTTAAACTTTTCTTTTTATCTTTGGGAATTGCAGTCGAATCTTAAAGAATGATATACGAGTATTAATCTTTTTGTCTCAAGAAGCCCAATAGTCTGCATCAATAACCATTGAGATCCAGTATCTCCTTCTAGTATTTATTCACCAGATCTCGGTTTCTACCACCCTAATGTGGACCCTATTATCAGAAAATTGGACCTCTCAAAGAAACAATAGATGTTTGCTAAGGAAGTAATTCGATAATTCCAGCAGAAACATTTTAAAATTTAATTATACTAAATTAAAAAATTAAACTTAAATAATATTGTTACGTAAATACATTTATTAACAACAATTTGTAAATAACCCTCGTATAAAGATATTTCATTAGAACGTTCTGGATATTCATTGAATGACAACACAAGAAACAAAACGCAAAACAATTACATAAATTGACAAACACACATTCACCGTAATACAACAATAGCAAGATAACATAAGCAAAAGATAAAGATAACTGTCGTACAAATAAGGATGTAAATTGAAATTAAAAGATCTCTGAAATATTCTACACAAATGTCTGGAGTATAAAAAAATGCTGATTGTTAGCAACCATTTGTAGTTGAAAAAAACACTCTTGAAGCGAACCTTTAAATTAACTGCATTATTCAATTAAAGTAAGATTGAGAAGAAATTATTAAGAAAAATGCCAAATAAATAAAACTTAGCAAACTAAATTGTAAATTGTAGTAAATAAAAGAATACAAGTTTTAAAAAGTAAATCGAATAATTCGTTATTTCATTTTGCAATCACGAATTCAAGTAAAATACACGTTTTAAAAAGTTAAAATGTACAATATGTTGGAAATTTTCATCAATCATATTTCGACGTTTTTCAAGTTGGCTGTATTTGGTGTATGTGGTGGTATGTGGCTCTCTAGCTGAGAAAAAATATGACCCATGCGTGACCGCCTTGGATGATTCATGTACTACATGAATAAAACGCTCGGTGTTTTGTGAATGGCATGGGTAAGCTGTGAAAAATAATTACATTTAGCAAAATAAAGTATCAAATTAAGTTATTTTCCTGCTATCCTGGTAATTCGATTATTTCGCTTGCACACTCGCAAAGTTTATGAAATTAGTGTGTTTGGCAATTGATTTTAGAGTGTTGATTAGAGATCATTTTATTATCAAGCCATTCAAATGAATGTTTGCAGCGATTGTAAATAGCATTTGTATTTGTTTTGAAGCGAACGCGATAGAGAAGTAACAGCCATACCTAAACAAGAGCGGAAAGCGTATTCTAGCTGTCAAAAATTCTCATGCCCATACAATTTGTATGTAGCATACCGAAATAACGCGGCGTCAACGCAACGGCAACGCTTTGCAATTGGAAAATCCGATTTTGACGTTTGTTTAATAGTGAAGTAAGTTGCAAATAAAGAACGTGAAAGAAATAAACATAAAAAAATATTTGTTATTAGAAAATGGAGGTAAGTAAATCCTCCAAATCGTCCATATAACTCATTGTTTAAACTTCTTTCTATAAAATGCTTATTTAAAAATCGCAACCACCAATAAACTTTATTGTTAAAATAATTAGGGTTGTTATATTTATTTTTTGTAACCCTGTTTTTATCGTTTTGATTTAGCGTTGCCGCTTTTATTTAAGTATGGCATTTCAGCATAAAAGCTAAGCGGAAAAAACGTTCTGCTTTCCGCTCTTGTTTAGGTATGGCTGTAAGAAACATGTACAAATTGACACGATTTCGTCACATCATAGTTAGTTATAGATGACACTACAAATATCGACTGTTCTGCAAGAATTATCGATTTACTTCCTCAGCAAACATCTACAGTTTTTTTGAGAACTTTAATTTTCTGATATTAGGAGGGCACATTAGGGTTGTAAAAACAGAGATCTGGTGGATAAATACTAGAAGGAGATACTGGAAGTCAAGAGCTATTGATGCAGAATATTGCATTTCTCGAGATAAAAACATTGCTACATCATTCTTTAAGATCCGACTGCAAATGCCAAAGATATAATGAAAATTTTAACCGACCAGTACCTTCGTCCAAAATTTTTTTTTTTTTTAAATTACTGTCCAAAATTACGTTATATTAGGGGGTGGATGGATCATTTTTTTTTTACCTGTAAGGTGGTACGGCCTACTGTAGATATTACTGTCCAAAATTACGTTATATTAGGGGGTGGATGGATCATTTTTTTTTACCTGTAAGGTGGTACGGCCTACTGTAGATATTACATATGTACATACCACAGTATTAACAACACAATTTTTTTAATTTTCAATATTCTTATTTTCAATCTCGATTGAGGGGGACAGCCTGGGTTAAGGGAATAGACCTTGCACGAATTGGTTCCCTTTACCCTGAGTCTACTGTATATGGATGTGTAGCCACGATAATTGAGTACCTATTCTTTGAAGGATTGAAATTACCCATTTGAAATAATAAATTCTCGAAGAAACTTCAGTGCGAAAAATTAAATGCAAGTTAGCCGGCAATTTCAGAATCAACCGTCTATGAAATTAAAAATCTTGGGGATTTTTAAACGAAGAAATTAATGTTGTATTCTTTTTGTCACGTGCAAATTAATTATTATGAATTTTCAACTACTACATACTTACATACATACATACATACATACATATATCTGGTATAGAAACTGAGGATTGATTTTTATTTTATTTTATTTTATTAATTAATTTTCCAATTTACTGATCCAAACTAATTTCCTGAAAACATTTATATGTACATATGTATGTGTTTTTGTCCGTTCATTGCAGCCAGTGAGTTTTGTTTAATCCCTGTTAAACTTGTTTTAGTTTTTAATTTTTTTATTTTTCGTTTATCAAACTTCTATGAAAAAAATTGGCGGCTGGTCGCTCAGTTTGTCATAATCTTTTGGCAATTGTTTTTGGTTTGCAGTTTGCCCCAAAAAATTTTTTAAATTCTTTTATTTCGTTGTGGATATATTTGCATGCACTTATTCAGTTGCGCTTGTGTGTTTGTGTGTGTATTTCTTTCTTATCTTGCGTTATGTGAGTGTGTGTGTGCCCGTATGTTCATGAATTTTATTTCTACCAGCAATTCCCTTTCACTTTTTTAATGTTTTGCTTTGTTTTTTGTTTATTTTAAACTGAGTATGAGTACATATATTTTTGTTATTGCAATGCAGGTTCATATATTTTTTAATTCCAGTACAAATGATTATGCAAATCAAATGTATGATTCGTGTTGTTATTTGTATACTTAGCTATTATTTTTTATTTTAATTCAAGATATTTTTCTCTCTATACTGGTGTTTATTGAAAAATCTACCTTAGAAATCAATTGCTTTAATTTGAAAACAAATTAAATCGAATTGAAAATGTATGTACATATATTCTCGTCTAATTCCATCTGTAATTAGAAGGAAGATGTTTTACAAGTGGGTGGGTTGGTAAAGTACATGATTTAGTTTTAACTAATAAAAGACGTAGTTAAAAAAAATATTACTTTTGCATAAAATTAATGTTTTTTCATGTCATAGGTAGTTAGAATAATAGCATTTGGGTCTTATATGCACATACATACATACATACAGCTATGGACATATAAATGACACACATTTAAAATGTGCAATGATTTTAGTATTTTCTAACTAAACTTCTTTAAAAATGCAAGTTTTATCTCTTCTGATTGTTGTTGGCAGAATTTTTGTCTCAACTGCTCTCAAATTATCCGTTATATTTTTAATAGATATTTACCGTTACCTTTTTTGTGTAAACAATGCTGCTTTTAAGTGGACATATAAATGGCACAATAAACGAAAAATATTCAATTCTCGCGTAGATTCAATTCCAATCACTTTATTTTTTGCGTAGTTTACAATTGGACTGTTGAACAATAGCATATCAGCGACATAAGCAGGGAAGAAGCAAGTTTAAGTGGTTTAGTCTTCGCAATGTATAGCAAATCCTAGAGCAGATACCATCAATGTGTTGTACAAACGATAAACTATTACCAAGCGTCACTCCAAGAGTTTATATATTGTCAACAATTTCAATATAAGCACTCATAATCCTCATTGCGGCGACTCGCAATACGCATTACAGAGAAAATTGGTTTTTTGGCCGAACGGCACGTATGTGGAATGCACTACCCGCAGAGGTAGAGGTCACTTTTAACATAGAAAAATTCAAATCGAATGTTAATAAATACTATTCTCTCCACCCACCCTCCCAAAACCTTATTTCCTAGTTCAGGCGCAATGCACCGCTACTCGATCTGTTCAGTCCAAAAATCATAGCTTTGTCTTCATCAGGATTTATTCCAAGTATATTTGCCTGCATCCAATCCTCAAATACAGACAGTTTGAAATTATTAGTAGCCCGTAAAGCGTCTAAAAACTGAAAACCTGCCCATATTAACTGAATGTCGTCTGCGAAAGCAAATGGTCTACCAAAACTATAGTTGCTGAACAAATCATTAAGAAAAGGCCCATATTATGGCCGCTGCAAAATCCATATTGACATAACCCAATAAGCAAGTCCTCTCAATGCAGCTCGCAGCAATATTTCGACCACGTTTAGGAATAGGTATAATTCGCGAAATCTTCCAGTTACTGGTATAATTTGAAGAAGTAAGTATACAATTTAGAAGATTGAGGATATGTCTACGGATAAATAATTTTTAAGAAATTTTATAGAAAATCCATCAACTCCTACCGAAGCCGACTTAATAGAAAATAAAGCCAAAACATGTTTATTGTCAGTTGTATTCCAGAAACAGAAACCATTCATAAAATTCCTAAAATGAGAGAAATCAAGAGTGTTGGTATTTCCCGAGTCAAATAAACGCGCACTATAGAACCTCTTGAATTTCCGTATCTTTGGCTTAGTAATTTTACAAAGCCTACTATAAATTAACCAATTTCTATCGCTCCTGTTAACATAAAAAGCCCCCAATGCTATATTACTCAGTGATCTATATATTTATATGATTGTATCATTAATAAATCTCGGTCGGAGTTTAACACACTTGTGGACATAGTACTTTCACACTTAAACCTGTTGTTGTTACTAAAAATGTACTAAACTAGAACAGAGCCTCAAAATTGAATACATCAGAGGGTCTGCAACACTGCTATAAACAAAAGAAATAAACGTGGAAAACTAGAGTCGTACGATAGTGAAGCTTCCCTCTGTATATCCCTTTACCACCTTTCATCTCTCTCACTACCCCTTTCCTCTATATCGTGCACAATGCATCGCATTTATGGCGGTCATACCCTGAGTACTGGTCCAAGATAAAACAAAAAAGATAATAATTTTTTAAAACCATCTTAATTTAAATTCAAGTAGCCATTAAATTTAAAAAAAAAAACAATTTTTGCTTCTTTTGCCAGATAGTTATCTCAAATTAAGTAGATAAGTGTAAAACACGCTGACCTGGAGGGGTATGGAGAGTCTCGGGAGACTGTTCCCTCTCTGATCACAGGTACATTGAGTTCCACATTGGAATTCGGGCGCGGGTGCTGACACCCAAGCTGAACAGGAGTACAGACTCGGATCGGCAGGGGAATATCTTTGGGGATCTTCCTTCGGCACCTTTCACTATAGAGGATAGGCGGAGCATCGAGTCGGCAGTGACTGCTCTGACTGGCGCCATGGTCCCCGTCACGCGGCAATCGTGTAGACCTACGTTTTAAATTCAACCAAGGCGGTCTTCCGACATCGCGAACGCTAGATCGGAGTCGCGGAGGCTCTTGAATCTGGCGAAGATTACGAGAAACTGCGTGGCCTACAAAGCTTTAGTGAACCCATTTAAGATGCTTGTGAGAAACTCTAAGCTGAGATCGTTCTGCAGCAGTGTGGAGACCTGCCGAATTCGGAAGAACCTGTCAACACATCCACTGTCCCGTGTTTTGTCAAGGGAGACAGTGGCAGCTGGACGACGAGCGGAAGTGAAACCCTTGGCGTACGCATTCCACTGTATATACAATCATGTATTCAATGTAGGAAAATTTTTTCCTAAGGTAAACATGATAAGTTTGACTATTATTGGAGTCGTTGGTTTGTAATAAAACACGGAACTTTAAATATATTTAATTCAGTTATTTAATTAATATTGATTAGTAATAACAAAAGTATGTACATATATCTCGTCTTTTTTTAAATTGTAGATGCAATGACAATTAATATTAAGTAGTTACGCGTAAAGTTAACAACCATATGTGTCAAGTTAACAAATACTAATCACAGAGTTGTTAGTTACATATATATATACATACAACATGGAAGGTATATCAGCTATTTAACATTATCGCAAATATATATTTTTTGAAATTGGAACAAGTTCCTTTCTAATAATTACAATTACAATTTATTGCAATTGTTATTAAAACGTTTTTTACTGGTTCGTAACATTTTTAGTTCGACATATTTAGCATATATTTTATTTTGCATTCATTTAAATTACAACACTTTAATTATTTATAAATTTATTTTTCTAGTTAGTTCCGGTGTGCCTCATACCATTTATAAAGGAAATCAAAAGAAATACACAAAAGAATGTATACTCATATTTGACAAAAGAACTGGTGATATCACTTTAGAGAAATTAAATCACAATATACAAGTAAAAAAGACGCGGTAAGTTTTTCATTTTTTTTTTTCTTAAGTCCAGTTGTTAATTTCTTTTTTGTAATAATTGAATTATCTTCTTTTTTGTAGTGAAATGACAAACAAACCAAGTGTACCTACACCTGTAGCTATGCCATCGGCAGCAGCTGCACCATCAGCAATTTCCTCTACAGGACCAGCACCAACATTAGAAAACAGTACAATGAGAATAACTTCAAAAACAAAAGTTTCCACTGGCAATAGAAGAAACACTATAAGTAAGTTACAATATGTTACCAATCATTTTTTACTATTTCTTCTTCACAGGTAAAGCCAAAAATCTTATTCCGAAAATCACGAAAACGAGGTGATAGTTTGCATGCTAAACAAAACATATAAAATTTAAAAAAATTTAATTTTGTTTTTCATACAAACAATTTTACTTATTTTCCATAGTTGAGTAGCAAACTTGTTGCCATTTTGAAGTTCATTCATTTCCTCATAAAACCACTCGGCCGTCTTTGTAAAATACTTGGACAATCTATAAGTTTCTCTTGAATCGAGTTTGGGCCTTGTTGTCAGGTACATGCTGTAAGAACTTCCCAAATAAGTCACTATAGATAGGCGATAGGAGAGCAACTGCCAATCCATCCCACCAAACACACATTAAAAACTTCTAGAACATTAATCCTATCTTAGCCGCCGTTAGCGCGGATTCTGCGCGCTGCAGAAGTTGTTAAATTTAGTTGGGATTAGCGGCGATTCCTCTGGTACTAATTGCATGGCTTTTCACCGTTATTGAAGAAATTGTACAATATGACATATTTTCTCTTCCCTGGTGTTTAAAGCTCTTTCAAGCAATACAATCAAGCAAGCACAAAACTTTGAGGAAATATTAGATATTAGTACGACATTAAAATGTAACACAATTTAAGGGCCACTACTGAAAAGAAGTTTCTCAGTAAATCTAAAAATAATTATCACTAGTTTTTCCAGCTCAAGGTCTTTGCTTTTTATAAAAATTAACAGAATTTATTTTTCAATATTTCGCTACCCTTTGTTCAGCTTCCTCAGGAAGAAACGAAAGACTTTGTGCTTGAAAAATTAGTGATAAATGGGGAGTTTTTTTTTAGCTGCATGACAACTTGAAATGATAATACAAGACAGAAACATCGTTAGAATGAAATTTTTTATTATATGAACAATCTATTGTTTTAAGCTTTAAGGTTTTTTCTCTTTATATTTATTATTTCTATATATGTATATTCTCGATATTTCGTTAACCGTCGGTTAACATCTTCAGGAAATTTTTATTTAAATTTAAATTTTTATTAAAAAATAAAAATTTCCTGAAGAAGTTAACCGACAACATTTTTTTGTTGATATCATTTCGGGCATATGTCCGCCGTGGCTACGAGTTACATGACCCATTCGATCTGCCCAATTTTTGGTAGTTTTTCTAATAAATCTGGCCGTATAGTTTAAATGGTGGTTTAAATATTGGCTTCCAATGCTTCGGTTGGTTTGTCGGCATAAACTAATAACCCTATAAAAAGTAATCCAGTTGCGTTCTTAAATCGCACGAACGAGGGGCCAGTGAACATAACCACTTCTGGAAATAACGTCTTCGCCAAAATGATTCAACCATAAATTGATTGTTAAGCGCGTTGTATGGCAAGTTGCGCCGTCTTGTTGGAACCAAATGTCGTAGAAAACAAAAATGGCCAATAAGTTGAGAACGACGACTGCTTCAACATTTCGCGCTACAGCAGCAATATTCTCTTTCGTACGGCCATTTCTTTGTATAATTGGTGGTTCTGATTCGAGAAGAGTAAAATTAGTGCGACAACGATCAATAACTACACGAATTGCTTGCTCACTAGGCTGATTATGTTGACCGTAAAATGGACGAACTGTGAGATTTGGAAGCGTTATTCTAGCCTTAAACAATTCATGATGAACAGAACAGAAATGTAAAACACAGTTTCACATTCTCAGCTGTCAAACAATAGTATCGATATCGATAATTCATATGCAGCTAAAAAAAACACCCCTCCGAAAGATTATGAATCTTAAACTTTGAAAATTGCAAAATTGCTTATTTTAAACTTTCTTTTTTAGTTGAATTAAAGACACGCCATTCTCCCATGCAAGGTTCGCCTTCCGCGGGCATTGGTCATCATAATAACAAAAGTCCACAATCCGCTCCGGCGTAAGTTTTTTTAAATTATTACATATAAATATTCGAATAAAATTAATTCTTTGCTATAATTACTTTTCTTCAGCTGGAATGCCAATAATGGACAAGCGACATTGCCAAGTATACCCATGATTGTGGACGATGACGATTCAATATTTGGTATTGGTGGTGGTGGTAGCGGCGGTGGTGCAGGCGCCGGTGTTAGTGGTGGCGGCACTGCTAATATATCAGCTTCTTCCACCTCCTCAACATCCAGTCATCATAATAATTCAGGACATGAATATGATTTCCCACAATTACAATTTTCAACAGCACCTCCAACGAAACAATTAAAACAATCACATCACAATAGCAGTAATCAAAAGCGACACAACAATCATCAGCGGCATCAGCAACAGCAACAACAACAGCAGCAGCAACAACAACAACAACAACAGCAGCAGCAACAACAACAACAACAGCAGTTATCCTTGCAAACGCAACAACAGCAGGTGCAACAGTGGCAACAACAATTGCAACAGCAACAGCAACAACAGCAACAGCAACAACAGCAGCATCAACTGCAACAACAGCAGCAACAAAATCAATTTAATCGCTACAATTCTAATGGCAATTCCTCCTCGACTTCCTTATCGTCATATAGTAATAATCATCATAACAATAACTATCGTAGTAATAATAGCAACAATATACGCAATAGCAATCATCATAACAACAGCAGCGGCAGCAATAATATAAATCATCAAAACGATCTTGCCTCATCGCCAACATTGGCCAGTGAAGCAGCAGCTCTAGAACAGGTATGTTATATTTCACAAGTCGTCCTGTTATATGCATATTGAAAAGATAAGCTGTCGACCTTGAACTACATATTTATTGAGCTCTCAGCCAAGGCTGCCAAAGATTTTTTTTTCCAAAAATCGTATCATTGGGGAAATAACATCTTCAGGATTTAAACTTTTTATTTTTAAATTTATGTTTGTTGTTGGCTTAATCTACTCCATATACTGCATTTCGTTGCTGCAATTGCCAACTCATCACTAGACCTTTACCCAAATTATTTAAGAAGCCAAGATATTTCACATGTTTATATAAACACTCAAAAATATTTTTCGAGATTAGCTAAATATACAGACAGAAAACAACTACGCAGGTCTTGCAAATATTTGCGTGGAGGATAACTGATGTTTTATTAAGGTTTTTTTTAACAACACAAACTGTACGAAGCTTCCACGGTCTAGGCGCGAATCGAACTCGAAAGTAATACCAAAAAAAAGAAAGTATTTTATTTAGTGTTGTCACTTTGCGTGTGTCATTTCTACTTGCATGTGTATCCCGTCTGTAATTAGTTTCATGGGTAATTTGTGTGTAATTTTAATTTTTTTTATTACTTTTTGACATGTATAACAAAAACAGAATGAAATGGATGACATTGCGCTGTACTGCGAAGAGACGCCTACTATATGTCTGATTGAATTGTGATTTTTCGGAAAATTACTATTTTTAAAACTTTACTTACAATTTTTAATAAAAGCTTTTCGAATGTAAGAAGTGTAACTTTGTTTTTTCTATATTTTTTTCCACTTTCCATACTTTTTTCATTACTTTATTTGGGAGAATTTGTTTTACTATTTAAAAGAGGTTTATAAACAAAGGCATATTTGATTCGTTAGCAAATGGACTTCGAAAAGAAATGAAAAAAGATAAGATATTGGGAAAAATTGCACAAAAGCTGCAAACTACAGATATTTATTCAACTATCAGCCGATGTCAGCTTTTTCAAACCCGAGTAAAAATTCAAAATCAAATGTTTAAATTTTCTTATCATAAAGAGGGTTAATTTAAAATTCACAAAAAACCTTTAGTTGTGGCACGTAGAAAATTAATACAATGACGCGGCGTCTGAGCTGTTTTACGACTGATGGATATTTTATGTTTAATAGGTATTTATGTTTAAATAAATAAATAACAACTATCACTAATTTCTACACGCAGACACAGAGTTGAGAAAAAAGTGTTTGCAATTTATTGCAAAATAATAATTAATAAATTAAAATTCAGTTATCAGCATATTAGCCGCTGTTGCGCTCACGGTATTATCTGCATAACCGTTGATATCACTAAAGTTTATAATAAAAAAGGGGTGGGAGAGGAATACACTTCCCCCATGGCAGTTACATTTTTGAAAATATATACATATAGTGTTCTTCAATGTTATCAAATCCCTTGGATTGCTTCGGAGAGAGATATACTGCGCCGTACGACGGCTTCTGATTCTATATATACTTTTTTTAAATTTAAGGGCTATGTTTCCTTCTGTACTCAGATCTCTCTGTATTTAAAATTTTATGAAAATTGGTTGGATAGTTTTGGAGAGGCATATATTTCCCTCTACATGCGTTCCTAGTGGTGTAGGAGTTATGAAGTATACTTTATGACTTATTCTCTGACGTACCAAATATATACAAAAAATTTCATAAAAATCGGTCAAGCAGATTCGGAGGTATTCCATAACAAACACTGATTTTTTTTTTTTTTTTTTTATCTGGGACCAGCACTCAGGAGATGACTCCTACACATGCGAGGCATTGTGCTGGAACTATAGGATATAAGGGATAGTAGAAGAAACGACAGGAGGTGAAGCTTAATTAATTATTTTACAGCTCTGCTTTCGCACGTTCTTTGTTTATACTCGTAGCTGTGCTGAAGCTTCGGTTTAGTAGCCATTTTTATTATTATTTTACTTCGCCGGTGCTACACAATACCGACGAAGAAGGGCGTTCTGATGTGATTGTGGATTGCTATCAGCTGAAGCCGGTATTGTTCAGTGACCAGTGACCAGTGACTATGCCTTCGCCACTGAAACCTTCCGACAACAACTGACACACAAAGACACACTAATGCACATCAGAAAAATGCGAGATGTTTATTTTTATTTTAAAATTTTAGTCTGAAACTGGGGTTGAACCCACGTCTGTTTTTGGTTTAGTAGTCAACGTGCCATCGCCACCCTCAATGATATGAAAATTTTATTTTTTTGGTTATCCATTTTTCGCTATGATTTCGAAGTAATTTTTATTTCATTATAGTGTTTGCACTTTGCCATTACGTACGAAAAGTTTCCCACTACTCTCATCCTGGTCCTATTAAAAAAAATACAAGTACCTTGCTTGATGTGGGTCTAACTACCACAGAATACCCAGAAGTGTCAGTTAAGGGCCTGGCAAAAAAATAGGTTTTATAATTAGTTACTCTTAGAGAAGGCAAATATACAAAAAACACGAAAGAAGAAAAATAAACCAAACAAAAAAAAAAACATAAACAGGGTTACGGTTTAGGCAAACAAAAATTAGTTACATTTTCTTGAATTTTGGTTACTTTTTTAAAACAAGAATGACAAGAGTAGCTGTTACTAAATGCAATACTATATTCTTTCCATGAAATTTTTGATCACTAATTTGAACATTTGCGGAAATGTATATGTCGCCGACAACTAAACGAATTTTTTATTTGTGGTATTGAACCGATTTTTGCCATTGGTATGAACCTTATTTTTCTCGAAGCTGCAAAGATAAAAAGTCTAAACATGTTAAATCACAAAATATCGGTTGCCAATTGTGATCACCTCTTCGCCCAATCATTTTGATACTGTTGTGTTTAAGCACTTAAAATTAAGTTTTGGTTGCATGAAAGTCCGAGCTCTGGCCCTTAAAAATCAAGTACATATCGTCGTTGCTCCGACAATATCAACTGTGTTTTTCTAAAGGAGAGCAAAAACCGTACTATGCCGTAACTTCGCCGTATTTTTTTAGAACTAATCATTTTATTGAAACAATGTTGGTATTGCTATGAGTACTTTGCAAAATAAAACTTGAATATTTGGATACTGGGGAGCTATGACCGAATTGTTCGAAAAGCCACAGAGCTGATTTTGTCGAAGCAACGACGATAGACAACCCTGCTTTTGAACATGTGTGGGATAATACATACACATAGACCATAAAGTCTGCGTTCACCTTATTAACTTTTAAGATTAGTTAAATTTCCACACAAATATAAAAATTTTAACAAAGTTTTTATTAGGTTTTTTATTATTTATATTATTCATGTGAAAATAACAAAAAAAAAATTATTCAGATTTATTCGATCACATTAATCGATTTATTTCTTTCACTGCAAGTTTCTTGCTACAGCAACTTAATAAAACAACCAAAAAGAGATAATTAAATTGTGGAACGAAGGTAAACCCTTGCGAAAAATTGCCCAAACTATTGGCAGAACGTATTCGTCTGTCCAGCGCGTAATAAATAATTTCAAAGAAACGGAAATTTTAATTTCTAAGCCGTTATCAGGGCGTCCAAAAATATTACTAAAACGGGAAGAGCGCAAAATATTCAATATAGCGAAGCTAAATCCGCGGATTACATTCAAGAAACTTGTTGAAAATATAAAGGAAATGTTTAAAAAAAGTATTTGCGACGAAACTTCCAAGGCTCGATATCATGGTAGAGTCGCTCGGCGGAAGCCATACATATCGCTTGTAAACAGACGAAAGCGCATTGAGTTTGCTCATGATTACATAAATAAGTCCCAGAATTTTAGAAATGAGTTATATTTTCAGACGAAAGTAAGTTCTGTATATTTGGAATAAAGGGTCATCAAATTGTGTGGCGGAAACCGGCAACTGAACTTGAGAAGCAAAATCTTGTTGGTACAGTCAAACACGGTGGTGGTGGAGTTGTGGTGTGGGGGTGTATGGCGGTTTCTGGTGTGGGACGGTTGCAGTTTATTGAGTCGACAATGGATAAATGGGGATATTTGGATATTTTAAAGAGTATTTTTAAACAAAGTGCAGCAAATTTAAACTTGTTAACGATGTTTTGGTTCCAGCAAGACAACGATCCAAAGCATATAGCGGAGATCGTTCGTCTTTGGCTGTTGTACAATACTCCCAAACAACTTAAAACACCCCCCCCCCCCCCCCCCCCAATCACCCGATCACAATTCTATTGAACATCTCTGAGATTTGTTAGAGAAAAGAATTCGCCAGCATACAATAACTAGAAAAGAAACTTTGCGAACTATTATGCAGGCAGAGTGGAAGAATATTACGCTGCAAAAACAGAGACGTTGGTAAATTCCATGCCAAATAGACTGAAAGAAGTATTGAAGCAACGGTGCTATCCAACTAAATATTAATTTATATTTTTGCTAATATGTTTTAAACTTTTTTTCATTTGTTATAAGACTGAACGCAGACTTTTTGGTTGTTTAATTAACTTACTGTAGAATTTAAATCCCCCCTGAAAGAAAATAAAGCGTTAGTTAAAATGTCTATATTTGTGCGGAAAATTAACTTATCTGAAAAGTTAATAAGGTGAACGCTGACTTTATGGTCTATGTGTATATAGTACCGCATGCGAAGCCTATAACGTAAAATATTAATTTTTCTTTTCTATATTATAGAACATTGCTGCCGACTTAAGTTCATCATCATCTAGTTCAGAATCAGAATCCAGTGGCAGTGAAAGTGGTTCTGATTCTGATGACAGTACAGAAGATGACCGACCAACCAGACCTGCAATGAATCAAATGAATCAACTGCCTAATTTGGGCATAGCACCGATCACAACATCCTCGCCACAAATGCAATATCAGCAACAGCAAAGTAATCATCTCAGCAATAATCAACATCATCTGCAACTCACAGGAGCTGGTAGCGGTGGTGGAAATTTTGTAAGCAACGGCGGTTTTCCAAATGACTTATTACAAAATGATTTGCAATTGTCATCAAATTCGTCCGATGATGATTGCGATTATTGAAAAAAGGAAAAACAAAATAAAAATACAACACTACAGCAACCACAAAAAACACCACTTATATAAAATTTAATAAAAGAAATAAAAAATGCAAAGTAATAGTATATTTTTGTAAAAAGCATAAATAACTAAAATATATTTAATATTAACAAAAGGAAAAATAGTAATTAAAACCCCTGCCCTCTCACAAAAATAAAATTGATACAAACAAAACAAAAAGAATATTTATGGACCGATTACGGATGGCAAACTATACCGAGTTGAGTTGCCGAATGTGGTTGCCGAATGTGGTATTACGGATGGCAACAGTCAACTGACAGTTTGTCAATTTCAATTGCTTTTTAATCCTTATCTGACAACTACAACTGAAGTTCGGTTATCACATACATATAATCGACCTGTTCAAAGGGAAATATCTCCACAAAAATAAGTAAATACAAAATAAAACATCTGTAAAATATAAAAAATATAATTAAGGTATAAACCATTAAATATTAGTTTTTATTATCATTATATAATATAATTACATAAATAATAATTGCCTTATTAATAAAAAATATTATTGGTTTATTAAAGGTTTTTGAATAGGAATTTGTTTTATAAACATTCAAATAAATCAATAATAGTTTTTAATAAAAAGGGTATAAAATATAATTTTTTTAAAAAGATTTTTAACAATTTATTTATTTTAAGTAGCAAAAAACAAGTGCTTTTTTCAAATTCTTTTGGTTTTTATTTTAATTTCCTATAAAAAAAAATTACAAACTAAGAATATTCTTAAGTTTTAAACTTGAAAATATTTAGTACTATATTAAGTAATCCAGACCGTTCTAAAAGGACCAATATAAATATGCATGGAATTTTGGAAATGGCAATATATTTGGCATAAGAATCCGAATTAAAATCCATCAGCCGAAATTTTGGATTTCAAACTTTGGTAGCTATTTTGGATATAATGATCATATTACGGCTGATGAATCGACTCCACAGCACACAATACTTTCCTTTAATCTATTACAACAATTTCAGTTGCAAGTGTAGTGTTTATTGGTAGCTGTGCATAGCGTTGTAAGACTTCGTCTGTACGCCTGCAGGACCTCCTCAGGCTTTATTTTATTGAATGACAGGAACTTTTTCGCGTGGTCAATTCCATCCTGATTATGCGCGTAATTAGCGGATTCCCTGAAGAAAAATTAATCTATGGCTATCCCTTGGTCCAATTTAGTAAACCCAAACAAGGTTTCCGGACCAATAAATGCTATGTCGGCACACTGTCTGGATTAAAAATCCGCTTCCTCATTGCCCGTGTTTGAGTGCCCGAGGCGATCGAACTTTGAATGGAATTCTAGTATTGAACCTGTACGTAATTGCAGCGCCTCCTAATTCCTCCTGGAGTTCTCGCAACTACCCGTTCAGCAGTTATACCAACGCGCAAGTGTATATCCAGCTTAAATATTGGGCATAAGGGAAGACGGTGGAATGCGGAGCCAGTGATCGGAAGAGCATATGACGACAGCTCGATAGGTGAGATCATGATTTCGATTTTGCTCCATTTTGTACGGTTATATTATATGGATTATAGGGTCAGACGGCTCATATTCTCAAATACTATTTTAGAAAGGCAATATTGAGGATCTCAAAGAAAATTTGCTAATTGCAATGTTAACAGCGGGAATGCAAAATTTTTTAACAAGCACACTGTACAAGACGGTCCATAAGAGTTCTCACAGGCGGGTGTAGATAGCCTTATGTAATATATCAACACGACGAGATGGATATATAGTATAGTTTCCCGCCGGATCTAGTGATGTCTCCTGAGTTTCCATGATTGGATTTGGTGGTACCTGTCCTAACGGAATGTAAGATAGTACTTCACTGCTTGAAGGTAGTGTAAACAGTCATATAGACCAGCAAAACCATATACATATATATATGTATATGATTTTATGAACTTTGTTGCATGCCAAGGTTACAAAGTCATTTAAAATTTCATATTATAATTTTTTCCCCACTTCTATACTTGTATATACCGCTTTTTGCTGTTTACATTACCTTCATATATACTATATATATATGTATATAATCGCACATAGGCTAAATTTTTTTCGAAAATTTATAATATAATGAAATCTCTGCAAACACAGCATGGCTAACGACCCAAAATGACAGACTGCTACTTTGTATAGGGCCCGTGATATAGGTATTAAATTAAATGGATTTTTAAGAAGTTAACTGCAAATAAAAACAATATAGCGGACACTCCAAAATGGTGGACAACTACATAAGTGGGTGTGAGGCGTAGCGGGGTAATCTAGTGCATAAATAAATAAAATCGAAGTCGTTTTGAAAATTGTAGTCAATTATACTACTTTTGAAAATAATTTTTCGTGTAGTCTAAAATTAGTTCCTTTCAAAATAGCGAATAAACACAAGCAAATGGCAGAATGCAATTGAATCTGAAACATTTGCGAAATGATTACTGTGCATGCTATAAAAAGTGTTACTACAGCTCGGCTTTTACGTACAGCAAAGCATTGACATTGCATTTTTTTCAAAAAGCCTGTTTATGAAAATATGCCGGGGCTTTTCGATTTTAGAGGATGCACAAAAAAAAAATATTTTCGCTTTTAATTCGTTTAGTTTTCAGAATCGATGTCCACCACATACTTGAATATGAAAAATACACATAAATATAATTTCTGTGTTGAGTGATATAAAATAAAGAAATAAAGTGAAAGCTCTCATAACCGGCTAATTCCTTATACCCAAGTTTTTCTGTTTGTATACAAATTTCATTCCCATAAACGGAGGCGGACAGAAGTGTTAAAACCCTTGAACAATGGTTTTATTAAATTAAGGCCGAAACAACCCTCATTCATATTTATATTAATAGTATTGAACTGTTATTTATCTTGTTATACATGTACAAAAGTACATACATATGTATGTACATTATATGTATCTCAATTGTTGAAAATTGCAAAGAAATTGCAGTTTTGTTTCTCAATCAAATGCCTTCAACGAATAAAACTGTTTGAAGGTGACTGCATTAAAATATTGTAATGAAGTGCCGTAATGAAGAGAAGTGAGTATTGAGAGTATGAAAGGAATGTACACCTGCATCCATAAAATGTTACGCTATTTATTCACGAGCAGTATTAATATGTTCATTGCATAAGACCAATATATTCGGATTAATAATAATTTTTATTTTGGCTTTGTTTGTTCGTTTCGTCAACTTTCAATTTGCTCTCCATTTTGTTTTGTGTTTTTTTTTCTTCTAAATTTTCTTTGTTTTTTAGAGGATTCGATTAAAATATTTATAATATTGTTGTATTACTGTATTTTTATGAGAAATGGAATTGTCGAACAAAAAATTACATTTCATGTCAGACATAACTGCTCAACCATATGTTCGGGCACCGATGTCAGCACATGGACGAAACATGAACATTTACTTAATTCATATCCGACATGTTATTGACGCCAAGTTAATGACTACTAAAGACCCTATGTTATGAGGAAACATTCAATCAAATTGCCCGTTTGAAGAATTTTGCGGAAATGATTTATCACACATCATAAACCTGCGTAGCTTAGTATATCAATTGTTTAAAAAATATATATCAAATGTCATTTTGAAACTCAATATCCAACAGCAATAGTACTGGTCCAAGAAAAAAACCGCCAACTCATATTGAAGCAGTATAAATTTTTTCAACCACAATAGATCGGTCGGGTTACTAAAATGAATCATTTTATTTATTATTTAAAGTTAAACATGTGCAGCTCTAATTAGCGGGCATCCCTCTTAAACGGTTAAAAATAGAGCGACGGTGGATGTCTAGTTATTGGAGCTTTCACTGTATTTTAATTTAACTACTAATGTAATTCAGTAGCACGTTACCACGAAAGATCATATAACTTCTTTGCGGTATTAGTTTCGAAGCTGAGAGTTTCATATTAACAATTTTGCATTATCTCTTGTCATAAACTCTAGAAATAATTTTTTTTGCTAAGCAGAAAATATTGAATAAAAATGTATATTTCATAACGCACCCATAAACTTCCTGATTTTTCCTTAGTTTTTTAAATGAAATAATGGTGTAATTTTTATAAATATAAATGATTATTAAATATTATTTCTTTACTTTTATAATTAAAATAGTGTATTAATTAATTTTAGAAAAAAATTTTTTTAATTATTGTTTAAATAAAAATAATAAAGAAAATTATAGTTGAATATCTTATTAAAAATTTTTCTTAAATGTGCTGGATTACTTTTCATTTGATGTTTAGAATCTGTTTCGCTGTTATAGTATACTATATACATATGTATGTATAATGTACATTTCTAATTATAATTATTATTTTTAGAATTTTTGACTTATTGCCAATAATTAAATGTTTCATTGGTTGATTGAATGGATGGTTTATTTTTATTATAAATAAATATTATTTTATGTTTAATTTATTATTTTTATTCATTGAATTTGGTAAATCTAAGAGTTAATTAATAAATTAATTGAAATAACAACAACAGAAACCTACAAGTAAAACAAAGAAACCATGAATGGCAGTAACAATTTATGAGACCAGAAAATAAATGAATAAAAAGAAAAATACAAAAATGATAAATGTTTTGTTTACAACTCTAATAAAATATACGTATCTACATATATACACAACACACTTGTACATTTCGTCGCCTTTCCTCTTAAACCACGTGAGCGCCATTTTTTCGAAATTGACTTTTTTGTTCTTTATAGAAAATAACATTTGCCACCCGACTGCATTCTTATCTTGACAACTTTGTATAAAAAAAAAAAAAATTAAGCCATTTCGAAAACCTCGTATGCGCCATACAAAATGACATTTGCATGCAAATCAGAATACTTTTTATATTTAAAGCTGGAAATCTTTAAGTCTCGCCCAAGCCAAGCTCTCAAAGTCAGTAACTTTGGTAAAAACGACACTTTTTGTCGAGTAACTCAAAAACAATATATCCTAAACAGCACAAATGTTCCCGTCCAAAAAGCCGTTGTGAGCCGAAGTTAGTTTTCGGATCTTAAGGGGTTAACGCGCGCCCATAGAGCATTAATTTCTAAGACCGACCACAATTATTTTGACATAACCAACACTTATTTATTTATTAGAACTTCCAAAATGACTTTCAATACTTTAAAAGCTCTTACCATCCGTCTTCGGAATCATCGTTGTCAGTAAATGAAGAAATCTTTCGTGATCCTACTTTAGATGAGCAGTCCGGAGGTTCGCAACGAAATTAAACGTGAAAAGAGAACATTGAAACCAGCATGTGATGGCCAAAATTGTAGGAAAAACTGAGAAAAAATTACCGTATGCCAGAGGAAACAAATTTTTTTATTCCTGGAAACTGTTATTTAGTTAAAAAAAAAAGATGTGCGTCGTCGTCGAACCCATAGTGAAACACAAAGACGTTCTTGTACTCTTCATTATAACCAAAAGATTTGAAGGAAAATGGTTCCCGTTTGCAAGATATTTCTTAATACTTTTGGGCTTAAGGAAAGGAGTATTAGGAATTGGGTTCTTAACGTAAATAAATATTGTATATCTCTTGAGACAACAAAAGCAATAAAAAAATCTTTTAAAAAAGCAGGAAAGTTCTAACCGCTAAATTTTCAGCCTGCCAAATATGGAAAGTCCTTACTGCAGAGCTTCATCAAACAAACAATATTTTGACTTGACATATGCGTCAATTAAAGAAAATTTCCGGGTTTAACGAAAACCACTTAAATAATGATGACGCTTTTGAAGAAAAAGCTTCTGAAACATTTTTGAAAGTTGTTCATTCACTAAACATTGGCCTTTACTAAAGAAAGACCTGTGCGATGTATGTTTTGCTCACAAAAAGAAAATATTGAAAAAGAGCGCTACGAGAAACATATTTTTGAAAAAAAAGCAAGGTCGAGAAGAAATGTCTTAAGGACAAAAAGAGAGCCAAAAATCATGAAATAAATATGTTCACACTTGATGTCCAAGCCATTGTTATGTATGGCACGGAGGTGAAGGGGCTATGGACTCTAATATATTTTCTTCATGTATTTATGATTTCTTTGCCTACAGTCCTATATAGCGATGGCTGTGGCGCCCAAAACAGAAAAACTACGTTACCTAATACAGCAGATCGCTTTAGGAAATCACATCGAAATTTTCCAAAAGTATTCGTGTATAGGCCATACACAAATGGAATGCGATTCGGTCCATTCGCTGATCGAAAGAAAAAAAAACAAAGAACTTTTTATTCCAACAGAGTTTGTTCAGTTAATACAAAACGCCACAGTTAATCCGTCCCCTTACAAAGTTCACTATATACAACACAATTTTTTCAAAGATTTAAAAAAAATTAAATTTTATTAATCCATACGACCTGGAATAAAAATAAGAGATCAGCAAGTGATTAATATGAAGTGTTTGCAAGATAATGAACATGTTCAACAAATTGAATTTTGAAAATGAATTTCTTTTGTCGCCCCATAATAAAAATTATGTTGGTCTCAATTTAACTTTGCCTTCAGTTGACAAAAGAAGATTTGGTAACTTTGAAAAAAGTAATGCCGTTTAACAACTCGTTATTAATAATAAATAGTAAAATTTTTTAAGTGTTCTTAGTTAAGTGTTAATTAGTTAACGGCCCTTTTCACAATCTACGATTAAAAAACTTGTCGTTTTACGATTCCAAAACTTGTCGTTAAAGTCCACGTCAACTCGTAATCATACATTGTGTAAAGGGCCGTAAGAAAACTTTTTTTTTATTAACCAATAGGATGCTTTATAATCATATTTTCGTTTATTTATTACATTTTTCAGCGTCACAATATTTTTAATTTTCTAAGTGAGCTTAAGAGTGAGTTTCTTTGTATACGTTACTTTCTTTTAAGAGAATAAACTTTAACTTTGAAAAATATAAGATTTCTGATGATGAAGATGAATTGTTGGCGTTTACGTGGTTTAAGAAGAAAGGCGGCGATAGGTACATCCTTAATTTCTCAAACCAAAATTGTTAATGAGGAATCGTCTTAAATTGTTATTATTGGCAAAACAAAATTCCACAAAAATATCCAATCGAAATTTTCATTTTTATTTAGTCGATGATTTTTTTAATTTGCCGCCTCTTAGTGAAAGGCATCTGTCCGTTAGATTAGGAATGACGAGCCGCCAGACATCGTGTGTCGAAACTACTTCGGGTCTCATTGTGTCGCCTGATAGGCAAACCGTATCATAACTAACCGTCGCCATCATCCCCGTTGTCCGAATTATCGAGTCTATCCCCCCACAGCGCACTCCGACACCTCCGGCAATCAATTGTCGAAGCCTCCAGTTGAGCCGCCCTGCGTTAGGTCGGTGTAGTCAGGCACCAGCTTTAGCCAGTCCGTTCGCTTACGCACCCCCCCCCCCCCCCCCCCCAAGCAGACGCTTCAGGTAAGAATGTCTCGCTATCTCGTGGAGAGATATCCGATCGCAGACCTGGGGGGTTATTCTGAATTGCGATGCGAAAATCAATGCGATGCGAAAGAAAATTGGTATTCTGTTAGACTTTCGCAATAGCATTCGCAATTTATTTCAAATCGTGGCAACGCTGCTCAAATAAACGTCAGTGTTAACAAACGTCAAATTAAAAACACATAAATTGTTTGTGTTTGGCTGTGAAAATTGTTTATAAAATTTATTTAGGAAATTCTGCAAGAAAAAAAAATAATAAAAATGAATTCTGTGGCACTGTGGTTCGACGACGGAGAAGGGCATGAGCAAAATGAAAGGATACAGAGAAGATTGCGTAGAAGCAAATCCGATATTCTAAGCTTGAATGAAAACAGGTAATTTATTTTGATGCTTGCGAAAAATATACGTTTACTTATGCAGAATATTTCTTTTTCAGCTTTATAAAAAAGGTGGTCCATTGATATTTAGTTCTTCAGTTAACGTTCGCCACAAAGTATTTGCCGACTGACGTGCATTTGGTGTTTTCAAATGGTCTCTTGCCAATTAGCTGTGCTTATTCATAAATTCTGTTATTATTTCAAATTGACGTGGTTTGGTGGTCTTATTGCTTGCTTCCCTGAATTAAATAATAAATATATGATGAATAAATAAATAACATATTATCTTTCACTTACATGTTTGTACTTTGCGAATGCTATTTTGTTGTCGAATAAATTTTGCGAATTTGATATGTGTTTGACATTTGTTTTCGCAATGCAGAATACCGACTTGCCACCTTTTCGCATTTGAAATGCGATTAAAAAATAACTTTGCGAATATCGCAATACAGAATAGCAATTGTTCGCATTTATGTATTTTCGCATCGCATTGATTTTCGCATCGCAATTCAGAATAACCCCCCTGCTGTCAGTAAAAGTCCGGATATCCTCACCGTCCTATATCTTCGCCTGTAATACGCGGCCGTTCAGCTGCCATTACAAATTGGGATCCATGTAGCCTCCACCACTCCAGGAATGGAAGCTGAAAGGATGGTACCTTGGATCTCCGCGTGAAGAGTACCAAGTCCGCCTATTTTCTTGGTTTTGTTTGTTTTAAATTGAAATGGTGTGTACATGATTTTTAATCTAGATACTTTTTTTCTGCTAGCGCTGAAGAAATTGCAGATTTATTTTTATAAAGTAAAACATATTCTGGTATTTTTTGTTTTAAGTTTTTAAACAAGATTTGCTTGCAAAAATTTTTGTCGTGGCAACGCTGGCTATCCTTCAACAAAATACTCACTGTGCCAACCTCCTCCGTCGGTACCTCAATACCAGTTGAAAAACGCACAGTATGGCGATTTTCATACCGCAAACATGATGGTTTAATGGACCTACATATGTACATCAACATTACGATTGGCTAATGTTGAAACAATGTCTTTTCATAAAGCAAGTTACAACCAACGTTTGCATCACTTCTAAGGCGTAAAAGTTGGGCAACTTTAAATTTTTACACGCGTTGCTTACATTTTGACAGCTAAAATGAGAGGTGTGTAACTTGCATTTTCTGAAGCTTCTGTTGTCGGAAGGGGAGAGGTTTTGAGAGAGTAATGTTCTTGTTCTTCACGCACGAGAATGCCCGTACTTTTTCTTCGGCCTAGTTTGGGCGTGAAGAACAAGCAATCAGTTTGTTTATAATAAACATTGAAAATAACAAAGAAAAATTACAAATGTCGCAAACAGCTGACAGACATTAAAAAAGTTGTGTGTTAACAATTTTTCTTAACAATAATTAATTACAAACATTTTTGTTATTTATACCATAAATTGTTAAAACCTTTTCATAAAAAATACCATTTTTTTAAATAAATATTTTTGTTAATACAAATTGTTATTTCCTAACGATGCTACCTATTTGGTAGCGAAATATTGAAAAATAAATAATTGTTAAAAACTTTTCATAAAAAAGACCATCGCTGAAAAATAAATATAATTAAATAAATTCTTTCAATACCTGTTTTTTTTTAATGAATTCTTTCACAAATAGTTTTTTTTCGGTACACTTTCATCAATCACATTAAACTTTCAATGAAAATCAGGGATAATCAAGCTCGTACAATTGTACTTTTTTCAGTACACTTTGCATTGCAAAAGTACTACTTTACTCCACTAAATATTAAGTACCAAGGTATATTCATATGATTATACGTTGTTCAGTAATTTAAATTAATTATAGCAAAAATATATTTTCGATTTTTCTTAATATAATATTTAATTATTCACAACCACTTTCCACAACTTTTTCACAAACTTTGACGTTTGGCCTGTTGAATGAAGTGACCAGCGAAATAGCTAATAAGTTTAGGTGCCCTACAAGAACATTGACGGTCATTTGACCAGTCATATGACCGTCATTGCTGACCGAATTATCGGTCATTGTGTAGAACAAAGTTTATATCATTTTCTTAAGGGCAATATGAGAAAAATGGCCGAAACTTCTGTGTGCATGTGATAGTTAGCGTTGATGCATATATATCGCTCACTGTACACGGATATCCTAATTGAAATGAAACACTATTTATTTCAATTCTTTACGTTGATTTTATTTCAATATTCTTATATGTACATATGTATATAAAGAAAAGAAATGTAATATAATATAAAATAGAAATATCCATCAGAACCTTGGAGTGGGCCATCACCTGTGAATTTTTCCTTAATATAATTTTTTTTTTGTCTTGGACCAGTGCTCAGGGGCTATCCCCTACATATGCAATGCATTGCACTGGAACTAGAGAGAAGGATAGGGAAGAAATATACAGGTGGTTAAAGTGGTAGGAAGATAGAGCTTAATTCTTGCTAACTCTGCAGTTGCGTGTAAATTATAAAGCAAAGTTGGGGCGTCTTTGATGTTTTTTTGACGCATTATTTTTAAGTTAATGGAGCCATTTTATTTATTATTTTACTTCGCCGACGTTTTATTGCTCAAATACCAACGAACGAGGGTGCTGTAGCACAGAAAACTCAGAAAAAACTATTTTCTGATTTGACCCGGCTGGGAATCGAACCTGGGTCATTCTGGTTGCATAGCCAACACGCTGACTACTCGCCATCAGCACGCCCTATATATAATTGCCCACAATTATTTAAAATATACAAATATTAAAACAAACTATTCAGGGATTCGCATAAAAATTAATTCTATCCATCAGCAAAGACAACATATGTTGTTGTTAAAACGTCTCGCCGAGTGCCGAACATAAAAACAATGCTCTCTTCCACACTCCTAACATGCTACCAAGCTAAATGTTTTCTCGTCTAAACTCAGTCGTACGGAGCTTCAAAAACTATAGTGCGAATTATAAGTTTACAAAGGAGTAAAATTATCCTTTCTGTAAAATTTATGAATTTGCGAAAATTCAAGAATACTTTTGTAATGAACTGCATTAATTTTATCTTTTCGACAACACGTTGGTTGTCTCGCAACGAGGTGGTCTCTCGAGTAATCGGAATCCTTCAGTATTACTTTAATTTGATTGATTTCGAAACAAATTCTCAATATACAAGAACTCATTTTATTTTATCTTTCTGTTACTAATAGTTAATAATAGTAAAACTTAACACAACTTTTATGTTTTTAGTACATTTGGGGTCAAAAAAGTAAAATTTTAAAATTGTCAAATATTATCTCCGATATAAACAGAGCTGTAAAAAATTGACATTTCTTTTTTTCTGGTAAATTTTTTGGTTTTTTTCCATGATCTAAATAGATAAGGTCTGCTTGACAGTTCAAATTATTTTTACCGTGACGTCACCGTCGAGATTTGTTCTTAATATTTATGGGGTTTGTTTTTTTTTTGAAATATTTTGCAATTTTAAAGGTAAAATAAATAAAACAAATTAAATTGTTATGTTATAGTATTTTTTAATTTTCTTTTTTCATTTTTTTCTTGTATTAATATTTTGTTTAAATTTCTTATTCTAAAATATAAACGACTTTTAAAAAAAAACGATTTTTCATTTTCAGGCACATCTATGTTTAATGTTATGGTATTTTAAATAATTATTTCGAAAACTTAAAGTATTATTATTAATTTCCTTAAATATATTTTCTAATTTTAATATGTTTCCCATAAATTCTTGGCAGGGTTTATAGAGCCCTCTGTTTGAACTGCAACTGACTTATTTGGATTTTCATTTTCAATATTTTCAATACTTTCTTCTTGTAATTTCTGCAGACTATAAATAATTGTAAATATTATTTCATTAAAAAAAGTGGATTTTAAAAAAATTGTATTTACTTTAAATCAAATTCGCCAATTGCTTACTTTACAATTTGTTTGTTTGCTCTTTTTACGTATCGTTTCGATCTTTCGACTGGTAAAATGCTGTTTACATGGATATTTAAAGATGGGACAGCCTTCGTATCTAACAATCTTTTTCTTATTGGCGTGTTCAATAATATATCCTTTAAACGCCAATCATTATTCGTCAAATGTCTAGAACAAATTGTTCCAGATTTCCAATTAACATTTTTTTTACCGCATGCTTTGATCCACACTTTCTTTATTTCTTGATCTTTTGGAAACGTAAAATATTTTAGATTTTTATCATCCTGCTTCGAGCTTTTACAATCTTTTACCACACAGTATTTCATTGTCCAAATAAATTTTATCACTTTCTACACAAATTGTTTATTAAAAACTCTTTTTTTTTGTTCTAACTCAGTTCACATTTATTTTTAATTAATTGTCAATAAAATAATCTTTTAATTTTCTTAATAAATATGTAATAATAATAATTTTAATCACTAGCTTTTAAATTTCCATTTAACCACAACAGAACATTTCCCGACGATGACGTCAAATTAAAAAAAAAATGGCAGCTGTCATTCAATATCAAGCAGACCTTATATATTTAGATCATGGGTTTTCCGTTTTCTTACTTTTGTACATTTTGGTCTCTTATTGAGATAAATTATGGCTTACTTTCATTTTACCGACCTTTACCAGAAAAGTAAACGAACAGACCTAATGATTAAGCCCTTATGACACTACATTTTTGCATTATTAAAATTTTGGAAAAGAGCGCAAATATATTGTAATGGGGAAATTAATGAGGTGCAAAGAGAACAAACATATTAAGTTAAATGCAAAAATTACAAATCGTCCGCTGTGTTATCGTCAAAAAAAAAAATATAAAAAGTTTCAACTTAAAATTGACGTTTGGAACTTAAAAGCCTTTTCATGTTGACGACTTAGCGATTTATGCAAAATTTCTGCGATTTTGAGCTTAGTTTTTGACCGTATACTTTTCTTTAGCGTACTTTTTTTTAATGATATTTTGAAGAGGAACACTTACAGCCAGTTTGCAGAACACGACAAAACTGAATCGCGGATGGGCGATACGTGGGCGACTACGTAAAAAATTCGGTCCACAGAACACGACGCGATTTTGTCGTGCCACTTACGTTGCATCGCGCAAATGTCTAAATCTAGTAACGTCGTAATGTTACCAACCTGTTAAAAAAATGATTTTTGTTTATTTTTTTCCATATAAAAATCTACTTTCAAGTTGAAAATGGGGCAACTCTATTTTACGAAAAAAAAAATAGCACAGCTGAGTTTAGTAAACAAAACAATTAATAATTTTTTGCTGTGATTTGTGTTTCAAAAAAATTTTGTTTTGTGATTTACGATAAATAAACATTTGTTTATAAATAAAAACATACATCCATACATACATTCTTACGCGCAGTAAATTAAAATGTACGTAATAAGCGGTCAATTGATTGACCGTAGTTTATGATAAAAGTGCATGTATAATAAAATGTTTTTATAATTTTAATCCAGACGAAATGTTTTCATCCGTGGAGCTTGCGTTTTCTAGTGAGTCTAGTGAAAGTGAAAGCGAAGACTCCCGTTTATCCCGAAGAAACTTGAGAGATGCTTCAAATGTGCTGGAGTTGACGGAAGAGCGGTAAGTTTTTATTGTTCTATGATGACATAAAAATGTCACATTATTTGTAATGTATCTTTGTAGCAAACTTTCTCGTCAATAAGCAAATTTTTAAAATATTGCTGGATGATATGACTCCAAGACTAAAAATATCTTATCGAAGTACACACATATTGCCGACGAACACTCTTGCAACATTTTTATCATTCCGGCGGTTACCAATCTTCCATAGGCAATGAGAGATCCTCATCGATGTGCAAATCGCAAGTCTCAAAAATCATAAAAGACTTGTTAGATGTATTTGAAGAAGATTTGTGTAACAAGAGGAAAATGGAACCAAAGAAACATTTTATGCCAAAGGCGGTATACCTGGAATTGTAGGATGCGTTGATGGCACGCATATCCGCATTAAATCACCGGGTTCCATAGCATAAACGTAATGGTAGTAAGTATCAATTTTGACTCATTAAAAAAATATATTTGTTGTACTATCAGAACTTTTCTATAATATTTCATAGATATGTGATCATAATATGGTAATTACTAATTACACGATGCCTTCGTGTGGCAGCAAAGTGATGCCCATAATTATTTTCAAAGCAACTATTCGAACTATGGAAAAAGAAATACTTGGCTTCTCGGTATGTAACAAAATATATGTACATATGTACATATTTCATACATTACATTCGTATTACGTTACATACATATACATATGTACATATGTATGTTATTCTTAGTAAATAAAAGTTTTTTGTTAAAATGAAATATATGTTATCATGATTATTATTAATGTACTATATCTACATAACAAATAGAACTCAATTACATTATTCTTTACAGGCGATGGTGGTTATAAGTTGCAGCCATATGTTATCACTCCTTATAGAAATCCTACAGGCACCCATGAAACAATTTTTAACGAAAAACACCGTCAATTGCGGAATGTAATTGAACGCTGTTTTGGTGTTTTGAAAAATCGTTTTAGGTGCCTGATTGGATCTGGAGGGCTTCATTATTCTGCTGCAAAAGTCACCCAAATGGTCAATGTTTGTTGTGCACTACATAATATGTGCATATTTTATAAACATAATTGGGCACAACCTGAAAATTCATCGACAAATGTGACCGCTGAAGATGATGATGAAGAGTATTCAAATCAGGATACGGCAGTGGCAAGAAATTTAAGGGATGATATTGCTTGGAGTCTTTGCCGATAATATAAAATAGATAAATAAAATAATAATAATAAATTTATTTAAACAAAATTAAAAAATAATAAATTCATATAACAAAATTAACAAATTGAATTAATTTATATTTGTAATTAGTAATATAATAAAAAATAAAAAAATTAATGTAACAAAACAAAAAAATAAACAATTGAATTTATAATTCATAATATCACGTTTCTTAACATCTAAATATAAAAGCTTTTAATTGTCAATGACAAATTCTGTAGTTAATATTCTCTGGCAGTTACTTTTCGGAAACGTACCATAGAATATCCACTATAGAATTTTCCATCAACTTTATTGAGTCAGTCAAAGCTTTTAGTGATTCAGCTTGCGACTGTAGTTCTTGCTTACACTCTATAATGCCTGATGCACACTCTTTCAGTGCTGCGGTTTGGCTTTTAATTGCGTCTAGAGTGGCGGACTGAATTTCCGACTGCTGACGCAAAATTTTAAGCCTTTCAGACTCGATTCCATCATCATACCGCTTCCGCTTTCTACGCGATGATGTCGAGGCTTTTCGGCTTGAGGCAGTCATATGGTAAGCTTTGACGTGTACACTTTTTGATGCAGTTGGTAGGGTGTCATAGTCGGTGGAGGTGCAAGCCTCCCATTGCTGTGGAAAAGTTTGATCTTCATTAGATTTCAGCGATTTTGAAGACGATGTCGGAGTAATAACCGCCACATTCTGGCATCTTCTTGGCGGAGTTACATCAGACACTTTTTGGAAAAGATATTTTGCGCTAAATGCTTTGCTTATCCCACAAACTTTTCCACTAGGGGCTGCTGCGGCAGAAATCTGACATATCCTGTCTCGATGTCGACCTCCAAATCCGTCAAATTGCTTACCCGGCAAGGCCCACCCACCACCTGTCTCTCGAAGGCTTCGATTGTTGTCAGCAATTTTCTTCTTCAGTCGGCATTTCAGATCTGTCCAAACCTAAAATGATGTTTTATGTATGTACATATGTATGTATGTATGTATATTAGTATTTACATATGCAACTCATTTTAAAATACATACCTTTTTCCACTCGTTACTGCTTCTGGATGGAGGGCCGTAGGCATTTAGTCTGCTTGCCACGGTTTCCCATGTACACTCCATAGCAGCCTTGCTACTGCCAAACTCAGGGCTTCCCGTAGCAAGGTGTGGATACTGTTCCATACAAGCCACCAATTGGCGAAATTGGGTGGCAATTGTCATTTTGATGCTGCAATATTAAAACAATTAATTTTTTTATATTAGTATAGTAATATATTTATAACTTTATGTATGGCATGTATGTGTTAACTACATATGTATGTACATATATATATTAATATTTCATTCGCGTTTAATAAAATATATATATACATATATATGTTTATACATACTATGTACATATATTAACCTCTTTTTTGCTGAATTTTCCATTTGAAAAAACAGTTTATATATTTGATTTATATATATATATAAGTATGTATATGTTTTCTTTTTTTCACAAATTCACTGCTGACGATTAGAAATTCTCAATCGGCCCGATTTGACGTTTCGGCGACAGCTGTCATGTTATACAAACCAAAAAATGTTGACAAGTGTTACGTTTTTTTCATGAACTTTCATAATCGCGATCTATAAACCCAAAAATGAAAAACGCTCAACTATTAGCGTTTATTATTCGCGAGTCGTGTTCTGCAAACTGACTGTTAAATTTAAATATTAACCATAGACTTTATATTTGTTTCTTTCTGACTCTTGCTGTTCCTTTCTATCATATTTATATTAATTAATGAAAAATTAATGTTGTGTCTTACCGGCTTATGACGATGGTTCCGAATTGAATATCACTGGAAAACACGGCTAAAAAATATAACTTTACAGCTACCTTGTTTCTACTGAAATAAATCGGTAAAAAACAACGATTCACACTATGCAAAGATGAAACCAGAAAATATTAAAAACTTTACTGTTTTGGAAACCTTTAATGCAACACGACTACAAACAACAACGAAGTTTGCCTGCATAGATAAATATGTTGCATCGTCTGTAGCCACCATTAGCATGTAGACTATTACCATTAGCATGGGTGCCTGAAATCGGTCGGTGGCCGCCGCCTATAATTGGCTCGCGGCTAATCCAATTGTGCAATTTAAGTATATGCTATCAAGTTATAATATTCCAATCTTTTTATTTTTAAATCTGCCATTGTTTCACTATTATTAATATATATACATAAATGTTGGCAGTTGTACCAATATAAACATTTTTTGTGCTCTGAATATGGTAGTTTGAAATGCATAAACTAGCAATAAATATTTTAACATATGTATGTACATATCTATATAGCCAACAAAAACCTACAAATGGGACTGAAATTTTATAGATGTATTGTCACTACATTTAAAAAAATATTTGGCATTTGAACGTCAAAATTAATTAAGTAAGGCCGACTCAACATTTAATAACTCTATTACACCTTATTAGAAATAACCAAATATGGCAAAATTAGTCCATTTCTGTTTCAGCATACCAGCAACTTTAGAATCTTCTGAGCAATCATTTTCCTTTGCTGGGAACTGAGTTAACGCAAAAAGCATTTGGTTGCGTTCGGCAACATTAAAATAATAATTATTCGTGAAGGGGCGATTGTGACATAAACTACAACTAAAGACGACACAGAAAAATTTAGTGCTGTCAGGTCACAAGCTTCGTGCTAGAGGGACAACAAATATGTTTCAAAAATGTCGTTTTCTTTGTCGTTTGCGCAATTTTGCTTTTGCTTATAGAGAAGGTGAAACTATTTTGGAAGAAATTGGCACAAATAGAAAATAACATCCTATTTTGCGCCAAAATCTTGTATTCTGTGGATTGTCGAGCTCCTGATAATGTGCCAAAAAATGTTTAATTTAATTTATTACGTTTACAAACAATCGGAATTATATTAAATTACTGAAAATAATCAAAAAGTACCATAAGTAATTAAAAAATAATCCCGATTGCTTTCAACTATTACTTTTTTTTATTTATTCAAGGCGAGTCAGAAAGAATAAAAATTATTTAAATTTACAATCACCCTATTCGTGAATAACAAGTGGAACATTTGTTCACGTGGAATTTTTATTCCACTTAAGGTAAAAATTGGTATAATGAATTTTACGTGGAAGTTTTTTTTACGTTATCGCTACCAGTGAATATAGAAAAGGGAAGATTTCAAGAACATACAAATTAATTTAAAAGCAAACTAATTTAAATTTAATACAGAAATAAAAAGTCGTACGTTTAACTGTTAAGTTACGTTTTTAAATATTCAGGTGCCAGTTAATTAGTCACCCGCATAAAAAGTATTGCATTTGACCAAAAAAAGTACCTGAATACAATAATTGACAATTAAAGAATTTAAAGTATAAAATAAATAAAAATAACAGTACCCCAAAAATTTAAATAAAATGCTTAGACTTGGAACTAAGATGTACTAGTAGTTTAAGTTAATCCGTAAGAGAACTCCAATATTGGGCTGCGATATCTTTCCTGGTTTGTATTGTATTTATTATTTATGAACAAAAAATTGTATATATCAATATATATAAATAAAGGAAGAATTTACTTACATGTTGTATGCAATACCCCATCAAAAATCAAGTGAATAAATTAAACTGAAAAATTCACGGGAAATAAATCATTCACGATAAGGGAAATTTTATTTTAACGTGAAATTATTCACGGTGAATTTTTTCACGATTCCAAAGTTAAGGAATGTGAAAAAGTAATCATGATAGGAGTGAATCAAAACAGTTCCAAAGTAATTTAAAATAATTCCGATTCTTTGTAATTGTAAGCAATTACTAATCAGAAATTTATTTATAGATATATGTATGTATGTAAATATAAAATGAATATATATTTTTTTTTCTTGGACCGGCACTCAGGGGATGACCCCTGCACATGCGGTGCATTGCGCCGGAAATAGGAAATAAGATTTTGGGTAGGAGGGTAAAGGGAGTTGTATTTATTGACATTCGATTTGAATTTTCCCACGTTGAAAGTGACAGGAAAGATCTCTGCGGGTAGTCCATTCCAGATACGTGGCCTTCGACCAAAAAACGAATTTTCTCTGTAATGCGTAGTGCGAGTCGCCGCCAAATCGACCACAAATGGATGCGTTCTTAACGATGATCGCATCGTGCGCGCTAATGACCGGGTTTCAGGAACAAGTTCCCTGATTTTTTTTTTTTTTTTATCTTGGACCAGTGCTCAGGGGCTATCCCCTACATATGCAATGCATTGCACTGGAACTAGAGAGAAGGATAGGGAAGAAACAGACAGGTGGTGAAAGTGGTAGAAAGATAGAGCTTAATTCTTGCACAACTTTGCAGTTGCGTGAAATTATAAAGCAAAGTTGCGGCGTCTCTGATGTTTTTTGACGCATTATTTTTAAGCTAATTGAGCCATTTTATTTATTATTTTACTTCGCCGACGTTTTATTGCTCAAATACCGACGAAGGAGAGTGCTGTAGCACAGAAAACTCAGAAAAAACTTTTTTCTGATTTGACCCGGTTGGGATTCGAAGCTGGGTCTTTCTGGTTGCAGAGCCAACACGCTGACTACTCGCCATCAGCACCCCATTAGAACACATCCCATTATAGTAACGATAGAACAACGAAACGCACCCCACGTTGCGACCATGCTCAAGAGAGTCAATAGAGTTGGCTACCCTACTGTCTCCTATGAGTTTCTTCGCCCTTTCTTGTACACGGTCGAGTAACTTCAAAATAGTCTTTGAAGCACCGGCCCATACCTGAGAGTTGTATTCCATTTTCGGCGGGATGAGGAGATCAGATGGGGTGAAGTATGTCTTACACCGTGTTAAAAAGCCTAGGCACTTAAATGCTTCCTTTGAGACCTGAAAAATGTGCTCAGTCCATCGGACATCACACTGGATTCATCACCAAGAACATCAAGAGGTTCTGATTCCGCAATGTTTATGCCGCCACAGATGAGGCAGCGTGATCGTGCATACGGCGATAGGTAAGCATGCAGCATTGGGTCTTTTGGGCATTGAAATTTACCCTGTTCGCGTGACCCCATTCCAATATTCTCGTGAGGTCACCTGTTAGCGAATCATTCATATTCTGCCGCGTCGCCTCGATCATAGTTGGTGTCGACCTACGATCAAATGAATATGAATGGCAGATACTGCTGTCATCTGCAAAAGAGTGGATACATATAATACTTATATTTAAATACTTACTGAATAATTTTTCTGACTTATAACCAATTTAGACGATGAATAAAATTCACGTATTTTTTTCTGTCGGTGAGTGGTGCCGAGAAGAAAGAGAGGTAGAAAGAAATCCACAATTTTGTTTTTCATGTTTTGTTTTTCATATTTCTCTTTGCTCATAAGAATGAGTTACTTCCAAAGCAATATACAAAAACTTCATGAATAAAAATTATCCATGTAAATTCGGGTTTAAACAATAATGTGGGTTATACATTTTTTGCCAATTTGGCTTTTCATTAGGATATTGTTGAATAAATAAATATAATTGATTACTAATCGAAATTTCACAGCAATAGAAAAGCTTCGTCGACTTTCCACATAAAAATTACTTTAAAGAAAAAATGGAAAATATTTCCACGAAAATAACAAACATTCGAGTTTCTTCAATTGCCTAAAAGATTTTGAAAAGTTTTCAATGCAAAACAAGACCTACAATATTTTCTATATTACCACGAAGTTTTAACCATTAATTATTATTATTTAATTATTATTTTTTCTTTGTTTTGTTTTCAGCATGTTGTGAAGAAACTTGGGGAATTAATTATGAAACATTCGAAATGAAATCAAGGCAATTACACCCGAAAATTTGCGAAAAGTTATGGAAAATATGCTAAAAATAGCACGTATGTGCAAAGCAGAATATGGACTCACTTACAGAATATAATTTTTTAAAGCTAATTGCGAAAAATTCCCCAATAATATACTGTATTTGAAAAAAATATATAATAATCGCATAAATAAAAAAGTTATAAACCATTTAAACCATATAGCTACTTTTGAGCCATCCTGTATATATCTATATGGCTTTATCTTTATACATGTGGTATTTTGATTTTAGAGTTTCATATAGTTGAATAAATATAATTCAATGTGAAAGCTTAATAATGTGTTAGCTGACCGCTAGCCGACATATTTTACTTAACTGCAGTATATGTATGTATATGATCTTCACCCTCCGTTCGGTGTTAGGAAATTATTCACTAGAAAGAGTTATTTGTAAAAAGTCATTTAAATTTGCAACGGTGTAAAAACTCTTACTGAAAGATACAAAAAGTGCTGTTCAAGGCGCCTACAACTTGTTGAATATGTCTTGCTGCTGTTTGAAAATAGTTCTGTTAGCACTTTTTTGTTTTAAAGAGCAGAAGAGAAAAATTGGGCGTTAGAAGTAAATGGCTACGTTGGCATCATTGGGTGAACAGATCTGACTCATTTAACTTTTTCTATCATTAAATTTCTTTAAGAGGCAGTCACTCAAAAGCTTGAGGAATGAAAAGAACTTGGACAATCGTAAAACAGTTTTTGGATTTAAAGATATAATGGCTGAAGTCACCGGTTTATCTAATACGGAAGCTGATGAATTATGCAAATCAGCAGACGCCACTACTAAGGTGTGTTTAAAAATAATTTTTGATATGCGTTTGCATATACTACATTCATACATACATAAGTATATAGAATTTAGCAAGAAAATGGTTTGACATCCTTAGTTAAAAATTTTTTGTTTTGATTTAATCATAAAAAAAGCTAGTTTTCTTTTGCAGTTTAACTAATTTTTTAATCAATTCGCTTTTATCCATGATCTAAATAGATAAGGTCTGCTTGACAGTTCAAATTATTTTTACCGTGACGTCACCGTCGAGATTTGTTCTTAATATTTATGGGGTTTGTTTTTTTTTTGAAATATTTTGCAATTTTAAAGGTAAAATAAATAAAACAAATTAAATTGTTATGTTATAGTCTTTATTAATTTTCTTTTTCCATTTTTTTCTTGTATTAATTTTTTGTTTAAATTTCTTATTCTAAAATATAAACGACTTTTAAAAAATAACGATTTTACATTTTCAGGTACATCTATGTTATCACATTTAATGTTATGGTAATTTAAATAATTATTTCGAAAACAAAGTATTATTATTAATTTCCTTAAATATATTTTCTAATTTTAATATGTTTCCCATAAATTCTTGGCAGGGTTTATAGAGCCCTCTGTTTGAACTGCAACTGACTTAATTGGATTTTCATTTTCAATATTTTCAATACTTTCTTCTTGTAATTTCTGCAGACTATAAATAATTGTAAATACTATTTCATTAAAAAAAGTGGATTTTAAAAAAATTGTATTTACTTTAAATCAAATTCACCAATTGCTTCCTTTACAATTTGTTTGTTTGCTCTTTTTACGTATCGTTTCGATCTTTCGACTGGTAAAATGCTGTTTACATGGATATTTAAAGATGGGACAGCCTTCGTATCTAACAATCTTTTTCTTATTGGCGTGTTCAATAATATATCCTTTAAACGCCAATCATTATTCGTCAAATGTCTAGAACAAATTGTTCCAGATTTCCAATTAACATTTTTTTTACCGCATGCTTTGATCCACACTTTCTTTATTTCTTGATCTTTTGGAAACGTAAAATATTTTAGATTTTTATTATCCTGCTTCGAGCTTTTACAATCTTTTACCACACAGTATTTCATTGTCCAAATAAATTTTATCACTTTCTACACAAATTGTTTATTAAAAACTCTTTTATTTTTGCTCTAACTCAGTTCACATTTATTGTTAATTAATTTTCAATAAAATAATCCTTTAATTTTCTTAATAAATATGTAATAATAATAATTTTAATCACTAGCTTTTTAATTTCCGATGACGTCAAATTAAAAAAAAAATGGCAGCTGTCATTCAATATCAAGCAGACCTTATATATTTAGATCATGGCTTTATCTATGTAGATATTAATTAACAGAGAGCAGCAAGAGAGTGAGAAAATCGAGAGTAATAAAAAAATAGAAAACAAAACAAAATATGTACATATGGATGTAATACCAAAATTTATGGCGTTTTCTTTTCTGACAAAAATGTTACATATATGCTACATTTCGTTACAGTTTCTGTTCCATTCTAAAAAATATGTAACATTAAAAAAAGCTATTTCGTTCCTTTCTAAATATGTTGCACAAATAACTGGCAAAATATGCAACATATTTGACCCTCTAATCTCAAGTCGGGGTGATATAATAACCTTTTTTACATCTTTGTGAAGTACTTTTTTATACAAATAAGAATTATGAAAATCATTATACTCTTCACTTTGACTAGAGTCCGTCAGACTTTTGTTGGAAGAAGATTCTGTTTAATTTATTATTTATTTCAATGTAAACTTTTTTGGTTTAAAGTTTTTGCAGTTTGTTCTAGGTAATAGCAGATGATTAGAAAACAATGTTGTTGACGATTTTTATTGATAAAATGGTGCTAAAAACCGTAGAAACAGTGAAACGCTAAGTATACATTAATATTAAATCTTAAATATTTTGTACCATTGTGGCAGTAAAAAATGTATCACTTTTTAAAGGTGTGGGCAAACTGTAGAAAATGTTATCCATCGAAAGGGCAACATATTTGTTCAGAAAAGAAATCACCATTAGTTGTCAGGAAAATGTTTCAATTTTTTTTTGTGTGCCTATTTTTTATACCGCAAGTTTTTACTGTTCATGTTGTAATGTTTTCTTTAGTCAAGTGCCCGTAATTTAATCAAAGTTTTGTTTTTTATTATTAAAAACGACAATTTTACGAGAATGTAAAATGGAAAAACGGTGCAAGAGTTATCTGAAATCTTTTCAATAACAAGACCAACAGTGTACAATATTTTAAATCTGTCCAAAAATTAATGGCCCGATTATGGTTTACAACGGTTGTTATTTTAATGTTGTTTTTTTGCAAATGTTGAGTTGAGCGCGTTTGACAACAACGATTACGGTTAAAACATGTGTATTTATGTGCTGTCAGTACAACAGTATAACAGCTCATTAGCTGTTGTTTCATGAGCGTTAGAAGTTGAAAAAGGAAAATGGAAACAAATTTGTAAGTATATGTACAATATGTATGTATGTATGTACATAGTATATAAAATTAAAAAAACAGAATAAAAAATAATTATTTTATAAATATTTCTTATCAAAATCAAATAAAAAACAAATGTAAAATCTAGCTGACCTCATGAAAATTAAGCTTCTATTTGGATATAACAAAATACATCTCAAGGAGAAGTGGGGTCAATTTGTCGAGCAATTGAATGGCTTAAGGCCGTCAATTAAAACTACAAAATAATGGCAAAGACTTAGTATGAAATGTACTGCATAATTTATATTATGTTACCTAAAACTTTATATTTAATCAAATGTATGGACTCACTATAAATCCAATTTAAAAAATAAAATTGGCTTCTAACAAGGGAAATTTTTCTGCAATGGTCTTGACAACTCGGGAAGATTCCGATGGGGCGGAATCAACATTTGGGCCTGAGGAGCTTTCACATTCTGTTGAATGCACACAGCTATATATTTACCCAAAATTAAAAATCCAAGAATGCACGGCAGGACGAACTATTAGCAATATTAAAAATCCAAGCGATGGCTGAAGTAGTCTGCACGTTGACTACAAAACCAAAACACTTGGGTTCAACCCCAGTTTCAGACTAAAAATTATAAAAAAAGACATCTCGCATTTTTCTGATGTGTATTAGTGTGTCAGTTGTTGTCGGAAGGTTTCAGTGGCGAAGGCGTTGTCATTGGTCACTGAACAATACCGGCTTCATACCGATCATATACATCAGAGCGTCCCCATTCGTCGGTATTGTGTAGCAGCGGCGAAGTAAAATAGTAATAAAAATGGCTACTAAATCGAAGCTTCAACACTACTATAAATAAAGAACGTACAAAAAGAAGAGGGTGGCGATGGCACGATGGATGGTAGTCTGCACGTTGACCACGAATCCAAAAACAGACCTGGGTTCAACCCCAGTTTCAGACCAAAAATTTTAAAATAAAAATAAACATCTCGCATTTTTCTGTTGTTGCATTAGTGTGTCTTTGTGTGTCAGTTGTTGTCGGAAGGTTTCAGTGGCGAAGGCATAGTCACTGGTCACTGAACAAAACCGGCTTCAGCTGATAGCAATCCACAATCACATCAGAACGCCCTCCTTCGTCGGTATTGTGTACCACCGGCGAAGTAAAATAATAATAAAAATGGCTACTAAAGAAGCTTCAGCACTGCTACGAGTATAAACAAAGAACGTGCGAAAGCAGAGCTGCAAAAATAATTAATTAAGCTTCACCTCCTGTCGTTTCTCCTACTATCCCTTTCCTATAGTTCCAGCACAATGCTTCGCATGTGTAGGAGTCATCTCCTGAGTGCTGGTCCTAGAAAAAAAAAAAAAAAAAAAAAAGAGCTGTAAAATAAATAATTAAGCTTCACCTCCTGTCGTTTCTCTAACTATCCCTTTCCTCTAATTTCAGCATAACGCATCGCATGTGTAGGGGTCATCTCCTGAGTCCTGGTCCCAGATAAAAAAAGGAGATTTTAAAAAACTTGAAGTTTTTTTTTATGTACATATGTATATTATTTTTTAATGGTATGTTTGCGATGAACTAAAGCAAAAAATATGTTGATGCATGTATGCTTTTTTATGGAAATATGTACTACAATTACATTGGAACTCTTTGACATACACAACACCTAGCTGTTGTAAATCATAATCGCAAAAAGGATTAGTGTTGTATTGTAGCCAAAACAACACAACATTTATGTGTTGTAAACCATAATTGGGCCCTAAAATAGACTGACAATAAAGTTTTCAACTGACTGTTCACGTAAAATTTCGGAAAGGACAGAACGTGTTTTAAGAAGAAAGGTCGACGGAAACCCGTTGGTATCCATACGAACGCTTCCATGTGAACTTAAAGAAGAACATAACGTTACAGTCTCTCAAGAAACGGTAAGGCAAGTTTTGAAAAATAACTATTCAACCAGAGCGGCACGAAAAAAACCACTGCTTACAGCATAAAGAAAGACGTTTGATTTTTGATTAAAGCTGTGCCGGTCGCGAACGACGAGATGATCCGCTCTTTTTACTGAGCGGTTTTGCCTCCTTGTCGTTCAATTTCTTTTGAGTTATTAAATCTTCTCCGTTCAATAAACAGCGTTCATATTTATATCGTTCGTTTGAGTTGTATCTTCTACCGTTCGTTCCTATTTATCTCGTTCGTTTCAGTTGTATCAAGCATGTAAAATTTAAGGCTGTATTTTCGCGTTTTGTTCCCTAAAATAAAAAACCAACAAACGTAAGACTATTGCAACATTTATCCGCAGTTAAATTCAAAACGATTTTTTTATTTATAAAATGTAAATGAAATAAATAAATTAACAAACACTTTTTACTTTATTTTTAAACATAATTTCACCTGTAAAATTTGGAAAAAGTTCGGTAATGGTATGGTGGTCGGAGAAATTTGTGTTATTGAGAACATCATAGTTCTAATCAATACCGCGATATATTAAAACGTTATCTAGTTAACAGTGCGGTTAGATTTGAGTTTTATTCTGATACAAAGCATAAGGCTCTTTTGGTAAGGATGTGACTTCTCTACAATTACGGTAAGGTTCTCGATACTTTAGGTCAGAATCCAGATTTAAACCGAATTGAAAATTAGTCGTCTTATCTGAAAAAAATTCCCCCCCAAAAGGCGTCCCAAAAACCAAGGTGAGTTAAGAGCTGTAATTTTGGAGGAATCGAATAAAATACCAACATAATATGCGCAAAAATTAATTTATTCCATTAACCGGCGTCTGCTAGCCGTAGTTAATACCAATAGTGGCTATACAAAATATTGATCAGCCTACAATTAAAGATACACCCCATTTTTACCATATTATATTAGTTAGTAAAAACATTTTCTTGACAACAAAATTCTAGAGTTTGTTTTGTTCTTTTATCTTATTCCTTAGTCAAAATTTTTTGTTTTTTTTCTTCTTCCCGCTATTTGTTAGTTATTATATATGTACATACATATGTAGATAAAATTGGATAATAAATAAAAATACGTTTCGCTTTTTAATGATGAAAGTCAAAACAAAAATAATTTTCACTTTGTATGTCAAAACAGTTGACAAACATTATGTATATGTACATATCGAGCCTTTGGTGCAATACCGTAGTAATTTAAAATTTGAATTTTTTGAGCTGGGTATGCAGAGATGATATTTGGAGAAATATATATCTAAAGGAAAAAAGATTGTGGTTCTATCTCTAACTGTTCAGATTCCACAGCTACGAATGTCTTTATTGCCTCCAACTATTTCCAACAATATTTATGTATTTGCAATAATGAAATATTTTCTTTATGACAAGAAATTTACAAACAGAAAACATTACAAAACATGCCTCTTTATTTAAAAACTTGTAAAAAAAATAACTTTAGTAAACGAAAATACTATCAAAAAGATGGCTCAAAACTTCAAATGCATTTTTCTCAGTGCACGATTTTTTGAATTACGACGGTATTGCACCAAAGGCTCGATATATATTTTAAATTATTTTATTTGTACCGATTAATTCACCGAAATTTTTTAGGATTTCTTATTTCAACAGACCATGTATCGCATTAAGGATCCTCGTAAATCGTTGCCTTTCTATACCGGCGTCTTGGGGATGACTTTATTGGTCAAACTGGACTTTGCTGACGCTGAATTCTCTTTATATTTTATGGGGTCAGTAAATTTAGAATAATTTTCACAGAAATTTATTTGAATTTATTTGCTATGTTCACATTTAGCTATGAAAATGTCGCTGATGTGCCCAAAGATCAACAAGAACGCATTAAATGGGCAATGAGCCGTAAAGCTACAGTAGAGTTAACTCAGTAAGTAAAAACATACTCGTATCTACGTACACATTAATGCACTGGCGCGCGAAAGTGTTTGAATATTGATGAAAACAGTTTAAAAATATACTTAGAATATTTAAGAAATGGTAAATTAAAAATTACGAGTTCTATTTTCTATTTCTATTTGAAGTAAATTTGAATTCAATATAGAAAGTTCGCTGCCATTTTTAAGTAAATCTCAATACAAATAATAAGTTGACCACACGTCATATTTTTTAGAGGACAATCTTCTATTTCAACGAGCTGTCATCTATAAAATTTGCGTCTTCTTTCTGTCACCTTTGTTATTATCTGTCCTCTTTAATTTTCAAATAATGATCAATATTAGTTTTTATTGAATTATTTTAAATTAAAGAAAGTTTTCGAATCTGAAAAGTACAATAAACCTTAAGCTAGTTATAGTACTTTCTTAAATTAGTGCGCTTCGCTACCCTCAAAAATTCTTTAAGAAAAATTATTTTAATTTTACTACAAATATTTTAACACTTTTATTATGCACTCCCGCATAAAAATTAATATAATGCGACATATGTACATACATATTTAAGTATGTATGTATGGCTTAATTTTTTATTTACGTAAAGAGAGAGAAAAAACGCTTTAGATTTGATTCACTAAACTTTTCTTTTTTTTTTGTTTCTGCAAAAACACGTACACGGAAATCAAAGGTATATTTGTTTTTGTTTCTACTTCCCAGCAGTATTTTATGAAATTAATGATCATATTTGAATCTTTTTCGACTCCTCCGCGCGATTAAAATATTCATTTAAGCGTTGGTTTCGAGTCGAAATAGACTGTTCATTCGAGAGAAAATAGTGCTCTAGCTGCGATTCCTCTAAAAGAGTCTTTTATGACTCGCGTTTCCAATCAATTTTTTTTCATTCATAGTACTAGTCATTTACGAGTCTTTTTCGAATCATATTATACGCGCATTTCTAATCGCATTTTTGCTGTATCAATATTTATTTATTATTCTTTGTTTTTAATTTAATTTATACTATTACATAAAAAATTATAAAATTCAATTTGTACTTCAAAAATTGTTTTAAATCAGTAATTTTTCATCTAAATTGTGCTTTTTATTTTTGTAATACGGTTATATACGATACGATTATGACATGGCAAGTTACATATACAAGGCGGGCCAAAAGAAATCAACCGGGCCACAAGTAATCAGCCAATACTTTTTTGCCGTAATTTTTTATTTTCATGAAAAATTTTGGTTCAGCTACTGATATCGGCTGCCGCTATATTTGAAGGCCATCCAAGCGGAACGAAAGTTTGTCATTAAAAAAAATTACAGCAAAAAAACATCGGGTGATGACATAGAATTCAAGTAATATTTTTACTACTTTTGTTAGTGTCAAATTTTTTCTTTCTCAAAATCTGGACGCCTTAGAAAATATTATTTTAAAAAAGTATGAAAATAAGTTTGAAATTGGAAAAGAAAATATAGTAGATACATACATACATATTTCGAAAATGATGTCATTTGAAGTTTAGTTCTACCACACATTAGTGCGTTAAACTCCATATAGAACTTTTAATGCGGAAATGGGATTCCAAAACCGGCTGCCAAAGAAAAAAGTAAAAAATGCTAACAACCGTTTCCAGTAAGAATCTTCCTCATTGAATTAATTTCGTACACACACTAAGTCACTTCTAAGAGTTCGTGAATAAGTCACTTAAAGTACAATTCTCAAAGTTCTCACGTACAGCGGTCATTCTGACAGAAACCTACTTTAACATGATTAACATCAGAGAAGTTTACAAATTTTACTAATACTCCCTTTATAAATTAGCATTAAAGCGTCAACACTGACCTATTCTTATAAGTGCAGACATTTATTCAATGCAAGTTAAAATGCATTTGACTAACCTACGTTATGCAATTCTTAAATTTTTTCATATCTACAAGCATTGAAAGCCAAAGAACTACAAAACAAATAGCAAAAAAAGTTGTTTATATCGATTATTTAAATTTCTTTCTAGTAACTGGGGTAGTGAAAGCGATCCTGATCAATCGTATCATAATGGCAATTCACTTCCCCGTGGTTTTGGTCATATCGGCATTATGGTGCCAGATGTTTATGCCGCTTGTAACAGGTAAAAATATACTACATACTTAAGGATACTATATAATGATTAAAAAATAATGACTACAATTTCAATTTCAGATTTGAAAAAATGGGTGTTGACTTTGTCAAAAAACCCAATGAAGGCCGCATGAAGGGCTTGGCTTTCATTAAGGATCCTGACGGTTACTGGATTGAAATTTTCAATGCAAATACAGTTTGTTAAGATATTGATATTTGAATTATAGGAGATGAATTGCAGGATTGATTATTGATCTAAAATGAAACAAGTTTCAATAAAATTAAAGTAGATATTTGGAATGAAATTATTGTTTTTAAGCATGCCAGAAGCAAATAAATTTAAAGTCGGATTAGTCGGAGCACAAATGTGATACATCCCAGTGAAAAATATTAGAAGTCATTCCTAAAAAACTACTTTTGCTATACATACTTCCGAAATATCAAAAACTTCTCAGGAAGTTATTAAGAACAACATCCAGAAAATTGATATGAAAATGATTTTGTTCCACAAAATTTGTTTATATTTGCTTATTTATATATTTGTACATATTTATAAAACATTTGACTTTATTAAATCATAAAAGAAATGCAGTAATAAAAATACAATTCAATTGCATTTCAATAAAAAAATTTAATTAAATAAATTAGAATGTTGGTAGAATTGGAACTTATCATACCTGCCTAATATCCCTGCGACAGATAATAGGTGTGTTTTTTTTACTTTCCTGGTAAAATGAGAAGAAACTATAATTTATCTCAATAAGAGACAAAATTGTACAAAAGTAAGAAAACGCAAAAAACCATAAAATAGGTCTGTTCCACGTGCATAACAAAAGTGCCCACATAAATATTATTTTAGTGATTTTAGACGCTTCAAATGCATAATATGTGAAAAGCAAAATATTTGAATCGTTGGCAACGTCTGTAAAATGTGGACGAAAATAAATTGCAAAAAAAATGTAAAAGCCTTTTTTTTATTAAATAAAGTGATAAATATGTAAAAATATATGTGCTTACCATTTCAAATTTATTTGAAAAATCTTTTTTGAATAAAAATTTTTGCCGTTTCTTTGCAAATTTTCTGATTAATTTAATTAAATTAATTAAATAAAAAACAGCCGATAATTTAATTCTAAACCGAACTTACCCAAAGAAAAGTTCCTGCAACTTTGTACATAAAATGAAAAATTTTACTCTCTAATTTTCTCACTAAAATTGTTATCGTGAACGCTTTTGGATAAATTTAGAGCATTCCATTTTACACATAATTCACTCAATGAAAAAGCTCCACATTTGGCGGCACTGTGTGTGTGCCCAATGTCACCTAATATAGCCTGTAGACGATGAAACAAGTTTTAGAAACACGTTTATCTATCATTTTGCATATTTGGACAGAAACACTGCAACCAAAAATTAAACTTAAACGCGACAAAAATTCTGCAGGCTTATTCTGAATTGCGATGCGAAAATATATAAATGCGAACAATTGGTTTTCTGTGTTACGATGTTCGCAAAGTTCCTTATTATTTGGTATTCTGTAATGCGGAAATAAATGTCAAAATCGCAAAATTTATTCGACGGCAAAGCAGCATTCGCAAGGCACAAAAATGTAAGTGAAAAATTATACTTTTATTTATTTATTCATCTATTTATTCCAAGGTTCAGAAAGTACACACATCAAACATTCAGCGTACTGTTCAAAAGCAACCAACATATTTTTATTTTCATAACATTTATGTGTGTTTCGTTTTAATATTCAATTTTGTACACGAACTTAAGAAGTTCACGTACTGTCCGATTATAACACACTTCAAACACACAGGTTCGAGTGTACGAATAAATTAAATTCGTGTACGTTCGCGATAATAAAGTACATGTACGATAGACAGATTCAATTTTGCCTATACATTATGTACTGTACGTGTACGGCAAGAAAAGTACATGAACGAAAATGTTTGTGTACGGAAAAAGTACATGAATATTAATAATACGTACATTTATGTACGAACATTTTTTGAAAAATCTGATAAACGTAAATGAAAACAACAGCAATTATTTCAAAAATTTTTATTTTTAAAATGAAAATATGTATGTATATAATTCATTGGAAGCAACAAAGAAAAAAATATATATTAAAAAAATAAAATTAAACTGTTATTCAGTTTTTTCTATTTTAAGAGCTGAGCAGTCAAGCAAGTCAAAATTTAATTTTGTAATTAAAATGTTTGAAATTGACTTCTTTGAGAGCTTAGACCTTAACTTGGTCAAGACAGTAGCAAGTGCACTAAACGCACGTTCTACAGAAACTTGTGTTGCAGGTACAGCAAGTACCACTTCGTCAAGCTTACTTAGTTTTAAATTATACTGTGATATTTTTTTCCAGTACTCCAATACGTTAATTTCTAACGGCTCCATTTGTTTTTTACATATAGCAAGTAGTTCTGTTTTTATGTGATAATTTTGATTTATTGGATTTAAATTTGCTGTATTTACGAGTATATTTATGTGTTGTGCTAGCTTAGAGTGTGCGGTATTTAATGTACTTGGAGTAATATCTAATGGATATTCTGAAAATGAAGTATTGGCATTTTCGTCTTGTGGAGATGACGAATGCGATATATGATTAAGCATTTCAGTCTTAATTAAGTGGTCCTAAAAAAATTATGTATATTATTATTATTATTTTTTTTTTAAGTTAAAATTAAAACCTACCACTGCAGTTTGTTTTTGTTCGTTGGTTAATAATGGAGTTCCTTGAAAATTAAAGCGAGGATCTAAATACAATCCTGAGATATATATATATATTAACATATATTTTTTTCTTTGTTGCTGCCAATGAATTATATACATATTTTCATTTTAAAAATAAAAATTTTTGAAATAATTGCTGTTGTTTTCATTTACGTTTATCAGATTTTTCAAAAAATGTTCGTACATAAATGTACGTATTATTAACATTCATGTACTTTTTCCGTACACAAACATTTTCGTTCATGTACTTTTCTTGCCGTACACGTACAGTACATAATGTATAGGCAAAATTGAATCTGTCTATCGTACATGTACTTTATTATCGCGAACGTACACGAATTTAAAATATTCGTACACTCGAACCTGTGTGTTTGAAGTGTGTTATAATCGGACAGTACGTGAACTTCTTAAGTTCGTGTACAAAATTGAATATTAAAACGAAACACACATAAATGTTATGAAAATAAAAATATGTGTTGGTTTCTTTGATCTGTGTTCGTTTACATTTATGTACGAGATTTTTATACGGTGTGTGTACTTTTCTTAACTCTGATTTATTCTTAAAATTACTCAATTAATAATGCAGTTATTTGATATGGTGCACTAGGGTCGCAGATCAAAAATAATATACTTATGTATCTATTTTAATTGCTATTAATAATGTAATTTCATTCAGGGAAACAAGCAATAAGACCACCAAATCACACCAATTTGAAAGAACAGTACAATTTATGACTAACCACAGCCAATTGGCAAAAGGCCATTTAAAAGCACAAAATGAAAGTCAGTCGGCAAATGCTTTGTGGCAGACATTAGCCTAAGAATTAAATGCGAGTGGTCCCCCAATTAGAGAAGCTATAGGATGGAAAAGGTAAGAAATATATAAAGCATATGAATAATACTTGACTATAACTTTAATTTTAATAGGTTTGAACTGATTTTAAGGTGCACACCAAACAGAAACTACGAAGAAATAAAACTGACATTGGCGGCACTGGTGCTGGCCCATCAAAATTTAAACCGCTGTCCCCATTAGAGGAGCAAGTGGTGAAGTTATTAAGCATGGACGATTCCATAAATGGCTTATAAGGTGCTCTTTCCTTCGGGTCAACCACAGGCTCCACTCCCGAGCAAAGTGGTGTGATAAAACAGTTAGCCGAATTGCCGCTATAAGACCTAGTTTTTTATAAAGCTGACAAAAAAAATATTCTGCGTAAGTAAACATTTTTTTTTTTCGGAAACTTAAAAATAATTTCCCTTTTTTCATTCAAGCTTAGAATATCGGATTTGCTTCTAAGCAATCTTCTCTGCATCATTTCATTTTGTTCATGTCGTTCTTCGTCTTCAAACCATAGTACTACAGAATCCATTTTTAATATTTAATAAATAAAACCGCAAAAAAAAATTAAACTTTTAATTTGACGTTCATTTACTATTTTTTACCAGTGCTGTCACGATTTGAAAAAAATGCGAATGCGAATACGAAAGTCATATAGAATACCAATTTTCTTTCGCATCGCATTTCTTTTACGCATCGCATTGACTTTGGCATCGCAATTCAGAATAAGCCTCCTGAATTGAATATCGCTGGAGAAACGCGGTTAAAAAGATAAAACTTTATAGCTTGCTTGTTTCCACTAAACTGAATCAGTAAAGACACTAAACAACGGTTCACACTATGCAACCAGAAAATATCTAAATATTTTGATGGTTTTGAAACCTCGAAAGCAAAACGAATTGAAACCTTAAATCTGACTCAGACTATGTAACCAACCTGCAACCTGGCTGCAGCATTATCTTCTATTTTTTAAGAAAAACTTTTTCTTTTTTTCTTAGGCATTTATAAACCGATTTAGAAAAGGTATGCAATGTTTTAAAGATAATATCATATCCTTGGCGTGGGTGGCGATGGCACGATGGATGGTAGGCTGCACGTTGACTACACAACCAAAAATTAGACCTGGGTTCAACCCAAGTTTCAGACAAAAAAAAAAAATTTTTAAATAAAAATAAACATCTCGCATTTTTCTGATGTGTATTAGTGTGTCTTTGTGTGTCAGTTGTGGTCGGAAGGTTTCAGTGGCGAAGGCATAGTCACTGGTCACTGAACAATACCGGCTTCAGCTGATAGTAATCCACAATCACATCAGAACGCCCTCCTTCGTCGGTATTGTGTAGCACCGGCGAAGTAAAATAATAATAAAAAATAAATGGCTACTAAACCGAAGCTTCAGCACTGCTACGAGTATAAAAACAAAAAAAAAAAGAACGTGCGAAAGCAGAGCTGCAAAATAATTAATTAAGCTTCACCTCCTGTCGTTTCTCCTACTATCCCTTTCCTATAGTTCCCAGCACAATGCTTCGCATGTGTAGGAGTCTTCTCCTGAGTGCTGGTCCTAGATAAAAAAAAAAAAAACAGTAGAAAAAATTATGGAAATCGGTTGGGAACAAAGAAGTTATGACTTTTTCAATTTGAAACTTTAAAAAACACGTTTTCACTACATTTACCGTTATAAAATCACTTTTCGAAGTGATCCAAAAAAATCTAACGGTATTTTCGTCATCTATGGACTCCAACAAAACAGAATTGGTACATGAGAACCTCTGCATCATTTTTTTTCTCAATTTTTGTATCACAGTGTTATTAAGGTCAGTTGAACGAACAGGACGCCCATTTTGATAAAACAATTTTATTATTTGTAAGTGTTCTTGAATGCTATATCAGTCCATGATGATTTGGTAAAACAGACTGAATAAAATACAACTAATTCGAGAGACGTAGCTTCAACGAAATGATCGTTATCAACTGCTAAAGTCTCTGTTGAAAACGCTGAACATACATATTCCCAATTCTCTAAATTGCCTTGAAATAGAATTATATTTTCCTTTTTCTTGTTTCTTTTTTTTTTAATATGTATGAATTTTTAGTGTTTTTATTGAATTTTAAATTACCATTTATAGAGAAAGAAAAGCAATTTAAAAATTTAGTTATTTTTTCCTCTTTTGGTAACTTTTTTTTTTAAAAATATTGGTTGAAAACTTTTCGTTGTTCGCAAATGGTAAGCAAGTACTACAATCACTAAATATAATAGACCTTATTATGACTGTCGTTGTCGTGAAAAAAGTGACAACACTTGCCTTATGTTTTATATTGGCTTGTCGTAAATACGACTACGCCAACGACAGTCATAATAAGGCTCAATATTAATAGAGTTTCATTTGTTGTATTTAAATTTGATATGGTTTGTGTGATTTGAACATATTAGGCTACAGTTACAAACATATTCGTAGTTTAAATTTAAAAAGTTTCATAATGTGTCTACACATAAGATACATATTTCTCATAAAAACAAATCATAAGAGTATAAGCAAAGGTATAACGTCAATTGTATAGAAATAATTTATGTTTCTGCCATAAGTGTTTGAATAACACTTTTTAGTTAAGCTTGAAATATATGAAAAATATATATCTTGATTTTACTGAAAGTACAAATTTTAAATACTTTATATTATTATGTACTTGTTTCTTAAAGCTTTTGTTGTTTTTTAAATGAATATATTGAATTACAAATATAAATCTGTTTTTATAACAAAATTTAATTTTTTTTGCAGATGACTTGCGTACGGTAATTTTACGTGAAAAACTAATTATTTTTAGGGCTGTACGGAAATCGAAATGATAAAGTTAACATCACTGGTTGTCACACACAAAGTATCTTCATTTCACTGCCTGCGCTCTCCTCTATAGAGCAAGTACGAACTATGTATATACGACAGCGAGTTCCACTTATGAACCAAAATCATACTCGTTGTATAGCTCTACGCACTACCCAAAATTTTTGTAATGCGAAAAAAATCTTTTTCCCTTTTTTAGATAGCAAATTTTTTTTTAAAATGTGAAACCAAAATTATGTCTTTATTTACAAATATCACGTTTACAATTGGGTATTTACAATGTCTGTTATAAGTCATATTGTCTAATGTCTTCATATTTTAAAATAGTTTAAACGAATTGTTGTTGTGTTTCAAACAAAAAAGTCATAAAAAAATAAAATTTTACGAGCTATATTTATTTGGGGTATTCACAAGGTAGTCATAAAGTCATATGTTTTGAAATAATAACACGAAAATATATGATTGCTATGAACAACCCATAATAATTTAGTGTGCTATTTAAAAAAATTCATTCAGCTGTTAAGGAAAAAACACTTATAAATTTTTGATATCAAAATGCTAAAAACTAGTGAAAAAACTAAAATAATTCGACTTTTTAATATAGTAAATAAGAGCATACGTGTAAGTCTTATAATAATTCCATTTTTAATTAAAATTATAAAATTGTTCTTTTGGCACATAAAATTGTTGAAACAAATACAGGGTGTCCGCCGGGAAGGTATACTACTTTGTTTTGCTGCCATTTTGGTAAACATTAGTCTTGACAGTTCATATTTGGCAGTCGTGAAGTAGACACGTGGCAAATTTATTATGAAAAAATATTCGATAAACCAACGTGTTTTAATCGTTAAAACATTTTATCACAATCAATCATCGATTACTGTGACGATGAGAAAGTTACGTGAAATTTTTGGGAGAAACAACGTGCCAACAAAACGCACTATTTATCGTGTAGTGAATGATTTTGAAGAAAGATCGTCTGTAGGTGATAGGCCCAAGCATGGACCACAACGTACTGCAAGATCGGCTGAAAAAAGAAGAAAGTGTTCAAAACAATCCCTCAACCTCAATTCGACACCGTGCTCAGGAGCTTGGTCTTCAAAGAACAACTTTGGCCACAATTTTTAACGCCACAACTGCATGCTTTGGTCTTCATTAACATGTGGTAACAAAAAGACGGTGCCACATCCCATACAGCCAGGATTACAATGGAATTACTGCGAGACCTCATTCCACAACAAATTATTCAAGAAATGGTGACGGAAACGAACTTCTTTTTGTGGGGATATCTTCTGAAAAGCAAGGTTTATGAAAACAAACCAGAAACCCTTGAGCAACTCAAACAAAATATTCGTGATGAAATTAATGAAATACCTCGTGAAATGTGTTAGAATGTAATAAAAAATGAGCTCAAAAGGGCTCGCATTTGTGAGGCTAACAGAGGCGGACATTTATCTGATATTGTATTCCATACATAATTGCCGACATTAAATAAAACATTTATCAATATAAGATCCATTCTCTTTCATTTCATAAAAAATTATAAACAAACAAAGTAGTATACCTTCCGGGCGGACACCCTGTATTACCGAAAACAGCCGTTGTCAGTGATATGAGCTGAATAATTTTTATGTGGCTTCCAGCCAGATAAGTTACACAAACAAAATTTGAAATGTATATCATTACATATTGTGGGTTTTCTTTCTTTTTTCTTATAAATCTGTAATTTAATGAAAAGGTATAAAAATGTGGACAATTTTTAAACAATTTATTATTTTTATAAATAAATAACAGTAGAAATCTGAGTCGTACTCTGAAACTCTCCAGCCGATACTTATAAGTGATATAAGAAAAAAAAGTTTCAAATTGTTAACATTTTTATACCTCTACATTAATATAATGTTTTTTAAATAATTAATCGTAAGTAAGATCGAAAAAATTACGGCATCTTAAAATTTACATGTGCTCAAGTTTTGTTTGCGTAACTTATCTGACTGGAAGCCACTTAACGTTGATCCACTAGCCGCCGCCCAAAAAATTATTCAGTTCATATCACTGGCAATAGTTGTTTTTGGTTACATATATTTGTTTCAAGAATTTTGTATGCCAAAAGAACAATTTTAGAATTTTAATTACAAATTTTAGTAAGTTCTTAACGTTTCAGTTTCTTCACTCGTTTTTATAATTTTGATATTAATCATTAATAAGTATTTTTTTCTTTATTAGCACAATGAATTTTTTGAAATAGCACACTAAATTATGACGGTTTTTTTAATAGCAATCAAATTTTTTCGTGATATTATTTTAAAACATATAACTTTATGACTACCTTGTGAATACCCCAAATATTTGCATACTTCTATAATACCGTAAGTAAAGTCGTTAGCAATTGTTCATATCGCAAGTTTTAGGCTTCGTAAAAGAATTCTTTTGAACACAATAACGTTTTTTAATATACATATACACAGTAAAAGCTTGATAATCCGAATAAGTGATTGCAGACCCTAATTCGGATTAAACATTAAAACTTTAAAAACGATGTTCTTGTAGTAAAAATGCTTTTAAAACACATATCTAATGAATTTTTGGGCGAGATTTACGGTTCATAATGAACACCTTTTAGATTTTGCAGCTGCAGTATAACAGCAACAAAATGTATTGAATTTACTAAGGCTACAAGATCCAAAAACTCCATTATGTACAATTTATAAAAGAGAAATAACATTCATATTTAATTTTTACAAGCACGAAAATAACAGTTCAAATTTTAAAAGTAATTATTTTGCTGGGTAAAATAGTCATTCACTTTTGTTTGTAGAGAACTGCTCAAAACTTTTTTTAATGTCGATATTCTTCTGGGCATTTTATTTTATTTAAGTTTTCTATCTTGGACCAGCACTTAGGAGAAGACATCAACACATGCGGTGCATTCTGCTGGATATAGAGAAAAGGGATAGTGGGAGAGATGTCAAAAGGTGAAGCTGCAATATCTTAAATCTATGCTTTTGCACGTTTTTTGTTTATAGCAGTGTTGCAGCGCCTCTGATATTAAGGGGACGTATTCAATTTTGACGTTGTGTTTTACTAGCAATTTTTAGTAATTATTTTACTTCGGTGGTGCTACACAATACTGACCAAGGAAAGTGCTCTGATGTGCCTGTGGGTTGATATCACCTAAAGCCGGTACTCTTCAGTGACCACTGACTCTGCCTTCGCCGCTGAAACCTTCCGACAACAACTGACACAAAGACACACTCGCAGAAAAAATGCGAGATGTTTTTATGACTTAGTCTGAAAGTCGGTTCGCAGCCAGGAGTTTTTGGTTTTTGTAGTCAAGGTGCAGACTACTGCAGTCATCGCCACCCTCAAACAAACAAGAAACAAGGAATTGCGCAACAAAATAATTTGATGTTGCAGCAAAAAAGAGAAAACAAAAACACGTTTTGGTAATAACAGTTGATGGTCCGGATTATATGCTTGATATGCTGTCCGGATTACCGAATAATTCGGATTAGCGTGTTCCGGATTATCAAGGTTTTACTATACTGATATGTACTTTGGTCAAGTGTATGTAAGAATCGGCAAAGCGGAATATAGCACTCTTACTTGCTCGATTTAAGTTAATTTTTGCCAGCTTATGAATATACAATAAATAACGTCACGCACTCCTCCACATAAATGTTTCCGCACGTACTTACTTCTTACTAATTGGGTAAATAGTGATTAGTTTTTCAGTGGTAAATAAATAAAACTCTCGTTGTATGAAAATTTAATGCTCGTACTACTGACAAAATAATATTAATGATGTAAATATTTACATTGGGTGGCTATTTTAACTGAAACTCTTATTGTTAATTCATATTTAATAATTATTTACGATATTAAAGATATTAATTTACAAAAGGGTGATAACAACAATAAAAATATATGTATGTATGTATATTTAAAAATGGGATGATGGCGGAGACACGTTTTAAGTAAAATTATTTAAAAGTGGTTTTTTTTTTCTTTAGCCAATGCTCAGAGAACTAGGCAAATATGTTGTGCGTAGTACAATAGAGGGAATAGAGTTTGAGGACATTCGATTTAAATTTTCCAGCATTGCGGGGGAAAACTCATGCAGAAAGTCCATTCCACATACGAACAGTTCGGCTAAAAAACGAATTTCCCCTACAATGCGTAATGCGTTCGCTGGTAAATCAACCACAAGTGAACGTGTTCTCGACGACAATCTTGTCACACAGTTTCGAGAAGGAGTTCCTGATATAAGTGGACCACATTTCATTGAAATAACGATAAATTAGGAAAAAGTGATAACATTGTTACCTTTTCGTCTTCAAACTCTCGAAGTATAAAAAAAGAAATAGTAATAGGATATTTTTACAAAAAAAAAACCTAAGTAAGTGGAAAAAACATCTATTTATCTCAGAGGAATTCTTCTGCTCCTAAACGAAAGCTCTAAGGAGGTGTTTAGAATCTGCAACCAGAAGGTCCGAGGTTCAAATCTTCGTCACAGTACACAAATTTTCTGATCTGATTTTCTGATCATACTGACAATCACTAGCCGAACGGAATAATATGTCGTTTTCGAAGGCAGCTATAACTTCACCTTCAGGATTCTTCGTGTTTTACTTTTTAGTCCGTTAAACAATACCGGCTTCAACTGATAGCAATCCACAATCGCATCAGAACGCCCTCCTTCGTCGGTATTGTAGCACCGTCGAAGTAAAACAATAGTAAAAATGGCTACTGAACCGAAGCTTCAGCGCTGCTACGAGTATAAACAAAGAACGTGCAAAAGCAGAGCTGCAAAATAATTAATTAGTCGCCGTCCATACTGTGAAGCATATGCTGCAAGTTTTTTGAATTCTCTTTTGAAACTGCAGCAGTGTCCATACATGAATCTTTTGCTTCATGTTTAGTATTTTTTATTCCTCCCTTCTATCTTCTTTTTTTAATTTTTTTTTGACATTTCTCTATACCGAATGTAAATATAAAATAACTACCCTGTGATAGAAGGTGTGAATATTTTTTTTTGGATAGACATTTGAAGCACAAGGTATAATTTGAAGCAAAATGGACGCTAAGAAGAAAAATTATATAATAATTTTTATATAATTTTATATTTTTTTTTTTAAATTTTTGATTATATTTCACAAAAAATTAACAATAAAACAGGGTAGCTATTATTATGATAGATGTTAACAGTATACCAAACGAAAAGAAATAAAATGAAACGTCAAATACACCTCATGTCAAAAGATGCAAATAAGAAATTCAACAAAAACTGCATGAAACAGCGTACATACTTCCACTCCTCTTCCCCTTCTCAACAACAAACTCAAAAGTTTTGCAGCATATGCTTCACAGTATGGACGGGGACTTAAGCTTCACCTCCTGTCGTTTCTCCTACTATCCCTTTCCTATAGTTCCAGCACAATGCTTCGCATGTGTAGGAGTCATCTCCTGAGTGCTGGTCGCAGATAAAAAAAAATTAATTTTAGTGTATCATGAAGTTAAAAAATAATACTCAAAATCGGTCCGCACAATAAAACATTCTGTCTAGAGGGATTTGTATTCTCCTCCCAATCCGTCTGCTTTAAAAAGGAACTACACGGTAAGAATGAGCTTTCCAATGAAAAAAAAATATTCAAAATCATCAAGCCATTAAAATAGAACCACACTTAAGTAACAAGTTTCTAATAAAAGAAGAATCATCGAAATCGGACCAGTTTTTATAAAATTCTTCTTTTTAATGGTAAAACTTTGTTGCCACAATCTTATTGCCAATGGTAGTCTTAAATATCTGCCATTTTCCCCGACTATAATAATTAACTACCAAAGGTTTGCCAACTTATCAAAACTACTGCGCTGTGACACATGTAAAATATTTTTCTATGAACGAAACACTGCATAATTGTCGCCATTAATTTCATAGTTCATAGCTAAAATACTTCTGGTACGGTCCAAATAGGAAATTTTCTGGCAAAATATAATCTTAAGTCATAAATATTTTACATTTCATTTATTACAGAAAAACATTAATGAATTGCAACCTTACCTTATATCAAATAAAATGCTATATACTTTTAAAATTTCGTTATACATACATATAAAGTCATTTTATCTTGTACATCTTATTACATGCATGGTCCCCAGGACACATTTTCGAAGAAAAGACTCCACAACAAATGAGTATAGGGTTTAAAACGAGCATATATGTATGTATGTATTTTTTTTTTTTTTTTTTATCTAGGACCAGCACTCAGGAGATGACTCCTACACATGCGAAGCATTGTGCTGGGAACTATAGGAAAGGGATAGTAGGAGAAACGACAGGAGGTGAAGCTTAATTATGTATTTTCCAGCTCTGCTTTCGCACGTTCTTTTTTTGTTTTTATACTCGTAGCAGTGCTGCTGAAGCTTCGGTTTAGTAGCCATTTTTATTATTATTTTACTTCGCCGGTGATACACAATACCGACGAAGGAGGGCGTTCTGATGTGATTGTGGATTGCTATCAGCTGAAGCCGGTTTTGTTCAGTGACCAGTGACTATGCCTTCGCCACTGAAACCTTCCGACAACAACTGACACACAATGACACACTAATGCACATCAGAAAAATGCGAGAAGTTTATTTTTATTTTAAAAATGTTTGTCTGAAACTGGGGTTGAACCCATGTCTGTTTTTGGTTTAGTAGTCAACGTGCAGACTACCATCCATCGTGCCATCGCCACCCTCAGTGTTAAAAAACATGTTTTAAAAGGAATCAAATTTATTTAATTTAAAATAATAAAAATTATTAATCACAAATACTGAATAATACTTTTTGCAAATTATGAATCCCTAGCTCGTCGTATAAATCCCTGCCAAACTATCTTGTAGCCTGAGTGAGCTGCTTCTGAAGTTTGCTCACTTCAACGTACTGGACCTCTGAATGTGTGTTTTGAAACAGAATTTCGATATTTCATCAAAAGATTGCCCTCCGGTTGGTCCACCCTGTACTTGTATTTCAGATGGACAACAACGTGTACTTAAATTATGTCTATTATTTGCATAAAAATGATACGATTTCACATGTTAAAATTTTTTTTCTTCTTTTTGCACACGCTATTAGCAAATATGCGGACAGGAAAACATCAATATGAAAAATAATAGTTTTGAACAGAAATAAACTCCGAAAACAAACTACAGTTGCAGTTTGAATTTTAAAGTGTGAAGTTTGTCGTATTTTAGTTTATTTAGGTCTCTTCATCTGTTAAGAAAAGAAACAAAATAAAAAATGGAAGTATCTGAACCGTCAATAAGTATATTTTTCGTAAGTAAAATATTGGCTCTGGCTCCTTATTCGGTGCGAAAAAATTCAAAAGGGATCTATGTAATTCAAAAGAGTATTCCGTTTCTATTCTACTCTTCGGCTATAACATCAATAATGGGTAATTTAGTTTTCCAAACAGATATACATATACTCGTATGTACATATATTTATTAAAATGTGTGTGATTTCAAAATTACATGCATATGTACATACATAAATATTTTAGCAGAAACAATTTAAATTATATTTCCGGTGCAATGCATTTCATACGGAGGCGATATCACCTGAGAATAAATACAGCCGACGATAAAGAAATGGTTTTGTTTTTATATAAAATACAATTTTCTTCATTGAAAATTCAGATGCAAACAATCCAGCTATAATTGACTGTTCGTTAGACGATTGTGTTTAATATACAACTCGTTAGGTTCTTGTTGGTTTCGCTTAGCTACCATTTTTAAAGAAATTGAGTTCCTGAATCCAAAAACCGTTTCACAAAATCGTGCATGGTTTTCGAAATATTCATATCTACAAGTTTAGCGTCTACTGAGTATTGGTTTGCGTCACCAACCACTATTGGGCGTATGCAGGAAATTGTTCATACAAAATGTGAAATAATTTATTTCAGTTTTGTTTTGCTCTATTTGCATAACAATGAACAAAAGACTTGTTTAGGTTTCTTCCAAATTATGATAGGATTTATATTGAAAAGTTACTTAATCTAATATATTTAAAAGAGCAAAGTTTCTATATATCGAGCCTTTGGTGCAATACCGTAGTAATTTAAAATTTTAATTTTTTGAGCTGGGTATGCAGAAATGATATAAGTATATCTAAAGGAAAAAAGGAGATTATGGTTCTATCTCTAACTGTTCAGATTCTAAAGCTACAAATGTCTTTATTGCCTCCAGCTATTTCCAACAATATTTATTTGCAATAATGAAATACATATTTCCTTTATGACAAGAAATTTACAAACAGAAAGCATTACAAAACATGCCTCTTTATTTAAAAACTTGTAAAAAAAATTACTTTAGTAAACGAAAATACTATCAAAAAGATGGCTCAAAACTTCAGTTCACGATTTTTTGAATTACGACGGTATTGCACCAAAGGCTCGATATGTACATTAGAGCCCCGATTTGCGTCTCTCCTATTTGCACGTTTCGACTTGCGTCGCTTTTTAAAATATTGCTCAAACCGCTTTGCGTCTTTTTGATTCCGATTTGCGCCCCTATATACATACATACATACATTAACAGAAGTCATAATTACAAGTCAATTTCCATGCAAAAACTGGGAGTGAATTATCCTGTTGTGTGCTGGGAAGTAAGAATTTAGTTGTCAGGAAGAAATGCTGTTGTTGACTCAATAAACAATTTAAAAAAGAAAAAAAATTAGCAAATAAAAGAAAATGCAAACATACATAGTATATTTTTCCTTATTGCTTTAAGTTCTATATATGGAAGTTTTGCACACTACCAAATTGTACAGCTTGTTTGTGCGCGAAAATTATAAAAAAAAAAGTGGTGGTTGATAAATATGTATACAGTAGTGGCAAAAACTGATGCAAATTATAAGAATATTTTTTATTTATACTTTAAAGCAATAACAATATAACAAATATGCAAAATTTCAAGAAACGATTAAACCCTAATTAATATTCTGTGTATTATCTTCATAGCAAGTTAATAACGAGTAGTAATGGTGTTCCTGTTATTATTTATAAAAAGTGCATCATGCCAATGCATAAATATTAACTGGCAAAAACTAAAGCAATTCTTTTTAGAAGTTGTATTAAATTTCTGTGATTTTTTTCTCGTTAACAGTATGTAATTAGCTTGTTGTGCTGTTGAGTAAGAAAAAAAAGTGTTATAGGCCAATATTTTCCAAATTGTTTTTTTACTTTAAAAACAAAGAAATAATAAAACAAATAGCATCGGAATGTCGCAAAAATCTGTCAGAAATATTAAAATCAAATCAGTTATTTGACATCTTGTAAAAAAAATAATTGATAAATGGTTGTGTTGAAACTATTCTTAGTGGTGGAAGACCTCGTAAAACGTTAGCTCGCGAGGATCAAATGATAATTCGGAAAATCATAAAAGATCCGTTGGTGTCATCACTGAATAATTGTTAGCCAGTTAGAACTGTAGAAGAACTACAAAAAAACATTTTATTTCCCTTAAAAACCGTAAATCGAGCAAAGAATTTGCGAAGGAAAATTTGCGTTGTAGTGCGGAAGAATGGCGAAAAATATGGTTTTTTGATGAATCATAATTTAACCTTAAAGGAAATATCATAGTGTGGGGGTCTTTTTCAGTCAATGAAATCGGACCTCTGCTTGAAATTAGTGAAACCATTGGACCGCTATCTATACAAAAACATTTTGGAAGCTGTCATGTTTTGCCGTTTGCAAAAGATAAAATTCCTGCTAGGTGGATCTTTTAGCACGATATTGATCCAAAGCATACTTCGCAACATGTTAAGTCCTCGATTCAAGAACAAAATATTAATGTACTTAAATGCCTATGCCTATCACCCGTTTTAAACCCCATACATAGAACCCCATAGACAAACCCCATTCGATTGAAAAATAAATCGGAACCAAAGGTCGAAAAAAAACGAATGTGAATTAGTTTTATTTTCGTTTTACCTTCTTCTACCTGTATAAAATTTTTACAAAAGTTAGGTGCTAAAAACAGTAACTAGCTCTAAAGGTTGGTAAGAAGAACTGCTAAATGAATATAGGTTGTTTTTATAATATTGCTAAGGAATTGTGATAATATTAGCACATACATTAAAATAATTGCTTGAAAAAAGTATTTAAATTTTAAATAAATATACTTATATATTAATTAAAATAAATTTAAAAAAAAACAATTTGGATAAAAGAAGTCCAAATTTTACGGCTAGTTTTTATTTAGTTTAGATTTTTTATTGGTGGTAGTGAATAGAATGCAAAAAAACGGACAGAGTTGGCGCGGAAGAAAAGTAAATGCGGAAACAAGTGGAGCGTGAATTCAACAGTAAATTAACCCACATTTTAGAAGCCATAAGGTATTAAAAACAAAATACCTCAACGTAAAGGCGACTGCAAAGCAAAACTTTGCTTTTGAAAGCGGCAAACATATGTATGCTACTGGTGTTGATACGCAAGAAGAACCAGGAGCAAACAAAACGGACCTAGCCAAGGTCTGTGCAACTCGCCATGTATTTTTACAAGTATTTTATACTTGACTGTCAAAATTTGTTTATATTTTAGTGATTTGTTTAATTTGAAAGAGCTCGCAATTACCAATTTTACTCATTTCTTTATTTTAAGAGAAGGTTGCAAAAGCATACATAAGTGAAGTCAATGTTTTTCTTGCTATTGTAGCCTGTGTGTGTTTTCTTTTGAGAGAGTAGTAGCCTCTTCTTTTGACATTCCAAAGTTAACTTACACAAACAAAATGCCTGTTGTTTTTTGCGTTGCTCATTGTTGTAGAGCAGCATAGACCTAATACATACACCTTAGGCCTAGCTATTTTAGACATTTGCCAGGAGACTCAAATTTTAGGGAAACAGTCCATTTATGACTGTGATGCCATTGCAAAGGGCAATTTAATTTATTTGTATTTACATATATTGTGGAATGTATACAAATAGGTATAATATTATAATATGTATACATAGATGTAGAGATATTTGACGAGCAGCAGTTTTTGGACGAAGAGACGTGCTCATTGAAGAAGAAATGCCTTAACAGCTAAAAAGCTTTAAAAAAAGAGTATGCGGGTAATTTTATGCCGCAATGTGGTTTTATTGACCTTATAAACGTAATTGATTTTATTTTTTTATATTTGACACATGTTGAGCGAAGTATACCTCAAAAATGCCGAAAAAGCCAATGCAAAATAGGTTGAAAGCTGAAATAAATACAAGCTAGGAAGCTTAGGCAAAAGTTGCTGATATGAAAACGGAGAGGCAGAGGATGAAAATTAAGCTCCTCAAGGAAAAACACGCCTTGAAGATGGAGAAGCTCAGGCTTCTCAGGGATGCAGATTCCTGCATCACACATATCTTCTTCATCAGAACTCATTGTTTAATTTATTTGTAATCACAAACAAGTTGTCAAAAACATATGGTGATGTGGAAAACTTAAATACGCGACATTGGCTATTTAAGTACTATTTAAATAAGGGGAAAAGCAGCATAACAAAACTGAATTTCGTATTTAAAAAGCACTGAAGTATAAATACGATTTAACTACGAAGTTAAAAAGTGGCCCTAAATACGTATTTAAATAGCAAGTCAAAAACTGGGCATTATATATTATAAATGTGAAAGTTGCTATGTCTGGCTGTTTGTTATTCGTTAACTTAAAAAAGACTTGGTAGATTTTAAAGAAATTTGGTATGTAGATAACTTATAGGGTGGGCACACATATCGGGTACTTTTTGCGGGTAAAAAGTCTAAACTAATTAAATTGTTGGAGTACTCTATTTTTATTAATTTTATTTTTAAAATTCCCTAATTTTTATACTTGGTTAAGCCTTTATGACACTACATTTTTTCGGCATTGTTCAAATTTTGAAGAAGAGCGCAAATATATTTTAACGGGAAAATTAATCTGGTGCAAAGAGTGCAACCATATTAAGATAAATGCAAAAACGTCAAATCGTCCACTAGTGTTCTCGATAAAAAATGAATAACTGTCAAAAAAAAATGTAAAAAGTTTCAACTTTAAATTGACGTTTCGAGCTTAAAATCTTTTGTAAGTTGACAACTTAGCGATTTATAAACAATGATTTTAAGTTTATTTTTTGACCGTATATTTTTCTCTAGCGTTTATTTTAATGAAAATAAGAAGGCAACACTTAAAAATTTAAATATAATATTGTATTTTTCTTTTTTTGGACCGACACTCAGGGGATGACCCCTACACATGCGATGCTTTGTGCTGGAACTAGGAAATTAGGTTATGGGAAGGAGGATGTTTCTTTTAGACTTTGCTGTCCTCTTCTATCAATTTCATATTAATTAATAAAAAATAAATGTAGTGTCATACGGGCTTTATTCTTGTATTTTTGCACCATAGTTCAAATGCATTACTTTTTATGTGGTTGAAGAATTCACTGACCCCAAATATTTCAAAACACAACTGAGCACTTAAACAGTTGTAACCCATGAATTTTTATTTCTGTGTTAAATTTTTCAAAATCTTCTTCTTTTCTCTACATTCACTGCAAATATGTGGAAAAATTTCACCAGAACAAAAATGTCACTTCTTATTCGATGTTGTGGCATCACTGATGTTTTTTTTTTGACGCATTATTTTTTAAGCTAATGGAGCCATTTCATTTATGATTTTACTTCCCCGTCGTTTCATTGTTCAAATACCGACGAAGGAGGGTGCTGTAGCACAGAAAACTGAGAAAATACTTACTTTCTGATTTGACCTGGCTGGGAATTGAACCTGGGTATTTCTGGTTGCAGAGTCAACACACTGACTACTCGCCATCAGCACCCCGAATTTGTTAACTTCTAAATCAAAATTTGTGAACTTCAATATAGCACTACCTTAAACTTTTTAATATTTAAGTTACAATTTGCTAAGTCATACTCCATTTTCTTAATCGAGACCAATCTATCATAAATAAATGAACCAATGCTTGACGTAATATTCTGATCAATTCCATTTATAGAGCAGGAGAGCTTTTTTTTAGAAATCTATAGTTATTCCCACACACCTTATATGGAATCACAGTTTACAACTTTCATACTCCACAATGCGAGTTTATTACGTTTTTGCTGCAAATACATTTAGCCAAAGGAGACATTTTATGTCATTATATGGTAACAGGTTCTAGTAGCAATTATGTGTAATTTTAAAGTTTTCTTTTTATTAGTTTAATAGTACAAAAGTTTTAAACACAAAAATTGTATGCAGCAATAAAAAGCTCAGGATAATTTTTTATATTACAATTTAAATTATTTACTATAATTAGAAAGGAATTAAGTCACACCAATAGATAAAACACGTTTTCTAGCTCATAGCGTTGCCAGACATTTTGTTTAATCATTTTTGTAATTTTTCAATTTGATAACTTAAAAACACATATTTACGTAAATTTATTTCTGCTTATTTTTAGTATTTTTAACATATCGCGGATTGCTATTCGATGCCAATTCAAAAATTCCTGTAAGGTAATTGATTATTTATTTTTATAAGAACTTTGCAATTATATTTTTTACTTCTATTGGCCTGGGCTTAAGTATAATTTATTTAGAAAAACTAACTTCCTTTGGGTCTAAATTATTTAAGCACAAAATTTGCAATTTTCTCTAATTAACAAACTCTTGAATTTATAGTCGGAAGTTAGGAAATATCCATTCATGAACTAAGTAAGCATTAGCGAATTAGTACTATATGGATATGCTTATCTCCTCAGTTATTGAATTTGCTTTTATTAAAAAAATACTTTATGAGGATATCATAAAGTATGTAATAATACATTTCATATATATTTTTTGTCGGAAAAAAGCACAATTTTAAAATTAGAATCACATGTGAGGAGATATTCCAAAATAAATTCAGTTAATAGAAAAAATATATTTTTAGTGACATTTTAACACTCCTTTCGTCATTTCTACATTAAATTTAAAAAAAAATTCATGTTGTACCGCGAGAAAAAAATGTCACATCTTTCGGAGTGAGAGATATATGTAGAATCATAAGATTTTGAAGTCTTATATAGTTGACTTAAAACTACAGCATACTCGTATAATTAAAAAAAAATGTTTATGGAAGCTTACAAGGAAATGGAAGGATGCTTTTTAAAGGGCATTTTTTCATATTTTAGTTCAGGGGATGTAAAGTAAATATTTTTATAAAATCCTATAAAGTATTCCCTTCATTTTGATACCAATATTGCTAAACAACTATTTTACTTTAGTAAGAAAAAAAGATTAAAAAAACGTCCTTAAAAATATTGATTCCTTTAAAAAGGAAATAAGATGAGGAAATGAAAAGCTAAGTGTACAGTTTGACTTTGTTTTGCGTCTAGATTAATGGTTGCATTGCTGCTAAAAAAAAAAAATAAAATTTCTCGCACGGTGAAATTTGTGTTTAATTTAATGAAATTTAAAATAATCATTCTTGGAAAATTTTTTTAAAATGAAATGAAAAACCATGTATGTACATATGTAGTTTGACTTTGTTTTGCGCCTAGACTAATGGTTCGCATTGCGGCCAAAAAAATCCTGTTAAGCAGTGTCTTCAGGAGGGTACTGATTTGCGAGTGTGAGTGCAGCACGCGTGCCGCACATGAGTGTGCCAATCCATACCTTCAGGGTACTGTGGTTTCATATACAAAAATTTTGTTTACATTATAATTTCCAAAATGTATTTAAGAAAGCTGAAATAAATTATGTGCCCTGAATTTAAATTATTTGAAATCAATTTAGCGGTATCAATATTCTCCAAGTTTCCAGCGAATACAAAATAATTTTTAATTGGCCATATAAATCTGAAATTCTAAGAACAATAATTTCCAGATTTCGAAAATTTATGTTTTCCAGCGTTACAACTCAAAATAATACTACATTTTATTTTAATAAATTTTTAAGTTGTGTTTCTGATTTATCATATTTAAAGAAATTTCAGACACATTTTCGACTTCATTTTATACTAAAACTCCTTTCTGAATCTACTTCTAGTTCCTTTATACTCTTTTTACCCAAATTTCTATTCTTTTCTTCTTACATTTCTCTGAAAATTCTCTGTAATCATACACACATTAAAAAAAAAACTATTCTTTGGCTTCAAAAATACTTTATCACAAAAATATTTGGAATTGCTTGACATTTCACACATATAGAGCATCTTTTAGAATGAAATCGGCCACTTCTAAAGTGGTTACAGCTTTGGATGTATCGGTGGTGGTACTGGCTATAACGGCGGGTGTTATATGTGGAATTGTTGGTTTAAATGCCACAAGAGACTTGAATACAATACTAAGAAAGGTAAAACAAATAATACAAGGTACGCTATCTTTTATATCGGATGTTAATAATGAATCATTTAAAGAACAATATCCTCATGCCCAAAACCTACTTCCCTGGTCCCTGTGCTATGCGTTGCGTACTTAGGGGATATCAACTGAGCACTGTTGTAAGAAAAGAAAACTTTCACCACTGTGTTCTTGGTGAAAATACGTTCCCCTTTAAATGCCGAATAGTATTCTCATTCCGTACTTCTTCACATGCCACATGGAAAGTTTTTCTTGGGACTATCGAGCATGACTATATGCTAATTAACCCGCAAAACGTATACGAGACAATTCTGTCTGAATTCTCTAGTGTGAATATACATATTTATTTATACGAGCAAGTTCGCGTGTTTTAATATAAGCAATAACTCGTGGTTCACACACATCAAGTTTCACTCGTAAAGTCTTGAGTTTTTTGAAGAGCGGGGTAGAGAGAATGGAAAGTTTGTTTTTTCCCTTTTATTTTCTTATTCGTAGTATTGTGAAACAACCGAAACTTGGCGGAAAAATGTTTTCGTGTATGAACGCAGGTTCAAAAGAAAATTTAACAAAAACTTATGTAGTAAACTTGATCTCTGTAAACCTGATCCAACGCGTACAGTGGACCAATTCCCTAAAATGCGGTCAAAATCCATAAAACATAAAATTCGACTATAAATAGTTATGGAGGGTTTGAATACATTTTCGGTTTTAATTGAATTTTAGTATAAACATGAATTGTTAAAACATTTTAAAAAAGGTTTTTTATACAGAGTGTCTGCTGGCAAATTTATATTTTTAAATACGATTATTTCAAAAAGTGATAAACGGTGCGGAGGGAGCGTAGCGCCTTGGAATTATCGATTGTGCGGATTTGTCAGTCACGATATCGCAGTGGTCGAGTGAGCATCGTGCGTTCGCTGTGGAGACATTTTTTAAGATTAATGATTCTTACGTAATTGCTCGTCGACAATTTTGTTCAAAGTTCGGTATTCGGCGAATAAGTGATGGATCGAGTGTTTATTTAATTCGTTCGTGGGTGCAGAGATTCCGCGCAACTGCTTCGGCTATGAATGCCCCGCGGCCAGGGCTCAGTCAATCTTCAAGGACTCCCGAAAACATTGAACTGGTTGAAAACAGTTTACGTGAAAATCCGCAACTCTCATTACGGAAAAGAAAAAGAAAGGATCTGGATGACATACTCTTTAAAAAATAAAATCCGCATTTCGATTCTATCGTTCTTATGCTCTTAATAAAACTTTGTGTCAATTATTACGTTTTTTATTTAAGTTTGAAAATATAAATCTGCTACCAGACACCCTGTATATAGTGTATTATTTTTTCAGTTTCTTTTACAAGTAATGCCTATTAATAATTTTTTAACTTAAATCTTGAAGAAAATGCTATACTTTTTAGTCCTAAGGGCCAAAGGCCGGCTTTTTTGAAACAGTCTGAGTAGAAATGTAGTCTATTAAGTAGCCAACGTAAAGGTTACCTCATATGGCTGAAAATGTTGCTAAGATAGAGAGTATTAGTAAAAAGCCAAAACCTTCTTATTTATTTTTTTAAATATTTCTATAAACAATTTTAATTGGGTCAGAAAACTGGTCTGGTTCACACGGGTGGAACCTGCCGGACATACAACAGAGTGTAAGAATGTAGAGGAGGGTTCGAACTACGAAATACTGAAATATTTCTTTGACGGGTTCACTGTTTACTTTCAAATGAGGTACATAACTTTAAAATCGGTAATCACAAAATAAAACCATTTTTGGCCGGCTTCTCAAAATATGGTCCACTGTGCGCCAGCAAAATAACTTTGTCAAATTGCTAGTGCTGAACAATGTGTATAGATGTGCGGAACACGTACATAGAATAAATACAAATAAACTTCAAGATTTTAACTCTATTCTTATTAAGAAATTTAACTTTTATTAAAAAAAATTTTAATTGAAATTCATTAAAATTATTGTTTGTTATTAAGTAAAAAAAAATTAATTTCAATTGAATTTGACAGCTTGCTTTAGATAATTTCCCTCCGCAATATTATGAGAGTTGTAGCTTAATATGTATTCCAGCACAGATTTATGCGGTTCACACGTTAATGTCTTATCTTAAAATCGAATTTACTAATAGTCACGGTAATAATTGCCAAACTTATTGCACGTGTGGTCGCTATGCAAAAGATGTAGCAAATAATACGTTGGCGTATAATTATCAGGCATTGCCTTATACTCATGCCGTGTAGAATGTACTTCGGTCATACTGCACGTGTTTCAAAGATGCATGGTGGTGCGTGACCTGCCCATAGGGAACACAATAACTTCACTCAGTGTTAAGACCACCGTGGGTAATGACAGATATCCACGTAAATCTTAGATACACATATTTACTTCTTGATGTGCATTTGTAGTGGTGGCGATGGTCGAAGTAGTCTGCACGTTGACTACAAAACGAAAAATTTTCCTGGGTTCAACCCCTGGTTCAGACTCATAAAAACTTCTCGCATTTTTTCTGATGTGCATTTTTTTGTCTTTGTGTCAGTTGTTGTCGGAAGGGTTCAGTGGCAACGGCAGTGACGGATTCAGCTGTATCCAATCCACAGGCACATCAGAACGCCCTCCTTCTTCGGTATTGTGTTACACCGGCGAAGTAAAATAATTACTAAAAATGGCTACTAAAACGAAACTTTAAAATTTAATACGTCTCCTAGACATCAGAGACGTTACAACACTGCTATAAAAACAAATAACGTGCAGAAAGCAGTGTTGTAAGATAGTGAAGCTTCACCTCCTATCATTTCTCCTACTATCCCTTTCCTATAGTTCCAGCACAATGCATCGCATGTGTAGGGGTCATCTCCTGAGTGCTGGTCCAAGATAAAAAAACACACACACAAATCAACTGTGTCGCTATTTCGGCACGGTACTAAATTGGAGTTTCAAAAATATGTGTTCTTCAGATAATCGGTTGACAAATCTCAAAGTTATTTAATCTCGATACAACGATGTAAAAGATGGCGATATAATATATAAATGATTACGATTTGTTGTAAGTGAAACAAATAAATATTATTACAGGTGGATGATTCCCTGGGTTCGATATCAAATTTTAAAATGGAACGTTTAAAATCCATTCTTATGCTGCTGTTGCCAATGATAACCATAAGTATATTACTGGGTTAGTGTAGGAAAAACACTTTTTAATTATAAACACACTCATCTAATCATCGTTTTCATTACAAGCTTTGGATATATGGACTTGGTTACGATTTGCTGATACTATGCAAAAAGGAGAAGAAAATACAGGTATTTACGTTTTATTGTCTGGTTTCCACAAACCAACCACTCCATTCGTTTAAAAAAACAGAGTTAACCATTTTTCGGATTCAAAAGCAATTTTAAATAAAACACAACTTGGTGCTCAAGTGTTATACCCTGCAGATGCAATGCGGTGCACTGAAACTAGATAGGGGGAGGGATAGTGTAGCGACAGGTGGTGAAATTTGTAGGAAGATAGCGATCAAATACCGACGAAGGAGGGTGCTGTAGGATAGAAAAATCAGAAAAACTTTTAACTTGACCGGGCCCGAAATGGAACCCGGGTCCTTCTGGTTCCAAAGCCAACATTTTAACTACTCAGGCATTAGCACTCCCAATATTATTTTAGCAGTCGACCCTTTTGAGGTAGTTTTCAATGTTGGTTTTCAAATGTTCCAACATTAAGGTATTAACCGCTTGACATATTTATTTAATTAAGTCTATGGATTCAAAAGCGTTATAGGCAAAAAATTTGAAGATAAAGATAAAGTTACAAAAATACAATTACCAAAATATAATTACATACAATCATATAAAACTCAGCTAGGTATTTAAATATAAAATTAAATTAGAGTTAATTACATTTATATAGGAAGACATTATATAATTCATTAAAGTTAGAACAAATTCTACGGAATGGATCGGCGTTAGCATGGTAAAGATTGAATGTTGTTGAACTTTCATCATAGCAGAGCGGCATTAGCAATCATGATGAGATTCTATGAGGAAGAGAAACTGAAAATCGCACTGATACAGGAATAACCATGTCGGATCACAGGGCTATCCAATTTGGGATTTTGTATGGACGAGTAAGGGTACGTAAAAGTATAAGAAGACGGAAGAATAGGGATAAGACGGAGTACTCAGGAAGTGGCAATACGGAGCTGACGAATATGATACGTCGGAGGAAACGTGAGACGTGGAGAGTCTTCTGCTCTGATATGAGGAGTACATTTGGCGGAGATAATGGGCGGCACATTATGGTCCATTTTCCGGGAAGCTGGAAGGGGGGTTTCGCCGCCTTGCTTCAGTGGGGAGTGGATACAAAAGTGGGGGATATTTGTTGCATGTTTTGCGGCGGGGTATGCTCCGATGACGTGAAGCAGAACAGGATTGTATTCCTATCAAAATAGGGCAGGAGGTAATATGCGGAGGTTCGACATCCTTTCTATTAAAGTCTATGAAAAGGGTTCTTCTGGACATATAGAGTCACACGCTCGGATACGCATAGGATAGGTAGATGTCAGCATGTCTACAGACCTGCCAGATATACAGAGACTGCACTGAACGAACACGGCAGAGTTGCTGTGTGCTCTGTCCATCTTTCCCGGCTGGTGAAGTATCTGGCGATAATCTTGAATGCGGGACTGACCTGAAAAGATCACGTTGATATGAAGGTTCAGAAGGCGAAGGAGGCCTTGCATCAGTATAGGCGCATACGTGGTTGGAGGTGAAGTGGCCTAAGGCGTCATAGTTAACTGTGCATGCATTGTTATATGCGACGACATGTGTACTCCACCAACGCAGGAATTATAAGGGATACTGGGATTGCCGGTGTTGCATTTGTTTGTGAAGAAAACGGCGGCATTGCGAATGTGGAGTGATATCACGTGGCATCGCTGTGGGACATATGTGTATCATGAATCTCGTGGTGTTCCGGAGTTGCATATGCCTATGGGACGAATAGGTAGGAGGGATGTGATGGTGAGGTCACATCAAAAAATCCTTGCGGAGGGTAACATGACTGATGGTAGGGCCGGAGCGGATCTCTTCTCTGAGAATTTACTCTCTTGCGTGCTACACGCAGTAATGTTCGGATAGGACCACGCAATGGATCGCTAAATTGAAGCTAAGTACTGTCCGGGGACTCATTAGGTTTCAATGAGCTTACACTGTAATTTATACCGTATTCTACTGAAAAATTAATTAAATGAACGGCTGACTCGATTTTACTAATTTTTTAGATTCGAACTTTGGAGGTCTCCTTCTTACGGTCCTCAAAATTTATCATCCCTCACGCTCATGCTCTGGAGACTTAAAATTTTTTTTACTTATTCAACAACAAAAATTTAGTTCAATTTAGTTAATAGAGCTCCTCACCATATGGGCTATTATTTTTGAAAGTACTATAAGTCCATTAAAATAAATTGTTAACGATAATTTTAATAAAATCTAGACTACATTCTATCTTACATTTATTCTATAGTCGTGCTTTCATTCAGCTCCTCAGATAGTTCTGGAGCACGTAGCATATGTAAAACTTGACGAGGAAGGTCAAATCGACTCTTTTCTTCAAGTTTATGAATGATATGTCGATAGGAACGTGAAAAACATCCGAAAGGTTGTTTTCACGGGCAAGATATAGTCTATCGGACTTGTAAAACGTCTAGCGAGCCTTAGCACCTTCTTCACCGAAAAAAACCTACTTGCAATATTGTACACTCGATTATTTAACTGGAGGGAATCAATATCTAGTTCACTATCGGCGACATCGGACACCAAGAATATTTTGCCAGAATCATTCTAGCGGTATTATACCAAAAAGTTACAAGAACTAGCAACTCTGTTTCATCGCATTGGTTTCTTCAAATCTCCTCTGCATCTTTCCTCTGCGACCATTTTGATTTTTCAATAATGTACTATTTGGGACGTCCCAATTGTGAATTGAACAATTTTCTTATGTGATTTCTGCCATCTCAGTAAAGGCCCTTTCACACTATAATACAAGTCTTAAGACTTTCATAATACTTTGTGAGAGAGAAATCTAATGAGATGTGATGTGACTGCCAAAAAATCTAAAGTAATATTATATTTTGCTTTTACACTATCACACTTCAAATAAAATGAAATGTATAAGTAGTAAGAACATAACCAATTTAGAAGCAAATGACTTTTTTGTTGTTTTGTTATTTTCTTTGTTTGCTTTTGTCCTACTACAAGCCTGATAAAATGAGAAATCTTATCGTTTGGAAAAATTCTTCAAAATGAGAAAGTGTTATGGGATGTCAAATGCATTAGTATTGCTTGTTATTTTTATAACACATTGCATTCACAATATCACACTTGTACGTAATACTTAAATTTTTGACATGTCTTAATACAAAATATTACAGTCTGAAAGGTCCGTTACAGATTTTTGAGAAATTTCGGACTTTTGCTTTCAGCCCAATTGAATCTTTATGACAAAAAAATATATTTAATTACATTTAGAATAAATAAATAAGGGTGGGAATGGCTGTAGTCTGCACGTTGACTTTAAAACCTATACTACAAAAATTTCCTGGGTTCAACCCCAGTTTCTGAATAAGTGATGAAAATTTCTCGTCATTTTCTTTGTGTCAGTTGTTGTCGGTAGGTTTCAGTGGCGAAGCCAAAGTCACTGGTCACTGAACAGTAACGGCTTCAGCTGTAACCAAGCCACAGGCATATCAGAACGCCCTCCTTCGTCGGTATTGTGTAGCACCGTCGAAGTACAATAATTACTAAAAATTGCTACTAAAAACGAAGCTCAAAGAAATTTAAAACGCCTCCTTGCCATCTGAAGCGCTTCAACACTGCTATGAAAACAAAGAACGTTCAGAAGCAGAGTTGAAAGATAACGAAGCATGTGTAGGGGTCACCTTCTGTGTGCTGATCTCCCAGATAAAAAATAGAATAAAACTGTAAACGGCATTGTTATTTTCAGTTGTGCTTTTTTCTCCAAACCAACAGTTTCGCCAGTTCACTATGTTTCAATCGGAGGTTGCCTACAAAAAACTAATGTATCTCAGAAAACGCGCAAAAGCGGATCATGAGAATTATGAAAATGTTTTACTATCCATGTTTTTGACAGTTTCAACACGGCCAAAATTTTTAAAGCTTCTTCTAAATTCACTTTTATAAATCAATTTTTTTTTTGGAGGGTATTTCAGAAAATCAACTATTTTTAACCAAAAAAATGTGAAATTAAATTTTTCTTTTTGTGTTTTATAAATTTACCATCTCCTCTTCTCTTCCATATATCGCTTGCTTTGTAATTTGTATTTAAATTTCTTAAAAACACTTTCAAACTTCACACAAAATTATAATGACTATGCAGAATTGAATACGTTGCTGATAAATATGAAGTTTGACAACCTGCTAATTAGTTGTTACTTTATTTTTACAAATTCCACACTGATTTAGTTTGATTTTGTGTTCTCTATTGATTAGAAATGGCAAAAATGTCTTTATTGTGAGTGTTTTTGCTAGAAAACGGTTTAAAGTACCTACAGTGGGATGTGTTTCATAGGGCACACCGGCATTAATAAAAATGGCATAGTTTTGAAAAACATATCGAGCCTTTGGTGCAATACCGCAGTAACTCAAAATTTTAATTTTTTTGAGCTGGCTATGCAGAAATGATCTTTGGGGAAATATATGTACATCTAAAGGAAAAAATATTATGGTTCTATCTCTAACTGTTCAGATTCTACAGCTACAAGTGTCTTTATTGCCTCCAGCTATTTCCAACAATATTTATTTGAAATAATGAAATATTTCCTTTATGACAAGAAATTTACAAACAGAAAACATTACAATACTTGTAAAAAAATTATTTTAGTAAACTAAAATACTACCAAAAAGAGGCCTCAAAACTTCAAATGCATTTTTCTCAGTTCACGATTTTTTGAATTACGACGGTATTGCACCAAAGGCTCGATATGTTTTTCAAAACTATGCCAGAACACATGTTTCGGCATCGAATAATAAAGTAAATACAATTATTCCATAACCATAAATATAAAATAAAATGAAAAAACTATATAATTATAACGACCAAACCAATAACAAAACAAACTGTTAATATAGTGCTGCACTCATGCCCCTTTAATTAAAATTAATGTTTGGGACCAACGGGGGCGACGTTCCGTTAGAAAGTCTCATATGCCCTTGAGGTGATTGAGAAGGACACGAGTGTTGAGAGAGTTGATAAGGAGCACGGGAACTTCACACTAAGTGCCACGGTTCCCTCGTTTATCATTACAAAAATAACTTTTTTTAAATTACTGTAATCGAGGATAGAAATTTGATTTGCATATAAATTTTTAATCGATTTATTTCCTTCAAGCAGATGTAAATGTCCAATGGTATATACCCTTCTACAGTTTATATTTTATTTTAACTGGCTTGCACATCAACTTTGCAAATACATCTCTCGGTTTGGCCAAGCGTTTTGAGGGCGTAAATTCTATGCTTAACAATTCATATTTGCCTGGTAAAAAGATTTCAGAAAATTTTAAATGTAAATGATTTTTTTACATCAGGTTTTTTCTCTTCAATTTTGTTTTTCAGCTGAACGCGATAAAAATTCACAAAGTCGAGAAAAAATTAAAATCACAACCGTTAAAACTGCAGCATTAAATACACCCACTTTGCAAGCCAGTTTATCGAAATTGGCTGCGGAAACGTATCATACATCTGGTAATTTTAGATTATATTTATATTGGAGATACATGTTTTATAAAATCTGATAAATTTCTTCTAATAAGGCAAAAACAAATGCATATTGTTAAAAGTTTTGGCCGACTGTCACGAATCATTGGGTAAATGTGTGGATATAGTGTCGAAGTAAGTATTAATATCGTATAATTAATTTACTTATTTAAGTAATCCCAACAGCAAGCAGTGAAACTTATGAATCAATTATTAATGTATGCGGTTAATTGCATCAAAAACCGTGCAATCATTCGCCGAAAACGAATGTTCTACACAATTTTTAATAAAAACTTACAAACAAGGGCACGATTATATCAGTAATAAATACAATTAGTGATGTTACGAATATTCGTCTATTTCATGATATTCGTATTCACCAAATTCAAGCGAATATTTTGCGAATACGTTCAAAAACAAAATACAGGAATTTTAAAAACATACATGAAAGGAAAGCAAAATACAAATTTTTATAAAAAAAAAACCGTTCTTTGAGTAAAGTAAAAAAAGAAAAAACAAATGAAATATATTTTGGAAAGGGAATTGAAATAGTAAATATGATGTTGTATTAATAACCAAATCTCAGTTGATATTTTGAAGTCTTTTCTATTTCTTGGCTGTAAATAAAGGAAGGTTATATTTTTTTCTTATTTACTCTCCGCCATGTCAGTGGGTCGACATCATTTGCCACCGATTTTTCCACTAAATTGTCGGCTATAGTTTTTCCAATTAAAATAAAAATAGAATAGCTTGGAAACTAATCAGAGAAATGTTCTGCAGTGGCATTATGTGAAATTTTGTCGTCGGAACATCATTGTTATTGACGCAAAAGCGATTTTTTTAAATTAAATCTGATTTGTCGAGCGGCGCTAAATTTTAGATTAAATATTGGCGCAGATATGTATTCGCAAATAATAAAATTTGGTATTCGTAACATCACTAGTAGTACAATGTCTTTTATAGTCATTTGAAATTCTATTGTATATTTTAATGTAAAGCTGAGCATTTTAATAGTTCTATGTTCAAAATACTTATTGTGTTATATTGGCATTTACAAGCCATGTAAAAATTTTCAAAACTAAGCGTTGTTCATGTGCGACTCGATTATGGATGGCAATCGAACCTCAGTTGTTTTGCCAGTTGCCGAATATTATATTACGTCAGTCTATACTGGCCACTGGGGAGGCACCCCGGCCACCTTGGGATAGGTGGAAATACAAGGTGCAGCAGCTGTGGTGACGACGATAATGGGGAAACGGTTTTCCTTCTATTGTGCGAGTGCGCGGCTCAGTGCAGGAGCAGGCGGAGGATACTGGGAACCCCGTCTTAGAGGATCTTAGCGTCACCGAGACATGGCCCCCACCAGATTTGTACGATTCTTGGATGTGGCCGGCTGGATATTGGTGCTGAATACTGCAGTCGATAGCAGCAACTTCTCTTTGGGTTCCGTGAGTTTTGTGGTATCAAAACGGCACTTTGTGCTAATTGACCTCCTTAGAAGGGGGTGCCACTTGAACCAACCACCCAACCATGATATTACGGATGGCAAAGGGCAACTGAGAATTTAAATTTGCTTTCTGGTAACTACAAATGTGTGAAGTTCGTTTGCAATCAATAATCGAGTCAATGTTTCAGTAATGATAATAAGATTTTTTTTTAGAGTTGCGATCATTATTAAGCATGTGATACATTCCGGTTGAAATACTTTTGAGCTTCAAATTCCGAACGATTTTGTTCATTGTGCTTTTCAAATAAAGTTAACACAAAATTTTAAATCAGAACAAATGAAATTTTATATGAAAAATGACGGAAATATAAATGGTCTCAGTAGATTATAGATGAGACCACAAAACGTTTTTAAAAAAATACGACGAGATATCCGAAACTTCATACATATGTTTATATAGTAAATACTATCAAACAATAATTGAGAATTACCCAATACATATACGAATGAAAGCCCATGGACTGTTACAAAAATGAACAACAAGATCGAATAAAAATGTTTTGCTTTACAAAAAGTATAAGAAACACTTGAATTTTTATTAAAAAATTTAATTTTTCAAATATTATGTTTTCCATGCACTCTCTAGTTCCTACGGAATGGCCGTCTTATTTATTTTAATTTCGTGTTTTCTTCACCTGGTGGCTACATCGTATTTTCTCTTTATTGAAATACTTAGCAAAAAAGATAATGGTTACGTATGGCTTCAGGTTTTATGGATTTTATTCCATTCCTGTCGTCTATTGATGGTAGTAGAACCCTGCCATAGGGTTACTCGGGCATCAAAAAAAACTATTCACATTGTATGTGAAATAGAACGTGTTGTGCATGATCCCATATTAGCAGAAGAGGTAATATTGATTAATATAAAATTTCAGAATATTACGTAGCATTATTCCAATCCGGGCAGTCAACTCGAGCAAAGAATTGGTATGAAAAGCATTAAACAGTTCTTTCTAGTGATATCCATATAATTTTTTATTTTTTTTTTTTTGAGGTGACTGTCTGGTTTCTGTAAAACGCATTTTAATATATTTGGAGTATTTAAAATTTAAGGTCAAAAAGTTTTGGCAACAATTACTAGTATTTGATAGTGGGTTCTCAGCGTGTGGGTTGTGTCAAGTGAATCGCCAACTTCTAACTTCTGTGAGTATAAAATGCTTTCTTTTTATTTAAAGCAACCTCTATTTTTACATTTTCATTATCATTTATGTTATATGTAGATATCCATACATATATAATATTTTCTTAACATTTTCTTTATTTTTTTACAGTTGGCTTCAGGAATAGCTACTTATTTAATAATTTTAATACAATTTCAAAGAAGCAATGGCTAATCTCAACTAATTTTTATCTATAAATAAGAACAAAAATTGTTGTATGCACTTGTATATTTAATACTTAAAAAACTACAAGACATTTAACTCGATTGGACCCAAACAAAAACCATTGGGAAAAAATTCCAAATTTTTTTTATTTTATTATTAAATTCAGTACACATACATAAATAAAAGAAAAATAAGAAGAAAATGAAAAAAATATTATTTATCTATGTTTGTTATATTCTTAGCTGGTCTATATGTTCATTTCATTTGGTGCTAATACCAAATTCGTCAGTAGACCGTTAACCAAATTATTGATAAAAACTAAGAAATTCCAAATGTTTATACAATAACTCCCAAATATGTTTTTGAGACTTACGAAATATACAAACAAAATAAATCATACTCGTATAGCATCCCAAAATTATTTTTATATGTACAACACTGTAACTGAGTAAGAGAAAAAATAAGGCGCTCTGAATAAATTTATAATAAATAAATAAATTTCTAAATAAATAAGAATAAATAAATTAAGAACTTCCGGTATCATCAAGTTGTCAACAGGAAATCATTGATGTTGATTCGTTTGAGTTGACGTTGTTAGGTATACTAAAATGTATGTAATGAATAAAGCTATGTTCACACGATTGTCAGAATGTACAATATTGTAGGATACGGCAATATGGTGGCAATGCACTCACAATGAAATATTGTTACCATCTGGTAATTTGTCTGTTCGCACTATTGAAAGAAAACCATACAATTTCATTGGAACACAGTTCTGCGACAATAAATTTTTTTGCCAATAATAATTGTCTGTTCACACGGTTGTCAGATTATTGTATGGCAAACGTTGCCAGATCCGGCTTTCAACATTGTATCTAAATATTTATGGGCTGCATTGCCAACAGAAATATTTATCTGCCAATGATGTTATTGTACGGTGCACTCAATGAAGCACATGCGACAATAACAAATGACTGTAAATTGTGAGTCAATGGAAATGAAGGGTGTTCTCACGATTGTCAGAATTGTGACAATATTATTGGCATACAATGCACCGAAAATACATTTTGTGACCATGTTGCCACACAAAAATTGTGTGTTCACACGGTTGTTGCACATTTTGTAACAATTTTTCTGTCAATATTGTAGTAAATGACAATCATGTGTACATACCTTAAGCGTAAGTATAAAGTGCGTTATGTACCATCGCATATTAAACGATTCTACCGATATCTTTGTTACCCGGGCATAAAGATGTACTGGTTCTATGAATGTAAATTTCCGGCCGTACTCAACTCCATGTCCCGTGATAACTTCTTGGAGCTTAGATCAGCCATACGCTTTTCACATTCTTCCGCTCCAAACTCGACAAATAAACCAAGGAGGATACAATTAGACATCTATATGGTTAGAAATGGTTGCAACGAATTAGGAAATTATATTACAAATTACTCATTTGACAAAAAAATGATTACTTACACGATATGTAATCGCATCAAAACCCCCATCTCTTGGATTGAAAAATTTGATTTAAGCAACTGCAGATGGCATAGTAGTTGACTTTGAGGGAACTGAGACATTTAAAGAATGCGATTTTGCACATGGAACATCTACAGTAATACAATTTATTACAAATTTACGAAAGGTTAGCCTATACATTTCAATAGATTTTTTAAAACTCTTCCACTATTAGAATCTTTACATCATGTGAGTTATAGAGCAATAGTTACTATTACTAAAAAGTGATATATATTTTCTATAGACAAAGACATTAACCGGGGTGATATTTGCCAATTCGCAAATGAACACATCGCCTTTGTTAAGTGGAAGGTCAGAAGAGCGGTTATTACTGCCTCAAATATGTGTGGCAAAGATCCTATAGTTGAAATCGAAAAGTAGAATACAAATCTTAAACGTCGTTGTCCTGTCCAAGTACCCGCATTTATTAAAATTGTGGATTAAAATAAAAATTAAGAATTGGACTGTCAAAATATTTTTCCATTTTCTTGCTCTTGCAATACATAATGCTTGGATGAAAAGAATGCAAGTTTGTCGGATTACCTACAGCAAATGTGAAGTCGTTTTTAACTCTCAAAATGGAGATAGGTACAGTTCTATCTATTGTTTTGAAACTTCTGTGAATGTTGAAAAATAAATATTTGTAAACTATAAAATATCTTCCACGCAATAGTCGTCGTAGTCGATCCAGATGATAAAAACAAATCTCGACGGTGACGTCACAGTAAAAATAATTTGAACTGTCAAGCAGACCTTATATATTTAGATCATGCGTACAGACCTAATTACACATGCTGCTCAGAACAGCAAATAAAGAGCCTGCAAAAGCTACACCAATAACGTTTATATATAATAAATATAAAACAGAGACTAGAATTCAATACCATAAATTTCAAACAAAAAATTAAGAAAGGACATGCACCAGATTATTTAAATTGACGACTAAGATATGTGAGAGATATCCAACAAATAATTTACGGAATGCAGCAAGTTTAGATTGCAAAGGGCAACTACAAGTACGGGGCAAAGATCCCTATTCCATGAGCTGTTCAATATGTTGCCATAAATATAAAGAATTAAAATAATATGAATGTATTTAAAAAAAAAAATTAGGAAATAAGAGGGTGGCGATGGCTGAAGTAGTCTGCACGCTGACTTGAAAACCAAAAATTTCCTGGGTTCAACCCCAGTTTCAGACTCTTAAAAAAATCTCGCATTTTTTTCTGATGTGCATGTGTGTTTGTGTCAGTTGTTGTCGGAAGGTTTCAGTGGCGCACTGGTCACTGAACAGTAACGGCTTCAGCTGTAACCAATCCACAGGCACATCAGAACGCCCTCCTTCGTCGGTATTGTGTAGCACCGGCGAAGTAAAATAATTACTAAAAATAACTACTAAAACAAAGCTTCAAAATTAAAGGCGTTTCCTTGAGATCAGAGGCGTTACAACACTGCTATAAAACTAAAAAAGTGCGAAAGCTCAGTTGTAAGATAATGAAGCTTCACGTCCTCTCATTTCTCCTACTATCCCTTGCCTCTAGTTCCATCACAATGCATTATTGCATGTGTAGCGGTCATCTCATGAGTGGTGGTTCAAGATAACAAAAAAAATGTCATTAGAAGTATTAATACAAATCAGAGCATGTATGGATGGTAGTCTGCACGTTGACTACACAACCAAAAAACAGACCTGGGTTCAACCCGTTTGAGACAAAAAAAAAAAAAATTTTTAAATAAAAATAAACATCTCGCATTTTTCTGATGTGCATTAGTGTGTCTTTGTGTGTGAGTTGTTGTCGGAAGGTTTCAGTGGCGAAGGCATAGTCACTGGTCACTGAACAATACCGGCTTCAGCTGATAGCAATCCACAATCACATCAGAACGCCCTCCTTCGTCGGTATTGTGTAGCACCGGCGAAGTAAAATAATAATAAAAATAGCTACTAAACCGAAGCTTCAGCACTGCTACGAGTATAAAAACAAAAGAACGTGCGAAAGCAGAGCTGCAAAATAATTAATTAAGCTTCACCTCCTGTCGTTTCTCCTACTATCCCTTTCCTATAGTTCCCAGTACAATGCTTCGCATGTGTAGGAGTCATCTCCTGAGTGCTGGTCCTAGATAAAAAAAAAAAAAAATTTTTGATTATATAACTAGTATATAATCAACTTATACTTATACTTATACTTATGGACTACCCTAGGGCCAATCATGCATAGAAATGAAGTTTCGTAAATTGTTTTTTAACCAGTCTTGAGTAGTGTTTGCCTTTTGGGCTGGGGCAGAATAATGTTGAAAGGTCCACGTCTCGTTTTTGAATAATGTGCTATTGAATAACTTCATAACCTTTTCCTAAACGTTAGATTGGTACAACTTTGCCGAAGTTTTAACACGTTTTTCGCAGAAATGAAGCTTGGTGAAGCAGGATGGTGACCTTCCTGAACTCTAAAAACCAATTCATTTGCTTGCAGAGATGACTGAACATATCCTTTTGTTTATTGGACGACTCCTCCACAGTAAAAATTTTCTCAGCAGTAAACATAATTTTTCTCGGATGGTTTGCTACTCTACCAGTATCACAAAACAGTTTCACAGCACGATAAACAAAACTACGACTTAACCCGAGCGGCTGCAACGTTCGATATATATCCCAGTTTTCATTCCAATATTTTCTAGGCCAATTACGACAATAGGTTTTCAATATCTTCCCATTCCATAATTATGACTAACGCACGCCAAAAACTTTTTACAGAAAAAACAAGTATAAATGTTAGTTGTCAAAAAACTGTCAACATAAAGGGAGTATGGTTATTGGATTTCTTACAGTGGAGGCGATTAACACTGCGTCAGTAATTATGAAGCCACTAGGTAAATGTTTAAATGTAATTTTTAAGATATTGTAATTACTACTAATTTAAAATAAAAAAAAAACAAACATTTTATTATTCGATTTAAATCTATTTAATTTTTCTAAATTAATAATAAAATTTTTTTTCTATAACTTTGGTTGCCTTCCAAAATCAAGCCAATAAATTGCGTTCCTAGATCACTAGTAGTTCTTCATGGAACTCCAAATCTACTGACATATTATTTAAAAAACTTTGAGCTACATTAGCTGCTGAAATGTCTGCAAGTGGATAAGCCTCAGGCTTTCTAGTAAAATGTCTATTACAGTTAAAATATACCTTTTACCACGAGGAGGTAACTCAGCAACAATGTCAATATGAACATGTTCAAACCTACTCTTTGGAATTAATGTGCATTTCCCGAACCTGCGATTTCTTATGCCTAATAATTTTAGATTTGACAGCCTAAGCACTCTTTTGGCACTTCTTTACTAATTTTTGACCAGAAATAACGATGAGAAATCATTTTCTTCGTTGCTCTTGTACCCGGGTGAGATATGGAATGTAAAATTTTCAAATACGATTCTTCTTAATTCTTTCGGAACAAAAGTTCTTGAATGGCGTGCCGCGTTTCACGCAGTACTGCATCCCGGAAACCTCTTTCGAAGTGGGATTCCGGTTCTCTCTTTCGGGGGATCCATCCTGGACTCCTATATATACGGACGGTTCCAGGTGTGAGGGTGGGTTGGGTGTAGTGTCATTATGGATGAGTTTGGAGTTAGGACGTCCATTAACTACCTTTACATGAGCGCGCATTCTTCAGGCCGAGGTGCCGGCTTTGAGGGGTGTGGACTGGCAGAGATACAGGGCAACATCCGATGAGGATATCGTCACATGACGGACAGCAGCCCTGGTGTGGGTACGGGGCCACGGATGGTGTGTTGGCAAAGAATTGTGGATGATATGGCGAGAGGGGCAGCAGCCTTGGAACGAGGACGTGGGTGCCACTTGGACGGGCAGTTTCTGAAATAGGGTAGGAGCTCAATGAGCCGGCCTGCACGCGCGCTAAGACAATATGGCCTCGGGAGGGCCCTGTCCCCACGTTGACAAGGCATTGGCCTATTGGCGCAAGGGTCTGCCATTCGACGACTTCTGCTCTGGGTGCAATGACGAGGAGTAGTGTCGCTCATTTCCTCTGCAAATGCCCTTCATTCGGCAGCCTATTCCCTGTCAGGTATCGGTCTCGAGCTGAGCGAGTTTATTAGGGGCAGCGGCTGGTTGTCGCGTTAGCATCGGCGCCATCATCGGACCGTCGGTCCTTGCTGGGTTCTTTCTCTCTGTAGCACTAACCTAAAGGTCTCGGATTGTTCAATAGATTTTGTTTAAAAATTATGAATGCAGTTAAAAACAAGTAAATAGTAAAATCGCTTCATTTTATTGAGAATAAAAAAGAATTTCATGTAGAGCGGCAAGAAAGCGTCTCGAAAGAAAAATATTAAAAACATTTGTAATTATTCATTAATAACATCTAATTATTGATAAGTTTCTTATTTCGTTCGTATAATCCTAGGATAGTTTTTGCTTTTGATCGTAATATTGGAAAATACATTGGTTATTTTAAATTTCTAAACGAATTTTTCTCTTTTACTTTTTTATAGTAATAGTTAATCAAAAACTTATGTAATGTACATATAAAACTATGTATGTACGTACGCACGCACAAAGAGCATTAAAAAATATTTAAAGTGTAGTTTAAAAGATAAAAAAGTACAAACAAAGGCTTAAAAGCCGGTTTGATATTGTTTAGATTCCAAACGCTGCTGCAACGTTTCCAATTGGCGCTTGGCCTCACATTGAGGAAAATTATTCAGATCATAGTACTGCGGAGCAAGAGTTAAAAGCCATTCAGCTGGAAAGTTTAATAAAGTAACTACATTGTTCGTTTAAAAAATTATTTCTTAACTTACGTTTAACATCTGTTACTGTGCGTATATAATTTTTAGTTGTTAACACAAATTCATTATATATAACCCAGTCGGGCTTGTGATCTAAACATGTTGACGGGTGGAGTTGTACAATCTGATTATCCTTAATAGTAAAATAGTGTCCAGTGCGTTCTAAATGTGCTACTTGCATAAAGAACCCTTGTACTAAAGCTTTGCGTATGTTGACATAGTAATCCTTGGAAGTGAACTCTGTACTGCTGCGTTTCAAATTGAAACGATCCATAATGCGGGCTAATTGTTGACGCACATTATCGGCTTGTTTTAAAGAACGAAAGTTAATGAAATTCTCATAACACCAATTAGAATCTTCACTGTCTGTAATGGTTACACAATAACAAAATATATGTATATCAATATATATATATATTTTTTATAATAATAAATTAAGAGCTTACTTTGTTTAAATGCATGGTAAACATTAAGTAAAGTCAAATGATCGCCATCAATATGAGCAAATCTCATTTTAGCCTCATCTGCTGCTTTTTTAGCCTCGTTGGGCCTTACAAAGCACTGTGGTACTGTAGGGTTAGCCAAGTCGTCAATATCGTCCATCACATTGTTTTTTGGTTTTATTTTTTAAAAACATAAGAAGAGCAATTTGTGTTTGGGGGTATTTGGTTTAGTTTGTAAGCAAACCAGATATATATTACCATTTACCCGTTGACACAAGTTGTTTTTTGTTTAAGAGTATTTTCATTGTTAAACTTATTTTTTTTAGTTTTTCTTTTATAAATAGTGATGATAAACAATAGAAATAACGCATCTAAAGTTAACTAAATTTTCAATAAAAGAAGTATAGTTTTTTTTCAGCAGAGAGCTTCAAGAACGTTTTCTGGAAATTTAAGACACAAGTAACTCATTTTCCTTCAATAAAGAATTTTTTGGATTTAGTACTTGTGTGCTTTGTAAACGCTATTGAAACTGAAAATTCAGTGGTGAATGCAAAAGACAAATGATGTATCGATATTTTTCTTTTGCATTTAAACTAAACTAAAATTTTAAGAAAACTCTGGATATATTATACAAGATAAGGATTACAAGGTAAGAATTATTGAAAAAGTATATAAATTGCAATAGCATTAAAAAAAGAAAATTTTAAAAAGGAATTTTCAGAAGAAAAAAACGTTGTACTGGGGTTTATAGAACAAAAATTTTACAAATTTCTGTATTCCTCATACCTTAAAAAGATTTAAAATAAAAAATAATACAACTTTTGTTTCTAATCTCTTTTCCTTAAATCATTTCTATCTAATCCAAGGTATGTTCTAGAGTTAAATTTATGGTATATAAAATAATAATTATTTTCAAAAATCTCACCCGACAGCATAGCAGTTATTGACAAAATTTCATTCGAGCAATTATGCTGACAACTGGCTATTAGCATTTTCGCCAATTGTGGATCCAACGGAAATTCTGACATAACAGCACCCAAATCTGTTAAATTTCCATCATCATCTAAAGCTGCCAAATAATTTAAAAGCTCTAAAGCCCGCATAAGGGTTTCGGGTGCAGGGGGATCCATGAAATCAAAGTGTACCAAATCGTCAATACCTAATTTTTTGAGTTGCAAAACAACAGTGCCTGAAAAATAAAAATGATAATAGAAATTTTAAAAGCTCGAAATGGTCATGCATATTAATATGCACAACTCTCACCTAAATTAGATCTTAAAATTTCCGGATACGTATTATTTTGCATTTCACTCTTATATGCTTTTTCAGTATAAAGACGGAAACATTTTCCTGGACGAGTACGACCGGCGCGACCAGCTCTCTGCTGAGCTGAAGCCTTTGAGATGGGGGAAACCAATAAACTCTCTACACGCACACGAGGATTGTACACTTTTTGTTTTGCAAAACCAGGATCAATAACAAAAACAACACCATCAATGGTCAGTGAAGTTTCAGCGATATTAGTAGAAACCACCACTTTGCGGCCAATTGCTCCGTTAGAACTGCGTGGTGGGGCTGGTTCGAAAATACGTTGTTGCAATGCTGGTGGCAAGGTCGAATACAGTGGTATACATTTAAGTTCACCGATTTCGGAACCTAAATTATCAATTTCACGCTTAATACGTTTACAAGCCTCTTCAATTTCTTCTTGCCCCGTCAAAAACATCAATATATCACCCTCTACATCTTCACACATGTGTATCTGAATAACAGTACGTATGGCAGCTTCTAAGTAATCACGTTCCGGTTCAGGTGTATAGAATATCTCTACAGGATGTGTTCTACCGGGCACATTCATTAATGGAGCATTATCAAAATACAGTTGAAATTTCCCAGCATCCAAAGTAGCTGACATTACCACCAGTTTCAAATCGTTTCTTTGACGTGTAACCTCTTTTAAAACACCCATTAAAATATCAGTAGCCAAGGTTCTTTCGTGAGCTTCATCCAATAAGATAACTTGATATTGTTCTAACATAGGATCGGACATGGCCTCACGCAACAACATACCATCAGTCATATATTTCAACAAAGTTTGCGGTGATGAGCAATCCTCGAAACGTATAGAATACCCCACTTCTTCACCCAAATTAACATCCATTTCCTCGGACACACGTTGGGCTACTGACATGGCAGCTACACGACGTGGTTGTGTACACGATACACCTTTCTGACCTTTTAACATGGCATATTTCACGCACCACTGTGGAATTTGCGTGGTTTTACCTGACCCAGTTTCACCCACTAGTACTATACACTGATGATTATTCAGCAAACGCATAAAATCGGCCTGGTACTCAAATACCGGCAAAGTAATACGCTTTTTATACAATTGATGAAAACGCGATGTGTAAGCCTTCATATTCAGTGGATTAGTTGTGCCTGGCTCCTTCGTTAATGAACCCATCAAAGCACCACTTGATGCAACTGCTGCATTCGATGATCCAGTTGATGTTGTAGCCATATCATCTTTAATACTTAAATGAAAAAAATTTCTTACATATATTAGTCGCCATGTTTAGAATGTCTTTCTTATATTCAATTCGTGGTTTTGAGATGGTACAAGTCCAACACTTATTACTTACTTCTTAACTTTGGCTTGGTACGTTTCACCAATTTCTATGCGTCTTTTGGACATATTTAATATATATATTAAAGGACTGTTTCTATTTTAAATTAACTTTTACACTAATTTCAAACTAATTTTTCGCCAAACGAATACATAAAACACGCGCTGTCATACACGCTCTCATGGAAAATTAAAATAATATACTTACACGGATGCTTAACTAGTACTTTTTAAATTACAAGAAACCATAGTTGCTCAAGGTTTGACAGTAAACTATACTAAGGTAGTCACGAAGATACTACAACTTTTCTACAACAGTATTTTTTTTACTTTTTATTTTGTGATCAGAAATGTTAAGCAGAAATTATGAAAAATAGCAACACACATTTCTAATTTGACTTTCTGTTTATAAATTATTATGTGATTTTGTATATTCTTTCGAGAGTTCACAAAAGAAGAAAATTAAGGATTCAAGATTGGTAAGTATTCACCCTGACTGTGTAAAACAAATACTACACGATCAATGTTCAGCTACAATATTTGTCATTGTGTGCGTTATTTTATAAAAAATAGTCACATTTATACGTATATGTGTTGAATAAAATAATCGTTTTAATGAACAGTAATTCAATAAATTTGTTACAACTGTTTGCTATGGAAATGTACGCATAGAAGAAACTTGAAGCCTAATATTTTTCAAGAAAGATCAAGAAATAAAAAAAGTTTTCGACTTTATAGAGAGGGATATAAAAATTGTGAAAGTAAAAAAAAGGTTAATTTTATGCACAACGGTAACAGAGAAATATCTTTTTTGGCCAAATGATACCAATAACAGCAACTCTGCTGACCCAACAAAAAAACTGCTTGTGAGAGAGCAAGTAGAAAATATCAGCAAATCCACTTAATGCAAATGGAACTATTTAAATACAAATAAAATGGATCTATATTTAATTAAATTAGGTTTAATATAATTTATTAATGAAATATAAGTACTGAGGATGGAAATTCCAATACAAGTTGCTGTGCGTATTTGCTCCAAAGTTTTAGAAAAACAAAAAACTGTGACCGATTTAGAGAAGCCAGAATTCGGAAAAACGACCGACATAGAAAATGGTAATAATAATGGTGATTTTGAAACCGAGGTTGGTACTGGTAAGTGCATTGACAATGGAGAATGTGATGAAAAAGACACCAAATGTTGTATACAAACTATACCATTGGCGGCTACACATCCCGGTTATTTAGACGTTAATGGCATAACAACTGGTATTGGTTTGTTAGATAATGGTGTTGGTATATCGGCCGGTCTTGTACAAGTGGGTCATCACTCATTTCCCGTCACACATGCTCTGCCACGGAATTGTACTCAAAACCAAGTGTATCACCAAACAGTGTTTCCTTTAATAAATCTATTTATGGAAGGTTTCGATGCCTCAGTAGTTTCTTATGGACAAAAGGAATGCGGAAAGACCTATACATTACACGGTTATGGTTTTGAATGTTCCTATGGAGAAGCTGATCAGGGAATTGTGCAACGTTGCGTTAAGGATATATTTACCCATATGACGAACCATCCGGAGCGCACTTATGCCGTTAATATTGGTTGGGTAGAGATATGTGGCGAGGTTATACGTGATCTCCTCGGTGTTGGTAATGTACACTGCATGAATTTTGCCGACGTTTTCCATTGGCTACAAGTGGGTTTACAGTCGTTAGCTAGTTCAAAGATGGAAATGGCTCATACTCTTTTCACATTAACACTAGAGCAACAATGGGTTTCAAAAGAGGGACTTGTCCAGCATCGTCTATCGACAGCTTCGTTTTCAGATCTTTGCGCAACAGAACGTTTGTTTGTATTAAATTCTCTTGATCAGCCATCAAGTTTACCGAAAGATTTGGGCTTGCAATCATTAGAGCATGTGGTGAATACTTTGACCGATCCTACTTTAATGTATAATGCCAATGGTAATATACCGTATAATCAAACAACACTTACTACTCTGTTAAAAGATTCGTTTGGTGGCCGTGCTCAAACGTTGGTCATATTATGTGTTTCTCCCTTCGAACGTGATATTAATGAGACCCTATGTAATCTTCAGTTTGCTTTCAAAGTGCAATGTGTGCGCAATTATGTTGTTATGAACACTTTTTCCGATGATAATACGCCATTATCGTCTGAAGGTATTTTGCCAGATTTAGGTGCTGGCGGCATGACAACGGCTGGCCTCACGCCACCAGTGTCTGATACAAACTTCGGTTTACAATTTGCTGCAAATCAGTGGTTTAAACTAGTTTCTAATGCCGAAGGGCTATTTTCAAAGTGAGTATATAATTTGGTTACAATTTTATTATTATTACCAAAATTATGATTTTCATTTAATATTAGGCTTATTTCGTCCAACGTTGTAAGTGATGCGGAAAAGGAACAAATCGATGAATGGTTATTTCTAAAACAAGAGTGCGAAGACTGCTTAAGTTCGAATGAGATCATACGTAGTCAAAAACAATTGGTACCAATACAAGAAGCCGAAGAGCCTGAGGAAACCAATAGTGAACCGGAAACTTCTTGTCAACAGAATTCAGATAATGAATCTGATTCGGAATCACAAAGGGCCGACGTGGGGGAAAAAATTGAATTACTTATGGAAGACTTAATCATAAAAACTGATAACATTGTTAAGACTAAATATGAAGAATTCATGGAAACACATCCAAAAGCGGTTATGGAGTCTCAAGAAAGCTTCCAATATAAGAAAAATGAACGGCAAGAGGAGGAGAAGAATTTGGAGGAAAGAAGGCAATCAGTGGGAACATGTGGGAGAAGAAGATCTATACAACCAGGCGCTACTTTATCAAGTGCTGAGATTGCCATGCTAAATAGAGTAGCTGGTGCGAAGCAGCAACAGCAACATCAGCCGCATTTGCAAACTTCTATTGAAAACTTTCTAGATACTCCCAGTGACATGACTAACAATTTAAAAAAAAATACCAATGCTCCCATTGATATGGTGCAAAAGAAACTACGTAAATTGGATACAGATATTGAAGCGCGCTTGAGACAAATTAAGGAAGTTGAAGAAACCATGCTATTGAAACAAAATATTATAACAGAACTTGTTAAAAACAGTGATACACGTACTACAGCCAAACAAAGATTCCACAAAAAGCGAGCCAAATTAGAAACAGAATATGAAAAGACTAAGAAATTATTAGCAAAGGCTGTGGTTCAACAGAAGGACAAACAAGAAATAGATCGTTTGGAAGCTTCAGTAACACATTTCGAACAACGACTTAATGATTTAACTTCCATAAAGCATATTGCCGGCGAAAGTGGTCAGAAAGTTAAGAAACTACAGCACTCGTTACACGAATCCAAAAAGGTCATTGATGATTTGCGAAAGAAAATGAAGAAAGAGCGTAAACTGAAGGAAGCTTTAGAGAATGAATTAAAGTATTTAAAGGAAAAAGAAAACTCCAAAGAATTGGTTAAAATAGAACATCAACAACCGTTGTTAGATGAAAAGGGCAAGCACTTAATAGAGGTGCAGGCGCGCATATCTCACCTTGATCATGTCTTGAAAGAGAAATCGGACAACTTGGATATTTATGACACTGATGAGCAACGCGAGGGTTTGCGACATGAAATACGAAATTTGCGACGAACCAGAGATCATCTTTTGGAAGAAAGATGTTCTTTAGATCGTAAATTGAAACGAGAGAAAACATTAAGTCATAAAGAAGAGCGCAAACTCTTAGAATGCGATGAGGCTATTGAAGCCATTGATGCGGCCATCGAATTTAAAAATGAATTAATTTGTGGCCACAAGTCGATTGATACCAGCGACCGTATACAGCGGGAAAAAGGCGAGCAAATGTTAATGGCTCGTCTGAACAAATTATCCAGTGAGGAAATGCGCACTTTACTTTATAAGTACTTTACTAAAGTGATAGATCTGAGAGACTCTTCGCGAAAATTAGAAATTCAACTAATGCATTTGGAAAGAGAAAAGGATGCGTGGGAATGGAAAGAGCGCGTGCTGTCAAATGCTGTACGGCAAGCTCGACTAGAGGGAGAACGTAACGCTGTGTTGCTCCAACGTCAACATGAAATGAAGTTAACCTTAATGTTGCGACATCTAGCCGATGAAACCTCCAATAGTTCAGCCTCTTTTAGTGAACAGCCCAATAAGGCCCCACCAAATTACTACAAATCAAGTCAACCCAACCATTTGGCTTTACAGACTGCCAACTCATCTACATCCTGTTTTACAGACTCTGAATATGAATGGCCATCTTCGCATAATGCTCACGGCAGCAAACTACTTAAACCAGCTGCTACTAAACATAATGATATGGAAATGTGTCCTATAACGGAAAACTCTTCCTTGACCAAATACAAACCTTTGGACAAATTTAAAGAAAAGGAACGTGAAACAAAAAATAAACTATTTGCGAAATTTCAAGTTTTAACACGTTACGCTGCCAATCATCACCATCATAATCATACAGATGAGACTCCTGGCTCTCCATCAAAATCTCCACAGCTGGCAGGCAGTAGTGGCCTTGGTATAGCAATCAATAGCGGGAAGCGTATTAAAGATAAAGATCAAATGTTGGCGTCCATACCTCAAGAGAATCTTAAAAAATTATCAACAAATACGCCAAATACAAAAGTGACCAGACAAAAGAACAAAATTATCATACAAGATAATTCAAGGAAAAATTAAGGCTTATTTATTTCCTATTGACACGCCAAAAAGAAGGTATTTTATATTTTATGTAATAAATTTAAACTAAGAAAAAGACATCTTAGGCATATAAGGTAAAACTTTTTATATATTTATATAAAGTTTTTCGTACAGCACTTTATTTTTTATTGAAATCATGGTAACATATTTTTACTGTTTCTATTCTTTAGCCGATGCAGATAATTTTCTTTAACACGCTTGGAATTTTTGAAAGCGTTTTATATTTTATATTAAAATTTAATTCGATTTTATGTTTTATCATTCAAAGTGAAAAGGCACAGATAAATTAATTGTTCAATTCACAAGCTCGTATTAACGTCGTATGCATTGTGTAATCGTTTTATTATTCAGTATTGCATTTCTGTTGTCATGGGTAGTTTTCATAAAAAAATAGTGCTCTGATTATAGGATTGAGTTGTATATGGTTTTGAAATATATAGTTGTATTGAGGCCAGGACTGGGAATATAAATTGTTTTTTGATTAATTTTATATTATTTATTTATTCATCAACATCAATACAAAGGAAGGCCAATGGCCAATTGTAAATGTTTTGTACAGAAAAGTTCTATGTAACTTAGGTATTGGTTAAGGCCAAGACTTTTTCAACTGACAGAAGTTAAAATACATGGTTTCTTATGAGACTTGTCACACTCAGTACGTCTCCGTAAAAAGCAAGGTACGAAAGTTTGCAATTTTTTACGTACGGTGAGTACTTTGACAACTATGAACAGCGTTGCTGTTGCAGGTTATTTTCAACCAAACTTGTTTGATTTTTTTTAAGGTGGAGATATGAAAATTTTTTTCATTTTGTTTACTTTATCCAGCCTAAGTAATACTAAATACGTAAATTTTACTTGTAAAGTTTTAAAATCAGGTTTTATTTTGCGAAACATTGTTAACACCATTTCGTTTTATAAAAAATCGTTTCTGTTGTAACAAAAAATTCAAGAGTGCTGCAGCAGAAACAAAAATAATAGAACACAGTATTTAAATTCAAAATAAATAGAAAATTAATTGCACCGGTTTGTTGTTTTAAATTGAAATGGTGTATGTACATAATGCTTTTATATAATTTTTTTTTTGTAAATTTGTGACTATTGTAAAAGAAATTGAAGACTTATTTTTATAAAGTAAAACATATTCTGGTATTTTTTTTAACTTTTTAACGCGGTAACGCTAGCTATGAGTTGATATCCGTCAACAAAGTACTCATTGTGCCAATCTCTTCCGTCGGTACGTTAATGTCATTTGAAAAAGTCAAAGTATGACGGATTCTATGAAGAGGAGAATATGCCTTTAATGAGTACAGCCTAGGTAATGTCAGACAAGTTCTAATTGTCTGGGCATTAATATTATCATCAAATTTCAGAATTGAGTCCAAAATCAGGAATCAACAAATTGCAGCAAATGACAATTTCTAAGGATTCTAGGGTAAAAAGTATTTGTATTCGGCAAGCGAAAAAGAATTGCTCTGGTCTTGCTCGGACTAATTTCAAAAAAATTGACGTTCATCCAGGTAGACAGGGAATTTAGTGTTTCTGATAAAAAGGGTTGTCTAGAGCCAGTAGTGTATAATAAAAATATACAAATACAAATGGTGTGCAAAAACTATTTTCTAACGGTGAAATGCAATCATTCAGGTAAATTAAAAAGAGTATTGGTCCAAGGACTGATCCTTGAGCAACGCCGGAGGGGATGGAACTGATGCTGGAAACAAAGTCTTTAATTGATACATACTGTGATCTGTCAAGAAGATAACTTTGCACTAATTTGCAGGCAGCTTTAGAGAAGTTGAAATCCATATTGGTTTTTTAATAAGTACAGGGTGCCTGGTAGCAGATTTACATTTTCAAACTTAAAGAAAAAACGTAATAATTGACACAAAGTTTTATTGAGAGCATTGAACGATAGAATGGAAATGCGGATTTTATTTTTTAAAAAGTATGTCATCCAGATGTCTTCCGTCGAGTTGAACACGCTGTTCAAAACGGAGCCTTGTGTTCTGCGCCACACGCTGCAGTAAACTTGATTCAATTGAGCTGATTTCTCAACGAATATTTTCCTTTAAAGCAACAAGAGATTGGGGATTGTCATTATAAACCCTCTCTTTGAGGTAGCCCCATTAAAAAAAAATCCATGGGAGTTAGATCGGGCGGCCTCGGTGGGGGAAATTTTCCCGAACCAAATTCATCGAAGCTCTGGCTGTGTATGCAGTCTCCCCATCATGTTGAAACCACGTGTGTGAAGAGTACGATGGATGAGCTCGCAGGTTTGGCAATAAGAATTACGTAATCATGCGTCGATAATTTTCACCGTTGAAATTCGTCGCCTGGACTCGAGAAAATTGTACAATTATCTCATGCGTGGATAAGGCACACCAAACAGTTACTCTGGGGCAATGCAATGCTTTTTGATGTTTCAATTGAGGGTTACGGGTGCTTGGAGACTAGTAAGGGTTTTTTGTTTTTGATGATGACGTGGTCGTTTAAGTGAAAATAGTAGTGTAGTTTATTCGTTCGACTGGTAGACACGTGTCTTCCTTTGGTCCGCCGTTCGGTCTCGCAATAAGTATAATTTAAATAGTTAAACTATAAATAAATTAAAAGGAAAAAATAAAAATTACAAGTGGAAAAAATAGAAAATAAATCATAACATAGTGACAAACAAAGGAACAAAAATCAATAAACTTTAATAAAATAAATAAAATACGAAAACATTAACAATTAAACGCAACAACAATACAACAACAATACAACAACAAATAATAAAAATAATAAAAATGAAAAAATAACAAAATTATAATTACAATAAAAAAAAAAAAAAAGAATCAATATACCTGAAAACAACAAACAACAATAAATATTTAACGGCGTTCTAACAAAAAGAAAAAAGAAAGGGAAAAACAAAAAATCCGCTATACCAGTGACGAGCGAACGAAATTAATTAGTGTTGACACCACCAACCACTGTTGTCACTTCGGGTCACGGTGACCGGATCAGGGCTTTTATGGCCTTTTTTCGCGTCATTGTGCTGAAGACTCCTATCGAAGTCAAAATATAAAATATTTTATATTGTGGATACTAGTGGGATAGTTGCTGTTGGACTGTTTGGTGATGAAGGCGTAGCACTGATCACCGAGCAATCTCTCAGGCGGCAACTAGCTCATTGGTGTCGACAATATGAAAAATAGAAAATAGACAATTGATTTAAATTTTTTTTTGCGTAAACTATGACAGGCCGTTTCAGAATTGACTTCTGCAACATACGTGGTTTAAGGGCAAATTTTTTCTCTGTATATGCCCACGTTTGTCTCCATCGGCCGGATGTTTTCGCCTTAAGTGAAACCCAGGTGTCTGGGGATGCTGATCCACAGGATTTTCACATACCTGGGTATCACCTCCTATCCCTCTTTATTCTTCATAGGGGCCTTGCAATATATGTACGCAATGAAGTTGTGTACCAGTGCCAGCAATCCTTAGGCACGAATGATCCTGAATTTAGCTGTCTATGGGTTAAATTTAAAATCAGGGCACATCTTTTGCACTTCGGGTTTCTTTACAGAAGCCCAAATATGGAAAGGGATAAAACTATATACAACTTCAATGCCCTTTCCGACACTATATCGGAGATCCTCGAAAATTAGCCGAACAGTGAAATCGTTATTGCTGGTGATTTCAATGTTCATAACTTATCGTGGCTCCGCCATTCGAGCCATACGACTCCAGAAGGCCAATATGTTGAGCTATTCGCAGCGCACAACCACCTTGCGCAATTAGTGAATGAACAACACACATTCCGTGTGTTGACGGGCACCAACACAACACCCTCGACCTTTTTCTCACTTCACACCCTGACAAGTATGAAATTAACACTAGCGCCCCTCTCGGAAATTCGGATCATTGCACCATTTCTGCCTCCTTTTCGTTTGCGGAACTTCTTAACGTTTCACGGCCAGCTACGAAACGTTTAAAATATATTTTTGAAAAGGCACGTTGGGCTGAGCTCAAAGATTTCTTTCGGCATTTCAATTGGAAGCTCTGCTTCCTTGACAATGACGTCAATGCCATGGCAGAAATGGTTGAAAATATAATATTGCTCGGTATGAAAATTTTCATACCATCGAAGCAAATTTCGATTAAACCCAGACCGAAGTCATGGTTTAATCAGACGTGCAGACTTGCAGTCAAATCCAGAGAGGAAGCATTTAGTATCTGGCGGAATGACAAAAACGCGGATACTGATGCGATGCGCAAAAGGGCGAGATCTTCGTGTGCCAAAGTGCTAAGACGTGAAAAAGCTTTGTACGAGCAGCGTATTCGCACCAAAGTTCTTCCTGCCCAACGGGGCAGTAAAAGCTTTTGGTCTTTCGTAAAAAGAGTGAAGGAAAATGCTAGTTCTTCTATTCCGGCTCTTTTGAAGGATGATCAAATATTCACTGACCCGGTTGAAAAAGCTAACCTCCTAGCTGAAATGTTTGCAGGTAATTCTCACCTGCCGGAAAGCAATCAACCACTGCCCGCACCCGAGCGTGTATCCGTAACTATGCCAAAGATATACTTTCGAGCTCGTGCAGTTAAAAGGGTTCTAACGAACCTCAACATAAACAAGTCTCCTGGGCCGGATGGAATTCCTGCACTGGTCCTGAAGCAGTGTTCTTCGACGTTATCACGTCCTTTGGCAATCCTGTTCAGTACTCTGTACTATACAGGTCAATTCCCATCGTGCTGGAAGGTTGCAAATGTAACGCCGATCCCAAAAAAGGGTGAGGCAAGCAAACCTGCAAATTACCGCCCAATCGCAATCTGTTCCGCGATTTCCAAAGTGATGGAAAGTATGGTGAACTTTCACCTAATGAAATATTTAGAGTCCAACAATTTACTGAACGACCGTCAATACGGCTTCCGTCGAGTGCGCTCTACGGGCGACGTACTAGCCTTCCTCTCGGAAAAATGGTGTGATTCTATTCACCAGTTCGGCGAAAGTAAAGTCGTGGCTCTGGATATTTCTAAAGCATTTGATAGAGTGTGGCATGGGGCACTTCTGTCCAAACTTATTGCTTTTGGTGTCGGTGATATCTTCTCTCGATTTATATCGAGTTTTCTCAGGGATCGCGCTATAAGAGTTGTTATAGACGGGATCTCATCTAATGAGTATAAGATAAATTCAGGGGTACCGCAAGGCTCCAATCTTTCTCCTACCCTATTTCTAGTCTTTCTAAATTACCTCCTATGTCAAACTTCCAACCCTATCCACTCTTTCGCAGATGACAGCAGCCTTTCTCACTCATATTCATTTAGTCGTAGACCAACATCGACTATGATCACTTCGCTGAGGCAGAATATGAGTGACTCATTGAATTGTGACCTCATGAAAATATCGCAATGGGGTCAGGCAAACAGGGTCGATTTCAATGCTCAAAAGACCCAATGCAGCATGCTTACACATCGACGCATGCCCGATGACGCTGCGTCATCTGTAATTATGGGCGGTATAAACATCGAGGAATCAGAAGCTCTTGATGTTCTTGGCATGAAAATTCAGTGCGATGTTCGATGGACTGAGCACATTTTTCAGGTCTCAAAAGAAGCATTCAAGTGCCTCGGTTTTTTAAGACGGTGCAAGACATACTTCACCCCATCTGATCTCCTCACAATTTATACCGCCTACATCCGACCGAAAATGGAATACAATTCTCATGTTTGGGCCGGTGCTTCAAAGACTATTTTGAAGTTACTCGACCGGGTCCAGGAGAGAGCGAAGAAACTCATAGGAGACAGTAGGGTAGCCAACTCTATTAACTCTTGAGCATCGTCGCAACGTGGGGTGCGTTTCGTTGTTCTATCGTTACTATAATGGGATGTGTTCTGATGAAATCAGGGAACTTGTTCCCGAAACCCGATCATTCACACGCACGACGCGTTCATCATTAAGAGCACATCCATTTGTGGTCAACTTGGCAGCGAACCGCACTACGCATTACAGGGAGAACTCATTTTTCGGCCGAACATCGCGTATGTGGAACAAACTCCCTGCCGAGGTCTTTCCTGTCACTTATGACGTGGGAAAATTCAAATCAAATGTCCATTCACACTACTCCCTCTATACTCCTTCCCATAACCTGATTTCCTAGTTCCAGCACAATGCATCGCATGTGTAGGGGTCATCCCCTGAGTGCTGGTCCAAGATAGAAAAAAAAAAAAATTAGCCTCGTCGCTCCTAAAAATGGGATTTACAGTGCGAAAACGCTCCAACATCGTTTCACAAAAATTTTTGCGTAAATCAAAGTAACTTTCTTTCAGTTTTTGAACGATTTGAATTTTAAAAGGATGCAACTTCAGATCCTTTTTTAAAATTTCTTGAATAATCGCTCTTGGAAGTTCCAGTGAGGCTGCTCTTTTCCGTATTGAAAGTCGCGGATTTTCACGTAAACTGCTTTCAACCAGTTCAATGTTTTAGGGAGTCCTTGAAGATCGACTGGGCCCTGGCCGTGGGGCATTCATAGCCGAAGCAGTTGCGCGGATTCGCTGTACCCACGAACGAATTTAATTTACACTCGATCCATCTCTTATTCCCCGAATACCGAACTTTGAACAAGATTGTCGACGAGCAATTACGTAAGAATCATTACTCTTAAAAAATGTTTCCACAACGAACGCACGATGCTCACTCGACCTTTGCGACATCGTGACTGACAAATCCGCAAAATCGATAATTCCAACGGCGCCACCCTCCGTCCGCACCTGTTTATTACTTTTTGAAATAATCGTATTTAAAAATAATAATTTCCCACCAGACACCCTGTACATTGTGATTAATGCTGTCAAAAGCCTTGGTGAGATCTAGAAAACCAACAATACAATTTCTGTGTTTATCCACCTTCTGGCGGATAGAGTCAGTAAATGAAAGTAATAAAGAAGTAGTGTTGTCATCCGTCGAAAAACAAATTGGTTTGGATGTAAGATGGAAAAACGTTCACAGTGAGACAAAATTTGCGTCTTTTACGATTTATTCTAGCGTGTCAAATTTGGGCCGAGTTCATCCAGTTACTACCAGTAGGAGCAGATCAAGATGTAGAAATTGGTACACGATCAAGACTAACTCGTTTGTAATTGAGTAGGAAAATCAATGGAAATGTAGATAAAGCTGTGGGAAGAAGAAAAGAACGGCAATAAAACCTGGTTTCTAAAAAGAACATTGGAAGTTTGGCTTAATAGAAAATAATCTTAGCAGGGAGGTACTATTGTTAGGTACATGTAAATGACTTGGCAGGCAATTGTGGACACAACCCAAACAACATCTGGATATTAGAGTTCGAAAAAGAGTTGCCTTGTTAGCGTCAAACAGGTCAACGTTAAAATCAGCAATTTTGAAATCGGTCAAACAAATCGCCGTGTATATCGTCAAAATAATTTATGTTGCCATTAAGTTGATAAACCACACCAACCAAATAAGAACTATCCAGTCTAAAAAGCTCTACAAATAAAGACTCACATACCCCAAACTGTTTACTATGAAAGATGCTTTTGTAACGTAATTTTCCTGAAATGTAAAGACATACACCAACAGCTCTCTTCGGTATACCACCTGAAAGGTGTTCATTACGACGGTCGTAACCCGAAAGTGACAGCGCTTGAGAGAAAACGTCAGGTGTAAACGATGTCTCAGATATCCCGATTATATCTATATTCGAATTATTAAAAGTGTTTCTAAATTCCTCGAGTTTAGTATTTGTATACTCGTATGATGGGTACAGACTTTGAGCATTAGCGTGTCCAATGTTAAGTTTAGTCTGGAACGGAGCGAATCATTTAAATATGAACAGTTAGTGGCAACAGGTCCAGGTCAGAATCATTGATTATGACATTATGCGTATATAGCTGGGGAGGGCTGGCTAACAAAAAAATTTATAAAAATAAGTATCAAACAAAAAGTTTATAAACATTTTTAAATGTATATGTGTTTAACCATAATAACTATATAAAGAAAAAGATCAACATGATTGAAAATAACAATTTAAATTTGATAGCAATAAGAAAAGAAAACAGACCATAGCAAAATTCAGAAAATAACAAGTGCTACACTTCCATATAAAAAACAAGTTAAGGAGAAAAAAAATAATGTAATGAAAAATATATGGAATAACGGCACATTTAGGAAATACCGGTAAAATAGTATAGGCTCTTTTCTTAAATAAAATAACAAGTAAAGCGTTAAGAATTTAGTTTAAAGAAATCAATAAATTCTCGATAATCGAAAATTTTTGAATCATTCAGGTATGTGATGGAAATCGATCGATTTGAAAAGTAAATCGTCATTTGAAATCGACAGTAGTGTGATGAATTTCGATCGGTTTCATATTCCATATTTGTTTCGTTTCCACATATCTTCTATAAATACAACTGTATAAATTCTAATAAGACAACTGAAAACATATGTGTATGTGAGTGACGTTTGTAAAATATTTAAACAAAATAGCAAAATAAAATTTGTATCAACATATTTTATAATTTTTATTTATAAAATGCGTTTTTTTGCTGCGGTTTCGCTAATTCTCTTGGAAGAAAATAATAGGATGAATAGCGAAAATATTCTAAGAAAACGTTTAAGAGATACATAAATCGTATCCCTTAAATTTGCCAGATAAAATGTGGGTATTTAAATTTTTAAATTTCACTTCTATATTAACTAGTAGCTATTTAAATTGTTGAATATTTTCGTTTAAATAAGGACTGATTTATAATCATTTTTTATTTATTTTTTTACTTTTTCTGTATATTTCCTTACATTTTGTTCAGGTACAATTAAACGATTTTAAACTGGCATTATCGAAATGCGTCACATGTTAAAAACGTCTTTTTTCAATGAAATAAGATGGAATATGAAATCGTCACATACAAATTCATCACACTATTTGTCGATTTCAAAACGTTTTAACGCCGAAAACGATTTTCATCACATACCTGATTATTTTGCATCTTTCTATTACATTTGAGAGTTTCACGATTTATTATGGTAAAATTTTCTATTCTCGTATCCTTCTTCAACTTCTAACAGAATTTGATAATTTTACTTGCCACAATGTCCGATTAAACATTAACGTGGACAATACCGACAACTTTGGCATACAAAACTTGTTAAGTTTTAATCGTAAATTGTGAAAATGTTTGTAAATTTAACAAGAAGTGCATTCCCTTTGTTCGGGATTAATATCCAATTTAAGGTGAGATCATAGCTGCGTAATTATAACAATCAATTTATCTAATTTCTTCGGTAGTCCAGTTATAATAACATCTGTTCGTTTTAAACGGTGTTGAAGCTTGTGATGTTGCATTTCAAGTTCACGAAGAATTTGCTTATTTGAACTTGCATTAGAATTAATGAAAGATTTGTGGTGTTCAGTTTCATTCTTAACCTGCTTAAAAGTTTTAGCCATATCGAGACGAATTTCATCAATAACAACATCGAATTTAGCATTAGATTCATGTTGATCCTTTTCAAATCAATTTTGTGGGGGAAAAATATATATATGTATATACATATGTACAGTGCTATCTCGATAAACCGGACAGGCGATTTTCCGGACTCATCTATAATCCGGACACTGGTTTTCTTCTTTTGCTCATGTGATGCTCTTTTTTTTTATCTGGGACCAGCACTCAGGAGATAACTCCTACACATGCGAAGCATTGTGCTGGAACTATAGGAAAGGGATAGTAGGAGAAACGACAGGAGGTGAAGCTTAATTAATTATTTTGCAGCTCTGCTTTTGCACGTGCATCGTGCCATCGCCACTTTTTTACCGTAATATTCATCTACGTTTAGAATTTTTGCTTTTTTTTTAGTTTAGTGTATTTATTTGTTGACATATCGAGCCTTTGGTGCAATACCGTAGTAATTCAAAAAATCGTGAACTGGGAATAATGCATTTGAAGTTCCGAGCCATCTTATTAAATAAAAAAATTAAAAAATGAAACAAAACGAAAGAAACAAAAGAATATCAAAATTTAATACTGTGCACATGTAGTATTTTATATTAACTGAATTTATTTTGATTCAAAATAATTATTATTTTAAATAATTATTATTTGATTCAAAATAATAATTCATTTGATTCAAAATACATTAGTTATGCTGGCCGATGGCAAGCCTAGTGTAGATGAGAATAAAAAACTAAAAATAGAAATATGTGTGTGTTATAAAAGTAAACTCATGGATTGTTATGTTTTTGTTTATAGATTTTTTGGTTTGTATGTTTGATATTCAATTCAATTCTCGATTGATTAATTGAATTTTAAACATATAGATCTTGGGTTTGTATTCAAGAATTAGGAAAATCCACTGATGAGCTAAGTAAGCATTAGCGAAATAGTACTATATGGATATGCTTTCCTCCTCAATTATTGAGTTGCTTTTGTAATAAAATGCTTTATGATATTTTTCATACTGTATGAGAATATCATAAGGTATGTAATAATAAATTTCACATATAGCTTTTAAGGGAAAATCACAATTAAAATCATATATATAAATATATATTCCCAAAATAAATTCAGTTGATATAAAAAAAAAAATTATTAAAAAGGTTATTAACAATTCAAACCATATAGATGATTCTGCGCCACCCTGTATAAATGTAATATTTATGTTCTACAGTTTTTAATAGGAAAACCTTTATATACATACATATACAGTTTGGAAAAAAAATCTTTTCAAAACTTAGAAAAATTAATAAGTTTAAGAGAAACTCTTATTTGCAAGTAAATTATACAACTTTTATTAAATTTTTTTCTTCATGTATTCAATTGAAGATGTTTATAAACACTTTGCACAAAAAAAAGCAAAATTAATTTAAATAACAAAATAATAATCGTAACTTAAAAAATACTTCAGTTTCTACGCTGTAAAATAAATGTTTTCAAAATTGTGTTAAATTTAATTAAATTTATTCTAAATGGTAAAAAAAAAAGATTTGAGGGTGCTAATACTTGGTGTGCCCTCCTTTAGCTTTAATTACAACTTCTAAGCGTCTAGACATTGAATGGATAAGCTTTGGTATATCATAATTTTCAGGTATTTTTTCCCACTCTTCTTTAATAAATGTTATTTGTTTTTGGTGACCTTTTTCCGACTTTTTTCTTTGGGTGGACCCATGAATTTTCTATAGGGTTTAAGTCTGGGCTTTGTGCTGGGTTATCGATCACTTTTCTACAATTATATAACAACCAGGATCTACAAATATATGCCGTATGCTCCTGCTAAAATTTATACTTGAGCTTTTCTGGGTCAACAAAACCGAATTTCCGAGCACTTGCACTCAATTCCTTTTTTAAAATGTTTAGATAGACTTCCTTGGTCATTATATCCTCTAATATTCTTATTTCGCCAACACCCTTGCTCGAAATACAACCCCACACCATAACGAATAGTTTACCGAACTTTACAGTGGGTATTATATTTTTATTTTTTAAAGCCGCCAGGGGTTTTCGCCAAACTTTTTGAGGTCCATCATGGTAGTAAAGCATCACTTTCGTTTCGTCACAAAAAATAACATCATCCCAGTGCTCCGGAGGTAAAGAAAGGTGTTCAATGGCAAACTTATACCTTTTTCAATATTTACCGCGGATAGCAAAGGTTTTTTCTTCGTAACTCTTGAAGAGTATTTATGGTTTTGTAGCACATTTCTAACAGTCTGAGAGGGATACTTACTCCACATTCATTACTGATGCTAAGTGCAATTCCTATAGTACTGAAATGTGGATTCTCATCAATCATTTTCAAAATTTTCTTTTCAATTCGCCGAGTTACTTTTTTTGGTCTGCCTGGTGTTTGTTTTGGTTCCAGTTTTCCTTCTTTTTCAGCACTGTTAATAACATTATATACCGTCCTTAGGTTAAGAGAGAACATTTCAGCAATTTCCCTGTGAGATTTTCCTTTATAGTAATTAAAATACACCAGTTGGGTAATGTCTTTGTTCAGTCGCTTTCCTGGCATAGTTTATATATAATTGGGTAATCATTTGTTTATTCTATGAGCTTAATTTAATGAATAAAAGACAACTGCTACTCTTAGCGTCCATATAAAACTATTATACGCAATACATATGCAAAAAACTAACGGTTCTTTCTTGTCTTTGCATTTTTGAAAACATTTTTTTTACACTGTTTAAAGTATGCAAAATTATTTTGTAGCGTTGGTGTTGTAATATGTTCATAAATTTGTCAAAGTTTCGACGCCTGCTTGTCGACAACATACAAAACAGTTGTAAAAAAAAAAATTAACAAATATACTGATATTGTTGTTGTAAATATTTATTTAAATTTAAATTCTTAAAAAATTTTTGTTTTGAAAACATTTTTTTTACAAACTGTATATCTGTAATATTGCTTGAATTTCTATTTTTAACAAAAAGTTTAATAAAACAAGTTTCCTTTGCGCAATGTTTGCAGGTATATTTATAGAAAAAAAAACAAAGCAAAAATTAACATCTGTAATCCGGACACTCCAGTAATACGGTCATGTTCAGGAGTTATGGCGTTGGCTCTGCAACCAGAAAGACCCAGGTTCGATTCCCAGCCGGGTCAAATCAGAAAAAAGTTTTTTCTGAGTTTTCTGTGCTACAGCAACCTCCTTCGTCGGTATTTGAGCAATAAAACGTCGGCGAAGTAAAATAATAAATAAAATGGCTCCATTAGCTTAAAAATAATGCGTCAAAAAACATCAGAGACGCCGCAACTTTGCTTTATAATTTACACGCAACTGCAAAGTTGTGCAAGAATTAAGCTCTATCTTTCTACCACTTTCACCACCTGTCTGTTTCTTCCCTATCCTTCTCTCTAGTTCCAGTGCAATGCATTGCATATGTAGGGGATAACCCCTGAGCACTGGTCCAAGATAAAAAAAAAAAAAAAAAAAAAAAAAATTTCGTTTAAATAATTGTATGCAAAATAAAAACAAATTTTTGTTGTTCAAGTGAACAACGGAAATAATTCCATCCATCCATATCATGTGGTAATAGCGTAGAATTTTCGTTTACCTTTATATGAATATGTAAGTAGACAATTAATTCTTGTCTTTAATTCGCTTCATACTTTTTATTCTTCTTTTGGTTGACATTTTCCTAATTGAATTATTCTTTTTTCTATCTTTTCAGTTTAAGTGGGATATTTTTAGAATTCTGTAAAATGTTGTTTCTTTATGTTTTTTAAATAATGACTTATTAATCGTTCCGGAAAGACGATACATATCAACCAACTAAAATAAATATATCAACACTTATTTACGTCTTCATTAAACTTCTTGAGATATGACCCTTCTGTTTAATTAACAAGACTGGAAGTATTATTATTATTATTATTATTTAAGAAAAAAGTAAATAAATTTTATGTATAAGTCTCAATGTATGTATGTATTATGTAAAATATTTTATTTAATTTTTAATGTTAGTTATTTAATTTAAAAAATATATATTTTTAAATATTCTGCAGACAGAAAAAATGCATTTATGAAAGAAAGAATACATAAATATACATACATATGTATATGTATATGTACATATATATGCACATATGTATGTATCTATTGCCATATTCATAAGAGAAAAAGGATTAGAAATTGAAGCTTATTTAATCTATTTCACAAAAAACGGAAAATGAATTACAGGGTGTCTGGTAGAAGATTTATATTTTCAAACTTAAATAAAAAACGTAATAATTGACACAAAGTTTTATTAAGAACATTGAACAATAGAATGGAAATGCGGATTTTATTTTTTAAAGAGTTTGGCTGCCATCCTAAACGTCAGCTGCTTTCCAGTGTGACAATGTCTTATGTTCCTAAACGCAACCGTGCAAAATTTGACGATGTATATATGGCATTCTTAAAGTCATCAGATTACAAGTTGATGCGCAAATAAATGCAACAAAAGCACCATTTAGATTGACAATGCTTTTTATGAACAATAGCGACTAAGGACGCAAGGTCCAAATTTCAATGGAATTTATACTTAATTTCAATTAATTTTAATTATTTTATTAAATAATAATTATTATTCTTTCCACAATAGTTTCCTTCGCAAACATTGTTTTTTTTATAATGCAAACGTCGACGGTGTTACAAAGATTAAAATGACAATGCACGATTTGCAAGGTTGGTAAAATAAGACTGCTTTACGTAAACATTGCTTTAACATTGCATACAGATGTTTAAGAAAGCAGCCTATGTCATCCAGATCCTTTTTTAAAATTTCATGAATAATCACTCTTGGAAGTCCCAGTGAGGCTGCTCTTTTCCGTATTGAAAGTCGCGGATGTTCACGTAAACTGCTTTCAACCAGTTGAATGTTTTCGGTAGTCCTTGAGAATCGACTGGGGCCTGACGGTGGGGCATTAATAGCCGAAGCAGTTGCGCGGAATCTCTATACCCACGAACGAATTAAATTTACACTCGGTTCATCACTTATTCGCCGAATACCGAACTGTGAAAAAAATTATCGACGAGCAATTACTTAAATATATTAAAAAATGTCTCCACAGCGAATGTGAGATGCCCACTCGAGCACTGTGACATCGTGACAAATCCGCACAATCGATAATTCCAACGGCGCCACTTTCCCTCCGCACCGTTTATTACTTTTTGAAATAATCGTATTTCAAAATATAAATTTGCCACCAGACACCCTGTATAATAAATTTTATTAATCCAGAACCGACTTAATAAGCACGCCCTACACGATGATTTCGTATCGAAATTTAGATGTCTTTTAAAATTTAATTAAAAAATTTGCTCCATATGGATAAATTTATTTTTTACTTAATATTCTACCAATGAAACTAAACAAAAAAAATTCACAAACTAAAAGATGAAAAGATCGACTCAACACTGTCGCAAGTTAAATATCAAGAATGGACAGGAGATCATGGTAAAAAGAGACAAACATATATGTACATAATGAACACAAAATTGAACCAACAAAAGGGCGACACACATATGCCTCCTGAGCAAAGTTCTGTTTACTGTTTTGTGTGTTTAGTGCAATCTATGGGCATTATTATGAGTGTCGCTGTCGTAGTCGTATTTACGACAAGCCAATATAAAAACGTCACATTTTACTGTTTTCCTCACGACAACGACACTTACAATAAGCCCAAATATCCTTCCCATTATTTTCATATATTTGGGAATTTCTTTTCGATTTCATAACATGTTTTGAAATTGATTCTTTTGTAATTAGCCCTCGACATTAATAGTGATTCTATTATTATCGATCTCGCATTCGAATGCCATGATTCATTTTTATCTTTTAGCTTGGTTATGAATGAGTTTTTTCAGTATCTTTTTAAAAATAAAGGGAACGATTTTACTTTATTTTTGTAATTATTATTTGCGTGTGCTACTGACTGAAGCTGTTAGCATATTGTCTCTACAGCCGTATAGTCGTGGGGTCCAAATCTAAGCCAGTCAGTAAAAGTGATATCAAATTTTTCCATTTTTTTTCTTATTCCTAAATATTATTTATTACAACAGCAATAGTAACGTTGAATACTCATGAACATTTTTGTTTGTTATATTTTATTTTAATATTCGTATGATTTTTATGTACAACTTTTTTAATTAAACAAGCAATCGTATTTTTAAAACTCAAGACACCTAGTCTTTCTTCGTATGTAAAAACAAGATATGTTGTATGCAAATATGCGATGGAAATGGTTCGATTTTAAAATTTAAATTTTGATAAGTTCGTTCGATTATTTTTGAAAATAATTTTTGATTCAAGTTTTCATAAAGTGCAGTTCAAGTTAAAACAAATTTTTGAATACTGTGTATATGTATTATCCGCCTGCAAGCGTACCTTTTTGTTACCTCTATTATTAAAAAAAATACATATACGAAGTTACCACACCATTTTTCAAAAATTATTTTGAAATCGATCGATTTTCATATTAGATTTTTTTCGAACAAAATTCTATAATAATAAAAATTAAAATTTTTGGAGGGACTGCCTCTACGAACAGTGAATTCCGCTAATGAAAACTAGTATTTTTATTTTATGGCCTCTTTGTAACTGGTTTGGTTGAATGCCTCCATTTTGTAAATAAAACTTTGTTCAGATTCCATACAACATTTAATCGAGATTATTTAATTTTCATCTTTGTATTATGTGTCTTAATAGTTTTAGTCTTCGCATCTTCCAATAACAACGACCTTATATTTAAAACACATATTGTATTGATTTTTTGTTATATTATTTTATATACTTTTTTGTTTTAATTACACTAATTATTTAAGCTGTAGGTCCTTTTTATATATGTAATATTTATTTATTATACAAATTATTATTTCCTGACGATAAATAAATAATAATTGAAAAACTTTTCATAAAAAAGACCATCGCTCAACAATGTAATATTTATTTTTATTCAAATATTTTCAATTATATGATAATCTTTCGATGAATGAATTTTGTATTTATTTCCACAGAATGCTACACTCTATTGCAATGAATTGTATTATTTTTTGTTTTATATTCATTTTATTTGATTTTTTATCAAATTTTAATAGAAATTCATTTCTTTTAGAAATGTTAGATTACGAATGCTGTAATTTACCCTCCGGCACACATTGGACAAATTATATCATTTCATGTCAATTGAAATTATCGCCACTTTTTACTTAATTTTTTATATTTATTTTTAAACATTAGATCGATTTCGAATGTAGTAATTTGCTTCCAGCACCCAATAGCCGATAATGATTTTTTTTTTAGAAAGTACAACGTACTCGTGTACGTTCGTTTTTTGGTTTTAAATTCTTTCAATCGATCATCACTACATACATAGCTGGGGATAATTAATTTAAAAGAATTAAAATAGAAATTTTTATTGATAATGATTTCCATAATTGGCCCACTGATTGTTTAGTTAAAGTTTTTTTGTAAACTCCTCTCCTTTTAATCTAACTTAAGAAAATGCTAAATCTAAATATAATAAATGCATACAATTAATAAATACATTTTTATATACTCAATGTTAAACAGATATAATATAAAGAAATATATATCAATATATTAAATAAAATACTATACATATTTAAGCAATAGATCATTCAAAGTTTTACTTAAAGGAAGCAAACGAATATACAAACAGGTATGTAAATGGAATCCGTTGATATACAACTATACGCTTATTTGACTAACATTTTTTTTCTTGGACCGGCACTCCTATACATGCGCTGCATTCTGCCGGAACTAGGAAATAAGGTTTTGGGAGAAAGGATATACGGAGTAGTGTTTATTGACATTTTAATTAAATTTTCTCTCGTCAAAAGTGACAGGAAAGACGTCTGCGTGTAGTCTATTCCACATACGTGCTGTTCGGTCAAAAAACGAATTTTCTCTGTAATGCGTAGTGCGATTCGCTGCCAAGACGACCGCACCACATTTTAAATTTCAGTTTGTATTTTAAATCAAAAATTAAGTTCTTTCACCAGTTTTTTATTTTTTTTTAAAAAAAGTATAAGAATATAATAAATGCAATTACATTTTTTATAAACTTTTTTGCACTATATTGGGCAGAGCGTTTCGAGTAATAACGACTTGTATAAGAAAATAGAAAACTTCTACTAAATTTCAAACAATTAACCCATTAACGTGATCTAGACTAGGTACATTAAATAAATTTTAAACAGCAAGTAATCCAAGCTAAATGAACTTCTTTCAATAAAAAAAATTTTTATCTAGTGTAGAATGGGTTTGGGGGAGGTGCTACAAATAAGTAACAGTGGGCAGTTCACACAAATTTTGGCCTTTCGTTTTTTCAAAATAAAACTCATATTTTACAAACAAAAACTTCCATTTATTACAAAAAAAGGTACCAAAAAATTATTTTTTTAATTAAAAACTAAACAAAAAACAAATAAAATAATTCATATACAATTCCTTATATGTTATTTCGTTTACTGGGAAATAGTAGTATTTTTCAAAGCATTTGATGCCCAACCGAACATCACACTTTTTGAGCATGGACGTTCGATTCGATCAACAGTTCAATCCTGCACAACGACGTCTTTTCTTCTACTTTGTTTCGACGACAAAGTGATTTAGCCCATCATATCTGCTTGATAACTCTGAGATGGTTTTTACGGACATAAAATTTACAATACGTAGTAGCTATTGCTCAGCGAAAGCTCAACTGCGACATATTTTTGCTTAAGAAATTCTGTGGGCGATTCCACGCTACACGGTGTAGTAGTGGTAACCCCAATACAGTCAATGTTCAAATTAGTAGAAGAGTTATTCATAACATCTCGCAATGCTTCTTCTAGCATCAAGTTTTCGTCATCTACATTCTGAAGTTCATCTTCGGCACATAATCCGGGTTTTCGAATTGAAATTTCGCAAAGTTGTACAGGGTGGCCCAAATAAGACCAGCTGATGTGAAACACAAATAACTTTTTTATTTTTTAACATAATTAATTTTTTCTTTTTGCAGATTATAACTGAACTCTTGGAAATTTAAAATGAATACGTACAGTCCACAACAACGCATTAAAATGATCGATTTTTATTATTCTTCACAACGATCAATTCTTCTGACGCAGCGAAATTATCGCCGTTTTTTTAACGTAAGATCATGTTATGTGAATAAACAAAACTGTAGGTTGTGTGGCTCCGAAAATCCAAGGGCAATACATCAGCATCAGTCGCACCCAATCAGATGCACTGTTTGGTGCGGTCTTATGGCCACAAAAATCATCGGCCCATATTTCTTTGAGAATGAGGATGAAACGCCAGAAACGGTCTCCGGGGCTTCTTACAGAACAATGATCGACAATTTTTTGCGGCCAATGGTGGAGCAACATCCTAATTTGTGGTTTCAACAAGATGGGGACACTGCGCATACTGCTAGGCAAACTATGGACATGCTGCGTGAAATTTTTGGTGAACGCATAATTTCAAGAAATTCAGATTTCCCTTGGCCTCCTCGTTCACCAGATTTAACTGCGCCCGATTTTTTTTTAATGGGGATATTTAAAAGACAAAGTGTATGTTAACAAACCACAGACACTTGGACAGCTCAAGCAGAATATTCGAGCCGAAATACGGCGCCTGCAACCAGAAACATTACGCCGTGTAATGCAAAATGCGCTAAAAAGAGCCAATGCCTGTATCGAGCAAAATGGTGGTCATTTGTCTGATGTCATATTTCACACATAGTCACGTTAAATTTCCATAAAATGTATTTAACATATAAAAATAAATCATTTAAAAAAAAACCGTTATTACAAGAGTTACACGTGTTTAACATCACTAGGTCTCATTTGGGCCACCCTGTATAAGTATGAAAAATTTTACTGGGTTCAACACCACTTTCAGACTCATAAAAACATTTCGCATTTTTGTGTGACTTTGTGGCAGTTGTTGTCGGAAGGTTTCAGTGGTCATTGAACAGTACCAGCTTCAGCTGATAACAATCCGCAATCACATCAGAGCGTAAAATAATTCCTAAAAATTGCTACTAAAACGAAGCTTCAAAATTTAATACGACTTCTTGACATCAGAAGCGCTTCAACACTGCTATAAACAAAGAACGTGCAAAAAGCATAGTTGGAAGATAGTGAATTGTAATTTCTCTAACTATACCTTTCCTCTAGTTCCAGCACATTGCATTGCGTAATTAGAAATAATGTTCTTATCAAAAAATTTCAGAAATTCCTAAGTACAAGCGTAGAAGTTAGTTTGAAAGTATTTTGCTTCTCCTGTAAAATTTGTTGAATGTAACTTAGGCCTTTGTGAATTCATATGACGATATGTATGTATGTAGATAAGTACATACATACATATGTATAGGTTATGCAGTCAAGCCTTTTTCCAACAGCTATAATGGGAAAAAAATGTTGTTGAAATGGGACTCTTTTAATATATATGATCACTTTGTTAAAACTATGTACGTTTTTGAATAAGAAATAAACAAAGAATGTAAATGAACAACAAAACTTACGTTGTACTCATTGAGACTCTCTTTTTGAAAATTGATGCAGTTTAAAACTAAAGTAAAAAATTTAGCCTGTTGCAAAATTCGAGGTGTTGTGATAATCAAGCTGTTGCGAAAATCGACCTAGTACTGTATTTTGTAAATCTATTTCAGTATTCTTTTTAGTATTTTTTTCAAATAAAATACATTCCAATGTGTATAAATTCAATTTACACTAATACACAGGTGTTTTCACGTTACATCTCTAGTAAAATAATCATAATCAAAACAAAAGTGAAGATAAATTAACAGAATCAAAATAAAAACGATATTAACGCCTAAAAATTCCCAATCCACCCCACTCACTCAACAAGCACACAAACGGGGTAAATTTCGGTTTGCTAAACATTTAACACAATGCTAGTAATCAGTCATCGTTTGGACGTTGTGCGGTACGTTTGATTTTCATTGGAAGCAAGATTGTGTCGCTAGTATCAAAATTAAGTAGAAGTGTGTAAAAAATATTTGCCACAGTTAAACCAAAGAAAACCGGTCGGTTAAACGTGGGTGCTACAGTCTATAATAAAAAAACAAGCGTTTTAATTAATTCAACAAATTTAAAGCTGCATTTAAGCAGACTTTAGTCTACATAGTTTACAAAAAGAAGAAAATTATTCAAATAAGAAAAAGGTTTCATATAAGAAAAACAAAAATTCTGCAAAATCATTAATGAAAACTTGTGCCACCCCCAGGATTAGTGGCTACAATTTTCTTAATATTTTGCAAAATTTTAAGTGTTTATGTGCCTGTGTTTTAAAATATTTATAATTTAATTATTATCTATAAAATATTTGTACATAAATGAAAAGAAAATCAGAATTTTAGTAAAGTTTTTCGCTGGATAAAACTAAGAAAAAAGGTAAGCCAGACAGTTTAGAATCTTTTGTTGTAATTTTTGTTCAATTTTTTTCTCTTCATTCTTCCTCTTGTTTCCTGTTTTTTCCCCATCATATTTTTTGTTTTTGCTATGCTGCTGTTATTTGTGTTTTTGTGTAACTAAAAACTTCAATTAAGGGTGGCGTGGCATGGATGAAATATTTAGGACTATTAATTTTGTTTTCGCAAAAAGTACTTTTATTAGAGAAAGAAACACAATTTATGTTTTTCTCTTTATAAAAAACTTTAGTTAGAAATTGTGTTGTTACTACAAGTTGAAAAATATTATGACTAATGATAATTTTAGCAAAACTATGCAATTGTGATTCAAAATTATCAATATTTATAACTGAAAAAAAAAAAATTAAATTAAAACAACTAGAGTCCCTACAAATCCTTTAAATTAAATAAGCACACATATGAGTATCTAATTTAAAGTAGTTAATAAGTACAGTAGACTCTCGATAACTTGAATTTCAGGAGACCAAAGTAAAAATTTAAAATCGAGATTTCAAATTAACAAGGTTTTATTGAATGCAAAGGGTATGGTATAAACAAACGATTTAATTTGTTTGTTTGTTTCAAAAACAGAAACACATTCACATTACAAATTCAAATTATATAGTGTAGAAAAGCCAAACTTCAAACTATATTACGTCGGCGAGCAAGATATCATTGCTGTTTATAGATCATTGTATATAAACTGAAATAAATGATTATTTTGCTTTTATTTTAGATTTTGCATAAAACCCATCACATCAAAATAACTCAAATTATAGAGCGTAGAGCCGAAAAATACAAATTATAGCGTCTTGACAATCAAGATGGCATTCAAATAATTTTAAATAACCGAATTTTTTTCAATTTAATGAATGTTTTTCAAGGGACCTGGAAAACAATTCAAATTATCGCGAGATTAAAGTTAACAAGTTTCAAATTGTCAAGAGCCGTCGACTACAGTTTACCGAAGTATTATATTTTTAAAAATAAATTAATGAAGAATGTCAAACTCATGACATTACTTGAGAGAAACAACGTCTTGTTGCAGTGATTATCATTATCGGTATTATTATACATATTGCTTTAAAAACAATATTTAGCAGATTTAAATAAAATAATCACAAATTAAAATACCTTTTAATTCAGTGGAAAAATGCTAACATAACTACGATCGCCAAGTTTGACAGCGGATTTATTATCCCGCTTGTGTGCCCACTTCAGCCAATTAAGAAAGCTAACACAGAAAGAGCTTTTTCGCGTTTTGTTAATTTCTAAGCAAATTTGAAGCATAAGGTGACGCTTCAATTGGAGAGCCCTTATATTCAATATTTTACTTCAACTACTCTTTCGTTGGTCAAATAACGGCGAAGGCGGAAACCGTAAAGTACATTAAGTATAGACACTATTGATGACTGCAGTAGGGTTTGAACCCACCGCTTTACGAGTAGTACAGTTAACGTCCTAACACTTCTCCCCACAGTATATTGCAATTTCTTGTACGTATCTATGCAAAGGAATTATACCTTTTCGACTATTTTATGCCAGCATGATTGTTGCCACATTCATATATTTTATCTACCAGCTTTATTTCTAGAAGTCGACTGGTAATAATGGTATCTGATTCTTCAAATATGTCTGGTAGTGGTTCTCATGCTGGATAAACCTGGACAATACAATGTCTCCAATGTCTCAGCTCTATTATGAATTTACATAGCCGCACCTATTGAGCTTTTAGCACGCGTTCAATCACCAATTTGGAATACATATTCGCTCGATAAATTTCATTACCGATTGATTATGCAACGAGAACTCTCTTTGAACCTGACCCTGCATAAATGCTTAATGCTTACAAACCCCTTTAAGCTCAAAACACTTGATTCTCTATAGCAATTTTCATTTAATTTATTTATTATCAATACATGAAAGCTTGCATGGGCAATTAAAGTGTACTTTAGATAGAGATGATCACTATGTATTAATCAAGAACTTAAAACTATGTCTGTAATGCGATATTTAAATAAAAAGTAAATGGGATAACAAATTGATGCGTCTTCCAACCCATATAAATATTGAAAGAAGTTCATGAACTAAAGAAAAATTCTTGAAAAATAAGTTTTTCTATAATTTGAGTAACAATATTTAAAGCAATAGGTAATAAATGATGAAACAAAAGTATAAAGATGAATAAATAAATTGACAGGTGTCCCACATTACGAACCGGCATTGTAAAGGAAAATTTGTTGACAAGAGATACCGATCGTCCGGTCTTAATAACCGTATGAAAGGGGAGTAAAAAACGCACATTCAGGTAATCAGTAAAGTCGCACTTCAAATACAATGAGACAAGTGCATTCGTGCGTACCGAATAATTATCCTTCTAACAGTTTATTTCTTTTGTTTGTCTTGAACCAGCACTCAGGGGATGACTCCTAAACATGCGATGGATTGTGCTGGAACTAGAAAAAAGAGTGGGTGGGGTGGCTTCCCTACAGACGAAAAGGGTGGGGGGGGGGGCACTCTGATGTTCCTGTTCATTGATCAGTGAATATGCCTTCGCCACCGAAACCTTTCGACACCAACTCGCATAAAAACATACTAATGCACATCGATCTTCAAGGTCTCCCGAAAACATTGAACTGGTTGAAAGCAGTTTACGTGAACATCCGCGACTTTCAATACGGAAAAGAGCAGCCTCACTGGGACTTCCAAGAGTGATTATTCATGAAATTTTAAAAAAAGATCTGGATGACGTACTCTTTAAAAAATAAAATCCGCATTTCCATTCTATCGTTCAATGCTCTTAATAAAACTTGTGTCAATTATTACATTTTTTATTTTTATTTAATGTATAGGAATATTAAACCGTAAGAGGTAACGAAGCCATTTTTAAACATATATTAATTGTTAAATATGTAGTGCTCTAATTCGGATTCAGTTACTTGAAAGTTTTCGTGTTTAAATAGATTAATGATCGATAACACGCAGGCAGTCAAACTTACACGTGTTAGTTAGTGAGAAACTAAAAAATATGGATTTGGTTTGAGTCACAGTTTATTACAACCATATTATCATTGTAATTTAAAATAAGCTTTATTCCAAACTATTACAAAATGCAATACATGCACTAGAATTGGTTGGAAAGGCATATTGTAGGTATAGGTAGGTTTACAGAACAGGGGGAAAGTTTCAAAAATTAGAAGAGCAAAACTTTATCTTGTAACCTCCAAGTTAAACACTTTAAAGATTCCTGAGAGCTAAACGTGCGTCCTTAAAACGCCAGCTTAGTAGCGAAAATAGCTGAATTACCATTATTGAATACCATTTACATATAATTTTAGGACTAAGTTTACGCACATTAATTTTTTTCCTCATTATTTCCTCGTGTAAGAAGTAACGTTCGGAATTTATAGAGAAGATTGAAATAAAATAAATCCAATATTCATAAAAATTCTAAACGTTTTTAAATGAAAAAGAAAATCCGGCGTACGGCCGTTTAGCCGCCGCAAATAATTTCTTACTTCTTAGTCGCCGTCGGCTATTTGTTCGGGTTGCTTCTCTAGCCCGGACTTTTTCTGCGGCCTAGTTTGGGCAAGTAAACAAGGAATCACCTGTTTCAAAAATAAACAATAACACAGTAATTGTAACCGGCAATGTTAAATTTTTCCGAAGTGTTCACATTTTCGAATATTAAAGATAGTACAATTTTTAATAAGAATCCGTATTTATGAAATTTCCTTATATTAAAATATTTATTTATACGAGAAATTATATAATAATTTGGAATTATTGACATATGTACCTATTTGCACTTGTTACTTAAAACCAAAATATTAACATTTTCACTTTCTTGTAACTAAGAGTATTGTTTTTATTATTCAAGTTATTTCTAAGTTGATTCATCTATTAGGGTAGTCAATTAAAAAAGACTATAGACCTACATACATATTTATAAAAATGGGATTCCGGGCTAATTAACACAGAATTTTAACGTTTAAAATTTTTTTTTGCTTAAAGACACGAATTTTTATTGTTCAATTTATAAAACTTTCAAACTGTGTTCATCTTTTAGGATAGTTAATTCAAAAAAAGGGGTGGTCGCATAATGCAGTGTTGACGCTATCATTAGTGCACTGTATATATTGGTGTTCTATTTTGTGGTAAAGTCTGTGGTTTTTTCGATCCCGTACTTTTGCGCTTTACTTTCATTACTTTATTTTGTTTTTAAATAAGAAATCATAGAAGATTGCGCACCAAGTGTATTACTTTATGTTAAAATAATATAAACATTTTTATGGATTTGACAATAAATAAATAACAACTGCCTGGCTCACGATGTCATTCGATATCGTTCGACTGCTTAATTACATTCAAAACAAAAGCAACATTTTAAATATTGTGTGACATCGTGGGCCAGGCAGTAAATAGGTTAAAAGGTTTTACAGTTAATATACTGTGTATATACATATAATTTTTTTTTAACAGCGGTTTGTTAACTCTAAAGCCTTTCTTAATTAGCATGTACTTCAAAAAAAAATTAATATTTTTTTTAATGGATACGGCTGCAAATGTTTGAAACTACAATTGGACATCAAAAGTACCTTTTCAACTGCAAATGTGTACCAATTATACTCCTTTTTTATCTGCCCATAAAAATTTTTGCACGAACCCATGCACATAATTCATTCAACATCTCATTTTTAGGGTGGTGTTTTTCCGTTAGTTTTTTATTCTCTATTTTATTTAAACTATTGCTTTTTCTACTGTTGTTGTCGTTCATTGCTTTATGTACATTGCTTTTATTGTACATACATATCTATTTACATATGTACATAGCTACATTTTAATAATATCCTCGAATATATTACATACATACATACATATGTATGTATGTATTAATTTTAAAAGATTAAAAAAATTGTTTTAAACAAATTAAACTTTGTTTTGATAAATTTTCTGAAAATCTACACGTATTTTATTGATTTTTCCTGACTCTTCACACTCTTGTTTATTTTGTTGCCTTTCTGTATAAATTGTGCTTAAACTTTGTTCCAATGCATGTAACTTTGTTCGGTTTTGTGCGTGTGTGTTTGTGTATACCCACCACTTCTGTGTAAAAGGGTGTGGACTGGGTGAAATTGTTATTTTTCTTTGAAAATTTATTGTTGGAGTTGTTATTGTTGTATACTCTACGAGAACCAACCAAATATTTCACTATTTTCATGCACTTATGTGATGGGTTTTTCGTTTCGGTACTAAAAAATTCTCTATTCTCTGAATCATTTGAAATAAGTATTACATACGGCGTTATCAAAGAAGATCACAGCATTTGTGTTAATATTTTCAAAATGTTCCTTTTTATTTGGAAACATTTTAACCAAAAGTGGTATAATGTTTAATGAGTTTCCTTTATAATAAGGTTATGTTAGCTGGCGGACCCTCCGGGAGCTTACTGCCCTATTTTTAGAAGTATTAAAAAAAGGCGATATAAAGTATCAACTTTCCCATTAGTGAGTATTTATACACATCCGTACATACATACATATCTAGTTAGCACTGTTCTTGTTGTTGTTTTTCGATGTTGTATACATTCAATAAAAAGAAAGCCAAACAAGGAAACTGTAAAATTTGATTTTGTATGATTCATGTCTATTTGGCTGGCTGACAGACTTAATAAGGAAACCGTGGGGAGGAAAATTTTCTGCCTACTGTTAGAATTTATTTTTATATGTACATACATACATATTTATGTATGTATATTTTATGCCTATAGGCATAACAGATATAATATATGTATGTATGTATGTGCTTATTAAGGTGACCGCAAATAATCGATGTCGGAATTTTGTTCGTCTGGACCCCACAAAACGATTTACCTTTCCAGATATTGAGATACCCCTTATAGTCATCTCAGAGGTGGCTCTCAGTTAATTTGGTGTCGAATTAAGCAGTAACATTTGCAATTACTTCTGGAGTTAGCTGCTTTTTTTATCTACACATGCGATGCATTGTTCTGGAACTATAGGAAAGGGATAGTTAGAGAAACGACAGAAGGTGAAGCTTAATTTATTATTTTACAGCTCTGCTTTTTGCACGTTCTTTGTTTATAGCAGTGTTGAAGCTTCGGTTTAGTAGCCATTTTTATTATTATTTTACTTCGCCGGTGCTACCGACGAAGGAGGGCGTTCTGATGTGATTGTGGGTTGCTATCAGCTGAAGCGGGTATTGTTCAGTGACCAGTGACTATGCCTTCGCCACTGAAACCTTCCGACAACAACTGACGCACAAAGACGTACTAATGCACATCAGAAAATTGCGAAAGGTTTTTTTTTTATAATAGTAGTCTGAAACTGGGGTTGAACACAGGTCTGTTTTGGTTTTGTAGTCAACGTGCAACTTGTCTTATTTTCCTTTGTCTATCTTGGACCACGCAGTTAGGTATCTCTTGGAAATGTCTGGATGAGATCCAGTGGTTGAACCCATTTTTGTATCGAATACGCCTCTTAACAGAATTTCCAAGATATGGTGACGGTAAACAAGGTATAGCAATTCTCTTCCTAATATTTGCTCAAATATGACGCATGCTCCTTTGAGTCTTCCCGAGTTGGATGCTGTAGTATCGAACCACATCGCCTTGACGGTGTTGAGAAGGCCCCATTCATGTAGGCATTCATATACGGCTACGGTTTGCTCCTCTCCAGAGCTGTTTGCTATTACAGGAACTCCCAGCAGCTGTTCTTTTTCGCCATATGAAGTAGCAATAGCTATCCCCTCACATTGGTAATTTTTTAAAGCAACCGGTAAAAGTTTACCATCCCAATGGAGAACCACGGGCTCATTTTCAGCAATTTTTACTTTATCAAACATTTCTTTAGTATATTGTTCTCTGAACATTTGTCTTGTATAATGTAATAAAGTTTTGGAGACTTTGTACCTAAGAGGTTAAAGTTTTACTGCTTCTAGAGTAGCTATTAAAATTCTCGTTGCATTTCTGTCGGATACCTTACTTCGAACTAACAAAATGGACAATTTCATGTTTAAAATCTCTTTAACGCCCCTTGCAAATGAAACTTTCATCCTCTTGCTCCCATATGGTCCTGGAACTTCTGCAGCTTTTTCAGGAATGTCCATTTCCTCCCAGCTGTCAAGTTTCTGGTAGATGCTGTCCTCTTCAGTGTCTTCTTCTTCTTCTCCTTCTTCAAACATGTCTTCATCATCCGTCTCTAAGTATCTCTTCTGTGTCTGTTTTGTATGTATTATATACCTGATTTTTATATTTTAAAATAAAAAATGTCTAGACTTATCAGTATTACTTGTTTTTTATTATATTTCGACTTTAAACTCAAAAATATGCCAAAAAAAGCAAAATTTATCACTTGATAACATAATGTACGAAGTACGCTCCTAGTGGTACCAGGTCACGTTTTTTGGTGTTTAAGGCTGTTGTAACTCTGTTAGACTTAAAATTACAACAATTATGTATAGAATGTAAATTTTGAAGAACAACATTAGCTTTCTTTTGAGATATTAAGAGTATTTTTGTTATTTACCGTTCTGGAGTTATGGCTCCAGATGTCAGCTTTGTGGGCAAAAATTTGGATTTATCAAATTTTGAGCGTCGAACGGCATGGGTTAACGTCGTTTAATCGAGTTCAAAGAAAGAGAAATAGTTTTGTGTGTTCCAGACGAACAAAATTCCAAAATTTTTTCCCCCTCTATGAGATCCGGTCACTCTATGGTTTATTAATGGTTTATAAAGTAATGGCTCGATTATGGATGGCATCTAGTGTTTTTCTTTTGTGATTTCACGGGAAAAAAGTTCCGCGAAATTTGTCATATAGCTGGAATTCATCGTCTAGAAAAATTCTAAAATTTAAAAATCAGTAAAAGTAGATTTTTATTAAAAATACTTTTGTTAAAGGTTTATATCATTGGATATCATAAAAGATCACAAAAGCTATAAATTTCATCAGTCATTACTCGCACGTCAACCCATACATCTTCCAAAGAATTTAAGACTTTTTGTTTGTAAAAATTTCAAGACGTTCTTAAATATTATATATTCATTATGATATTTCTGGAAAAGGCATTGAATGGGCTGGTTGTGCCTTTAATTTGTGTCAGTTTTATTCGAAAATATCAGCACAGTTCCATTTGGAATAGGTATCTATTAGAGTGATCAATTATTCGATATTTTAGAAAATCCCGGTGAACAGTTTTTTTATAAAAAAAATTGTAAGTATGCGCCGTCTTTAATTAATTTTATTAAACAAAAGTTTTAACGATTCATATGTTATACAAAAATATTATAATAATAAAACTAAAAATAAAATACAAATTTGTAAACTTCAGATACAATAAATTTCTATAATGTTTATACATATTTATGTGTGTTTTCCATACATATGCGAGGTTTGTTCATAAGAAAATGTTAATTTCGATTTCTTCGATTACAATGGCGTGGTGCATCATGAGTTCTTGCCAACAAGTCGTACGGTTAATAAGGAATACTCCAAGGAAGTTATGCAACGTTTGCGTGAAGCAATACGGCTCAAATAGTCGGAATTGTGGAAAAAAATCATGGATTCTACATCATGATAATGCACCAGCTCACATATCAATGTTTGTTCGTAATTTTTCGGCCCAAAATAACACTCTAATCATGCCTCAATAACCTTATTCACCAGATTTGGCTCCCTGCGACTTTTTCCTATTCCCAAAACTGAAGAAACTAATGAAGGAAAGCGTTTTGCCACAATTGATGAGATAAAGTCAAAATCGAAGAACGTTCTGACCGCCATACCGAAGAGCGCATTTCAGAAGTGCTTTGAGGATTGGAAAAAGTACTAGCATAAGTGCATTATATCTGAGGGGTTACTTTGAAGGGGACAAAATGGATATTGATGAATAAATAAACAGTTTTCCAAAAAATGTAAAATTCACCTTATCTTTTTTTTTTTTTTTTATCTAGGACCAGCACACAGGAGATGACTCCTACACATGCGAAGCATTGCGCTGGGAACTATAGGAAAGGGATAGTAGGAGAACCGACAGGAGGTGAAGCTTGATTAATTATTTTGCAGCTCTGCTTTCGCACGTTCTTTAGTTTTTATACTCGTAGCAGTGCTGAAGCTTGGGTTTAGTAGCCATTTTTATTATCATTTTACTTCGCCGGTGGTACACAATACCGACGAAGGAGGGCGTTCTGATGTGATTGTGGATTGCTATCAGCTGAAGCCGGTATTGTTCAGTGACCAGTGACTATGCCTTCGCCACTGAAACCTTCCGACAACAACTAACACACAAAGACACACTAATGCACATCAGAAAAATGCGAGATGTTTATTTTTATTTTAAAATTTTTTTGCCTCAAACTGGGGTTGAACCCAGGTTTGTTTTTTGGTTGTGTAGTCAACGTACAGACTACCATCCATCGTGCCATCGCCACCTCTTTCGAACAGACCTCGTAAATTAATATATGATTTTTGAGTTAAGCTTTTTAAATTCTCTGTGTCTATCCAAGTACATATTGTCAATATGGAAATAAAAAATTTTCAAAACCTTAAACCTTAAATTCAGCCTTTAATATAGAATTCGAAAATACGCTTAAGTGTAACATTAAAATTTATGTGATTTTTAAACGAAATTGGCGTAACGAACTAATGCTGCAGCTCTTTATATTGCAGCTGGCTTTAAAATGTGGTCATTGATCTTTGTATAAATACTGGAGGAATAAAAAAAATGCATTTAAACTAATAACAACAGCAACCCCGCAAAGTTAAAACGGACACACATCCATTCATTCATATAAATTGTTGCTTTCCTCAACACTTTCTTCTAATTTAATTATAACTTTATTCCAAATATTTTGTATAATTCCGTATTTATAATAAAAAATATTTTTATGGTTTTTTTTTACAAAGTTGTTGTAGTTGTTTAAAATCATTTTCCTATTTTGTTTTGATTTCATTTGATGTATTAGTTATTTACTGCGCATGTCATACAACGTATGGCTGTCAAAATGTATTGTAACAATTGTCAAACTGAGAAGAACATTGTGGCGACAAAGAAGAAGAAGAGATTATTTAAAGAGTGGTTGAATTTTGTTTTCTAACATTTTACTTGTCCTTCTTTATTACATTTCAAATTACAACTCACTTTTTATTCAATTGGGATCAGAGACTATAGCTGTACTTTACAAACAATCAAACACACACACACATACATATATATGTATGTATGGATATATATATATATATATGTATATATATGTGTATATACTACATTTATTACATACATATATATGTTCTGATTTTAAGAATTCTAAGAATATTTTATGGATCAAACCATTGCAGATGTTTTCGTTTTTAGAAGAGTTTTTACTTCGGTTTCAAAAAGACTGCTTATTAAATTTTGTTCTTATGCTCATTCAAATTTAACATTAGCGTGCCTATTTTGTTTCATAAAAAGTCTTTGTACATTTTTTTCTTCTTTCCATTGTGCACTTCCTTTATTCTCTCTTCTTGATTTTTAATAACAGCATCTCATTAAGTTATGTACTCTGAATTCCTTTGGGGTGATTAGAAAACATGGTGTTTTATTTAATGCATTTCTTACTGTCTCGTTGTTGTTGTTTTTTATTCACAATTTTGCAGGTTGCGCGTTGTTTTATTATTGTTCTTGCTGTGAAATCTTTGTTATTTCTTTTATACTTTTGTAGGCTTCTGCTCATCTTCGTCTCCTTACACGACATACATACTTTGTATTAGGATATTAACCTTTCACTATAATTTTCAGTTACTTGTCTATGAATAAGAGTTCTTGTTACAGTTTAACTTTAACTTTTTTTCGTCGTTGCAATTGCATTTCATGCTCATGTAGAGAGTTTTATGTTTACTTAAGCAACTGGTAAGTCATACAGTTGATGACAAATGTAGCCAATCGATATTCTGAACTAGAAGCTTTTATTATTATTATTATTATTTTTTTCTTCTTAATTTTCTAGAGCAAAATTACTTATTTTTTATTTTTAACTTTCCGCTTTAAGAAGTTGGATACTGATTTTATACCAATTTGAAAAAATCGAGTTTTCATCACATCTTTTATAACTGAAGAAAGTGTCAACGGATCGGAACAAAATTTGTTGCCGTATTCGAAGAAGAAAACAAAATTTCCCTACATTGTTTTTTCCATAAAAAAACTTTTTTCTGATTTGACCCGGCTGGGAATCGAACCTGGGTCTTTCTGGTTGCAGAGCCAACACGCTGATTACTCGCCATCAGCACCCCCTTATTCTCGTCTTTATCATATAACTCTTTTATGTTTGTTCATATAACAACAAGATTGTCAAGAAAAAAAAAATAAAAAAAGTTCAAATTCATTTATTTTTATATATAATTTTTTTTCTCTTTATTTTTTAATAAAAAGCTTAAAAAAAAATTTTTTTCTATTTTTTTTCATTAAAATCGGTTTGCAAAAAATTTTTTTTTTAATTTTTTTTCATTAAAATCAGTTTGCAAAAAAATTTTTCTTTATATTTCGTCGATTCGGCGAAAAGTAACTTTAATGTACTAAAATGAAGAGTAACCATCCAGGGTTAAGCTTATATTTCTCAGCTTAATGTTACCAACTTTTTTATAAGCGTCCTCATGAAAACGTTAAAATGCCTCGCAAACTGTGCATTTTTACGCATATGAACTTTGTAAACTTGCCCAACAATATTCGCTGTTTAATTTTGCATTTAATAAAACACCATGCAGAATTCTGCTTCTACTTGAAAGCAATCTGAAATCAAATTACACTTTTTGGACGGAAATTTAAATTTTTCATTATTCATTTATTCATTATTTCATTTATTATTTCTTGACGTTTCTAAGAAACTGAAAGTTGCGTAACAATTAAAAGGGGGCTTCATGACACAAGTCTTGCATATATGCCAAACTATGCAAATGGCAATTGTAAGCATTTTCATGAGGCCCCTTAATAATTTAAATTATAAATAATTTTTTAATAACAAAAGAATTTGCTAAATTTAGCGAATTTAGTTCGAATTTCTTTGTGTTTGTAAGATATTGTAAATTAAAACAGCTTTTTAATTATTGTCGAATAATTAATTTTCGAAAAACAACTATTCCTCGCATCAACAATTAAAAATTTTTAAACGTACGTTGCATCTGTATGTCACACGATTAAATCGTAAATCCATTAAAAACTCATTTGAAAACCAAGAGTTTCTCATACGCTTTCTATCTACGATTTGTTGATAAAAGTGTTCACAGAGAATACCAAACAATTTGTAAATGCAACTTTAGTCACGTATGTATATAAATAGAGCGCCTTTTTGGTTCTTTTAGAGTTTTACTAAATTTTTCATATGTAGTTAGGAGTGACTTCTTTAGAAATCTAATTCATATAAACAACAATCTTGTTAACAGCTTCATAAATTTAAAAGAAAAGAAAAAAATGCCATTAGAATACGAATAGAAAAATTATTTTTTTCTGAAAACTATAAAATTTCCAGACATTTATATCGAAAGATTGTGAAAATGTGGGCAAAGATGTTACATCATCTTAAAAATAGATTGAAAAATGATTTGAGAACCAATTGAAATTAAAGCGTTAATGATAAATAATTTATAAATACAAAATTAAATAAACTAAACAAAACAAAAATTACAGTAAAATGTTAAGAATTTTGAATAAAATTATAAAACAGGAAGACCAAATATTAGTTCGGTGTAATGTATTGCATGCCTAGGAGACATCCACGGAGCACTGGCTCGAGGCAAAAAAAAAATAAATCGCCTAAATTCAATATAAATTTATTTTAGTAAAGAAAAATAAGGTTATAGTACAAAAATTATGCAAATGTAGTTATCCCAGCCAGAGCCAAAATGGATATGCGGATCACATCTCTATAATTAACAGAGGCAATAACGGACTTGATGCAGAATGTCTTGTGTTGAAGGGAAAGTCTGTCAATTAGCCTCAGTAAGAGCACAATTATACCTTTCACGAGGAAAAGTAAGGTGGTTGAACTGGAGGAAGAGGTCAAGTCCCTGGTGGTGACCCTACATAAGAGACTAGCCTGGGAATTCCACATCAGAAATATAATGGCGAATGCCACAAGATCCTTGTGAACGATGCAACGACTAATAGGAAAATCCTTGTGTTTGTGCATCACAGGGCCCTTGAAAACGAACCCAAGCACTATCCAATACTCCACTCCTTCATATAGCGATCCATGATGACACGACCATACAGGCATGCGCACTAGACGTGAATAAAGATTTTAAGGTCACCTAAGCATTCTGAATGTGATGAGAGGGGTCATGAACATGGTCCGAACTTCTGACCAGGGGTGTATGAGGTTATTTTCACTAATAGGGATGAGTGGAGAGCGAATCCCAACAGGATGAATGATGATTCATAAAAATGGTATACCGAGTGATCGAAGACTTTCAATGGTGTGAGTGCAGGGCCAGTGGGATCCAGTATCCACAGATAACTTGCTCTCAACAAGGATACTACCATATTTCAGGCGGTACTTTTTGCAATACTGGAAGCAGTACATATTCTGTAGGAGAAAGAAAGGCGGTCAGTATAAGAATACTCTCGGACAGTCAGTTTGTCCAGAATGCTATACTTATAACTCGAGAATAATTTTGGAGTATCACAGGGCACTCAATAATCTGCAATACAGAAACAGTGTTTTACAAATGTGGATATCAAGGCATGAGGGTTATGATGGCACGATGGTTATGTAGCGGTACAGAGATTCATCGAATACGGCCCCTTGTTTCGCTTCAACAGAAATAATCTGCAACGGACTGGGCTAAGATCCAGATAGATCGATATTGACACAACATGGTCAGTTTAAAACATTTGAAGACGACTTCTGGATGTTTTTTTTTTTTTTTTTACTTGGACCGACACACAGGCGATGACCGCTACATATGCGATGCATTGTGCTGAAACTAGAAAATTAGGTTATGGGAAGGAGGATAGATGGAGTATTGTTTATTGACATTTGATTTAAATTCTCCCACGTTAAAAGTGACAGGAAACACCTCTGCGGGTAGTCCATTCCACATACGTGCCGTTCGGCCAAAAAACGAATTTTCTCTGTAATGCGTAGTGCGAGTCTCTCTGCTGAGAGAATGATGGAACATCTTATCACCCACTATTCGGGAATAATTAATACGATAAAAAGGTTCTCCATTCTCTCGCCCTGAAACACCGTACGCGATAGTCGATAGACAGTATGAGATGCACAATAGATTAGAAATTGTCGCGGTCCTGGAGGCCTCACCTCACCGCCTCACCCTTTTACCATTACATTACCACCACAAATGATAGTTAAAAAATCTGGTAAAAAACTGTTCAGAATTAATGTTATGATTTTAGAACTGTAATATTGAAGGCGCAAATTTTAACCTAATATTTTAATACACACTAACTATTGAAAAGTATTTTCATTATTCCTTTAAAAAATTGCATTTAAATGCTAATCTTCTTCCATTCAGTTTCAAATATCACGCTCATACTCTATAGAACATCATCCTATAAAGGCGGACAGGCAATCGTCGTTCACTCAATTATTGTTCATTTCTTTTATTTTAAATGTCCTTAATTTTCCACTTTATTAGAGTTTCAAAAATCCTTTTGAAAATCATATCGTTTTAAACAAAACTTTTTCTTGCAGCCATTTATTTAAATATTGTTTTGCACGAGGAAACCCTAAGCGAACAATGCATAGATTTATTTCATTTTAAGTGACAACACTTCATACTTGACAGACCAAGAACAACGACAACAAAGAAAATTAATCCCTTCCATATTGCCAGGAAAGAGTTTAAATGACATAATAAATATTTTGAGGGTGGAAGTTTCGTATGGCTTACAAAACTGAAATAAAAATCTGAACTTTAAAAAACGTTGCATTGAAAAAGCCGAACATACTTAAAATGCTATATTTTACAGTCTAGTCTAATCTGCGTTTCGTTTATTTCTAACTGCTCTATGTCTAGTTATTTTTACGACGGAAATAATAGGTTAGGTTAGGTCGGCAGGTTGCTGGGTGTAAAGCACACTACTCATTAGACTAGCGGGGCACCTGAACGTAATGATAGCTCCTGAATAATAGTTTCTGAACTATTGCCCACGGAATAATTCAGCATGCAGTATTGATTCCACATCCTCCTAACATAACATTTTTTAATGAAGCACGTTCCGGAGTGCTGAGTACATTTTTCATTCATTATTTCCTTGATAAAATACAATCTCAAAATGCCCCAACAGGTGCAGCATGGTTTTAGATATGGCTGGTACCTACGAATTAGTCTTTACTACAGTTATTTTGACATTGAAAAAGTGCAAGCTTTTCGTTTACCATATCGCCCCCGCATTAGTCGGAATCCTTTTTTAATATCATGTGTGTGAAGATACAATTATATTTAAAAACCGAAGATACAAACTTGAGTATCCACTCGTTTAATTGTTCAATTATTCGAAGCTCTTCCACCGCACCGCACCTCCATATTGATAAGACTAATGCTCATGCACTAGACTACGGAGGCACCCTAAATTTGTTTGCCATTATTGGGTCGAATAATGAAAATAGCCAACTTCGATTAACGAATAACTCAAACAATTTGTGTCAATTAATCCAGCAAATTTTAGTTTTTCTTCAATTCTTATTTGTTATTACAAGAACTTTAATTTTTCTTATTACACATACTCGTATGTGTATTTAGTTTATGTCTAGGGTGTTTCTGGTCTATTCCTATCATTTCTACTCCCGATCGTATCAAATTACGTTGTCGTACAACATACTTTCCTTAATAAAAAGATAAATAACAATTAAATTTATTGCTAAATATGTACATATGTAAGTAATTCATTAAAATGGGCTGATGATCGAAAATATGCAGGCAGTAACAATTACATGTGATAATTGCTAAGAAACAAACTAAGTGAAGGATAAACATTGTAAGTCACACTGACAAACACTAGCAGAAAGGAACAACATGCTGTTTTCGAAGGCTGCTACACCTTTATCTTCGGTGTCCTCGTGTTTGGTTATCAGTAAATCTAATTTAATTTTCCCATAGTGCAGCTCTAAATTTTACCATCTATAACTTACACTTGTCCTTAGTAATTTTGTGCACACATGTTTGTTTTTGTTTTTTTTTTTGTTCCACTTCAAGCAAACTGTTCGTGAAGTATTTATTGTGTATATTATTGTGCGGGGTCCTAGTCGTTATCATATAACAGAGGTCACCAACTGGCGGACCGCGGTCCGGATCCGGAACGTAGACTCATTTTATGCGAACCTTGTTTTAACAAATCAAAATATTTTACATTATGTAACAACAAATTCATGAGAAATATTTTCGTCTCGGCATCGGCTTTTGGTGATGATCCGTTAACTAACAATTAATAGGGAAACCTATGCAAAAAAAAAAGATAATTTGGAAGCGATAATACCAACAATTGCATTAGTAATATTGTCGTCATCAGCGAGGTGCAACAAAATCTCACACATACACTCGTCGGACAGGCTCATCAAATCATTCAAAACTATCAACACAGCCTGTTTGGGCCAACATATGTTTGTGAAGTAGCATTTTCTACGATGAACTTTATTAAAAATGAATTCCGGAACAGACTTGCCGATGAACATCTCCAAGATTTAATGAGAATAGCCTGCACAAGCTTTCCTTCAAACTTGAGACGGATAGTCCAAGACAAAAAATGTAATTTTTCTCATTAATTTTGTAAAAACCCTTAGTACTTACTTCTTTTTATTCAAAGCATTTGTTTATTATTTAATAAAATAATGCACCGAGACCCATTCCTTTTATTTGTCCATTGATACAGTATCTAAACATAATATTTAAATAGTTCAGTTTATTACCTTCCGGACCGCGACGGTCTTGATTTTTTGAAAAACGGACCCCGAATGAAAGTAGTTGGTGACCGCTGTCATATAATGTTAAATAGTGCCTTAATTCGCACGTCATTTTTACATGCTTAAGAGCAGCTCTTTCTGCTGGAATTAAGAGGAATATTTCTTAAACACACATATATTTTTAACAACAAAAAAATTACACGAAAATAAAACAATTTTAATTAATTATTTTATATTTCTTTTTAGCACTTGGCTTTTTTCTCCTCCGCCTAAAGAAATCACCACTGTCGCTCAAAGAAAAATTCCTCTCAACGTTCTACAATTTTTAATTTTCAGGGTATTTTTACCGTCTGAAAACCTAAACCAAAACATTTCGTGTATGAAACAAGTATCAATCAATATTATTGTGTAAAAAGTGTTGAATTTCCTAAATTAACGAATTACAGAACAAGTGTGCTTTTTAATAGAATTTTGTGATCTGAATACCTCAACAAAGAAAAACAAACAGCGCATGATACAATCAACCACGATGCGACTATTTGCAAATATAATTAAATGGCTGACGTTGCTGGCTGTGGTAACAGCTTATTGTAAGTATTATTTACACACATTCATTACTCATATTAAATATCATATATATCATTTAGAATAATTCAAAATATATTATTTAATAATTTACAAATGTTCTTAGTGGCGTGAATGAATGGCTTGCTGACTTAGCAATTAAGGAAGTTAGCAAGTTAAATAACATTGAATTAAAAAAGTAAATTATAACATTAAATATTAAATGAGTTTATTTTGAGAATATCTTTTTCTAATTTTAAAATTGTGTTTTTTCCCGAAAAAAAATATAACTATATGGATATGCTTTCCTTCTCAATTATTGATTTTCCTTTATAAAAAAATACGTTATGAGAATATCATAAAGTATGTAATAAGACATTCCATATATTTTTTTTTTTCGGGAAAAAGCACAATCTTGAAATTATAATCATATTTATAACATTAAAGTTAGTTACAAATGTGATAAAGGGGTAACACAGATATGGGATAAACGTAGAGTAGACAATAACTAGTCTGTATGGAGCGACTGTCGGGGAGTTGCTAGCGTGTTGGCTCTTCAACCCGAAGGACCCGGGTGCGATTCCCAGGCCCCGGTCAAGTAAAAAAAAATTTTTTTTTCAGAGTTTTCTGTGCTACAGCACCCTCATTCGTCGATATTTGAGCAATAAAGCGTCCGGGAAGTATAATAAATGAAATAGCTCTCCTATGCTTACAAATAACGCCTCAAAATAACATCAGAGATGTTGTAACTTTGCCTTATAATTACACGCAAGTGTAGTGTTGTGCAAGAATTAAGCTCAATATTCCTACCACTCTCTCTACCTGTCTCTTCTCTACACTATGCCTCTCTCTATGTACTTCCCATGGAATGTATTGCATATGTAGGGAATTTCTCCTGATCACTGGTTGGAGATAAAAATAGAATGACGGCAACTGGCGATCGCTCAACTTACTAGACAGTTTGAGTGGCATCAATTCTATGATGGAAGATTGTGATTGAGATGTGTAGAGGTCTATTTATGCAATTAGTTAAAATTTTCCAATTTAAAATAGACTAGTGATCGATGACATACAGGCTTTACAGGTTCTTTCAGGGGCAGTTACCCAAAGCAAAGTCACATTATTATCATTGACGCTTTGTATCATCCACATGCCTCCTTTTGAACTTTTGCGACTCTTAAAGCCACACCCTGCCAAATTAGAAGCAAAATTATGTTTGTCAATAAAAGAGTCAACTAACAACACAAAATTTTTTTTGGGAGACTTTTTTTAACTACTTCAGCTAAGGAGCTCTGAGAGCTTTGAGATGCCGCATACTTACACCGTGCATATTATTTCGGAAACACCCACTGCCATCATAATTGCACAGTTTACAGTGATAGAAACATTGACCCTTGTTACTTCTTGTTATAAAATGAAATGTTTTTTTCGCTGTAAAAGAATAAATCTGCTTCCTAAGGCCAGCTGAAATCTTTCTGCTCTTTTCAATGCGAAGAAACAGAGCTGTCAGCTGCCCTATAAAAATCAATCGTAGAATTATAATATTATATTTACATACATACTTATGAATGTCGATTATTATTTGTGTAAAACTTATTGTATTCTTACCATCTTGCAAAAATATATTAAATGTTTTACAAAAGGTAGACAATGGACAAGGCTGTTGAATTTTTTTATCTGGGACCAGCACTCAGGAGATGACCCCTACACATGCGGTGCATTGTGCTGGAACTATAGGAAAGGGATAGTAGGAGAAATGACAGGAGGTGAAGCTTAATTATTTATTTTTGCAGCTCTGCTTTCGCACGTTCTTTGTTTATACTCGTAGCAGTGCTGAAGCTTCGGTTCAGTAGTCACTTTTTATTATTGTTTTACTTCCCCGGTGCTACACAATACCGACGAAGGAGGGCGTTCTGATGTGATTGCGGATTGGATACAGCTGAAGCCGTTACTGTTCAGTGACCAGTGACTATGCCTTCGCCACTGAAACCTTGCGATAACAACTGACACAAAGACACAAAAATGCACATCAGAAAAATGCGTGATGTTTTTATGAGTCTGAAACTGGGGTTCAACCCAGGAAAAATTTTTCGTTTTGCAGTCAACGTGCAGACTACTTCGACCATCGCCACCCACACTATATACACTTAAGTGGGTGTAATTCTCGCTGTTGACCTACTGTTGGATTTTCCGTAGTCCTTTTTGCCAATTAACGAACCCATTTAATTAGAAATGGCCTTGGTCGCTCATAATTAAATTATGAATAAAATCTTAATTTTCTTCTGAAATAAAGTTCAAGGATTTTAGCACGTTTTTCAATTGTGTACTGTTCCATTTTAAATGCCCCAAGTCTTCTTTACAAAATGCTGAAAACAAAAAAAAATTATAATAGAGAAGTTATAAGGAATTCAAACAGCTTCGCCGCGGATATTTTCTTTTAAAATCGTCAAAAGAGTCGACTTATGAAATTGATTGAATTACTCGTAAATACGGTAGAACCCCACATGCGGTACAAAGAATTGCGCTATTCGTTTCATTATTTCCTATTTTTTTTTGGTTCGCCTAAATACTGGTATTGATTTCACGTTTCGATAAGAACTATATTTTAGGAAAACGTGCAGAAATTCCAGTTGATAAATTTTTCAAAAAATTTTCCTTTTGCTAGTACTGATTTCAAAAGGCACGCACAAGCAAATTTTGACATTGTGACTACGATGTTGGAGCAACAAGTGAAGACATTTTTCCGTCAACGGAAAGCGAAATTAATGTTGAAGCAATAAATGGCTTGATCGCGACAATTGTTAAATTTATTGTTGTCTGCACGTTATAATTAATTTTTAGGACTTTTGCGTGTTGTAAATTAATAAATAAAGAACTTTGTGCGCATAGAATCAGAACTCTTTACACAATTGTTTTTCGTGTCAATAGGAGTTCAATACAATTCGGAAAGGTGCAAAATTTAGTTTTTTTTCCAAATAGTGTGTAGATATGTATGTATGTATGTATCTTGTATACAATGTAAAGATAACTTCTTAATTCCAATTAGAATTTGTATAGTCTTTGTATATCTTAATTTATTGAGAGGGGTCATCATTCAATTAAATTTTATAGAAAAAGAACCGAAATAAATCATTTGATATTTAATGCACGAATTCGTAGTTGACAAGTCGATGTGCCGCTATAAATTGAATTGACAATGACCACATTTAATTTTGAAATCATATAGAACCTCTAAATAAAATCGAGTTTTACATACATACGTACATTTCTGACAAAACTTTCCTATAGAAAAATTTCGTTTATGATGTCGTTTATTAAAATACTATTTAAAAACCTTCGGAACAATTTAATAGAAAATTTAAAAACTGATTTTGTTTTTTTTCGGTCATGTAAAAATTTAAAGCAACTAAAATTCAAGATGTAACAACCGCCTTATGGAACATTTCTTATAAACACGATAAAATTTTTTTCAAAACGACGACCAATTTCAAAAGTTTTCTTTACAAAATTCGATAAAAAAGTCAATTTGTTACATTCATTTTCTTTGGAACAAGTACTTGAAGTTGTATAATAAAGATATCCGTACTTTATTTAAACACCACCGAACTACATTCAGTCACGCATTCCGCTTGCCTTTTAAGCCCAACTTCCTATTCATCGTTGCATAAATTTTTTATTTAAGAATTTTTACTAATTGAAATTCTTTTCATAGCATTTATTTGTTTAAAACTTTAAAATGAAAGCAAAATAAATACATAATGAAAAAAAAATATTAAGCTAATGTGTTGAACATTTGCTGAAACAACATCATAAGTCAAAAAGCAATTTTTTTTTTTTTAATTTTGGAGCAGCACTCAGGATATGATCCGTACACATGCAAAACATTGTGCTGTATGTAGGAAATTAGCTTATGGGATTGAGTATAGAGGGAGTTTAAGGATATTCGATTTGAATTTTGCGATGTCAAAAGTGACAGGAAATATGTACCTCTGCAGGGAGTTCATTCCACATACTCGCTGTTCGACCGAAAACTGAGTTTTAACTGCAATGCGTAGTGCGATTCGCTGCTAAATCGACAACAAATGCGTGCGCCCTTAATGATGAACGCGTTGCGTGCAGAAATGAGCGGGTTTTGGGAACAAGTTCTCTGATTTCATTAGAGCATTATATTATCAATAGATCAAAGAAACACACCCCACATTGCGACGATGCTAAGGCGATTAAATATAGTTGGCTGCCCTACCGTCCACAGTCAGTTTCTTCATCCTCTCCTGCACACGGAAGACAAACTTCAAATTAGTCTTTGAAGCACCGGCCCATGCATGAGAGTTGTATTCCGTCTTCGGTTCCCGGTACAAATAGTAAGTAAATCTCGACTTAAAAAGCCGAGGTGAAGCAATTCACTATTCATATTCTGCCTCGTGTCGGCCTACGATCAATAGAATATGAATGACAAATGCTTCTGTCATCTGCAAAATAGTGGATTGTATTGGAAGTTTGACATAGAAGGGCATTAAGAAAGATTGGAAATAGGGTAGGAGAAAGAATGGAGCCTTGCGGTACCACTGAGTTAATCTTGAATTCCCGTCTATAAAAACTGTTATAGCGCGATCCCTAAGAAAGCTCGATATAAACCGAGAGAATATATCACCGTGATACATGCCACATTCTGTCAAATGCTTTAGAGGCACCAACACAACAGGAAGGCCGATAGGTCACCCGTGCAGCATCCTCCACGGAAGCCATATTGGCGATCGTTAAGTAAACTGTTGGACTCTAGATACTTCACTGTTTCTCTCTGAAGAGCTAAATATGCAAGATATTTGTATGTTTTTTTTCTTACACAACGCAAAGTCGACATGACATTATTTACTAAAAAGAATTATATTTTTATCATAAATATATTTTTTATTTATAACGTTGTTGTATAGAATGAGGGATGTACTCGATTATTTTTCATGATCTTTCTAACGATAACAGTTGGGACACTCTTTGAATTTTTAATTTAAAAAATAAAAAACAAACCGAACACGTTTGCTTTTTATATTAACCAAAAGCGATTGATGTCTTCTACAAATAAATACAAACACAACTCAAGTGGTTTGATAATTAAAAAAACAAAATTTACATTATTGTTAAATTACTACTTAAAAAAGATTTAAACTCACGTGCTCTTCAGTTGCATTTGTAAGTTCAAGTTTAATATATGCTATTGAGAATAATCTTTAAGATATTCGTTTAAACATTTACAATTATTCCTATTACATGTGGAATGTTCAATTATATTCTGCAAAACTAAATTACACACAAATGGAATGAAATCTTTTATTTCATCTTATGCATGAGTCATGGCATGATTATTTGAACGAGTAGGTTATTTTTTGCAAATTGTTTAATAAAATTTGTTTGTCGTACTCTTGAATATCTTCAAGCAAAGCTGAAACAGCAAAAAAAAATTCATGTTTTGTCAAAGTACAAGGGTCGCTGTTAGAAGTGTTACAGATTAATTAATTAATTTGTTTAAATTAATTAAGTCTATGGAATAAAAATCTATACGTTCGTGGCGCTTAGCTGGCAAAAGCTGTAAAATATGTACAGGGTGGGCCAAAAGTAATCACCCGGGGCATAAGTAATCACCCGATGTTTTTTTGCTGTAATTTTTTTTTTTAAACAAATTTAGGCACTGGGCTAAGTGACCGCCGCCAGAGTGGACGACCATACATGCAGATCCAAAGGTTTTTATTAAATAAAATTACAGCAAAAAGACATCGGGTGATTACTTTGGCCTCGTGTGATTTTTTTTGGCCCACCGTGTAGTAAGTAATGGGAAGTTCCAGAGTACATATCGTACAGTAAATGAGAATGGATCTTATATTGATAAATGTTTTATTTAATGTCGGCAATTATGTAAGGAATACAATTACAGATAAATGCCCGCCTCTGTTAGCCTCACAAATGCGAGCCTTTTTGAGCACATTTTTCATTACATTCTCACACATTTCAGGCGGTATTTCATTAATTTCATCACGAATATTTTGTTTGAGTTGCTCAAGCGTTTCTGGTTTGTTTGCATAAACGTTGCTTTTCAGATATCCCCACAAAAAGAAGTCCGGAGCAGTCAAATCACGCGACCGTAGAGGCCAATCAACAGCATCATTTCTTGAAATAACTTGTAGTGGAAAGAGGTATCACAGTAATTCCATTGTAATCCTGCCTGTATGCGATGTGGCACCGTCTTTTTATTACTTACATGTTAATCAAGCCCAAAGCATGCAGTTGTGGCGTTAAAAATTGTGGACAAAGTTGTTCTTTGACACGGCGTCGAATTGAGATGACGGATTGTTTTGAACACTTTCTTGATCAGCAGCAATATTTTCAGCCGATCTGGCAGTACGTTGTGGTCCATGCTTGGGTCTATCACCTACAGACACTCTTCAAAATCATTCACTACACGATAAATAGTGCGTTTTGTTGGCACGTTATTTCTCCCAAAAATTTCACGTAACTTTTCATCGTCACAGTAATCGATGATTGATTTTGATAAAATGTTTCAACGATTAAAATACGTTGGTTTATCAAATATTTTTCCATAATATATTTGCCACGTGCCTACTTCACGACTGCCAAATATGAACCGTCAAGACTAATGTTTACCTAAATGGTGGCAAAACAAAGTATTATACCTTCCCGGCGGACACCCTGTTCAACAATAGTAAGATAACACAAGCAAAAGATAAAGATAACTATCGTACAAATAAGGATGTAAATTCAAATTAAAGGATCTCTGGAATATTCTACACAAATGTCTGGAGTATAAAAAATGCTGATTGTAGTTGAAAAAAACACTCTTGAAGCGAACCATTAAATTAACTGCATTATTCAATTAAAGTAAGATTGAGAAGAAATTATTAAGAAAAATGGCAAATAAATTATAGCTTAACAAACTAAATTGTAAATTGTAATAAATAAAAGAGTACTCGTTTTAGAAGTTAAAAAATAATAATTCCTTGTTTTTTTTTTTGCAATCACAAATTCAAGTAAAATACACGTTTAAAAAGGTAAAACGTACAATATGTTGGAAATTTTAATCAATCATATTTCGACGTGATTCAAGTTGTCTGTATTTTTGGCGGCTCTCTAGCTTAGAAAAAGTATGGGCCATGCGTACAAATATCGAGAATTATTGAATTACTTCCTTAGTAAACATCTATTGTTTGATGTGGTGGAAACAGAGATCTTTTTTTAATCTGGGACCTGCACTCAGGAGATGACTCCTACACATGCGAAGCATTGTGCTGGAACTATAGGAAAGGGATAGTAGGAGAAACGACAGGAGGTGAAGCTTAATTAATTATTTTTGCAGCTCTGCTTTCGCACGTTCTTTGTTTATACTCGTAGCAGTGTTGAAGCTTCGGTTCAGTAGGCATATTTATCATTGTTTTACTTCGCCGGTGCTACACAATACCGACGAAGGAGGGCGTTCTGATGTGATTGTGGATTGCTATCAGCTGAAGCCGGTATTGTTCAGTGACCAGTGAATATGCCTTCGCCACTGAAACCTTCCGACAACAACTGATATACAACAATGGCACACTAATGCACATCAGAAAAATGCGAGATGTTTATTTTTATTTTAAAATTTTAGTCTGAAACTGGGGTTGAACCCAGGTCTGTTTTTGGATTCGTAGTCAACGTGCAGACTACCATCCATCGTGCCATCGCCACCTAGAAGCAGCTACTGGAAGGGAATGCCCATTGATGCAGAATAATGGGCTGCTCGAGACAAAACATTGATATATAATTTTTTAAGATCCAACTGTAAATGCCAAAGATGTAAGAAAAGTTTAAAAAGGCGACCCCTACCTTCTTCCAAAAAAATTTTTTTTTTAAATTACTGCCTAAAATACGTGATATTTTAAGGGGTCTAGGGGGGACTTTTTTTTTTTGCGTGTAAGTTGGTACGGCCTAATGTACATACATACATATGTATTTATATACACATAATCGAGATTTTATTACTTATCAAAAAATATGGATTCACACACATGTACATGTTTATATCGTCATACGAATTCATTAAAGCCGTAAGTTACACAGTAGAAATTTTACAAGAGAAGCAAAATATGTACTTTCAGGCCATCTCTTATGCATGCACTTAGCGCTTTTAGAATTATGCTGATAAAATCATTATTTCTAATTACAATTTTGTAGAAACATGCATTTTGATACTGTGCGTAATAATCACAGTAATTGATTTATCACATTTCGGTAGTTTTATTAATGAAAACCCGTTTGTATAAGAAGGAAGACTCTTAACGATTGAAAGAGCGTCTCAAGCAGTATAACAGGAACTATTTCTGAACAAATTCGATATGGTCTATGTGCATATTAATGTCGGGACAAAATTGGTATAACCAGGGACCTTCATTTATTTGTTTAATGTTTTTTTTTATCTTGGACCAGCACTCAGGCAATGCATTGTGCTGGAACTAGAAGAAAGGGATAGTAGCAGAAATGACAGGAGGTGAAGCGTCGCATAAATGCACATCAGAAAAAATGCGAGATGTTTTTATGAGCTTGAAACTGGGGTTGAACCCTGGAAATTTGTTGTGTTGTAGTTAACATGCAGAATATTTCACACATCGCCACCCTCATACACGGTAACTGAAACCTTCTGACAACAACTGACTCAAAGACACACTAATGAGCGTCAGAAAAAGTGCGAAATTTTTTTATGACTTAAGGTATGTACACACGATTGTCATTTACTACAATATTGACAGAAAAATTGTTACAAAATTTGCAACAAGCGTGTGACCACACAATTTTTGTGTGGCAACATCGTCACAAAATGTATTGTCGGTGCATTGTATGCGAATAATATTGTCACAATTCTGACAATCGTGAGAACACCCTTCATTTCCATTGACGTGTAATTGCCACACATTTCTTATTGTTGCATGTGCTTCATTTAGTGCACCGTACAATAACACCATTGGCAGATAAATATTTCTGTTGGCAATGCTGCCCTTAAATATTTAGATACAATGTTAAACATCGGATCTGGCAATTCTGCCGTGCAATAATCTAACAACCGTGTGAACGGTTAATTATTATTGGCAGAAAATTTATTGTCGCAGAACTGTGTGCTAATGAAATTGTATGGGGTTCTTTCAATAGTGTGAACAGACAAATTACCAGATGGTAACAATTTTTCATTGTGGGTGCATTGCAACCACATTGCCGTATCCTTCAATATTGTACAATCTGACAATCATGTAAACATAACTTTCGTCTGAGAAACTGTGGTCGAACCCAGGGATTTTTGGTTTTGTGGTCAACGTGCCGACTAGTTTAGCCATCGCCGCCATCGTCATTGTAACGTGTTTACAAAGATATAAAATAAAATACCAATATCCCCAAAGTTTCCAAGAAATTCTGTCCAGAGAAGAGTGTGCCATTGAATTGCAGCTTCTAGAAAATCGCATATGTTTGCATTTTTTGATGTTTAACTGAGAAAAATCTTCCCACCATTCGCGTACATTAAAGCATTACAAAATTTCAATGAAAGCGGCAAATCGTTAATGAAAATCGAAAATAACGTAGGACCGAGATGGCTTCTTTGGGGGACACCAGAGCTGAAGCCAATTTCTTTAGAGATGGTATTATTACGGCGACCATACTGCGTTCTACAAATCAATGAGGATACACTATGACGCAGAGAATCTGTTAAGCCCTTTTCAAAAGTTCAGGTATTGCACTTAACTTTGCAATGCATCTATAATTTATGTTGTTGGATTTGTTTCCTCATTTAAATAATTGTAAATATAATGAAAGAATTGTTCCAAATTTTGAAAAGTAGCCACATTTTAGTGACACATTAAACATTATTGGTAGACGGATGCCAGCAGGTTCACTGGACACAGATGATTTTATAGTTTTTATATATGTAACAATCTGGGAATAATCAGTAGGAGAAAATGATATTACCTGATGTTCCACAGGAGAAAACGGACATTGGATGTGTGTTGATTACAGCATGTTTTTACAAAATAATCAGAAAACAAATTGATCATTAGTTGTATACTTCATAACACTCGGATAGCACGTAAATTTTCTTTTTGAAATTACAAAATTATGGAGTGATTTTAGGATTTGAATTTCTTTAGATTTTTTCAAGCTGATGTAAGTGCAGTCTTTCGCTAAGTAGTCTGACTGTGTTACGCACGGGACACGGAGTATTTTGTATAATCAATTGTGGTATGTCATCATGTAGGATATAATTTTTAGAATTTTAATTTAATTTTAATTAAAAAAATTGATTACTCGATTGCGAGTAAACTATCGTATCGTATAATATTTCGATACGTATCGAATAAGCAAATCATCTCATGCGATATGTATCGAAAATGTAATTTTTTAACAAATTGTCATAGATTACCGAATATTAGTAATTTTAAAGTGTAAAAATAATGAATGTTTCACCAATATTTTATTTATCGTCATCAGACTCCGAAGAAGAATATGTTATATAAATTAGAAAATAAATAAGATATTAAAGATATACATACAATAGACATTGAATGTATCGAATGACAGATCGAATGGTTTGTTACTCGATATCGATTACGATACCGAATGCCATGATGTATTTTGTTCGATACCGAATGCGGTGATTAAACCTCTGCATGATGTCAGACACATTTCCAATTAGAAGAAAAATTTGTGTTCCTTTATTTACATACGAAAAACATGTGGCGCACTTTTCTGTAGAGATAAATCAGCGAACTGGTATGAAGCCGAGTGCTTGTTTCCATCGAACTTTTTACGGGTACAAAGAAACAAATCATCGTTTGAAATCTTTTCACAATATCACTAATGAAAGATTTCATTTTTGGAGTTCATTTTGCTGGTCTAAATTGCCATTTGCTTTGCACTCCAAAAACATGATCATTTCGTCTGTTTCAGTCTATTGTCACAAAGCAAGGGTTCATCGGGGAGCACTCTTTGGGGAAAAGGAGCAATTTCCCAATCCTTTCGTAAATTAGGTTAACAATTACAGTCGTGTACATCTTGAGCTTACTACATGAACTAAATGAGAATAGGTACTTAGTAAACAGTAGACTCTCCCATAACGAACACCTTCATAAAGCAGTCGTCGCATTTGCGCTGACACTGTTTCTCGGTCTCGATAACGTTCCATAAGATAAACATTCCAATAGCTCTCCTTCGACCAGTATCTCTCATCGCGTCAGCTTGTGTGTACATAATTTCTCCAAATCAATGTTATTTTGTCAGCATTAATTTTCTGCACGATTTATTCAAAGCGCAGAGGTGGCAACAGTAATTATTACAATCTTATCGTTCGTTCTTTAAAAAAAAAAAAAATTTAAATTGGCTTTAGAAAAATTGCTTGATCTGACAGTGTTTGTAAAATGCCAGGTGATATAACCGCTATGCAACAAAAGTTGCAATTTCTCTTGAGAGGACACCACCTTGTGCGAATACATATATGCAGTTCCTTTGTCGTCCGGCCATGACGACTTCCACTGTACTCAATATACCAGCAATTCGGTACCTCACATACTCTGTATGTACGAATATCGGCGGAATGATGATTTAAGTTTTTGTAACGTCACTGAGTAAAATGAATTTCTGCAAAATGTTTTTCCTTTAATTTAACACATTATTATATGACTGAAATATATTTTCCAGGAAAATGTATCAGCAAAAAAATATATTTAAAATATTTGCTGTGCGTTTAGTCATAATTAAATTTTTTTTGTTGAATATGAAGTCTCATATTTTGTTGCTTCTTTTTTAGACTACAGAATATTGGCCGATTATTGTATTGTTTAACTTTCCCTATTCGCACGCATATAAATTGTTTATTTCCTGTTTAGTTTTGAGAATGAATGCGGCAGTGTCTGTCTGAGTACTTGTCTCTGAAGCCGATCATTCGTATTAACCAACTACACATTGCAAACTTATTCATACATGACCCCTCTTCCGTTTTAAAAATATATAATTTTGTATTATTATTGAAACCGTTCGTTTCTCTCACCAGCGATGATCTAGTGTGGCAGACAGTTTTTTAATATATGTACATATGTATTTCAACAAAAATTTATTTATTTTACATAAAGAAGCATTCCGTATATTTTTGCTTGTGGTCGTTGTTGTTTCGATTTGTGTATATGTATGTGTGTATGAATTTAATTTACAACAAATGTCTGCACATGTAGTTCAATGAAATCCAGAAAAGTTTTCATGAAATTTTAAACGTTAAGTTTGAAAATTAAAAAAAAAAATAACAATTACAGTGAAGAACAAAATTAGTTGTAAACAGCAACTTTGGCATTCGATTCGAAAAAAAACTTTTTAACTCTAGAAAACTAAACCATTTTTTACGGTTTAAACTAAACGTTGCCTCTTCGGCTACTTTTAAAGAATAAATTTTTTTTTTATTTTCATATGTTTTTTTTAATGAAAAAACAGTTTGTATTTAACTTCTGTTATCATTTAATTATAAAATAAAAATTTAATTGATTAAACTATTAAGTCATTAAATCATAAACTGAAAATAGAACTTAAATTTTTTTAAGGAAAGATCATTTAAGAAAAATAGAATTAAACTTAAATTCACATTTGTCTTATATCTATGGCTGATGTAGTCTGCACGTTGACTACAAAACCAAAAACAGAGTAGTTTCAGACTAAAATTATAAAAAAAATATCTCGCATTTTTCTGATATACATTAGTGTGTCAGTTGTTGTCGAAAGGTTTCAGTGGCGAAGGCATAATCGTCACTGGTCACTGAACAATACCGGCTTCAGCTGATAGCCATTCAGAATCGCATCAGAACGCCCTCCTTCGTCGGTATTGTGTAGCATCGGCGAAGTAAAACAATAATAAAAAAATGGCTACTGAACCGAAGCTTCAGCACTGATACGAGTATAAACAAAGAACGTGCAAAAAAGTAGCTATAAAATCATTAATTAAGCTTCACCTCCTGTCGTTTCTCCTACTATCCCTTTGCTATAGTTCCAGCACAATGCTTCGCATGTGTAGAAGTCATCTCCTGAGTGCTGGTCCCAGATAAAAAAAAAATAAATAAAAAAAAAAACAAAGTAGTATACCTTCCCGGCGGACACCCTGTACAAACGCAAAGAAGAAGAAATATTTACTTCTGAATCCGCTTCTTTCTTTCTAGTGTAAAAGCAAAATGTAATATTATTTTCGATTTTTTGGCAGTCAGTCCAAATCTCATTAGATTTTTTTTTCGTAAAGTCTTATGAAAGACGTATGACTTGTTTTATAGTCTGAAACCCCCTTAAATGTCACTGGAGGAATGACTCCAGTGCATAACCAGTATTCAGAACATTTGGATTGAAAATGGCACAATATAATAATAATGAAAAAACAATGTGAAACAGTTCAAATTATGCTGTTGAAAAGAATACAACATTTGATTTTTATATGTATGAGAATATTTTGTTGAAATAAATATGTACGTGGACATAAATTTTATTTAATCATTTGTTCCTTGCACAGCTCGAAAACTCGTCATTATACTGCAGCTGTATTATTCGTTATCGTAAATGAGAATATTTTTAAATAAATGTTGACTGTTTGACTGCCTGTCGGTATGGGTTTACTAAATGCTTTAAAATTTGTTTTCCATCATCTTTAACCAGCACGCATGTCTCGCACTTTCGGCCGAGTTGACAGAATAGCAAAGCATTTTTACTCTTTTCTATATAAAAAACATTCATACAGTTATGGCAAAAATAATAGTATTGGTAGCAGTCAATAGTCAAAATTTTTCAATTTTTAAATACCTTAAAATTAATGAAAAATGTCTTTGATTTAGTTTCTTTGTTAGTATGTACATATGTAACTATCACATTCAATTTTCATTGCCTGTAAGCTATAAATTATCAATATAAAAATTTAACTTAATTAATTTAATTGAGGGTGGCGATGGTACGATGGATGGTAGTCTGCACGTTGACTACGAATCCAAAAACAGATCTGGGTTCAACCCCAGTTTCAGAGATAAAATTTTAAAATAAAAATAAACATCTCGCATTTTCTGATGTGCATTAGTGTGTCTTTGTGTGTCAGTTGTTGTCGGAAGGTTTCAGTGACGAAGGCATAGTCACTGGCCAATGAACAATACCGGCTTCAGCTGATAGCAATCAACAATCGCATCAGAACGCCCTCCTTCGTCGGTATTGTGTAGCACCGGCGAAGTAAAATAATAATAAAAATGGCTACTGAACCGAAGCTTCAGCACTGCTAAAAAGAATAAACAAAGAACGTGCGAAAGCAAAGCTGTGAAATAATTAATTAAGCTTCACCTCCTGTCGTTTCTCCTACTATCCCTTTTCTATAGTTCCAGCATAATGCTTCGCATGTGTAGGAGTCGTCTCCTGAGTGTTTCGCATACATATGTATGTATGCATTTGAACAATTAAAAATAAAAGTCAAAATGTTTAACTAAAAATTCTGTTTATTCCGCGCCTTTATACAAACATACATATGTACAGTGTATGAACTAAATTTCAGTCTAACTAAGAATTAACTTCTTTACACTTCGGGAAGCGGTATTTTTCTTTTATATATGTTCACAGAAAATGCCAGAAGCATTTTGAAAAATTTTACAGGAGAAGCAACAAAGCTTCTTTAAATAAAAAAATATATTGACAATTATCAGAAAATTGTTCAATATAACTGAAAAAGGATCAACAGATTTATTTCTGGAAAAATTTCAAATTTTGCGAGATGACGTACGTATATTGTCCTAACAGACCAGAAGTATTAAAAAAAAGTAAATTTTGAATTTTTTGTTATGTATATAAAGCTTCTTGCATTTTCTGTGACGACAAGTATCTACTAACTGTTATTTATAACTTCTAATAAGACAATTAATTCACATTAGTCACTTTTACTTGAAGCTTTTTTTTTTCAAATTGTCCACTTGTTTACACTCAGATCAATCAATGTATAAAATAATAACATGAATGGAAAAATGCCATTGTAATGGAAATCTTGGTGATGTGCAAAGTATTTGTTATTAATCTTTTTCTTGCTGAAGATTTTTCGTGTTACAAACTGTGGTGTTAATTATTTTTGTATTCACTTGAGTCCATCTGAAATTTTCAGGTAAGCCGCTATCAATGTTGTATTTAACCTGCGAGTAAATAAGAGGCGTTTTCCCTGCGTAAGGTGAACTTTATATGAACAAATTTTTATTTCTTCACTAATTTTTATATTACAAAATAATAACAATGTCTCTCAAATGATATATGATTTAGTGCTAATTGGAATACGGTATAATTTGCTATTAAGTAGTGCTTTCATAAGAGCACGCGAAAATAAAATAACATTCAAATCATGTTAATTTTGTACTTCTTTTTTACTCCAAAGGGGCGTTCAGAAACGGACATCTCAACAATGAAGAGATTTCATGAAATTCGAACTATTCTGTTGAATTTTGTCCGAATTCTGTCTGTATTTTGTGAACAGCATTTTGTGAACAACATGTTGTAGGTATGCGTCACAAATGAAAGTAAAACGAATGTATAAAGACAAATTATAACTTCAGCGCTATTTTTCTTACCGTAGCTTTAAATATGTCCACATAAAGAGCCTAAAAATGTTAACTAATCCATCCGTATGCCTCATTTCTGCTTGCTTGCTTCACATGGAGCTTAATATCGGAATCGGGCTGTTTTTTTTTGATGGTGGGCGGTGTTAAATATTTCTTTCATTCTAATATTTCCGCTTTTTGTCCAATACCACGTACTATAAATTATTATACTCGTTCATATTTGATTTAGTGGCATCTAGAGGAGATAAAAAAAATGTAATTTGCAGTGCTTTCTATAAATTTTAGTTTTAAGCCCACTTTTTGACTTCGTATTTCTACTTAAGTGCTATTTAAATAGCTTTTAATAGTTTTTCAGTGCTACTTTTTATGATATTTAAGTAGTACGTAATTAGCCAATGTCGCGTATTCAAGTTCTATTTAAGTTTCCATATGATTTCCACTATTTGTTTTTGTTTTGCACAAACATCATGTGGTCAGGCAAAAAGTTATTTTTATTTTATTTCAGATATAAGCACATAAATGTGTACATTTATTACAATATAAAAATGATATAAACAATGAAAAGATTATTGTTCTTTTTATCGCTTAAAAAATGAGTTTTTATTGTCTTTAAAATGTTTCTGTACCACATGATGCCATTCATAAACTGCGTTGTGTTGAAAAACTACCCATAATTTCATATACACACATTTAATTAGCACTGAAAAACTGAAACTGTATTTAAATATAACTTAAATTTAAATGAAAATTAACTAAATAATAGATTGTAATATTCTTTTGGCCAGATGAGGACTTTTATTATTACAAAATTCTGAAGTAAATAAATAAATAAAATAAATAAATACGTATTTAAATACCAAGTCAAAAACTGAGCATTAGTTTTTTTTCTTTTTTAAAAAGTTTGGGGACAAGGGCAAATTGTCGATATTTGCAAAGCATTGGAAAGGAGCCCTAACGAAATGTATGTGTATGATTATTTTAAATAATTTTTAAGAAGAAAAAATACACTGTATGGGTGGAAATACTTGTTATTTGATAATAAATATTAATAAAACTAGCAGGCCTTCCCATATTTTGTAACATTAGAATGCCGCTATATAAATATAGTTTCAGAATATTATCTGCAGGGTATACACATCCAATTAAGGGTATTAACTATTGCGTTTGCGGATGAGAAATGGAAAATGAACTGAGAATTGTACAATGTTCCGTGTACATGAAACTTTCCAAAAAAAAGCACAAACGACAACTATGAAAAAAACAACAATGATGTTGATGACTAAGAAAAATTATTTTATTACTTTGACATTACTCAAATATTACACAAAAAATAACATTCTTAAATTGTGAATTTGTTTCATTTTGTCTGGATGGAAATACAGAGATAAATGATCGTTGCCAACTAGTTATTTGTAATCGGTGAATACATCGCGAATACGATATTTTTGAATCACTATTTTCAATCAATATTTGTTTACATAATTAGAAAGTAAAAAATATTATAATTACGTTACCTCATATTTGAAATGCTTGACAGGGTGGCTATATCACCAATACAATCTGAATATTCTGCATTGACACCGTGCAATTAACGCAGCATTTGTTTTTCTCTTTTAAAGTTTCCTTTTAAATTCTGGAATAATGAGTTTTATTTTATTTGTTTTTGTTGTTTATACATCACTAAAGCATTTTGTACAATTATCATTATTACGAATATTTATTTACGGAAAATTATTAACGAAATAGTATTACAGTTGAAAAATAAATAAGAAAAATAATTTTTTTAACTATTAAAGGGTTCTTGTATTTTGCATATTTTCTATCCCAAAAGCATTGTTACCATACGAAAAGGAATTATGTACACACTTGCATACATACATATAATTAAGCACACACATAAACACAAAGCAAAATACAGTCGAACTTCTCTATAACGTAGCAGTTGGGGACCGTCAAATTTCTACGTTATAGAGAAAATTCGTTATAGAGAAACTGCAGAAAATTTTGACTACATTTTTTTTATGTAGAAAATGTATTTATTAAGACAAAAAAAATTGTTTTTACATGAACACATTAATTTTTTTTATTAATACCTACACAGACAACTTTTCCAGCAATATTGTGTCTTCTTTTAAATTTATCAAGCCATCCAACACTCGCAATGAAATCGGAATGGCCCAATGACTCTGCAAATTCAATTGCCTTTTCTCGAATTATTGGTCCGGAAAGAGGAATGGTTTTATACCTTGCTGCTGTTATCCACTTAATCATAGCTTTGTCAACATCGGCATACTCACAGAATCTTGCTTTTCGAAATTTGCCATGTGCAATAGATGAGCTTCTAGCTTCTTCAATCTTGTTTTTATTTTTTAAAATAGTTGAGAGAGTGGTAGGGGAAATTTCAAACTCCAAAGCAATGTCCTTCTTTTTTTTTAACCCCTTCTCAACTTCAGATATTATAAGACACGTTTGTTCTAACGATAGACATTTACGTTTTGCCATCTTTCAATTTACGTCCGATCAATACAAAAATCACTTGAAACTGAGATGTTGTGTACGTACGTAGTATGTATGTGTACGTAGGTGTGTAAACTTATGCCACTGTTTTCTTTTTTATGTGACAGTCGTAGCAAGCGTTGAAAATGTAACGTCTTTTACAGTTATATTTTCGGTGACTAAATTTATGCAAAAAATTGATTGCTAAAAACTTCGCAATAGAGAGATTATTTAGTGTGAAAAATCCTATTTAGGTCTTAAAAAATTGTACGTTACAGAGAGAACTTCGCTATAGGGAAGTTCGTTATAGGGAGATCAAAATGTATGAAAATACTCACAAAAATGTTGTGTTCACGAATTTTATTTGTTATAGAGAAGATTTTTTTATAGAGAAGTTCGCTATAGAGAAGTTCGACTGTATCAACAATGTCATTAAAAAAAAATATGGCTGCAACCGATTTTATTTTTTCCTTATTTACACAAGGTTTAAAAAAGGTTTTTAAGCTAAAATTCTTTTATGAATACAATTTTCGCGAAAATTGCTAAAATGAAGAAGGCTGTAAGACTGTGTGTCTAATAAGCGTGTTCTACCGCTAACATTTGTCTATTTGTTTTAAAATGATTAGCGACTCTTTTCACAATGTACGATTAAAACTTAACGTTTTGTATTCCAAAGTTGCCGTTAAAGTCCACGTTAACGTTTAATCGAACATTGTGAAAAGGGCCGTAAATAATTTTACTATTTTGTATGAATTTTAAAGAATCTTAAAATTAATACTTAAGTTTAAGTACAGTTTTCTTAAAATTTCTTTTTTTTCTTTTAATAAAAAAGATTCCAACACTTTAAAAACGAAAATAAAACAATACAGAAATTGTTTCGTCAGGCGTCGGTATACAACTTTTTCACTTCGATTTTTTCCTACACCTCTCGGTTTCAAACAAAAAATACCATGCAAAACTTATGGCACGGTGTAAATATGGTTTTCATACATCTACCATTAAGGTTTGATGCAACTACATCTTCATTTATATACGTTACAGTCGCCTAACAGAATATTTTTAAAAGTCCTAGAGCAGGCGGATCGTGGAAATACATCACCCCCTAGACAGGACTTTTTACTGGGGGGACCGACTTAAAAAGGAACTAAATAGTAAAATAATAAAATTTTAGTGTTGTTGTCGTTTCTATGAAACAGCATATATGAAGCAGAATATTAAGGGCATCAGTTCGTTAAGCCTAAATAACGACTACTACTTGGCACCGACTTCAAACAGCGCAATAGCAACGCATACAAATTTAAAATTTTATATTTTTTTTACTTTTAGGTCGGTTCTATTTTTTTAAAAATTTTTTCATTAAATAATTAATTAACAGAAGTATGGATATGCTGCCCGGAATGTCTGTACTCGCCAATGGGAAACGCAACAAATTTGTTGTCGGTGTCATCAATAATTCTAAAAACTTCTGGTGACAGCCAGGCTGATTTCGCAGAATTTGTACTTATTTTTGCTATTAAAATGTTCTTTTGTTAGAATTTGGGTAAACGAAGTACTTCGAGTAGCAACTCTATAACTTCAAGTTGAGATTTATTTGTTTACGTTAATGTTTATAATTTTTTCTATTAAATGAATTGTACTTATAACTTATTTTTTTATTAACTGAAAAAAGCACACGTTCGCAAATTAAAAGGTACAAAAACTGTTCTCTCATGACATTTTGTTTAAAAAGCTTTTTTTTAATATTTAAATACTTTGATATTTTTTGTTCGCTTCCACTCGGTTTTTATTTTGGTACAACAGAGACGATTAATTAATAAAATAAAAGGGTGTTTACAGTAGTGCGCAATTAACGCAATATATGCGCTTATAGCACGACATAAGAAAACGTCAAATTTAAAGAATTAAACAATATAAAAAATTTACACATTTACTAACTATACTATTTATAATACAAAAAAGCTAGCCTATTCGGACTGTATTTCCCATGCAAAACGAAAACTATTTTATAACTACATTTAAACGAAATCTGCTCAAAATCTATTTATCGAATTTATGTCACAGATTTAAAATCTAGCTAAGTGTCAAAAAAGTGTGATCGAGTTATATTTCAAATCAAATCTACTAGATTTCAGACCGGTAAAAAAAGTAATCAAATTTAAAAAAAAATATTTACATCTCTACACTGAAAAAGAATATAACCAATTTTGTTTAGAAATGCCAGAAAACCACAACACTGAGTATGTTTATTTAAAGTGCACTTAAGTGGATGCTACACTCATCAATATTCAGCTTCAATATTTGTCTTTGTGTGCAATTGTTTGCTAAAAATAGTCACAGTGTTAGTGGCAGTGTTATTGTCAATATTGATTTTAATTCTGGTAGCTTTGAGTGCACATCGTAGTTGTGATGAATTAAAAATGGAGTAAAAAATGTTTGTAATCGAATTAATTAAAGTATATCGCTCATTAATGGCTTTTTGGGGCGTGCAAAGCAAAAAATATATAAAATATTCGGGTATGTTCTGCAAATCACTTTGAAGTAAAAGTAATTTGAAATCACTTCAATTTGAATGTTTAGTGTTCTACATTCTACTTTTGACATTTCATTTACTTTTTGTTTTCGAACATTAATTCGTAGTGAATTGCCATGTTCTATAAACTACTTTAATTTGAAAAGAAGTGGTTTAAAAATATTTTTTTGAGACGGTTCCTTTTTTAATATCAGCACTGAATTTTCATTGATCTCGCTATATTTTTAGTTTAAATTTTTATTTTTTTTTATAAAAAACACTAAGATTTATTAAATAATAAAATTCATATAAAAAAATCAAAGATGTATATCTTATTAACTAAAGTCGGTTGGCGATATCATCTCTTATTGAAGTGGCTACGGAATCAGTTATTAATTCATTCCAATCATTGTCATGAATTTCATTTCTTAATATATATACCAAACTTTTGCATAAAATGACGCTTGGACAAATTAAGCTCATCGTCGCTCATGATCAATGTGATCCATCTAGCACAAAATGTGCCTTTCTAAAATGATAAGCACGCGATTTAAAATTTTGCACGTGGTACTTCGGGCTAAAGCCACATCGCTGTCTTTTCCAACACCTCGTTGAAATCCGCCTTCTGCTAAAAATCTTAATGTAGCAGCAAGCTGTATTTGTGCCGGTATGGAAGAAACAGGCAGCCTACATTTTATAGAATTTAAAAGAAGATGAAAAGCATCCTTGTTAATGCGGTAATACTGTAAAAACCTAAATACATATATAATTATAATTTAAAATTTTCATTGAAAATATACACATCATGTATGCATGTGTACTTACATGGCGTCATTTATATCCAAAGGATTTGAGTGGTCTCGCAGAATCCTCCTCTGCACTTTTGCTGCCGCGAATTCATTGTTTTGAAGCACCATGGACACTAATATCACATTCATTGTTTAATTATTAATTATTCCTGAATATTTTTTTACGAATTCTTTAACTTTTATGCGAAAAAACATTCAATAATTTAATTATGTATAAATTAAAATTTTATTTTTAAAATCAGCTGTTACTATTTCTGTTTTCGAACTTCATTTCAAATGAGAAAATGTAACACTAAACCACTTCTTTTGCAGAACACCAAAAATTAAAAGTTTACTTTTCAAAACGTATTTTACTTTCATTCCACTACTTTTGTGGAACATGCCTGATTATCAGTGTTTTTTCGTGTTAACAAATTAAGAAACAAAAAGGTATGTATTTTTCCGACGGTAACTTCTATATGTTTACACTTGAAAACCCCCAAAAAAATAATATTGATGAGAAATATTGACGTAGTCTATCAGAGGCTTCAATATATATACTAACACAAACACAAATATTGAAACTGAATATTGATGCGTGTAGCATCCACTTTCATTATGTTTTTACGAAGAATACTCGTGTAAAACATATAAAATGACGGGATTGGTTCCACGTACATATTAAATATCAGGTAAAATAAGATAAATATGTAATCCAAATTCATGTGACTTCATGCACATATTTCATTTTAACAAAAAACAGAAAATCACAAAATACATGAAACTTCATACACATATTAATAATAAAGAATAAAAAATAGTAGAAAACAGCTGCTAAGGTTTGTGAGTGTGATTGGTATCTCTTCTGTTGTCAGTTTTTGTCGCCATTATTTAAATGTGTGCAATGCGTAAAGTATCTATCGGAAATGACAAACGTTGTCACTAGTACACACTACAATGTCTACTTGCTATGCCACAAAATACAATAGTGTGTATCCAGCATTAGTAATTATCACATGTAGTTTTGACAGTCTGTATGTTATCGTCCATTCAACTAACTATCATTAGACCATTTAAAAATTTAAATAGTTTACATCAAAAATAGTTGGATTAGAAATAGAAATAACTAAATTGCATTTTAATAATTAGCATTAATTATTTATATATTTTTTAATTATTAAATTTTTTTTAAACATTTAAATTTGATTGCACTCTTAAGGCTCATTCAGCCAAGGATAACGTTGATGTAGTTCCATCCAACCTTAATTTTTGATGCATCAAAACTGCATAGGTTTTCGGGGCTTTACACTCTTACTTTCACCAGCACTTATTTGAAATAAACAATGTAATCCTGTGTTTTGATTGTAGTCAGTTTTTCATACCACACGATTTGCAATGCAGCTTATTCTGTATTTAATTTAAAATCCTCCAAATCTGGTATAAATATATATTTTTCTAATAAAAATGCATAATTTATTCATTCTTCTTTATATTTATTCAACGCGAGTCAGAATGAATAACTTTTTTTCAAGAATTTGGTTGTTGAGTTGGTATCAGCACCAACGAAATGTCCATACAAGTTTAGACTACCTTAACCATACAACAGGTATACATATACATAGATATATTTATAAATAATCGTAAAAATACATCATTTTGAGACCGCATTAAATCAATATTGGAATATGAAATATTTTTTTTGGAATTGGTGCTAAAAATTTGTGATTCAATGTTATGAAAAAGTCACCAAACCTGTCGACAAAAGTATGACTTGGGACTCTTTGCCCCAGGCATACATACAAGCATACATTCTCATATATTCTCTGAAAATATTCTGTTAACTATTAAAGGAAACCCTTAATTGGTAACTCTCAGTGTGTCTGTATATCAGCAGTTGTATTTAATTATTCAGGGATTCTTTTAAAATATACAAACATACATCCATTCATAAGTATTAATAAATTTTATATGTACATGCATAGGAAAGGTAACGAATTTTTTTAACAATTCCTTTATTTAGTAGAAATGGGGAGATTTATTAAAAATATGTACCACCACACACAGATATTGGGCTACACAATTCGTAAAAGCATAATTATCAGGTCAGAGTACATACATATATTTACACATGTACGAGAGTCATTTGAGAAGTAGACAACTGACTTGTATTTATGCAGGTACAGTATAAATCGTTCTTACTCTATCTAATTTCACAATGTTTGTGGAATACATTTAGAATTGATTTTGATATGGGATGGCAGTTGAATTTTACCACATAAAGAAATTCAAATGTTTTGGTATAAAATAGTTTATACGAGTAGGAATAGCGTAGAATAGGGCTTGTTGCGTAACTTTGCAGTTGCTCGTTTTAGTTAATGTAAACCATTTCTGGTGTTATGTTGACGCATTACTTCGTCCATGTTTTTATTGTTCAAATACCGAAGAAGGCGCTGTTATCATTTTTGGCTCGTCGGTGCCTTGAACCCGAAAACTTCTGGTTGTAGAGTCAACGCATTAATGTGTCTATCTGAATTTTATATTTTGATGTTTATTTTAATGATATATAATGTTTTTTTAGTGAAGACACCAAAGTTATCGAAAGATGTCGAACGGATCAGAATGCTACAGGAAGATCTTCGAAAGATGTTGAATTTATTTTCAAGTGTATAAAAGGCTATTAAAGATATTTTTTAACCTCAAACACATAATTCAGGCGTGCAAGTTGACGGGTATTAAAATGAATGTGGTGGTGATTGATAGATTTTGATTGTATTTATAAAAAAATAAGAAATAAAATGAAACATAAATATACAAAAACACGTCCTAATGATAATTTTGATGGTTGCGGTTGGCGGTGGCTGAAGTGACACCAGTTTCAGACTACATCATAAAAACATCTCCAATTTTTTTTCTGTTGTGCATTACTGTGTCTTTGTGTCTGTTGTTCTTAGAGATTTCAATGACGAAGGCTCACTGAGCAGTACCGGCTTCAGCAATCCACAGGTACATCAGAATGCGCTCCTTCACCGGTATTGTGTAGCACCGGCGAAGTAAAATAATTACTAAAAATGATTACTAAAACGAAGATTCAAAAACGTCAGCCTAAGTAGTCTAGTGCATGAGCATTAGCCTTATCAATATGGAGGTGCGGGTTCGATTCCCGCTTAGACCCTGGGTATATCTACAGACAAGCTGTAAGAGCTTCATAGAGTTTGTATTGTCTTTAGCAACAATAAAATAACGGAAAGTAAATAAAACAAAGAACGTGCAAAAGCAGAGTTGTAAGGTTGTGAAGCTTCACATCCTGTCATTTCTCCTACTATCCCTTTCCTCTAGTTCCAGCACAATGCTTTGCATTTTTAGGGGTCAGCTCCTGAGTGCTGTTCCAAAGTAAAAAGCAACTCTCCTAATGATTTATCGATAAAAATGGTCAAATGGTCATGTTCAAAGTTGTTTACACTTTTGGACGACATATGTATGTATGTATGACTTTGCTTACGTTTTTTTATGATTTTGGTTTTAAGTCACGCTTAGGACATCATGAAGATTCTCTTATACTCGTACAAACTTTAACAGACCTAATAATTGGTCCATGGCTGACGTATTCGAAATAAAAGTATATGATGATAAGAATAGCATATGCGATGTCTTTAGCGTTCCTGAAAATTCAGAACGTGTTTCGTGCAGTACAGTTTCATTTGTTAACTCTGCTTTTAGAATAGGAAAGTTTTCTTGACGCAAGTCTGATATTGTAGGAGAGCGAGGAAAGACGACAGGTTCAGAATTACTTGTAGCGAAAAGTTACTTAAATTTTCTATTGTTATTTAATTTTCACTCTTTGTTTTGTTGTTGGGTCCATGTAATTAACAAAATTGTATGAAGCAGACTGTCTGTGTCAGACAGAAACTTGCTTAAAGAAAAGCTGACGATTCTAAAGGCAGCCTAAGCATTATTTTTGCATTGTTGGCGCTAATCAAAATTATTGTTCATGAGGAAAAATGACTAGTGAAACTATTTTTTTGACTTGACTGGGGTGGGAATCTAATCCAGGTCCCGTTAGTTGCAGAGCTAGCACGTTAACTACTCGCCATCAGCACACCCAACTTACATACATAATTTTGGAACGAACCTCTTATTGCTGACTTAGAATGTTTATATACCGACATATATGTTTGTGCATATATGTAAGCACTCGTACAGTAAAGATCGCTTATAACGAATTATCGGTTGTACCGAAATATTTCGAAAGTCCCGACGTTTTGGTTGCGATTTTTATACAAAAATTTTTGGTTATGTCGAATTTATTTATAACGAATCCTCGTTTGTAACGAACTACTTTTTTATTGCCTTTGAAGTAAATTTCATACATTTCTTCTGCTCTTATAACGAATTCATAAGTACCATTGATAAAATTTTCAATCAGCAGAAAATACTCAATTATACAGCTGCTGTCAAAATAATTAGACCACCAGAATGATTCATCCGCGCGTCTTCTTAAAGGCAAGTTATTTAACATAAAATATCGAAGATGTCGTAAAATGAATAGTAGATACATATAGCAAATAACGTAAGATAACATTATCATCTAGAATAGTTTTAACATAAAAAAATTTTTTTATACAAAAAGTCACAAAAACAATAACACCGCACGTAGTCAGCTAAAAATGAATGATCAAGTATATTAATTTTATTTGAAGTTGTGGTGTTTATTTTTATATGCGGGTATTCTTACATATGAGTACTTAGTTGCGTTTCCCTTGTTGGAAATAATCGCTAGTCATGTTCTTCTCATCGTGTTTACTAAACTCTTAGACTTTTCCGCACTGATAGAATACCATGCTTGTTGCAACTCATTATTATTAATCGATTTTGTTAGGGATACTGTATGAGGTCTTGTGACTGAGGTCACTCCATGACTGCTATCTTGTAATACTGCAACCACTTTTTGGTATTATATTTGGGGTTATCGTCTTGTTGCATGATCCAATTCAGTGGCATATCGTCAGATACATATGGTCGCATTACTTCTTCAAGGGTGCGCACGTATTCCGATGTATCCATAATGGTATTTATTCGATGACTATGCTTATCCGCATATTAAGAAACACAACAACATACCATGATATCGGAGTCTCCATGTTTTACCGTTCTTAAAGTAAACTTTGAGTTATATTTTGCGTTTGGTGACCTTCTAACGTAAGATTTTGAACGCTTATCGACGAATAAAACTCATCAATCCAATGAATGTGCTCCACTTCTCAATTTGCCAGTCTAAGTGTTTCTTAGCAAACGTTATTCGTTTCTCTCTATGGTTCTATATTATAACTGGCACATTTTTGGACTGTGAGCTTTCAGGTTATGTTGCCTCAGCTTACGGAATATGGTTTCACTGATTACCTCCAGATTGAGGTGCTTTTTTGATTTGCACAACTATGCAATTAACCATTAATGTAGTTAACCAAAAAGAAATTTCCTCAGTGAAAGAACATCATATATGTATGTTTATACATGACGGAACTATAAAGTTATGGCCAAAATACAAATATCCGAAAAGATAGAATTGTCAGATAAACTCAATACACTATTATGGTGCTATTATTTTGACAGCAAAAAAGTTATAAAATATTAAATGTGTTTCATTGCTAAATGACCGCAATATGGCAATATCGTCTACATTTAGAGCGAATTGGAATATGACGTCATTTATTTAATTTAAAAATTTAGCGACTTGTTTAATATTGTTTGGTAATATACAAATGGATAATCGTAAAATAATTCAATTGGCTATTGCCACAGCAGATTTGGCAATAATAAGAAAAAAATTAAAGGCAGCCATGAAAATTAGAAGAAAGCGGTGGGTAGGATCAGGACTTAATATGCACGCCACCAAGGTATTCTATACCTCTCTTCAGTCCAGTCTACGAATGCAGGATTCAAGGTTTGCAAGGTTATGTCCTCAATTTAATTCCTTGTCTCAATTTGTTGACTTTTTTTTTAAATTCAAATGCAATAAAGCATAAAATTATTGTTTTTCTCAATTCATAATATTCCTATACATACGTATATTAAGTAAATACTTATGGCCTGTTCACCGATGTCGAACGATAGTCAAACGATATCGTTTATTAAATGCAATACAAAATCAACATTTTAAATTTTGTTTTTGTATTGCATGTAATAAGCGAACGAACAATATCGTTCGACATCGGTGAACAGACCTTTAATAATTTTTTATTCAATCATTTTATTAAATTTTGTTATTAGTCTGTGACGATTATGTCCATTGACTAAATTAATTAATAATAAATAAATAATAAATAAATAATAATTATTATTATTATTTATAAATATTTAATACTTACCATGTTTTCAGTATTTACCAAATGCAACGAAATGCCCACACGCTGTCATTTCATTTTTGTGCGTGCATGCGGCCGTATTATTTTGACAACCGTCTACATTAGAGACATAAACAGTTTGCAACGCAATGATACACAACGAAACATTTTGAAAATGTCACAGGTTGGCAATCGTCCACATTATAATGTTTGCTTGTGATGTCTCAAAATGGCATAATGTGTACCAGGCTTAAGTATAATCCTTTATCTGCTCTTCAAAAATGTACATACATAGTGATAATACGTTATAACCGAGTTTTACTGTATTACGGAACAAATATTACTTTTTCTCCAAATACACAAAAAACTGTACATGAGGGTGCTTTTCCTCAAAGAGCAACATTTTCCTTTATTTTCTTTTGCGAGTTGTTTTGTTTTTAATACACAACAAGGCTGTAAACCTGATGTAAAATTGTGAAGCAGTAAAATAAAAAAGGAATTGCGAAATTTTTTTTTAAATTTAACCCACAAAATGGTTTTTAGTCAACTGTTTATATAAAATCTAATACACTGTTGCCACATTTCAAACCAACACATTAAAACTAAATTATTTAAAAATTTATGGAACGATTTGAAAAAATTTTATTTTGACGACCGCCTTACAATTACAAAAAAATAAAAATTCAAATTTGCTGCTAAAATACTTGTAGGCAACGAGGCCAAAATTAAGTTTTTACCTCCATTTTTAAGATCTTTCAATCAAAATAACATATGAAGATATTTCTCCGAAAAATAAGATTTAAGTTCATGTACAATAACACCATTGCCAGATAAATATTTCTGTAGGCAATGCTGGCCATAAATATTTAGATACAATGTTAAAAGTTGGCTCTGGCAACGTTTGTCATACAATAATCTGACAACCATGTGAACAGACAATTATTTTTGGCAGAAAATATTATTGTCGCAGAATTGTGTGCCAATGAAATGGTATGGTTTTCTTTCAATAGTGTAAACAGACAAATTACAAATGGTAACAATTTTTCATTGTGAGTGCATTGCCACCATATTGGCGTATCCTACAATATTGTGCAATCTGACAATCGTGTGAACATAGCTTTAGTTGTTAAACACCTTTTATTGTCACACGTCTTATTTAAATTTTTTAAATGTACTTATCTATTTCACTTTAACGTTAGCTCAATAAAACGAAAAAAGTACTGTGGAGAGTTGACATTTGGGAAAATTCATGCGCCGACGAATTTCTTCCTTTTTCTACTTGCTTCTCGGACCGTTCTCAAAACAACTAAACAGCAGAAAAGTACAAAAACATTAGTATAATAGGGAAAGAACATTATTTGCATATTTTGCAGACTATGTCCGACTTTGGACAGCATTGCTGTGAATGAAACAAGAAATCGTTCCAAGACACAGACGAAAAATCGGAAAGCAATGACTTCCCAACAAAATTTTAGAAATTTGTCGTGAACAGCTCAAAGTTTCGACCGCAATCCGATCGAAATTTTGTGGTTGAAAAAAGATCGATCAGCTCAATGAAGCAAAAAGAACTTTGGCAGCGAAAATGGCAAAGTAGTCCAAATGAAGTTATGCAGAAATTGGTGAAAACGTATGGTAAATGCTTTATGTGGAAAAGGGCTATGGATTAAATACTAAATAGAAGCTTGATCCCTAAAGATTATACAAGTTGAAAAATTGAGTACAAACAGTTGTTTTAGTGTTCATATTTGTTTTTCTCTCGGAAATTTTGTTTTGCATTGAATTTTATTAGCCATTTATTTTAGAATTGAATATGAAATAAATTATAAAAAAATTTTTTCATTTGGTTCATTCTTTCTATTCTCATTCAATAATAAATATACCAGTTACAAACATGTCCTCATTTCTTTTGCCTTCTGTATGTTTTTGTATAGTACACATAATAAAAATTTAAAAAAAAAATTTTAAAGATATTTTATACCAGCTAATGTCGAACATATGACATATTTTTTTATAGAAAGTGTTAAGCGTAACCCTCTTACGCGTGGAAAACATTGTGTACATCTTCACAATCGTATACGATTGTATATTTTCTAAGAATTTTTATAGTAACTTGACTTTCATATGTAAATAATGTACCTAATTCCATAAAGTATTTGTAAATAAATTACAGTATATGTAAATAAATTATGAATTATCAAAAAAATTAAATTTTCTAAGCATTTTAAGAGGGAGACATAAAAAGACGTAACAAGATAAGATAATGCCCGAAAATACGCAATACCTCCGTAATTAAATAAGTACTAAATAAATACATAAATACAGTCTGGCCTGATGGTCGGGACCAGAAGCATTACAGATAATCGATTTTCACGGTTAGTCGAATAACAATTTTGATTATACAGTTTTTTTAATATTTTTATTATTTAACAAGTGAACATTGGTGTACATATATAATTCAAGAAGTTTATGTACATTTTTAAATTAAATAAGTATGTATACATTAAGTTTTCTACTGAACACATGAGGCAAAAAAAAGACATTAAGCAAAAAAAGAATAGAATTTCTTAAAAAAAGTCGTGTAATGTTGTTTGTCTAATATTTTTCAACTTATAATTTTCTTTTATAAGTTTTAATTGGATGGGATAAACTTGAATTTTATCCTGCTCTGTAATTCCGGAACAACCAGGGCTCTTCTTACAATTTTGCAACCACCCGTTGGAGTATTCACACTCAGAATGATTGTTTAGTTTTGTGTGGTATATTTTAGTCTTTTCTCGTATCATAAGTCCTGTAATTGGAGTGTCTTTAAAATGCTGCTGTCTGAACCATTCGTAAAGTGTCAAATCTACTTTTGGCTCTTCAGCTGTCTTTCGGTTACGAAATCCAACCAGCGAATCACTCTCAGCACAAAACTTTAAAAACTTTTTTATAATGTCACAAACGGTTTCTAACCCAACTTCGTATTTTTTAGCTAGCATTTTAACACTTACATTATTTTTTTTATGGTCGTTAATTATTTTAACTATATCTTCAATATTTAAAACGTTTCTTTGTCTTTTTACCTCTGGTAACGATGCCATACTAAATATATTTAGATCTAACCACCCGAAGTTAATAAAAAAAATTCTGCCATCACGGATAATAGGGGTAATCACAGTTTATCGAAGCAAACAATTTGAAAACATTGCAAACAAAAAACAATAGACTGATCTTTGCCCATCACCGTTAATCGGGGTTACCGGTTAACCGGATCACGGATAATCGAGGCCCGACTGTAATTAAAAAAAATTATGCATACATTTAGGAGTCTCATTATTATTGAATAAAAATAATAATCGAAATACGCTTTCAAAATCTAAAGAGGGTATGAAAGTATTATCTTCAATATCTTCAATAACCATCCCTATCGTGACAACCTTCTCGAATATATTCCCTTTTCCCAAAAATTATAATCATGAATCACTCCCGTGACTGCTAAACAGAAGTCCTCTTTCGAATATTTTCCCTTTTCCCTCTTTTAGTTAGATATTTATTTATTTATATTTTCTTTTTTTATATCAAGATCAATTATAGTGCAACAATACATAAGTAATAAATAAAATGTATACCAAGACATGACATCCGAGTGTTGGAGTTCTCTTACAGATTAATTTAAACTGCTAGTACAGGGTGGGCCAAAAGTCACGTCTGCGTGTACAAATTTAATAACTTTTTTGTTTATTATTATTTTTTATTTTTATTTATTTTTTAATATAATATAAACTTTGTACGATCTAAATTTTAATTATGAAACATAATATCAGAGAGATGACCACCATTCTCAGCAATGCTCAATTGGGCTCTTAAACAGGTGTTTTGCATAACTGCACGCAAAGTTACAGGCTCTATTGCCCTGATCTCAGCTTCAATGTTGTGCTTTAGTTGCTCTATAGTTTGGGGCATGTTAACATACACTCGTTCCTTGAGATAACCCCATTGAAAATAATCAGGGGCAGTTAAGTCTGCTGAATTTCTATCTGAATTTCTTGAGATAATTCGGTCTTCAAAAATAGAAAAAGTAAGATTCTACCACTTTGGTACGTTGCTCGGTCGTTAAATTTTGCATGGTGGTGTAACACGGTTCGATGAATAAAATCTAAAAAAAAACAATAAAAAATAATAATAAACAAAAAAGTTATTCAAGTTTTACACGCAAGCGTGACTTTTGGCCCACCCTGTACATCATAGTTTCAAGTCAAAGCATTTTATTTAAATATTTGGAGACTCTATTTTTATTTATTTTATTTTATAAGTACTTTTATTTTTACACTTTTGTTAATTCCTGCATTCAGGTACTTTTATTGTGAAAATGGACTTCTTTTTATGTGGGTGACCAATTCGCTGGCCCTTGAATATTTATAAACACAACTGAGTATTTATTTTTATTTCTGTCCCTTCTTCCCTTTTCTACATTCACTGAGAATAGGTAAGGGAATGTCAAGGGATCAAAAATTTCACTTAAAAGTTCATATTTTATATCAAAAAAATATTTATATCCTTTCAGTGCTTGGGATTAATTTAGTTTTCGCTTTTGCTGGGATTTTTAAAATTGATTTCTTTTATAAAAATGAGAGCAGCAGTATGCATCCCTCTTAAGCGAACATGTCCACTATAGCATAGAAATTTATAGGTTAGTAGATTAGAATGGGTCTCGGATTTTTTTAAATTTTGCGGTGATGTTGGCTGGGTAGTAAGGTTGTTGACTCTTCAACCAGAGGATCCAGAAGATTAGAGCAGTACAACGTCGGCGAAGTAAAATAACAAATGAAATGACTCTCCTATACAAGTATGCCAAATGTGACGATTTTACGTCATTTTGACGATTTTTCAGAGCTAATTCCCTAAAATGATGACTTTTGTTCAGTATTACCTATACTTTGACGATTGGTTGACATCACTACTTTTTTTCTAAGCACAGACTTTACATGTACACGAATTCATGTCATGTAAAGAATCTAAAAGGATAAGCGGAAGAAAAATGTTTTAAATAAAAAACTTAACTAATACGATTAAGAGAAGATGGTAAGAGAAACATCAGTAGACTTTCAACTAAATATTTCCGAAGGCTATTTATGCAATTGTTTTCTGTTTGTATATTTAGTAATTCTCAAATCATTTTGACAGGTTTATTATAAACATGAGAAATTTCTAATTTATTTTTTCATTTGATTGAAAGTTTAGTGATGAGTTGGCATACCGGCATAAAACATGTTCAAAGATTGCAATATTTAAAACTTTGCTATACGCCAATATGTAAATAATTGGAATTGGCGAAACAATTTTATAAGATATTGTCAACTTTTTGTTCGAATTGAATTATTAATTTTAAGATTAACAGGGACTTACGAACTTCGACAGTTGTAACGGTTGCAGTTACATCTGCCGTTTATTCAGTCTGTTTGACCAAATCAATATGCACGCATATAGAGGCCATGGTCTTTATCATTACAATACGTGATAGTTTTTTCACAACAGGACCATAATAAATTAGATCCAAGTGGGCTGGGACCTTTCTTTACCTTTACATCCAGCAACCTGCCGGCCGAACCTAACCCAATCCGCATGAGATCATAGAGCATTCAATGCATCCCGAAAAAGTCACTGTTTGGTGTGGATATTGGGGTGGCTGCGTCATAGGTCCATCATTCTTTGAGAACGACGTTGACCAGGCCATCACTGTGTACGGCGAGCGCTGTAGCGCGATGATTACCAACTTATTTCGGCCTGAATTGTAAGATCTGGACACCAACGACATCTGGTGCGGCGCTATGTGTCACACAGCCCATGCCATATTGGATATTCTGCACGAGCGATTTGAGGTCAAGATCATCTCACGTGGAGCTGATGTGAACTGTCCATCGAGATCGTGCAATTTTATCCAGTTAGACTTTTTCTTGTGGGGCTTTCTTAAGTCACAAATCACAGCAGTGCTCAAATCCAAAATAACCCATGCCATCGTATTTGTGGTTCTGTAACTGATACTGTAAGTAGGATGAAATGTCTGGGTGTGATAATAGAGAGAAACTGTCCTTTGGATCTCACATTGATAGCATATGCTCTAAGGTTTGCCTTGTACTGAGGAGACTATACCATTTGAACCTATTTCGCCCTTTACATGTTAGGTACACTGTTGCACATGCCCTTTTCATGTCACATGTTAGTTACTGTATTGAGGTTTATTCGGGGTGTAACATTGGTGACAGGAATATAATTAAGGGTGTGGTGCACAGGATTGTAAGATTCGTACATAGATTGAGACCGAGAACGCATGTTTCACACCACTTGAGAAGTGTCTTGAGTTTTTCGTTTGAGGATTATCTTAAGATTCGTCTTTTGATTTATATATTTAGAATTATTAAATATCAAAATCTTTTAAGTATTGTACAAATGATTTCTTTCACAAGAACTTTAATAAATCCTCAAATGGTTATTCCAATAATCAATAATACCACGTATGAACGATCCTTGGTAGTTCGTACTCCCAGATTATGGAATGTTTTGCCTAGAGAGTTACGCGTCTTCTTGTTTTCAATCTCGGCCTTTAAGAGCAGGATTATAGGTTTTTTTTTAACATGGATACCATGTAAATTCTAACATACTCAGTTCATATTGTACTTCTTATTTTTATTATATTCTTTTTTAATTGGTGATGTAGGAGTCGCTAGGATGTCTGATTACATAATATAATAACATGTAATACGAATTAAAGTGGCCTATATGTATTATGAATGAAATAAATAAATAAATAAAATAAATAAATAAATTCAGCGTGATTTGTGCGCCAGAGTCATTGGAAATATGACATATGGGATGCGCTCCACTCAGAGAAATCGTGCGGACATTTGAAGGTTGTTATATTCCACTCATAAAGGCATCAAGAAGTTTTTCAAACGAATAAAAAATTTCGATGGTTTAATTTTTTTAAATTTAAAGAAGGGAAGCGCTTAATGAAAGACCCTATATACTTATATGAATAATTATACAAAATATTATTGTGTTAAAGAAACAGTTAATTTTTATACGATTTCTGTTTATATTCTGATGATTTTATTTCCACAATTTGAAAATTTTATGGAAAAAAATCCCTTACACACCTCCTTTTATAGTGTCAAAATTAATCCGTTAATCGCAGTTGTCATTCGTTGTATAAATAGTCATTTTGATAACAAAGGAAGTTGTTCTAATTTATTACCCAATTGTATGCATATATTCCCTGGAGATTCTTTTGAAATTTTGCACATATATTGTTTTCTTACTGTCATCCTTACCTTTTCATCATATTTCGAAACTACAATTGTTAAGAACGACGTAAAATTTGGTCTTACGGAATACATGTTATAATTTAGAGCACGCTTACTGCCCAATCGATCCATCATTTACCTACACTTGACATTTATGTATGCAGTATTAACCACTATTTCAAATTAAAAATGATGCTATGCTGCGAGTCAGTGCGTTAAAAATGTCAAACAAAATTAACTACAAAGGTACTGTAGCTTATCGTGTTACCAACGTAAGATGTAAACGGTTAAAAAACGACCGAGTCGTGATTTATTACGTATTTGACGTGGTTCTCTGCGCAGCTGCTCAAATAGTTAACTTCATAGACATTTATGGCCTCATGCGAAAACGATCGGTCAAATTAATGTCTGCTTCAAGTAGGAATTTTATATGCGAGTACCGGTTTTAACGTACATTTTAAGTGATAATCGTTTTTGCATAAGGGGAACAGTTTTAAAATTTTCTGAATACAGTACATTAATTTAAATCATGACGAATGTCCAATGTACAATAAAAAAATTAAAACTATTCTCATATTTTTGTTTACTTTTCCAGGAGGAAAGTTGTTGAGAAAATTTTTTTTTCACATGCCTTGCGTTTTAGTAAATTGATTTTAAGTTTAATTAGTTTAACTGAATAATTAATTGATTGCCTTACGCACTGGAATTCCTACCCAGTCAATTATTTCCGTTACAGGAATTTTAATAACATTTGAAAATCAAACACCTCCGGTGTCTAGTGGCACCCACCCACCCATTTACCAATTTAACTCAAACATAATGTTCTGTAATAATAAGTTTTATAGAATTCACTATAATTAGTCTCCTATTCAACTTTTTCAGAAACAGAACTACGTATATTTCAAGTTTTTTTCTCATTCTTTCTTGGTGAGGAGGAGAGGAAAAACAAACAAATCCAAATCAAAAATACTTCAGACAAATTTTTTTAGTTTTTATGTTGCGTGTCGTTGCGTATGGGAATGTGTGTTCTGTTTGCTGTTGTTGAAATTACAAGAAAATATTGTCAATAAATATTGAATAACATGAGTTTGGTTTTCTAACACCTGTCCCTCACATGCTATTTAAGGTGTTTAACCATAAATTATTTAGAATTTTAAACTTTTAAACAACTTCCTTCTTCTCACTAACAATTAAAATTTTTCGATTGTTTCTTAAAAGGGAACAATATTTTCATTTTAACCAATACCTTCATTCGTTTTTGATTTGTTAAAATAAATAATTAATAGAAAAAATTATACTTTTACGATTGAAATAACAGCAACAATTTATAAATAAATGACCGACCGGTTTCTGGCTGGCATCTGCTTTTCTTAATATGAAGTCATTCTAGTCGATCATGACATACAATCAACCAACCCGTAGAGGGAGAGAGTGACTAGAGACTCTTAGTTAGTAGAAACAACAATGAAAATTAATTTATACTAAATCAGACGTGCAATATGATTTTATTATTTTTTATTAATTTATAGTGCGAGATCTCTATAAAATTGTTCTTTAAAACATTTTCCATTGTGGCCAATTTTTGCGTTTTTTGTTGATTTTGTTGATTTTGTTGAGCTCAAAATTTCTGATAATTTTTCAAATAAGAATGTCCCAAATGAAGAGTAACAACCTGCCGGCAGAATCTCCTCAAATCAAACTGTTTATATTTTCTGTAGTTATTTGCTGTATTGCTTTTGGTTCACTTTTATGCGCTCTTTTCCTTTTGTTCCTTAATTCATCGATAGTTTAATTTACTTTACATATCATACGTGCAAAAGCAGTGTTGTATGATAGTGAAGCTTCACCTCCTGTCATTTCTCTAACTATCCTCTAGGTCTAGCATAATGCATCGCATGTGTAGCATCATCTCCTGAGTGATGCTCCAAGATAAAAAAGAAACAGTACGGCGGCTTCAAGCCGCTTAATTAATTTTTCGACTTATTTCACTACTGCTATTTGAATTGTCAAAATTTAAATTATTCGATTTATCCTCGTTCTCATCAATTAAAATTTTTATTAATTTATATAAATATGTATGCACATATGCAATGAAATAGAATTTATTTTTTAAAAAAACCTAATTGATATTTTTTCGTCTGGAATAATTAAATTTTGTTCCAAAATTTATATAAGGATCACACATATCGAAAATAATCACTTTCTCTTGATTGTATAAGGAATCCAATTGTTCTTCTTTGAAACATGCAAGGGGGGCTTGCAACTGAGTTCCATAACCTACGGGTCTTTAGCAAGCCCTCGGTACCTAGGTAATTAGTTGAAGAATTTACCTATTGTGCTTTAGATTTTATTAAAAATGTACGTTATGGTCTTAGAATAATGGAGAAGGTGATGCATCGCTTTGAGTTTTTCCTTCAAATTGAAGATGACATAGGAGGCGACTCTTCGAGAGCACACCAGAGATCTGACTTCGATTGTTTTACGATCTTTGACTGCTTAAACGCAGCCCTTGTCTGGTCTGGTTCCACGGAAAACTGGTTGCCCACATAACTTCTGCTAAGTACGTGTTTAATGACTGATGTACCACAACTAAGCCTGTTTGAGCTTAGTGGAGCAAGTCTTCATGACTACCCCACGGCGTTAAAATCCTGATGGCAATATGGCTGGACGCTGTTGGGCGTTTTGCGCAGGTATCCACGTTTTTTTTTTCTTATCTTGGTGCATTGTCTTGGAACTAGAGGAAAGGGATAGTAGGAAAAATGATAGAAGGTGAAGCTTCACTATCTTACAACACTGCATTTTTGCACGTTAATTGTTCATTGGTATCCACGTTAATCTTGATCACATCTGGTCTTCTTAGCGAACAATCGAATCCTTCACGACCATATAAATTTAATTTTTCGCAGAGGGCATTACGTGGTGCAATTTTTACTCCACATGATATGAATTCGATAAACCAATGAGCGTGGCGTTTGTGGACATTGTTAAACTATGGCGTTCTTTTGAATAAATTTTAGACGTTTTAAATGTTTGCTTTCAGTAATGCTTAATACGTTGGACAGTTCTAGTAGACGTATGTATATCCAACATTTTATCGTAATAGTTCTTCAGAATTTGGGATTTGAAGCCGGTGTATCTCTACTATATTGCTATCTACTGCATTGCGAATTTTAGAAATGCCTTTGCAAGTTGTAGATTTTTACATGGAATTATTCAAAAAATACTTTTAAAAACTGTTTATTTCGTTTATTTCATGCTCATAAAGTGCAGCAAAAAGACAATATTTCAGTCAAGTTTTCATTCCATGTTTATGTTTCGCTGCCTATGGCACATCGAATATGGAATGCATAATTTGTCTTATCATCTTTCGAATAGAATAGAAGCAGCGAATAGAAGTTGCTTTTGCCGCTGCAGCGCGATGTAAATAGTGCAACATTTTTTTGAAAATGTAAATATCTTAAGTCTTTTGCGATATTTATTTGTAATTATTTTTGCTTTTGGCTTGCAAATGTCGAATGCTATATAAGCTTTAGCGCATGCTAGACGATCAATGTTCAGCTTCAATATTTGTCATTGTGTGCGAAAAATAGTCACACATATATGTACGTTCTGTGTAATATTGATGAATATCAAAATAGTTTTGATCGGTGTTCCCTTGTAGTGCTATCTCATGTCTAATTCCTTCTGACTTTACGAGCCCGATTTGAATTTAATAATAAACTAAAAATTAAGTAAAAAAGATCACATTGAGTAATTTATTTTAATATTTTTTTTACATTTTAATATTTGAAAATTCAATGCACAGAACACCCTTTTTGTGATTTCAAACCACTATTACGAAATGTTATTTTCGGAATGTACTTGTATGTTATATATTTTGTTTCAATAAAAATTGGTATTTTTTGTATATATGCATCGACTTTTATCCAAGTTTCATTTAGCGAGTTTGAGAATATCGTGTTTTGGTTCTTCCTATTTGTCAAAGGTGTGATTTAGCGCGTTTTTAGAGGAAGAATAATTCATTTTTCTTATAAAAAGTTGACAACGCTGTTCGCCGATTGTTATTTTCAATTTATTTAAATTAATATAATTGAAATCATAGCATTCGTAGTTGTCGTTTATTAAAGCATATTTTTATATGCTTCCACATTTTAGATACATATGGTAGTCTTGTAAGAATGTTTTCTTGTATGTATGTATGGATGTGTGTATGTAAGTAAATCATGTTTTAAATTGGGTGATAAGGTCACACGTCCATACTAACAAACATACATATGCATTTTGTTTGATAAATTGCAAAAAGCAAAGATTATTTTTAACGCTTTAAAATTGGAGAAATTTATTTTTTTAAATTTAATAGTTTTATCACATTTAATATGAGTTAAGCTTAGTTGGGAAAATTTTTGTTCGATTTCAGCTAAGAATTGCAAAAAGCAATGTTGTCAACTTTTTCTAGTTGGAGAATATTAAGTAAAGTAAAAGACAATAATAAACTGAGGAGTTTTTTTTATATGCAGAAGCAAGACGAATTCATATCAGCTAAACTTACAAGGCAAATTCATTACCAGGTAAACTCACTAGCAAATTCGCCCGTCAGCTGATACAAGAATTTGTAACGTATTTTTTGAGCCGAACATCAATGTTTGTTAACTTTTGTGAGAAGTTACGAAAAGTGATTTAGTAATTATAATAATATAATACTATAATTTTTAATTATTTTTATTATATTTTTTGATATATATTTATTAAGCCTTTTTTAATTATTCTATTTTTTTTTTATTATTTTTTATTATATATTATATTTTAATTATTATAATATAATTATTCCTGATGATGTTAACAAGCTGTTAACAAAATATCGAATAATAAAAAACAAAATAAAATAAAAAAAGACCTCAGGCTTAATAAATATATATCAAAAAATATAATACTATAATAAGAAGAATGCAAAATATATTACTTTTTGTAATAATTAATTTAATTTTAACTCATATTACACTAATTTAACACGTTCTTTTTAGGTTATGTTGAATTTAACAAAACACATGTATACAAAAAATTTGACGTTTGGACGAAAAGCGAATTTAAGATTTCGCCTTGCGAAAACCTTGTATTAATAAACCTTGTAAACTTATTAGCCCAGCTGGCGACTATTTATCATGGTTCTATGTAAAAATTGTATAAGTAAAGTTTGACATTTTTTAGCATAAACGTACTCAATACGTTTTAATGTACAAGTGCTATTTGTTTTGTTTAAGAAAATCAATTTAACCAAAAAATGGAAATTTCAAGAGAAGGTTTTAGTTGGATTATTTTTTCGACGTGGATTATATAAACAAGAATATGTCGAAGAACTCAGTCGTTTGTATGGCGATAAAGTACCATCAAAACCCACAGTTTATAGCTGGTTTAGTCAATTCAATCGTGGTCGTAGTTTGGTCGCCGGCGAATTCTGTGAAGGTCGTACAAAATCGGTTGTGCCACAAAGCATGGATGCAGTGCGTGAACTGATAATGCAAGATCGTCAAGTGACATATTTTGAGATAGAGGGATCCTTGCACATTAGTTCTATTTCAATACAATCGATTTCGCATGAACACTTAGTTGTAAAAGAAATTTGTTCTCGTTGGATACCCCATAATTCATCAATCGCTCAAAAAAAGTCAAGTGCTGTAAAGAAATGATTAAAAAGTTCGACCGTGGTGCTTCAAAAGACGTGTATAAAATCGTCAAAGGTGACGAATCATGGATATATGCGTATGAGCCGGAAACAAAACAGCAATCAACCGTGTATGTGCTCCAAGACGAGCTAAATCCAACAAAAGTTGTTCGTGGCAGAAGCACAGCGAACGCAAATGGTCGCCTGTTTCTTTTGGCCGAATGGGTCATGTGGCCACTGTTCCGCTTGAGCAACGTATCCGCGACGACGTATCATTCTCCATCATGACAATGCGAGCTCTCCCACATCTCGTCAAACAGGTGAATTTTTGAGCAGTCAAAACATCGAATTGATGACTCTGTCTCCGTACAGCCCTTATTTGGCACACAAAGAGTATTTCTTGTTCCCGAATATCAAAGGCAAAGGATAAGCGTCTGTAGTTTGCGCCCTAATTTGCCGCAGTTTCCAACAGAAACATAAATTTAAAATAAAGCAGAAAAATGTGTGACATAAACATAGAATATATCAAGGAGTTGGCAAATAATTAATAAATAAAGAAATGAAAAAATTCGGACTTTGCATGTTCCACTCGTACCAAAAGATCAGTTTGCTTGCCTGTGCTGTGTATCCTACGCAGATGTTTTGACATAAAAGTGAATTTCCTCTTGATATTTCTGTATGGCGATAGGTTTTTAATTGAAAAATTTAAAATATGGAATAAGAATACGATATAATGTAATTAAACCAGGTGGAATCTCTACGTCTAGTGATTATTTTTTCTGACATTTTATGTCGCAGAGCACATACATACGAACGCCTGTAACAGCTTTAATGATGCCACTTTAGTAATTGCATCATGGAATACGATTTCAATTATTATTGGAGATGGAGAACGTTGGGAGTAGCAAAATTTGTTCACATGTTATTTATTGCATATTACATTTATTTTATCGTGAAACTATTAGACAAATATAAAAAAATATGTAATCAGAAGCTGGCTGTGGGTCATGTCTATTGACAACTAATTATGTAAAATTATAGATGTTAAACAGATACTACAACTTACCACAATAAATTTTATCCAGAAACTGAAAATTGGAGAGATACCTAAGTATTTGACCGACCAAACAACTTACGTAAGAGAAGCTCAGCCATATAACCTCAGAAATTTAAATGATTTCAGGCTCCAACAGGCTCATAATACTATGATGATGAGAACGCTGTTTCATAAAGACTTTACAACATGATGCCGAATGATATTAAAATTGAACAGAATATTATTGTATTTCGAAAAAATGTAAATTTCGTAAGAAATAATTTAGTTTAGAACACTTAAGGATTTTTCCATTATTTATGTCAATTAAATTAAAATCAAAAAACATACAAATTGTATGGGCATGAGAATTTTTGACATCTAGAAAACGTTTTCCGCTCTTGTTTAGGTATGGCTATTAGCGTTACATACATAGTTAGGGTATTCAGAGAGTAGTCATAAAGTCGTATGTTTTAAAATAATATCACGAAAAATATGACAGCTTTGTAAAAGCCGTCATAATTAAGTTTGCTATTTCAAAGAATTCATTCAAAAATATTAATATTTGCTATGAAAATGCTACAAACAAGTACAAAAACTAAAATAATTCCACTTTTTAATATAGAAAAAAATTAACCTTCCTGTAAGTCTTGTAATAAGTTTATTTTCAATTACAATTATACACTTTTAGATGTGTAAACATCTATACGCTGGGGGGTAAAAATCTTTTTCACAATACAATCACAAATTTTGAGTAAGATTGTAATAACGATAACGCGGTGTGAGCTGTGTATGAGTGTATTAGTGTAATCATACGGACAACAAGAAGTACAGAGAAACTTACAGCTGCATAGAAATACATTAACACCATCTAGTGCGCAATAGTAGTAGTAGGAGCTACTAATTTTCACTAATTGTCGTACATTATGTTATCGTAGGCAAATAAAAACAAATAAATAAAATGAATACAAAAACATTTAATTTTAATAACATTTAAAAAGATTTTTTGCACTTTTAATAAGAAATTTACTAAAAAAAAAAACATTTCATTACTAGATGTTTACACATCTCCCCTGTGATCGGACTCATATTTATTTTTAGGCGCATCAAATTAATGAAATAAATATAATCGAAAACAAGTGTTGCTAGTTATGTCAGCTGAATAATTTTTTTGCGAGGGCGGCTAGGTCTAATGATAATTGGCTACCACCAAGATATGTTACACAAACAAAATTTTATCACTTGTATATTTTAGATGTCGTAATTTTATCTCACTTACTTGGTTTTAAAATATAGTTTAATGTAAAGGTATAAAATAAAAACAATTTTTTTAAACTCATATAATTTATAAGCAGCGGTGACTTGTACATATTATCGCCGGCTGGACGGAAGGGTTTCAGGGCACGATTCAGATTTCTACAGTTATTTTATGACAAAACAATAAAAATAGGTAAAAAAGTCTTATTGTTTTATAATATTTTTATTTGAAGCACAACAACATTTTTTTAAAACGATTGTACAATATTAAGACATTATGATAATATGATTGAAATTACACCTTGTGAATTCCCTAATAATATATTTTAAAATTTATCTTCTCAAAAATATGTAAGTATGTATGCATATCTTATACGTATGTACATATATCTTTGCATATGACAGATGTAGTCTGATTAGAACAACTCTAATATGTACTCCATTAATTGTCTCGCGTTCCAAAAGTTCAACAAACAAACTAACATTTATTTTTCATATGGAACAACAAAGAAAGTCATTTAAATTTTAAAATCACTTCATGCCGCTTGTGGATGGTTATGATGATAATAAAAAAAAATTCAAAGTTTTCTGCTAGAAAAAGCCACACAATAAAAACACACCATAAACTGCTACTGTTTCGTTTTGTAGCGACAATTCAAACCTAGAATTGTTTTTTTTAACAAAAAAAAAAGAAAAACCGAAATAAAAACAAATAAAACGGGGCTGATAAAAGCGAGAGTCAACAATTAATTTCATTTTTTTTACAATTCCGCCCGCATAACGTAAATAATAATTGGTCTAAGCACACATTTCAAGCTAAAATTAATTAAAATCAATTAAAAAAAGCCTGATAATTAAATAAAAAAAAACAAATAGAACAAAGACCGGCCTTCTTTTAAGATTTGGATCTCTCTCTCTCTCTCTCTCTCTCTCTCTCTCTTACAAATGTAATTGAATGTACCACTTTAATTTATGCTCAACATAAAAATTCATAAAATATTTATAACACAATTCATAATTAAGTGCCACATGTTGTTAAATAAAAATAAACAAGCAATTAAGCAACCATAAAATATTTTTGGAAATTCTAGCAGCGCATGTTCTAGGCGTTCCAAATTCTACGGCTCCTTTTTGATTCATGGCGTTGAACTACCTATGGGTAAAAATGTGAATTACCTAATCGCTGATGTAAGCAATATATATATATTAATAGACTACTGTAAAATTTTGCAGCCAGTTTCGTCATTTACTTTGCCTTTAACCCTTTATTGCATAGTGTTGCATATCTGCATCATACTCTTGAAATGTGTCTACTTACGAAAATAAATAACGGATTATATTTTTTTTACTCTATTTGTTTTCTTTTATTTATGTTTTGTATAAGTTAACTGTTTTTTTTTTTTTGGAACTGCGTTCAAGTCAAAAAAAATCATTTTAAAGTTAACAAAAAGCGCACGCTTATAAAGCTAATTTTTTGTGTGAGTGTTTTGATAAAAAGTTTAATTTAAAACAATTTTTTTCCAGGTAAGTATTTTTTTTTTAGATTATTATATATCTAGCAATTGTATAAACATTAAAATGCTCATATTTTATCAAGAAAACCATTTAATTTTCTATAAATAAACTATGATGCATATCTGCAACACTATGCATTTAGTTATACTTTTGAATGTGATTTTCAGTATGCCTTCGTTTTTATCAAATAAAGAATTGGAGAGGATTTTGGATGAATGGGTTGACAGTGAAGACGATTTTGTTGATGAAAGTGACGACGAAATGCTCGAAAATGAAGATCTGGTGATTGCTACCAAATTTATCGAAGGCAAAAACCTAGATGATGAAGATGATGAAGCAGTGGATCGAGAAGATGTGGATATTTTATCTGCGGAAGAGCCAGCATCAACTTCATCTGCTGCTGAGGTGAGAGAATTTAAAATAGAACTTTGTGAACTTAAGGAAAAGTATAAAAAGGTATTGTGGAGACAGAATAATTTTAAATTCGATTCAGAACGAACAAAATTTAAAGGTGATTCTTCTTTGTCCGAGCCATTGCTCCAGCTATCCACGCCACTAAGTTTCTTCAATTACTGTTTCTCTGACGATATAATAAATTGTATTGTGTCAGAATCAGCCCTGTATGCAACGGAAAAAAATCCAAATCATTTTGTGGTAATATCGCCTGATCACATACGAAAATATATTGGGATATGCATTTTAATGTCAGTGGTTCAAGTGCCTAATATTCGCCGTTATTGGAGCCCTATTGTTGGAAATGAAACTATTGCAAACACTATGACTGTAAATGAATTTGAAAAAATTCGGCGATATATGCATTTTAATACAAACAGCAGCATGTTGCCTAGGGATCATCCTAAACACGATAGGTTACATAAAATTAGACCTCTTTTGACCGAATTGGTTAAGAAATTTTTAACGATCCCACTAGAGGAGTGTTTATCTTTAGATGAACAGATATGTGCAACTAGACAGCCTCATTGGACGTTATCGAACAAAAAAAAAATCGCGAAAATGGTATATGCGGATATTTTACCATTTGCTAGATATAACAGTCGTAAACTCATGGATTTTATATAAAAGAGTATGTTCAGCTCACAATACGAAGCCGATGAGTTTGTGCGACTTTCGTATAGATATTGCAGAATCACTTTGCAGAACTGGTTTAGTGCTTTCGAGATCAAGGGGTAGGCCAGTCAGCTCTCCACAACAACCAGAACAAGGTATACGAAAAAGAAAATGTTCGAGCTCACATGTTTCACAGGATATAAGGCTGGACAAAATATCACATATGCTAGTTTACATGGACAAGCGTCTTAGGTGCAGGGTACCAAATTGTACAGGATACACGTTTATAAAATGTGAAAAATGTAACTCTGCCTTGTGCTTAAATAAAAACAAAAACTGTTTTCAAACTTTTCATTCATAAATAAGCTATAAAAATTTAACTTTTATTTTTTAAAATTTGTAATAAGATTTATTTTTATTTTGTAAAAATTTTTTAAGACTGAATTCCTTTTTATTTTTACTAAAAACTTCATTTATATATTTCTAATTAATAAAAAAGTTGTATATAGTATCAAAATTTAAAATGTTTGTTTTTAATTTTTTTATATGTACATAAATGCATGATGATGCAGATCTGCAACGGAAGGAAAGTGGTGTTTTCCAGGAAATCTAGCACCGGATTTTTTTTTTTAGTAATTGTTTTGAGCTTATAAGATCAATTTATATCAAGAAAAAATTATTTTATTCCAAAAGAAAAAATCATGCAATAAAGGGTTAACAGCTGTTCAAAACATACAACCAACCTCGTGTATTTTTCTAAAAATGGAAAAAAGTGAATTTCGAGTGCTCATTAAACATAATTTTTTTTTCGAAAAAAAACCGTCAATCAAACCAAGGAAAAGCTCGATAAATACAATTTGGACTCTGCACCATCGATTTCAATGTAAAAAAATGGTTTATTGACTTTCGTTGTGGTCTCACAAGTACAAATGACGCTGAACGTTCTGGACGGCAAATTCAGGTCAGTACACCCGAAAATGTCGAAAAAATCCACGATATGATGTTGGCCGATCGAAGAGTAAAAGTGCGTGACATTGTTGATTCCATAAGCATTTCATATGCAGTGTGGTTTCGATTTTAAATGATCAGCTGGGTTTAAGAAAGTTGTCTGCAAGATGGGTGCCGCGTTTGCTCTCAATTGACCATAAACGTAAATGTGTGACAACTTCAAGGGATTGTTTGGAGTTGTTTAACCGAAATTCGAATGAGTTTTTGCGGCATTTTGTAAACATGGATCCATTACTGTACTCCGGAGACCATACAGCAGTCTAAACAATAAGTTTCTCCGGGTGAACCTACTCCAAAGAAAGCCAAGGTAAGTTTGTCGGCCAATAAGGTGATGGCAACAGTTTTTTGGGATGCACGCGGCATAATCCACATCAAAAGGGAAAAACAATATACGGCGAATATTATGCCAACTTATTAGACCAATTTAATGAGGATTTAAAAAGAAAACGGCCCCATATGGCCAAGAAAAACGTTATTTTTCATCAAGATAATGCACGGGTGCACACGTGTGCAGTCTCAATGGCAAAACTCTATGAATTGGACTACGAATTGGTACCTCATCCGCCATATTCTCCGGATTTAGCCCCTAGTAACTACTTCCTATTTCTAAACCAAGGCTCGGTGGAAAGAGATTTAGCTCCAACGATGAAATTATTGACCAAACAAATGCCCATATACATATATATAATGCTGTTAAACGCAAGATAAATGACGAAACTTCCTCAATATTTTACCAGTAGTTTATTAACAGGTGGTACTTGATGGGAACAGTGTTGCGTTTCATATAACTACAAGGGAAGTTCGAAAAGTCACGGACTTATTGATCCGCCCTCGTACTATCAGCCAGAGATGAATCCTTCGCTTATTTCGCTGCTTAGATTTAACCATGGTCTACTCATTATGAGGTCAGCTGGGCAAATTAGCTGATCGATTTCTTTACAAAATCGTGCTTGTCAAAATGTGTTTACATTTTGATGGCCCCATTGTTATATTCAAAGCTTTGTTTACTTTTGAAAGTGTTGTGCAACTTTTGGAAATTGTAAAAAAATATGAATTTAAAGAAAACATAAATAATTATTTCATTTAAAAATGTGGTAAAAATTTAAAAGTTTTTAAATTGCATTCTCATTTAATATAAAGAAACCCAAAGTAAAATATTCGTCCAACAATTGCTCAAAACGTGCAATATGTAATACGCACTGGACCTATGGCCATATCACTTTCAAATGTTTTATAATTCTTTTGCGGTTGTGTGAGCATTCATTCATTATTATTTTTTAGACTTTAATTTAATTTTCATTTAGTTAAATTTATATCTATTTGTTTAAAAAATTATATTCTAAAAAGGCGACGTGTGCAGCAAGTTGCAAAAGCGTATTAAAATAATACAGAAATAAAAATTCACGTTTTTTATAGGTTATTGTTTTTAGCTGCTTTTGACAAGTAAAATTTCGTTTTATACTGACAAAATACCTGTAGACGTTTTTGTTGTTTTCCTGAGTTGACCTTAATAGGTATGCTCCCGCTCAAAAAGTAAGGGATGATATCAAGAAGTGCCATTGCAATTGCATTTCCATCAAAAGTGAGCTGTAACCGAGCTCGATAATACGCCTTAAAGATAAGCAAATTAGAATGTAAAGCTATGTTCACACGAATGTCAGATTGTACAATATTGTAGGATACGGCAATATGGTGGCAATGCACTCACAATGAAAAATTGTTACCGTCTGGTAATTTGTCTGTTTACACTATTGAAAGAAAATCATACAATTTCATTGGCACACAGTTCTGCAACAATAAATTGTTCTGCCAATTATAATTGTCTGTTCACACGGTTGTCAGATTATTGTATGGCAAACGTTGCCAGGTCCGACTTTAAACATTGTATCTAAATATTTATGGGCAGCATTGCCAGCAGAAATATTTTTCTGCCAATGGTATTATTGTACGGTGCACTAAATGAAGCACATGCGACAATAACAAATGACTGTAAATTGTGTGTCAATGGAAATGAAGGGTGTTCTCACGATTATCAGAATTGTGACAATATTATTCGCATACAATGCACCGACAATACATTTTGTGACGATGTTGCCACACAAAAATTGTGTGTTCACACGATTGTTGCACATGTTGTAACAATTTTTGTGTCAATATTGTAGTAAATGACAATCGTGTGTACATACCTTAACGCTTGTATTTTACGGTTCTTTTTGCACGTTAGGCCAACGTTAAGTTGTGGTACCACTAATCCTACTTGCTTTGTAAGTGAAGGAATAATTCATTTCAATCTAAATTCATCCTAAAATAAGATAAAATTTTAGCATTAAATAAACGTGTACTGACTTCGGGTTTACATTGTAAGCGGGATTGTAATGTGGGCATGATATTAAACATAAATTACATTTGCAGTATTTATAAGTCAACTTAGAATACCATGCTGACGTCAGGGGTTATTAAGTTGCTACTTGGTTTATTTTACTGCTGTGTAGTTGACCAGTGGATGCAAACGGTAAAAATTTATTTACGGGAGTCGATGAGTTTTTTTCACGAGTTTCTCGATCGTGAAGGACCGTCAACTGTGATCAGCCTTAATAAATATTACTCAATTTACATTTGCATTGCATTTAATAATTAAGTTTTAATTGCAGTAGTAGATAAGTAAAAATAGAACTGATAACTGGCCTCGCGAACATTTCCATCTGTCTTATTGGATTCTTTAAAAGTTTTGAATTACACTGTTGGTCTTAATTATTGTTATACATCATACTATTTAATATTTTATGCTTTAAGTATGAAATTTGCTGCGGCCTTTTATAAACAATTTTTTTAAAAATTATTTGTTGTTGCGCCCATGATTTATTTTTACAAGCCTTTCCTTCAAAAGTCCAACTGCACACACAACGAGTTGTGTTATAATTATGTTAATTTTTGTTTATTTAACGAATTAATTTATTTATAAACAAGTGTATATGAGTAACTTTTAATTATTTATAGTCATGCTTGCATTGCTGTTCAACGGAAACGTTCTAAATATTTTATAATTCACTCATTGCTCGATTATTTGAACTTTCATTTAATAAAGTTATACAATTTTCTAAATATGACAACTATTTCACTGTGAATAATTAATTACGCAGTCGGATTGAGCAAATACTTTATGAAATTTGTAAGTGTAACCACTAAACATTGTAAAGAGTGTTAAATTTCAAGGGCCGATGTTGATTTAGAATAAAACACAAATCATTTAGGAAATTATTGTCATTTCTTTTTATTATGATAATATTGGTATGGGTCAATTATGTATGGAACAAAATATCGGCCAAATGGCCGCCGCGACCATCCATCCGATGGTCCAAATTTTCGATGACGCTGAGGCATAATTGAAGTTCTATGCCATTAATGTGCCGAATTATCTCATCCTTTAGGTCTTGAATTCTTGCTGGCTTATCGACGTACACCTTTTCTTTCAAATAGCCCCAAAGAAAGGAGTCCAACGGTGTCAAATCACATGATCTTGGAGGCCAATTGACATCTCCACCACGTGAAATAACACGGCCATTGAATTTGTCGCGCAAAAGAGCCATTGTTTCACCAGCTGTGTGGCAAGCGGCACCGTCCTGTTGAAACCACATATCGTCCGCATCCATATCTTCCAATTCGTGCCATAAAAAGTTCGTTATCATCTCATGATAGCGAACACCATTCACAGCAAATGCCTGACCGGCCTCATTTTGGAAATAATACGGCTCGATGATGCCGCCAGCCCATAAACCGCACTATACAGTCACTCTTTGTGGATGTATCGGTTTTCCAACAATCACTTTTGGATTATCATTCGCCCAAATGCGGCAATTCTGCTTATTGACGAATCCACTGAGGTGAAAATGTGTCTCATCACTGAAGAGCATGAGAGGTGCAATTGTGGGCACGACGACGAGTTGAGGTGGACACTATCGCTAACAGCAGCAATATTTTCTGCAGTACGAGCTGTACGAGCATGCACTGGTGTTTTCACCAGGTCTACAGGGTCTGGGTCTACAGACCTAGTTTGCTAAAATTTTTGCACGATTTTTCCGATTGTACGCACATTTGGACGATTAAATTGACCGAAAAAATCACGAAGTGCACGATATGCATTTTGATTTGAACGCCCATTTTCATAATAAGCCTGAATAACTTTAACGCATTGCTCGATTGTGTATCTTTCCATGGTTCAAATTGAGTTGGTCTGAAATTGAGAAATGTCAAATGAAATGCAGAAAAAAACTTGACGTTTAGGTGTGGTTCACATTCAACATCGGTCCTTAAAATTTAACCACCCTTTATACTTTCGTCTATTATAAAAAATATGCATTTGTTTTTTTCTTTCTTCGAACAGTGCTCAGGAGATGTCAATTACTTATGCAATGCATGAACCGGACCTCCATAGTTGGAAAGAGATAGAAGGGACAGTGTTTAACAACTTTGCAGTTCCCTGCTTTTTTGGAGAATTTTTAAAGCAGAGTTGCTGCGTCTCAGGTGTTATATTGACGCATTAATTTTTAAGCTGAAGTAGATCCATTTATTATTATTTTACTTCGCCGACATTGTATTACTTTAATACCGATCACTGCGGTCACTGTTAGCGCAGACTTAATTGAAAAATTTTTGGTCTGATGGGGTATTCGAACCGTGACTCCTCTGGTTGCAGATCCCAACGCGGTAACTATTAGCAGCCCATGGAAAATACATTTATCGTGATAAAAATTCCTCCAGTTATAAACTCTGCGAGAACAAAAAAAAAATTAAATAGTGGCATCAATGAATTTTAAAGCCGCTTGTTTGTTCTTTCTCTTTACAAAACAAGAAATATTGTATAATTTTATCTACCTGTATTTCATAAAAAATACACCTGCCATTTAATTATGACCAAAAACAACCCGAACGAAAAAAAAACAAGAAACAAATGAATGAGCAATCAAAACAAACTAAAGGGGAAAAGAAAACAGGATTTAAAAACAAAACTATAAACTGAACTCTCCAAAGAAACCACATAACATTGTGACGAAGGGTCTATGTCATGCTGTAACATTTGAAATGGAGATGAAATCATGATCATTACTACTCACGAACAAAAAAGAAGTTATTTATAGACATTCATATACATGTATTTCTCATTCAACAGCGTCTTTATGCTCTGTTCATGCTGCTCATTTAGAGATAATCACACTTTGTCGTAAAATACCCTACCCTATAAGCACGGAAACCGCTTATATGGATTTGAATATTTTTTTCTGCGATGTATGAATGCGGGCATAATATATTTGTTCGTTCTAGAACTTTATAAGATTTTAAGATTTCACCCTCAAAAGCATACATATTTTGCCTTTCGATACGGATATATAAATAAAAAATCTTTTTGCATTCATATATTAAAAAGGGATAATTTTTGATGATGTTCTGCATTATTAGTTTATCCATAAGTCCTTGAATTATCCTGGGATATATTATCCCAATAGTATGTTTGGGTCACTTATCCCATTAGTAATGAAAACATACACAAATTCGTCAAAAATCATTTTCAACTAATGGCAAAAAAAAAACATTAAATTTGATTTATAATTCATTTTATTTTTATCATTACAGGTACTGTACATAAAAAAAAAAATAATAATAATAACAATAAATATAAAAAAAAATATAATATTAATTATGATAGGGAGTGAAACAATCAATACATAGTGCTACTTGGCAGTTTGAACATATAAGTTTTAGTTCTTTTATCCTTTTTCATGGTGCTGCATCATACGCAGAGCGATCTTTTTTCTGACGGAATGGGCATATGATCTCCTATGTTAAGAAGATTTCGTTGACGTTTTGACGGACGTCCGTAAGAAACTCTTTTAGAAATTTCACAATGCCTTCTGCCTGTTTCTATCATGTCTGCTAGTGGAACTAAAAAACTTATCAATTCTGTCTTTCTATGATTTACTACCTGGTAAACTATCGAAACATTTATTACTGCCATCATTAATATTTTGATATTACTTTAACGATGATCGGCCCTTAAATTTTGCATTGAAACGTCGATTATGTTCTGACACAAGGAATGTTTTCTTTACACAGGATACTAAGAGGATAACTGACGAAGTACACTTTTGAACATTGATCTGGCTTTCTAGAATTATTGAAATACATTTTGGACATTATAAGCTGAAATCGATCCCTAGAAATTTAATTCTTAATTGTTGAATTTCAAAGAGATGCATTTATGCTCCCGTAACTTTGAATCCTCGGAACTTTGTTATAGCTCATGATAGAGAAACAACTTAGCACAATTAATATTTCATACTCATCAGTTTTTGTGATTTTAATTTTTTTTCACCCTTTCTAATATTTCAAGTCTTCTATTAGTATTTTCAGCAATAGATATTAATAAAGATTTTGGAAAAACTTTTTTGAAAATGTCTAGTTCGTCGGAAGAACGATTGATATCAGTGAAAATTACAGGTTCTTTTTCTTTAGAAATCTGCATTCTAGGTTGAAACTCAGAATCTGATAGTGACCATAAGAATTAGTTGGGAATAATTTCGTTACAACAAATTTTGCTCTTTTGTTTCATCGAGTTCTTCGCCACTTGACTCTGATGATTCGTTTTCTGATTCCGTGCCACTAGATTCATTAAAATCAGAATTATCTGCTTCTAAAAACTCTTGAAGCTCCTTATGAAGTTGTGAAATTTTACCTGAAAATAATACGAATGGGACACATAAGCCCAGTGAAAAACACAAATGGGAACAAAAACGTCAAAAATTTTGTTTCTTAAGCCGTGTGTCCACTACCAAGTTTTCTTGCGGAAGTTGCTTCCAGAAGTGATTTCCAGAAGTTTTTGTCGTGTAAACACGTATTAGAAGTCGACTTCCAGAAGTCACGGCATACAGAAGGTACTTGCATCAATTATGTGGAAACACGTGTTTGTTGCTTGCTGGAAGTAACTTGAACGACTTGCTGGGAACTACAAGTGTTTTGAAGACTTGCAGAAGAAGTCGGGTATACGTGAGTAAACGGTTTATGGTATTCTCTTCTGTTTTCAGTTTTGTTTTGTGTTTTTTTGAGTTCTTTTCAAAATTTATAAAAATGAACAAAAATAAATTCGTTTGGTGGAGTGAAAAAAACTCATTTGGTAATTGAAAACAAGAAAGTTATCCTTAATTATGGGACACGTCCTCAAAAGACTATAAGAATAAAATTAAAAAAACAAAATGCTTTAAAGGCAATAGCCAATGATATAGACGCACCCGAAGAAGAGGTCAAAGGTTAAAGATAAAATGTATTAAAAATATATTAAAATCATCATTAGACATTCTGAGGAAATTTTTCAGCTGCATGGAGTCTTTGTCCGCAATTCTTCAAGAAATGTATTTTGGAAACTTAAATCTACGCGCCGCAGCACCCAATTTCTCACCCAAACACTTCTTTTTGTTTTTTTTTTAATTTGTTTCTTTTTAATGAAATATGCTGCCATGGCAGCTGGCAATCTTATTTTGCTACAAGACATTTTTATACTGTCATTCGAAAAAAAAGCAAACTACTGCAAGCTGTACTCACATTGTGTGGAAACACGTCTGCAATTTCTTGCAACAAGTTCGTCTTGATAACTTCTACAAACTATTTCTGGAAGCAGACTTCCGCAAGTTTCGGTTTGAGTGGAAACACTTCAGCAAATACTTGCAGAAGTTCTTCCGCAAATGACTTGCTAGTGGACACACGACTTTACCCAGAAATATTGTTTTTCCACAATCAAACGGTAAAGCTCATTGAAAAAAACAAATACAAAAAGTTTTATTTCAAAACAGCTACAATTATTATTTTTATTTCAATTATAAGCAGTAAATGATGTTGTATTTAAGAGAACTTCACATCAACTAATGATAATATCTCGCAAAATTGGGTACCGTAATTAATTTATACGTTAAAACTCAAAAGTGCGACTGGGCCATTTTAAAACACATTTTAAATGCTATAGAAAAGAAATAGGACTCTTCAGAGTTTCTCTGGGACGCATTATCCCAATAGGACCAAAAGGGTTAAAAAGCATATTTAATGTATAATTAACAGGGTGTACTGGGTGACAGGGTGACTCTTTTTAAACATACTGCAATACTTTGTTAAGTGAAACTTTTTAATGCTGGCTGCCGATCCAAATTTGAACTCTCAAATTTCATACAGAAATAATGCATATTGAAAAGAAATGTTTAACAAACTAAAATTAAAAATTGACGATGAAAGCAATTAAAATTGAGAATATTTTACGAAATATCTTCACACATCTTTTAAATGTGATTAGAAATTTTTAATTTTTAAATACATACTTATGGAAAACCATCAACAATGCATATAAATTTATTTTCGTTTGAAATTCGGAACTCATTCTTCGGAGCAGATTTGCAATTTTGCAAATGTCACATTTTTTTTGCTATCAACGGTGAGTGCCGAACCAACGAACCTTATGGAACACACTGTATTTGATTATAGGTGACTTGTTTAAAATTCCCGTGGAATTAATAGTACCTGGTCCACTTCTCTTCTCATTAATGGAACTGTTATCAAATGAAAATGGCTATTTGCATGAGGAGGGTGTGTGGCTGGAACTTCGAAGCAGAAATTTGCCAACTTTTAAATAATCGGATTCTGAGTCGGAAGAATCTGTTGCGGTCCTGCTTCTTTTGAAGAAAGAATTATTAATATTTTTTAGGTCATCTTTTTGAATTGTCACCACACTGCTTTAATAACATGAAACAATTTAAAAAAACTAAATTTGATGACTCGAAAAATCCAACGGGATATTCTGAAAAGTTTTAAAGTATGTTCCTACAGTGATCAAATCTTCATGCAAAAGGCGAACAATTTATTCTTCCGACATGAGTCGCATCATCCGGCTGTAATTTGCAGACAATTCGCATGGGTTGGCGGCGGCTCACAATGTTGACTTAATATAATATCGACCATATCGATATGACTAACGTTGCTGTTAAGAAGCGACATGTGGCTGCGTAAAATAATGTAGAAAGTTCAGGAGTTTCACTATATATTTCATACATATACCATACAAATATGTAATACAATTTGCTTATATTTGACCTTTGATATCTTCAGTTTGTCTTGAAAATGTTACCTCACTTACTTATTTTAAAATCAATCGATGATGCGTGTCTCACTCTCTTCACTTGAATGTTGTCCATCTCAAATGGAAACTTCAAAACCATGTTAAAAATTTCTCAAAGAACTTCCAAATTTCAATAGTTTGTTAATTTAGACTGTACACTGTTTAAAAAAGGAAACCTCAACCACATAAAACCAATCCAATGGCAGATGTTCAACAGCTGCAAAACATTATTTTTTAACACACAGTACTATCTTGTTCATCTATTGATGATACTGTTGCAAGAGATTTTTGTGAAATAATTTAAATTTGGCATACAATCGAGTAGAATAAAAACACATGCGCATACAGGTGTGTCACAGAAATCAAATTCGTACAAAAGTGAAAATAAAAGCGGGTTTTTGATTTAAAAAGAAGAAGAACATATCCTCAACTCTTGATACCGAAATATGTATGTTTTTTTTCTGTTCTTGTACATCTGCATATAAATATCTGGAAATGTATGAAGATAAATTATGAAACGTATCGCCGTGAAAATAAATGCAAGTAAACTTTTGTTAATGACTCTAAAATTTAAATTAAAAAAAGAGGCAAAATAATTTAATTAAATTATTACTCGTTCATATATTTAAATGCCCTAATTGCAGACAACAACGTGTCAACGAACGCCATGGATCTCCTTCTTAGTATGAAAATGCAATTGATATAGAGAAGCAGCTCTGTCGGAATCGTACACCCATTTTCTCCTGTGCACAGTACTTTTTTAATCTTTTAAAATTGCGTTATTGTTTTATTTTTTTTACAAATATTTACCCAGAGGCCGCATAATAAAAATTATGACAAAGAAATGAGAACATCTTTGTAAGAGCGCTCCTTGCTGCAAGTGACATCACACACTACCTTTTGTATGGATGCCTTGTTAATTTTTTGCCTGCAGAAAAATAAAGTTTTGTATTCCAAGGGAAATTGTTAAGAAACATGCATGAAACGAGGAATAAAGAAAATAAACGAAAAAGAAAAGAAAAAGGAAAAAAAATGGAGAATGTATTCTCAAATGACAAAAAATGTTTTTCTGTTGTGCACTCTACGTTAATAAACATGACGAACGAAGATTTGCGAGATTTGTGAGTTACTGATATTGAATTTGGATTAGAAAATTGTTTTTTATTTTAATCAGTTCACAATGGGGTATTTAAGTACATTAAAAATTCGATAATCCGGATAATTGATTGCAGACCCCAATCCGGGGTAGCGAATTATCCGGATTACTACGCATGTATGTATTTATTAAAAATTATAATAATTCATAGCAAAATTCACGTTGTTTCTCAAACCACGAATATAATGATTGTTCAAACTCTTTATATTCACCATCTTTTAAAGTTTTGCGCTTTTTCAATAGTTTTCGATTAGATGTCTTCGCAAATCTGAATGTAAAATATTTTTTTGTTAATACATATGTATTTAATTAAAAATTATGTAAAAAAATTAACTCAGCTTTTGAAGCTATCACTTTTTTTTTATATCTGAAATAGTGGAAGTACCAACCCCATATTTGTCAGCCAACACCCTTCCACTAAGTTCTTCAACAATTTTTACTTTATCTAAAAAAGATAAAGTCTTGTGTGCTCTCTTCACTGAAGGCATCTTGCATCAATACTAAACTGAAAACGCATGTGCAACGTTCCAAAACATACTCATATCACACTATTCTAACTGTATTTTTCAAAGCATGCTGAATAAAAAAATTAATAAAAACAGGTGTTATTCAATAGAGTTGCAATCAATCCGGATTATAGAATACGCAATGAGGTGCAAAATTCTGTCCGGATTACCGATTATTCCGGAGTAGTGGGGTCCGGATTACCGAATTTACACTGTATGTTGTATTTTTTTAAAACTGGGCGGTATAATGCTCATACAACTATTTTATGTATTTTAATTCAACGGATTCTTATGAAACATTGTACACAAACTAGAGGACATTATGCAACCAATCGTTGAAAGAAGTGTACAGCTGTGGTGCCATAAATATTTAACATTTTGTTTCATATACAACTTCTATCCAACTGATTCGTATGAAATTGCTCTTCCTTATGTTTCATAATTTCCTTAATTTAAAACTTCCACAATATTAATTTTGAAAAATATTCGATAAATTGATAAAATCCATGTAGTTCCTGGGTCTTCTCGATGTATAACCCGCGTCGGGGATGGGTCACCCATTGTACGTACCAGAGTTTTACGAAAATTGTAAAATTTATGAAGACTGTAGTGCGTAGCAGAATCTTCGATGAAGTTTAGTCCCCTTGGAAATTAAATATCATTTGACTTGTAAAAATCGTTTCGTCTACACGCTCAATCATTTCAATGGCAATTTTAACTTGAGTTTTATTAAAAAAAAGAAAAACAACACGATAATCTCTCATTTCAATTTGGGTTCTCTGCATTCCATAATTAGGAAAACATAAATCCGTGTGGTTTAATTTCTATGTTACACTTTTAGCATGGGCTACAACTGGGACAATTGGTTTTCCCATTAATAACTCTAGAAGTTAAATTTCTAAACGGAAAATGTTTGACTGCAGCAGTATTTTCTTGCCGCAGTTAAATTCTTATGAAGAATTCCTTTCAGAAACATTTTCATCTTAGCTCCAAAAGAATATTTGCAATATTAAAAAGAATTCGGTTTGCTTACTGAAAATCCTAAAACCAAATCTGTTAAATTATAACCAAGTATGCATTTCACACTAATGACACACATTTCAGTAAAACGCATGAACGATCCTGCAGATATGAAACTTTAGTTTACATTGACAACATCTGACATCTACCATCATCTCAAATGCCAAAAATAGAGAAGCCGTAAGGTTAATTTCTTTAAATAAAAATATGTATCATCAAATATAGATTTAGAAGAGATATTTATAAAACTGTGCAACAAATGAAGACGTTTAGAAAAGCACACGGACGGAACAATATAGGTCCGACTCTACTACCAAAAGGGTAGCCAAACCCTATATTCAGTTTGGCGATTTTGGCGACAAGTTTTTTATGTGCCTTAAAAAATTCTGAAAATCAGTGGGAACTCAAAAATAGGTGTCATCAGTTTTTCACCAATTTCAGCTAATTCAGACTTGGTGATACCGCTCAACTGGAGACGGCAATAGTATAGTATTTTGTTAACATGTTTGCACAAAAAAATTCCTTTTTCGTGCACCTTTTTTTAAGATTAAGGAAACATTTTTTTTTTTAAACTTTTTTTAGAATGACTTACAGGGACCCGTAATTTTTCACTAACAATATTTACCAAAGCTGTAGCTACGGCAAAGCTGAACAACTCCTGTGAACATATCAATGCAATATGAATTTGTCTACGCCCTCCTTTGTACCCTAAAAATTTTCGTATTGTCAACGAAAAATCTCTGCATTAGTGGTCGAATCAGACGAGTGAAAGTTCACTTTGAAAATGTCGTCGAATCGTAAACTCCTCTACTTTTCCTGTACTAGTTGTGTTTATCAAGTTCACCATATGGGCACATTGTTAGGGAAACAGTTAAAATTAATTATTGGTATTATTTTAATGATATTAATGCTCTATAACTAACGCAGATTGCTTTTTATGTGTAAATTTGTAGAAATAAATCATAATTATGCACATAACGAGATAAAAACTTTATTAAAATTTTGCAGTAATCTGGTAAATTTGCAATAAACTTCCGATAGGATAACGTTGTTTATATACTACTTCCCAGCAAGTGTGAAAACTGTGAGTGGATTAGTAAAAAAGTGTGAGTGAACTGCCATTCGCATGTGTAAATGGTAAGTTACATGCAAAACTAAAAGTTCATGTTAAATGAATGATGTCATGTGGCAATGTGGACCAGACAGTAAATGAACTAAATTGATTGAATGCTTTTAATTCTGAGATGTTATGCTAATCTTGATTAAAGACTTAACATTTGGAAAATTTAAAATAACTGAAATATGGGAAAATACGAATTTTCGAAACATACGGAATCTGCTATAAATCATCTGGTATAGAACGCTACGTTCTACCAAGAAAATTAGGAAAATTTCAACAATTGAGATCTCAATAATTATTATAACGTGAAACTAATAAAAATGGTAGCGAATTTCACTCTTGATTACATAATTACAATTATTTGAAGTCTACAACTTTTTACTCAAAAAGCGTGAATGCCTATTTTATATAAACTGGAAGCAAATACAGTGAAAGTACACTTTTATTTTAATTTAGCTGACTTTTGGATATCTAAACGTAAGCAAAACTTATTTTATTACGAGGTTGTCATTACTTAAAAATATACCTTTTCACAGTAACTGTTGCAACAACTGTTGTAAACATACAACCAAGTTTCGTATTGTAGTTAAACAACGGTGCAGAATAATTACTTTTAATACATTTTGTTATTGTGTATGGTATTTATACAATATGTATTTGTATTCACAAGACCAACAGATCATTTTGCATCGAAGAGTGAAAAGCGCTGTTTTATAAATTCCCCATCCACAACGCTATCTTGGTGCACTTAAAACAGAAAGATTAAAACAAACAAGAACCGGCGATTTTTGTTAGGGTACATGCAATAATATAGTTTTGAAAATGTCTGTTACATGGAACCAACAAGTTTTCTTATTAACTTAAACTTTAGTTGACATAACAACATAGAAAGGGATATTGATCGATACAAACGTTTAGATTTCTGCTCATAAAGGTTCAAAAGAATTGTCAGAATCGAGGACGAGTTTTGCATGCCAAATTTAGTGCCAACGTTCTGAGCTCTGTACGTAAAATGCTAAAGATTTCAAGTCGGTCGCTGTAAAACCTTCAGCTTGATAAAACGATATGAGGATTTATGTTGATCCGACGCTGTTGTATCGTTGATTCCTAGTTTATCTGAAATAAAATAACTTATATGTGTACGGCGTAGTATAACTATGCAATCATAGAGCATATGCAGATTTATATCAAAACCATTTTGTGTGGATAATTTCACAGACGTTTTAAATTCCTTTGCATTTTGTCGTGCGTCATGTAGAGGCTGCCAGTGAGTTTGGCAATTATGTAGACTGACACTTAAGTGTCATCGACACCTTTTCGTCATTACATGTTTGAATGTGCCACTGTATTGCCACTGCAACTTTTTTTCTTACTCTCCCTCTACTGTTGGTCTTCTTGAACAGACTATTTTATATGAAAAGGAGGAGTTGTTTGATAGCTTTTCTTACAGTAAATGTGAACAGAGGGAAGAGGGAGTATTTAGAAATATGAATAAAAAAAAAAAAACTACAGCACTGTACGTGTCTATTTATGTCTTTTTAAAGGGTGGTTAAATTTCAAGGGCCGATGTTGATTTTGAATAAAACACAAACTATTTAGGAAATTATTGTAATTTTATTTTATTATGATATATTGGTATTACTCAATTATGTATGGAACAAAATATCGGCCAAATGGGCGCCGCGACCACGGCGGCACACCTCCATCCGACGGTCCAAATTTTCGATGACCCTGAGGCATAATGGAGGTTCTATGCCGTTAATGTGCCGAATTATCTCATCCTTTAGCTCTTGAATTGTTGCTGGCTTATCGACGTACACCTTTTCTTTCAAATAACCCCAAAGAAAAAAGTCCAACGGTGTCAAATCACATGATCTTGGCGGCCAATTGACATCGCCATTACGTGAGATAACACGGCCATTGAATTTGTTGCGCAAAAGAGCCATTGTTTCGTTAGCTGTGTGGCAAGTGGCACCGTCCTGCTGAAACCACATATCGTCCACATCCATATCTTCCAATTCGGGCCATAAAAAGTTCGTTATCATCTCACGATAGCGAACACCATTCACAGTAACTGCCTGACCGGCCTCATTTTGGAAAAAATACGGCCCGATGATGCCGCCAGCCCATAAACCGCACCAAACAGTCACTCTTTGTGGGTGCATTGGTTTTTCGACAATCACTCTTGGATTCTCATTCGCCCAAATGCGGCAATTCTGTTTATTGACGAATCCACTGAGGTGAAAATGTGCCTCATCACTGAAGATGATTTTCTTCGAAAATTGATCATCCACTGTTGCCGTGGTCGCGGCGCCCATTTGGCCGATATTTTGTTCCATACATAATTGAGTAATACCAATATATCATAATAAAATAAAATTACAATAATTTCCTAAATAGTTTGTGTTTTATTCAAAATCAACATCGGCCCTTGAAATTTAACCACCCTTTAGTATTATTTCATTTCTGAAAGCTATTGGGAAACAGAATAACAACGAAAAATATACATACATATGACAAATGCATTTAAAGTCACTGATCCATGGCAGTCAAAGTTTCATATAATGAAACATGTCTGTGTGATGGCATGGAAATATTGGCTTGAATTCGGCATGTATTTGAGCAGAATTATTTTATTTCTTTTGGAGGGTATAAATGAAATAAACAATAAATAAATGTTTAAGTATTTGTAGTCTTATTGTCTCTGCGGCTCCCTGTTTATGAGCAGGAGGGAACAACTATTTACCATAAACCATAAAAACCATACATGATGATTGTTTCGTATAGATTTGGATTCCTTTGTTTTTATATTTTCCAGTTCTCTGTAGCGTTAATGAGTGAACAAAACAATTTTTAAATTAATGGGTTTCTTTTGTGTGAAATACACGATAAATGATGCCAACATCCGTTTATGTCTGTTGAAAAATTAAAAGAAATTATTTTTATTTTATATTTAAAACCAAATAAATTTTTTCCTTTTTTCTTTGGTATATCGAAGAGCCTATTTAATTTAATCAAATGTTTTGTGCTTTTAGTCTTTTTTTTAAATTAATTTTTATGTTGTTGTATTTTTCATTACAGCTTCCGTTGCGGCTTTACCCGCCAATCCCCCAGATGCCGATCAAAAAGGACCCGTTTTTCTCAAAGAACCCACCAATCGCATAGACTTTTCCAATTCTACTGGCGCTGAAATTGAATGTAAGGCCAGTGGTAACCCTATGCCTGAAATAATTTGGATTCGCAGCGACGGCACTGCTGTTGGTGATGTTCCCGGCTTAAGACAAATTTCTTCGGATGGTAAATTGGTTTTCCCTCCATTCCGTGCCGAAGATTATCGTCAGGAAGTTCATGCCCAAGTTTATGCCTGTTTGGCTCGCAATCAGTTTGGTTCAATTATATCGCGTGATGTTCATGTCAGAGCCGGTAAGTTATCACAGTTTCATTAGAACATCCATCAACCATATTGTGTTATAAAACAAAGAAAACGAGAGAGAGAGACAACGTTGTGTGCACAAAGATCAGCGTTGCCATTATTGGGGTTTGCCTACCAAATATGGTAGAAAATTTTTATTTTGGTAGGATGGTAGGATAAATCCAATTTTGGTAGTTTTAAGAATAAATCGATGTGTCTAAGCAATTCCAAAAAGCAAGTAAAAACTACTATAAGTACAACATTGTCATTATTTAAATTCTCATTGTTCGGCAACTCTGTTTGTTTCTTAATAAAAGAAAAAAAGCAAGTGCCAAAAATGCCTTTCTTTAATGTTGAACAATAAAAAAACATTAAGCGCAGTAGCATACGTTATAAGTCGCCTTTTTCAACTGACAACTGAAATAGAAACACATGATTTCTTAAGAGCTTTGTCACATTCAGTACGTTTCCGGCAACGCAAAGTACTAAAGTTGGCCAACTTTTAACGTACGTTGAGTACTTTGCCAGCTTTCAGACGTTTGTTTGCATTGTTTTGATTTATGTTTTTGTTGCATCCAAAACAAAAACAACATTTCATTTAGTAAAATGCTTGCAGTAGTAGTCAACCAAATAAGTAAAAAAATACACATTTTTGTTATATGTTTATAATTTAGAAAATTATTTAGTAAATACAGATTCCATGATATATGAATATGAATGAGTTTATTTTTAAAAATCTTTAACAAATTGGTAGCTTTTAAGTTATTTTGATATATTTTTTTTATAAAAATTTGGCAGGAAAAATGTTGCTTCAGTTCTTCCAGAACTAATAACAAGAATCAGACTAAAGAAAGAAAAACATTTTTCTTAATTAAATTCGTGGCAAATTTTAAGTTAGGAAAGTTTGAATATGCTGAATTTTTTTGGAATTGCAAAAGTAAAAAAGGAAAATGTGACGGGGGCATTTAAGCGACTAAATTTAAGTACTAAAGCTATGATCTCACTGTCGGTGCAAGAAGTTCAATTTGCGACAATTTTTTTCGTGCTTTATCGGAGTACATTTGAAAACATTTTATAATAATATAACTTATTTTTGGACATTCCCACTATCTTCGAATATTGGTTCAATATTTTCCGGCTCATATCGGACAAAAAAAAATTGCGACAATAACGGACGCAATACGGTCACACTATCGGACTTTATTGCGCAAATTAAATACGATGGTTCTTATTGGTCCATTTGTTCTTAATTTAAAGCATACTTTTAGTGCCGGAAATTAGCATTTGTGCAAGGCAGATTCAACTATGTAGTACCGTTTGGTGTTGTTGTACTACAATACAACAAATAGACGCATTTTTGTGTGTGTAAAATTGTTCTCTATGTCAAAAACATGTACATGAAATAGAGAAGTATTTGCAAACAAAAACAAAAGTAAACAAAAATAGTTTTGGACACTCTCAATAAACAACAAATAAATAAACATTGATACGGGCAAAAAAAAAAAAAAGACTCCTGGCGTAACAATGCCACCTAGTTGAAGACGCCTTGCATTTGGGCAAGAGAGTGGTGAAAAAAAAACATAAATTATTTGTCATAAGCAGGGCTGCCAAATAAAATTCTACAAAAATCTTCAAAATCCCGATAAAATACATATTGCATATTGCGTATTGATGGGCACACAGTGGCCGATAAAAATCGGCGCAGTTTTCATACTTTTATTAGTGTACATTGCGCTAAAGATTGTTCACATTATCGGCTCATTATGTTTAATTTTGATTGTTCGTTGTTGGTACAATTTCGGCGTTTATCGTTGAACTTTAAAGAATTTTGTTCGTTCACAGTATCGGCGCATTAGAAATTAGAAAATTTTTTTAATTAATTTTATTTCTAAAATAAATAATATTTTTTATAAAAATTTCTAATATATATAATACATAATATAATAAAAAAAAAATATAGAAAAGTCTGGAGGAATTTTGGCAATTTTGCAATATATATCTAAGGAATTTAGAAAACCCTTACATGGATTTCATGTCAAATAAGCATAAAAAAGCTGAACTGCAGAATGTTTGAATTTGTTACTTTTGCTAACGAATTTCAATAGAGCTTACTTTATATTTCATACTATAAAGTAAACTAAAAATTATGAAGGAATGAAAAATAAAAATCTTATTACAAAATTTATAAAAGCAAATTTTTGGAAATAAATCTCATGAAATTACAAGTTTTTAAAATTAAATTTATGTCTACGTCTGTCCGTTAAGATATATACATATCTCTCTCTCTCTCTCTCTCTCTCTCTCTCTCTCGTTTTATTTTTGTTTTCGAAATTTCTAAAATTTTCAGCTTTTATCACATCGTTGGTTTGTTTCCTGTAACAACTTTTGCTTTCTTCTTCTTCTGAATGTAATAACTCTCAGCGCTCCATGGTCTAGATATACAATATTAAATTAAGAAAACCGATTGTTTATTCTACTCAGTTAAAAATAAACTTATTCAATATACTCTTCCTTGAACATCACCACATATTAAGGACAAAACCAAATATGTATGACAATAAGGCAGGCAAAGAAAAACGTAATTCGCGATTAAATGGCAAGACTTTTCGAATGCTCCCACTTGTGGCGTAATTATATTTTAATAAGATTTTAATTAAATTTTCTTAGCAACAGCCTAGAGAAAATAATATGGAACAATCACAATTGTTAATAGAAAGACGCAAATTGCTGTGTGTAATTAAAGACTGCCTGAAAAAAGGCAGCTCAAGAAAATCATTATAACAAACTCTTTCCACAGTCCTACGCTTATTTAATTTTGTGCTGAGTTTAATTTAGAAATTTTGTTCTGAACCTCATTGTTACGGGCCTTATAATCTGATGTAAGAAGAGAATTATTTTTGTTTTTGCAAAACTTTTGACATCACAACTGAAGCCAACATAATGAGATTTGTGTTGAAAATTTATGAATAATACACATTTGAAAGGCAAAAGTTTGAAGTTGCTACAGCAAAGTGCTGTTGTGAGGTAGACAATATGGAAACAAAACTAAATTTTATAATAGCAAAGGTTAATAGTTAACGCGGTTAAGTAAATTTTAAGATTAAATGCCATATATAGTTTAACTTCACAATTTCACGACGCGAGAGAATCGAGAAAAAAGGCGTATTTTCGGAAAAGAGTCACTAAATTTGAAATATTTAGTTTTATGGGAAATTTGTAAGACATTTATTTTATAATATTAGTTTCATAAACAAGTACAATTAAAAAAAGTCATAACAAAATATAACAGTCTTTTCTAAACATCTAATATAGAATTAACGTACCACTGCATAAGGCACAAATCCATCCATCAAATTGTGCATAAACATTTGCACCACTTATAATAATTTTGTTAAAAATTTCAAAATTTAATGCAAACTGGTAGCAGTTTTGCTACCTCTCTTTGTTTTACCGACAATGTGCAACGTTAGTACAAGCTTCTTCAAATCTATAACCAAAAAAACACACCTTTTTCATGTGATTTACAATTGTATATTTTTATGTACAAAAACATTTTAGGTATACTTTTACATGGTATTTTATGATAAGTTAGAAAATAAAAAAAGCACTAAAAATTAAAAAAAGCACCGAGCACCGACTCAAGAATTTTTCGAGGCGAAAATTTAAAAAAGCACTAAAAATTTTGCGAAAAGTGTTGAGTTGAAAACGCTGTTAACAAGTTATTAGATGTAAAAATATTTCTATAAAATTGGAACGAGACAAAGAAGTAAAGTCAAATTGAAACTCTTCAAATACAAAAATAAAATAGAAACAAAGTGGAACAGATATTTATAGAAATTAAAAATATGTATATAAATAAGACATAAGACTATTCAGCAGTGTCACAGATTCCGTTCGGAATGATTTTGATTCCGTATTTACCATTCCATTCCAATTTGTTTTGCTGTCAGAGATTCCGATCGTTTTTGCCATTCCGAAAAAAATTTTTAAAACCCTTTTGATATAAATACTTTGGCATTATTATCCAAGTATAATGTGGCGACATAATCAATTAGAAAAATAAAAAACAGCAGTTTACAAGAAAAAAATACCAGGAAAAAAATATAAATGCTTTAAATTATTTTTTGAAATTTTTCTTCTTTCTTTTGTTTTGTGTACTGCCGAATGGTGACATAATGTGCACAGAAAAGACATATGGAAATGCAATATAAATCAATTGCAATAATTTCGTATTCTGGTAAATGTTTTTAAATGTTTTAAAAATTCGCAAAATAATACGCTAAAATTATTTTAAATAAACTTTCTAAATAAAAAAACTAATTTTTTTTCCAACAAAAAGTAGTTTTAAATAGTTATTTGTACTTTAAAAAGACACAGAAACTGACGGAATCCTGAAAGGATGATTTCATTCTGAATGATTTTATGGTTTTCTGAAACATAAAAATACTGATAATTAAATAACGTTTTAGCTTTCAAAGTTGTACAACTGTAATGAACTCGAAATAAAACATTAATGACATTAAATTCATAATTTATTATTTAAATTTTATTTTAAAATAATTCAAATTACTTAGTTATGTTTGTTATATGCTTCAGCTGTTATTTTTGGTTTTAAGCGCACATACATACATATAATGAAAAGGTAATATAGAATAAAATTACCATTCAGATAAAATATACTTCATATTAGGTGTGCTTTTTTTTACTTTTCTAGTAAAGTTCGGTAAAATGAGAATAAAGTATAATTTATCTCAATAAGATAAAAAATTTACAAAAGTAAGAAAACGCAAAAAACAGTAACATTTACGACAAATTGGAAACGCCAATGTATATACAAATCTACACGTATGCACATACAAATACAAATCTACACACATCCATGCATATATAAAATCAAAATAATTTGACTGATATGTACATGTCAATTAAAGAAAACTCAAATAATTTTTAACTTAATCATGAAATAAAATTCACTATTATTTGTTCAGTGCAAGTTTTTATATCTTGTATAAATTTCTACCATTTGTCACTGTTGGGAAACATTTATTTAAACTTTTAAACTAGCTCGCAGAAAAAGTACGGGCTGTAAGGAAACGCTTTCTGGTAGGATTGTGATCCCGCTGGTGCCCAATTTAGAGTAAGAAAACAGACCTATTCATTAATTGAAATGCTTTATTTTTATTTAAATAATAATTCAAAAACATCCATTCCTTTGGTACAAAAATTAAGGCAATAAAGTAAACTCATAAGACTCTTTGCTCAATTATTTTTTTTAGTTTTAATTAATTTTTAAATATAATAACATTTAATCGCAAATTCAATTATTTAATTACTTATTTTATTTTTACAAAAATGCTTAATTCCCTTGGGAAAAAATATATTTTTATCTCCAAAATGATGTGTCATTTACTACAGAAAAAGAAAGAGCAAGTGTGCACGAAAAAGCTTAGTAAAGTAATTAATTTGAGCAAAAAAACGTTGAAAGCCGACCAACATTCCTTTGAAAAAATCTAAATAATTACAAAAAAAAGCAGAAAGAAAAATTAAATAAAATCCAATTAAATTATACAATTAGAAACGGAGTTTCTGAAAAAAATAAAACCAGAAACACACCTTTTTATGCGCAAAAAAAAAATAAAAAACATTTGGAACAAAATGATTTAAAGAGAACTTAAGTTTTATTATGAACTTAAAAATGCGCACAGTGGGTTTTCGTTTACAAATAAAGTATTGGTGAAACTTCCTCCTGAAGGGTTTTGTAAAAAAAAATGTTTTAATATCTTTTTATTAAAAAAATATAATAAATTAATTTATGTAATAATTGCATCTTTCTCGCTTCAAGCTCATGTGCGTTAGTGGAAAACATAAATGTCAAGATCGTTTCACGTTAAACTCACGAAGTAATCACGGAAACATTTTTGTATTGAAATGTAATTTCCTACCTGTTATTTATTCACAATAGAAATTTTTATTTGAATAACCAAAATTAATTGCACATGATCTTGTTAATCGCTTGTTTTCTGTTCTCATAATTAATTTCATTGCTCTCAGTTTTGACTCAAGTCAGACTATCTGAACATTTTGCGAATTTTTGCATGTCGTTTAATTTTCTCATTAAAACTTTTCTTAGTAAACGTCCCTTAATTGGCATTCATGGGTACTGCCTAGTGAAGAAAGTGCTTCCAAAGGAAAGTCAATAATATCATAAACTTCTGATCCGGAAGTAGTGTAAAATCTGATTAGTCTTACTTCCTTTGACATTGGGTTTTCGTTGCCGGAAGTTCTCTTTTTTGATGTCGTTTCAGTGAATTCGAAGTAATGCTCGTGATGCTAAATAAATGCCTTTTAATGCCTTTTCTAATCAGAACAATATAACTAATTTTGTATTACTCCTACGTAGGAATGAAAAGTTGGTAATTGCTTTGGTTTAATCCAATTAATAAGAAGCAGGTTATGATAAGTTGCAATTCGAATTCCAAAAATTCTAATTTAATTTATTTTATAAATATTCTTTCAATAATTTAACATTAGTTAAAATTCAGTACAATAATTTATCTATGTTTGTTATATGGTTTAGCTGGCCTATATGCGGCTTTTCATTTGGTGTTAATATTAAAATCTTCAGTTGACCGGTAACCAAATTCTTGAAAAAAGCTAAGAAATTTTACTTGTTTATACAAGAACTCCCAAAAAATATTTGAGAATTACCGTAATATACAAACAAAACGAAACAAAAAGCTTCTTTAAAAATTTTACAACAAACATTTTATTATTTGATTTTAAATCTATTTAGTCTTTCTAAATATAAAAAAATAAAACAGATATCACTTCTCACTTCTATTTTTATTTTAACCTTTACTAAATTTTTTAATTATATTTATTTTTGAGCGATGGTCTTTTTTATGAAAAGTTTTTTTCAATTATTTAGTTTAAATTTTTCGCTACCAAATAGTACCATCGTCAGGAAATAATAATTTGTATTAACAAAAATATTTTTTATTTTTTTTTTTTTTAAATTTTAGTCTGAAACTGGGGTTGAACCCAGGTCTCCTTTTGGTTTTGTAGTCAACGTGCAGACTACCATCCATCGTGCCATCGCCACCCTCTTGGAAATTGCGATTGTCCTCAGAATTTTGTGGCCATATGCTATTTCTCTCTTTCAACATTATATTGTCCATTTTGGACTTAGAATGACGTTATTAATATAAAGTCCATAAAAAAATCGTTCCATTTGCTAGACGTGTCATGGAGTTGCATTAAAAATTAATTATTTTGCCAATTTTAAGCGTAACTGCACACAAAATTTCGTCAAGAACTCACGAATTTTCAGGGCTGAGGATTGATGGTGCGACTAAAAACAAATCCAAGTTTTAAAAACCAATAACTTGCAAATGTGAAAAAAAATGTCTCTATGCATTACTTTGCTAGTTACAGTAGTTTTAATAAATCGACTTGTTAACTATTGAAAACAATGGAAAAACTGAAATATTGTGCTTTGCAAATAATAATTCGTGCCATCACAAATAATGCTGAACACCTAAATTCACGAAAACGTTTTGACCAATCGCAAAATAAAGTCGTCTGAGATGCTGAAGCGGTGATAATATCAGAAGGCATTCATTATTTGCCTATTATTTGTCTCACAGTCTATAGATAAAGCATAGACCCATCGCTTCATTCGACAATCTGTTGAGCGGATAACAGCATATTAAAATCGTCCATGCTGACCAAAAACGTAAACATCAAGCGGCAAGGCGCTGGATTAAGATTCTTAAGATATTTTGTTCATCGATTATCTTGAGAAAGGTAGACTCTTTTGAATGGCGACTATTAGTTGCACGACTATTACCATAGCACGGGTGCTAAACTCCCCGCACTAGTGCTGACTGATGTCATACATGTGTATCACACGTACATAAGATTATAATTTATACAGGGTGGGCCAAAATTATCACCCGATGTTCTTTTGCTGTAATTTTGTTTTTTAAGACAAATTTTGGCACTGCTTATGATAGCGGGTAAGCACATGCAGATCCAAAGGTTTTTATTAAATAAAATTACAGCAAAAAGACATCGGGTGATTACTTTTGGTCCACAGTGTATATGCATGTACTAACATACATACATATATCTTTGCACGATATCTTTTTCGGATTACCAAAGTTATTTTTTAGATTTATTTAAAAGATTCGCACTTATAAAATGACCTGTCGTATGTTATTTAAGTAAATTAACAATAAAGCCAACCCACTGTGCAGCCAGACATGTGTATATTAAAAAGGTGCAACCCTGAAAACAAAAAGGAAAAAGTGGAACCACTATAAAAATAAATTATTGTACTTACAAACCTACTTTACATGTTAAATGATTTTAATGTATTTAATATTCACTTGCCTTGTAATAAATTTCGCCAAATTTTGTCGAACAAAACCAAAGTGACATTTGAAGATAAAAGTTGAAATATTTGTCCCATATATGCAGACAGTAGTGGTTAAAAATATAGCACTGCTTTTATATATATATTTACTTATTTATTTATTTCGAAAAACCCCAACCGCGCTCACAGAGCCATATATAGTTGATAGAATACCATACATATATGTACATACAGTGAACTCTCGAAAACGTTAACTAATTTTTAGCAAGGCAGTTCACATTTTCGAGTCTGTTCACGTTCTCGAGTACCCAAATTGAAAACAAAAAATGATCCTATTTAATGTAAAAAATTATATTTTAATACGTAAAAAAGCTAAACACTATTTCAAATTAATTATTTTATTCAATTTTAATAACAAGAAATAAAATGAAATATATTTAGTTCACATTGCTTTCGATAAATAATATAAAATAAAGGATACAAGAAATTCATATTTAATTAACAAAAACAACAAAAAATAAACTAAAACTAATAGCAACATTTTTTTGGTTGAATAATTAAGAATCAGTTAAATAAAGCACTCAGTCAGTCAGCTTTTGCTTTAAAGTTTCTCAGCACTCTAATATCACTTTGCGATATCAACTCGTTTTCGCTTTATCCAAAGCTTCTACATCGTCCTTGGATTTAATTGTAACTTCTGGCTGGAATATAATCGAATCATTATCATCGGCGGTATCATCTTGAATTGCAATACTTCCTACTTACGTGCAATTTTCTTTAGGATTGATGTTTCAATCTTTAACCGTGCAAAGAGTAACATCGATCTGTAATTAAATATTAATTAAATTCTCTAAAATCACTGAAACCTATAATAAAAGAATCCTGAGAATTCAGCGAATGAAGAAGTGGAACCGCACTATTTTCTAGCTGCCTTACTTCTGGAGGAGATATCCTCTGTCTTAAAACACTTAAGGGAATATTATCATCGGAGTCATCTTGGTCCGAAACTAAGTTTAAAACATCTTTCCATCATTCGTTTAAAATTGGTTGCGAAATTTTACTCCATGTTGAGTCCAAAAGATTGATTGCATCGCTTATTGTTAACATCTTAATAGAATCTAACAATTCTTGTTTTCCAGCCAGTATTTTCTATAATACAATTTTGTTATTTTAAAAACATTCTGGTTCATAAATTAACGATGTGACGTTGGGTGGCAAAAACATCGGACATATGAAGCAGTCATCAGGTTTATTTCAGATTCAGCTGGATGTGAAGGAGCATTGCTTATTAACAGAAGGGCTTTAATTTGTAGCCCCTTCTTAGTCAAGAAAGCAAAAAAGTATTACAAAGTTTTCAGTTTATAATTTGTCACTTGAAATCAAACTCTTTAACAAAAGACTGATGAAACCGTTCATAAAAATATATACTGGTACTTGTCCTTCATACTGACTTGGAAAATTTGTAATTCACTGGACAAGAAAAGCTTTTGAAGCTTCGAGGATTTTTAGATTTTTCCAATTACCAATAGATGAAGGTTGTGAGCTCCCGACGAATTTGAACAGCCTAAGAAAGTTAATGCTTGTTTCTTCATCTTTGCGCCTGGAGCACTAAAATGTTGACACATAAGTTTTATCTGGCAACTGCTTCCAATATAATACGGATTCGTCAGCATTACAAAGCTAATCTTCACAAAGTGAGAGTTCTTCCATTTTCGCTCTCAACTTTACCTTAAATGGGTCAACTAGTTGTGGCTGTACAAAAAGCTTTTCTCTGAAAATTTTAAGAAGGCGAATACCGAACCTTTGAAGCCATCCGGAACTGGCGTCAAAACCACGATCATTTTCTTTAATTCGATCGTGAATTTCTAAAGCTTTGACTTTTAAAAGCAGTCCACTTACCGTCATTTTTTTAATTCGCATGTGAAGGAACCATTTGTACAGACCTTTTTCCATTCTCGGAAGTTCAAAAGCACGCAATGCTTTACACTTTCTAGTGCCATGAAGTGCATTATTTACACGATTAGTAATTTCCAGTTTTTTCTTTTTAATGGCAGAAATTGTTGCTGAAACTCCATATTTTCTTGGCAAGTCACCAACACTAAAACCATTTTCCAATGATTCAAGAATATCACCTTTATCTGTTAAAGTTAACACTTTAAGTTTTTTTAATAACATTTTTCACTTTCACAAATTATAATTTTTTTTAATCACAACATCTACGTAGCAGTGTATAAGAGCAACTAACAGGTCGACGCATACAGACATCGTTGCCAGAATGATGATTTTGTCATATTTTTGATGATTTTTTAACCAAAATATGATTTGATTTGATTTTTTTCTCAAATTATGATTTTTAATTTATAGAAATTATGATTTTTTATTTCATTTGTGTACAACTTTGATTGTGAATTTTACATTTTGTGTCATCTTGTTATTGGTTGCGTTTATTTACTTTACACTTGTTACCCTGTAACGACGCAAAGCGCAACGTAATTTAGCGCTTCGCTTTTATGCTGAAATGAGTAACCTTAAATAGAGTGTTAACGTTGCGGCAGAAGCAGTACTGTTTATTCACTTCGATCAATAAAAAAACTTTAAATAGAAATAAGAAATAGAGATAAATCACTAAATTGACCTGAAAACAACTAAATGGCACCCTATTTCACTTCTTTACGCGCTGTAAAAATGGGATTTTCCAATTGCAAAGTGTTGACGCCGCGTTATTTCGGTTGGTTGCATACATTTTGTATGGGCATGAGAAATTTTGACAGCGCTTTGCGTCGTAATTTAGGTTGGTCTGTTTATAGAAATGCATCATTGTTTGAGAAATAAAGACCTTAAAGAGTATCTCTGCAAAACTGTAATTTTCTTTGGAAGTACAAATTTCATTCTGTTGTACAAATGAAAAGCATAAACTTTCTTAAGCAAAAAAAAAATGTAATGTGCAATATATTCAGTACGAAAAGGTAAAACTAATATTTCTAATATCAAGTTACTTGTATATATATAATCCATTTATTTACTTTTAGATGGAAATAACAAATGCCGTGAAAATTATGATTTTTTTCCATAAAATATGATTTTTTTTCCGGCATATAACGATTTTCTTCTCAAAGCTTCTGGCAACGCTGCATACAGAAATGAAGAAAAAACCTTTAAACATACATAAGTAAACAAACCAATAACCTGTAATTCGGGGATTTCCCAATTTAAAAGCAATAAAAAAAGTGTTTACGTTTTAGAGCTTTCCCATTTTGTTTACGTTTTAGAATAATCTATGGAAAAATAATTTTGTTCACGTTTCTTTCGAGTGTTCACGTTTTCGCGAGTTCACTGTATTTATGTATATAAAAAATTCTAATATAAATATGTATACATATGTAAGCAACAAATATGGAAAGAAACATGTTTTCTTTTTCAGTTTTTAATATAAATATAAATCACAAAATAAAATATATATATGGATGTGTGGATATTAATATATTAGTCTATGATATAGATTAATTTACATAAAAATAAGATCATAGTAAATAGACCTTGAAATTGAAATTGACAATATGTAATGCGCTTTAAATTGAAGATCTAAAGTTTGTAAAAATACAATTATGGACAATAAAGAGATTAAGGAAGTTATTAAAAATTAGTAACAGATGCATGTTTCACTAGATTTCTTCTGAATGTAATCGGAGCAATTTCCGCTTTGTAAGGAAAGTATTCTTGCGAAATGTAAGATGCATTTTGTTGTCTCTCTTCCCACTCAGCAATTATTTAAACATTTAAGTAAATTAAATATCTTTTTTTTATCTTGGACCAGCACTCAGGGGATGACCCCTACACATGCGATGCATTGTGCTGGAACTCGAGGGAAGGTATAGTGAGAGATATAACAGGAAGTAAAGCTTCACTATCTTACAACTCTACTTTTGAACGTTTTTTTTGTTAATAGCAGTGTTGCAGCGCCTCTGATGTCAAGTATGCGCACTCAAATTTGAAGGTTTATTTTAGTAGACATTTTTAGTAATGGAGGAGAGCGCTGTGGCGTGCCTGTGGATTGGTTACAGCTGAAGCCGGTACTGTTCAGTGACCAGTGACTATGTCTTCGCCTCTGAAACCGTCCGACAACAACTGACACAACGACGCATTAATGCACATCAGAAAAATTGCCAGATGTTTTTATCACCTAGTCTGTAACTGTGGTCAAACACAGGACTTTTGCACATCTGAAATTTTTTTTTTTAAATGGAAAACGTTTTCTAGCATCAAAACGGTAACTGATTCTGCCAGCAACACCGTTATTAATCCTTTTTATAATTTGACGTCTTAATTTATTTTACCTTCTAAGAAATATATGTCTTATTAAATGCTTCGTGACAAAGTAAAAAATTTATAATGGAAACACCACATTAAATGTTTCATATAATTTGAACAGCCTGAAGACGTTTGCATTGCATCGCATTAAAATCAAGAGCAAAAAGTGATGAATAACAAGAATAGTAATCAATACGCTATTGTTTTTGCAGCCACTGTGTACAGAACATGTTGCTTCTACTAAAACATTGTTAAACTCATCAGCAATATTCGTTAGTGCCTGTAATTTTTGTTTAGCGGCAGCAGCAGGTACTCGTAAGTGTTTAATCTAAACTTTGCTGAGAATATGTTGAAATTATCTAGTAAATAAAGATATGAAAATAGAAGCCCTAAAAAGCTAATAGTGTCAAGTCACGTCATCGTCTTCACCATCTTTATCATCATCAGCAGCACACTAACTATGAAATGTATGTGAATGTGTATATGAATAAGCATTTATGACATGTCACTTCTAATGATTTTCGAAATGTGAAAGAAAAATCAAAAACAGAAAAAAGATACTCTTAATAAAAAGCTAACGCAGCTCCCCTCACAACACAATGTCTTACCAACTTCCACTTTGTTCAAAAAAAGTACATACAATAAATAATAATAAGAAAAAAAATTAAAAAAAGAGACACTGAAGCGAACGTAATTCAAAAGAAGGGAAATACTAGAATAATGTTTGCAGAAGAAATTCTCCAAAAATATCTTAAACTACAGGAAGACAAACAGATGAATACAAGAATACAAGAATTTAATAATTGTCATTTAATTAGATAAAATATTTTACAAAGATTAAAGCAATTTAACGCTGCTTTTCAACTCAAGCAGAAGTTTATTAAAAATTAAAAATATTTTTAGTTTCTGTACATTTTTAGAAGATAAGTAATTGAAAAATTAATCGTGTAAACAGTACATAAGAATAAGAATTAAAATTCTCAAATCTTGACAGAAGATTTGTCAATAAATTATACTGCATACAAATAGATTTTTTTTTTTAAACTTGGAGCAGCATTCAGGAGCTGACCCCTACGTATGCGGTGTATTGTGTTGAATTAGAAGAAAGGGATTGTAGGAGAAATGACAGAAAGTGAACCTTCACTATCTTTCAACACTGCTTTTTGCACGTTATTTGTTTTTAGAGCAGTGTTGTAGCGTCTCTTATGTGAAGAAAACGTATTAAAATTTGTTCTTTAAAGTTTCGTTTTTAGTAGCCATTTCTATTAATTATTTTACTTCGCCGGTGCTACACAATACCTACGAAGCAGGGCGTTCTGATGTGCCTGTGGATTGGATACAGCTGAAGCCGTCACTGTTCAGTGATCAGTGACTATGCCTTCGCCACTGAACCCTTCCGACAACAACTGACACAAAGACATACAAATGCACATTTCAGCAAAATGCGAGATGTTTTTATGAGTCAGAAACTGGGTTTGAACCCAGGACAAATTTTTCGTTTAGTAGTCAACGTGCAGACTACTTCGACCATCGCCATATGCGTTGGTTTTACGTTAACCGAGGTGGTTTTGCTGGTGATGTTTTTGTTGTAGATACTATTATGGGGGTTTCCATAACTCGCGTCATCTATTGACCATAATTATTTTTTCGAATTGGTTATTTCAGTATAGTACTGTTGTATTGTTGTAACGATAAGCCCACTTGGGACTCAATTCGATTGGCAACAAAAAAACTGAATCAAAAATGAATTGTAAAAAAGTATTTGTTTGTTCGTGTTGCGTGTCAGCTGATCACACGTGCAACTTGATAATATTTTGCTCCCAATTGTATCTAAACATTTTCTACATTTGATTTTTCACAAATGTAAAGTCGGTTTGCGCTTGTTTTTGGATTATGCGATAGAAATAATTAATAAGAGGTTTTTAAAACTTATTTTAAATTAATTTTATAAGGAAACCGACTTTACTTTGCGACTATGTTTAGGGTCAGTTTTGATAACATTTCGTGTCTTGCTAAGAAAAATATACATAAATTATAAGTCTTCTGTTCTTTCATTTCCATGTCTTGCTGCAACTGAAACGTCTATAAAAATTAACAGGAAGAAGTGGAGTTTTAAACGTTTATAATGATTTTGTTTTACAACTTATACAACTTTTTTTTCTCTTTTAATTCTTAGAGCAACTTTCAAAGCCTTTGTCATACATATTTGGTATTTCATGTCATAATTAGTAGATATAATTTATTTAAAATTTTTTGTTTTTAAATAAATTTCGCAACTGATTGAAATGTAACTCATGGTTTTTTTTTATAATGCGTAGTGGTTGCTCAATATTATGAAGCCGATGTTAATAAAGAACATGTCATACGCGGCAACTCGGCAGTTATTAAGTGTCTAATACCTTCGTTTGTGGCCGATTTCGTTGAGGTGGTCTCCTGGCATACAGATAGTGAGGAAAATTTCTACCCAGGATCTGAATATGGTGCGAACAACTCACTGCACCTTCTTTAGAGTTTGTTGTGAAATGTCTTTTTGTATAGCTTGTAGTGTTCAATACTAAAAGCACGTTAATTAAGGTTTAGCAAACGTAAAGCCAAATAGCAATCACCGCAACTGCAACAAAAAATTACCCAAAACCTTTTACTTCATAATTTTTTTTTAGCTCATCAATATGATCAAGAATATTTTCATTACATTTCCTGATTTTAATTTCATTTTCATTTTCTAAATGTTCTTTACCTTTTTTTGTACTTTTTTCTCCATCTTTAACTGTATTAAAAAACAAAAATAAATAAAAATCCAGTTGTTTCCCAGCATTATGAAGAGGATATTCATAAGGCTTTTGTGATACGCGGCAATTCGGCCATTTTGAAATGTGATATACCTTCATTTGTGGCCGATTTTGTTAATGTTATATCGTGGCATACAGATCAAGAAGAAAACTTTTTCCCTGGCACTGAATATGGTGTGTTAAGTTACATACTACGCAATGTTTGTATTCGTATCTATAACACAGTAATCACTCGTTAACATATTTTAAAATCGTATTTAATCCTTTACCTCTATAATTTCTGTTAAAAAGAAATCCTTAATCCTTTAACACTTGATTTAAACACTTTTACACTTTTACACCAAGTTATACAAAAACACAGCCAAACACTTTCAGAAGCACTGACAAACACTTTTTATGTACGTGTGTGTTTGTGTATATCAACATTTTCTGACAATTATAAATGTCTTACAATATCAAGAGAAAAATTGCCAATTATAAATATAAATATAAATATGTATGTATGTACATTCCCAGGGATTTAGAATGTTATTTACTCGTATAAATATTTATAACAGTTTGATATGACACTGACATACATATAAAATGTCTTAACACTTCTTACAAATTCTATTCCATATCTACATACATACATACACATGTACATATATCACTCCTTGTGTAATAAACGATTTTTAATCAAAAAACTTTTTAAACTTTGCTAACAAAAGAAAGGAATATTTAGAAAAAAGCAAGGGACAAAGACTAAAGGCTCATTTAGCCAAGCGTAACGTTGCTGTAGTTGGTTGCAACAAACCATGATGTTTGATGTATGAAAACCTATAGATATGCTTATAAGGGTGTCTTTCACCAAACATATTTAAACACAATTTAATTTAATTAATGATCTTTATTTAATTTTAACAATCTATTTTTTTAAGCTTTTAGGTTTTTTCTCTTTTTATTTATTATTTTTATATTTATTTTCGATATTTCGTTAACCTTCGGTTAACATCTTCAAGAAGAAAGAAAAAAAAAAAAAAAGAAGAAAAAAAAAAAACTTCATGAAGATGTTAACGAAATATCGAAAATAAATATAAAAATAATAAATAAAAAGAGAAAAAACCTTAAAGCTTAAAAAAATAGATTGTTAAAATAATAAAAAAGGTTAAAAAAAGTATTAAGAAAAAAAGATCTTTATTTAAAGTATGTTTAAAAAAATTTTATTTTCACCAACTGAAATAATGAAACAGAAAGTATGGTAACGCTCTGATATTTAATATGATCTCGTCAAGTTACAGCTTTTTAAAAAGCTGTTTAAAAGCTGTTTTAGAGCTGTTTTAAAGCTGTTTTCATGCTGTTTCATGCTGTTGTAAAATCAATATTTAAAAGCAGAGTGCTGGATACTTAAACAGTATTTAAATATTCTAGATGAAAATGAAAATCGACATTTAAATATGTATTGATATTTAAATATAATTGGTGAAATAGGCTCTAAATGTCACAAAACTTCGTACTAAAATTCTATAATCTCCAAATTGAAGACGTTACAGTTACGTGGTCTTCATACATCAAACATCATGGTTTGTTGCAACTACATCAACGTTACGCTTGGCTAATTGAGCCTTAATTCGTAAACTTCAACAACTTAACAATTTGGCACTCAATACACTGTAATTAAATATTACAAGATTTATCAATAATTTAATTGCTGCTTTAAAATACCACAAAATTGTACTAATACTATAAATAAACAGTAATTGAACACAAATAAATATATGTATGTACATACTATGCATATTATAAATTTATGCGCGTTATTAATTAAATATACAATATAACACCTGAAACGGTGTCATAACAATAACAAAACACACATACATTTGTATGTACATACTCTTTTACTAATATTTTAATGACATTAAATAGGAGAGTGATTTGACGTATGTATGTCGACAATAAATCAAAGCTTTGTTCAGGGAAGAAGAAAATTCAAAAAGGAACAATTAATAAACGGAACACACGCTGGTTTTGATTTGCTTATATTCTTTTAGCTTATATGTATACACGTAGCTTGCGCAAAATCCGTAGTGCTGTAACCTGTACTTCACCTTTCACACTTGACATTTTTCTCAGAATGAATTGTCTTAATTCTTCCCTCGACGCCTATACGGCTGATAAAATTATCATTGCTATTCTTTATTCAGATATGCCAACTATTCAAATCAAAACTATTCAAATTGAAAAATTTTCTGTTTTTTTTATTATTTATTACTCAATTTTTGCGTAAAGACCTTTTTGAATTAAGAAAATATATATGTACATTAGAGTTGGCCAAACGTAATCTGCGGAAAATTTTCATCAGAAGTGCTCAGTTCTTTGCATATGTGCCGGTTTTGCTGGCTGCGGTAGTTGTGGGTCCTTAAATTCTATGTACCCCAACAAATGATCGTACCCATGTCAACGTAGTCGGATCAAAATTTATTAAAGGTTATTTGTAGGCTCTAAGCGTTGACGAGCTCCAAAAGTTGACACGGAAATGTAAAATTGTTTTTAATGCATCCCTCACGCACCGCTTTTCTGTCATCGAAAAAAATCAACTTCTTGCCCTGAAATTTTAAACCATATATGTTCGAATTTCAAAAAAGCAAGAAAACTCATTCGATATATTTTTTAGAAGAAAAGATTACGTAAAAAAACTTTGTGTAAATTACTGCGATCATTAAAAAAAATTTTGACAATCAAGTCCAGCCCTTCTCCGATTTTAGATAAATTTAAAAAAGTTGCCGTCAAAAGTCTGAATGAAACATGAAACGTAAAATCATGTATATGAGAAAAATTTCAAAATCGGAGTTTTATTTAATTATTTTATATTACAGTCAAATTCGGATAAGATGAACTGATTTCCAAGCACTTTTGTTCGCTTAACTGAAAAACACAAATGCCAATTAATCGTTAGTTTTACTTTAGTACTCGTATACTGTGATACAAGAACGTGATACATACTAGAAACATTGTTTAGTTTTTCATTTCTTCTTTTCTTGTTTTGTAATTTTATAGCCAATAAATAGTATCTCCTCTGCAGATTTTCCAACGAATCGTCTAAAAAGATAAAAATATTATTGGTGAATTTTTTTACTATTTGAATAATTATGTGCTGTAAGTTGTCGCTATTTTCTCGTTCGCACATTTGTATTATTTTTACCTTTTCGCAAAATTTCGGTTGTAATGGCCGTGATTTCATTTCGAAGGTTAGTTTTTAGTTGGAAGATGGTTCTTGGTTTATTAACATAAAATAAGTTAGAGTTTCTTTCAAATATCCCCAATGAAAACTGTCAGGAGCTCTCAAATCCGACCAACGCGGAGAACAGTTAAAAATATGATTTTTAGAAAAAAATTTCGCTACACACACCTACGTGTGTCGCTCAAATTACATTCCGTTAGGAAAAAAATTCAGAAACTGAACAGAAAGAATAACTACTAAATTTTGGTCAAGAAATAACAATACCAGAAAATATTGATCATATATTGAAAATAAAAACGATTTACAGTGGGCGAGGGATAACGTCAAATAATTTAATCCCAGATTGTTGGGGTTTATCAAATGTTGATGTTTATGAATGTACAAATTTACAATATTTAATATCAAAATATTATTGCTACTGGAGCTTAAAGGGTTTTTATTGCTCATAAAATAAAAAAATATGTAAAAATCAAATCTAAATAAAAGCAAAGAAAATATTTTTCAAATTTAGAACGAATTGTATACATGACTGTATGTTTGTATGTACATACATACATATTTTAATAGTTACTATACTTTTAATTTTATTTTATTTATAGTTGACGTTTTGCAGCTTTTAGGTTTGGTTGATGTTTTAAAAAGAGTGTTCAAAATTTAGCATGTTGACGTTATCCACAGAACACTGTATATATATATTTTTTAAATTCAAAACAATTGTTTTCTTGCAAACCATTTAAACCATATAAAACTATCCATGTAAGCAAATTTTTTTTGTGTAACTTATCAGGCTGGCAGCTACTTAACTTTTAGCTACTAGCCGCCGTCCAAAAAAACTATTCAGTTCTTATCAGTGGCAAAAGCTGTTCACAATAGTAATTTTTTTTCGTGTTATTATTTTAAAACATATGACATTCGAACCATTTGAATCCCCCAAATATATGTATTTTCTAAAATTTCTTGCTTGAAGATTATAAAACTAATTTTTTTACATGCTAACATTAATATTAAATAAAGGGTGGTTAAATTTCAAGGGCCGATGTTGATTTTGAATAAAACACAAACTATTTAGGAAATTATTGTAATTTTATTTTATTATGATATATTGGTATTACTCAATTATGTATGGAACAAAATATCGGCCAAATGGGCGCCGCGACCACGGCGGCACACCTCCATCCGATGGTCCAAATTTTCGTTAGCTGTGTGGCAAGTGGCACCGTCTTGCTGAAACCACATATCGTCCACATCCATATCTTCCAATTCGGGCCATAAAAAGTTCGTTATCATCTCACGATAGCGAACACCATTCACAGTAACTGCCTGACCGGCCTCATTTTGGAAAAAATACGGCCCGATGATGCCGCCAGCCCATAAACCGCACCAAACAGTCACTCTTTGTGGGTGCATTGGTTTTTCGACAATCACTCTTGGATTCTCATTCGCCCAAATGCGGCAATTCTGTTTATTGACGAATCCACTGAGGTGAAAATGTGCCTCATCACTGAAGATGATTTTCTTCGAAAATTGATCATCCACTGTTGCCATTTCTTGCCACCATTCTGCCCATTCACGACGTTTGGAATGGTCAAGAGGCTTTAGTTCTTGAGCCAATTGCACCTTGTAAGCGTGTAAATGCAAGTCTTTATGCATAATGTTCATCAACGACGAGCGTGAGAGGTGCAATTGTTGGGCACGACGACGAGTTGAGGTGGACGGCTCTTCAGCCACACTATCGCGAACAGCAGCAATATTTTCTGCAGTACGAGCTGTACGAGCATGCACTGGTGTTCTCACATCTTCTACAGACCCGATTTGCTCGAATTTTTCCACGATTTTTGCGATTGTACGCACATTTGGACGATCAAATTGACCAATAAAATCACGAAGTGCACGATATGCATTTTGATTTGAACGCCCATTTTCATAATAAGTCTGGATAACTTTAACACGTTGTTGGATTGTGTATCTCTCCATGGTTCAAATTGAGTAAGTCTGAAATAGAGAAATGTCAAATAAAATTCGGAAAAAAGCTTGGCGTTTAGGTGTGGTTCACATTCAACATCGGCCCTTACAATTTAACCACCCGATAGTATAAAAATAAATAAAATGACTAACTAGAAAATAATTTGTAAGGAAAATTTCCTTTCTAGAAATATTGTAATTTCTAAGAAATTGAGGAATATGTGTAATTTCCTTCTGCTTAACTTAGAACAAAATGTGCAAAATAATTTAAAAAGATTTCTTAATTTTCTTAAACGATATTATTAATTATCTTGAAATTAAAAACATAAATTGCGATTTTTATTTTGAAAACGACAGCAACGTTGTGAACAGCTGATATTGGACTTTGACATATTTAAATTCTTAATATTTTTCATACAAAACTCTAATAAAAAAAAAGTAGAGTGTCATTGATATATATTAATAAAGAAAGGTTGACAAGTATTTTAATAGTTAATACGTACATACGTGTGCAGTGCCTTATTTCGAAACACTGTTTATGCTTTAGTTAAAATTTAGAAAGAAACTAAATCAAAGAGAAAATTGTAAATTACACTGACAAACAGTAAAAGAACGGAACAACATGCTGTTTTCGAAGGTAGCTACACCTTCATCTTAAGCGTTCTTCGCGTTTTGGCCATTGTGTGGGTTGTCAGTAGATGTAAATTATTAGCTTTATATATTTATTATTTTTTTTTGACAAAATATGACCCAAAAATGTATGTCGATTGACTTAAAATCATTTTCTAATAAATTTCACTCCGGAAGCTCCGATTTCTCTTTGGTTAGGTGGAGGTCTCTGATATGATCATTTAGCTTAGGTTGATTGTAAAGCTTTTATGTTAGAAAATCTGATGTACTGTACATGCAGCATTGCGTAAGAATGCGTCGCTTCAAAGTTATTATGAGATGTGTGAAGCAAGCTCTTAAAAAATCTTTAATTTTAGAAAAAATTCTAAAAAAACTTATCCATAAGATCAGAAAAAGTGATGATTTTTGCAGTAGGCGACCAAAGCGCATCACAAAATTATACTGGTTATCCATAGTTTTTCTGCTTGTTGCATAGTGTAATTTTTTAAAGTTCCCTTGATTGGTAGCGGTTATAAGTTAAAATAATATAAATTTGTTTGTATTTAATTTATAACAACCATTTCACTTTATTGTCAAAATACAATTAATTTAAATTTTGCAAATTAACTTAACTTAACAAATTTGCTTATTTCTAAATAAAGCAGTAGTCATCACTTTTATTTAATTTAATTTTTGTTTGTTTTATTTCTTCACTTATTAATTCGATCAAGTTATTGCAGCCATATAGTCAACATTAATTAACGTTGGTTTTTGGAACATTGTAGGAAATATGTTGCAACAAATACATAGAAAAAAGATTCATGTATCGTAATACATAAATTTGGAGTTACAGGGATTTGATAAACAAACGTGTTGATGGAACGGTACCAAACCACAACACACTTATAACAATTCCACCCACATTCACAGTTGATACATGAATAAACTTCACAGCAAAAACAAATAACATGTTAAGTGCCTTAATTTTTGAGTACCTTTCCCGACTATTCTATTTAAATGCAGCTTCATTATTCCGAATGCCCAAGAAAATTGATATGATAGCAACTGATTTTTTTTAATGAATCGTCCAATCGACGAACATGATTTTCTTTTTATCATATAAATCTTTTATGTGTGATCATATTATGGTCTTTTTGTCAACAACGTTATATGATACCGAAATCTTTAAGTTTCTATTGTTTTTAAAATTTAGAAAAATAAAACAAAAAAAGTTTAAATTCGTATCGAAAAAAATTTTTATTTTTGTATGCAATTTCTTAATTTAATTTTTAAAAAAATGCTTAAATAAAAAAAATTTGTTGTCCTTTTTTTATCTTAAAAATCGTTCGCAAAAAAATTTTTTTTTTATATTTCGTCAATTCGACGAAGAGTAACTTTAATGTACTAAAATGAAGAGTAACCATACAGGGTTAAATAGCATTTTTAGACGGTTTACCTGTTCGTAATGACACGTTCGACTAAACTCTGAACTTTTTCATAATTTATTTATTTTTTAATAATTTTTCATGTCAAGGGAAGTGTTATTTGCTGAAATTTACTGTTCATAATTAAATATTATTGCGAATATATTTCTTTTGATTTTGATCTAGTGGTCACCCAATATTATGACACTGATGTTAATAAAGCTTATGTTATACGTGGTAATGCGGCTGTCTTAAAATGCGAAATACCGTCATTTGTGGCCGATTTTGTTACTGTGGTATCATGGCATACCGATCAAAATGAAGACTTTATGCCCGGCGCTGCATTTGGTTTGTTTGCTTCTTTAAATAGATTTTAACTATTTAAGTATGTAGTTGTTTGTATGGATGTATATATACATACATACATATAGTAAAAATGAAGAGGTTCTTGAACACAAACTAATTTGTAATAATTAATCCCAATAATATAAAAATCCTTTATGTTTTATTTTTAATATTATTTATGATTTTTATTTTATAAATTGAATTTGAATTTATTTCCTATTCATTATTTCATTAGTTCGTATATTTTTGGTTATTATTAAATCCAAATCAGGCTAAAGTTCGTAACGTTCTTAGTGGGAAGTAGGAATTAGACGTCAGTGCTGTTTGTGTATTTTATACATTTCACCACTTGTAAGGAGGCTTAGGTTGTAAATAAATTTGAAACTATATACATCAATTCTTTGATTAAATTCAATACGGACAAAAGTGACAAAATCATAGTTTTACAGGAGAGAAAAAGAATGTCTTTTAGAACCAAGATCTTTGTTTTTTGTTCCTTTTTTTAAATTGTCAAAAATAATGATAATACAAGTTTTTATGCAAAAAAATGATGAAAGTTTAATATCATATTCTTCATGTAAATTTTCTGTTTAAGAATTTTTTTTAGTGGAAAAACGATCCATATCCAAAACGAGATGGGCAGTTACAACGTTTTTTCATTACGCAACGCATTCATGACGGATGGTTTTAAAACGTTATTCTACGATGCCTAATGCTGTCATTTAAAATTATTATTATTATTATTGCAAAAAAAATATTTCAATAAATTTAAAGAACAATTGTTTGGTTCTTTGCTTTCTGTTCTTAAAATAAGAATCTGTTATAGATCTTACAAAATTATTCTTTTTATTTTGAACAAAAAATTCAATTTATAATTTTGTATAAAATGAATATCTTAAAATCTTATTTGCTTTAATTAACTCCTCGAAATTAACTTTTAAATCCATTTTATATAAAAAAAAAGAAAACTGAATAAATGCACATTAAAAGTGCCGATAACAGAGTCGGGAAGTTTTGAAATGTTGCGCTAATAAATTTTCACAATGAAACAAGTTTGGCTGCTGTATACATTATAAGAAATTGATTAAATTAAAAGTAAAGACATGAAACAATTCCAATCTAACTAGTAGAGAAGTTTTTTCTCTGAATGTATTTTAGAAAATTCCTCTTTATTTCACAACTCAATTTAATTAATTGTTTCTGTAGAGAATATCTAAAGTAAAATTTCAAAAATATTTCCACACTATTTTTCTCATTTCATAAAATGAAAAGTTCACCGATCTTCTAAGTTCTCCTTGTGTGTAAAAAATCATTTTAATTAAACAATTGCACTTCGGCATTAACAGTGCAATTTCACGTGCATTATCCGAATAGAAAATTTATTCATAAATTCTTATGCGTGTTAAGGTAACAAACAATGTTAAACTAGTAACTTTATTTAAAAAGTAATGACTCCCGCTTTTGTATTTTTTTTTTATAAATTAAATGAAGTATTTTCCACTTTTGCTGATAGAAGTTTAGCTAAAGAAATTATAACTAAATGAGTTAACATTTTCCCATGGAGATATCACGAAGAATTAAATAATGCAGAAGGTGAGAAGAGGTTGCAAGCACACATATTTTCAAAGGTAATAAACCTTTATAGCATGTTCTGCTAAATTTGAATTCATTTAGGGAACACTTGATACATAAAAAATGGGTCTTTAATATGAACACAGTTCCTTTTGGAATAGTACCGCCAGATATTTCATGATTAACGGCGGATGTTATTTCTTAATAATTCTCAATTTGTGTCTAAAGCGAATGCGAATGAAATGTGTCGCATTGGAAAGATATTGAGCCGTCTTAGATAAGAAACCCATTCGGTGGTGCAGATTTAGAAAAATTGCCAAAATAAAAATTTTCGAAAAATTGTTCTTTAGAAATAAATTTTAAACTGCTAAGCCAATCTAGTTCAAAATCTAATCTGCTCTTAACCTCAGTAAGAGGCGTCGATTGAATCCAAGTTGACTGAAATCAGATCATACGTACGAGAGAACGTCGTTTTTTTCCAATAACTCCAAAACTCTTCGTCAAAGCGTGTTTAGATATTCACCGATTTTTATAGACTTGAAAAATGTATCTGATGCCGCAAATTTGACAAAAATAACTGTAAAATGGTTCACAAGATATTGATGTCGAATATTTTCCAAAAATAATTTCTCATCAAATCGATTTTCGATACGCATTAATTTTTCTAGTTTTAAAAACATTGTCGAATGCTGCAAATTTTCTTTGAATGAGATCAACTTAGCGAGAAGTTTCACGGATGGCCTGCAAGGTTAAGGGATTCCCATATTTGTTTTCTTCATTTCATTTACTGCCTGAAACCATGGCACGATGGATAGTAGTCTACTAGACTACAAAAACAAAAACAGACGTGGGTTCTCAACCCCAGTTTCAGACTAAAATTTTAAAATAAAAATAAACATTTCGCATTTTTCTGATGTGCATTAGTGTGTCTTTGTGTGTCAGTTGTTGTCGGAAGGTTTCAGTGGCGAAGGCATAGTCACTGGTCACTGAACAATACCTGCTTCAGCTGATAGCAATCCCAAATCGCATCAGAACGCCCTCCTTCGTCGGTATTGTGTAGCACCGACGAACTAAAATAATAATAAAAATGGCTACTAAACAGAAGCTTCAGCGCTGCTACGAGTATAAACAAACAAAGAACGTGCAAAAGCAGAGCTGCAAAATAATTAATTAAGCTTCACCTCCTGTCGTTTCTCCTACTATCCCTTTGCTATAGTTCCAGCACAATGCTTCGCATGTGTAGAAGTCATCTCCTGAGTGCTGGTCCCATATAAAAAAAAAAAAATATGAAAAACTTCAAAAAATTCACTATCACTGTTTGAAAAACTGGGGCCTTTCTTTCGCTATGTATGTTAAAAATTGTTTTCCCTAAAGTTGCAACATCTCTGTAGCTGTGTTATAAGTAGGCACTAACAAGTTAACTTAGATTCGATTATTTGTTTGACAGAAACAATTATCGAAGACTTGAATTAAACTAAATTGTCTATTGATTTTGCTGTTTTATTTCTTTAAACGTGAATCTCTCGTGAAATTTTCTATTCTCTTTCCCTTCAAAAAAATAAAAGACAATGATTGTTTGTTACAGTTGTCCACCAGTTTTATGAGTCTGAGGTAAATAACGAGTATGTCATTAGAGGCAATGCAGCGGTGTTAAAGTGTTCAATACCCTCATTTGTTGCTGATTTTGTACAAGTAATTTCGTGGCAAGATGAAAGCGGCGAATTGTATGCCACATTAGATGAACAAGGGACAACGGGTACATGTTGAGTTCTTTAATAAAAAAATATTTTTGTTTTTAATAATGAAGCCTTGAATGATGAAACAATAAAAATAAAAACTATTATCCCAGTTTCCTTATGTTTCCTTTCGTTTTTATCGGCTACTTTAGTTTTTAAGATAAATTATACCAAATCCTAATGTTTTTTGTTTTTGTTATGAATACATATTCCAGTGGTTAATCAGTATTATGAAGCCGAGGTGGTATCGGAGTATGTTATCAAGGGTAATACGGCCGTTTTAAAATGTACCATACCATCGTTTGTGGCCGATTTTGTTAAAGTAGAGGCCTGGTTATCGAGTGAGGGTACCGAGTATTTACCCAAACAAGACTTCGGTTAGACAAGCAAAATATTATTTCAAATTCGTAGAGAATAAGTTTTTATTTAAGCATTCCATAAAGTTCCTTCAAAAGTCCTTATATATTTTTCTTAAAAAACGTGTTTAATTTTTTGTGGTCGTGTTCAATTATTTAGTTAAAGTATATTAAAGGAGTGCGCTATTAAAGGCATTTCAGTCATTCAAATGCACCCTTTTTGTGGCCGCTTTTCTTTATGTACTTCGGAAATATTTTATTTAATTTTCATTCAAGTTTTTTAAAAGCCTCCTCTTATTTTTCTTAAAACTTGAGTTTAATTCTTTTTTGGCACTGTTTGTTCGTTTAGTGGTTAATCAATATTATGGCGCTGATATATTAATGGAGTACGTTATTAAAGGGAATGCGGCCATTTTAAAATGTTCTATACCCTCTTTTGTAGCCGATTTTGTACGGGTCGAGTCTTGGATAGATGAAGAGGGTACTGAGTTGAGACCATCTGATAATTATGGTGCGATTTCTATTATAAATTTTTGTTGTGGTTGCTTTTTTTACTCTAGAAAATATAAATAAAATGAAAGGGGATTTATGCTGTTTAAGCAATCAGTATTAAATTTAAATATATTTTTCCTTTAATTCATAAATAAATATTTTTTTTTAAATTTTTATTTTTACTATCCCATTAAGTTCTGTACGAAGTTATTTACTTAAATTTTCATTAGCTAAAACATTCGATTTTCTTTAGTAAAGCAATCGTTTAAAAGAACCCATTTCGAATAATAATTGACATATATCAATAAGGCGGACGGATAGAAGAAACACATACTCCCATTTATACATACGAGTATCTTGATATAGAAACAGAGAGTCCTTGAAGATTTTATGATCACTACTGGCATTTTTAAGTAACGGCCTCTCCATAATAATTATACGAAGTTCTTGATTCAGCTAGCAAAAAGCCCCAGGTAGCAATCATTATTAAAGCTTGAGTTAAAACCAGGGTGGGAAAAAATGCAGCGCAGCGCAGCTTTTTGGCCAATTTAATATTGCATTATTAGCATTTTACTAGCTGGGCCACTCATAATCACTCAAATCGTTTTCCAAATAAAAAGTAATAAATATTTATACAAAAAAATATATTAATATATCGACTTCTCAGCGCCAAAAGATTGTAATTTGTCGCTTACAATTTTTCAAATTTTTCAGAAGAAGACTTTTCGTTTTATGTTCTTATTTTTCTTTATATTCAACACGACTTACGATAAAATAGAACACATATGTGAATTTTAAACTATGGGGAGGTCCATAAAATTTTAATTTTAATCATAAATTGTTCTTTACAAAATGTCACTTACGATCATTTAGCTCTAAGGGGTGGATATATATAATTATATACATCCATATAAATAGCTTTTATAGTATAATTTTCGTCCTTATTAAATTGTTGATAACGGAAGACTAATTTTCATATTCTTTATCATAAATACAATTTAGTTAAATGGTGTTAATATTTGAATAGAATTTACCCAAAGATTCCGGTACTGATAAAGGGTGCTTTACATTGTCCCACAAGTCGTACGACATGCCAAATTTTTGTGTAGAAGAGCACAAGTCGGATCGTCTAAACGTAATATGTAATGAAACTATAAGATTTTGAGAGAAAATACGGATGAAAATTTGACAGTCGACAGTTTGACAGGCTCTCTTGATTTTTTAAAATTTTTCAAAAACCAACGCACACCATTAGATCAGGGATGCATTTCTATGTAAACAAATGTGAGAAAGCCAGGGAGGGAAAACTGCTTTCATAAATTTATACCAATTATAAAATCAAAATGTACAGTTTAGACCACGAGCGCACAATTTTATAAAAATATACGTATATTTCCCAAAAGTACACTAAAAATTTTGACCACGAAAATAACATATTCCAAAGCTATAAAAATATTTTTCAAGGTTATAAAAAAAAAATTCAATTGCACAAGAACTCCATCCCTGGGGAAAACAAGCAAACAGCTGTAGTTAAATTAAATGAAAATGTTTTCATCTTACTTGATTTTATCCATACCAATGGTGTAAACGCCAGAAAACAACCATCCGATTTTTAGTCTCTTTTTTTGAAATACGGATGGAATTTCGTTTTATTTTCTCTCTCATTTTACGTATGTACGTACGACAAATCTTATCGTCTAAAGCACCCTTAAGTTGTATTGCAGAGGCGAATACTTCTTCTTTCCCAAGTAGTAATAGACTTAATTGATCATTTAAAAATAGAAAATTTAAAATATTCCCTTTTCTTTCCTGCGATTTGACAAGCTGTAGCAATCTGCATTGCATTTTAATTATTTTAAAGGTTCTTTTTGTATTGATTTTATGTGGAGTTCACACTGTTAAAGTTAAATATGTTTAGGTAAGCAAGTAAAATGCTTAAGCCGAAGTGTTCACACTACAATTATTGTGTTTTAATTAACATATTGCCGGTTGCTTCAACAGCTGATACAAAAATCATCTAAGTCCTCTTTAGACATTCCTTAGCAAACATCTATTGTTTTAGATCTTTAATTTTCTGATATTAGGGTGCACATTAGGGTGGTACAAACAGAGATGTGGTGGATAAATTGTAGAAGGTGATATTGGACGTCTATGGCTATTGATGCATAATGTTAGGCTCCTTGAGGCAAAAGCATTGATATATCACTCTTTAAGATCCCGACTGCAAATGCCAAAAATACAAAGAAAAGTTTAAAAGGGCGACCCCTACCTTCGTGTACGGGGATATTTTTTTTTTAAGGTACGGTCTAGTGCTTATGTATGTGCTCTGCCCAAATTTCGTTTAATAATTCATGATCTTGACCAGTTCATAACTTGTCTTTTCCTACCCGCAGCAGAAGACACTTTTTTACTTACAACAGCAAAGAAATGAAATAAAATTTGTGACGTCGCGCCATTAAAAGTTACGTTCAGTGAAAGACCAAATTAAAAAAAGACATGAACACAGCCTCTCAAAAAATTCTCAATCCTGCGTTTTATTTGTTTTCGAACGTGTTATGGATCTAAACATGTTTAACTTTACATATACAATTACTCAATATTCACTAAAGTTTATTGCAAGGCGACTGGGGTCAGTTAAAATTAAAAACCTATAAATTAAAGTTAACGTTCGCTTTAGAAATTATTTTGTTTATTTTGTAGCTTCTAGTTCTTTACTGTGTATTAAACAAAATACTTTAACCATTTTAGTGGTAAATCAATTCTATGAAGCTGAAATTATGACTGAATATGTTATAAAGGGCAATGCGGCCGTTTTGAAATGTTCTATACCTTCTTTTGTGGCCGATTTTGTACGCGTCGAATCTTGGATTGATGAAGAGGGCAATGTTTTGACATTTTCCGACAATTACGGTTCGCTAATAATTTTACTTAGCAGTTTTATTAAATTTGTTAACGATACTCAGCTTAAAAAATTCCCATTTTTTATTTTCACCCAAATTCTTTTCCTCTTAATTCATATTTGTGATTTATCTTCATTCTCATTTCGAAAACTCTAGTTGTTTCACAATTTTATATTACCGAGGCCGAAAACGAATACGTCATTAAAGGCAATGCGGCGGTGGTAAAATGTAAATTACCCTCTTTTGTGGCCGATTTTGTACAAATTGAGGCCTGGATTGATGAGGAAGGTGTAGAGTTATGGCGCAATAATTCCACCCAAGCTTATGGTACTTTTTTTTCTTGTGGAAATGTCATTTATTTTAGTATTTTTAAAAATGAATAGAATATTGTGTGAAAGTGCCTTTGAATCCTTGAGTCATTTTGAGATTCCCGATTTCTTATAGTTTTAAATCATTTCATATTGTAAACCTGTTAAAAAAATCCTACACACCTTTTTAGTTGTCATCCAATCTTATGAATCGGAGGCCGACAATGAATATGTCATACGTGGAAATTCAGTGGTTATGAAATGTGAAATACCCTCGTATGTAGCCGATTTTGTTTTTGTTGATTTGTGGATGGATTCGGAAGGTCAAAATTATTATCCAAAGAGTGAAGAAATCGGTTAGAGCTTTTTTTGTACCAAATGTTTCATTTAGTAGTTTCGTTTGCCTCAAAGTAGATAATTTTATTTATGGAAATATTTTGCTTATATTTTTTTTTAATTTTAACAGTCGGGTAAATTAATTAATAGTTAAAGTGTGAAAAAGTTGTAAAGAATAATTTGTGCATTGATTAATCAAAAAGTACTTTCTTAACAAACAATTAATTTTTTAGAAGTCGTATTTGTTCGCAAATTTCTTAAGAACTCTTTTGAAAATAATTGTTCTTTTATTCCAAATTACTTGCTTTGTAAAACTACTTTTTTCGTTAAATACTTTCTGCTAAAAGTACATTTTGTGCCGTCTTTTATGACGGTGTGGCAAAATTTAATAAATTTAACATTTGTCAACCGATTGAGCGTGTTCTTACATTTCGGTCAGTTTTCTTAACTTTTTGTTTGGAGCTGAACTATTCTTAATGCATAATGCTGCTCTTCAACCAGCAAAAGTGGTGAATGATTGTTTTAGTTCAGAGATATATGTATATCATGGTACTTTGGTTCATTATACATACTACAAGCATATGTGCCTGGCAATGCGTGAAAAAAGTCAAATCAACTGCTTTCAACTATAAAGCACTTCAAATCAAGTAATTCACTGCCTACAACAAAAATTCTCTGGATGTGCGATGTCAAAACAAACAAAAAAAACCAACGTTGACTGCTGAATTCAGATCTCCAGATCTGACGCCTCAGTATTTCTTTAAAGAGCAAAGTGTCTGCTATGACACCATTACTGAGCAGAAATCGTTGATGATATTGATGCTGCTAAACGAGTATATCTATTTTTTACGGCATTCAGTCAGCAGGTCAAATGATCGAAATAAGTTAAAGTATCACTGATCAATAAAAATATCAGACATAAGTATTCACATGTCTGCATAAAATTCCTCATGAGAGTGGTTTTATTAAAAAGAAAGTACTATTTATAAAAACGCAGTTTCTTGCAAGATCAGGGTCCATAAAAAGGTATTTTCGGGTGGTAGTAATTTTTTTTCGTAAAAACGCTTTTTGTAAAAGTATTTCTTATAAAGAAGTCAATTAAACTCTCTTTTTTGCAAAACAACTTTTGTGCAGGATCTTTTACCCGACTATGTTATAAAAATAAAATCCCTTCTTTCATTAATCCCTCTTTTAGAGACCTAATTTCATTATATATTGATTTTAATTTTCCCCCATTCAGTTGTTCATCAATTCTATCAAACACGTGTAATTGATGAGTTTGTATTAAGAGGAAATTCGGCCACTTTGAAATGTTTAGTACCCTCATTTGTGGCCGATTTTATAATGATTGAATCATGGGTCGATGAAGAGGGGAAGGAGATATTTAGGTCGCAAACAAATGAAGATATGGGTAAATTATAAAATTAAGTAGAAAATATTTTTGCTCTATTTTAAAATTTTTTCCCATTTTCCTAATCCCTGCAACTGGATGATTATTAGCGGCATCTATAATTTCCAGAAATGTGATAAATAAATACTTATTTATTTTTTGATTTATTGCAGTCGTTAAACAATTTTTCGAATCCCAAGTCTACGATGAGTATGTCATTAAAGGCAACGCTGCCATATTTAAATGCCAAACTCCATCGTTTGTGGCCGATCATTTAGAAGTTATAGATTGGCTCGATACTGAGGGTGGGGTTTACACTAAAAATACAACGGGTATTCAAAGTTTTAGCATTTCATTATTATTAAGTATTTGCGGTTAGGCACTCGTAAAATGAAGGGGATTTTATGTTCCTTTAAATTATTTTTTCAATGATTACCTTTTCTATATGCAAATCGTTTCTTTTATCTATTTTGTTATTTTGGAAAAATTTCAGTTGTTCCCCAATCATACACAGTTAATGTTATGGATGAGGCTGTTTTACGTGGCAATAGTGCCATTCTAAAATGTCATATACCTTCATTTGTGGCCGATTTTATACAAGTTGCATCCTGGTTAGAAGATGAAGAAAGAGAGATTTTTGCTTCTTCCTCTACGGACATACAAACTGGTAATTTCCCATACATCTTTATTAGTTCTTAAAGACTGTTAGATATCGTTTATACAGTCCTGCTTCCTTTGAAAAATCAATCCAAAAATTATTTTCAACAAAAACTCCCATTAGAGTTTGTTTTTTTTCTTCCTGAACGGGAATTGAGGCCGCCCTTTTTTCTGCTGCAGTTTCATTAGGGTTTTAGGATAAATTTCAATTTACCTTATTTCTTTTCTTCGTTTTTTCTTTTTTTCCCTTTACTTTAAAATCCTCTGATCCGAAAATAGCCATAAGCCAATCCCGGCTTACCCAAATCCTTAATAAATCCCCCTTCATTTTTTAGTAGTTTGTACTGTAGATTTGGCTGTTAAGTTCTTTTTTTAAATAAATGTTCCTTAATTTTTAAGTCACAGGGAAATATGTTCAATATTTTCTTTTAGCTTAAAAAATTTTGTGAAACTTTATTTTGTATATATGTATGTATGTAATTTGTATAAAAACATAATCAAAAATGCTTTAACATTTATATATTGTATAAAAATGTACAAATTAATTAAATACCATTAAAATATACAGCCCTGCTGCTGTATGCTGCTCTTCTACACTTGCATTATTGTTTTGGCCTTTTACACTTTTTAAATTAAAAGTCAGATAGACGAAGTACGTATGGAGAAGATATAAAGTGCGTTGTGTTTGTTGTACAACAAAATTACTGCACAAAAAACACACGCATTTTGTTGGTATAAACATACAGAAAGACTTTATAAAGATTGAAATCAATCTATATTTGTATTGCTGAATCAATCTATTTATTAAAAAAAAATACAGAAATGTGTCAAGTTCAGTTGTATTTGTATGTAAAAATTATACACGATGTGTATAAGATTTCTGCAGGAGATCTAACTAGTACTTAACTACTATTGTAGGAGCACTAGTGTAAAAATCATCAATTCTAGTTTTTAACTGTAAACTTTGCTAAAATTAGCACACGGTGTGCTTGGAAAGTCACTAGTAACATTAGTTCTGGCCATACTTATACCACTAGTCTACCGGTAGTGTATACTTTGAAACCAATTTATTAGCAATTATTATAAATCAAAGATTAAATTTTACAGATCCAATTCCAAAAGTTGTATTAAAGCACAAATACACGAAGCGTTTTTCTGTTAGACGAGAATACCATCAATCTTTAAGTGGTTCCATTGAACTAGGGATGGTCATTTAAAATACATATCGATGTTTTTGACGATTCGTTAGTCGAAAAGTTTGCATTGGTGTTTTCCGATATATTGAATTGAAACATCAATGTTTTCGATGCATCGATAAAAATACTGATAAATTCAAGTATGGGTATAACATATTGCTTTTTTCTAATGTATAATATAAAAGCGCCCACAAAGAAATGTAAAAGATAATATGGCGTGAAGTAGCCAACACAAAGAAAAAGTATTATAATGTAATTAAACCAGGTGGCATCGCTACGTCAGGTGATTATTGTTTTCTCTGCTTAAATTTGCGACATAAAATGTCAAAATTCTAACAGTTTTAATTATTAACAAAAAATGATAAGCAATATAATTTGCGTAATTTTATTGCAATCGGTATTTTGTATAAAATATATATATTTTTTGTGCTTAAATATTACGAGTGAAAATTTTTCTGATATTTTATGTAGCAAAGCACAAACACACGAACGCCTGTAAAAGTTGTAATGCTGCCACCTTAATAATTGCATCATGATATGTATAGTTTTTGATCTTGGTATTGCCAACGCAATTGGTATAACGTGTTACCATATTAAAAAGTTCTCGGGTTGCGTTTTAAGGTTAGTATGGATCAGGGAAAAAAACTTAATTACGTATAATTATTTAAATGTATTAAAAGTTTATTCTATTCTATTCTACATATTATAAAATATCGATTGTAAGCGATGAATCGGTTACATTCGATGTTTTCGATGCATCGAAAACAAAACTACATTGAACTACTTCAAGTACCACTACTTATCAGCACTAGTATTTTTTTTATTAAAACTCTAACCGCGTTCGCACTAATATTTTGCCTCACTTTAAATATCTTTATGAAGAAATTAAAGAAAGAAGAATCAAAAATTTTTTTATCTGTATTAATCTCCCATATGTTTAAAAAGGTTTACGAAAAAAACTAAAACAGAATTGACAAGATTTGACATTCAATTTTCAAAGTGTAAAATGGTACTAATGTACATGTTCAAAGATGTGTACTTTAAAGATGTATTCGCCCATTCGTTCCGAACAAAATTTTTGTCTTGAAAAAATTTGGTTTTGTATACAGTTTGATGCCAGTCTTTTTGAAATAGAAAAACAATTTTTTACGAACAACTCAGCTTGAATTGGTTTAATTTCATATTTTATTTGAAGAAAATTGAACAAAGTTGTCAATAGGTTAAATGTTTTCATTAAAAGTTGAATTGAGTGATGTCTGTAAAACTAAATTGTAAGCAATTTTAATTTTTCTCTCATTATTTCACAAAAACAACTTTTGAAAATAATTTAAAACATGTTGTTTGACGCAAAAAAACAAAGCAAAACTGGACTAAAAATTTGTAAAATTAATATATTTTCGTTTAATATGGCAGCTTCGATTTTCCCGAAAAATTTTTTGAAATTAATGAATCGTGCTGCAGTAAACTCTCAGTAAAAAAGTTTTGGCAGACAAAATTTTTCTCGGAACAATTTCGTGAATGCAACTTCATAATTCATCCTCCATCTCTCTACTGTAAAAGGGAACAGTGCAAACATGTTTACATGTTGGCAGCAGTGTTTGAAAAATATTTTCGTATTCATATTTTTGTAAATATTTTAAAATTTCTATTAAATTTTAAAGCATTTCTGTTATTAATTAATTGCTTGCTTGGTAAAATGTAAATATTACTCGTATTTAATTATTATTTTAATAACATTAAACCAAAACTTTTTAAAAAAGCTTGAAATAGTTAAGAAAAATCTACTAAAAACTTTGCTGTTGAAAATAAAATATTAAAATATTATTGAATTAAAAAGAATGTTTTTTGGTAAATGTAGGTATTTTGTGTATACAGTAACGGACAAAACTGTGCACGAATAATAGAAAATGAAATATATGTATGTCCGTTGTATATGATCCCTAAAACATTTTAAAATTTTTCAACAGTCCTTCAAATAAATTGCATATAAAAAGTATTGTCCGTCAGTAAATTTTGTGAAAATTTTATGGTATTTTAAATTTTTTAAGAGAAAATTAAGTAAATAAAAAAAACTTTTACGTTGTTTTGTTCATAAAGTTTTAATTATAGTAGATACCTACTTTTCAGTTACTTAATATTGGAAAGATCAATAACTTTTGAAAGAAAGCATCCAACATCACGTTTCTTACGGCGTATAATCGTTTTAAGAGCCACAAACACAGCAGTGGGAGTTTCGATGTTATAATAGAGGCCTAAAGCGACGTCAGTTATAAAATAGTACAAAAACATCTGAAATACATCGGCCTTAACAAAGAGGAATAATAGAAAAGGCATTTTGATATAAAATATATCGGTGATACAAGTGTTGCTGAAGAAGACTATAAAATATGTTAATCTTCGAAATTTTGAGGTGGACCTTTTATGATTTCCGCTAGCCACAGACAATATTGTCGTATTGGAGGACCTTGATCTTCTAAATTTGGATATTTTCGAGTCGAACGTGAATAACATAACGTATTTGTGCAAGAAGCTTCTGAAGCTTGGAATGAAATTTACTGAATATTGCATTTTCTGCAGTAAGCACTAAAATTTACTGGTGACTGCAATTTGTAACTTTAAAAATATCTCTGTTTTTCGAACGAGGATCGGAGCGAATATTGTTTTAATTAAATAATTTTTATTTTTTCCAGTTATTCATTACTTTAGTTAGAAAATTTATATTTTTTTTTCAAAAATTTAAACAGAATATTTCTACAAAGTAAAAAAATAGTTAATTTTTTTTTTGTGGTAATTTTTTATATGCCTGGGCCACTTTGTCCAACGATATCGAGTTGTCGCTTCAAAAGAAAGATATTTTAAATTTTGTTTGGTATGTACTTAAACCACAATTTCATATCGTGTGACATCGTGGGGCAGGCAGTAAATTTATATTTAAATTCTCTTAAGAAAACTAAAGTAAATATGTACTAAAAAATGCAATAAAACGTAAAATAGTATTACAAATATTTATAGAATTTTCATAAATTGATTTAAAATATTTTTAGTAAACATTTTTAACAGTGTTTTAAATGTGTAAATTTGCTATTACCAAAAAAAAATTATTAGGACATAAAAAACATTTTATAAAAACATTCAGAAATATTTTCAATTAAAAAATTCTTGAAAAATGCAATTAATTTTGGTAGATTTTTTTTAATACATGTAAATATTACAATAATTAAATTATATTAACATTTGCATGCTTGTTCGAAGTATTAACAAAAAACACTTAAGCAAGTTTTAAATTAAAATTATATAAACTCAAAAGAATTATTAAATAATAAATGGTAATTAACAATTGCTAAAAATAATAATAGTAAAAAATTAACTTAAAAATATATATAAAACTTTTTGTGAGTGTTTTTTGTTGAAAAATTCAAGGATTTTCCTGAAATATGAATAGTCATGAAGAGACAATCACAAATATTGAGCAGACCTCGGTTGAGGCTATTCTTTAATTCCATTATACTATAGTATATTGGAATAGAAAAAAGTTCAATCAGTAATTAATTATTTGATAAACAGAAACTAATTTCGTCACAATTAAAGTTAATGAAAACATTGGTCAAATTAATAATTTAGAAAAGAGTTAACCGAATTGAAATTTAATTCTAAAAAATGTATAACTCTTTGTGAAATTTCTCAAAATTCATATTTGATGAACTTCCTTAATTTTTCCTATTGGTGGTAGCAGTTTGTTTCTTGTTGCTTATTTAAGTAAAATGTTCCTAAAGCCATACTAATACATTTTCTTCTCTTTTCTTTGAAATTTCTCTTCTTTAAAATTCAAAATAAAGATGGAAAATATTTGGTTCTACCTTCGGGAGAATTGCACATACGCGAAGTTGGCCCCGAAGATGGTTACAAGTCATATCAGTGCCGCACTAAACATAGATTAACCGGTGAAACTAGATTGAGCGCTACCAAAGGGCGTTTGGTAATCACAGGTAAGTTGAATTTATCCTCCATGAAAAGTTTAAATAACGTTAAATAAATGAAAATAATGAAAATAAAGAAAAATATTCCACAGAAATAAATTTAAAACACACTAAATATCTACAGTCAAAGCTCTCATTAGAAGACATACCCTTCGCGCCATTTACGATTAGCTATACATTTCTTTATGTAACGTCAAAGGAGTACTACACAAAAAAAATAGAAAAGAGCTTCAATTAAAAATGTTCTTCCAATTAAAATGGTTATCAATTTTTAACCTGCAAACAAATTGATCGTATCAATTAACGTATTTGCATTCATGAGGTTTTTCAACTTTTAAAAGTATAATTTGTATACAAATGCATACGAGTATATAAAAGATTGCTGTAAAAACTGACAACTTCTTTTAACTTAAAATAAAATAGCGTTGTAATATTAGAATATTAATGATTCTGATTTTGTAGGAAAGATGACTTCCGTTGAAGCCTAAATGGCACAACTTGTAGGTTAAGTTGTCAAAAACTTTTCGAAGGCATTGCGTAGGCATGTGTGTATGACGCCTATACTCGTCCAATGTTGTATTCCAAGTATTCACTTGGCTTTGTTAATGGACGTACACAAGTAACATAGTACGTATGTATATTTCCAAAGTAAACAATAATCTAGTGGAGGTTTACTGCACTACCTCGATGGTCAATTAACAGAGTCATTATTATTTTTTAACTTTCAAGAAAATAATTGCCAACTGAATCTCCAGTTTCTTTAGCACCAAATCAAAGCAAATAAAAATCAGCCATGAGTTGATAAAAATTTTATAGTTTTTCATTCTGGTTTTTAGCTCCTGTCCGCTAAAGAAATTTTTTTTTACAAATTATGTAAAACTTATGCTTGTAAAATTGGAGTGGTTAAATGGGAGTGGTCTACTATGAGAGCTTTTGCTGTATATTTTTAAAATTAAGATGAAATGTGAATATCTTTTTTTAATACCTGGAAAAACAAACCATATTTAAGATACTGGCCCAGCAACAAAATTAACTTAAATAGAAATATAATTTTAACAAAATGCAATTTACCGTTTCATGAACATCAACAAGTCCAGACATGTTCGAAGGACCATCAGCTATTAAAATAGAATTGGCTGTTCAAATAAAAATAACATAATTTTTCATGGTCCCGATTTTGTGCAATGCATAGCTTGCAAAAGCTTAAATTAAATATAAAATACTGTACTAAAAATATGTATGTAAAAAATTAACCAGCTGGCATTTTGAATCGTAGAATACTCTTCCGCGATCGGAGCAGGCGATGTCATATTTCGATCCTGCACGTTCAGAGCAACGGCGGCTCTTCCATATGAATACGATGCTGCGAAAAGAATCGTGCAAGATTCTCATATTTCTACTACAGACGAAACGAAATGATTTGTTTTTTGATGTTGTGTCAGATGCATTAATTTTTTAAGTTGAAGACAGAAGACGAGAGGCATTTTATTTATTATTAAATTAAATAAATCAAAAATTTTTATTGCGAATGTAGTGAGTATTGAACTGAGGTCTTCTGGTTGCAGAGCCAAAACGCCACGAGAGGCACAATACAAAAATTGCGATTTTTAAGTAAAGCTATGTTCACATGATTGTCAGATTGTACAATATTGTAGGTTACGGCAATATGGAGGCAATGCACTGACAATGAAAAGTGTTACCATCTGGTAATTTGTCTGTTTACACTATTGAAAGAAAACCATACAATTTCATTGGCACACAGTTCTGCGACAATAAATTTTTCTGCCAATAATAATTGTCTGTTCACACGGTTGTCAGAATATTGTATGGCAAACGTTGCCAGATCTGACTTGTAACATTCTATCTCAATATTTATGGGCAGCATTGCCAACAGAAATATTTATCTGCCAATGGTGTAATTGTACGGTGCACTAAATGAAGTACATGCAACAATAACAAATGTGTGGCAATTACACGTCAATGGAAATGAAGGGTGTTCTCACGATTATCAGAATTGTGACAATATTATTGGCATACAATGCACCGACAATACATTTTGTAACGATGTTGCCACACAAAAATGGTGTTTTCACACGGTTGTTGCACATTTTGTAACAATTTTCCTTTCAATATTGTAGTAAATGACAATCGTGTGTACATACCTTAATATAATATATACTCGTCCAATAATCGCAAAAGCATAATTCAAAAGAATAAAATACGATTGCAGTAAATAACGATATTTCAGAATGCTTAATGCATGATTGTGGTGTTGTTGATTACTAGCAAATTTTCAAATGCTCGCCATAGTGCGTAAGAGATGACTATCAATCGTCTGCACAAATACAAAAGGAGTCGTGAAATGATCGCGCTCGTCAAACAAGCTTCCAAATGCTAGCTGAGTAATAACATATGTATTTCGTATCTGCAAAATAAATAGTAAAAAACTGTCACTTAATAAAATTTAATTTATTAATTGGAGAGCGGGAAAATATGGTTTGTTTTTCAAATTAACAATGAAAAAAAAATATTTCAAAAGTTTTATTAGTTCGCGTCAAAGCAAAATGTGCAAAATGGCTTAATTTGAAAAATTCCCAACAATTCAAGTCACATATATGCAGTGCCACATTATTAGAAAAATAAACAGATAATTTCGGCAATTGTACATATGAGACAAACATTCTAATCGGGGCTATTCCCGTTGGCGTTGTTATTATAATTGTGGCTTTAATGTCGTTCTCGTATTCATTGTCGTTTCGTTCAGAAATTGATATTCTTGAAATATGTATGTACATTGAACGAAGACGAGATGTTATGGAAAACAGATTTAACAATTATGAAAGTGTGGTAGCGCTGCATTATTCCACTTGATTATTTTTTTTGTAATATTGTAAACCTTTGCAAGTACTGAATTTTACTTTACAAGTTCAAGAAAATATGATGAAGTGATAATGAACTTATATATTCACCGCTAGATGTGGCAGCAACACATTTGCATTACGTTTTGGAAATTAACATTTCACAGTGTTTAAAATTTCTTATCTTCATTTTTATTTTCCAAAAGTCGATTCAACTTCAGTGCTTCTAATAAGAACGACAGCGAACAAATGTTTCAGTGTCATCTTTGTTTAAAAATGGAAAATACCTTTATATTTTCGATAAAGGACTATAACGCCCACGGTAATGCCAAATCATCGTGTTTATTTCGTCTTCATATTGCAACGGCAACGGCAATGGGCCCGAATTTTAAATCAAATAAAAAAAATACCGTGCATTTCGTTACAGCACCCCATAAAGGAGTAAAACCAATAAAATGAAATGATTAGCGAACACGGAAAAATGATTAAATATCAATCAGATAAAAGAAAATTCAAGACGTAAAAAATTTTAAATTCTAAAAAAAACTTTTGAAATATTTTTTCTTTCAAAAGAAAAGTGTTTAAAAAAGTTGCTTTCGCAAAAAAAAATTTTTTTGTTTTTATTCTGAAATAAACACTTTTCTTTTTTATTTAATAAGTTATTTCAAATAACAGATAAGCAACAATATTTTGATCACATTTTATTAAGAAAAAATCAAAAATACGAAACAATCAAAAAGATTTTCAAAAGCAAAATCTTTTTCTTTGTCGCTTTACGTAAATTTTCGTGAAATTTTAGCAAATTTTAGCAAATTTTAGCAAATTTTATATAAAAAACTGGAAAAAAATCGAATTCAATTTTCGGATGATAAAGAACGCGTCTGTCAAAAAATTGTTGCTTCTTTAGCCTTTTATGTATTGAAAACTGCCTGAATGTTGGGATAGGGTAACAGCCTAAATATGCACACTTAAATTAAAAAATAAAAAAACAAAAATTGCCATTTAAATTAAATGTTTTAAAAATTAATTTGAAAAACATACTTGTATTAAAATCTTAAATTTTAATAAGATGTTTAATAAGAGAAGAAGGGCTTGACTTGAGCTTGAGAAAATGGTGCACTTACAAATTTTTTCCTAAATTTCAAAATTCCTTTCAAAAATAAAATGTTAGAAACCTTGAGAAGGTAAGTTTTGAAATATATATTCTTAAAAAATAAATAAGAAATTATAAGAACGAACTGTGTTCCTAATATTATAAAGCCTGAGGAATTACAAAAAAGCCTTTCTTATAAAACAATTTACAGAACCAGTTGGTAGGGTTTCGCCTAAATTTTCTTCCCAACAAACAAGCAGTAGTTTTACCGCAACAGCCACCCACGGCTTTACGTTACTTTGTCCAGCGCAGGCCTATCCTGCACCCTTATTTAGGTGGGTTAAACGGAGAATTTTATAAGAACATTTAAAATGCTTGGTACTGTAAAAGCTTCTCTGATATAATTACTTACAATTAACGTTTTTTATATACGAATATTTTCTTAAGAGTAGTAACGCTCAGGCAATTGAAATGTCTACCAACAATGGTGAAAGGGGTAGTGTAGAAAAGAGACAGAAGGAGATATTGATGGCAATATCGTTTAATTCGTGCAGAACACTGCTGTTGCGTTTTGTTAATTTATAAAAGAGATATGCTGCGTCTTTGGTATTATGTTGACTCATTAATTTGTTAAGCTAGAACAGATGAATTTTGTTTATTACATATTTTACTTTGCCGACATTTTCATTGCTCAAACACCAATAATAATCACGACCAAATTAATTGTTATTGCGATGACTTCAAGTTTCTAATTCTATTCCTATTAATATTATAAATGTGAATGTTTGTATGTTTAGATGTTTGGATATTTGTTTCAAAACAAAGAAAATGGATCAAAGATCCGAATAATGGCTCAAAAATTATTATATGAATGTGCCATCTCACGCCAATTTTACTAGACGTTGAGGAACTAACTATTTGGTTTGTCATTTACTAAGACACAACACCTAGCGCGGAGAACTACATAATTGGGTGTGGTGGCAGCGAAGGCCAGCGGGGTAATCTATTTATATATATATACTAGCTTTTACCCACGCCTTCGCCCCCGTTATTATCTCCATGGGTTACACAGTTTCGGAAAGGGATATCTTACCGTAAGTCGCCTCCTGGTTCTATATAAAAAAATATATATGTAGCGTATGTGTCCTTCTAGAAGCAAAAACATAAATACATTTAAGTTTCATTAAAATCGGTTAGATGGTCTCGCTGGCGTGGAAATTGCCCATGCCTTCCCTCATGGTGTTAGTTTTAAAAAAACTAATACCCTATAACGTTCCCGGAGTTGCACAATTGCCAATGTGTCTTTTAAGCTCAAATACATCCAAGTTTTAAAGTTCATCAAAATCGGCTATGTAGTTTTGGATAGGCCGAAATCTGCCTCCTATTGCACTCCTGGTCCTGCTTTGGAAAATGTACATTAGCTATGAGCATTTTGAGATGCAGATCCATCCATGTTCTAAATTTCATTAAAATCGGTTTGAACGTTTCGGAGCGGCAGAAATTTCCTCCCTATCGCCCTTCGGTTCTATTTTTAAAAAAAGTAATACCCTATTACCTTCCCGGAGTTGCATAGACTAAGTGCACCAAATTTCATCGCGATTGGTGCACAAATGGCGAAGTTAAGCTCGTTTATATTATAAAATCTGTTATAAACCATGTGGAAAGAGTTGCATAATTAAAAAAGTAGGCGTAAAACTGGGCGTGATAAAAAAAAGTTGCCTATAATTCATTCAAGAGTCCCAATTATATGATGTGAAAATTTCAGGAAGATCAGTCCAGTGGTTCGAGCTCCTATAAAATACAAACAAATACACAAATAAACAAACAAACACACATTCAGCTTTATATACATATATAGAAGAAAGGTTTGTTGTATTAATTTAAATAAATATTAATATAAAAAAAATTAACTTCATTTATTGGCTTTAAATTTCTGTCTTTAGCTTTTTTTTTAGGGATATTTGAAATGCGATTTAGCTTAAAATTATTTTAAATCTGGTCACACTGTTATTGTAAACAGTAAACAGTGCTCTGAACTATCAGCAACAGTCGTAAAGCAGCTCTGGGTTGAAGAACAGCTCACGCGTCATCGTAATTATTATTTAAGTGCCGTCAGGCCTGTTTTTGTTGTTTGGCCATCGAGAGTTTTGCGTCTCACTCGCACTGGTTAATGGATTTGCCACGGCTAACTGTATCATTTACGGTTGTTGTGGCTTTTCGTTATTAATCACGTGGCTGTTACTGCTGGAGACCTTCATAATCAAGAATTTTATATATAATTTAACAACCTATGTGAAGGCATAGGTCGTTTAAATATATATTGTGTGGGATACTCTGGCAATTTGCGTACTTGCTTCTGCCATCTGCCATATGGCAATTAATTGATAACTATAAACAAACAAAGAACTATCAGCAAGCAATTTACATAGCTTCTTTGAGCTATGAATATCGTATCACTTATAAAGTTTACAATTATCATTTGTATGGCAAATTGTTTGTTAAAAAGCGAATCATGTAATCATTCACCGAATACTAACTGTCAGCACTTCCCAGCGCTTTTAGTTTCAATTACAATTATTACGAACCCAAACCCATAAACCGGTCGCAGCAGCAAGTTCTTGTTCTTCTTTGACTCAGAGGCCATGCATTACGGGCTGATTCTATTAAGTCTTGTAGTCTGAGTCGAGCCGTGCGACAAATATGTATCGGCAATTAAACCCTCACTAAAAAGCACTTGTTCCCGTAGTCCCAGTAATAGAGACACTGGTACGACCTAAAAGTTCAATCCCTATGAGCTCCTTCTGAACTCTGGGCAATTCTAGGAAACGCTGCAAACATATCCAGGCCATGGTATACTAAGCAAGTTGCTGCGTTATTTCGAAGATTGGTTTGTAAGATGTTTAAAGAAAAACTTTAAATTTCGCGATTTTTTATTAAATTCTATAAGCAATTTATAGTTGGACAACACCAGTGTTTTGATATCAATTATATTTGAAATGATTATCTATCAAAAGACGCAAAAACCGAAATAGTGTTAATAATGTCCTTAAGAGAGCTTCAATTCTGACAATATGTGAAATATGGTAGTATCTGTGTTGAGAGCAAGTGATCTAGGAATGGCGGGCCTCACTGTTCCTTCATCCATACCACCGACCTAAGGAAATAACGTCATATCCCCTTGAGAAGCAGAGTGTTGGTTCAATATGGTCACATATTTGAGATATGCTCATGAGCCCTCTAATTCCATTCAGAATACTTAAGTGACCAATGAAATTGCGTATTTTAAAGTCTTTCTTTACTTGTAGCTGCAATACAAGCATATGGCAGGCTTTTCCAGGATCGCTATTAGAAGGGGTAGGATATTGAGAAGTTCTTCCATGTTCTGTCAGATGCATTCAATTACAAGTTCATTAGTTTTTCATGCAAAAACTCCATTACTGATTCAGGCAGTTTTCATAATTTTGTTTATCAGGACATCGATTTCGATTAAAATTCTTCTCAAATTTCGATCAATGGTAATGTCTTCTACTTCCGTTTATGACTTACAAATTTCTTTTCCTTTCTTATTAATAGAACCCATGGGTAGTGTTGCTCCTCGACTTCTAAGCGGTAATGATATCAAAGTAATAGATGCTGCGGCCTCATTTACATTAACGTTATTATGTCCAGCACAGGCTTATCCGGTGCCATATTTTAGGTAAATTAAAACAAATCTCTTAACTCATCATGCCACATAAACGCAGTTACACACGGCTGGCGATGGCTGACGTTGACTACAAAACCAAAACAGACCTAAAAAAAAACATCTCGCATTTTTCTGATGTGTTTAAGTGTGTCTTTGTTTGTCAGTTGTTGTCGGAAGGTTTCAGTGGCGAAGGCATAGTCACTGGTCATTGAACAAAGCCGGCTTCAGCTGATAGCAATCCACAATCACATCAGAACGCCCTCCTTCGTCGGTATTGTGTAGCACCGGCGAAGTAAATCAATAATAAAAAAATGGCTACTGAACCGAAGCTTCAGCACTGCTACGAGTATAAACAAAGAACGTGCGAAAGCAGAGCTGCAAAAATAATTAATTAAGCTTCACCTCCTGTCGTTTCTCCTACTATCCCTTTCCTATAGTTCCCAGCACAATGCTTCGCATGTGTAGGAGTCACCTCCTGAGTGCTGGTCGCAGATAAAAAAAGAAAAGTTCTTTTGTCGAAGTCTAGCATTTATGACGGAATAAAAGAAAACATAAATTTTTACAAAGTTAATTTACCAGTGCTCACGGGATATATCCCCTGTGTACTTTTGAACCGAAACTAATTGGAAAGGGGATACTGTAGAGAAGAGACAGGTATAGGCAGAGTATTTCTTGCGCATCTCTGGATTTGCGCTCTTTTTGTAAATTTGTAATGCAAAGTTGCTGATGCATACATTTTTAAGCTAAAGTAGATCCAGTTTATTTATTATATTACGTCGCTGATGTTTTATTGCCCAAATATTCACGAAGAAGGTCGCTGTTAGCATAGACAGGATTTACAAATTTGCGGTCTGACCGGATCCTGAATCGTGTTTTTTCTGGTTGCAGAGTTAACGTGGTCGCTACTACTCAGCCAACAGCATCCCCTATTTACTTAAATTAAATGGGTGTGGACGTTTCAAATCAGTGATACACATCAGAGAGGGAAAGCGAATTTCTAACACTTTTTAAGCAATAGTTCTATGATTAAAAAAAAACATTGAAAAAATTCTTGCCATTTGCAAATGCAACTTAACATTAATTTTGAATATTACCCAAAGAACCCGTTGCAAGTGCAGCAGGCACATTAACCACCCGTTGATGAATCGCGTATAGTTAAAGTTTATTTAAAAAAAATGTACTCTATCTGGACATAATAGAGCTTAAACAGTGCAAATTTTTAAGTGAAACTCTAAACAACATTCAAGAGGTTTTTTTTATTATTCTTCTAAATTTCAATAAGCAACGCAACCAACTGACAACTAATTTTAGAACCGCTAGGGTCCGTCAGTCCTAAAATAACTGGTGGCGATGATAATATAAAAACACCTAAAGTTATGTTGGAGCTCAAAGCTACACTATTATGTCCAGCTCAAGCCTATCCAGTGCCTTATTTTAGGTAAATGCTTAATTGGTTAATGAAGACCAACTGTAACAGGCAGATTTTAATTTTGCTATTCCATACGATCAATTTTTTATTATTCTATAAAATTTTTATCTGTCTCCAACTGGCCTTAAGAGCCTATTGCCAGTATAGGTCCCCGTTTAACTACAGGTGATGATTCACGTAGCGTTAAGGTTCATAAAAATACAAGTGTTACTTTACTGTGTCCTTTCCAAGCTTATCCAGTCTTAATATTTAGGTAATTTTTTACCACCTTTAAAACAATATATCGGCAGTTTTCAGCTCCTAAATCAGCAGTATTTATTTTCAAAAATTTATTGAGATTATGTTATTCGTATTTTTAAAAGAACCCATGGGCAGTGTTAGTCCCAAAATATCCACAGGCGAAGATGTCAAACATACTAAGGTTAAAGAGGCTGAAAGTCTTAGTTTAATATGTCCGGCACAGGCTTATCCAACACCATATTTTCGGTAAGAATATCTTTACCTTTCTTCTGACCGTTTCTGAAAGTCGGACTAAGAAAAAATTTATATTTTTTTAAATATATTTCCAAGAATCTGGAATTAGGTATCCAAATCCCTACTTGCTTGGGCAGTTTATTTTTCTTAAATTATTAATTAGTACTCAAAAACTTTAGTTATTTGTATGAATTTTTAGAACCCATGAGCAGTGTGAGTCCTAAAATTACAACTGGTGAAGATTTCAAACATATAAAATGTCAATCGAAACAAAATTTGAATTTATTATGTCCCGCACAGGCCTATCCTACACCATTTTACAGGTAAAGCTATAAAGATTTAAATGTTTTTTTTTTTTTTTTTTTTATCTGGGACCAGCACTCAGGAGATGACTCCTACACATGCAAAGCATTGTGCTGGAACTATAGGAAAGGGATAGTAGGAGAAACGACAGGAGGTGAAGCTTCATTCATTATTTTACAGCTCTGCTATAGCACGTTCATTGTTTATACTCGTAGCAGTGCTGAAGCTTCGGTTTAGTAGCCATTTTTATTATTATTTTACTTCGCCGGTGCTACACAATACCGACGAAGGAGGGCGTTCTGATGCGATTGTGGATTGCAATCAGCTGAAGCCGGTATTGTTCAGTGACCAGTGACTATGCGTTCGCCACTGAAACCTTCCGACAACAATTGACAAACAGAGACACACTAAAACACAATACCGACGTAGGAGGGCGTTCTGATGCGATTGTGGGTTGCAATCAGCTGAAGCCGGTATTGTTCAGGGACCAGTCAGTGACCACTGAAACCTGTCGACAATAACTGACACACAAAGACACACTAATGCACATCAGAAAAATGCGAGATGTTTATTTTTATTTTAAAATTTTTGTCTGAAACGGGGGTTGAACCCAGGTCTGTTTTTGGATTTGTAGTCAACGTGCAGACTACCATCCATCGTGAACTATTTTCCCTCTTTGTCCATCACTACTTCGGAATAGTAAACCGGAACTGCATTTGTGGTTGTTAGACCACAATAGATTCAAGTGACAATATCGTTTATTGAGAAAACTTAGCTTTAAATAATATTGCAATAAAAAATATGTGATAATTCTCGGAATGTAACTTTTATTAATAAGAAATATTCCGAGATATAATTGAAGCTAAAGAGTTGAAAAAATAAAAACGTTATAAACCTTTAACGCGAGGAAGGTTGCACGTGAAACTCTTGTGCTCTCGTTTGCAATTTTTCGCCTCGAATTCACCCACTTCTAACTCACTTTTCTTTTTATTCATTTAAATATTATCTTACATTTCTAGAACCGTTGGGTAGTGTGACACCAAAAGTAAATGTCCAAGAGACACAACAGTTTATTGATGTGCATGTTCATCGAAAATATGCTCTGGGTACAAAACATGTGTTAAAGAGTATAATATTCAGGCAGTTTGATTTATTTTTTATATCACACGATTTTATGCTTAGTATGCTTTTGTAATATCCATACAATATTTTTCTTTTTGTAGAACCTTTGGGCAGTGTGAAACCTAAAATAAATATACAAGATAAACTACAGACTCGCGAAATATCTAAAAGTATTGACTTTGCTTTGTTATGCCCTGCTCAGTCGTACCCAATGCCAGGCTATAGGTAAAAAATATATTTCAAAATTGTTTCAGGCCCCAGCAAAAACTGAGGCAGTTTAACTTAAAAAAACCATATAAAACATGATAGCATTTTCTTTCGCAGCAATGCGACTATACACCCATGAATCTAGACGCAAAACACTGTCAAACTGCATACTTGGTTTTTCGTTGCCTCATCTTTTGTCCTTTCTAAGGGACTTAACATTTCTTACGGATTCTTATTTTAAATATTTTTCTACATATCAAGATAAATATTTGTTAAGCAATGTATGGAAATAAAGGGGAGGCCTCTATAAAATTTTATAAAAATATTTATTTTACGTCCCCTGAATAAAAAAATTGTCCTCCAAAAAAAAGAACCTTGAAAATTTTCACATAAACTTTTTTTAAATTAATTCCTCCTTTATAAGAGTTTGAAATTTTAAATCTCTCCTAAATACCCCTTTTCATATTACCTTTGCAAACGCGTACTGCAAATTTAATTACAGTACTTTTCGCTTATAGTCACAATATGGCATATAAACAAAATCGGCTATAAGCAATTATGTGATTGTGAAAAAGAAAACATATATTTGTTTCATTTATATTGTATGTATAGTATACTGTATACGTTAAAAACAAATACATAAATACTTTGTACGTTAAAAGGTAAAATCATAAACATTTTAATAAAATAAAGTAAAAGAAACAAAAAAATTCTGATAAAAAAAAATATTTTAAAAAATTATTGATTGCCTTCAAAAGTCTATTAAATATTTTCTGATTGAAATAACGAAACTTCAAAAAGTTAAATATTTAATATAATAGAATAATATAATATAAAAGTTATTCATAAAAAATAACAAAGTTTTTAATTTAAAAAATCTGTTATTTTAGTTTAGCTGAATTTCAACGACTTTTTTAGAGCCTTTTCTTCTATTTTGTCAAACAAAAAAATGGAACTCCAATTCATTTCATATCCTTTGCTGTGGGTGGATCTTTTTCAACAATAAACATTTCGTCTTCATTTTCATAATAATCAAAACAATAAACATAAAAAAGAATAATAAAAAAACCGGCTGTTTTTATTGGAAAAATATTCGACTGGTATGTTTTTTTTGTTTTTAAAAACATATCGACTTTTTTGGTTTCCCAATGCAAAGCACTCGTTTATATGAACCAGTTGAATAACATATAAATCAGAGTGTAAGTCGAGATAGTCGACTTTTTTACCCCTTGGGCTGGTTTCCTTGTAAATATGATTTGTAAGTCAGTAAACTTTAAATAACTACACATACGAGTAGGTAGCATATATGTCAAATGTGATTATATCGCGAATGGACTACATATAGGGTGGCTGATGAAAGCCGATACCAAAAGAAAACTTGGTAACTTTTTTCTATCTAAGTAATCTGGAGTTTTTTGTTTTGGTTTTTGTAGATTGATGCTTAGATTTAATAAAAATGAAAAGTGGGACACTGGAAAAGAAATGCCACTATCACGCATTGGAGTCTGTAGTTTTGGTTCAACTAACTAACAGTCTCATTTCAAGAAAATCAACCTTCCGTTGTGCCCCTAGATCGCCTGACCTAACTCCACCGGACTTTTTCTTGTATGGTTATTATAAACAGGAAGTGTAGAAATCGCAACAGATAAATTTGGAGGAACTAAGACAATCAATTCGAGCGACAATAGCTACAGTTCCAGCGTTAACTTTGCGAGCAGTAATGAACAATTTTTTGCCAAGATGCCGCACCTCCATCCATGAGCAGGGATGGCATTTAAATTCGATTGTCTTTAAGACTAATTCGATGTGCTTTCAAATGAAAAGAGATTGAAAATATTCCATGCATTACAAAAGAAGTCGTTCCAGTTTCTTAATGTAGCAAAATTCATCAGCCACCCTGTATATCGTTAATATTTTGTATGAATTTGACTTATAGAGGGCTGTAAAAACGTATATTTTGGACTATATCGCTAAATGGACTATAAGCGATGTGATGCCGCCATGGCACTCGCAGATAGAAAATCCTGTATCACTAACAGTGCACACGGGTGGCACATCAAATTATAGTTATCCCTGGTCTATAAATTGCACCTTGCTAAGGTGTTTCGAGCTGTCCACACTCTGTGTCACATCAGAATGTATTTAAATCAAGAACTCTTAATCCAGTAATACTGGTTGTTCGAGACACACTCCGGTGACTACTGTTGAATGGCAACAGCACCTAGTTAAGTAAAACTTAACTTAACTCCCAGCGTGACTTCTGGTATTAACCACAGCCACTATGAATCCATTCCCAAACCAGCACACCAACTCCAACTTTTCAGGGTGGACACAAAGTACTCACTTAAGAGTACGTCAGTCATTCAACCCTTACTGAGCGTTAGAGCTGCGGGGCTTCGCTGGCCCCGTATCACTAGATTAGAATTGAACTGTATTTCTACAGTCAGACGGAAATGCAAGCATAACCTCCTCAATCTCTAGTAAGATTTCGAAGAGTCGTCTCTGCTGTCACTTTCAAACTCCAGGGGAGTTTAAGGTAATGCTAGACATTTAGCTACCTTTAGCTTTAGTACCGCGGGCTTACTAAACACCCGTAGGTTTGAAACATGTTCCAAACCCCCCTGCGGGAACACAGCCCAACAAATAGAAATTTTTTTGTGTGCTCTTATACTTTGTTACTAAATTAGCTTGTTACTCAAAACAGCTGGAAAAAACTACGGTATAATTCGCTGGTCATCCCTTTTTTCCTTTTTGTTTTGTTCAGAAGATGTGAACAACATTCGACATTCAATACAATGAATGTCACTTATAAACATTTTATTTTTTTTATTTAAAATTTGCATTTGCAGTGTAGAAGTTGACAATTATTTTTTCTTCTGTCTGTATTAAGAAATTTCCGTTTCGAGTTATGACGCTCTTGCGGCAAAGGGTCGATATGGTTTTCACAATATCTCTCTTCCTCATATTTCTCGAGTTTTTTGGACAAGTGTAATAATGTGAAATGCCCTTATCTGTTATTTTTTTATGCATCTCACAGTGATTTTTTGTAAACTTTTGAGTTGATGTTTACAGCTACATAACCAAACATTTTTGCCCTAAAACATTTCAGAACCTATTGGCAGCGTACCGCCCAAAGTCAGCATAGATGATGAAATAGCCAATGCTAGGGCCAACTTAAAGCAAAGTTTAAGTCTCAAATGTCCAGCTCAATCGTATCCCATACCACTTTATAGGTGAATACATTCATACATAAACATATATATTCATATGATGCGTTAAGCCCGCCCAGCATTCAGGCTTTATGTTGAAAAAAAAAATTGCTTTTAACATTTACAGAACCTATTGGCAGTGTACCACCCAAAGTCAGCATTGATGATGAATTTAAAAATGCCCGCACAAGCCTAAACGAGAGTTTAAGTCTAAAATGCCCGGGGCAAGCATATCCTATACCAGTTTATAGGTAAAGCCTTTGGCATCGAATTTACATATGTTGTTGTAGTTATGATTAACCAGAGTAGGTTTGTCCTCTCAGAAAGTAAATCTTTTGTTCATCTCTCCGAAAAAAAACTTCATACTTTACCGTTCTAATTTGAGAAATATTTTAACTTCCGAAGGGTTGCATGCGATTTGACTCTCTGAAATTTTTTTGGAGTTTTTTTTACTGTAAGGAGAATTAGTAGGTGAAAGGCTAGGTTAGGTTAGTAGAGAACCTGCGAGAAAAATATTCAATCCATACCCAGCATTCAGCCAGCTTTTAATGTTAACTTATGCCATGCAATTATATTTTGTAATTATAAATATACTTGTTAGAACCGTTGGGCAGTGTACCTCCTAAAATGAATTTGCTGGAAAAAGTACGCACTATGGAAATTCTGCAAGGCAAAGAATATGCTATGCAGTGTCCTGGACAAGCCTTTCCTGTGCCTCGAGTCAGGTAAAAAAGCAACTTTTTTGCTTTAATAAATCATTTTTGTATTAATTAAGTGATTTAATTTTAAATGAAAAATGTAATTTCATTTACTCGAAGTGAAATATGTGTGCAGGCGACCAAACACTAATTCAATTGAATTAAGAAAGAGTAAAAGAGGCATTGAAGTTTCAATGAAATCTGTTCAAGTGAAGAAGTCAGATAATGGTATGGTATAGTTTTTTTTTCCTGTGATCTGTGCAACAAAGTCAGTTGGCTGAAGGTATCGTTCTGGAGGCTGATGTATCTGAACATGAGTTCTTTTAAAATTCTTTATTGAACTGTGTTTTTCGAAAAATTATGAAAAGGAATGGAAAAGAATTAATTTTGTCCGACTTCAACTAATTCTATGTACTGAACGTTAATGTAGTCCTTTCAAGGACTTTCTCCAATACACAATACAAATTGATTTCAGTGATAATTTAGGAGGAGTTTTAATGACAAGTTCGCAAGTTGTTCATTAAATTTAAAGATTTATGCCTGACGTGCAAAGAATATTTAAATGATTTGATTGCATGATTATTAGTGCCAAAAAGAAGCTAGTTTTTCGTTTTTAGGTTTAGAAATATTCTTGTCACTCTCATTCAGTCAGTTATATACACTGCCGATAATAATTTTACTTACAATATGAAACTTTTAGAACCTCTCGGATCGGTGGCGCCTAAAATTACAAATCTGAATGACAAGTCGCAAATTGTTATTGTGTCGCAAAGTTGCCAATATGCCATGCGGTGTCCTGGTCAAGCTTATCCGGTGCCGGTAGTGAGGTAAAGAACATTTTGGAATGTAAAAAAATTTTATATTTGTTGTTTGCTCTTGAAAAAACATTCTGGCGGTTAAAATTTTTTTCAAAATTCTGCATTCTTATGCGGATATTTTGGTTTAATTTTTAACATAGAGTTGATTGGTTTAGAAACTCTTAAAGATAAACGAATTAGACAATGAAAACAGCCAATGCTTAAAGGCCGTTTTAATTTCCTGTCGCAATACTCTTTCAGAGTTGCTACTACAATCATTCTTTCAAGTCCTCGTCAATTAATTATTTCTTTTTTTTTAAACGTGTAGAACCCCTGGGTGCGGTGGCCCCTAAAATACCCAATCTAAATGACCAGCTTCAGAAAACTATTGTACAGGAAGGCTTGGAATTTGCCATGCAATGTCCAGGGCAAGCATATCCAGTGCCTATTGTGAGGTAATTTTATGTGGAGCATAATGAAATTCCCTACCAACATTCAGACCTGTAGGACTAGCAAAATTGGTTTTTCATTTTTATTTTTCTTTTTACTATCTAATTTCCTGACAATTTAGAACCTTTGGGATCGGTTCCACCTAAAATCAGCAATCTCCATGATAAATTCCAAGTTTTGCAAATAAAACTCAGTGAAAATTATGCAATGAAATGTCCAGGTCAAGCATATCCGGTACCCATTGTAAGGTAATAGCTTAAGATTAAGCAAAAAAAAAAATAAACAATTAACCCTCAGTTGGGGTTTCAATCTAATTCTTCGTATATTAATTTGTTAATTATTATACACCAAACTCTGGACTACGCTGTCACACGATATCGTTGGGTTGAAAGTTACATTCAAAACAAAATATGAGAAATTATTTTTGTTTGGAATATAATTAAACGTCCGACCGGTATCGTGTGACTTCGTGGACCAGTAGTATGTAATAGAAGTCAGTAATAAATAAATAAATAGAATTTTTAACTGGCCAAAATTAAGACCTTTGAATTCAGGTCTTGCTAAACCACTAGTTTCTAGGATTCAAATTAAAGATGATTATACCATGCACGGTCCCTATCAAGCTTTTCCACTAGTTTTTAATTAATTAAAATTTAGATTTGCATTTTATTTTTATCGCTATATTCTATTCTAACCTTCCTCTCTTCACTTTTCCCTTCGTTTATTGAAGATTCGCATTACCGAATAAATTTTAAAAACATTATCTTTGAAGTAAAAAAACTTTTGAAACACATATCGAATGATATATTTGTTATATACATAAGTAGAGGGTGGAAACCATATAGTGGTTTCAAAAACGCCGATCTGGCAAGGCTGTCAACTGTGAAATGTCACTTATTTAGTGACAGATTTGCCATATACGAATATGGATCGTTTAACAACTGGAAAACTCGTAAAAATAGTTAAAACTTAATGTACAAAAGTGGTCACATCGACCTACTGTGCCAGGAATTGGAAAGATTATACAGAAATTTCAAAAGACTGGACGTGTTAGAGCGCTATGACCGCATGATAACCGTCTTTTTTCACCTGTAATTAAAGATTATGAACTAGACGACCTTGGCTTTATTGCATGCGCAGTTTGCAGAATCCGTAATTTCACATTTTGGTTGGAGGCAACATTATGCGATTTGACGTCGTTAGGGATTTGGTTTTGTAGGGTTACGTCACCGAAACCAATATTCGTCAAGTTATCACCAAGATACCGCCCGAAATGTACGAAAAAGTTGTCGAAAACTACCTACTCTGTTTTATTACACTTTACTTTTGAATCCGACAAATGGATAACCCTGTTGTGTATATTAATTATTTAAATAAATAATTATATATAAAAAGAAGGTAAAATAATACAATGTTCTTATAGTATATACTCGTATATTTTATTAGAAAAACTGGAAGTGCGTAGCAAAATAGTTTATTTTTGCAGCAAAATCAATCATAAAACCTACTACAGGGTGTCTGGTAGCAGATTTATGTTTTCAAACTTAAATAAAAAACGTAATAATTGACACAAAGTTTTATTAAGAGCATTGAACAATAGAATGGAAATGCGGATTTTATGTTTTAAAGCGTATGTCATCTAGATCCTTTCTTAAAATTTCATGAATAATCGCTCTTGGCAGTACCAGTGAGGCTGCTCTGTTCCGTATCGAAAGTCGCGGATTTTCATGTAAACTGCTTTCAACCAGTTCAATGTTTTCGGGAGTCCTTGAAGATCGACTGGGCCCTGGCTTTGGGGCTTTCATAGCCGAAGCAGTTGCGCGGAATTTCTGCACCCACGAACGAATTAAATTTACACTCGCTACATCACTTATTCGCCGAATACCGAACTTTGAACAAGATTGTCGACGAGCAATTAATTAAGAATCTTTACCCTTAAAAAATTACTCCACAGCGAACGCAGGATGCTCAATCGACCCCTGCGACATCGTGACTGACAAATCCGCACAATCGATAATTCCAACGGCGCCACCACCGCACCGTTTCTTACTTTTTGAAATAATCGTATTTAAAAATATAAATTTGCCACCAGACAACCTGTTGAATCTCAATTATTTGTACTCACAATGGACCAATCATTTTTTTTTAAGAATTACAAGGGTTTTCGATTTAACGGGATTACGGAGTTCAAAAAATTGGAATTAATGGGGTCTTTCTATTCATTTAAACCAAAGGAATTTTTAATCTTTATTAACAACTAGCGGGTAAACGCTCGCATCCAACTGTTCTTTCCCTGTAAATCATCTTCGGATTATTTCAAACAATAAACAGAAAATTAAAAACATTTTTTTAATTATAAGGAATTGAACATGAGACAGCATTTCAAGGCAACAATGGCTAAACAAAGCGGCTGTTCGGAAATCGCCAAACTTACATCATCACTGCTCTTTAGCGTTTCATACATTTCACCATTTGTCAATTGGCTTACGTGTAAGTAAATTTATACAAAATCTATGCCGAAATTGAAAACGATTGTTTTCGATTCCACCATACACAACTGTTGCCAACTTAATTAACCATCACTAATTTCCGTTAAATTAATCCATCTCACGCATTCCTTTTATCTCACGTACATGTTTATTATTATTTTTTTTTTTCAATTATGGAAGCAAAATCCATAAAAAAAAGTTAACAGCAAACCCAGCTTTATTTCCTACTAAGACTGTTTACAGACAAACATGCATTCACTTTAACTAAAAACATCCTGTCGATTGCGCCTATTGTGGTGGTAACTGTTTTGTCATTTATAAAAATTGTTTACACATTCTCCGACTAGAGTTTCACATACTTGCTATAGAGATACGTATGTGCTTCGGAAGATTTACAATTCTCAATTCCCTTTATGGAAAGTTTTTACGTCACTGTGCTTTTGCTTCTGTCACAGTTGACATCACGAACTGTACCCAACATTCGGCTTTATGTTTTCTTTTTCTAAATATTAAAACAATTAATTTTTTTCTTATCTTTAGAACCCTTGGGATCTGTTCCTCCTAAAATTACCAGTTTTAATGATAAATTTCAAGCTTTACAAGTTAAGCTGGAGGAAGATTATGCCATGATATGTCCAGGCCAGGCTTATCCTGTGCCATTTGTTAGGTGGGTAAGAACAGAGTAAAAAATAAAATGTAAGGATCTCTAAATCCGTTCTAAATACCTTTTAGAACTTAAAAAACGTTTATTATAGTGAAACTCTCAATTAATATATGTACGTTATTTTATACGTAGAACAATATTCAGACAGTTGTTTGTATTCCAAATTCCATTTTTGACAAATTCATTTTGTGACCAAAATTTCAGAACCCATGAGCAGTGTAGCACCTATGGTTGATACGCGCGATGAATTCACCTTTGCCCGCGTACGTCAAACTCAAGATAAAGCTCTCATATGTCCCGTGCAATCATATCCAGTGCCAATCTCTAGGTAAGAATAAGATAGTTTGGGGCAGCCTATACCACATTCAGGTGTAAATTTGTAGTATTGCATTACGTTGATTATTTCAAATAACTTTAATTTTTTAAGAACCTATGGGTTCAGTAGTTCCTAAAGTTAATATAAAAGATGAAATAACAAATGCCAGAACCGATTTGGAACAGAGTATGGCTTTGCAGTGCCCTGTGCAAGCATATCCAGTGCCATTTTATAGGTAATTTGAAGATCCGCCACAAAAAGAAAATAACAAGAAACCTACACCAACATTCAGAACCGTAATAACTCTCAAATGGTTTAACCTTTTAGTTAAAATTTCTTAAACATTTTATAGAACCAATGGGGAGTGTGGCACCACGAATTGATGTAAAAGATCGTATTACTTGGTTGGATAAACCGCAAGAAATCGATATAAATTTATTATGCCCGGCTCAATCATACCCCATGCCTTTTTATAGGTAAATTGGGAAAAAATTTAATTAAAAAAAAAAAGAAAATTATGATTATTATTTCAAAATTGAGCTTTTTCCAGCAGAAAATATACGTATTCTTAAATACCTTATGAAATTCTCGTAAAGTATTTTTCAAAAAATAAATTCTATAAAATTGATTATTGAGAAAGAAAACATATCCATATAGTACTATTTCGCTAATGCTTCGTTAGTTCATCAGTGAATTTTTCCTAATTTCAGACTATAAACTTAAGAATCTTATGTTAAAAATTCAACTAACCAATTGAGAATTAAATAGTTGAATACTGAACACAAAATCACTTTTTACACGTTTTTATATATTTTTTCTTCTCATCTCTATTTAATATAAAATTAAATGATATTTAGAATTAAAACATTCAGTCAGTTTTCAGTTTCGAAATACCCCTGTTTCGAGAGCGGCTTCTTGAAAAATTTATAAAACTGGCGAAAATCTGCTACTAGGGGTTTTCGGTAATATTTCTTTCTCATAATTAGTTTTTTTTCTTTTTTTTTCGTATGGAACTTTTGTTTTGTTAAATGTATAAAAATTAAATCCTGTTTGTTGTAGAACCCATGGGCAGTGTGGCGCCTCGAATTGACGAAAAAGATCGTATTAATTGGATTAATAAGCCCAAAGATCAAGATTTTAATTTGCTATGTCCGGCACAATCCTATCCAATGCCATTTTATAGGTAATTCATGAAAACTTCCATTCTCTATTGAGTTAATTTGTTGAAAAGATACGCACTTGAAAAAATACTCTTTTTGGAACAGTACAGAAAAAAAAAATTCGTATAACTTTCTTACTTTAAACCGTTCAGTACATTTTTAAATATAATTTTCTCCCTGTTTCGAATACTACTTCAATTTACAACATTGGTTTGATTAAAGATCTAATAATTAAATATAGTTAAAACATTTTTTTTTACCTTAACAAATATATTTTGGCCCTTTAAAGTCCTCAATTTGTTCAAACACCAAAAAGACTCAAACTACATCACTGCCCAATACCGGTTTACCACTTACATAATCGTAATTCATTCTGACTCGCGTTGAATAAATAAAATAAAAACATAAGTAAATCAGAAGAAACATTTTCTTTATTTTATTACAAAACAATTGTATTCCAGGGCCCCCACGTTTGGTTTAACCCTCTAACCGGCGAATTTTTTTTTAGAAAAAATTATTTAAGGGTAGTTTTTGTATAAATAAAAAATACGTAAATGTACAAATTTTAAAAATATTAAAAACTTACCTTATAGGTGAGAAAATATGTTGACTGTCAAAAGGCGGGCCTGCCTAGTAACGTAATGAAATATTTTAAATAAGGAAAGATTTTACTTGAAATTTTATTCAGTTGTTTTTTTATTTTTTTGTATGGTAAATTTGAAAACATTTTTTATTATTTGATAAACATAAATTTAGTTTACATTTAGTGCAATACATTTGTGTTTCGGACTTACATCCCTGTAATTTGCATACGTTTTTACCAATGCGGTCCAAAATGTCAGGCATATATCCAACTCCATCTTAACGAATGTCATCTGGTGGACCATACGAAAAAATAACTAAAACAGCGGAATGGTGTGTTCAATTCTTTGAATTGTTGCGGCAATTCCTTGTCTCTTTGAAAAACTACATGGTTTTTTTAAAGTTCAAGGAATTTTTTTTTCCATAAAATTAGTTCGAACTCCGGATTTTGCTGCGAAATATCTTTTATATTTCCAATAAACCCCCGCATTGGAAACTACTACACTTCCACCAATTTACACTTGTGGTAAAGGAGAGCTTAATCTCTTTCTTTTTGTTTTCCCAGTGTTCGATGGTAAAGACTCTGAGTAATGCTCCACGTTGTTCTTCACTTCTGATTGATGTTTTTCTACGTTTTTAGAGATGTTTATGATATCGGAAAGAAAACCATTGCTATATGCATTATGACGATCTACTTATAATGTAGCAAAGCTTGAGTTTGGTAGTTGAAAAGCTGGGTCTATCAAATCATCATCGTCGTCAAAGTCAAGATCATCTTCTGAATCTTCGCCATCAACTGATTCCGCCATGACTGCTTCAATTTCCTCAATTTCATTTGAAAAATTAAAATTTTTTCTTTGTGAAAACATTTATAAAAGATAAATTCCTTCCTAGAATGCTTAAACCAGGCAGGTACGTGCGCCTTTAGGCGGAGTTCGATTTTCACCGGCTAAAAGCTAAGTTTTGCTAAAAATCTGATATTAAAAACACTGAACACAAAAGAATATTAGTATATGTATTTACCTATACGAAAATACTTTTTTGTACTGCATACACCGCCTAAAGGGAAAAAAAAGAACAGTTAATCTCCAACACTAGTTGAGTATAATACGCATTTTCTATGTCACTACGCATGTCATCAACACTCCTTCTCTTTTTTCCTTATTCAAATCAGGAATGTAATTTCTTCTTGAACACGACAAAATTTCTTTAATATGCAATTAACTACAGTTCAATTAAATTCTATTCTTAATATTTTTCATACCTTTCCGAATAGTACGTGTGTCATATGCAACTTTAAGAACCCGTAGCTTCATTGGGTTGCAATTAAAGATAAATCTGGAATATTTTTCGCCATCTAGAATAATCGTTTGGCTCTCCCATGTCCAGCTCAGCCCTATCCACTGTCTGGATATAGGTAAATGATTGCAAATTCTTTTCTAATGTTTTATTGAAATAACGTGAAATTATTCATACATACACGTCTATTTAGTGAATTCTCAATTAATCTATTGTGACTTTTTTTATAAACATAGAATTTAGTAGCTTATTTTTGTTAGTGTTGCCAATACAGCGTATTTTTAGTCCAACAACATTAATTTCTTTATATCCTCCGCCATTTTCTCGATCTTCTTCAGGCAGTTTTGATAGATTTTTCTAATAATTTCCTCTAATTTGTGAATATTTTTTTAAATTTAATTTAGAGCCTATAGCATCAGTAGGACCCAAAGTCGAAGTGAAGGATAAACTGAGTATATTCTTTGGAATTTCTAACAGTTCCCTTGCTCTACTTTGCCCGGCTCAATCCTACCCTGTGCCATTATTTAGGTAAAAAAAATTCCTTGAACAAGCAACAACGTTCAGACAATTTTTCGGATTTTCTTACATTCAAAAATTAATAGCCATTGTTATTTTGATTTCTAATTATCACAAATAATCACATACAGAACCCATAGGCAGTGTCGCACCCCGTGTTAACCGTAAAGATGAATTCAATCATGATAAAATTCAACTGAAAGGTACCATTGCCATACAGTGTCCCGCTCAAGCTTATCCGGTTCCAAATTATAGGTATTTGTCTACAACAAAATTCAGGCAGTTTTATGGCGTTTTCTTTTCTCAAAAATGTGCCGTACTTTTCACTTTTTTCTTTTAATTTGGCGGTCTCATTTAAATACATGTTCTCAATAAGTACATGATAAATTTTTTCCATTTTCTAGAAAAGGAAACGCTTTCAATTGCACAAAGAAATTATTTTCTAAAACTAGTTTTATAAACGATTTCTTAGAACCTATAGCCAGTGTAGGACCTCGTGTGAACCACAAAGATGAATTTAGTCATGAAAAGGTTAAAACTAAAGGAACGGTGGCTGTGCAGTGTCCAGCTCAAGCATATCCTATACCGAATTATAGGTAATTACCCTTAACCCTCCAACAGGCACTTTTTTGTTCTCTCTTTTTGATGGAAGTAGTTAAAATAGTCTCTGTAGCTTTTCATACAAAATCGTACAACTCAGATGTTACGATGTTCGATATTTTTTGTTGTAATATGATATTCTGGCGATGCCTGAAGTAGTCTGCACGTTGACTGCAAAACCAAAAAGTCCTGAGTTCGAGCCCACTTTCAGCCTAAGTCGTAAAAACGTTTCGCATTACTGTGTCTTTGTGTCACTTGTTGTCGTAAGGTTTCAGTGGCGAAGCCATAGTCACTGGTCACTGAACAGAACCGATTTCAGCTGTAACCAATCAACAGTCATATCAGAAGGCCCTCCTTCTTCAGTATAGCGTAGCATCATCGGCGGAGTAAAATAACTGGCTACCAAAAACAAAATATGAATGCGTCTCCTTGATCAGATCAGAGGCGCTGCAACACTGGTATAAAAAAATGCGCTAGAGCAGAGTTGTAAAATAGTAAAGCGTCACCTCCTGTGATCTCTCTCACTATCCCTTTCCTCTAGTTCCAGCACAATGCAACACATTTAAAGCAAATAGGAGTTAATTGTGGCTTAATAAAAACAAAAACCCAGCAATCACGGGACTCTTAAATTCATTGTGCAACAATGTAAGTGGAGTTAGCGACGGTTCGCAAAAAAGCACTGAACAGCCCAAAAAATTATGTAACTATTCTTTCAATTATTCAACGTTAGTCAAAATTCATTACGATTAGAAAGCTTTAGAAAAATTAAATAGATTTAAAATCAATTAATACAGGGTGTCTGGTGGCAAATTTATATTTTTAAATACGATTATTTCAAAAAGTAACAAACGGTGCGGTGGTGGCGCCGTTGGAATTATCGATTGTGCTGATTTGTCAGTCACGATGTCGCAGTGGTCGAGTGAGCATCGCGCGTTCGCTGTGGAGCCATTTTTTAAGATTAATGATTCTTACGTAATTGCTTGTCGGCGAACTAGTGATGGACACCGAGTGTAAATTTAATTCGTACGTGGGTGCACAGATTACGCGCAGCTGCTTCAGCTATGAATGCCCCACGGCCAGGCCCCAGTCGATCTTCAAGGACTCCTGAAAACTTTGAACTGGTTGAAAGCAGTTTACGTGCAAATCCGCGACTTTCAATACGGAAAAAAGCAGCCTCACTGGGACTTCCAAGAGCGATTATTCATGAAATTTTAAGAAAGGATCTGGACGACATACTCTTTAAAAAATAAAATCCGCATTTCGATTCTATCGTTCTTATGCTCTTAATAAAACTTTGTGTCAATTATTACGTTTTTTATTTAAGTTTGTAAATATAAATCTGCTACCAGACACCCTTTAAAATGTTTGTTGTATAAGGGAAATTTTTAAAGAAGCTATTTGGTTTGTTTTGTTTGTATATTTTGTTATTCCCAAATATTTTTTGGGAGTTCTTGTATAAACATGTGAAATTTCTTAGGTTTTTTGTAGAATTTGTTTAAAGGTCTACTGAAGATTATGGTATGAGCACCACATGAAAAGCCGCAAAACTATATAACAGCTAAACCATATTACAAATATAGATAAATAATCGTAGTTAATAAAAAAGTTAAAATCTAAGGTTGGTTAAACTTGGAACACTAATGCCCAAATTCACTGTCATTAGTTAACTAATAGCAATAGTTTAACCAATAATATTTGATTCACAGCTTTTAGTTTACTATTAGTTAAACCACCAAATGTCATTGGTTAACTAATAGTTAGACACTAGCTGATTAGTAAATTATTATTAGTATTTTTGTTTTCATATCATCTACCATAATATAATATATATATATATAATACTATCAGTTTTTTATTTTGGGGAATATTTTGGTTTTCCCGAACCAATTTCAGCAGCAAATCACTATCTTGCGCGGTAAAGTTCGATGAGCGTGCGCTTGGTTTATCCATTTTTAAGAAATAATACAACAAATGTAAACTACAACAAATGTATACTATAACAGTGCTACCAATATTGAAAATTAAAAGATTGTTAGGGTTACCCTTTTTGGTTATACTGAGAATGTTAGTTAAACAATACACTGTGAATATGAAGTATTAATTAAACAATAGTTATCATTTTAGTTTACTAATAATTAACTAATGACTGTGACTTTGGGCCTAAGAGAACTAGGGTTAATATTCGTTTAGCTCCATCCAAATCTTTTTTTTTTATCTTGGTCGGAAGATAGGGCTTAGTTCTTGCACAACTCTGCATTTCCGTGTTAATTATAAAATAAAGTTGCGGCGACTCTGATGTTTTTTTACGCATTAATTTTAAGCTAATGGAGCCATTTTATTTATTATTTTACTTCGCCGACGTTTTATTGCTCAAATACCGACGAAGGAGGGTGCTGCAGCACAGAAAATTCAGAGAAAACCGGATTTGACCTGGCTGGGAATCGAACCTGGGTGTTTCTGGGTGCAGAGCCAACACGGTGACTACTCGCCATCAGCACCCATGTTTTGCTAAGCTTTCTTAATCCAAAAACGAGTTTTGTTTTTCGAAAAACTTTCCGGTGTGGCTGTTACTTTGGTCAAAAAAATTTAATAAATTGCCCATAGTGCAATGGTACAAAATATTTGAAACTTAACATACCAGGAAAAAAAGAGTGAATGCATTCACTATGAATTCGTGCAACATATTTAGAAAATAACAAGATCGATTTTCATAATGTTACATAATTTTTAGAATGGAACACGAATAGTAACGAAATGTAGCATAAACCCATAAAAGAGAAAATTAAATGTGTTCACTATGAATTGGTATTTTTATGACTTCGTAAGCACTTCTTTATCTGAATTCATTTTTAATGCCATCTTAAATCTTAGCAAGTTTATCACTTTTGGACTCATGCAAAACGCATTCAAGTTTAATTCATATGAAATACCATCTGAAATGTTGAAAACATTATCACTTTTCATTCATTATCATTATCACATCATTTCATATCATCATTATCACAGACATTATCACTCGCATGCAATTCTGTCGATTAATTCATATGAACAGCTGTGCAGTTGTAAATTAATTTTTGTACTTTTCGTTTGTATTCATGACGAATTTGGAAGCAAAACGTAATCAAATCATTGAACATTCATGGGTTCTAAGCAATCATTTAAATTACGAGCTGTGAACATGTACTAGCCAATAACAACTCTATGTTAAACGTCAAACAGTTGATTTGCAATAGAACACTTGCATTTAATATTTCTTTTGCATCTCTTTTTTTTTGCTGGGTACAAATGTAACACTTTTGTCAGATACAATGTCAATACACTGCCGTAATTTGCCTTTAATTTTAATAGTCAAAAAACATTAAAAATTATAAATTTTTCTAAAAATATAGTTTTGTTTTTTTTTATCTTGGACCAGCACTCAGGAGATGACCCCTACACATGCGGTGTATTGTGCTGGACCTCAAAGAAAGGGAGAGTAGGAGAAATGATAGAAGGGTGAAGCTTCACTATCTTACAACACTGCTTTTTGCATGTTATTTGTTTTCATAACAGTGTTGTAGCGTTCTCTGATGTCAAGGAGGCATATTAAATTTTGAAACCTCGTTTTTAGTAGCCATTTTTAGTAAGTATTTTACTTCGCCGGTGCTACAAAATACCGACGAAGGAGGGTCGTCTGATGTGCTTGTGGATTGGATACAGCTGAAGCCGTCATTGTTCAGTGACCAGTGTCTATGCCTTCGCCACTGAAACCTTGCGACAACAACTGACACAAAGACACATAAATGCGGGATGTTTCTATGAGTCTGAAACTGGGTTGAACCCAGGAAAATTGTTCGTTTTGTAGTCAGCGTGTAGACTACTTCGACCATCGTCACATCGTTTTATTCGATTGCCACCGTTAATTTTAGTTTTTTTGTTTCAGTAATATTATAAACTCAAAACTCAACAGGCTTAATTTTAATCCCAACATTCAGTTATTGAAATTTTCGAATTAATTTCACTTTATTTTCCTAGAACCTTTGGGTAGTGTAGCCCCACGTGTTAATAAGAATGATAATTTGAATTCTGATACCATATACCAAGGCAAGGACGTGACACTTCTATGTCCGGCTCAAGCATATCCAGTACCATTTTATAGGTGAATAAAAAAAGTTATCAAGAGTACTATTTCTCAGTGCTCATTGGAGGCAGCCTACTTATTCAATGTCATACATGTGTAGAGAACTTGTTGGGATTGTGTATAGAAGAGACATTAAATACATTCGTATTTAAGCAAGAGAATAACCATTTGATTTATTATTTCTCTTCAGTGATTTTTTAATGTTCAACTACCAAGCATACAGGGCGTGGTTAGCATATACATCAATGTGCATTTTACCCTCGATGGCTTTGCAGGCAACGCGCTAACGACTTAACCACATTTTTCTTACCTTTTTCTGATATAATATTTGGCTTGTTTCAACCTTCTACATTTTTAATAAAAATAATACTTTTCAGTGCATAAAAAAATTTTAAAGCAAAATTTTCCCGTTCGAAGATGCATTTTAAGTGATATGTGAATTTTTAAATTGGCTTTTACTGAACCTAATTTTTATAAAAAATAAAAAACAATTTTTTTTTTAATTTTCGTATTACTTTCAATATATTCTCGCAAAATTATTACAGTAAAGAAGTGACTGTAGATTTTTAGTGTTTGCACCGTTAACTTAGAAAATTATATAAAATATTCGGCCTTATTGCGATTGTCAACGACGACGTCGACACCAAAATGTAAAGCGATATGCGATAGTTTTCACTTAAAAGTATTATTTGATATTTGGTGAAAAAGGCGAATTTTTGTAAATACCAATTTAAATTTGAAAAGATAGTCGCAACTTATCGACGCAACAGGTGCTACATTTTGGTGTCGACGTCGACATTGACAACCGCAATAAGGCCGATTATTAAATTATGAATCATGAAAATATCAATTCATAGTGAACGCATTCACTTTTTTTACTGGGTAATAATATTCCTTACACAATTGCTTAATTTCTTTTTGCAATCTGCCAGTGCAATATATGTATGCTAGAGAGTAATAAACTATAGGCAGAGTAATAAACTAAAAGGCAAAAAGAATAACAAATTATGACATTTTGAAATACTTCTTTAGTATTACGGCCTTAATACTTTTCGTTTACTTTTTTACAATTTATTAATTTTATTTTAAAATTTTCTAATGTACAACGGCTAAAAGTTTTCAATTCAAATGTAATCAATACAAATAATCGACTTTTGAAATTATACAATTACGAAGCGAAAAAAGAGTGATCAGCTGTGAAATCAATTGTATCTGTCATGAATTCGTCTTGCGCAGTACATAAAATGTGCTTTAAAATTTTACGTATTTCAAATCAACAATGCTTTGCAAATTTGAATTTAACAAATATACGATTTTACAGGGGATTGCCGTGTAGCTACGTTACAAAAAGTATAATCATCGATAAAGATATTTATTGATAAAACGTTACATGTCAGAAGAGATAATTTGATATTATATTTTTATTTTGCATTAATTTTTTTTGGTTAAAAAATTCAATAATTTTTTGTTGGAAACATATGCCATGTTTGTACGTGCGACTTACATATTTTCAAATAAGAAGGTAAAATATTGGCGTATATTTTTATTTTCGCGGCTTATTAACGCAGGAATAAAAGCTGTGAATATCGTCACTATTTGCAAATAAACCAAGTATTCAAGAAATTTAAGTGGAAGTAGCCAGCCAGGCAATTTTCTAAAGACTAAAACAGTTTTAGAGAAATTATTTTAGTGACTGCAAAGGACCCATAAAGCTTTTTTTATAAAGTCAATAATGAAGTTGAATATATTTCTGTGGACTTTTGACAAAACATCATAAGTGAAATTTTAAAATTTTCCAGAAGAGCGAAAAACTATTTAATTAATAATTTTTCTTTCGTCTCTTTTACGCTATTGTTCGCTCCCTAAGAAATTTATTAATTTAGTATTATAACCAAGCTAACTTTTCTTTAAGTCTACTTTCTATTAAAATCAAAATCTATTAAATGGAAAAGGATAAGTTGATAACTTTTTGTGTGATATCACAAAAATTAAAATTCATAGAAAGGCGCTGATTAGTGTAAATAAAGCGTCTGTGACCGTTCTTTTACGATTAAATTACGAAGAATTTTTATTACCTCGATTTTTTGTCAAAAGTCCACAGATTTTATTTATCTTTATTTAAAGATATGACAACAGCAAATTAGACGCACATCTCAGAATGTAACACATACTCGTATTTCATTTTTTGTTTACCAAATGGCAATTGCTCCGTTCAAAACTTCTATAAATTCTTCTAAAAAAATTTTACGTGCCATATTTCGATCAACTCAAAAGAAAATAATGGTAGCAAATGCTCAACATATCAGAAAAGTTTGAAAATTGGAACATTTTTTTTGATTTGTTTGCAAACAATTCCATTAAGTTAAGCCGAACATGAACAAATCAGACGAACAAATCATACGTGTATGTCTAGCTTTATAGTAGTAGCTTTGTAGTAAAAACATCAATTTTATTGATCCATTGAATTTTATTAATTATTTTAATAAGAAATCCACGTTGTTTCAATGTAATTTAGCATATTCAAATGTTCAAAATCGTCAATTGACATTATCCCAGTATTCAGGCCAGAATTTGAGATATACGTATGTATGTATGTAAATAAGTGATTATCTATACATATAAATGTATGGATTGATGTATGTATATACATATGTATGTTTGGATATATATGTAGAAAGGTTTACCCAATTTTTCGGCTTATCGTAGAACCTGTGGGCAGTGTTTCACCGCGTGTTAATACAAAAGAAAGTTTAATTTCCGACAGCGTCTTTCAAGGTAAAGAAATAAGTCTGCTTTGTCCAGCTCAAGCGTATCCAGTGCCATTTTATAGGTAATTTTTAATGAAGTAACATTTTAAATATTTTTATACTTTCTGGTTTAAAACATCTCAACATTGGGCATTTTTGAACGTAACAGACATATAATTTTTTAAAATTTTTCTTAAGAACCCCTGGGTAGTGTTGGTCCCAAAGTTAGTTTGTCGGAGCAGTTGCAAAAATCGGCAGTAAATTTAAATGCCACTGTGGCCTTATTTTGTCCAGCCCAATCATTTCCAGTGCCGACCTACAGGTGGGTTGGTTCTAAAAAAAAAGGCGTTTTAGTAAAAAATTGTTTTGTAAGAATTATTTTTTATTGTAGTAATAAAAGTATATTGCTTAAATTGCTTGACCTGTCAGTGTCAGATACAGAAGTCCTTTTCTCAGTAATTCCGAATTTTCGTTGTTTTTCTTTTGCTAAGTGATTATGTGTTTTCACTACAGGTCGAAGTCGTGCGTTCAAAACGTATGCCAGTCATCTAAAATTTTTCAGATGTGCATAAAAACCGAGGCACATAGAATCCGTCATATGTTATACGTTCCCTTCTTCTGTTGAAGCATGTTTTCTTACTTCTTTGTTACATTCGATACGTCTCCGTCAATGCAAAGTACTAAAGTTGCCCAACTTTTAACGTACGTTGAATACTTCGACATCTATTAGCAGCGTTGCTGTTTTATGTTATTTTCAACAAAAATTGGTTAAATTGTTTTTAGTGTGAAGAAGTGAATATTTTTCGCTTTTTGGTTACTTTTGTCAGCCTAAATAATACTAAATATATGTGTACATTTTCTTATATTTAAATTGTTAAATTTTAAAATCTTTGTTTTTGTTTTTTTTACTCAAATCACGCGGTATTCTGCTATCGATGCCTGTCAAGTGTAAAATAAATAACAAAGATGGAAAATTTAACAATACACGGATTTATTGTCCCGCCTTCGGGCAGCTTTTTTTTATATCATATAAAAAGATTATCTTTTTCATGTCGTATGGACATTAAATGTATTTCTGTATAAAGTGCAAATTTTAAATTCGAATTTAAAAAAGTAAAATTAAGATTCAATTAAAATAATAATTATATTTCAAACTATTACGAATCAATTAGCTGTTTTAATTGAAAAAATTCACATTTTAAGACATACCGATTGCCTTAAAATTATTATTTAATGAAAAACAAAATTTACTGAGTAAATACTTAATTGGGAAACATTTAACTTTTATTTTTCTCTGTAGTCTTTTGGCCAGAGCCAGAAAATGTACATACGTATGACTACCAGACAAAGTTTATCGTTTGGGAAAGCTAGAGTGAAAAACTTTAGTTATGAAATACGTAAAATTACACTTATTTTCCTATTTTTTTGTAGAAAGAAGTAAGTAAGGATTATATTGTTAGTGCTCCTGCTGGAGTCGGTGTTACAAAATTCTTCTCAAGAAAATAGTTCATCAGAATAAAATCGTTTAAACTGGGATTCGATAAATCAGCAACTTGTTTTTGTTTTTTGTTTACATGTTTATTGAAAAAGTAACTAAAAAAATTTGTGAACATATTGAAAGAAAAATATGGATATTGCAATAAATCAATCGTTGGATTGATTAACTTCGTTATATTATTTGATTTGATTTTGATGATGTTACGAATATGGTGTCCCGCTTCTTTCTATACTATGGTTCATTCTCGTCCAATAATAGATAGTAAGGTGTCATAAAAGAATCACCATTATACAAATTATCTATTTACAGCCGTATTCATAAAAATTATAAACAGCATTTCAAATCTGTTTAAATCAATTTCTCTAAAATTGTATTCAAAAAAACTTTTTCAATTTTGCGTAAATAAGCAACTTTTGAAATTGGTTGCACCCACGTTTAAATCAATTTTAAAATGACATTGTTGATATTTTGCTTTGTGTTTATTTATGTACGATATGTTGTATGTGTTATTTGCATGTTTGTATGTATGTGTATTCATAATTCCCTTTCGTATGTTGACAACTTTTTTGGTATAAAAATAAGCAAAATGCAACATCCTTTTAATGTTTGAAAGAAAAGAGGCTTTTTAAAATCTTCAGTAGACCTTTAACCAAATTCTTGAAAAAAGCTAAGTAATCTCACATGTTTATACAAGAATTGCCAAAAAAAAATATTTGAGAATTACATAATATACAAACAAATCGAACCAAATAGCTTGTTTCAAAATTTTCCTGGTACAACAAACATGTATGTTTTTTTGAAATAATCTTTATTATTTATTTTTTAAACTGTAATATTATTTAGTTAATAGTTTTTGCGTAAATAAACATTCATAATAATGATAATTTGACACAGTTTTATGTTATGATGTTTAAACAATCAAAACAAATAAAATAAAATTCGTTATTTAATGTGAAATAACAAAATCATAGGCTTAAATCTAGTTTATGGAAGTCACTCCGAATTTAAAAAAAGTTACCTCATCTGATAGAAAATTTAATTTTAAGAAAGAAAAGTTTAGTGCAAAAATCTTCGGCAACGCATATTTTCCGAGTTATGGGTCTCGGAACTTTTACAATAAAAATATCATTGTGTTTAATATTTCTTAGCTTATTGGGTCAATATGGGTATCATTGGAAAGCTTGTGAAAATGCCGATCACATGATGGTAAAATTTCACATTTTGGGATGATAAAATGTGTAGAGGTGAAAATCCTTAAGCCCGGCCGAAGGCCGGCTATGCGAAAAACCTTTAGTTAGCGAAGCCGGTGTGTGTTATACCATAGAGGAGAAAATCCTTAAGCCCGGCCGAAGGAAACATTACATTTAATTTGTAAAACTAAAAAAAAAGAAATTTATTAACTGTATACAAAATATTACTGCTTTTCTTAAACACTGTTTTGACATTGCATACGGATGTTTAGGAAGGCAGCCATACCCATATTGTTGCAATGAATCAAACACTTATAATGAAAATGGCAAAATATATCGACGACTTTGTAGGTCCGTAACTCCCAAACTATGCGTTGCCGAAGATTTTTGTACTAAACTTTTTTTTCTTAAAATTTAATTTTCTATCACCTAAGATAATTTTTTTTAAATTTGGAGTGGCTTCCATAAACTAGATTTGTTCCAAATCATATAAATAACACTTTAACCAAAGATTCGCTGTTAACGCCTTTTCTTTTCTTTTTTTTTTAAATTCAACTTGGAACACATTTTTTTATTTTATAAAAACAATGTTTTTCCGAAAAGGGACAAACGAACAAATACTGAACAAACCCTTTGTGAATTAATAATCGTAGTTTTGCAGAACTAAAGCACAAGTGACAAATAAAGAATATAGTGTTACCAGGATATTATTAACAACACAATTAAAATGCTGATTATGAATACCAATTTTTAAAAAATCTTTTTTAGCCTTGAATTGTTTGTTTTTTAACTAATTTGCATTTGAAACCTCAATCAAGTCTTTTATTCATAATACTGCTGTTAAACTTTAGAGTCTCTGGTCTCATGAAAATCAAGAGAAATTGATTTTTCATATGTACATATATCGTAAAGACATACGATTAGGCCAAAAGACGCACCTTCAAAATTTGCTCAAGTCAACTTGTCTACTTCCCTTTACTTACTTAAGGCGTGTACACTCGATTGTCATTTACTACAATAATGACACAAAAATTGTAACAAAATGTGCAACAACCCTTTGTGAACACACAATTTTTGTGTGGCAACATCGTCACAAAATGTATTGTCGGTGCATTGTATGCCAATAATATTATCACAATTTTGACTATCGTGAGAACAACCTTCATTTCCATTGACACACAATTTACAGTCATTTGTTATTGTCGCATGTGCTTAATTTAGTGCACCGTACAATAACACCATTGGCAGATAAATATTTCTGTTGGCAATGCTGCCCATAAATATTTAGATACAATGTTAAAAGTCGGATCTGGCAACGTTTGCCATACAATAATCTGACAACCGTGTGCACGGACAATTATTATTGGCAGAAAAATTTATTGTCGCAGAACTGTGTACCAATGAAATTGTATGATTTTCTTTCAAGAGTGTGAACAGACAAATTACCAGATGGTAACAATTTATCATTGTGAGTTCATTGCCACCATATTGCCGTATCCTACAATATTGTACAATCTGACAATCGTGTGAACATGGCTTTACTTTGTTACTTGTTACTTTTCTTTTAAGTTGGTTATTATTTTGTTAGAAATTTTTACCATTTGCTCACCGTTATAATCCTGATTAAGCATGTTTATTCTGTTAAAAAACGAATCTATGAGAACAAACATCAAATTGAAAAAATTATGTTCTAACAAATCGACAAAAGTTGTTCTAAATCTACCGTTATTTAAAAATTCCTTCTGGTTTTTTTTTATATTTATTTATACTTTCTATTCTCTCTCATTGCATTCTGTAGAACCTGTTGGTAGTGTACCACCCAAAATAAGTGTGGGTGAAAGGCGCAAAGATGCTGAAGGCGGTGTAAATATGTCGCTGAGCATTTTTTGCCCGGCACAGTCTTATCCGGTACCGGTTTTTAGGTAGGAATTTAATAATTTTTGGCAAAAATTAAATTCGGTACAATTACATACACACATACAAAAATAAAGAAATAAGTAAAAATATTCTTTAATGTTTCCAATAAGGAGAATTGATTGTCTCCGCTTAGCCCCTGTTACGTCGAAATGCTACGTCTCATGTACCAAATTTAAATTGGTATTTGAAAAATTCTACATTTTCAGTTAATGTCAATTAAGCTTTTAACTGACAGATATTGCATATCGATTTGAGAGAGGCTATAGAATCGTCTATATAATTTCAACTAGCAATTAGTATTAAAATCGTAAATCTAAAAAATATGTACTTTGGGATCTCTGGCGACATACATATGGCTGTAACATACAATAGAGGTGCTGTTAGGTTAACGTAGGCAAAATTTACCTTTTTTTTCTTTTAAATTAAACTGCTCATAATATAATACAACGGTTGCTGATGTTGAATCCCATAACGACTTGTTAGTTTCCGAAGAGGTGGCATTTTAAGCGATCAGTTGAGCGATGAATTTGTCCAGATGGGTCAATATATTTGATTGATTTTTAATTAAATTTGTACTCATGTAGCTTCTATGTTTGTTTTCATGGACGACTATCCAAAACTCCGTTCACACCTTGTCTTTACTAAAACTAACCATCTATTCCAAAAAGAAGATAACACAGCAATTAGTAGTTAAAAAAATGAATAACTGGGGTGGGTACTCATATTTGGAGCGAAGGTAGCTCTCAATGGGTCTACAAATAAGCTTCCTTTCTCAACATCATTTCATTGCCACATTTACAGCTCGAATCGCGTAATGATGCTTTATACAAGGTGGGCCAAAAGAAATCACCCCATTGGAAGATGCTCTTATTTCTGTAAATGACGGCCAATGTCAAATCTGTTTTGACATTTGTGAACTAGACAGATGTAGAATACAAGTGAACAAGCGCGTAACCTACGCCCAAGCCATCCGAAGTGGACGATTTTTCGACCAAAATCATAATGAGCGATGAGGCTCATTTTAACCTCAGCGGGTACGTCAACAAGCAAAACTATAGCTTCTGGGGCACCGAAAATCCACCAGCGATGCACGAGGGGCCATTACACCCGCTTAAAGTGACTGCATGGTGCGCTGTTCACGCTGGAGGAGTCATCGGACCATTTTTTTTTCGAGGACGCCGCTGGTCAAACGACAACAGTGGACGGTGCGCGCTATAGGGCCATGTTAACCGAGTTTTTTCTGCCGCAATTGAACGAATTAGGACTGGAGGACATGTGGTTCTAATAGGACGGAGCAACGGCACACACTGCGCGAGCCACAACCGATATTCTGAAGGCGGCGTTCCCCGGTCGTCTCATCTCTCGTTTTGGCGATTTGTACTGGCCCGCAAGATTGCCCGACTTAACCGTTCCAGACTTTTTTGTGGGGTTTTTTTAAGGCCCGTGTTTACGTGAACAAGCCCAAGACCCTGGAAGCCCTCAAGAACAACATTCGACACGAGTGCGAGAATATGTCGCCCGAAGTTCTCGCCGAAGTGATAAAAAATGCCATAAAACGAACCCGTATAGCAATCAATTGTTATTGCGCCCATTTGGCCGATATTGACCAATAAAATTCTAAAGGTTCAGATAAAAATAATCAAAAAACAGAATGGAAGTTTTTCATTTAGAAAAAAAATAAGAGCCAAACAACATCGGATGACTTCTTTTGGCCCACCTTGTATACATAACATGTATGTATGTATACATTTCTGGTTATCTGCCATTATTTGACTGTGGTTTGGCATAAAAACCCACCAGGTATTTCGTAATAGATACAATTCTCTGAGATTATAGTAGTTCCCAAATTAGGCCGATCTGTTCTGTTGCTATTTTCTTCGAGTTTTTTTTTTCGACGAGCAGAGTCTCCAATCTGCGTGTGTGTACAATTTCAATGTTGAGCAGCCTGTCCCCTTTCTTCTCCTTCGCAGGTTCGAACGTCTATATATTATGGCATATTTTCTGTATTTCAAGTAATTTATGTGCTCGCACATAACCAAATCCGTAATAGATTATACACTTTTTTTAGAACTTCGGATCGTAATAATACGTCGGAAGAGTGCAAATTCTTTAAGCCATCTGGGATTTTTGTCGTTTCCACATTCTATGCGTGATTAAGTAATGTAGTTGAATTTGGAATATTTTCGTAAAATCAATTAATTCCAAACAGTCTTAAATTCCAACATTCCGGTAGATTTTGTTTATTATATCTTATCTGTACATTTTATGAACATTTTTCATTCGGTTAATATAGTCTATTCTTTTATGAATGAAACGAATAATAAAAATAACATTGTTTATAGAACCTGTTGGTCATGTTGGACCTAAAATTAGTGTCGGAGAACGCTTAAGAGATGCAGCTGCCAATGAAAATGCTACATTTACCATGTTCTGTCCAGCGCAGGCGTTTCCAATGCCCAACTACAGGTAGTGTAAAGGTGAAAAAAAAATGTTGAAGTCGTTTTTGTTTTGATTTTGCTGTTCTGTTCCATGCCGTTCTGTTGTCCGATTATCGTATGTAGGGTTTTTAGAAGAATGGAACAGTAGCTTTCTATTAATAATTCTTAAAAGCGAAATGAATGAACGTATACATAAAAAATTTTTCTTTATTTATTTTAGGTTTATTAGATAAATTTCCATACAAAATTCAATCAATATACCTTCTATAAATCCGAAAAAATGTTATGAATGTGACAGAAAGGCTTTAAATAGTAATGATTTGAAATGGGTGTTTCTTACGTTTAATACATTTTGTTATTTAATAGGGGATCACTCGGTTTTTTCTAATTCGGGTAACCGAAAAACCGTCGGTTTTTGGAAAACACTATTTATTAAAAAAACAAACACAGATCAGCTGATTCGTAACAGAAGAGAAATTAAATAAAGATAACATAAATTAAAACATAATAGAAATGGAATCTCCTTTCGACAATTTCTTGAAACAAAAACTAATTTTTCCCCTTCTATGATGCTCTAAATTTACCATCTCTACAATAGTCCTTGGCATTACTTGATTTTTTGTTTCAATTATTAACCGTGCCCACACATGTTTTGTTTTTTTTTCTACTTGAACAAACTTTTATGGCTTGAAACTTCAAGTATTTTCTATAGAGAATTACATTGCTATATGCCTATAGCCGTTTTTCAATATTAATTGTTCGATAAAAGTTGGGGCAAAAGAAATCATCCGGGGCAAAAGTCATCACCCGATGTTCTTTTGCTGAATTTTTTTTTCATGACAAACTTTGGTTCTGCTTGGATGGCCTTCAAATCTAGCAGCAGCGACGTGACCGATATCAGAAGCTGAACCAAAGTTTTTCATGAAAATATGAAATATTTAGAAAAATAAAAAATGAAAACCTTTGAGCTTAAATATATAGATTGTTCTTATAATAAAAAAGGTTACAAAACACGTATTAAAAAATTGTATGCATTGCCATATTTCGAAAACCTTTTTATGCGATAGTTAACATTTTTATTTGTTAAATAGGATAGTGATAGATAACATACAGGCAGTCAAAATTACCTGTGACAGTTACTAAGAAAAGAACTAAATCAAAGACAAAATTGTAAATTACACTGACAAGCACTAGCAGAACGGAACAACATGCAAGGGTTTCGAAATATGGCCCTGCATACATATGCCTGTACTCGTATATAACAATTAATATTCAAAAACTAATTTTTATTTTTTATTATTGTCCAACGAAATTTTTATTGAGTTTTTTAGAAACGGACAGAGTAAATGTTTTATTCGCCAACAAGCGTTACGCACTCAGGCAGTTTTAATTTTATGTTTTAAGTATTGAAATATTTTTAATACGATTTTCGTTTAGAGCCTTTGGGTAGCGTGGCTCCGAAAATATCAGTTGAAAATCGCTTGAAGAATGCTGAAGCTGTCCTTGGAAAAAGTATAACACTCTTTTGTCCTGGGCAATCATATCCAGTGCCATTCTTTAGGTAATAATTTTTAAAATACATGAAAGTTAATTTCCTCTTATATTGGAGTTGCACTTTTTTTCTTTGCTGATATGTAAATAGTTCGAAAACTGTTATATACTGGCATGTGGTGAAAATTAATTCGTTTTTAAGTGAAACCGATTGTTGAAAATGAACGCTTTGCTATAAGATGTGATGAAAAACGAACGGTTTGACGGACCAATTTTTTGTTTCATTTTAATCATTTTATGTCAAACTACAACTTTTGGGTGTTTTTTTTTTTTTTTTTAATTTTGCTTGAATTTTAATATGACTAAACGTGCCATTAATTTTGTCGATATCTATTTCAATAATTAATCAGTTGAGGGACACATAAAATCCATTAAATTAGCCAAGAAATAGGTAACAACACTGCATAGCAGCTTAAATTTTTTAAATTTTAATATATATTTTCGTTTAAATAAGGAAGGCTTCGCTTGGATATTACAAAAATTTAATCAATTCTACTGGTATTCGAGTTAGCTGTCACATTCAGATGCCTACCAGAAGGCAACTTTCAATGATCAGTTAGAAAAGCCTTTGTTGTAGCAATGCACAGAACTGCATTTTGTAAATCATTATGAATGATTGTAGTTATTTTAGAAAAAAGTTTCTGCGAATATTGTATAAAAAGTTATTCGGGCATGTGCCCGACACAAAAATTTATTATCAAATATTTTTAACCTTTTTGGACCAATCTTTGAAAATTTATTTTAAATAAGGAAAAGATACACTAACATTTTTTTCGAAATTTGGGGAGGAACTAACTAAGTGCCCTTTTTTAAACTATATACACATTTTTTATTTCATTTTATAATGATGGGGGCGCACTTGTGTGTTTTTAAAATATAAATAAAAATAATTCGAACTAAAAAAATTTCTTTTGGTACAATTAAGGTTTTATCTTGGACCAGCACTCAGGAGATGAGCCCTACACATCCGATGTATTGTGCTGGAACTCGAGGAAAGGAATTGTAAAGAGAAATGATAGGAGGTGAAGCTGCACTATCTCACAACACTGCTTTTGCACGTTCTTTGTTTTATAGCAGTGTTGGAGTGTCTTTGAAGTCAACGAGACGTATTAAGTTTTGAAGCTTCGGTTTTAGTAGCCTTTTTTAATAATTATTTTACTTCACCGGTGCTACACAATTGCGACGAAGGAGGGCGTTCTGATGTGCTTGTGGATTGGTTGCAGTTAAAGCCGTTACTGTTCAGTGTCCTTCGCCACTGAAACTTTATGACAACAACTGACACAAAGACACATCAGAAAAAAACAAGATGTTTTTATAAGTCTGAAACTGGGGTTGAACCCAGGTTATTTTTTTTTATTATCTTGGACCAGTGCTCAGGGGCTATCCCCTACATATGCAATGCATTGCACTGGAACTAGAAAGAGGGATACGGTAGAGAATCGACAGGTGGTGAAAGTGGTAGGAAGATAGAACTTAATTCTTGCACAACTCTGCAGTTGCGTATTAATTATAAAGCAAAGTTGCGGCGTGATGTTTTTTTCCTTTTTGTTTTGTAGTCAACGTGCAGTCTACTTCAGCCATCACCACCCACAACCTTGAAGGTTGTTGGTAGAATTTTAAAATTCTCAATGCCTTCCGTGATTTCCATTCATTCTAAACAAGTTATACCAACATTCTCGCAGTTTCTTGTTTTCTCACTATTTTCTTCATTTGAAATTTTTATTTTTGTAAATTTCAGAACCCATTAGCAGCACAGTGCCAAAAGTAATTTCCACTGCTAAATTCGATATAAAAACCTTTTCGGCACACTCTACATTTGCCCTATTATGTCCAGCTCAAGGTTACCCAGTGCCAATTTATAGGTAAACTTAAAGTTTAGTTCCATTAACAATTCTAAAATAAAATTGTATTCATTATTAAATGTTCAATCACTGTATGACTCTAAAAAAGTACTGAGGAAAGTTATGAAGAAATTACTGTAGACAAAATTAAAATAAACGACCTCTTCGCTTAGGGCAATGACGAGCGGAGGCAATACCGCTGCTCCCGATTTTGGTAGGCCATTTCATGACATGGAGGTATTTCATGGCATTACGTGTAACCTTTTGCTTTAAAATGTGTATCCCTGGCAAGATGTCTGGACATGTCTTAAGCTATAAGACATTTTTTTAATTATACGACTACTTTCTCATCATTTAATTGATCGGCAATTTCTAGATTTCGAGCTAAGTACAAACTGAAAGTTATGCTAACTTCCATTATTTTTAATAATTGAAATCCTAGTTTAGTGCTGAGTATTCGCCTAACTAAATGTTTTTTTAACTTCCCGTTATAGGAAGTTATTGATTTTACCCCAATTTTCGTGATTGGAGTTTTCATTATATGTATTTCAACCGTTATGAGGTCCTGGGAATCGATTCTGATTTTTGCGTTGACGTCAGTATGGATGCATGTATGTCTGTCTGTGTTTTTTAGCTATAGCTATAGCCCGGGCTAGTCAATACTCACGATTCGCTGCAAGACTTAGTGTACGGCTTGCCAAGCGTCTACGTACTAAACCTCGCCTTGTTGGTCATTCTCCCTTCGAAATATCCACGGAACCAAATCAGCCAACTCAAGAGAAGACTCCTGACACATGCGATGCAATGTGCTGGAACTATAGGAAAGGGATAGTAAGAGAAATGAAAGGAGGTGAAGCTTAATTAATGGTTTTACAGCTCTGCTTTTTGCACGTTCTTTGTTTACATCAGTGTTGAAACTTCGGTTTAGTAGCCATTTTTATTATTATTTTACTTCACCGCTGCTACACAATACCGACGAAGTAGGGCGTTCTGATGTGATTGTGGATTTCTATCAGCTGAAGCCGGTATTGTTCAGTGACCAGTGACTTTGCCTTCGCCACTGAAACCTTCCGACAACAACTGACACACAAAGACACACTAATGAACATCAGAAAAATGCGAGATGTTTTTTTTTTAGGATTTAGTCTGAAACTGGGTTTAAACTCAGGTCTGTTTTTGGTTTTGTAGTCAACGTGCAGACTACTTCAGCCATCGCTACCCTCTTTTTTATTTCAGGATTATTTGCACAATTCAAGTAAACTTTATTTTCTGTTCGATCACCTTTAAATTTGGTTTAATTAATATTTTATAAGCATGTTGTTGTTGTTCCTACATTCAAGCAGTTTGATTTCTATTAAATTTAGCCCTATTTAAAGCTGAGGTTACATGATCAAGTTTGCCTTTAAACTTTTTCACACATACAGTTTGCCAAAAATCATTTCAATTGACAGCTGTGACGTATGCTGCATGCAAGTTTTAAGCAATTTAATAGCAATTTTATTTATCGAACTGATCATCAAAGAACTTACAAAAAATGTTCATAAGAATAGCAGTCAGCTGTTTTGGCCGTTAATTTGAAACACACAATTGGAAAGAAAATTCGCATCAGTTTTTAAAAGCATGAGTGTATTACTGCCAAACTGTGAGTGTATTAAAATTAGAAAGACAAAACTTCATCGTGTAACCCGAACGTAATATAAAATTAAAAAAAAAAAAACTATTGTTAGAACCCATCTCTAGCACTTCACCTAAAGTGCCTCCTGTTAGCGCTAGACCTTTAAATATGAAGCAGAACTCATGTGTTTCCATATTGTGTCCAGCTCAAGGATATCCAGCACCTAGTTTTCGGTAAGCTTTACTTATTAGCAGGCAGTTTTCGGTAAATTTATGTTTAAGTGTTTTTTCGACTTTGGAAACGTATTTGCAAATTATTTGTTATTTAATTTTTATATTTATTTAGAACCCATTTCTAGTACACCCCCAAAAATAAATTCCTTAACCTACAAACCTAATGTGGTGGACTTACAAACAAGCTCAGCAATATTATGCCCTGCTCAGGGCTATCCAGCGCCCAATTTTAGGTAGGCTTAAAGTAAACAATATTTATTGAAATGATTTTTTCAGCTTATCAAATATTCGGCAGTTTTCACTTGTATACTTGTTCTAGTATTCATATTGCACATTTAAATTCAGTTTTTACTTCTTAATTTAGAGCCCGTTTCCAGCACTGCTCCTCGTATACCTTCCATAATGAGTAAGCCATTCGAACTAAAACAAAGCTTCGATATCTCTCTATTGTGTCCCGCTCAAGGTTATCCCGCTCCTATTTTTAGGTAAAGACATTTTAATCATTGTAAATATATGACTGAAAATTTTATTATGCTTTAGATATAAAAAATATTTCCATAATTTATGGAAGATTATCTCATTCATGAGACTGCCGCGGCTGGTTTTGCAGTCGGTTATCCTGTCCGGTCTTTTTTAACCGGTACGTTTTATATTGTACTGGCATTTATCTGCTGCTTCGCTCACGCCCAACTTTTCTTTCCCATTCTCTAAATATTTCAAACAGTAGCCAGAAAAAATTATGGAAATCGATCCAGCAGTTCTGCCGTGATGCACTTAGCATTTAAGTTCTAATTATATAGAGAGTTGTTTAGTTTCGGTGATTAAAGTATTTCCCCCTACGTCTTCTTCTGGTCTTTTCTTTTTTGTATGTATGCTATGAGTTATTTTCCGATTCATATATGTATATCCATATTTTAAATTCCATAAAAATCGTTCAGATAGCTTGGGAGAGGCAGATATTACACCGTACGTCTCCTCGTGGTACTATCTCTTAAAATTGATGTATTTCCTACGCGTTGTTTTAGTTACTGATCTACATGCCGAGCCTTGGGTGCAATACCGTCGTAATTCAAAAAATCGTGAACTGAGAAAAATGCATTTGAAGTTTTGAGCCATCTTTTTGATAGTATTTTCGTTTACTAAAGTTATTTTTTTACAAGTTTTTAAATAAAGTGGCATGTTTTGTAATGTTTTCTGTTTGTAAATTTCTTGTCATAAAGGAAATATTTCATTATTGCAAATAAATATTGTTGGAAATAGCTGGAGGCAAAAAAGACACTTGTACCTGTAGAATCTGAACAGTTAGAGATAGAACCATAATCTCCTTTTTTCCTTTAGATATATATTTCCCTAAAAATCATTTCTGCATACCCAGCTCAAAAATTCAAATTTTGAGTTACTGCGGTATTGCACCAAAGGCTCGATACGTATTAAGTTTTATGCAAATCGGTTTGATATTCAAAGCAATCATTTGAAAAAATTTCCCGCACCTGGAAATACTGTTGTGCACTATTGGCAAAATTTTTGTATATCTAGATACGTCATACATATCGAGCCCTAACCGCCAAAAAGACTCAAGCGCGAAAAACCAAAATTTACAGAAGAAACATTTTTTTAAATATCTTTGGACCATGTCTAAGGATTACGGTGAAATTTGGTTTGTAAACATTGCTACTTCTGAGCAATAATATTGCATTTGATTGATTTTGTATATCTCCAAGATAACGGCTATTTGTGGCGCTAAAGTCTTTTTTGCTGTCACGCTGGATAGGTCTTTACCAATGTTAAGGCGGTTAATCCCTTATGATTTTATTAAAACACAGCTTTCAGTTTTAATTTTTTTTTTATTTTTTCAAATTATTTTTGTCTCTAAAATTAAACAAAACGTTAAATGAACCTTAAATCCAGTGGTTTTTTATAAAAAACTTAATGGTTTTTGTTTTTAAAATTAATAGAAAATTACTTCAGAATTCTAAATAAAAGTATATAGGTAAAAAAGTTTTAAAAGAAATAACTTTAAAGTAAATATTATATGTCTTCTTGATCAGTTTCAAGTAGCGAATATTTAATAGTTTCATCGTATTTCAAATTTAAAAATTCGTTGTGAAATTTTGCAGGAATTATGTTTTTATCACAAAGTGTTTTTAAATCTTTGAATATTTTTGAAGAAATTTTTAAAAAGTTATCATATACACGGATGGGTCCATTTTCTATCAAAGCAGCTTTATGTCTTGATCGAGCAATAGAGTTAATATCATATTCTTTAATTTCGGAGTCATCAGTATCACTATACGGAACAAGACCAATTTTGGTCGAACTCTGAAGTAAAATTTTTATTACCAGAACATGATATAAAATTTATAGAAATTCTATCTATTTTCTAAAATAAAACACTTACCACTTGTTTCCATAACTCCATTTTAAAAAAGCACTGATATAATATATATTTTGCATATAATGTAAAATGTAATATTTTTCTATTTTGCCACTAATACGAATTAATTTATAAAAACGAATAAAGACGCAAGCGGCACTCGTGGTAACAAAATTTGTAAACAAACAGTGAATTGTACTTAAGTCTTTATTATTTTTGCTGTAAAATCATAACGGTAAACTATACAGCCCTGATATTTTGTGAGATGATGCAGATGATCATGTATAATAAATTTTAATAATAAAACGAAAATAGTCTATCATGTCGCTACAGCCCTTTTAGCGGTTATGGCTCGATATTGGTATGCAAAATTACAAAAGAAACTGTTAAAAATTAAAAATTTTTTTATACATATGGCAACATTGCTGTCCACTTCCCAAGTGCTCAAAACCTAATGTGAATTGACCCGAACCTGTGTTGGAAAAAAATATGCCAGACAAAAAGTTGCTTTTTTTTCGTTCGTTATAATTGTATAAATTTTGCTATAACCGGAGTTCGCTATAACCGGAGTTCGCTATAACAGTACTAATTAGTATGAAGTATTAATGCAAAACTGTTGGGACTGGAGAATTTGTTCGTTGTGAGCGAACTGCATCAAACAGTTGTTGCACTTTTACAACGAAACTTTCTTCAGCCGTGTATAAGCGGTAATAGCTTCTGTTTGAATCCTTGAAGATTGTGCTTGCTAGCTTAAAATGGCAATTTGCTCGCTTTTTAAATTATTCGTTGTTTTCATATATCCTTTTATTCGTTTTCGTTCCTCACTTTTGGGAAACAGATGTGTTCAAGATTGCGCGGACACCTACGGTGCTCTCAACATTGAGTGAAATTAGGACGATCACTACCGTCACCATGGGCACTCGGAGATACAAAATCCTGTACCTCTACCAGTGCACACAGATGGAAAACCTATGTATAGTTATCGCTGGTCTATAAATTGCACCTTGCTAAGGTATTTCGAGCTCTCCAAACTCTGTGTCACATCAGAATGTATTTAAGTCAAGAACGCTTAAGCCAGTAATACTGTTTGTTCGAGACACATTCCGGTGACTACTGTTGAATGGCAACCCGTATATACCCAATATACTACGTGTTTTGGCTTTAAGACCGACGTTGTGGCAGTTATTTTTTTCTTGCAAGTAAACGGACAGGATCGGGCAGCGCAATTTACTTAATATAGTTAGTATTTGAAACAAGCAAAGTATGTACTTAACATTACGCGTGACTTAGTGTTACTTTCCTATTTTGGCTCTATTTAATTTCCGAAGAAGTGCACCTCCTAACGTAAAAAAAACCTAAAGAATTTTTGTAATCAGATTTAAATAAAACATTAACTTAAATTTCGAATAAAATGAAAAAAAATGTACCTAAAATTTCGTTTTTTAAGACTCAGTGTTGTGAAAAATTTTCTTTTTTCCCACAGTCCAAAAAATTACCAACACCCACAATTTTCATACTTTTTCAGATCGGGTTTTTGATACCTGAACATTATATTTCAAGATGCAATAATTAATTTCACGAAATTTTATAGGCGAATTTTGTAATTTTGCCATGGTTTTAAGCAAAACGCCATCGTGCATCAGTGAAGTTTCAAAATGAATGCGTCTGGACGATAATATCAATGGCACAGCGGAAATGATTGCAAACGTCATTTTGCTGAGAATGAATAGTTTTAATTTCTTTAGGTGGATGATAGCAGCGGTTGTACGAATAATCTCCCAAAACCCCATCACCCAAAAAGCAGAAATAGAAAGTCGCCCGACATGCAGAAAGGAAGAATCGCTGAAAAATTTTTGTGAAAAATTTTCGGCAATTGTTCATTGGCTTTGGATGATTTAAGATTTTTAAATATTTAGATCTTTGTTCGTACTACGCAAATCTAAAATTTTTAAGAAATGTGATATTACCCATAAATATTTTTTAGGCACTTTTGAGTTTTGAATTTGTGTGAGGCTGTAGGAATAGTCGCCCAAAAAGCAGATATGAAGAATTATTTGTACAGATATTCATATTCTTTCAGTAACAGACCCAACATGGTGGTTATTGGTGCCATGAGGCAGAATATGAAAAACACTTGGCATGCAAATTCATTCGACTGACAACATTTCCCATGTCTGAAAAGAAACATTCCAAACATATGCATTTGTGGTCGATTTACCAGCGAGTCGCACTACGCATTACAAAAGAAATTCGGTTTTTAGCCGAACTGTCAACTACGATGTTACAAAATCCAGCTTCCCAAAAATTTATTTTTCGAGTTCCGATACGAGATACGATACGTAGGAGACATCTCCCCCTTGCTCACTGATCCAAGAAAAAACAAAAGAGTAACACTGTGTTAAACGGTGCGAACGCAATTGTTTAAATATTTATTAGAGCTCTACCAACTGGTTTCAGCCAAACCAAAACATTTATATGGCAAATACCTACTACACCAACATTCAGCTGTTTGAACAAGAGAATGTCTTATTCTCTTTAGTCTCTATATAAACTTGTTTACTTCTTGTTTTAGAACCTATCTCAAGCAGTCCTCCTAAAACTCCGGCTTTGCAGCAGAAGCCTTTAGAACTTAAGCGAAATTATGACATTTCATTATTATGTCCGGCTCAAGGTTATCCAGCACCTTTGTTTAGGTGAGGTTGCATCCCTGCCATACAAAATTCACGCAGTTTTAAATATCGGGCAAAATTATTGTCATTTCTTATTTTCAAAGTTTAAAAACCTGTTGGCGGAAAAGCACCCAATTTGCTGTCACATGACATTAAAAGTTATTGAATGGAACGTATTCAATCTCAGGGCAGCATTCGGGTTAACCAAACTTAATAGTCTTAATTTTTAGATTTGTAACTTCCTTTTTCGATTTTTTAATCTTCAGAACCAGTGAGTGCCAAAAGTCCTACTTTGTCTGGTGATATCAAATGGTCTGGTATTGAGCGTAAAAGTGGCGTTAACTTTGCAATGCGTTGCCCGGCTCAAGCATATCCTGTGCCTGTGTTTAGGTGGTTTGCTCATTAAAACAAAATTTTAATTTACTGCTTAAGTTAGTGTAGAATTTAGATTGTAAACTAAACAGCTTTCTGTATTAAACCGTGTTTAGATTTATCCTACGTCTTTGGAATATTTAAACATCTTTTAAATGAAGTGATATTTTTACAAATTGGAAACACTCTTTTTACTATCAGTCAGTACTATTAATAATTTTTTATGAACTGTGTATTTGATTTTGTTTATTGTTATTTATTATCACTAAACACTTTTCGTACTTTATTATACGTTTAAACTACCGTTAAAATAATGAAAAGAATTTCAGTAGCACAAATTGCGGAAACGAAGAGTTCGTGAAGAAATATTAGTGCCATTACGTTATACCAGGGAGAGGAAAATTTTTCACTCGTCTACGATTGTCAAAAGATATTTGTCTCTGTTATGAATGCGAACCGAACCTCAGTTGAGTTGGCGGTTGTCTAATATGGTATTACGGATGGCAACGGGCAACCGAGAATTGTAAATTTCAATTGGATTTTAGTACATACTTTACTGGCAACTATAAATTTCTGGTTGTCAGCCGACAACGCAACTGAAGTTCGGTTGTCATCCATTATCTATGCAGAAACCTGTGAATAGAATGAAGCGCTAGAAATATTGCGTAAATTGCAGCGGTGTTGTGGAAAAAGACGTAAAGTTAATAAAGGATTACACCAATGTTTTGTGCAGTAAAGAGAAAGAAAAAAAAATTTTTGCTGCAATTCGTTGCCGAAAATAGGAAAACATACCGAAGTTTGTGGATTTTTTCAACTTTACCTTCAACTTTGACCATGATGAGCGGCTATTTGGCCGCACCCTACCTCTCCCATTTTATTCCTCACAAAATTATAGGTTGTAGCATTTCGATATCTAGCTAAGAATCGCCATTTACATAATATTGTCATAGCTAATGTACATATATATACATACATACATATGTAAACTGCCTACTTAATAATAAATGAGTTGTTAAGATTTTTTTGTTTTTAATTTCAATACCTTTTAAATTTATACATACATATATGTATGTATGTACCTGTAACAAATAAATGAAAATGAATAAACAATTTCAAAGCGTTTCTAATTAATTTTCAATAGCTGTATATTTTACATTTAACTTTACAGTACATTTCAGTTCTACTTATACGTATGTTATTATGTATCTTACGCGCAATGACTTATAAATCGAACAAGTTTTTCCAATTCAGCCTTTCATTCATACATATATTTTGCTTTTTCACTTCCTACGCAAACTCTACAATTTAATAGTAAAAATACATATTTAATTCCGAATAGTACAAAAACATGCGAGTCTACTTCGCAATCAAATAGTACACACTGAAAATAAAACATACATACATACATACAGTCGTCAGTCACTCAATTTAAAATACAAATTTCAAAAAATCTCGTTTTATAACAGCTCACTCCATCTTGTGGTCTGCACCGGCAAAATCAAATGAAAAAATACTCCCAGCGACAAAAACAAATAAAACCAGTTTGTTGCGTGGTTTTTGTTGCTAAGTTCATAATAGAACAGTGTTCATATGAACAGTGTGACCAGATTTGAAAATAACAAAGCTAAATCCCATTTGGAATAGAGAAAGGAGAAAACTAAAGACAAATAACAACGCAACATTTTTTTTAGCTTTCTAATAATAATTTTCAATTAATTCGATATTTTTCATTGATTCAATGGTGTTTATTTATTTATTTATTTATTATATAAAAATATATTTTGGGTTCATATAAATATAAAATATTGCATCAGGTGGCGAATAAAGGTGTCGTAGTCTGCCAGTGCAGTAGTCTGCACTTTCACTATAAAACAAAAAGTTTTGGGTTCGACCCCAGTTTCAGACTAAGTCATAAAAATATTTACCAAATTTCTCTTGTCTATTAGTGTGTCTATGTCTGTTGTTGTCAGAAGGCATAGTCACTGGTCACCGAAAAAAACCGGCTCAGCTGGGCCCAATTCAGACGCCCTCCTTCGTAGGCATTGTGTATCACCAGCGAAGTAAAATAACTAATAAAAATTGGTACTAAAAAGGAAGCTTCAAAGTTTAATACGTCTCCTTGACATCGGATACGTTACAACACTGCTGTAAGCTTAAACACCTTTCATCTCTATCACTCTCCCTTTCCTCTAGTTTCACGCAGCGCATGTGTCATCCCTTGAGTGCTGGTCCAAGATAAAAAAATATTTCGAAGACAGTAAATAGAACAGTGACTTTACGTTTGCTGAGAATTAGATGCATTTAATTTAAATTTCCAAAAATTTAATTTTTATTTTGTTTTGGAACATAAAAGAAGTATTATAAATTATTATTTAAATTAATACAAAAAAACCTTTTCTTGCATATAAAAAACATGTATTGCAGAAACTCATAATTCAACCTTCGTATTCGGCATTTTGTCAAAATTAATTGTCATAATTGTCTGGACGCCTACGTCACAAAGACGTATTTCTTATTGCCAATGCGTAGTCTAATCTAAACGGAGGGTGAAGTAAACCCCAACAGCGATTGTTTCTGCGTTTCCAGATTATTATTATTTTTTAACTACTTTATATGGTTACCGCACATACATTCATTCTGTTAAACTGTTTTATTTATTTTGAAATAAAAATTATTAACAGGAAATTGAAATTAAAGAAAAAGCCAAATGCCAAATTGTTGAAAATAGCTAAATGAAATATTTCAAGCTGAACATTAAAAAGTAAATACAAATTTAGCTTTAAAAAAGCTATTATGGTCACACTGAGTACCAATGAAACAAAGAATTGTAATATCGGAAAGGAAACGCAAAACAACTGAATTATTTACATTGTGTTTTTGTACCCCTCAAGTGCTCCATCAAATATTCATTATATTTTCAGTTTATGATTGTGTGACCAAACATCGTACCAGTTGCCCGGCATTGCCTTTCCTTTGCCAATTTATGAAGTAAACAAATCAGTTTTGACAGCTGCCAACAATTTGCTTTATTCTCATCTCATAAGGCGCATGTTGAAAAATAGAGAAAATTTCCCAATTTTATTTCCCCTCCAAATTAAAGACCCCAAAGTTTTTGCTCTTTTTATATGAAGGGTTACTTTCTATTATTGCTTCTTCCTAAGTTTTCAGAAAGTGGTGTTTATAGCTATAGATTTGTTTAGAATAGAGCGATCAAAACAAAAGACGAAAATTTATAAAAGTGTTCTCTTCTTTCATTCATAAGTCGAATGACTTAAGCACGTTTTTGGGTCATATTTTCTGATTATTCTCGTTTGGTCATGTTTGTTATGTTGTATATACAACAGGCATATTTAAATAACCTAAATACTGGTTGATATGTATGTTGTTTTGGTTCGACCATTATTGGAAAGAAATATAAAAGAAAAAGGGTAGAGACGGGGTGGTAATTTGTTGCTGTTAAATTGTTGATATTTACTTTTCTGTCATTCTCTTTTCCACACATTGCTTTTACTAACCAAGCGAGTTTACTTGTTGCGTTATTAGGTGAATTTTTGGGCTTTGTTTTTTTCTTTTATATTAGTATGTATGCATGTATCTCTCTTTGATTTTATTTTCTTATGACCTCAGCAATGTTTAACATTGACCTTTAACCAATTAAAGTTTATGTTAAAGGTTGCGTGATGCTTCGTTCAATTCATTTGTTGGTTCGATTATTTATAGAAAAATATACATATTAAAGCTGGTTTTATTAATAAAAATAAAAGGGTAGAAATTTTATTTAAATTAAATTTATTATTCGTTAAATTTGAGTGCCCATAGGAAAACGTTTGTACATACGCATGTACATACATGTGTAAATACTCGTATATACACAAGTGTCTCATGTCTAATTTTTCCTGACTGAAATCGTTACGAACTTTAGCATAATTTGCTGTTATTGTTTTTCGCATAACACTTTTCCGATTTTTAAATTCGTTGTTATTAGAAGTGTGTACAATAAATTAGAAACAGAAAATATGGTGAAGTACAAAGTATTATTTATTTTTATTCCAAATACCTATATGTATATTTTTAGAACCGATTGGCGCCAAAGCTCCGACATTTTCTCTGGAATACTCTTTAGTAGAAGTTAAGAAAGCCAAAGATTCTAAGTTTGCTCTTTTGTGTCAAGCTCAAGCATATCCGGTGCCAAAAATCAGGTAACAACCAACAACAAGTAATGCTAATCAGAGGCTAGCGAAAGAAATAAAAATACGTTTTATCTAAAAACAGAATATTTGAAATTAAAAGCCATGCAATACATGAAGGTTTTTCTTATTTTTTTCGCCCATAGCAAGTAAATATTTATGAGTACGAAGTGGAACTAACCACAGGTCTAACTAACAATATGTTTTTTATTTTCGCATGAAATGGAGAACGATTGTACAACATGTGCTTCTCAATAGAATTATTTTCTGTTCAATACGGTGGTACATAGTGTCCAATTCACTCCTCTAAGAAAGTGTTAAATCTTTAGTTTTTTTACTGCCAACATTCCGGGTATGTTTAAACACTTTTATTCTTTACTTGGAAATTTGTATTTCTTTTCTTATAGAGCCGATGGGTTCTAAAAAACCTGCCTTCTCTGGTGAAGTGCAGACATTTTCACATCAAGCCAACATTAATACAACTTTAGCTTTGACCTGTCAAGCTCAAGCATTTCCAGTGCCATTTTTTAGGTAAATTTTAAGAGACTTATTCAAAAGTTTGTGAATAAAAAGAAAATAATAATCTACAGAGAAAGGAAATAACTTCCTGAATTAAATATAAGAAATTTAGTGTTGTATTAATGAAGTAAGATTGACCTTATTCTTCCTTAACTGTATCTTTTCAGGTATTTTTCATTTTAGACAAAAAATTACGATACGGTCATTACTTCTACTTTAGCTCTAATTTGCCAAGCTCAAGCATATTCGGTGCCTTATTTTTGGTAAACATTGATTTTTGAAATAAAGCTTTTCTCGAAACCTCATTAAAAGTTTTTCGGAGGTGTGATAATTTCTAAGATTTTAGTTTTTTTTCGCAATATCGATGTGAATTATTTAGCGGATACTTTAAGTGAACTTGTGAATATTGGCTTCAAAGTGAATATTGATCATTGTTGTTTTACTTGCAAGAGAGGCAATACAGAAGCTATTCTGGAAACGTTCGGCGCAAACACATTTTTCAAATTCGTTACAAAATCACGTTGTAACTAAGATATGCCATTTTTACTTGAAGCTCATGCAGAGTATTTCGATTGGGTTAAATCAATATTTTCGAGATATCTTTTTAAAGGTCTGGTTTACATTTACATTTTTTAGCTGCTGTGTGAATTTCTGTGCAATTGTCATTATCTACAATTCCTTCTCTTTTCAGACCACCGGTACATATCAGCATTAAATCAATTTGTTTTTTGTTTTGTTATTGGTAGTCTGAGCACGCATTTTGGTAGATTGTGGTGAACGTTTGACGCGAGGCGGACCCTATATTTTCTATATTAGTACCAAAATCATTCTCTCTCCCTCTCTTTCAATCGTTCTTATCGCCGTTACATACAGTTTGATCATATTCCAGCCAATTTAAGCAGTGTAGAGCACCTGCTCGTTTATGGTGTTCTTCTCTTGTAACTTTCCAACGTATACGCTAATCCATTCATGTAAATGCAGTTTGTTTCATTCTTTTGTAATTTCACGCCATTTAATGAAAGAAAAGCTGTGGTATCCTCTCGACATTTCTAATATTGGCTAAATTTTTACTTTAAGATTAGATTTTAGCTCCTCCAAATGGTCAAGTCAAGAATTTTAATTTTAAAAAAATTTGTAAACCATAAAAAATAAAATAATTTGTGCTTTGAAAGAAACATGCTCGTTGAAATCTACGCTCAGGTAATGTAATTCAAAAATATGTAAATTGAGTTCAAACAATAACATTCAGCCAAACAATGAAAACTTGATTTGAATAACATTCAGAATGGATATTTTTCAGAACCTTTGGCCTATAAAGCTCCTGCATTTCCTAGCGTGGCATCTACTTTTACTATTTCTGTAGCTCAAAATCATACTCTGGCACTAACTTGTGTGTTTAGTCTGCAGCTTGACTACAAAACGAAAAATTCCCTGGGTTCAACCTCAATTTCAGATTCATAAAAACTTCTCGCATTTTTTCTGATGCTCATTTGTGTGGCTTTGTGTCAGTTGTTGTCGAAAGGTTTCAGTGGCGAAGGCATAGTTATTGGTCACTAAACAGTAACGGCTTCAGTTGTATCCAATCCACAGGCACATCACAAAGCATGTGTAGGGGTCATCTCCTGAGTGCTGGTCCAAGATAAAAAAAGTTATTTTTAGTACTCTGCAACTGGTTCTGTAGCATTGAAGTTAGTTCTTATTGTTCAAAAATACAATACATATTTGATTGATTGTAAAATCCGTATAAGCGAAAGCTCCAAGGGATTCCAAAGTTAGTACGTATGTCCGTACGTGCCAGTTTTATTTTATTATGGCCAACTCAAGCTTTTCCAGTATATCTTAGAAGGTAAAATAAATAATTACACATATGTATATAAGTCCTGTTTAACAAGAAAGTATATTTATCAAGTAGTCGCAACTCTACAACAATAGCAAAAGCAACAGGCATTTTGTTTGTGTAAAACACAATGAGAATGTCAATAAAAGACGACTATAGCAACAAAAAAAAACCAAAATTTTATTTATGTATGCCTTAATTGCTTTTGCAACGCTCTTTCAAAATAAACAAATAAATAAAAATGTTATTTGAGCACTCTCTCAATTTAAATAAACGAGTAAAAAAGATATTGGCGCCCAGAAAATTTAACCATTTTTTGACATTCACGTTGTGTGATACATAAACGACCAAAAACGATTAGTTGAGTCTATTTGATAAATATACATACTATGCTTAAGAAGAAGTTTTAATTTTCTCAGAGGCAGTTTTCAATTAGAGAGCTGTGGAACTTGACTAAATAATTTTATTATCTCATTAGAACCCGTGAGCGCTAAAGCACCCACTTTCAATACTGATTCCAATTCATTTTCCTATGTGAGAAATATTGGTCAAAGCTTTTGTCTACTATGTCAAGCTCAAGCCTTTCCGGTGCCCTTAATAAGGTACAAACTCCGTTAAGAACATTCAGGCAGTTGTAAATTGGCTGCTTTCTTATTGACATTCAATATAATATTTTCTTTTATAGAGCCGGTTGGCGCCAAAGGTCCTACTTTTAATACAGTTTCCAAAATTAGCAGTTTATTAGGCAAAAGCTCTACACAGGTGGTTTTACTATGTCAAGCACAGGCCTTTCCTGTGCCATTTTTCAGGTAGATTTTTTCAGAGCATAAGAAGTTTTAAGAATACAAATAGTAGGCTCCCTTATATAAAACTAGATTAACCCGGTGCGCTTCGCTGACCCACTTTTTTTTATAGATATTGCTTTTTATACAAAGTACATTTTTCAAATCGTACTTTTTCTATAAACTTCCTCCCCCAAAAGGTGAAATCTTCCAAAGAGTAAATTTTTTAAAAATTGCGTTTTAGTAAAAGAACCATTCTAATTTCTATTTCACTATTCCACGAAATTAACTAATTTCAAGACGAAATTACTAAAGATATTTTAAACGTTCATACTGGCAATTACTAAATTTGAGTTGTATTACAAGTGTTTCTCAATAATTCTTTAATAATATTAATATAATATAATTAATATATTAATGTTGTTAAATATTAATAAATTCCTAACTTTTCAAGTTTTCAAAACGAGAGTTTTGATACAAAATTCGAATGTTTATTGTATTTTAAAGTACATATTGTTGAAATTAAGTAAAATTTAATGCATATAAGATGTATGGAAAAGTAATTAATTTGCACTTTATTTGTGCAGAAATCACGAAATTATTCTGAATGGGCTATAAATCCTTATTACGAAAACTTTTACCTTCCAACATAATGGCAATTTATTTTCTTTACTTTAAATTACATAATATGGTTACATAGTATGCTTTGAATCCATCTTCCCTCAATATATGTTTTAAGAGCCACTCGGTGCTAAAGCTCCTGCTTTTGCCTCTCTCTCAAAGGGCAGCATATTTTGGCAAGCTCAGGCTCAAGATATAGTTCTATTATGTCCTGCCCAAGCATATCCAGTACCAATTTATAGGTAATTTTTTAATAAACAATTATTTAAAAAACAAACTTAAAGATTGCAGCGTTTTTCAGTAAATAATAGTTATTCTGATAGTATCATGCTAAATTTAAAGTTTTTACTACTTGGGGAGCCATCATGTGCTGAAGATCCAGCCAATTTTTAATTTCCTTAATTCTTTATTTGAACATCGAAACAAAGTCTTGGTATTATTATATTAAGCTCAAGCCTACCCAGAGCCCATATTTTGGGCGACTGTTTAACACTAACAGTTTTAAATTTTTTAAATTAAAAAAATATATGAAATTTATTATTACATTTGATATTCTATATTAGAAGTGTATGTAATAATACATTTCATGTATTTTTATCGGAAAAAAGCGCAATTTTAAAATTCGAAGCATATATACGTACATACATATAAGAAGATATTCCCAAAGTAAATTCATTTAATTAAATTAAAAGAGATAAATAATGCGAGTATTAATTATATTTCAGAACCTTTAGGAGCCAAAGCTCCCAACTTTCCTTCTGCTATGAAAAGCAGTACTTTTTGGGAAGAACAGGGTC